>CM050175.1:59259243-60716743 GCA_027410445.1 Discoglossus pictus | reverse complement strand
ATAATGCGTACATATAGAATATGCTACATTAAAAAATAATGCATCTATCTTAATTTTAAATGTGTAAGAAGTAAATATTCTACAGCTTGATAACATAATTTGTAAAATGATTTAATTATGAATGTTGATTATGAAATGCTTTAGATTTTTTTATTATTAATACACCTTGCAGATTTGTTTTACATTTGAGTGAAACAGGGAATGCAGCCCTTTCATGATAAAAATTATATTTTTCATAATATAGTAAAATATGCATTTGTCAAAATATTTTAAAATAATTTTCTATGTAAATAAAGTTAAATGTATCTATATTATGATATTTTATTCCCTTGTTGAACTATGTCTACAAAATATGTCAACAATATTGAAAATGCATCTTAATATACATATTTTATTGCATTATGATTTTAAGAATATTTTAAGATTGAATAATTATAGTGAATATATTATGTTAATCGTACACTTTTATTTCAGATAATTAATTATTAAACTCCTGATTTTCATTTTTTTAGAATGGACTTCCCATTGAAAAAATATATATATTTATATTTTTTTAGTTATACAACAATTTATACATTAGATTTATATTAAATGATATGTACAGTGCAACCAAATTTATAGCAATCTTACAAATTATAGGTGTAAAACATTAAATTCACACAATATTTTTAAGTGTAACATTTGATACTGCATCACTGTGTTCTAGAAAACTGTGTATAAAATCCTCAATTAAATTACAGCCATTGTATTTACAGTTAATAATACCAATATTAATCGTTTAAATCCCTATAGATCATGGCCAAAATGCCAAGAAATTAGAAAATACCATAAAAACAACGAATTATATACAAAAATCTTTAAAACTATGGATAAATACGATGTATTTTAGAGGCTGAGACATATAGTTAGATAATTAAATATAATAATAACACAGCATTCAAATATATAATATCATCAATTTTGTGTAATATTTGTGTTCTAAAAAATTCTGTTTTTATAGTAGCTTTTTATCTGAAAAGGAGCAAACTGCAGAATAATTTGACAAAATCCATAGACCCCTCAGTGGCGAATTTTGACACGCGAATTTATTATTTATGTATTCAGTAGCACATTCAAGTTCCACTCGGGATTCCATTAATCACATGTGTGCGTGTCTTCTTTTTATCCTTGAAGGTTTCAAGTCATGACAATATTAAAATGCATAAGTTAAAAACCATACATTTATTTGCTAATCAAAGGACATTCTGAAAAATAATGAAAACAAAAAATATTGGAAAGCTAAATATATGTTTTTAGAACCTATTATTAATATCCATAAATTATTTTTGTGTCTTTACGTGTATAGCCCCATCCAAGTATACAAAGTGGAAACAAACATAACAGCGTATTACGTAAATATCTATAATGTTCATAAATGCAATCGTAATAAAAAGGGGGTTTCCCATCAAGGATCAGGAAGTTAAAATGCATTAAGTTCTTACATCTAACAGTATAAGGAGAGGAAACATACATACCTGTATAATTGACCAAGTGATTTTCCAGCAAAATTTTTCAACCCCTCTTTGCCATTTGGCAAAATGCGTTGTTTTATATTATCCATTATTGCTTCAGGTGGATCTTGCTGTTTTTTCTAGTTATATGGTTCGATTCACGGAATGACAGATTTTCATATTGGTATTAGATACTACAGCCAGACCGAAATGGAAAGCTACCTATGAAATCCTACAAAGAGAAAGCAAAAGAGAAACCCAAGAGTGGGGAAGCACAGTTAGAAAGTGCTCCTTGCAGCAAGGTCTCTTCTCACTGTAGGTGCAGGTATTATCATGATTGTTACAGAACAGTGTATATTGGTCCTCTGGTGGCTTAAATATCCATTCTGCATCAGGCTTGACTCTACAAATTGCCAGATTTTTATGCAAAATTGTAGAGGAGAACAAGTCCACTATAATTTCCAATTTTAAAAACAAAAACTGTAGTAAAAAATATTAGATTATTTTGTTGGGACAATTGTGTTAATAAGATTTTTGCTTCCTTACCATCTGTTAGATCACAGACAGCAATTAAAATATGATCTACTTGAAATTTTGGGTTTGGTGACTAATTAAGTGAACAGTCTTCAACTTGCAGTTGATTCGTATTGCAGGTTACTGCTGCTGCTCTGTGTTTCAGGACTATGGACAGTTCCAGCATTCAATGAGCTCTTCACTGTGAACTTTCCAGGGGAATTGGGCGGATCGCCCTGTACAGAATTCATTGTCAGGCTCTTGAGTGTAGATGCTATGGAAACCAAAGGGAAGATGTCATCGTCTCAATCTAGATTTTCAGAGGATGCAGGGTCTTCACTACTGCCTTATTAAAAATTTACAAGTTACACTCTCCAATAGCATATTATCTCAGTTCATATTCCTATTTTAATGCTGGAGAAAAAAGACAAATACAATTTTAGTAAAACAAAAAACCTTGTTTACACCTTTGATAACTAAGACCTTCCTAGGTAACCATAACATATATTCTTTTTATCCCTAAAATTCCTTTTTCACTCAGTAATAAGGATATCATTATTATAAAATAAATGTTATTGATTCTATTTTATTATTCAACAACGCTACATTAAGAAAAGGTGTTGGTTAACAATTTATTCAGTGACAGAACTAGCCAAAGGACAGAGACTGCAATATATATATATATATATATATATATATATATATATATATATATATATATATATATATATGTGTGTGTGTGTTGTTTTTCAGTCCTTCAGTCATGTCTGACTCTCAGTGACCATATGGACCGCAGCACCCAGACAAATCTATGTTTCTGGTTGTGCTTATCCATATGGTATTCAAGGTAAAGATACTGAAGTGGGCTACCAGTTCATTCTCCAGTGGACTGCTATTTGTCTGACCTCTCTGCTATGACCTGCCCATCTTGGCTACATTGAGGTACACAAGCCCCTTCATCATGATGAAATAGTGATCTAGAAGGATATATATATATATATATATATATATATATATATACATACATACATCTATACATAGGTATACATACACACATATATATATATATGTGAAGTCTCCTATATATGTGTGTGTGTTTGTGTGTGTCCAAGAGCCCCGTTTTCCCCCAGACTACTGTTTGCCCACCTTTCCTGAAGTAGGGCCCTGTCTGTATAGATAGCAATGGTCTCACTTTAATGAAAGATCAACCATGTCAAAATACTATTGCATCATATATAATTATTTTTTTCCCTTTATAGTTTTAATTAGATGACTGCATACTATAATTATATATTATAAGACCTTGCCTAATAATGCATCTCCTGCATTATTAGGTTGGCAGAGATTGAAATATTCCTTCTTGCTGTTTGCAAAAGGTGTAATTGTTTGAAAAAGGTGTAATTGTGTATTTACCATGCTGGGACCACAAGTACAACATTACCTAGGGGTCTGAGTCTACATTTCATAGAAGAGGTTCATTTCCCTTTTTTGCCTATTGTGTGCTCAGTTGATTTCACATTAGGTGGCAAACAAAGAAGGTTGTGGTTTGCAGTTTGCTTCAGAGATTCAAATTAATTTGATTTCAATAGATGATTTAGTCTAAAAAGATTAGCAAAGATGTAGGAAAATATATGGGTTCCCTGGTGGTCCAGTGGTTAGGATTCCCTGCTGTGACCTGGGTTTAATTCCAGTCAGGGAACCAAGAGGTAACACCACCCTGAAGCCATGCAGGGTTCAGCCTGGTCAGTACTTATGTACTGATGTATGCTGTGGCCCACTATAGAACAAACTGGAAACCCACTTAAACATCTCTGCCATTAATACCAAGTGGATCAGCATGATGTGTTACAGTCCATGAGGTCATGGAGAGAATGACGCAAACATACACACAGGAAAACAAATAGAGATATTGTGAGCAACTATTATAAAACCAATAGGAAAAATAAAATGGTTAAATTATTGACAACAATGACCTCTAGTGGGAAAGTATAAGAATCACAGTTCTATGCACAGGAGAGAATATTATTGTATTGCTTTATTAATATTCCACGTTTTAATGAACAATATTGACAGCAAAGGTTCAGTAAAACACGTTGCAGTCACTATGAATCTTGGTGAATCAAACACATATAGCTCATTTGTTATATATATTCAGTTGTGAGGACGCTCAAGTTATTATGGGGGGAGATGTCCACTGAACTGGACCTGATGCTGATAGCTCTCACACCAAATGCTGCTAAGCAAATTTTCAATACATTCTGCCCCATCTTAAAGGGGTGTAAATAGACAGCCAACCCAAATAATTTGCTGCTGTATTCTTTATAATATCATGTTGAGATCAGAGTAACGTATATAAACTGTTCCCATGACAGAGACTGTTTAGGAGATTACTGAATGCTGCAGTGTCTATTTTCCTTAGCTTCAAAGAAGTATTTTGCTCTGAGAAGCATAGTAAATCTACACCAATTGTATTAAATGTCCTCTAATATAGAAGTGGAAACAGTGACAGATTTTATTTTTCCAGGATCCAAGCTAGTAAACAGTAAAGATATTACACTATCAACAAAGGTCTGCATAGTTAGAACTATGGTATTCCAAGTAGTAACATGAGAGCTGGACCATAATGAAGTCTGAGTGCTGTAGAATTGACACGTTTGAATTGTGGTGTTGGAGAAAATGTCTTAGATTCCCTTGGACTGCAAGAAGATCCAATAAATCAGTACTACAGGAAATCAAGACAAACTGTTCACTAAAAGGTTTGATCATAAGCCTGAAGCTCAAATATTTTGTCCATATCATAAGACAAACGGATTCCCTAGAGAAGACTCTGATGCTGGGAAAGATTATAGGCACAATGGAGCTTAGAGTGGAAATAGCTGATAGATTTGCCTTGCATGCAGCGGTCCATAGGGTAAAGGAGAGTCGGGCACAACTTAATGACCAAACATCATGATATCCCATTAATAGCATTAAGTCATCTTAAAGGGAACCAGCCCCTAGGATTTGTGTTTTTATCAATATTCTCAGCCATACAGATAGGTTGAAACTTGTCTTATCTTACTGAATTAAGTAAATAACATCTTACCTCTTTCCCATCCATAGCAATGGAGAATCATATCACATTTTACATCATTACTAAAAAAACCTGGAGAGAAAGCTTTAACCTATCCATAGCTATTATGCAATTATGCTGCAGTCGAAGACCCTATTTTTGTTTCTGCTAATCTGCTGCTTCTTTTTACCAGTGGAAAAAGACTGAATTCAGAGAAGCATGCAGCTGCTGAGAAAGTAACTCAAAGAAGCTAGTTAAACAATATACTCCCCTATCCAAAGCAGTACTACTGGCTATGGTGGAAATTGCCACAACAACCCTTTACAATCCCTGAGATAGGTTACTGTATCTACCACAATAACTGCACATAACAAAAAGTAAGGGTAATATGAAATAATACATCAAAGGTTAAGACCTAGTGAAAGCACTGTCAGTTTTAGAGGCTACTTTCCAACTGTGCAGATAGATGCTTCGTATCCATTCACAGTGTCCTACCATCTCAGGATCAGAAACCAAAATGTTACATTCTGCTGTGGCATCATATACAACATAATGTTATAATTATTATTATGATCATTATTATTATTAGATTATTATTATTATTATTATTACATTATAAAAATACTTTTCTATTTTTAAGTGTAGTTCATCAAAATAGAATATTTTAAATACAGTACAGTGTTTTTTTTTTGCATGAGGTTTTATTTTATATAAAGAAAATATAGTTTACATGGCCAATATAACACATAAATATGAATTAATCAGAATATGATAAATATACTATAAAAAAATTTAACAACATATAATTAAACAATATAAACAACGATATAATATATATAAGTTTACAACAAAATCAGTAACATTTGGTACAATAAAAAGAAAATATATGTATATCCATACATAAACACAGACAGTGGTTCTTTTAACTATTATATGCAACGATATAGTGTACTGCCCCTTCTGGATGGCTACCTTGTTGTGGTGAAGGGGCTTGTGTAACTCTATGAAGCTGTGAGCTATACCATGTAGGGTCACCCAAGATGGGCAGGTCTGGAACTGGCAACCCACTTCAGTATCTTTACCATGAAAATTGAATGAACACAACCAGTCACAAGATGTGCCAGGCGTGACGTGGTCCATGGGGTCAAGGAGAATCGGGCACGACTGAACAAATATACTGTATTGACCAGCTAATGTATTCTCTATCTTTTAGTTTCATATTTTTTTAAAAATCCTGCTCAAATAGACAGATCAGCAAAGTCAATCTTTGTTACCAACATACATAGAGATAGGCAATGTTTCAATAAAGATAACTGTGTTGGTTTCATTGCCCTAGGTTACCCCCACTTGACATGACAGACACTCTCACAAATAGGGGTAGTAAACCAGCAATGAGGTACGTATAATTGCACATCAAATAAAATATTATTATTATATTTTATTATTATTATTTCTTTTTTTTTTTTTTTTTTATGATTAATTTTGCTCAATATCAAGTCTAGTTCTTCAAAAACATTTAGGTAATATGGGACTTCAGTGTGCTTTAACACATTTCCCTATTTTTGCATTACAGTGGGGTCTGTCTAGCAATCCTAATTAACAGTGCCACTAATAGCATGCCCTTTATCAGTCTTCTCAAATATCTTAATAAGACTTGGCACAGTTTAAACACTTTAGATATCAAATATAATTTTCCAATGTTTTATTATTTCACACAAAATATCTAAAATATATTAATTTATATATTTAAATATACACAGTCGAGTCATATTATTATGACCACCAGGTAATATCCAGAATAACCTCTGCATGCAGCATGGACATCAGATAGACGGCATGGTAGCGAGTCAATAAGATGCTTGAAGGTTGGCAATGGTATCTGAAGCCATGCAGACTGTAGTGCATCCGAATGCTGCTGAAGAGTGCGTAATGGAGGATCCATATGCCGAACATTAGTTCAAGGTGGTCCCACAGGTGCTCAATGGGGTTTTCAAGTCTGAGGAAGCCTTTGTCATGCTTCTTCAACCAGTGCCGTACAATTCTGGCCATATGACACGTTATATTGTTCTGCTGGAAGATCTCATCTGCTCCAGGGAAGACAGTTAGGGCCTCATTCTATTATCGGCCGTAAATCGGCCGTAAGGCTGCGATTCCTTGCGGGGGTTCAGTTAACTCGCGATTCTATTATACGGCCCCGCAAGGATCTCCCCTTACGGGACATGAGGATTAAAAGGAACCCACTCTCAAGCTTGCACATCAACCCAAACCCAAGTTCAAATTAACTGTTTATTTTCCGGCTGCGGCGTGGGCATGTCTGAGGTGCTCCAAGCACTCTGGACTTTTTACATGGATATTTTACGGATATTAAAAATAAAATATTTTACGGATTTGAGTATAGGATAATTATGTGCTATTTTTTCTAACACCTAAAATCCCTTTATAGTCTTCTCAAAGTGCAGGATGGCTTTATTTGAGCTATTTTATGTGCTTAATTGGTGCTAGCGGGACCTCTTTCCTGCAAGTAAGCAGCGGCTCGTTTTTAGCCTTGCAGAGAGGTTTCCCGGAGCAATTGAATTGCAAAACTCTTGCGGCCGTTTTAGATCAAAGGCTTTCCTCTGGCGCGAGCGGCCGCAAGAGATAGCAAGGCACCGGCCGCAAGCCTGCCGGAGCCTCCGGCCGTAAGGGAATAGAATAGCAGAATAGCTTCCGGCCGGTCCTTGCGGCCCTGCAACGGCTGCGGCCGCTAATAGAATGAGGCCCTAAACATGTATGGGTGTACTTGATCTGCAAGGATGGATAGATAACCCAATTGGTTGAGAGTGCCTTCTAGAAGTATGAGTGGACCCAAACAATGTAAAGAAAACCTTCTCCAGACCCTACCGCTTTCATCACCAACTTGTGTTCTTACAACAGTGGTTGCAGAGTAATAAAATGACTCAACCTTCGGTTTGAACCCTGGTATTGTGGCCCTATAAACCTAAATTTTTCAGAGTATTAGTAGGTATATGAAAGGTAAGACCATAAAAACTGATTAAAACCTGGACGTATGGGTATATAGTCTTGTGATTAGAGTTCAGTCCCAGTTTCCAGAATGGAAGGTCAAAGTCCACCCATATATCACTCAGAGGGTGTCTTGATGTGTAATAGGTGTTTGGTCAAAGTCTATCTGTATTTCACTCAGATGGTATCTCGATGTGTGATGATAGTTGATTGCACTTATTGAGGCTGGCTGCTTCCTTATAGTACACCGTTCCTGTGGTGCGTCATCCAGTAATATGTAAATAAATGACAAAAAAGAGGGGGGGGGAGCACCCACCTCCTAGTGCAGATAAGTACTGTATGTATGAACTTGTGGAACAAGAATAAACCAAAGTTCAATGGTAACCAGTAGCATGTTACATAGTTACATAGTTACATAGTAATTAAGGTTGAAAAAAGACTTTCAGTCCATCAAGTTCAACCTGTTAAGATCTCCTCTGATTTGCAATATGCGGATTAGTTATTAATTAAATTATTGATTAAATAATTATTAATAGTATAGTATTGGAGGATGAATAGAGTTAGTCCATCAAGTTCAACCTTTTTAGATCTCTATTGATCTTTTTAATTTGGACTATTTATTATTATTGTTAATTGATCCAGAGGAAGGCAAACATAAAATGTAATAAATAGAAGATCAGAACACTCACATTTGGTGACCTCACAGACGTGCTTTATGGGAGTAGTCATCAAATATCGGCACTGGATTCTTGATCCATCCCTGGCACTGCTGAAGTCCTTGGGCCTGATTCAATTGCCCAATTCATAAATGTATACACACTGGAATACACCCAAGGG
This sequence comes from Discoglossus pictus, assembly GCA_027410445.1. Taxonomy (NCBI): domain Eukaryota; kingdom Metazoa; phylum Chordata; class Amphibia; order Anura; family Alytidae; genus Discoglossus; species Discoglossus pictus. The sequence continues at coordinate 60,707,851 of CM050175.1, read as the reverse complement.
TACTGAGGGAACTGGTCTCTGTAATAGCAAAACCATTATATCTATTTTTTCAAGATTCACTCAACCCAGGGTCCCTACCAGATGACTGGAGAAAGGCAGAGGCGATACCTATATTTAAGAAGGGAGCAAGAACAAATGCAGGAAATGATAGACCTATAAGCCTCACTTCTGTAGTGGAAACCCTAATTAGTTTTTATGAAGAGGTTAGTAGGAACTTGGATCAATGCAACTTAGTGGATGTAGTCTTTTTGGATTTTGCAAAAGCTTTTGATACAGTGCCACATGGGAGACTATTGAGCAAACTAAGGGATACATTAATTGCAGTAAATATTTGCTCATTGATTGAGCTGGCTAAAAGATAGGAAGCAAAGGGTTGTTGAAAATGGAACATACTTGGATTGGACTAATGTGGTAAGTGGGGTTCCTCAAGGTTCAGTATTAGGTCCCCTCCTTTTTAACATATTTATTAATGACTTGGAAGTGGGATTGGAGTGTGGTGTCTCTATTTTTGCTGATGACACAAAGTTGTGCAAGGTAATTAAATCAGAAAATTATGTACTTTCCCTCCAAAGGGATTTGCATAAATTAGAGGAATGGGCATTTATATGTATCAAGGTTTACCCCAAGACGCTTCAAACTTGACTTTTTCTAATTAAACACTAGCTGTATCAATTTCTCTGGTTAATTATGCTCTTAGTCAGAATCAAAGTTTTCAAACTATTTTTTTTTTCATTGAGCAAAGGCCCTTTAAAAGAACAGTTGTTAAAGGTAGTAACAGAAAACAGTTTCTTCTTGCTCACTATCAGGGCTGTATAGGAGCATTATAAATCATTGGAGAAGCACAACAAGTGTATGAACCATCTACTGTTGTTTTTTAATCCTTCTGTTGTGTCCAGCTCTACACGACCCTATGGACAGCTGCATGCCAGACACATCTTGTGTCTGGTTGAGCTCATCCATAAGGTATTCATGGGAAAGATACTGGAGTGGGATACCAGTTCCTTCTCCAGTGGACCGCGATTTGACTCACCTCTCTGCTATGACCTTCCATTTTGGGTGACCCTGTATGGTATAGCTCACAGCTTTGCCTTGACAAGGTAGTGGTCCAAAGGGGGGTACCATCTATCCTGGCAATGAAAACTTGATTAAAGCAGGATTAATCAACTTTAATATAATTTCTATGGATGCCAATGTCATGGTTATCAGGTACTCCTGGCAGAGAAATATTAGCTTAACTTTCCAATGATTAAATCAATGATTAGTGACCGAGCAGGGGACTACTTTTGTTCAGAGTCTGACAAGATTCATTGTCTTCTAGCGATGGTTGTACTTTTCTCATTTAAGGCATTACACAGGATTTTGTAACAATGTTTGGAAGGAGATGCTAATATACTTATAATAACCCTGTGGCGGAGCTAGTGTATGGAGGGCCATAGTGCAAAATAATTATGGCCACTTGCAGCTTTGCTATACTAGGTAAGCGCATGTGAGAGTCAATTAAAAAGGCAAAAATAGATGTAGATGGTCATATCAACCCCAGGTGATCAATTAATCTTTCTATAAAAAATGTTACCTGCCTTTCTTGCCTAATAAATATACAGCCCTATTAAATTTGAACCCCATATCGGCATCAGGAAGCTTGCAACGGCTGCCGACTTGAAATTTGTCAGAGTTACTTTGCTATTAATTTAGAATGGGCTGCGAGTTACAGGTGCGGGGGGGGGGGGGGGGGAGTATTAGATCCCCTGCTGGTTTTGAATGTTTGTCCACTGACAAGGAAATGATCATTCCATAATTGTAATGGTAGGTGTATTTTAACAGTGAGAGACAGAATGACAAAAACAAAAAAACAACGCATGTCAAAAAAGTTATTAATTGATTTGCAGGTCAATGAGGGAAATAAGTATCTGACCCCTTCAACTTAGCACTTGGTGGCAAAACCCTTGTTGGCAATCACAGAGGTCAGACGTTTCTTGTAGTTGGCCACCTGGTTTGACCACTGCTCAGGAGGGATTTTGTCCCACTCCTCTTTGTAGATCCTCTCCAAGTCATTAAGGTTTCAAGGCTGATCTTTGGCCACTCGTACCTTCAGCTCCCCCCACAGATTTTCTTAAGCTCTGGAGACTGGCTAGGCCACTTCAGGACCTCAATGTGCTTCTTCTTGAGCCACTCCTTTGTTGCCTTGGCTGTGTGTTTTGGGTCATTGTCATGCTGGAATACCTATCCATGACCCATTTTCAATGCCCTGGCTGAGGGAAGGAAGTTTTCACCCAAGATTTGATGGTACATGGCCCCGTCCATCATCCCTTTGATGCAGTGCAGTTGTCCTGTCCCCTTAGCAGAAAATCACCCGCAAAGCATAATGTTTCCACCTCCATGTTTGACGGTGGGGATGGTGTTCTTGGGGTTATAGGCAGCATTCCTCCTCCTCCAAACACGGCGACTTGAGTTGATGCCAAAGAGCTCGATTTTGGTCTCATCTGACCAAAAACTTTTACCCAGTTCTCTTCTGAATCATTCAGATGTTCATTGGCAAACTTCAGACGGGCCTGTACAGGTGCTTTCTTGAGCAGGGGGACCTTGCGGGCACTGCAAGATTTCAGTCCTTCACGGCCAGGTGTGTTACCAATTGTTTTCTTGGTGACTATGATCCCAGCTGCCTTGAGATCATTAACAAGATCCTCCCGTGTAGTTCTGAGCTGATTCCTCACCGTTCTCATGATCATTGAAACTCCACAAGGTGAGATCTTGCATGGAACATCAGACAGAGGGAGACTGGCAGTTATTTTGTGTTTCTTCAATTTGCTAATAATCAAACCAGCTGTTGTCACTTTCTCACTAAGCTGCTTGGCGATGGTCTTGTAGTCCATTCCAGCCTTGTGTAGGTCTACTATTTTGTCCCTGACATGCTTGGACAGCTCTTTGGTCTTGGTCATGGTGGAGAGTTTGGAATCTGATTGATTAATTGCTTTTTTGGGCAGGTGTCTTTTATACAGGTAATGAACTGAGATTAGGCGCTCTTCCCTTAAGAGAGTGATCCTAATCTCTCGTTACCTGTATAAAAGACACCTGGGAGCCAGAAATCTTTCTGATTGATAGGAGAACAAATACTTATTTCCCTCACTGACCTGCAAATTAATGTATAACTTTTTTGACATGCTTTTTTCTTGTTTTGTTTTTTATGTTATTCTGTCTCTCGCTGTTAAAATCCAACTACCATTAAAACTATGGACTGATAATTTTTTGTCAGTGGACAAACGTTCAAAATTAGCAGGGGATTACAAACAGTAGTTTGAGACCCGAAATTGAAACATGCCTTCTGGGAATGAAACATTATGATCTATCTAGAGAACAGAATGAACTCTGGCAATTTTGGACCTTAGCCACTAAAAATTGCATTACCAAAAATTGGAAAACTTCCGTACTGCCAATCAAAGAAGTTGTAACAAAGATAAACTATATAATGATAAATGAGAGATTAGCGAATTCATTGCAGAACACAATGCCCAGGTTTACTAGCATGTGGGCTCCCTGGTTGGTGTCCAAATATAGTATACAGATCTAGATTGAGATTGGATGGGAGAGTTTGGGAAGTTGGAGGATGGCGGCGGCTGGAGAGGATGGCTGGTTCGCATCTGGATGGAGGATTTTGGAGTGATGATGAGGGAGCTCGCAGGTACTGAATATTTTATATTGGCTAACACAAGTAAACATAAGCTGAGGACGTTTAATGATAGCTAAATATTTTGTAAAATAGTTAAAAGCAAGCGTACTTAAGAATGCAGGTTGATAATCAAAAAGAGAAAAAAATGTTAGGATGTCTTTTTACATCATAGAACAGAAGGTCATATGGAATCCAGATTTCAATTGGTCCAAATCAATATGGTGGGGGAGCTAAGAGCTGGTATCCCATGTTTATTTTTATATGCTTTATCCACACCATTTTATTAAAAACTCTGGACAGTTATTAGATCACGAAGACTTAACGGGCTGAGAAGGATAGAATGCTTAGATTTTTGCATATCTCAGATCTGTTCTTCTCTCTTTTTGTGCTTATGTTTTGCTATTTGCATAATAGACTTTTCTATACCATGTTATACTAAACTGTTGTATAAGATTGACTTGTCCTAAATAAAACATTAATTATCAAAATTAGCAGGGGAGCAAATACTTTTTCCCCCCACTGTACGAGTTTGAGACGCAAACCAGTAAACTATTTGTCGATCGTCGGTTTTGTGTCCTTGTAACTGATCAATTAGTTATGGGTTTAGATGGATCCAATGGAAACAGAGATCGGCATCATTGCATCACAGAAAAATGGAGGTTGGATTTCAAAGTCTTAGGTTGAAGTTTGGAGGTTGGAGGTTGGATTTCAAAGTCAATTACAAGTTACGATTGGACCCACATTCCAGATGAAATGCAATATTAGTAAAGCTGTAAATATGATATTCTATTACATGCAAGTTCCATCATATGTATTAACACATTGATTGCTGGGATCGATATAAACATGAAATCAAGGGAAATTGTTGCAATTTCATAGCATGATTGGAATTGTAGGGTTTACGGGTTTGACAGATGAAAGGATTTACGGCTGCAAAGTTCCACATTCCACATCCCATAGGCTTTTTTTGCTCCAAACCCGCAGATCGGAAGCAGCCTTCTTCATGGGGCTAATTTAATAGCTGTAAGTCTTACTGTTTACAATACGAGCTACGGTTTTCTAAGTGGAGCTAATTTAATAGGGCTGATAGAGTCCCATTTTACTCTGCCAAAAGCAAATAGGTTTTCCTTTATGGCATATATCCGCTCCTACTGTTTGTTCCACAAGTGAAGCAGCTGTAATTTAAAATAGTAGTCATTGCTAGTAGCTTGCCAGAAAATTAAAGATACTTTTTAGGCTAGAATGTCTTATATAAATGTTTTAACCAGGTGATTTAAAGAACCACTGTTTGAAAGATTGTTTTTAAAGCATAGTGTCTTGGTAGCCAGTGCCAAATAATGAAAATTAAGCACATCATTAAAAAAAAGCTTAAACATACTTATTTCTAAAACCTTTATTTTTATTTTTCATGATTCCATTTGTATCTCTCTCTCACTCTAGGAGGCTTCTATGTCAATTGTGGAGGCATGAGTTAGTACACTCTGGTAATCCAGGCTATGTGCGTAAGACCAGAAGCACCCCCATAATTGACAAAGCCTCCTAGAGTGACTAAGCAGCAAATGGAGTTACATAGAATAAAAATAAAACAGTTTAAAAATAATTAAGTTTACATTTTTTTTTTATATGCTCAGTTTTCATTCCTTGTATGCTGCATACACTGACAGCATGCCATTAGAAAATTTACGCAGTTGTCCTTTGTCATTACTCCCAGGATTCCTGGACCCAAGAGCTATTATAATGACCATGAATTATGAAATTATATGATGTGTTCCCCCAAGCCCTGGTGTATGCCTTGGGCCCGAGACTCTTTTCCACCCAGTCATTTAAGCCTAGCTCTGGGTCGTTTTTCCATTTTTTTAATAGTCATTTTATGTGCAGAGTGTGTTTTGGGGAGTAACGATTACATTGGAGTTTGTATCACTTTAAGGGTGATAAGTAGCCAACCACAACACTCAGTTGACTCCCAGCCACCGGGCCAAGCTAGGTTCCAGGCTGGGCTCAAACCCGTTGTAACTGGTGAAATAGACTTCTATTGGAGATCCACGAGCCTGATTAAACCATCAAGTATAACTAACAAGGCTGTCAAGCAGCAATTGAAACACTTTGTTTCAATAGATAAATGTCAAGAGGTGTCAAGTGCTTTACAAGTGATACCTTTTTGATCTTTTGTCTTGTGGTTAACCACATAATTTGAGGTACTTGATCTTAGTCATTGTTCATGACCGGCATTTAATCTAATAGGGAGCCATAATTGCTAGAGTTGTCATGGAAGTCAGGGTCGGCTCCTAAAAGTAGATACACCCCAGAGTAATCTCCCATTTGACTCAATAAAGGTATAGTTATCCAAGGGGAGCTTGGCTAGGGAGTGGATAGACCCAACCACCATATTTTCCTAAACACCCCTCAGACATTACAATTGTTTTCTACCCGCTCAGGAGGTGTCCTGGGCCGCTAACCAGCCCAGCTTCCCTCCACTGGGCTCTCAGATTAATGGAGAATCATCCCTGATAAACAAGGTTTGCATATCCCAGATCTACGATTCCCTATCCCTATGGTACCTCTCACCCCAACACTCTGACTCCAGCAGATACACTACCTAATTAACTCCTGCGTTGACCAGATCCTGACTAGAGGTAGCTGATGACTAGGGCCATAGATCCCTCTGCACCTAGATGGGAAGGTAGACAGGCTTGCGCTGGGTCCTCGGAGACAGACCTGGTCCATGTGGGATAGTTCAAAGAAAGAGGTGCAGGTAGAAGTACGGTATGCGGAAATGCTGGAGGAATCCACCCTATATCTGGCCACAGAGTAGGGGGCCCTGCTGACTCAGCAGGGAGAAAGACGATACCTCCTGGCACCAGGACGCAATTCAAGCTTACAGCTGGTTGGATTATTGTTCGCCCTCAGGGTACGCTTTCTTTGGAAAGTGCATCTCTAGATGGAAGCCATGAGGACTATCGGCAGCAGCCAGGCCGAGCGGCAAGACCGAATTGGAGCGGCCATGCTCACTAGCATCTGGAAAAAGTTATGTTGAATTTTAAACCACTGGTTGAGCTCCACCTGACAAAGATGGTCGGGGAGCTAGCAACAGACAGGAGAGCATGAGCCCTGAGATCTTGCCGGTTAAAGACCATGCTGATATGCCACAGAAGCATGTGTCTAGTGTTACCAGCCTAAGGACAACCACTACAGATAAAGTGACCACTGGCTTGGTACTTCCAAGTCAAAGAGGTGAATGAGGAGGTGCCAGAAGAACCAATCTCTGCAACCAGGAAGAGATAAGAGGTATTGCTGGTAATCGATCATGACCTAATGACAGCTTGAGCTGAGAAGTACACTGGGCTGGTAAGTCCAGAGTTACATAGTTACATAGTAATTGAGGTTAAAAAAATAATTTTAGTCCATCAAGTTCAACCTTTTTAGATCTCCTCTGATCTGCAATATGCAGATTAATTGTTAAGCGTTAAGAGTCCATTCCAACTACTCTTTTCATTTTTTGAATGTTAATTGTGTATTTAGAATGTGATACTATTATATGAAGTTTCTTCAGGTATTACAAAACACATCTAGTTAGTGACATAGTACTATTGCATATAACTGTTGTTACATAAGGGAAAACAATTACTTCTAATGGAAGTATTGTTATATTCACAAGTTAGTAATTAAAAGTAGTAATTACTGCACTCTTCACAATTCAATGTGCAGCAAAAAAATTATTATGAAAGGTAGCTGTTAGGACTACATTGTTGCTCTTGAGAACCAAGAATTTGTGAGTGATGAGAGAAAAAGAAATCCATTATCCATGTTTTCTACCATTTTTGTGTTTATTACACCATATTGTTGGTCTAGCTTCTATTTTTGTTTTTCACCATGACAAACCTACTGTATGAGACTCCTCACCCAGACATTATGTATCCAGCAGGACTCTACCTAATGATCCCCTGCGCTACCCATATTCCTGCCAGAGGAAACAGGATGTCCCCAGCAGGACAATGCCTAACTACAGCTGTTGTGCCCAGATCCTGCTGGAGGCTACTGATAACCAGAACCCTAAACTTCTGGCTCCTGGAGCCGGTCTCCATGCGATCATTAAGAAATGTTAAACAGGGTATTTTCTGATTGGTTAAAACAATTGATCTTTGATGTTTAGCATGTCAGAATGGAATAAAAACAGGTAAACTGACCATTAAATATATCTCAGGGACATGGTGTGTTTCTTTAAGGGAATAGGCTATAATCACTTAGCAACCTGAACTGATGCTGCTATCCAAGAACAAGAGGATAGATGAAGACTTTATTAAACACACCCGTGACATGGTGTGTTTCTTTAAGGGAATAGGCTATAATCACTTAGCAACCTGAACTGATGCTGCTATCCTAGATGAAGGCTTTATTATTATTATGTTACTGTGCTATAACCCTTTGCATCCTGAATCCCTGCATCAATCCTATGAAAAGTGGGTTGAAGAACTGGATTGCATCTGCTTGTTGAATTGGTCTCCTTGGCTTTTCAAGCCCACTGAAAAGCAGACTGTACCGGTTATGCTGATCCTGTGTTCCTGAATTCCTGCTGATGACCTGCATGCTGGGTACAGTGAAGCTGATCCTCTTACAATTCTGATGGTACATTCCTGTAGCAGAAGGCAGGAGTTTTGGTCTTGCATTTCTCTTTTTCTTAAAGACACTTCCCTATTTTAAATTCTTCCATATATTTGAATGAAATTACCCCCTCTCTTCTGTCCTCTAAACTAGATTTATTAAACTCATGAAGTCTTTCCTTATATTTTTAGTATTTTAGACCATGCACAATTTTAGTTTCCTATCTTTGAATTGTTTCTAATTCATTAATATACTTTTGAAGAAAAAGACTCCTGAACTGGATATAATATTCTAGATGAGGTCTAACTAGGAATCTATAGTGACATAAGAAGCTCTTATTTTTCTGCTGCCATATCCTCTATCAATACATCCAAGCATCCTACTCACTTTCCTGCATCTTAGTTGCAATGCTTGTCTTACTCTAAAATCATGTAATATAATAATTCCCTTTCCTCATCAGTTGCTATCATAATGATACTTTTAAATAAATATTTTATTTTTGGGTTATTGTATCTTGAGTGCATACTTTATATTATATAATTAAATATGATCTATGCAGTAGCTAATCCCTCAACCAGTCATGTTTCCAGGCTATATAAATAAAGTGCTGAGAACCTTACTTATTACAACCTTTACATTGATTCCTATGGGAAATGCTTGTTTGGAAGATATTCTGCTATACAGAACGGATTAAGGACAAGAACCCCTGGCCAAATGGTTATGCTCTCAAGGGCCAGCAAGGCCTTTTGGCACCACTGGCACGGAGGGAGGGAGGAAGAGGAGGAAGATGAGAAGGGGGAGGAGAACAAGAACATCCCATGTGTTCATATCCAAACTCCAGTGCTGTGGTCGGGTACCAAAGTCAAAAGTAAGCTATATCTAGATAGGGTACCTGTCACATACCCTATCTAGCATAAGGTGAGGCCAGAGGGAAAGCTCTCACATGACCATCTGGCTAAGTGCGTGAGGTGCATGTGACCATGCTCCCACAACCCATAGGCTGTAGGCAAAATTAAAAATATTGCACCACCCCACGATCCAAAAGGTCCGTACTTGATGGCACAACAAAAACTTTCAAGGTGCCATGTTGGGGAAGTGCTGCAGGTGGCTTCCCTAGGTCCAGGTAATTAAGCCTACACAGCTCCATGCCAGACCATGGTTTGCACCCTCTTACTTGACAGGCGACAGTGCATTAACCTGCCCTTTCAGAGGATGTAGTACATTTGATCTTAGCTAAATGACAGAGAATCAAAAGCATTGTATGCTTGGCTTTACCATCAGGTGCAAGCTACATATTTGAGCTGGAGCTGCTGTGAGCCTCTTTAGTTTGGTGCTTGCTTAGGTCTTGATCATAACTGGGCTAAAGGCTCAGTTCTGAATGTGCCTATTCTTGTGTAGTATTCCCCCAAACTGAATGCCAAGTCCAATCTGATTACAAATACATGTCTCAAGAAGCCAATTGACCTGTTTTTTTCCCATAGAAATTATAAGTAACAGTATTTCCTCTTTAGCTGAGGATTCTGGGTAGCGACATGCAAATAAGGCTCAAAATGTATACGCACTATTTGCCTCAGGCATATTTGTACCCCCCAAATCCTTATCTATAGTGGAAATAGTGTTTACAGAGGAATCCTGTGGGAAAACAGGTATCTTGGCTTGCTTAAAAAATGTAAGTGTACTCAGAAAGTTATTTTATTTCCTTCCTGAATATACTGTACAGTGGATAGGTTTTCAATCATCTTTGTACCCAACATAACATATTTAGTGTCTGTTATAAGAGTATGAGAGCCATAAAATAAAAAAATAATAAAAGCAAGAAAGAAAATCAATCAATCAATTAATCAGTCATAGACACAAGGCGTTAAATAGACTGGCATGCCCTTGGTTTCAAGTACCTCTATCAGCTTCTTTTAACTATTTTTACGATTAGATCTATAAATGAAAGTAAAATTGCAAAAGAAAGACTACACTTTAATAAAAAAAATTATTTACTTACAAATATAAACTTAAAACAATAACATAACATATAATAGTTGTCAAACTGCGAGACGTTATCACGCTTTGCGAGCTTGCAAAGTGATCTTTCCAGAACTGCGTCCCTTTCAAAGCGAGGGACGTAGTTTGGCTGCAAACTAAGAGAGAGATCGTGTCCCCCACTTCTTTTCAAAGGTGTTAAGTCCCTGCCGTGGGTCCTTAAAGGTCTCGTGGCACATAAACAGTTAAGGCCGGCAGCGGGGTTACTTCAAGTACCCCCACCGGCACCTAAAATTAACTTCCAATGCTGGGGGTCCCCACATTAACCCTCGCAGTGGGGGTCCCCGATCGCACGCAATCGCTGGAACAGATGATCCAGGGTCCATACCTCTGTGACAGGTGTGAGCATGTTGCCTCTCTGGAAGCTCAAATTGGAGATCTGGAGCGGAGAATTGCAGCACTTGGAGATATTGCTCCACTGGAAGGGGGGTTGGTGCTCACTAAGCACAGTTTAGCTGGGCCTAGCATGGAGGGCGGAGCTGGGGCTAGTGAGGATGTCCAGGGAGGTAGTTGGGTTACAGTTACAAGGGGAACCAGGGGGAACAGGAGGAGGTAGGCCAGTTCTGAGTTGGCAAACACCAACAGATTTGCCAGATTGAGTGAAACTGTTGGGGATGTCCATTCAGGAATGGCAATGCCAGATAGAGCTGTTCCCTCTAACAGCCGGGAGAACAGCTCTACTGGAGGAGTGGGAGGGCAGCATAGGCAGAGCAACAGACAAGTTTTGGTTGTAGGTGATTCTATTATTAGGAAGGTAGACAGGGTGATTTGTCACCCAGATCCGAGCAATTGAACAGTTTGCTGTCTCCCGGGTGCTCGGGTTCGTCATGTTGTGGATCCGGTAGACAAATTATTGGGAGGGGCTGGAAATGAACCGGCGGTCTTTGTACATATTGGTACCAATGACAAAGTTAGTGGAAGATGAAGTGTCCTAAAGAATGATTTTAGAGAACTAGGTAATAAACTGAAGACAAGGACCTCCAAGGTAGTATTTTCTGAGATACTACCAGTGCCAAGTTCTAGCCCAGGGAGGCAGAAGGAGCTTAGGGAGGTTAATGCGTGGCTAAAGATGTGGTGCAGTAAGGAGGGGTTTGGGTTTTTAGAGCACTGGACTGACTTCTCACTTCAGTACAATCTCTACAGTAGGGATGGATTGCACCTTAACGATGAGGGAGCTTTTGAACTAGGGGATAGGATGGTAGAAAGGCTTGAGGAGTTTTTAAACTAGTAGTTGGGGGGGAGGGACTAGATATAAGTAATGGGGTAGAAAGTGTAGAGGGTATAAGGGATGAATTAACAACTCATAGGTAAGGAGAAGGGGGAGGGGTAGTATAGTCAATAGGGAGGTAGTACTAAGTAATTCAAGTACAGTGGCAGGCACTTCAGAACTACAAACTCATAACATAAGGTGTATGCTTGCTAATGCCAGAAGCTTGCCAGAGTTAGAATTATTAGCAATTAATGAAAAATGGGATTTAATAGGCATTACTGAAACGTGGTGGGATGAATCTCATGACTGGACTGTTAATCTGGATGGTTATAACATTTTTAGGAAAGATAGAAGCAATGGTAAACTAGGAGGAGGGATTTGTCTGTATGTTAAGCCTGAATTTAAGCCTATAGTCAGAGAAGATATTTATGGTGGACCTAGTGATAAAGCTGAATGTTTATGGGTAGAGTTAAATAGCGGAGCAGCAAATTCCAAAAGAATATTAGTAGGAGTATGCTATAAACCCCCAAATATAGCTGAAAGTGAGGAAATACAATTATTGTTACAGATTGAAAATGCAGCTAGGCATGGTCAAGTTTTAATAATGGGAGATTTTAATTACCCTGAAATAAACTGGATAAATGAGACCAGCAGTTCATCTAAGGGGAGCAGGTTCTTAAGTACACTCAGGGATCATTATCTGGCCCAGGTTGTACAAGAGCCTACTAGAAATGAAGCTATCTTAGATTTACTCATCACAAATAATATTGATATAGTATCTAATGTTGGAATAGGGCAACCTTTGGGAAACAGTGATCACAACACAGTCTCGTTTGTGATTGAATTGAAAAAACATAATTTTAAGGGGCCAATAAAAACTCTTAATTTTAAAAGGGCAGATTTTAACGGTCTAAGGGCAGCAATACAAAGTATAGACTGGGACAGAAAACTGACAGGTAAAAACACTGACCACAAGTGGACAACATTTAAATCCTTCCTAAATATACATACACATCGGCATATACCGTGTGGGAATAAAAGTAAAAGGAGTAAATCCCATCCAATGTGGCTTAACAATGATTTAAAGATCAAGATACGGAGTAAAAAACAGGCATTTAAATTATACAAACAAGAGGGGACAGAGACTGCTTTACAGGAATACAAGGAAATCAACAAGGCCTGCAAAAGGGCGATTAGACTGGCTAAAATAGAAAATGAAAAATGAATTGCAAAAGAGAGTAAGACTAACCCTAAAATATTTTTTAAGTATGTTAACGGGAAGAAGGCGAGGAAGGAAGCTATAGGAACATTACAATGTGACACAGGCCGTCTGATAATTAGTGACCAAGAAAAGGCAGATGAGCTAAATAGGTTATTTTCTTCGGTATACACAAGGAAGGTACCAGTGGTTGGGACACGGCAACATAATGGGGCTACACTACCTTTGCCAAATAATTGGTTAACACAGGAAGTAATCCAAAAGAGGTTGGAAAACATAAATGTTAATAAAGCCCCAGGTCCTGATGGAATACATCCAAGGGTACTAAGGGAACTGGGTTCTGTAATAGCCAAACCATTATATTTAATTTTTCAAGATTCACTCAACACAGGGTCTCTACCAGATGACTGGAGAAAAGCTGATGTAAAACCAATATTTAAAAAGGGAGCAAGAGCAAAATCGGGGATTTATAGAACAGTGAGCCTCACTTCTGTAGTGGGGAAGCTTTTAGAAGGGTTAATAAGGGATAATATACAAGAATATGTCTATTTGAACAGGATTATAAGTAGGAGTCAACATGGATTTATGAGGGATAGGTCATGTCAAACAAATCTAATTAGTTTCTATGAGGAGGTTAGTAGGAACCTGGATCAAGGCAACTCAGTGGATGTAGTCTTTTTGGATTTTGCAAAGGCTTTTGATACAGTGCCACATGGGAGACTATTGTGCAAACTAAGAGATACAGGAGTTGCAGTAAATAGCTGCTCATAGATTGAGAGCTGGCTAAAAGACAGGAAGCAAAGGGTTGTTGTAAATGGAACATACTCTGATTGGACTAATGTGGTAAGTGGGGTTCCTCAGGGTTCAGTATTAGGTCCTCTCCTTTTTAACATATTTATTAATGAGTTAGAGGTTGGATTGGAGTGTGGTGTCTCCATTTTCGCTGATGACACGAAGTTGTGCAAGGTAATTAAATCAGATAGTGATTTGCTTTCCCTCCAAAGGGATTTCCATAAAATTGAGGAATGGGCATCTAAATGGCAGATGAGATTTAATATGAATAAATGTAAAGTTATGCATCTGGGAAGGAAAAATAGCCATGCAATTTATAATCTTAATGGAGCAAATCTAGGTGTATCGGATATTGAAAGGGATTTGGGAGTGCTTGTGGACAACCACTTAGGTAACAGTGCTCAAAGCCAAGCAGCAGCTGCAAAGGCAAATAAAATATTAGCATGTATTAAGAAGGGTATAGAAGCCAGAGAAGCAAATATAATTCTGCCACTATACAAATCTCTAGTAAACCCCCATTTGGGATATGGAGTACAATTTTGGGCACCACTTCATAAAAAGGACATTTAAGAGCTGAAAAGGGTACAGAGAAGGACAACAAAACTAATAAGGGGAATGGAGGGGCTAAGTTATGAAGAAAGACTAACCAAATTAAACTTATTTTCTCTAGAAAAAAAGGCCTCTAAGAGGAGATATGTTTACCTTATATAAATATATCCAGGGTCAGTATAAAGATTTGTCAAGGGAGCTTTTTGTGCCAAGAGGTTTTCAACTGACAAGAGGACATCCCTTGAGGTTACAAGTAAAAAGATTCCACCTTAAAGAAAGAAAAGGGTTCTTCACAGTAAGGATGGTTAATCTGTGGAATTCTCTACCAGAGGAGGTGGTGACAGCGGATTCGATAGATAACTTTAAAAGGGGACTGGATTTATTTATAATTAAAAAGGGAATTCAGGGCTATCATGGATAATTAGAGAGGCAGTATTGATCCAGGGAGAAGTCCGGTCGCCGGTGTCTCGGATCAGGAGGGAATTGATTATTTATTATTTTTTTATTTTTATATACAACTAATTAATTAATAGTTAATCCGCATATTGCAGATCAGAGGAGATCTTAAAAGGTTGAACTTGATGGACTGAAAGTCTTTTTTCAACCTTAAATACTATGTAACTATGTAACTATGTAACTCATGGGGGTCAATATAGCCCCCCATAATCCCTTAATTAACCCTGTCACTCACGGCAGTCAATAAGCCCACATAAGCTATTAATTTACCCTGTCAGTAATGGGGGGCAATGAGGACCCTCATAATCCTTTAATTAACACTGTCACTCATAGGGGTCAATACAGAACCCCATAAGCCCTTCATTAACCCTCTCACTCATGGGGTCAATACAGACCCCCACAAACCCATAATTAACCCTGTCACTCAAGGGGATCAATGAAGACTCCCATAAGCCCTTAATTAACCCTGTCACTCATGGGGGTCCATACAGACCCCCATAAGCCCTTAATTAGCCCTGTCACCTATGGGGGGTGAATACAGACCCCATAAGCCCTTAATTAACCCTGTCACTCATGGCTTAATTAACCCTGCATTAATTAACCCTGCCTTAATTAACCCTGTCACTCATGGGGGTCAATACAGACCCCCATAAGCCCTTAATTAACCCTATAACTCATGGTGGTCAATACAGACCCCCATAAGCCCTTAATTAACCCTGTCACTCATGGAGATCAATACAGACCCCCATAAGCCCTTAATTAACCCTGTCCCTCATGGGGGTCAATACAGACCCCCATAAGCCTTAATTAACCCTATAACTCATGGGGGTCTACAGACCCCCATAAGCCTTAATTAACCCTGTCACTCATGGGGGTCAATAAAGACCCCCATAAGCCTTAATTAACCCTATAACTCAGGGGGGCCAATACAGACCCCCATAAGCCCTTAATTAACCCTGTCACTCATGGGGGTCAATACAGACCCCCATAAGCCCTTAATTAACCCTGTCACTCATGGGGGTAAATACAGACCCCCATAAGCCCTTAATTAACCCTATAACTCATGGGGGTCAATACAGACCCCCATAAGACTTAATTAACCCTGTCACTCATGGGAATAAATACAGACCCCCATAAGCCCTTAATTAACCCAATCAGTCCCATAAGGGTCTATGAAGACCCTCATAGTTCACTTAGAAACCTATTATTAAATCCATAAGCGCCATGAGTGTCCTCTAGGACCCTCGTGACACTAAGTACAAACACTACACTACACTTCCCCCCCAATAAACCACTAAATCTAAACTGCCCGCCTCTACTCTAACCTATTAACCCCTACCTAACCCCCTATTAAACCCCCCACCCTACTAATTACATAAAATAAAAAAACCTAAGGTAGATAAAATAAAAAACAAATCACAACCCACCCAATACATAAAATAAAAAAACCTAAGGAACATAAAATAAAAAACAAATCACAACCCCCCACTACATAAAATAAAAAAACCTAAGGTACATAAAATAAAAAAAAATCACATCCCAATATTTTATGTAATTAGTAGGGTGGGGGGTTTAATAGGGGGCTAGGTAGGTAGTGTTAGGTAGGTAGGGGTTGATAGGTTAGGGTAGAGGGGGGTTAGTTTAGATTTAGTGGTTTATTGGGGAGAATGTGGGGGGCTGTGGGTGTCCCTGCAGCAAGGGGTTAAAGTAAGGACACTTTGGGGGTCCCGATGGGGACCCCCAGCATAGAGGGGGGTTAATTTTAGGTGCCACAGCTGGGATTGGCTAATAGTGTGCCGCGGGCCCTTTAAGGAGCCGCAGCGGGAATTTAAAATTTTAAATGCAGCGGGGGCCTGATCTATTCCGATCGGGGACACTTGCTGCAAGGGGTTAATGTGGGGGGGCTGCAGGGGTCCCGATAGGGACCCCTGCAGCATTGGGATGTGTTTAGGGAGCAGGGGGGAGCATCACAATGGAGGTCTGCACTCACGGACCTCCCCGATGCTAAGGAGCCAATTAGAGCCTTTTCCGGAAGAAAATTGCCAATGGCACCTTCTGATTGTCTGAAAACGCTGTCACTCAAATTGCAGTCAATCAGAAGGTGCCAAGGTGTAAGACAATCAGAATGGGACACACCCCCATATCCCATTCGTATTGGCTAATGCACCTGTAAATCTTTTTTAAGCCAATCAGAAGGCTTTATTACATTCAGCTAATCACAATGGGATACAGCCCCACGGGGTGATTGGCTGAAGACATATGCACCTTCTGATTGGCTGTAATTTGATTGACAGTGCCTACAGCCAATCAGAAGGCATTGATGCCTTCAGCCACCGTGGGGGTGTATCCCATTGTGATTTGCTGAAGGGAATAGTGCCTTCTGATTGGCTGTTGTCACTGCAGCCAATAAGAATACGCAGATGCCTCCATCCAATCACCCCATGGAGGTGTATCCCATTGTGATTGGCTGAAGGCAATATAGCCTTCTGATTGGTTTAAAAAAAGATTGACAGGGCATTAGCCAGTCAGAATGGGATATGGGGGTGTATCACATTCTGATTGGCTCACACCTTGGTGCCTTCTGATTGGCTGACATTTGATTGACAGTGTTTTCAGTCAATCAGAAGGCGCCATTGCCAATTTTCTTCCGGAAAAAGCTCTAAGGAGCTCATTAGCGTCGGGGAGGGCCGCGAGTGCAGATCTCCGTTAGTTATTTTTAGAGCGCAGCTTCTTCCAGGGCTCAGCTGGGGCAGAAGAGGAGGAGCACAGGAACATCACGCCAAGGTAAGTTCAATGTATAAAATGTTTATTTTATTTTATTTTGTGTGTGTGTATTCATGTGTAGTAATCTAATGCCTATTTTTAACAGGGGCCGTGCCAGAAAATAAAAAGGATGGGGACATGCGGGAAAGGTGAGTAGAATATTTAAAATATTTAGAATGTTTCTTTATTGTATGTAAATGTGTTGTACTAATTAGTTTTTGTTTTTTTTCCCAGGGTGGCGATCTGAATAAACATCTGCAAAGGTTAGTGGTGTTAATTATTATATTTTTGTTTAGATTTAGGGTTTGTGTGTGGAGATAGGATTTATTGTATGTTAGATTGGGGGATGTATGTATGTTAGATAGGATTTATTGTATTTTAGATAGTGGGGTATGTATGTATGTTAGATAGGATTTAATGTATTTTAGATAGAGGGGTATGTGTGTATTTTAGATAGGATTTCATGTATTTTAGATAGTGGGGTATGTATGTTAGATAGAATTTAATGTAGTTTACATAGTGGGGTATGTATGTATGTTAGATAGGACTTAAAGTATTTTAGATAGGGGGTATTGTATTTGATTTGATTTCTATTGTATTGTAATGTATATATTTTGCATGTATTTCCATTTCAGGTGTGTAATTTTTTTTTATGTTCTGTAGTGGGGGGGTTGTAATGTAGGTTTTTTTATTTTCTGTAATGTAGATTTTTTATTTTCTCTGACTTAGGCTTTTTTATTTTCTGTGACTTAGGTTTTAATATTTTCTGTAAGTAGTGGGGTGGGGGGGTGTTTATTAGCAGGTAGGAAGGTAGTGTAGGTGTTAATAGGTTAGTGTAGAGGGGGATTAGTTTAGATTTAATTGTTTATTGGGGGGTATAGTGCAGTGTAGTGTTTGTATTTAGTGTTATCGGGGTCCTGGAGAACCCTCATAGCACTTATGGGGTAATATTAGGCTTCTAACTGTCCCATGAGGGTCTTTAGATACCCTTATGGGCCTAATGGGGTTAAATAGAGGCTTATGAGGGTCTGTATAGACCCCCATAAGAGACCGGGTTAATATGGTGTAGTACTTACACTTTCTGTCATTGGGGTCCTGGATGACCCCCTTATACTTACTTATAGTGTTATTACATGGGTTCATTAGTGTGCTATAGAGTCTATATAGTTGAGGCACATAGTACACTCATATTGTGTGACAAACAGCATTTCAACACTTTTTTATTGCCCCGTCATTTTTGACAGGCAAGTCGCTATTAACATATAATTAGCATTTGAATGACATATCTGAAATTCATAACATGTTTTGTACAGCACATTCTTCCTATTCCTTTGATACTATCAATATTAAACATCTTGAAGCATAATAAACAAAATTCTAAAAATAGTGTGTAGAGTACTGGGAAATCAATTTGTTCCTGACCTTCTACATGAACCAAAACAAATGTGATTATATTCCTTCCCTTTCGGATTAGGTGGAGAGGTTCACAAAGCAGTGAAATCAAATGCACAAATAAAAGAAAAAGTGATTAATGAACCTTGTGATACGTGTGCACAGATAAGGTTGCTAAACAAGTGGCATTTGTTCATGTTTGTAGGCTTGTACAAACTGAACAGTATAAACTGTTGCCCAGTTTTGATTCCATTAAAAAAGAGAAATATATGGTGGGTGGTGTCATTCAATAACCATCAAACCGGCTGCTTAATTACACTTGATTAGGAATAAAATATTTTAGGATTCTATCACCCCAACAAGTTTGTTTCTTCTTAAAGAGCAGTAAAAACTGATTATAAATTGCAAATGTATACATTTTTCTATTTATTAATCCTGAGATTACTAAAGAATAGTGTACAATGAATTAGTATTTTTCAATGCAGATCTCTCCACAACCTGAATGGAGTATTGTGGCTGGAGTGGAACCACTCAGGGAGAAGTGACAACTTTAAAAACACTCTGAAATACACATTAGTAGCAGGGATTAGTGTGTAAACTGTACTGATAGTCAGTGACGGAGCTAGAGAATGAAGGGCCCTGGTGCAAATCAAAAATTGGACCCCCCCTGGGGGGGGGATATAAAAAATGAATTGCGCTGGCCCCCGCCAGGACCAAATTATTCCTGGGCACCCGTGCTTTCTTGCAACATCTTCTACAGATATATAGTACACATATATATATATATATATATATATATATATATATACACATATATAAACATCAACCCCATCTAGTCCTTGTCAGCAGCCATCCCCTCTAGTCATATATACACACACTTTCTAGTCACCACCCACTATCATACTGCAAGTTGTGGTATGCTAATTTAGTTCATCCCCTCTGCATGGCTCCACTCCAGCCACAATACTTCATACAGGGTGTGGAGAGATCTGGACCTTATATAGCCCGGTGGCATGAGTGAAACATAGTAACTTGTATAAATGCATAGTAATATTTTATTAAAAAAAAGTTTTCTTACCCAACTATTCTTTAGAGAGCTCTTTATAGGACCATTAAAGTGTTTCTTTTAAGCACTGTTTTGGTCATTTTTTTCTCTATATGATCTTTTGAATAATTACATTTAATAATGGCTGAATTGTTTTTAGAAAGTAAAACAATACACACCACCTTTGCATTTTTATTTTTATTATATCATATTATTATTTACTTACGTTGCAAACCTAGCGGGCGAGCTTTCCAGGAAGCGCGAATCTGCTACAGTTACGGCCTAGTTTAAAGCCCCTTATGTCCCACTAGTGGCACACTATGTCTGCAAATACTCTATATAACCTATTGTAATCCTTACAGTTGGGGAACAGCCTCCACCTTGTATATACAGTTTTAGGCACTTTTTGTGCCATACCGCAGTTAGATACCAATAAGTGTATACAGACACAGCTTGGATCCTATGCTGTGTAACATGTAGCTGTTTTTGACAACTTTGTCTGTATTCTAGGTTGAGCTCCTTTCAAGTTTGACTCATATAGGTACAACCTCATAGTACCTTTATTTAAGTGCAATAGGTTTGTTAGAAAGGCATCAAGTGACCTATACCCTATGTTTATGCAAGAATATTGCTTCGTTTCATGTACCCTCTAGATATTTAGAGGACATTTATTTAGGCATAAGGGTGCTTTATATATATACCATTTATTTAACAATAGGGCTTTTTTGCCCTGGGATTTCTTTGCAATTACTTTGGCTCGCCCGCTAGGTGTGAATAGTAATACCCACTCACTTTAGAGTTATACATTGCACAATACTAGTGCTTCAGGGTTATTTACTATTCCCTACATCTGCCCTTTTTTTATTCCCTCTATTAGTGTTTTAACATTCCCTGTTTTTAAAGACGCCGCTGTCATTTACTCAATAAAATCACTTTTGTTTATATTTATCCCACCATTTTGTATATTGTATATTGGGGTGGAAATCACCCAGGGAAATCGAAATCCTCACTTTTCTTTCTTTACTAGCTTTTAATTAAATGAAGTACACAAAAGACAGAAGGCGCAGAAAGAGACAGTGTGCACAGAGAGAGGACAAAGAGAGAGACAGAGGGCAGAGAGAGAGGGCACAAAGAAAGGGCACAGACAGTACACAGAGGGATAAACAGGGTAAAAAGCAGTGGTGTAGCAAGCGGGGGCACCGGGCGGCATTTTTTACCCCTCCCAGCCCTTGACTACCACCAGTGGCAGAGGCACTCCTGCCCCGTTCCTCCCAGACTTCCTCTTCCTCCCAGGCTCCTTGCTTTCTCCTCTGACAAAGTTACATAGTTACATAGTATTTGAGGTTGAAAAAAGTCCATCAAGTTCAACCTTTTAAGATCTCCTCTGATCTGCAATGTGCGGATTAGTTGTTAATTGATCCAGAGGAAGGCAAACACGCATTGCCAATCGTCTCAAAAGGGAAAAAAATGAATTCCTTTCTGACTCCAGAAACTGGTGATACAGTCCCGCGTCAAAGTTTTAAATGTTTTTCATTTTAAAGTCACCACCTCCTTTAGTAGAGAATTCCACGGATTAGCCATCCTTACTTTGAAGAACCATTTTCTTTCTTTAAGGTGGAATCTTTTTTTTCTAACCTCAAAGGATGTCCTCTTGTCATTTGAAAACCTCATGGCACAAAAACCTCCCTTGACAACTCTTTACCTTGACCATGGATGTATTTATATAGGATAATCATATCCCCTCTTCAACAGCTTTTTTCTAGAGAAAATAAGTTTGATTTGGTTAGTCTTTCTTAAAACCGTCACCCCTCCATTCCCCATATTAGTTTTGTTGCCCTTCTCTGTACCTTTTCCAACTCTAAATTTACCTTTTTATGAAGTGGTGCCCAAAATTGTACTCCATATTCCAAATGAGGGCGTACTAGGGATTTGTAAAGTGGCAGAATTATATTTGCTTCCCTTGCTTCTATACCATTCTTAATACACGCTAATATTGTATTTGCCTTTGCAGCTGCTGCTTGGCATTAAGCACTGTTACCTAGGTGGTTGTCCACAAGCACTCCCAATTCCCCCTATATTTGCTCCATTGAGATTATGAAGATGCATATCTTTAAATTTGTTCATATAAAATCTCATCTGCCATTTAGATGCCCCTTACTCTAATTTATGTAAATCCCTTTGGAGGGAAAGTACATAATTATCTGATTTAATTACCTTGCATAACTTAGTGTCATCTACAAAAATGGAGACACTACTTTCCAGTCCTACTTCTAAGTCATTAAGAAATATGTTAAAAAGGAGAGGATACTAATACTGACCCCTGAGGAACCCCACTTACCACATAAGTCCAATCTGAGTATGTTCCATTTACCACAACCCTTGGCTTCCTGTCTTTTAGCCAGCTCTCAGCCCATGAGCAGATATTTACTGCAATTCCTGTATTCCTTAGTTTGCACAGTAGTCTTCCATGTGGCACTGTATTAAATGCCTTTGCAAAATCATGTCCAAAAGACATGAGAGGAGGAACCGGCAATACACAGCATGAAGTCACTATGTAAGTGATAAGGGGGAGAGAGAATTGGGGTGGGGAAACAAGGTGAGGGGGGCGGAGAGACAAGGGGGAGAGAGAAGTGGGGGTGGGGAGAAACAAGGGGGAGAGAAAAGTGGGGTGATGAAACAAGGGGAGGGAGGAGAGAAACAAGGGGAAGAGAGTCAAGGGCAGGGGGGGAGAAGTGGGGGTGGTGAAACAAGGGGAGGGGAAGAGAGTCAAGAGGGAGAGAGAAGTGGGCAAGGAAACAAGGTGAGAGGGGAGAGAGAGAGACAAGGGGGAGAGACAAGTAGGGGTGGTAGACAAAATGAGGGTAGAGAGAGACAATGGGGGGAGAGAAGTGGGGTGGGGAGACAAGATAAGTGGGAGAGAGACAAGGGGGAGAGAGAAGTGGGGGTGGTGAGACAAGCGGAAGGGGGAGAGAGTCAAGGGGGAGAGAGAAGTGGGAGTGGGGAGACAAGGGGAGGGTGAGAGAGACAAGGGGGAGAGAGAAGTGGGGATGGGGAGACAAGGGGAGGAGGAGACAGGCAAGGGGAGAGAGAAGTGAGTGGTGGGGAGACAAGGGGAGCGGAGAGAGACAAGGGGAAGAGGGAAGTGGGGGTTGGTAGATAAGGGGAGGTGAAGAGAGACAAGGGGAAGAGAGAAGTGGGGTGGGGAGACAAGGGGTGGGTGAGAAAAGGGGGGAGGGTGAGAGAAAAGTGCAAGAGAGAAGACAAGATGAGGGAGAGAAAGACATGGGAGAGATAAAAGTGTGGGTGGGGAGACAAGGGAAGAGACATAAAGGGGAGAGAGAAATGGGGGTGGTGAGAAAAGGGGTGGGGGAGAGAGACAAAGGGGGATAAAGAGAGAAACAAGGGGAGAGATAAGTGGGCGTGGGGAGATAAAGGGAGGGGGGAGAGAAACAAGGGGGAGAGAGTGTGCATGGGGAGAAATGGTAGGGATGAGAGAGAAGGGTGGGAGAGAGGGAGAGAAGGGAGGGGGAGAAAGAGAAAGGGGAGAGAGAGAGAAGGGAGAAGAGGAAGAGAGTGAAAAGAGTGGAAATTGTAAAAGCTAAAATTGGGGGTCTTCTTATACACGGGGTAACCAGTTGAGAAACCCTGCGCTTGCCGTATCACTTTCTGTAGCGTAACTTCTGGTTCCTTGTCTCTGCGAACAAGCTTCCCCAAATCCCTAGCCTGTTAACTCCTGGGTGGGGTAGGGTTGTGGCATTATTGCGCTGGATGAGCGGAACATTCTGTGTGTCAATGCTAAAATAAATATTTTTAGCACTAACGCTCAATATGTCTGAAATTAAAAAACAATGGTCATATGCTTTCAAATACAAGTTAAAAGTCATCAAATATGCAAAAGAATATAGAAATAAAGCTTCAGAGAGACAGTTTGGACCTCCTCCCACTGAGTGTTCTATTTCATGTTACTGTACTAAATACACAGGTACTATTGTACCTGTTTCATGTTTAAAATATTGATTTCTTGATTTTGGGTTTGAAAAACTAGGGGTCATCTTGTACATGGGGTCATCTTATATGCGGAAAAATACGGTATATCAAGGTTTCATTACAATGGTGCTTTCCTGAGCCTACATACATAGTTTTGGCACATTTTATCAAAAGTCGGGCCATATCTACTAAATAGTGACTTTGCTTATACCAAGGTTACTCCATTTTATTTCTACTAAGTAAAAATGTCCATAAGAATATTACCATTGCTGGAGAGCCATGGCACCAAAGGCTTTCAATAAGTCCTAACCATCTGTCGCTTTGTGTCACATCACCAAATTCAATCTTGACAACTTCCTTACCTACGTCCAGGTCACATTTTTTCATTGACCAGCAGCTTTCAACAAGCCCTCATTGCACATTTCGGCTCATATCTACTTGTTTTTTAGCTTTCAAATAAGCACCACATTGCTGATTATGGCTGTCTTTCTCACTGAGAAGGAGGAACCTTCTCCGCACAGGCTGCAATTTGGCACTTACAGGCACACGCTGCACTTTGGTTCTTACAGGCAAAGGCTGCACTTTGGCTCTTACTATTACAGGCAAGGGGTATGTGCTGCCGGCACTGGTGACCTATAGTTCATTAAGGTAACCATGAATACCCACAGGTACTGTGACATGCTGAGCATGATCCCCTCCCTTCGCAGACTGGACCACTGGGCAGTATTCTAACATGATAACGACCCCAAACACACCTCCAAGACGACCACTGCCTTGCTAAAGAAGCTGAAGGTAAAGGTGATGGGCTGGCCAAGCATGTCACCAGACCTAAACCCTATTGAGAATCTGTGGGGAATCCTTAAACAGAAGTTGGGAGAGTGCAAGGTCTCTAACGTCCACCAGCTTCGTGATGTCATCATAGAGGAGTGGAAGAGGACTCCAGTGGCAACCTGTGAAGCTCTGGTGAACTCCATGCCCATGAGGGTTAAGGCAGTGCTGGAAAATAATGGTGGCCACACAAAATATTGACACTTTGGGCCCAATTTGGACATTTCCACTTAGGGGTGTACACTTTTGTTGCCAACGGTTTATAAATTAATGGCTGTGTGTTGAGTTATTTTGAGGGGATCGCAAATTTACACTGTTATACAGGCTGTACACTTACTACTTTACATTATAGCAGAGTGTCATTTCTTCATTGTTGTCACATGAAAAGATATAATAAAATATTTACAGAAATGTGAGGGGTGTACTTACTTTTGTGAGATACTGTATATAACACAATTGTTTATTTTGTTCAAGCTTTTAAGAGAACACATTTTAAACATTACAAAAGTTGTTTCTTGCATGAAAAAATTTAAGTAACACCCGTTTCAACGTCATTGAAACTAACAGGACATGCAGAGAGCATACATGTGTCTGTAGAGTTTAATAGCTGGCAGAAGTCAAGCCCCCAAGAGCAGTTATACTTCTGAATAAGTGTTTGTGCTCTGAGATAATTATTTGGAGAAAAAAAAGCCGATAGTGACACAATCTCAAATACCATCTTTCTGGTGCAACTAAGAAAATAATTATTTCCATGTCCCTTTAACCTTAAATGTTTAATAAATGAGTGCTGTGGTAAAATGAGTCATTGACTTTAAAAGTCACATATAGCATAATAAAGGTGGTATTAGACAAATTATATGAAGTTATGAGTCATTATTTTATTATTTTCCTATGTCAAGCTACCATAATGGCCTTTATATACAGTATATTCCCATCCCAGTCAGTGACTGAGTGAGATGGACAAACAGCAAAGTATAGATCTCCTGTAAATCTCAGTATTACATTATCTAATACCTACAGCGTGGTCAGTACTGTGTGCAGATAGTAAAGTAGTGATAAGTTACAGGTGGGAAATAAGCCCCTTGGTAATTAAATTAATGATAATAGGTAACTCTCAGTGATATTTAACCTAGGCAAGATGATTGTCAGCAGTGCAAAAGTAGACTATTGTAAATAACATAAGAGACAGAAAAGGATACCTTTGGATCTGACCAATCAAATATTCCCTTACTAGTATACAGTATTTAATTTGGATCAATCAGTGAAACAAGGAAAGGTAAAGTTGCTTTTAAATAAAATATAACTTTTATTGAAATTAATTTTAAGATTACAGTGAAGTGATAAAACCATGAGTTAAAAACAGATTTCTTCCCACATCATAAGTCCAAATAAAGTAGGTGAATAGCTTATTAGTTCTCGATGTAGATCAAGACTATATCCATTCTAGCGAATTGCCCGTCAAAAAATGACGGCAATAAAATTGTAAGGCAGGTAATGCTGTTTGCCACACAAATTAAGTCTTTTGGTTGTCTGAGTACCTTCGGCGCTCAATGCGAGCCTCTCGGTTGGCATATTTTGGGTTATCAGAGACCCTTCGGCGCTCATTGCAAGGTCCGCGCTGATCGCCTTTTGGCGCCCATTGCTAGCCTCTTCCCTGTGTACTTTTGGTCCTCTGACCACCCTTTGTGCTCATTGTAATCCTGTCATCTGGTCCTTTTTTATTTTCTCTATATGTATTTTTTTATGATAATTAATTAATTAATTAAATCATAAATTAATATACTTTAGCTATTTGTAATTAATATATGCAGCAAGCAATATCTTAAAGAGCTAACAATCTTTTTTGATGTTCCTGCAGCACACAATGTACATTTGCACTCTTGCTGAGCTGAGGTGTAAGTGTGAGAAATGTGTGAAGTGTGTAACAGGCTGTGTGCGCAAGGGCAAACCGTTGCAAACTGTGTAGCTATGTAATTCTGAATTTTGTAATGGTAATGTTAGTAGTTGCTAGTTAGTGTTGTAAAATTGGGCGATTGTGTATGTGTTATGCGGGTGTGGATCATTTTGTGTCCTCCCTAATAGTGTATTTTATACCCCGTATGGTCTTATGTAGAAGTCTTATGTGTCTGGCGGGTTTTTGTGTGTTTATTGGTCGTGTAGAGTCGTTTTCGTTTTTTTTTTTGTCGCTTAGTCGATTTCTGTATGTGTAAACCCTGCCTAAGTCTCTGCATAAGTCGTACAAGGTCGTAGGGATGAGCGCCTATGGCGCTCATCTCCACCAGCGCAAGGAGCGATCCTTGCCAGCAACTGTGGACCTCACATCACGAGGGCCGCAGTTGCGGAGGGCTCCCTATGCAAGGACACAATCGTTAGCAACAATTCGTATTGCTGACAACTATATATGTGATATATAGTATAATGACAATATATGTACACACAATCCTTATATGATAAATATGTTTGTCACTGAGATATAGAGTATCAATGTTATTGCATAAAACTTTGGATCTCCGTTGAAGCCATTGGCGAAACATGCGTGTCAGATCCGGCTACAGCGTCCGACCCACATCTCTGACGTCATCAGGTGGCGCCGGACTTCCGGTTTGCAGACAATCTACCACGAGTCACAGAGTTCAATGCCAAGTAAGGTTAGTGGTACAACTTGGGGATTAGTCCCAGTTAACATAGTACAGGGCTAGCCTTCTGTGTCAAACCGGGACAGGGAGTAAGCAAGGTGTATTTTTTATTTGCCACTGTGCACGGTTTGTCCGTTAAGGTCGTATTTTTGCGAGTCCGTAATGGATTTTTTCTAAGTCTCGCGGCTCGTATATTTTTGTGTAAGTCAGTAGTTAGTCATTGCGTGTTTATGTGTTTTTTCAAAGTCTCGGTTGTGTGGTCGTTTGTAACCGTTTGTGAGGCGCCGTAGAGCCTGCAGCTCATTGCAGCTGATGTGGGAGCCTCCACCTCCGCAAATGTGACCCCTCGCTTCGCAAGGTTCCGCATTTGCGCTTATCTCCACCAGCTCAAGGAGCACCTTCGGCGCACCTTGCCAACAACTGTGGCCCTCGCTTCGCCCGCAAGTGTTAGCAACAACACGCATGCGGACAACTATATATCTAATATATGGACATAGTCTTGATCTACATCGAGAACTAATCAGCTATTCACCTACTGTATTTGGACTTATGATGTGGGAAGAAAATCTGTTTTAACTCATTGTTTTATCACTTCACTGTACTATTAAAATGTATTATATATTATAAAAGTTATATTTTATCTAAAAGCGATTTTACTGGTCCTTGTCTCACTGATTGATCCAAATTAAATACTGTTTACTAGTAAGGGAATATTTTATTGGTCAGATCCAAAGGTGTCCTTTTCTGTCTCTTATGTTATTTACAACAGTACTGTGTGCAGTAGAAGATGCAATATGTAGGTTCACAGGTTTATTATACATGTACAAAGCAGAATCTAAACATTATGCATTTTTCTACTGTCCACTTACTTTTAACTTAAAACAAAAGAAAAACAGAACAAACAAATGTTTTAACATTTAACACACACTTTTAACTATACTGGGAATAGGAGTCTTGAAACCATTTTTAGCATTATTAGCACACTATTCGCATTGGTAAACACATCAAAGCCTGTGCACACATGAATATAGTTACATACTTACATAGTAATTGAGGTAGAAAAAGTCTTTCAGTCCATCAAGTTCAAACTTTTAAGATCTCCTCTGATCTGCAATATGCGGATTAGTTAATTAATTATTTGTTAATTAATTTATCCAGAGGAAGACAAACAGAAAAAAAAACAAGTGAAATCGTCTCAAAGGAAAAAAAAAATTCCTTTCCTACCCCAAGTACTGGCAATCAGATTCCTCCATGGATCAATACTCCCTCACTGTAATTACCCAGGATATCCCTGAATTCCCTTTTTAATTAGAAATAAACCCAATCCCCTTTTAAAGTTATCTATTGAATCCGCTGTCACCACCTCCCTTGGTAGAGAATTCCACAGATAAATCACCCTTACTGTGAAGAACCCTTTTCTTTATTTAAGGTGGAATCTTTTTACTTCTAACCTCAATGTTGAAAACCTCTTGGCACAAAAGGCTCACTTGACAAATCTTTATACTGACCCTGGATGTATTTATATAGGGTAATCATATGTCCTCTTAGATGCCTTTTTTCTAGAGAAAAAAAGGATAATTTGGTTAGTAGTTATTCATAACTTAGCCCCTACATTCCCCTTATTAGTTTTGTTGCCCTTCTCTGTATCTTTTCTATCCCTAAAATGGCCTTTGTCCAGCTCTAATATACCTAATAATTATTTTCAAACACCGTTCTACACTGTATAAAATAATTAATTATGCACAGCAATTATCGGAGGAGGTGTGGATATCAGTAATACTTAAATGGCTTCTGTCTATTCTTCTTCCATTTCAATGCATTTAGAATATATTTGAAAGATGGGTAACCCCTATAACTAACATGGCATCTTTTCAAATGTGCAAACTAGGGCCCTCGTTCAATTCCAGTTTGGCCAATTGAATTGGGCTCTAAATAAGCACATAACATCTTTTTTTGAAAGAAGTTTTTAGTTAGTAAACATCTATCCAAAAGCAAGGTTTTTAGTAACTAAAAACTTCTTTAAAAAAATAATGCTATGTGCTTATTTAGAGCCGTATTCAATTGGCAAAATTGAAATTGAATGAGGCCCTAGGTAACTTCACTTCCCTGGCTTGTCTCGTGATACAGCTTTGCAAACTACTCTGATGTTACAAGTGCTGTAATGATGGCTGCTCATTAACCAGTCAGAAAGTAGCAAGAAACCTGCAAACATTATGAATTCTGTGAATATTCATCAACAGGCAAAAGTGGGCATAGAGACTCTTTTCTCTTTACTTTTTATATATTTTATTTTATATTTAATATATTTAATATATTTGTTTAGATTAATGGACCACTGCACTATGAAGAAAAATATATTTACTAGTCTTTTGCCAGTTATAAATTAATGCATAATATATATATATTTTTCCCCCACCCCCGCTCCCCTGTATCTCTTTCCTCCATCTCCATCCCCTGTGTCTCTTCCCTCCCCCTGTCTCTTTCCTCCCCCATTCCCCCTGTCTCTTTCCTCCCCCTCTCTCTCCCTTGTGTCTCTCTTCCGCTCCCCTGTCTCTCCCCCTCTCCTATGTCTCTTCCTCTCTCCCTCCCGTGTGTCTCTTTCCCATTGTCTCTTCCCATCCCCTCTTCTGTGTGTCTTCCCCCCTCCCTGTGTCTCTCTCCCCCTGTGTCTCTCCCCCTCTCTCTTTTATCTCTTCCCCCATCCCCTGTGTCTCTTTCCCGCCTGCTCCCTCCCCTGTGTCTCTTCCCCCTCTCCCTCCCCTGTGTCTCTTTCGGCCCCTCTCACTCCCCTTTGTCTCTTTCCCCCCTCTCCCTCCCCGTGTCTCGTTCCCCATTCCTCCAACCCCTGTGTCTTTTTCCGACTTTCCCCTGTGTCTCTTTCCCCCCTCCTCCCTCCCGTGTCCCTTTCCCCTCTGTCTCTTTCCTCCTTTCCCCTGTGTCTCTTTCCCCCCTCTTCCTCCCCGTGTCTCTTTCCCCACTCCTCCATCCCGTGTCTTTTTCCGACTTTCCCCTGTGTCTCTTTCCCCCCTCCTCCCTCCTGTGTCCCTTTCCCCTCTGTCTCTTTTCTCCTTTCCCCTGTGTCTCCCTTCCCCCTCCAGTGTGTCTCTTTCCCCCTCTGTTTCTTTCCCCCTTTCTCCTGTGTCTCATTCCTCCCCCCCTCCCTCTCCTGTGTCTATTTCCCAGAAAAATTGCATACAGACAGTTTCTATTTAGAAATAATCATTATAATAATAATAATAATAACATTATTTGATGCCCTTGCCCTGCCCTGAATCCATGATACATTGGTGGGAGAGGAGTGTCTCCATTTCTGGTGAGATATTGATGCATTTCTTGAATCAATGAGACTGCTTCTGGGCCAGTGAGGGAGTGGTGTATATAATTCAATCTGATCTACTTATCTCTTCCTCCTGCATACCTCTCTCCATTGATAGCCAAAACACACACCCTCATGATCCAGTCCATCTCTGGCAATGATGTGATAAATGTGAAATGTATTCCTATACTCACATCAGAGTCTTTTAAAAATTCAGATTTTCCTCAATTAAATTTATGTCCATGGCTTACACAGCTGCTAATATTGCTAGTTTAGTACATACTTGACATACAATTGTCTATTTGGTACCGCAGTGGTCTTTTATAAATATTCTGATCACTGTTAAATTGCTTTACTACTTACGCTTGAAGGCTGTTCCACTAATCTATCAACCTTTTTCCAATTACTTTTGTATATTGTACCCTCCAACTTTACATCACATCTTCTTATTATAGTATTACACTTTTTCTGAATAATGTAATGCATAAAATGGTAATAACTTATTTAAAGGGACATGGAAATTTATCATGTAAGTGTATATTCTAAAAGTTAAAAAAATATTTTCTGAGTGAAAGTCACATTAGTAAAATATGTATACAATTGCTTGAAACTTGCAACATATGCATCAGTATGGTACATTAGCTAAAATTGATGATTTACGGAGTTCTGTTCTGATATGACTTGCAGGTAAACACCTTTAGGGTAATTATACATTACTATGACCACCATTATG
The DNA here is from genome assembly GCA_027410445.1 of Discoglossus pictus. NCBI lineage: Eukaryota > Metazoa > Chordata > Amphibia > Anura > Alytidae > Discoglossus > Discoglossus pictus. The sequence continues at coordinate 60,676,628 of CM050175.1, read as the reverse complement.
ACGTCAGCAGCGTGTAGACAAAGAAATATTGCAAGTGTCGTGAGCTGGCTTGGTCGGTATATAAGGTAGGCATAATGCAAACATATCAACCATCACTGTCATGTGTAAAATGTGTGATTTATCCAAATTTGAAAAGGGGATAGTCATTGGCTTTCGGGCCAAGGGTGGCAGTTTCTGTGAACTGTTCACGTGCTGCTGTGGTTAAAGTGTACCGTGACTGGACAAACGGCACCATTGCAAATAAATGTCGTGGAAACTGTGGTGTGGGAGGGACCACCGACACGCTCCAGTTGAGCAACTCAACGTCCATACAAACCAGGAAGGCTACCAGATGTGTGTCTAAAATGTACAGCGAACCCTGTTGCGTATTGCGCTGATCATTGCACCCATGCTGACCATGATTCATTTTCAGAAATGTCTTCAATTTGCATGACAGTACTGAATTGGACCTCTTCTGATTGGCAAAGGGTTGCCTTTTCTGATGAGTCACATATCTGCCCCATCAACTGGGCAGACATTTGCGTGTCAGAAGCGAAAGCTCAGAGAACAAGCACTCTGAAACATTGTTGGAAGAACGCAAGCCGGTGGCTGCAGCGTTATGATCTGGAGAATTTTTTCTTGGCATTATCTGGGTCCACTCATACGAAGGCACTCTCAACTAATTAGGTTATCTATCTATTCTTGCCGATCAAGTACACCCATAATGTTGACCGCCTCCCTGGAGCAGATGGTATCTTCCAGCAGGAAAATGCAACATGTTATTAGGCCAGAATTGTCCAGGAGTGATTGGAGGAAGATTTCCAAGTACTTCCCTGGCCTCCAAATACCCTGGACTTGAACCCCATAGAGAGAATGTGGGACCACCTCGATTGCCATGTTCGCCGTATGGATCCTCCACCACCCACTCTTCAGCAGCTGTCGGATGCACTGCAGTCTGCATGGCTCCAGATACCCTTGCCAACCTTCCATCATTATTCTGACTCACTACCATGCCACATAGCTGCTATCCATGCTGCACACAATGATTATTTGGGATGTTAGCTGGTGGTCAAAATAATGTGACTGGACAGTGTGTATTCAACACAATGTTTTCAGCACAAAAAATAAAACATGTAAGATATGCATAGGCAACTCCTTAACTAATTGGTTCAAGTGCCTTTATTGGTTCAGCTTCATTGTATATGCAGCAGTTAAAGGAGGGATTCAAACACACTTCAGTTCTAAACTAAGATGCCTCTAACTCCATCAATTCAGCAAATAGAAAAACACTTTTCCAAATGCTATGCAACCTTCTTTTTCTGATGATTTAAAGCACAACTGGTTACTTCAATGGCCTTTTAACATATTTGAAGGAATAGTCACTCCTACAGAACTTTAGGTGGGCTGTTGCTGACAAACTCAGTTTACACACATGCAGCCTTATTAAATTGTGATTCGGCCAATTGCAAAGGGCTCTATATAAGCACAGAGCATATTTATTTTACAGAAGTTTTTAGTTAGTGAAGGTCTGCACTAACTAAAAACTTCTGTAAAAAAAATATGCTCTGTGCTTATATAGAGCCCTTTTCAATTGTCCGAAAAGCAATTTAATAAGGCTGATGGTAACAACCTAATAAAACAACAAAGACTAAATATATAGCAACCTAACTAATTCAACTCAATGACAATGCAACATATCACTGAGTTGTAATCAAATTGATGCGTATATAACATACCACATAAAGCAGCCACTCACACATCACATATATAGTTGTGGATCTTGCGATGTTGGTGACGTTTGCGACGTTTGCGTGGTTGGTCATGCGGTTGCATCCCTTGCAAAGCAAGGGCGCAACCACAAGCCTCGCAAAGCGAGGCTAGCCAGTGGCGCCATCACACATGCAAGCCTTGCGAAGCGAGGCGAAGCAGCCGCGCAGCACTTAGGCTGCAATGAGCGCCAAAGGCGCTCATTGAAGCCAGTGGCGACAACATACAAGCGAGGTGAAGCAGCGGCACAGCACTTAGGTTGCAATGAGAGCCAGAGGCTCTCATTGCAGCCAGCAGCGCCATAACACATGCGAGCCTCGCGAGGCGATGCTGCCGCACAGCACTTAGGCTGCAATGAGAGCCAGAGGCGCTCATTGCAGCCAGCAGCGCCGTCACACTTGCGAGACTCGCAGAGCGAGGCAAAGCAGCCCAAGTGGGTAACTCTAAAAAAACACCAAAAATAAGAAATCATCTACAAAAAATTATAACACACTCACACACAGCACAGGGGGAGATACAGGAAGCCTGGGCGTGAGGTTGCAAGCAAATTACAGCCATATGTTAAAAAAAACATGAAAATCGCCTAAGCGAGGAAAAAAATGGTGGACGAAAAACGCAAAATTTCACAAACAGAATGAAAATGAGGCCAGGCTCCCGAAACTTACAAAATACACAACGTTTAAGACAGTAACACTTATGTGAACAACGAAAATACTCTTAGAAAATACACCACACCGAACATACTAACACACCAACAACGCCAGGTACGCGGGACTTTGAAAATAAAACCAAAAGCAGTCACCGTGCACCACGCAAACATTCAGCACACACACAGAGGAGAAAGACACAGGGAAGGGACAGGGGGGAGATGTTGGAAAGAGACACATGGCATTCCCAAGCACAAAACTTGCAGGTTAACGAACTCTGCAATGAGCAACCCATACAGTAGGCGAGACGAAAGGCTTGTAATGAGCGCCAAAAGCGCTCATCGCGGGCCTCACGATGAACACGCCAAAGTCGCTCAGCATAGGGCTTGCGATGAGCGGCAAAAGGTGATCAGTGCAAAGCAGGAAACTTGAAGTACACGGGGGAGAGGCTTCCAATGAGCCCCGAAGGTGCTCAGAGGATCAAAAGCCTCAAATTGCAAGCCTTACAATTTTTATCCCTTCATTTTTGATGGGCAAGTTCCTAGTACACATATATTTGGTTATGGTAATTTGCATTATTTCTAAGATTTATATGATTATAGACCACTGATTGTCCATATTTACAGTATGCTCAAACTGGACCTGAAAACAAAATAAATAAGCATATTTTTTAAAGAAGTTTTTAGTTAGTGAAGACCTTGCTTTTGGATAGAAGTTCACTCACTAAAAAAATCTGTAAAAAATATATGCTATGTGCTTATAAAGATCCCCAAATTAAAACAATGTAATAATTTACTGATAAATGGAACTTATATGCATTACTGGGAGCTGTCATTATTTCTGTGCAAAGGTTCAATATAGGTAATTGAAAAGGGAATTTGAGTCCACCCCCACCCCCCCTGCTCTTGCAAAACCAGGCAAACAAACACATGAATGGCAACATAACACAGGTAATTGCATGTGAGTTAATACAAACAAATACTGTATTTAATTTCTTTGTTTACACTGTTAAAAAGGTGTCCAGCCTTCCAAAGAGCATATTGTAAATATAAGAACACAGTGGTGCACAGTGGTGCTCCAGTAGACTACAGTATGTGCCTCATTCAATTGCGATTTGGCCAATTGAATAGGGCTCTATATAAGCATAGAGCATATTTTTTGACAGAAGATTTTAGTTAGTGAAGACCATGCTTTTGGATAGAAGATCATTAACTAAAAACTTCTGTAAAAAAATATGCTCTGTGCTTATAAAGAGCCCTATTCAATTGGCCAAATCGCAATTGAATGAGGCCCGTTGTTACCTGTAAAGTGCTTTATTTAGAAATAGCTTGCTTTGTACTGAATAATAAGCATAAGCCAGGCTATTTTATATAGGATACACAGCTCTACCCTTTCTCTTTCTACATCTTTTCAAGGGATGAATAGAATGGATTATTCTGCAAACCTGCTCTCGAAAATCACCCCCAGCTAGCAAGCAGAAAAGGGGATTGATGCAGGTATTCAAACTGCAGACAGCCATCTCAATAAAAAACATGGCATCTGCTTTCTCAATGGCTGGGGTCACTGTTGGCCAAAAAGCTCTTAGGAATATACAAGAGTTCCTAGAAGCATGGTATGGTAGATAGAGAAGGCCAAATATTACTAAAGCTGAACACATGAGCTTGGTCAGTAAATTTCTCTTCTTTAACCTATGTAGTTCTATTTTACGCAGCTCGCCCACACTGCTGCAGTAACAGTAACAAATAGAGGCAAAAGGAAGCAAGCAACCAATAAATGTGGAAAGTAAAGAAAATGGCAGCGTGATATAGGTCTCCTGTGAGAAGACATAGAGAGAACAAATGGTCTTATTGCTTTCACAGACATGAGTACCAGCCAAAAAAGTAACAGGTACGCTGCTTAGGAGAGTTATTGTCCAAATGGTTAAGCAGATCACAAGAGACTGGTGCTTTTTTAGTATTCTTAGAGATTTAAGAGGATGCACAATAGCCAGGTACCTATCAATACTCAAACAAGTGACAAAATAAATACTGCAGTAATAGCAGGCATGGTACAAAGTTCTGGTGAGTTTACAAACCGCGTCACCAAATATCCAATGCAGCTGATTAAAATGATAGTAAATTAAGCACGGCAGGCAGAGTATCCAGGTGATATCTGCCAGAACTAGGTTACAGAGGAAGATGGTACTTCTGTTCCAACGTTTAATCTTGGTAACTAGGATCCACATAACAGGAATATTTAGTGATAGTCCGACCACGAGAATGAAAAGAAATGTTCCTGGGAAAACTGTTCTTTGGATGGTGCCCAAGAATGTGTCCGGTTTCTCACAAAAATCACTTTCAACCCACTGCAAAAGAAAAAGAAGCAAGCCAGTGAATGGATAAGAACAGGGCTGGAAATGTAAAACATGAAAAAATGATCAAGTGGTTTTATATGTGTTGCAGAGGATCAAGCAAGAGGATACAATTTACCATAACTATTTGCTGCTAAGAATATTTTAATAATACCTTCTAAGAAAGTGTGGCACAGTAATCAGATAATTCCTAGCACTTAAGTGCATGTATTGAAAGAACGGTTTTAGTTACAGCAAGAATATACACATATTGTTTACATGTGTTACTTACTAAACAGAACAATATAAAAGTATGATTGTATTCATTTGGTTTGGACCCAACAAAATCAGTTGCTTGTGTGAATTAGGGTTGAATCCAGCGAGATTGGGTGATTGTGTACATTAACATGGATCCAACAAGATAGAATGTGTTTGTGTAAATTAAGCCTGGATTCTGCAAGATAGGGGCTTATGTGAATTAGGCATGGATCCAGGAAGATCAAGTACTTCTGTGAATCCGGCATTGGCCCAACACAGTTGGGAGTTTTGTGTGTATTGGGTATGGATCCTATAAAGCTCAGTGTGTCTGATAACTAGACATGGATTCAGCAAAATTTATTGTGTTTATGTGAATTAGATGTGGGTTCAGCAAGGTTGACTTCTTGCATGAATTAAGTATGGGTACAATAACATGGGGCATCATTCAATTGCAATTTAACCAATTGAATAGGGCTCTATACAAGCACAGAGCATATATTTTTACAGAAGTTGTTAGTGAAGACCTTGCTTTTGGATATAAGTTCACTAACAAACACTTCTGTAAAATAATATGCTCTGTGCTTATATAGAACATTATTCAATTGGCCAAATTGCAATTGAATGAGGCCCATGGTACGTACTTATGTGAATTAAGCATGGATCAGGCAGGATTGGATTTCATGTTAATTAGTTATGGATCCAGCATGATTGGGTGTTTATGTGGGTTAGGCTGGGATCCAACAAGATGGAATGTGTTTGTGTGAACTAAACATGGAGCCTCATTCAAATGCGATTTGGACAATTGAATAGGGCTCTATATAAGCACACAGCATATTTTTTACAGAAGTTTTTAGTTAGTGAAGATCTTGCTTTTGGATAGAAGTTCACTAAATAAAAACTATGCTATGTGCTAATATAGTGCCCTATTCAATTGGCCAAATCGCATTTGAATGATGCCCATGGAAGATTTTGTATTTTTGTGAATTAAGTGTGAGTCTACCAAAATCAGGTGTTTGTGTGAATTAGGCATGGATCCTTTAAGATATGTGTTCTTATGTGAATGAGGTATGGTCTGGTAAGATAAATCCTGTTTGTGTCAATTAACTGCGGGTAAAGCAAGATTAGGTGTTTGTGTGTTCGACATGGAGCCAGAAAGAGAGTGTATGTTTGAGTGCCAATTAGAAAAATATACTAATTTTGTCATTATGACATTAAATAGTAACATTGTATTCTATGAAGGGGGTATTAAGAATAAAATAGTTTATAGTTTATACATGATTCTGAGAGAGGAGTCCATAACATCACGTACCTGCTCAGATGCTCTGCCCATCCTCTGCAGCATATGGAGCTTTGTGTTTTGGTCTCAGTGGATTCAAAATGCTTTTAAATCTGTTTGTTCCTGTAGTTTGCCTACCAAGGTAACGAGCCCTGTGCTAGAAATGTCCAATGCGCGTCTTCATTGTTCTCTGCCATGTAGTATTTGTAGAGAAAGCGACCACATTCTATATTAATGATCTTCGGGTGAAAGTTACATGGATTTAAAACACTGATAAGTTAGTGGATACAAATAATGGATATTCCATTTAGTACACACAATTAATGGCAAACAAGAGCCTTTTAAGATGCCAGTTCTGAAATGTCTACCCACTTTACCTGAGCCTAATGCATTAGACCTTAATGGGAAGAGATGTATTTATTAGCAGGGATGAACATAGCTACAATAATTTATTTTTTGATCTTCAGGGCTCTTAGCACTGACATTAGGATTCTGAAATGGATACTAGCCAATAGGTCTGTGACCTAAACATTAGAAAGTAATATGGATGCTGTATCCATTAGTCCTGTCATGTTCTCCACAATCAAGCCAATTTAGCACTTGAAATTGATATTAAAGAGCCTTTTAACGTAAATATATATTTTTTAAAAAGTACATTATGCATAAATTTTTTAGGTTTTAAACATAGTTTTTTTATTTGCATATTTCTATTGCTTTCAATCATTTCATTGATGTTACTTAGTGCAAATATATCAAAACTCAATGAAATTTAAAATGATAAAAAAAAAGAAAAACAATGATATCTTGTCTCATCTATTAACTTTTCCTCTTATATACATGGGCCTTTGACATTTGTTTATATTCATTTTAACTTAACTAAACCTTAGCATTAATTTACAGTGACTAAAAAAAATCTATTTTATAATAAATTAATCATTATCTCCCTTACCACTGACCGTATGGTTATTTACCTAAAATGTTCCCAGGCATTTAAGTATTCTAAATGTTTTTTTTTTATTAATTGTGTGATTATTTATATAAAATGAATCCCAAACAAGTAAATATTTGTTGAATGAGTTGTTCATTTAATGTCTTAATTGCTTCAATGAATTCTATTGGATGCTCGGTTCAAGATGTTGTGGATCAGGTAGATAAATTATTGGGAAGGGCTGGAAATTAACCAGCAGTTTTGGTACCTATGGGAGCCAATGACAAAGTTGAGATTTTCAACTGACAAGAAGACATCCTTTGAGGTTAGAAGAAAAAAGATTTCACCTTAAAGGAAGAAAAGGGTTCTTACCAGTTAGGGTGTTTAAACTGTGGAATTCTCTACCAAAGCAGGTGGTGACAGCGAATTAGATAGATGACTTTAAAAATGGGTTAGATATATTTTTGAATAAAGAGGACCTTCAAGGTTCTCCTAGATAACTAACAAAGGAATATTGATACAGGCAGAAATTAGATCGACAGTCTCTGGGGTCAGGAAGGAATTTTGCTTTCCCTTATGAGAGAATTGGCAAAATGTCAATGTTTTTTTTTTCTGTTTGCCTTCCTCTGGATCAATGAACAAATATTAACAAATAGTCCACATATTAAAAGGATCAGAATAGATCTAAAAAGGTTGAACTTGATGGACTAACAACAGTCTTTATTTAACCTCAAATACTATGTAACTATGTAACTATGTTAGTGGAAGATAGAGTGTCCTAAATAATTATTTTATAGAACTAGGAAATAAGCTTAAGTAAAGGATCTCCAAGGTAGTATTTTCCGAAATACTTCCAGTGCAACGTGCTTGTCCAAGGAGACATAATGAGCTTAGGGAGATTAATGCATGAATAAAAAAGTGGTGGTTTGATAACTTCTCGCTTGGGTACAATTTCTATAACAGTGATGGACTCCACCTTAAAGAAGGTGGAGCTTGTGTGCTATGGGATGGTAGAGAGGTTGGAAACGTTTTTAAACTAGTAAGTGGGGGACTACATGAGTTATGAGGTAGAAAGTGTAGAGGGAGTATTGGATGAATTAACTCCTCATGAGGGAGAGAAGAAGGGAGGGTTAGTATGGTCAATAGGGAGCAACTCAAATACAGTGGCAAGATGATCAAAACTGCAGAGTCTTAACAATATAAGGTGTATGCTTGCTAATGCATTTAGAATTATTAGCAGTAAAAGAGAAATGTGATTTAATAGGCTTTATTGAAACATGGTGGGATGACTCTCTTGACTGGACTGTTAATCTAGATGGTTATACCCTATTTAGGAAAGATAGGGGGAATAGTAAAAGAGGAGGAAGGATGTTGTCTGTATGTTAAACCTGAATTTAAGCCTATAGTCAGAGAAGATATTAATGCTGGAACTAGTGATAATGTTAAATGCTTGTGGGTAGAGATAAATGGCAAATTCCAAAAGAATATTGGTAGGAGTATGCTATAAACCCACAAATATAATTGAAAGTGAAGAACTGCAATTACTGTTACAAATTGGAAATGCAGCTAATCATGGTAAAGTTTTAATAATGGGAGATTTTAACTACCCTGAAATAAACTGGATGAATGAGACCAGGAGTTCAGCTAAGGGGAGCAGGTTCTTGAGTACACTCAGAGATCATTATCTGTCCCAGGTTGTACAAGAACCTTCTAGAAATGAGGCTATCTTGGATTTAGTCATCACAAATAATATTGATACAGTAACTAATGTTAAAATAGGGCTACCCTTGGGAAACATTGATCATAACACAGTCTCATTTGAGATTGAATTAAAAAAACAAAACTTTAAGGGACCAATAAAAACTCTTAATTTTAAAATGGCAGATTTTAATGGTCTAGGGGCAGCAATACAATGTGTAGACTGGGACAAAGAACGATATGTAAAAATATTGAACATAAATGGACAACATTAAAATCTTTACTAAACATATGTTGTTCAGTCGTGTCTGACTCTCTGTGACCCTATGGATAGCAGCATGCCAGGCACATCTTGTGTCTATTTGTGCTAATCCATAAAGTTTTCATGGCAAAGATATTTGAGGGGCTGACAGTTCTTTCTCCAGTGGATCACAACTTGTCTGCCCTCTCTGCTATAACTTACCGATTTTGGGTGACCTTACAAGGTAAAGCTCACAGCTTCATTGAGGTATACAAGCCCCTTCACCACAACAAGGTAGCGATCCAAATGGTAAATGTACATACCTATCACCATATACCATATAGAAATAAAAGTAGTAATAGTTACATAGAAATTTAGGTCGAAAAAAGACTTTTAGTTCATCAAGTTCAATCTTTTTAGATATCCTCTGATCTGCAATATGCTGATTAATTGTTAATTGATCCAGAGGAAGGCAAAGAGAAAAAAAAGCGCCATTGAAACTTTGCCAATTGTCTCAAAAGGGGAAAAAATTCCTTCCTGACCCCAGAGACGATCAGATTTCTCCCTGGATCAATACTCCCTCTCTAATTATCCAGAATTAGCCCTAATTGCCCTTTTTTATTTTTATTTTTTTTAAATATCCAATCCCTTTTAAAAGTTATCTATCGAATCTGCTGTCACCACCTCTTTTGGTAGCAAATTCTACAGATTAATCACCCTTACTGTGAAGACCCATTTCTTTCTTTAAGGTTGAATCTTTTTACTTCTAACCTCAAAGGATGTCATCTTGTCAGTTGAAAAGCTCTTGGCACAAAAAGCTCACTTGACAAATCTTTATACTGACCCTGGATGTATTTATATAGGGTAATCATATCCCCTCTTAGACGCCTTTTTTCTACAGAAAACAAGTTTAATGGTTTGGTTAGTCTTTCTTCATAACTTAGCCCCTCCATTCCCCTTATTAGTTTTGTTGCCCTTCTCTGTACTTTTTCCAGCTATAAAATGTCCTTTTTATGTAGTGGTGCCCAAAATTGTACTCCATATCCAAATGAGGGCGTACCGGATATTTGGATAGTGGCAGAATTATATTTGCTTTCCTTGCTTCTATACCCTTCTTAATACATGCTAATATTTTACTTGCCTTTGCAGATGCTGCTTGACATTGAGCACTGTTATCTAGTTGGTTGTCCACAAGTACTCCCAAATCCATTTCACTATCTGATACCCCTAGATTTGCTCCATTAAGATTATAAATTGCATGGCTGTTTTCCTTCCCAGATGCATAATCTTACATCTATTTGTATTGAATCTCATGTGCCATTTAGATGTCCATTCCTTTAAATTATGCAAATCCCTTTGGAGGAATAGTACATCATTATCTGACTTAATTACCTTGCACAACTTTGGGTCATCAGCAAAAATGGAGGCCCCACACTCCAATTCCACTTCCAAGTCATTAATAAATATGTTAAAAGGGAGGGGACCTAATACTGAACCCTGAGGAACCCCACTTACCACATTAGTCCAATCCGAGTATGTTCCATTTACAACAACCATTTGCTTCCTGTCTTTTAGCCAGCTCTCAATCCATGAGCAGAAATTTACTGCAATTCCTGTATCTCTTAGTTTGCACAATAGTCTCCCATGTGGCACTGTATCAAAAGCCTTTGCAAAATCCAAAACGACTACAACCACTGAGTTGCCTTGATCCAGTTTCCTACTAACCTCCCCATAGAAACTAATTAGATTTGTTTGACATGACCTATCCTTCATAAATCCAAGTAAAAGTAATAAATGACATCCAATGTGGCTTAACAAATATTTAAAGATGAAGATACAGAGTAAAAAACAGGCATTTAAATTATACAAAAAGAGGGGACAGATACTGCTGTACGTGAGTATAAGGAAATCAACAAGGCTTGCAAAAGGGCTATTACACTGGTTAAAATATAAAAAGAAAAATTAGTTGCAAAGGACTAATCCTAGCATATTTTTTAAATATATTAATGAGCAGGAGGCCCGGAAAGCAGCTATAGGAACATTACAATGTGACACAGGGCATCTTATAATTAGTGACCAGGATAAGGCAGATGAGCTAAATAAGTTCTATTTTTCTGTATACACAAGGGAGTTACCAATGGTTAGGGCATTGCAACATAATGGGGCTACACTACCATCACCATAGTTACATAGTAATTGAGATTGAAAAAAACATTTTAGTCCATCAAGCTCAACCTTTTTAGATCTCCTCTGATCTGCAATATGCAGATTCATTGTTAATTGATACAGAGGAAGGCAAACAGAAAATAAAAACCCAAGTAAAACTTTGCCAATTGTCTCAAAAGGGGAAAAAAACATAACATTAATTCCACAAAATAATTGGTTAACGCAGGAAGAAATCCAAAACAGGTTGGAAAAAATTAATGTTAATAAAGCCCCAGGTCCTGATGAAATAGATCCAAGGGTACTGAGGGAACTGGTTTCAGTAATAGCCAAACCTTTATATCTAATCACAAATATAGTTGTGAGCAGGCGGGTTGTTGCTAAAGCTGCAGGCTTGCAAAGCGAGGTCCGCAGTTGCTGGCAAGGAGCGCCGAAGGCGCTCCTTGCCAGCAACTGCGGACCTCGCAAAATTTTCGGACTTACGAAACAAAAATACAAGATGCGTTACAACCCAAAAACCGCCTGAAACCTGCGCACATCAAAACATGAAAAACACAATAAATACGCACAACAAATACATAAAAAGCTTACCTACAGCAAGGGGGGGAACCCAGGACCTCGAAAACTGAAGTTACACCTCAATTTAACTCCAAATAAAAGAGTTTACACACCCGAAAATCCCCTAAGCGAGAGAAAAAATGGGCGCCAAAAAGAACGAAAACGAGGCTACAGCACTCTAAAGACGCAAAACACCACCAAACACCTACGGATTTTACAAAAAAGACTTACGAGATCTGAAAACAAGGATGTAACCCACGTGACCCGAAAAACTTTACAAAAACAATAAATACACACAACAAACACATAAATAGCTTACCCACAGCAAGGGGGGGGCACCCAGGTACACCTCAATTTAAGTCCAAATTTCGGAGTTTAGACACCCGAAAATCACCTAAGCGAGAGAAAAAATGTCCACCGAACAAAACGAAAACGAGGCTAAAGGATGCTAAGCACGCAAAACACCTACGGATTTTCTGAAAAAGTCGTCCGACATCCGAAAACAAGGACGCAAAATCAGCCACAGCCGCATACCACACATTAGGCGCCATTTTAGAACACTCATTTATACAATCCGGAAGTACACAGCTACCCTAATGGATTTGCCTCGCGCACGCACACTATTACACTACACACTGCACACATTCATGACGCTTACACAGCAGCTCCACAGCACTGATGCTGCAGCAACATGAAAACAGATTGCCAGCTCTTCAACACAATGCTTCCTGCATATATTACTTCACAATAGGTAAAGTATATTAATTTCTTATTTTATTAATTATTCCTTGCCATACCAAAAAAAAACACCAACGCTTCTCATAGCACATAAACAACCAAGAGCCTCGCAATGAGCGCCGAAGGATCTTAAAACAACAACAAAATTTATTTCGCACACAAACAACATTAAATGCCTTAAAATCTTATTGCCGTCATTTGTAGACGGTAAGTCGCTAGTTGTTGAATATTGTTAAAGATTGAAGTTTAATTACTATGTAACTATGTAACTATGTAAGATTACCTCACCACAAGGTCGCTACCAGATTACTAGAGAAAAGAAGAAATTATACCCATTGGCAGAGATAGTGCAATGGAGGCCCCCAGTGGTAGAAGAAAATGTGCCCCCCCCCCACCCCCAACTCACACAGTACATATATAAAATATAAACAAAATATATTACAAAAATAATATATTTGTGGGCACATTTGCATGTCCCTGCTCAGCTTCCTAGAATGCAGTGTAATAACTGTTTTTCTCAGTTTTCTAACTTGTTTTAGACATTCAAATGTGAACACAGATGTACTATTTATTTACTATATATATATATATATATATATATATATATATATATATATATATATATATATATTGTAACAGAGTGCCTCTAGAGGTGGGTTTGGTTGAAGAGGCTGGAGGATTTCTTGGAGGAAAGAAAGAGTTAACTCCCGGCAGTGATCAGAGGCTAATTGAAGCCCAGCTGTGGATTGCCTTTAAGATAACCCCAGAGAGATGGGTGGAGTCCCCAGCAATTAGGCCCTGTTTGGCCTAGCAGAGTGAGGCCAGTGAAAGTGAAGCCCTTAGTCTGAAACAAGCTAAGAAGGACGCTTGTAGTTATCTCCAGTGAGAGGAACGCAGTATTTTTTCTTTGTCTGCTGGAAGCAGAAATTGTACCAGGCTGAAAGTTTACAGTCCGGAGTAAGAAGGCTGGTTGGTTTACACTGCTGCAGTTTGCACAGCTCAGAGAGCAAACTGAGAAGTCTGCAACTGCTGGAGCTACAGAGAAAGAGGATTTGTGCCACAAAGAGCATTTACAGAGAAGACTGCTTGCTGCAGAGGATTTGTGCCGCAAAGAGCATTTACAGAGGAGACTGCTTGCTGCAGAGGATTTGTGCCGCAAAGAGCATTTACAGAAGAGACTGCTTGCTGCAGAGGATTTGTGCCGCAAAGAGCATTTGCAGAGGAGCTGCTGCAAGGATTTTGCCACAGCAGTATTTACAGAGGACACTGATTGGTGCTATCCCAGCGTTTGGAGCAGAGGATCCATTACAGCGAGAGAGAGACTGGATGTAAAGCTACCATTGCAGAGTCTGATAACCCCAGGGAGAAGTCTGTGTAGTTAAACAGATTTGTAGCCCTCACCAAAAGAGGGTGTTAAGGGTCCCTGGAGGTTGGGGTATCTGGAGAGTAGGGCGGGCCAAAACCCCACCCTATGGTATGAAATTTAAATATGACGGTCTACAGAGAAAAGACACTTTAAACCATTGAAGATGGACTATTTAAAGGCTCTGTATTTTCACCTGAAGGCCGAGAAGCGGCTTCAGGGCTAGCGAGGGTGTTCCTGATGTTAAGTCAGTACGTTTATGCAGAATTTTATTTTATGCTGGAGTAAGCTATTTCTTTTGTATTTTGGACTTTTTAATAAAAAGTACAAAAAAAGAATCTTGGAATCTCTGCTATTTATATGTATCTCAAAGGAGAAACTAGTAGCCAAAAGCCACATTACCAAAATATATATATATATATATATATATATATATATATATATATATATACAGTAGTCTCTCAGTTAACCAGAACTGAAGCAACCAGAACTCTAAAACAACCAGAAAAAAATGAATACTGTACTTTAAATAAAAAAATAAAACATTTACAGGGCTCAACAAATGCCAGGATTCAAGTTGTCATGCTACAAAATGCATACAGGCACCTAGATTTAATTCACTGTATGCCTCGGCAATGACATTCTCATATCTTTCTCATATATATGGGGATTTCCTAGTCACCTTAAGGCCATTGGATTAATCTTTGTAGAGTTATTATTGGAAATTGCTGGTGTTAAGCACTGATATTATTTTTTGTTTGTATTGACCTCTGCAATTAAATGTTACCTGGAAGCAGACAGCCATGAGTGACTGAGACAGTCCCCGGGTTCGGCACCGCACCCTCCAGCCGAACACATAGTTACATAGTAATTGAGGTTGAAAAAAGTCTTTTAGCCCATCAAGTTCAACCTTTTAATATTTCCTCTATGCAATATGCAGATTAATTGTTAATTGATCAAGAGGAAGGCAAAGAGAAAAACAAAAACAAGTGAAACTTTGCCAATTGTCTCAAAAAGGAAAAAAATGAATTCCTTCCTGACCCCAGATAATGGCAATTGGATTCCTCCCTGGATCAATACTCTCTCATTAACCAGGATAACCCTGAATGCCTCTTTTATTTAAAAATATATCCAACCCATTTTTAAAGTTATCTATTGCATCCATTGTCACCGCCTCCCTTGGTAGAGAATTCCCCAGTTTAACCACCCTTACTGTGGAGAACCCTTTTCTTTCTTTAAGGCGGAATCTTTTGGCACAAAAAATTATGTATTTATATAAGGTAATCGTATCCCCTCTTAGATGCCTTTTTTCTAGAGAAAATAAGTTTAATTGTGTCAGTCTTTCTTCATAACTTAGCCCATCCATTCCCCTTATTAGTTTTGTTGTCCTTCTCTGTACTTTTTTAAGTTCTAAAATGTCCTTTTTATGAAGTGGTGCCCAAAACTGTACTCCATATTCCAAATGAGGGCTTACTAGTGATTTGTTATAGTGGCAGAATTATATTTGCTTCCCTAGCTTCTATGCCCTTCTTAATACATGCTAATATTTTATTTGCCTTTGCAGATGCTGCTTGGCATTGAGCACTGTTATGTAGGTGGTTGTCCACAAGCACTCACAATACCCCTAGATTTGCTTCATTAAGTTTATAAATTGCATGGGTCAGCAACAAAAAACATCCAATATGGCTGCTACTGACTGACTGAAAACAAATATATACAAAACAAAGCTTTTATATAACTTCATAAAAAGAATGGCACATTCCATTATCACCCCTCTAGGAAAATGAGACATTCCCATCAACAGCCAATAAACAATTATTTATACAAGGTGATCCATTAAAATACAAAACATGTGGTTAGCATGTGTTAGTCATGCCTGGTATGACATACTAGATGCGTACAAACACTTTTACTTGTTAATTCATGCGCATAGGTCAAGTGTTAATCTTGGCTTTGGCCTTGTGCTCTACCGAAATACATATTGTTTAGGCTAAATAACAGTTGATTGTCTCCTGAGAACAATTTATTATGGGAATAAGGACTTGTTTTTACTTATAGAAGAAAAAATAATGAAGTAACTGGTTCAAAACGATTATAATAGTCCAATATGATCCGTTGGATAATGGAAAAATCTCTCAATAATGGAATCCATAGCACAAAGATCACAATCCAGATATTAAAGCTTTACAAGTAGTGATTATAAAGCACAAGCAAGAAAAAATCAAATCCTGATGAAAAAACAATAAATCTACAAAAATAAGTAAGCATCTGTTTGATCAAGTCAGTATAACAAGGAAAGAGTCCAATGGGGTGGATGAAAACATTCACATAGGCTGTTATATGTTACCATGATATAGTCCAGATTTGTAAAATAAAACACAATGGTTAATACAGACAAAATGGCCTCATTTAATTCTCCAACCAATTACCTATAACTAGGCCATAGAGCCAATTTCCCTTTATACTTATTGTCTTATGAGGTATTTAGATGATAGATGTAATTTAATAACCAATAAGGTTTGCACTGATATTATTAATAACCCAGAGCGTATGCATGATAACTTCTTCTTTCCCTAATTACTCTTCCTTATCAGATGTTAGTATGTACTAGATCCTAGCAAGTTGATAGATCAAGGTGCAGAAGTGTTAGAAGCCGAAGGACAGTAAAAAGAAAGACAGGTATAGGAAAGAGCAGAAAAAGTAAAAATGACCAAACAATGAATACATATGCTCAGACAAACTTCATAGTCTTACACATTAAACGTAGCCAGTCCCCTCTTTGTCGATACAATAAACGATAAACAGGCAAATCACTTGAGATCCATTGGCCAAAGCAATAGGCCATTATGTGCAGGTATTAAGGCACAGGACAAGGAGTAGGTAGCTTTCTCACAGATCTATACATCTTTTGTTTTTGGCAGCAGATATATGTATTAGCGTATGGTCATGTCAATAATCAAGAGTTTGACCTTTTCCCTTTTTCTTGGGTGCAGACAAGATTTCTGTCTGGGCTTTGTCTCTAGTCAGCAAACTAAAGTGTGACAAAAATACAAACATACAACAAGATATCCTCTCATCATATGCACTTACCCTACATTTTTCCTAACTGCAAATTAAATTTAATATAAGCCTAACTCTATAATAAACAATGGGTGGTATAAACTAAAATTAATTAAATCAATAACATAAATAGTGCAAAAGCTAATAAACATATGAAATACTTGTGAAATAAATAAGCAACCATTATTTTCTACTCCTGCTAAAGCAGCAAAAATTATCATTAGGACAGTTTCAATAATACTAATGATGTCTCTATAAGTGATACGACATTACTTGATTTATTCTGTAACAGGTTGTATATATAAAATAAATTTACTAATTGTATTACTGTCAATATACATTTACTAATAAAGCTCTAAAATATTTTCTTAACTCATAATGTAATCCACCTCTTATCATGTTCCTTTCTTAGAGGTCTAGAAATACCTTGAAAAGATTTTCTTAGTTCTCTACCCATTTGCACCATGGCCATCATCTGAGCTGGGGATTGGCCTGGAAAAATAGATGTCACACTATCACAGTATTTATCCAACATGGATAAACAAAACATAATACACAAAAATAAAACAGAATCGGTATGATAAGGTTCTTCAATCAGATAAAATATCATACACTGATTTCTAGTGATATGGGTACTTTCCAAGGTACTTTACCTGTGAAGTAGTCAGTAGGTAGGGTTTGTGCACATAACATATTTATGATGGCAGAAAGAAATGTCAACATGAGGATAGCTTCTCAATGAGCATAGACAAATTACAACTAATAAAATAAGCTAGCCAGAAAATACAGAACAGCAAAATCAAAAAATTGAAAAGGAAAAACAAAACCTAGAAAAAAGAAAACTAATAAAAAATATAATCATAGTCAGTTGACATTTCTGACTATCCTGTACACTTATCATAACCCATAAAATAATTTTACCTTAATAATTATTATAATTTCTTTGGAACAGGTAGTGCACTTCTAAATATTACCTTAAAACAATGTACTTCACTCCTTGTATGATTCTACATAGAATCATATCACAAACTGTCCTGGTCCCTTTAAGCAGAAACGAAATAGCTTTTTTTTTCTTTACCAAAATATCTCAGTGTACGACCTTGGAAGTGAAACAGCTTCTGAAAGCTTTTGGATCTTGGCCAGTAACCAGTATAATGTTTTCTTTTTGTTAAAAAAAAGTATAGCATGCATCTTCAACAAATTTAATAATTTACACATTATATAATCTTTTAAAGCTTAAATAATCTCTCTCGTCTTTTCTCAATAACCCAGTTATTTAACAATTAATATATTTACTTGTAAATATAAAAAATGTATAATATAAGTAGGAACCAGATCTAAATAAAACCTTTATTAACAATTATCCAAAAAGGCCAACAGCATATAAACACAAATATTAATCTTAAATTGATCAGATTTCAGATTGTATTCTCCAAAACAACTTTATCACATTGTCCATCAGACATAATGGACAATCCTTATACAAAAATGCAATGATATAATCTGGACACTGGTACTCTAGGTGACTACCAATAATCAGTATACACCATCCCAGGAGAGATAGCAAATCTGAACCATTCAAAACATCACAATCCACATCACATTCAGAACATACATGACATCCCCACACATAGACACATCACAAAAGGGCGTCATGATTTCCCCATGAGATAGCAACGCTCTCATGCCACTTTCTACTCCATGTTCACTCACTCAACCCCAATACTGGATCATACAGAAAGAAAGCATTCACACACACAAGGACAAACATGAACATCTCCAATCATAATGCACTCCACAACACACACAAGACCCCCTTTTTCCACTTGGAAAACATAATCTCTACAGAAAATACTTTATATGGGCATAGATGTTCTCAAATCACCTTGTAAGAATCAAAACAAAAACAATCAAATTGTAGCAAATCATATATATATATATATATATATATATATATATATATTTACCTTTAACTAATCCTAAACATTGTTGTACCAAAACAATCAAAATAAGATATATGTCCATCAAACTTAAAAAATATATATGACATTATACCAATTTGTCAAAATAAATATGACACTTTATGGGGATAAATACACAATATTTTCTATAATCAAGTATAATTTCACTGAAATAACTGTTCAACTTACTCATTAAATCCTTTATCCTATCAATATTTTCATAAAAAATCATTATTACCCTTGCAATAGGGGTGGAGCTAATGCTGGTGCAGAAGGTGCAAAACACCTGGAACCACAACAGGGTAGATCACTCTTATTACTAGCAGTAAATAACAACACAATACTTTTTATTAGGTGGGCAGGTAGACAATTACTTTGTGCATGAATGATCAGATTTACATAAGTATCTCATTATAATACATTCTTTTATCTTAACAGGGACAGCTTTCACTTCTCCGCTCTGTATCTTTAAAGATACAGGGGAGTGGGAAAACCTTGGGGAAGGGAGGGGGTTATCACGAAATTTCACGCAGAAGACTTCACTACAGAAAAACATAATTAAATCATAAAAACCTTTTTTTTCAAAATTATTTCTGATACATGACTACATAAAAAAAACAAACCATTTCAATAACTTTACACTAATCAAGCAACTACCAGCAGGTTACATTTGCTTCCGCACCCAATAATATGCACACATCATAAAGCTAATATGGGCTTTATCAGAAGTCTAACTTCAACAAAGTTTAATTAGCTTTCTTATTTCAACTAGAAACACACACACATACTATCTCTGAGGAGGAGGGGAAAGCACTGCACATAGCAAATAATCACAGCAAAACTAACATTTCAGGCTGTAAGATGGGGGGGGGGGGGGTTGCGGGGGGGTTAAGAGCTGTGCTGTCCCTGAGTTTTAAAGTAACATGCCACAGTTTTCAACGGACCACAAAAACAGCATATTCTTAGCAATACACCAACAAATAAACTTAATCAACAAACAGCATGCACATTTTATAGGAGGAAACATAAACCCACCCAGTGTTTTGGGCAATCAATTCACACACTCACACACAGCTCTTTCTTTCTAGTCCATACTTCCATAACACTGTAAATTCATACACTCTCAAAACATTACGCATCACAACAGAACAGAGGAACAAACCCTCACTTTCACTCTCAATTTCTCACTAGTTCTCACTGCACACGGTACTGACACTCAGTACTCACACTCACATACATGGTCCCAATTTCCTTTGCGCTTTTTAGCTATCAGCCACTTTTGTCACAGCAACGCCATTTGAAATTAAGGAGCAATTTAAATTTCTGTATTTTCCTCAATCAGCACCGCTTTTCAAAAACCAGTCTAGACAAATCCGCCATTACAGGAAGGCAACTCCTATCAGCCATTAAAAGAGGGCAACACCTCTGTTAATCTATATCTACGCCATTTATAGGTAGGAACACCTTAAACGCCATTTAAAGGAGGGCCACTCCTATACTAAACTATATCTACTTCTTAAAGTAATACCTTGTCAGGTACAATATCTCTTTAATATCTCCTAATCTCAGTCTCAGTAACTAACACCGTTACATGTAAAATATATGTTAATCTATTCTACTTCTCTTAATATCACTAATTAGCATTCTTAGGTTATCAACAACAAACAAAACAAACAAAAAATGCAATTATACCAGGTTCCAGGTAGAAGTCAGTCTGGGTGAGGTAATTTTGTGTTACTTTGTCCCGTCACTCCTACAAGCTTCCAGGCTTTCATGGAAGCGATGCATGACAACCAATCCTACACAGATTTCACAAAAGGCAGCTCTGCTCACCTCTATTTTTAACCATGACTAGATGTCAAGCGTCTCTCCCACAAATTGTTGAAGCTCGGGGTGTTATCTACTGGACAAGTAGTGCACTCCTGTCTCGGCTCGTCAAATGTTGTAGCAGAAACCATACCCACAAACCACATTGTACTCCAAAACCCAGTCATGATTCCAAAACATAGAGTCCTCAGATAATTTTCTTATTATCAGATTTTATTTAAACAAAACGTGGGTCAGCAACAAAAATGGCTAATGACTGACTGACAGACTGACTGATCACAAATATGAACCTATAATAGTAATTCATAAAAAGAATGGCACATTCCATTATCACCCCTCTAGGAAAATTAGACATTCCCACCAACATCCAATAAACAATTATTTATATAAGGTGATCCAATAAAATATGAAAAACATGTGGTTGGCATGTGTAGTCATGCCTGGTGAGTCACACTACATGCGCACAAACACTTTCACTTGTTATATCTTGCACATAGGTCAGGTGTTGATCTTGGCATTGGCCTTGTGGACTACAGAAATACACATTGTTTAGTCTAAATAATAGTTGATTGTCTCCTGAGAACAATGTATTATGGGAAGAAGGACTTGTTTAAACTTATAGAAGAAAAAACAACAAATTTAACTAAAAGCAGCATTAACTGTTTCCTACGTCACGGCCTGTAATGAAAAAAAAAATACTAGTTCAGAGCTAAAAGTGCTACAAAAAGTGATAAATGCTACATATATATATATTTATTTACACTAAAAATGTAAGGATATTTGTAGTTCTCCACAACAGTCTCCAACTTATAATCCTGTTTGAATAAACATATTCTTGTATATTATTCCTTATTAACCCTACAATTCCCAGGAATTGCTCTTGCTCCCTTCTTAAATGTAGGTATCACCTCTGCTTTTCTCCAGTCATCTGGTAGCGACCCCATGTTGATTGAATCTTATAAAATTATATATAATGGTTTGGCTATTACAGAACCCAGTTCTCTCAATGTAATTTATTTTTTCCAACCTCGTTTGGATTTCTTTTAATATGTAGCGTAGGGTTTACTACGGGAGGAAAAGTGGAAAGTTCACTCACAAGATTTTGTACTGGACCCATGTAATCAAGCCCTATATATAATGTTACACTCCTGACACCTTCAAGGGTGGAACAATTTGGTGGATTTCACAAGGCTTTGTGCATTTTAAACAGTGTATAAAAAATGTTTTTATAGGAATATCATTAAAAAGCCTCTGACCGCTAGATAGCGCTGTCGATATTCCAGTGCCATATCATAGAGTCAAGGCTTAGATAAACAGTTAAGATGAGGGTTTGGGTTAGTTTAAGGATTAGGCTAACATTCTAAGGTTAGAACTTCTCTCACAGCGCTGCAAAATATCGGCAGCGCCATCTAGTAGCTAGTAGTTGATCGCTGTAACCATAACCGGATAGGTCCAAGTCTCTTATTACAGTAGTCCTATTCCTCTTTCCTCCCCCATTAAGCTCAGGTACATATGTCATATTCTCAGCATAAATCCCAGACCTTGTGGGTAAAGGCTATGCCACTGAGATCCAGCAGCAAAACTGCAAGTTGCCGATAGATGGAGCTGTTGCAGTTTTGCAGGTCTGGATTTGCAGATGGCACAGCATATGTGACTGTCATGCTGTCTCTGAGTGGCAAAGTAAGATTGGCAAGCAGTCTCTGTGAGAGAAATGAATAATAACCAGCAACTTTGAGTGGCATAGCAGTGACTCGCAGTGTATGTGGTGACTTGCAGGAGAGGCCTCTGTCAGTGGCTCAAAGTGACTGGCAGGCGTTGTCTGTGTGAGGCACAGCGGGACTGGCGTGGTATTCCAGCATTTGTGACTGTCATGCTGTCTCTCACTGGCAATGCATGACTGCAAAGCAGTCTATGTGAGCACAAGGAATTCCCTGCAGAAGCTTTGAGTGTCATAGCAAGCAGTCGAAACAGGAAAAATCCAGTAACATTATTCTTCAACAACAAACTCACATAGATAGCATGCTATGCACATTGTGCCACACTCAGACTGCATGCCAGACTCACTTTGCCACTAACAGAGGCTGTCTGTCAGACTGCTTGCTATGTCACTCAAAGCTGCTGCAGGGAATTCCTTGTGCTCACAGAGACTGCTTGCCATTCATGCATTGCCACTCAGATACTACACACCAATCTCACTTTGCCACTCAAAGGAACACCACGGCAGTCACACTATGCCTCACACAGACACCGCCTGGCAGTCACCTTGAGCCACTGACAGAGAACTCCTGCAAATCAGGACTTGTGACACCTGCAAAGAACTGCGACAGCGCCATCTATCTCCTATTTGCAGTTTGGCAGCTGGAGCTCAGTGGAGTAGATTTAACCCACAAGGTCCTAAATCCCTACCCAGTATGTGGAAACCATGCTGAACATTTCATGACTAGGTCAGTTCCCTGGTTAAAGTCTTTGCTCATTTAAAGGGCCACTACATGCCCAAACTTTCTAATTGTAAAATATTTCTGCATAGATAATAAATTAGCTTAATTTAAAGAAATCAACACTAATGCAGCACGGGAATAGATAAAACTATTAGTTTGATGCACCTTAGCCACACCAGTGAATGGAGAGCCCATTATCTGTTTTTTGATATCTTGTTTTAGGTTCAAAAGAATGGGAATACATGTTAAAAGTAAAAGACAAAAACAATATTATCACATTACAATAGAATTGAGGGTCTTGCCTTTGAGCTTAAAATCAAACATACATAATGCTTACAATCTAATGGACTTGGGTATTAATTTATTTTTCTTCTAAATTATAGATCACAATTTTTTCAAACATGATGTTTTAAATACATGATAGACATTTTTTTATTACACTGACCCCTTAAAGAACCATGCATATATTGTGAGTGGTGGTATATTAAGTTAGCTAATGGTATTATTTTTATAATTGCCTTCTCTTAACTGACCTTATCACTGCAACTCAAACCTTTCTGTTGCTCCTTGTAGCTGATAAGTGATGCTGGTCATGTTGTAGGTTTACTAACTTGCTACAAGCCCCAAATAAACTAATTCTTTATTTCTTCAGCCAGTTCAGAAAGAAGCATTGTTATCATAGTCATAGATCCTATAAAAGAACAAAAAATAAATATACTTCAGCACAGCTTCTAATCTGAATAGTGTAGTGTGAGAAAGGCTCTGCTCCAAGGACAAGGCAAGAACAACAAGAGGACTGGGTAATTGGCAGCATCATTCGATTCTTATAATAAAGTCTCTTCAAATCATAAGATCACGAAGCCTGTGGATATACCCCAGGTTCAAGAACATGACAGCTGATGCAAAATCAATGTTAGATCAATCAAGCTACAAGCAATTCATTACTCTCATGAAAGGGATGGGAAGGAGAGAGCTTCAGGTAGACAAGACTCTATTAATATTATAAAAAGGTGTAAGTGATGGCTGTGTTCCTATAGTTGCACACTAAAATTGGAGGCATTCTTAAAGGTTCAGACAAAGTGCTAATATGATTTTTTTATTATAGCAGTAATATTCAACAGGACATGGTCATCTACAGAACATTTTCTGAGGGAAAGGTACAAGAATATCCTAATCATAACAAAATTAGTGGGGACAACTAAATGCATATAAACACTCATTTATGTTTGAAGCTCTCATGAGAGCAGAGCCATCATCTCCACTTGTAAAAATGTGCTGTATAGTCTTATGTTTACTGTATTCAAATGGATGTTGGTTGTTATCAATGCCTTTATTGTACCACTAGGGCCAGCTTTACCACTAGGAGGAGTAGGCACCCATCTAGGGGCACATCACTGTGCATCATTACTGCAAGAAAAAATAAAGATTTTTGTTTTATTGTGAAATGCACATGAGCAGACATAATTGAGGCACTGCAGCAGCTGCATGCTTATTAGTATGTTCTACGCACTGCTTCCATTCTGCTGCTCCAGATGTATCACTTCTTGTCCTCAGGACCAGACTTACATCGGCAGCACCCCTAGGTACAATTTGCTAATTGTCCTATAAGTGCACATATCATAGTTACATAGTTACATAGTTACATAGTAATTAAGGTTGAAAAAAGACTTTCAGTCCATCAAGTTCAACCTGTTAAGATCTCCTCTGATCTGCAATATGCGGATTAGTTATTAATTAAATTATTGATTAAATAATTATTAATAGTATAGTATTGGAGAATGAATAAAGAGTTAGCCCATCAAGTTCAACCTTTTTAGATCTCTATTGATCTTTTTAATTTGGACTATTTATTATTATTGTTAATTGTTAATTATTGTTAATTGATCCAGAGGAAGGCAAACATAAAAAAAAAACCCATTGAAACTTTGCCAATTGTCTCATAAGGGGAAAAAAAAGCAAAATTCCTTCCTGACCCCAGAAACTGGTGATCAAATTTCTCCCTGGATCAATATTCCTTGCTAGTTATCTAGGATAGCCTTGAATGCCCTCTTTATTCAGAAATATATCTAACCCCTTTTTGAAGTTGTCTATCGAATTCGCTGTCACCACCTCCTTTGGTAGAGAATTCCACAGTTTAACCACCCTAACTGTGAAGAACCCTTTTCTTTGTTTAAGGTGAAATCTTTTTTCCTCTAACCTCAACGGATGTCCTCTTGTCAGTTGAAAATCTCTTGCTACAAAAAGTTCACTTGACAAAGCCTTATATTGACCCTGGATGTATTTAAATAACGTAATCATATCTCCTCTTAGACGCCTTTTTTCTAGCGAAAATAAGTTTAATTTTGCTAGTCTTTCTTCATAACTTAGCCCCTCCATTCCCCTTATTAGTTTTGTAGCCCTTCTCTGTACTTTTTCCAGCTCTAAAATGTCTTTTTTGTGAGGTGGTGCCCAAAATTGTACTCCATATTCCAAATGAGGGCGTACTAGAGATTTGTATAGTGGCAGAATTATATCTTCTTCCCTGGCTTCTATACCCTTCCTAATACATGCTAATATTTTATTTGCCTTTGCAGCCGCTGCTTGGCTTTGAGCGCTGTTACCTAGGTGGTTGTCCACTAGTACTCCCAAATCCCTTTCAATATCTGATACCCCTAGATTTGCTCCATTAAGATTATAGATTGCTTGGCTATTGTTCCTTCCCAAATGCATAACCTTACATTTATTTGTATTAAATCTCATCTGCCATTTAGCTGCCCATTTCTCTAATTTATGCAAATCCTTTTGTAGGGAAAGTACATCATTATCTGATTTTATTACCTTGCACAACTTAGTGTCATCAGCAAAAATGGAGACACTACATTCGAGTCCTGCTTCAATGTCATTAATAAATATGTTAAAAAGGAGAGGACCCAATACTGAGCCCTGAGGAACCCCACTTATCACATTAGACCAATCGGAGTATGTTCCATTTACAACAACCCTTTGCTTCCTGTCTTTTAGCCAGCTCTCGATCCATGAGCAGATATTTACTGCAATTCCTGTATCCCTTAGTTTGCTCACTAGTCTTCCATGTGGCACTGTATCAAATGCCTTTGAAAAATCTAAAAAGACTACATCCACTGAGTTGCCCTGATCCAAGTTCCTACTAACCTCCTCATAAAAACTAATTAGATTGGTCTGACACGACCTTTCCTTCATAAATCCATGTTGACTGCTACCTATGATCCTGTTCAAATAGACATATTCTTGTATTCTGTCCCTTATTAACCCTTCTAAAAGCTTCCCAACTACAGAAGTGAGGCTCACTGGTCTATAATTCCCCGGATTTGCTCTAGATCCCTTCTTAAATATAGGTATCACCTCTGCTTTTCTCCAGTCATCTGGTAGAGACCCTGTAGTGAGCGAGTCTTTAAAGATTAGATATAATGGTTTGGCTATTACAGAACCCAGCTCCCTCAGTGCCCTTGGATGTATTCCATCAGGACCTGGGGCTTTATTAACATTTATTTTCTCCAACCTCTTTTGTATTTCTTCCTGCGTTAACCAATTATTTAGTGAAGGTAGTGTAGCCCCATTATGTTGCAATGTCCCAACCACTGGTACCTTGCCTTGTGTAAACCGACGAAAAGAACCTATTTAGCTCATCTGCCTTTTCCTGGTCACTAATTATCAGATGTCCTGTGTCACATTGTAATGGTCCTATCGATTCCTTCCTGGCCTTCTTCCCATTAATATATTTATAAAATATTTTAGGGTTAGTCTTACTTTCCATTGCAACTGACTTCTCATTTTCTATTTTAGCCAGTCTAATAGCCCTTTTGCAAGCCTTGTTGATTTCCTTATAGTCACATAAAGATGCCTCTGTTCCCTCCTTCTTGTATAATTTAAATGCATATTTCTTTTTCCTCATCATGATCTTTAAGTCATTGTTAAGCCACATGGGATGTGATTTACTCCTATTTATTTTATTTCCACATGGTACATGCTGATGAGTATGTTTATTTAGTAAGGATTTGAATGTTGTCCATTTATTTTCAGGATTCTTCCCTGTAAGTTCTTTGTCCCAGTCTATATGTTGTATTGCTGCCCGTAGCCCATTAAAGTTAGCCCTTTTAAAATTTAGAGTTTTTGTTGGCCCCTTACAACTCTGTTTTTTGTATTCAATCTCAAATGAGACTGTGTTGTGATCACTGTTCCCCAAGGGTTCCCCTATTTTTACATTTGATATTATATCAATATTACTTGTGATGACTAAATCCAAGATGGCCCCATTTCTAGTAGGTTCTTGTATTACCTGGGCTAGATACTGATCCCTGAGTGTACTCAAGAACCTGCTCCCCTTAGCTGAGCTGCTGGTCTCGTTTATCCAGTTTATATCAGGGTAATTAAAGTCTCCCATTATTAGAACTTGCCCATGCTTAGCTGCATTTCCAATCTGTAACAATAATTGTATTTCCTCACTTTCAGCTATATTTGGGGGTTTATAGCATACTCCCACCAATATGCATTTAGAATTAGCTCCTCCACTATTTAGCTCAACCCACAAGGATTCAATGATGCCGTTAGTGCCAGCATAAATATCTTCTCTAACTATAGGCTTAAATTCAGGCTTAACATAAAGACAGATCCCTCCTCCTCTTTTACCATTTCCCCTATCTTTCCTAAATAGGTTATAACCATCCAGATTAACAGTCCAGTCATGAGATTCATCCCACCATGTTTCCGTAATGCCTATTAAGCCCCATTTTTCTTGTACTGCTAATATTTCTAGCTCATCCATTTTCCCAGGCAAACTTCTTGCGTTTGCAATCATACACTTTATGTTGCTATGGCTCTGCTGATGTGAAGTGCCTGCCACTGTATTTGAGGCCCCTATTAATATCTCCCTACTTTCTATTGTAACCCTCCCCCCTTCTCCTCCCCCATGGGTAAATAATTCATCCCTTTCCCTCTCTACCCTATTTACCCCAATACTTCTATATAGTCCCTCCCCCCCACCTACAAGTTTAAAAAATCCCCCAGCCGTTCTACCATCCTATTCCCTAGCACAAAAGCGCCCTCATCATTAAGGTGCAATCCATCCCTACTATAGAGATTGTACCCAAGTGAGAAGTCAGCCCAGTGCTCTAAAAACCCAAAACCCTCTGCACTGCACCACTTTTTTAGCCACGCATTAACCTCCCTAAGCTCCTTCTGCCTCCCTGGGCTAGCACGTGGCACTGGTAGTATCTCAGAAAATACTACCTTGGAGGTCCTTGCTTTAAGCTTATTCCCTAATTCTCTAAAATCATTCTTTAGGACGCTCCATCTTCCACTAACTTTGTCATTGGTACCAATGTGTACCAAGACCGCCGGTTCATTACCAGCCCCTCCCAATAATTTATCCACCCGATCCACAACATGCCGAACCCGAGCACCCGGGAGACAGCAAACTGTTCGATTGCTGGGATCTGGGTGACAAATTACCCTGTCTACCTTCCTAATAATAGAGTCCCCTACCACCAAAACATGTCTGTTGCTCTGCCTATTCTGCCCTCCCTCTTCTCCAGTAGAGCTGTTCGCCCGGCTGTTAGAGGGAACAGCTCTATCTGGCATTGCCATTCCTGAATGGACATCGCCAACAGTTTCACTCAATCTGGCAAATCTGTTGTTGTTTGCCAACTCAGAACTGGCCTGCCTCCTCCTGTACCCTCTGATTCCCCTTCTAACTGTAACCCAGCTACCTCCCTGGCCATCCTCACTAGCCCCAGCTCCTCCCTCCATACTAGGCCCAGCTAAACTGTGCTCCGTGAGCACCAACTCCCTTTCCAGTGGAGCAATATCACTAAGTGCTGAAATTCTCCTCTCCAGATCTTCAATTTGAGCTTCCAAAGAGGCAACATGCTCACACCTGTCACAGAGGTATGGACCCTGGATCATCTGTTCCAGTAGTGCATACATTTGACAGGATGTACACTGAGTAAGGTTGCCACTGGACTGACTCATAATTATTATTATTGTCTACTAAATTTCAGTGGGAAAAATAAAGAATATAATATAATATATTTATATAAAGTTTTCCTCCTTTGCACTATAAATCTGCCCTCCCTTTTCTTTGAAGGCCCTCCTTTTATTTAAACTCCTAGGCTTTTACTAGAATTGCACTTGATACTGAAAATGTTCGCAAGCTCACAAGTTCCCCTTCTCCGGTTTCTATTAACTTCTGCCTTCTCGCCTGGGCACAATTAGTGCACTCTGCAATTTATCAGCCTTTACTTGTAAGGTAAATCCACTTGTAAACAGGCCCCAAACCAGCTCACAAATCCTTTATCCTAGTTTAACAGTCAAGCCACACCCCTCTCACCTGGGCACACTTAGTGCACTCTGCAATTTATCAGCCTTTACTTGTAAGGTAAATCCACTTGTAAACAGGCCCCAAACCAGCTCACAAACCTTTTATACAAGTTTAACAGTCAAGCCACACCCCTCTCACCTGAGCACAATTAGTGCACACTGCAGTTTATTAGCCTTTACTTTTTAAGGTAAATCCCCTTGTAAACAGACCCCAAACCAGCTCACAAACCTTTTATACAAGTTTAACAGTCAAGCCACACCCCTCTCACCTGGGCACAATTAGTGCACTCTGCAGTTTATCAGCCTTTACTTTTTAAGGTAAATCCACTTGTAAACACAAGTTTACAATCATTATCAATGATAATGTGCTTCGTAGAAGCCTATTCATAATTCAAACATCCAATAAATGGCTCGGAGCCAATTAAATCTGATGTCTTATTTTAATATTGTTATTCCACGTATAAATACAGCCGTTCCCTAAATAATAAAAATATATATGTATAAAAAGGTCATAGCAGAGAGGCCAGACAAATTGCGGTCCACTAGAGAAGGTACCTCCGACCTACTCCAGTATCTTTGACAAGAAAACCTTATGTATAAGCACAACTAAACAGTAACAATAGCAATAGAAAAGGCATACTGGGTTATCCTGGATAACTAGAGTAGGAGTATTGATCCAGAGAAGATATTTAATAATTAATTCACATATTACAAAGGTCAGACCAGACCTGGGTTTTTTGGGGGTAAATGGTGCTGCTGAGAGGCTTGGGGTGAATGGTGCTGCTGAGGGGCCCTGGGGGTGAATACGGCTGCTGAGGGGGGCCTGGGGGGTGAATACGGCTGCTGAGGGGCTTGGGGGATGAGTGGTGCAACAAGGGGGCCCTGCAGGGTTGGGGAGTGAATATCGCTGTTGAGGGGGCCCGGGGGGGGGGGGGGGGGGGTTGTGCGGTGAATATTACATCTGAGGGGGTTAGGGTTGAATGGTGCTGCTGAGGGGGGGGGGCTTTCGGTGTTGGGGGGTGAATATGGCTACTGATGGACTTGGGGGGATGAATTGTGCAATAAGGGGCCCTGTTTTTTGGTGGGAGGGGGTAAATGATGCTGCTGAGGGGGCACTTGGGGTTTGGGGGTGAATGGTGCTCCTGAGGGGCCCGGGGGGGTTGGGTAGTGCATATTGCTGCTAAGGGGGCCCTGGGGATGAATATGGCTGCTGAGGGGGTGAATTATGCTTCTTAGGGTGCCTTGGCGAGTCATTATTGCTGCTGATGGGGTTTGAGGGATGAATGGTGTTGCTGAGGGGGCCTGGGGGTGTTTTACAAGAATATTTAGTTTTTATATATATATATATATATATATATATATATATATATATATATATATATTTATAATATTTGAATATTTTGTGTATATATATATATATATATATATATATTCACTAGCTCTGCCACTGGTATGACCTCTTGGTTCCCTGACTGGAATTGAACCCACGTTGCAGCACTGAAAAAAACTGAATCCTAACCTCTGGACCACCAGCCAACCCAATATATATATACAGTAAACGCTCGATTATCCAGTACTCAACTAACCAGGACTCTCAAGCAACCGGCATCCGCGTATTTTCTCTGTCAACCGGAAACTGTCAAGCAACTGACATCTTTTTGTGGAACCGGCAATTTCCATATACGCAATTGTTGCTGCGCCACCGGAATCTCGGATAACCGGACTGACCAAACCACATCTGGACATTAAATGACCTTGGATTTGGGGGTTCTTTGGAGGTGAGTCACTATATTTTTAATCATTTAAAGTGACAGTGTGCTTGTGGACACTGTTTGGGCATTGTACAACAGATTTTTTTTTCTAATTTTATTAATAAACCATCTTAGTTTTGAGGAATGTACAGTTCATGTACAGTATTTTTATGTCAATAGGTTTTTATTGTAAACAATCATAAAGATCACAAAGCAGCATTACAAAGTACTGTATACCGTTGCCAGAGATTCTATAAAATAAACTGTGGTACATAGCAAAATACTGTATGAATATTATGATTAGTTTTAGCCCAAAGACTCAATGATTGTCCAATTTTTTTTCAATGTGGAAAGTACAGTATCTATTCATCTATTTATCTACAGTATATATCTATCTACAGTATCTATTTACTGTATCTATCTATGTGTATCTTTCTACGTATTCATCTATCTATCTACTATATCTATCTACTATATCTATTTATCTACTATATCTATCTATCTGCTCATCTGTAACTTTTGATTTGATAAGGCCAAATTGGAGACTTTTTTTATTATTTTTTACAGAGTGTTCTTTCTAAATCGACCCAAAACTGTCTTGTGAACACAAAAATGGCAAAACCGGTCCCAAATGAGCGCAAACGTGTTGTGCTGGACCTCAAGCAGAAGATGGAAATATGCCAGAGGCTTGAAAAAAGTGAAACTCGTATAGTGCTCATGAAGGAGTTTAAAGTTGGTTCATCAACAATCTATGACATTAAGGCTCAGTCTGAAAAAATAAAGGAGTTTTATGTAAAGGCAGAGAGTGACAAGAGCGTGGAGAAGCGTCATAAACTTCATGCACCAAAAATAGAATTGCTTGACCAGGCCATGTATGAATGGTTTTCGCTAAAAAGGTCTGAGGGTGGTTGTATATCTGGACTCATGTTGCAGGAAAAAGCAAAAGAATTTCATGAGAGAATGAATATTGAAGGTCAGTGTTCATTTTCAAGTGGCTGGCTCACCCGATTCAAGGTTTGTCATGGCACCCAAAAGCTGGACATGTCAGGTGAACAGAAATCAGCTTCTTTTCATGACATGTTTAGTGAATTGGTAGCTGAAAATCCTTTGACCCCCAAGTAGATTTATAATGCCGATGAGACTGGATTCATGTGAAAGTGTCTGACAAATTCTACATTGGCTGGTGGTGATGAGACAGTAGCTCACGAGTTCAAGCAAAATAAAGAGTGTATAACTGTGCTGGTTTGTGCAAATGCATCAGGAAATCATAAGCTTAAATTGTGTGTGATTGGCAAATTTGCTAAACCAAGGTGCTTCCAAGACATAACTAACCTCCCTGTAGATTACCATGCACAGAGTAACAGTTGGATGAATGCAGACATTTTTAACAAGCGGTTTCATCTTTCGTTTATTCCCGGTGTTAAAAAACATTTACAAAAGAAAGGAATACGGGAGAATAGTAAAGTTTTGTTGCTCCTGGATGTCTGGCACATCCTCCTGCTGAACAGCTCATTAAGGGCAACATTTTTGTACGTTATCTTCCACCTAACATTACAAGTCTGATCCAACCAATGGATCAAGGAGTGATACAGAATGTGAAAATGTTCTACAGGCGTGACTTCATGCGGAAACTTACTAATTTTGACAGGACAATTGTAGAGTTTCAGAAGAAATATAATCTGAAAGATGCTATCTACACAGTCAGGTGTGCATGGGATTATGTGGCAAGTGAAACATTACAGAAATGTTGGAGAACATTGTGGCCAGCTGTCATGCCTGAGGAATCCTCCGCCTCTGTCGACTTAGAGGAGGTTCAAATCAATTGTTCAGCTGTCAATAGCAGAGTTTATGACAAAATATGTGAGTTAGTTGACTCTGCTAACGACAAAATTAATTTGTCTCGAGATGAACTGAACGACTGGTTTGCTGTGGATAAGGCTATTCCAGTCACTCATACACTAAACACAGAAGACATCATAGAAGGTGTTGTGAATCTTGGAAAAAAGAATGCTGCAGAGGAAGAAGAGAGTAATGATGACGACGGGTGTGAGATAGAAAAAGTATCCTGGCAGAGAGCTACTGCAGCATTTGAAACAGTAATAGCTTTTGCAGTACAGCAACCCTTCTTCACTTCCCAGCATCTTATGGAGCTGCACATCATGCAAAACCTGACTTTGCAGGAGAGGTGTAAGGCCTCAAAGCATTTGTACAGAAAACTGCACCCAAGTCTACCAGTACAACATCTTCTACAGATGAAGATCTAACACTAATCCACTACTCCATGTTCAGTAGTTTAATCACTGCCATTTAATACAGTATGTGCTGTACTGTACACTGCATTCCAAAAAGCTACAGTAATTTTTACATTGCAATAAAACTGTAATGATGTGAAGTCTGTCTTTATTTGCTTTAATTTGCTTTTAATTAGTGTGTATATAAATCTCAAAATCAATTAAATACATTTTGTATGGTCTTGTCTGGGGTATAGGGCTAATTAGGGCTATTTTAATGGTGTCTCTCAAGCAACCGGAAACTACACTTATCCGGAAATTGGCGATACCTGTGGGTGCTGCATAACGGGGAGTTAACTGTACATGGATATATATATTTGTATACTGATAGATTTGTATACAGATCGATTCACACAAACATGCATGAACATACATATAAGGGCATGTTTGTATGTTTTTGAAATATGCACTTGTCTATCACTTTAGAGAGACCCTGTCATGACCCCATAGACTGATGGATTTTTGGAGCTGGTAACCAGACTTTGATGGGCACTAGCCACTTGGTTACCTAACTCAAGGGCAATTACAAGGTCGAATCACATTATTATGACCACCATCCACTTTTGTTGTAAGCCGTGTGTAGCCAATGAAATATGGCACGTGTCTTGAGCTGGCTTGGTGGGTATTTATGGCGACATGTAGGCATTCTGCAAACATATTAACCATTGCTGTCACGTGTAAAATGTGCGATTTACCTGACTTTTAAAAGGGAATGATCATTGGCTTTTGGGCCAAGGGTGGCAGGATTTCTGAAACAATGCAGTTTGTGAACTGTTCCTGTGCTGCTGTGATTAAAGTGAACAGTGACTTGACAAATGGCACTGTGACTAGACAAATTGTAAATAAATGGCATCAAAACTGAGGAGCACCAAGTGATGTCAGAGGTGAACGTCGGCTGTGAAGGTGTATGAGGACCAAATCAAACACTACAATTGGGCAATTCACTGTCCAATTGAACCAGGGAGCTATGAGACAAGTCATGTTTTCTGCTCCATTGCCTGGACAGACATTAAACCTTTGAGAATAAACACTCTGCAACTATTACTGGAAGAACACAAACTGGTGGTGGCAGCATTATGGTCTGGGGAATATACGGGAAACATACATGTTGACTGTATTCCCTGGAGCAGATGGGATCATCCAGCATGACAATGCAAATGTTATATGGCCAGAATTATCCAGGAGATTTTGGAGTAGCACTTTCCTGACCTCCAAATTCCCTGGACTTGAACCCATCAAGCACCTGTCAGACCACCTCCATCGCCATGTTCACTGTATGGATCTTCCACCAGACACTCTTCAGCAGCTGTTGGATGCACTGCGGTCTGCATGACTCCAGATGCTACGAATTTCAGCTCTGAGGTCGCAAGTGGATCTCGCATTCAAATTCCCTATTCAATTGCCTCCATTTTGCGACCTCGGATTGGGTTCCAAGTGACAGCCCTGCGAAAATGGCCGCCTTGCAACTCGGAGTTACACCAGACTGAAGCCTTTGATCTGTCACATTTGCAGGGCTGAAATCGCGAATCCCTATTCAATTGCCCAATCCCTCCCACATCGCAAAAGTATCCCAGCTCGCAAATGCAGGACGAGGTCCTACATGAGCTCAGGAGGACCCGCAAGGGCATAAGAAGCCGTTACGCATGCTCCCCGATAGTCCCCACTGCACCTAACACCCTCCACACACTCCTACCTGAGACCCCAATGATGCAGGGGTCCCAATCACAAGGCCCCCACATTAGCCCCTTGCTGCGGGGGTCCCGATCAGGACCCCCACAGTGTACCCACATTAACTCCATACTGAGGGTCCCCATCGGTACCCCAGAGGTGTCCCCCATTAACCCTTGCAGTGGGGGTCCCGATCAGTATGCTTTTTTTTATTTTTGGTAACTTAGGTTTTTTTTATTTTCAGTGAAGAAGTTTCTTTTTATTTTTATGTAACTTATTTATTTTATTTTTCAGTAAAGTATGTGTTTTTTGTTTTTATGTAACTTAGGTTTATTTTGTGTAATTCAAGATTTTTTTTTATTTTGTGTAATTAGGTGTTTGTTTGTTTTTTGCGCAGTTAGTGGTGTAATAGGTATCTTATTAGGGTGGTAGGTAGGTAGTATAGGGTTTAACATGGAAGAGGGGGGGTTAATAGTTTAGGGTAGGAGTTGGGTAGGTAGTATAAGGGTTAATAGGGTAGGGTAGGATGGGGTTTACTGGGTACATTTGGGGTTAAATAGCCTCAATTAAGGTTAAATAGGACTAGATGGGGTTCAATAGGTCTAGATGGAGTTATTGGGTACAGTTAGGTTTAGATAGGCCCAGTTAGGGTTAGATAGGCCCAGTTATGGTTAAATAGGCCTAGATAGGGTTATTGGGTCCAGTTAGGGTTAGATAGGCCCGTTTTGGGTAAAATAGGTCTAGATAGGGGTTTTTTTGGGTCCCGTTAGGGCTAGATAGGCGAAGTTGGGGTTATTGGTCCAGATAGGGTTAAATAGGCCCAGTTAGGGTTAGATATTCCCAGTTACGGTTAAATAGGCCTATTTATAGTTAAATTGGCCCAGTTAGGGTTAAATAGGCCCAGTTAGGCATAGATAGGCCCAGTTAGGGTTAAATAAGCCTAGATAGGGTTATTGAGTCCAGATAGATTTAACTGGGTTTAGTATGGGTTAATGGGGTATAGTTAGGCTTAATAGTGTAGTGTAGGGCTTAGACTTTATGTCATAAGGGTCTTGGAGGACACTTATGGCACTTATAGTGTTTTATAGGATTAATGTCCTATAGGTGTCTACATAGACCTCTTTTGGACCGATGGAGTTAAATAGAGGCTTATGGGGGTCTGTATAGACATCCATGAGTGATGGGATTAATTAAGGGCTCATGGGGCTCTGTATAGACCCCATTAGTGATGGGGTTAAATAGAGGCTTACGGAAGTCTGTATAGACCCCCATAAGTGATGGGGCTAAATAGAGGCTTATGGGGGCCTGTATAAACCCCTGTGTGTGATAGGGTTAAATAGAGGCTTATAAAGGCTCTGTATAGAGCCCCATGAGTGATCAAGTTAATTTTTAAGGACCCGCAGCTGGGAATTTAAATTTTTTAAATGCAGTGGGGGTCCAGATCGGGACCCCCATTGCAAGGCTTAATGTGGAGACACTGCGGGAGTCCCGATGGAGGGAGGTTGAGGGGGGTTGAGGTTGAGGAGGGGGTTGAGGAGG
Source organism: Discoglossus pictus (assembly GCA_027410445.1). Classification (NCBI taxonomy): domain Eukaryota; kingdom Metazoa; phylum Chordata; class Amphibia; order Anura; family Alytidae; genus Discoglossus; species Discoglossus pictus. The sequence goes on along the minus strand of CM050175.1, from coordinate 60,639,815 downwards.
GGGTTGAGGATGAGGATGGGGGGTTGAGGATGGGGGGGTTGGTGAGGGAGGATGAGGAGGGAGGTTGAGGAGGGGGTTGAGGATGAAGAGCGAGTTTGAGGATGAGGAGGGAGGTTGAGGAGGGGGTTGAGGATGAGGAGGCAGGTTGAGGATGTGGAGGGAGGTTGAGGATGAGGAGGGAGGCTGAGGGGGGTTGAGGAGGGAGGTTGAGGGGGGTTGAGGCTGAGGGGGGTTGAGGAGGGGGTTGAGGAGGGGGTTGAGGATGAGAATGGGGGGATTGAGGAGAGAGGATGAGGGTGGGGGGGTTGAGGATGGAGGATGAGGATGGAGGGGTTGAGGATGGTCGGGTTGAGGAGGGAGGATGAGGAGGGAGGTTGAGGAGGAGGTTGAGGATGAGGAGGGAGGTTGAGGATGAGGAGGGAGGTTGAGGAGGTGGTTGAGGATGAGGAGGGAGGTTGAGGATGAGGAGGGAGGTTGAGGAGGGGGTTGAGGATGAGGAGGGAGGTTGAGGATGAGGAGCGAGGTTGAGGAGGGGGTTGAGGATGAGGAGGGGTTGAGGAGGGAGGTTGAGGATGAGGAGGGAGGTTGAGGAGGGGGTTGAGGATGAGGAGGGTGGTTGAGGATGAGGAGGGTGGTTGAGGATGAGGAGGGAGGTTGAGGATGAGGAGGGAGGTTGAGGATGAGGAGGGAGATTGAGGATTAGGAGGGAGGTTGAGGATGAGGAGGGAGGTTGAGAATGAGGAGGGAGGTTGAGGATGAGGAGGGAGGATTAGGAGTGGGGTTGAGGAGGGTGATAAGGGAGGGGGAAGAGACACAGGGAAGGGAGAGGGGAGAAGAGACAGGGGAGAGAGAGGGGGACACAAGAGGGGGACACAGAGGGCACAAGAGGGACACAGGGGGCAGCACATTTCCCACCCTCTGCTTATACACGAGTCACTCATTTTACCCAGTATTTTGTGGTAAAATAGGTGCCTTGGCTTATACTCAGGTCGGCTTATACTCGAGTATATACGGTAGTGTGCAGTTAGTGGGGTAATAGGTATTTTATTAGGGTGGTAGGTAGGTAGTATAGGGTTTAACAGGGTAGAGGGGGGTTAATAGTGTAGGGTAGGAGTTGGGTAGGTAGTGTAAGGGTTAATAGGGTAGGGTAGGATGGGGTTTACTGGGTACATTTGGGGTTAAATAGGCCCAATTAAGGTTAAATACGACTAGATGGAGTTATTGGGTACAGTTAGGTTTAGATAGGCCCAGTTAGGGTTAGATAGGCCCAGTTAGGGTTAGATAGGCCCAGTTATGGTTAAATAGGCCTAGATAGGGTTATTGGGTCCAGTTAGGGTTAGATAGGCCCGGTTTGGGTAAAATAGGTCTAGCTAGGTTTTTTTTGGGTCCAGTTAGGGCTAGATAGGCCCAGTTAGGGTTATTGGTCCAGATAGGGTTGTATAGGCCCAGTTAGGGTTAGATATTCCCAGTTACAGTTAAATAGGCCTATTTATGGTTAAATTGGCCCAGTTAGGGTTAAATAGGCCCAGTTAGGGTTAAATAGGCCCAGTTAGGCACAGATAGGCCCAGTTAGGGTTAAATAAGCCTAGATAGGGTTATTGAGTCCAGATAGGTTTAACTGGGTTTAGTATGGGTTAATGGGGCATAGTTAGGCTTAATAGTGTAGTGTCGTGCTTAGATTTTATGTCATAAGGGTCCTGGAGGACCCTTATGGCACTTATAGTGTTTTATAGGATTAATGTCCTATAGGTGTCTACATAGACCTCTCTTGGACTGATGGAGTTAAATAGAGGCTTACGGGGGTCTGTATAGACATCCATGAGTGATGGGGTTAATTAAGGGCTCATGGGGCTCTGTATAGACCCCATGAGTGATGGGGTTAAATAGAGGCTTATGGAAGTCTGTATAGACCCCCACAAGTGATGGGGCTAAATAGAGGCTTATGGGGGTCTTTATAGACTCCTATGAGTGATGGGTTAATTAGGGGCTCATGGGGCTCTGTATAGAGCCTCATGAGTGATGGGGTTAAATAGAGGCTTATGGGGGTCTGTATAGACCCCCATAAGTGATGGGGTTTAATAGAGGCTTATGGGGGTCTGTATAAACCCCTGTGAGTGATAGGGTTAAATAGAGGCTTATAAAGGCTCTGTATAGAGCCCCATGAGTGATCAAGTTAATTTTAAAGGACCCGCAGCTGGGAATTTAAACTTTTTAAATGCAGTGGGGGTCCAGATCGGGACCCCCACTGCAAGGGTTAATGTGGAGACACCTCAGGGGTCCCGATGTGGACCCCCAGAATGGGGTTAATGTGATTACATTGCGGGGGTCCCCATCCGGACCCCTGCAACAGGGTTTCATTTAGGGAGGCTCCCAGAGCACTTGCATCTTTGAGTACCGTCATGATGACGGTCTCAACTCCCATTGGCTGATGGTGAGCAGAAGCTCCGAGCTTGAAATGGGTTTCCGATTTCGGATGTCGGGCAACGAGTCTCGGCCTTTGGCTATTTGAATAGCCTCAGAAACAGAGGGGAAACGCAGCTCGCAGCTCACTTGCTGACATGCAGCGGCCGTCGAGTGAGCTGCGAGCTGGCAATTGAATGAGGCTAAAAGTTGCTAAACCTTCTAGCATCTTATTGAATCATTACCAAGTGTCTAGTTGCTGTCCATGCTCCTCATGGGGGTTATTTAGTATACTAGCCACTTGCCCGTCAAAAACTATGCATAATATTTACAAGCCTAGCAATGCTGTTGATTGCTGGACATTGCGAGCCTCTCCATATGCTGCAAAGTCTGGCAATGTGAGCCTCTCTCTCTCCTTCCCTCTTTCTGTGTCCTCTCTCCCTCCCTCTTCTCTCCTTCTCTCTCCTCTCTGCGAGCGTCCCGTCACAAACCAAGGGTTAATATTTGAATTTACTCTCCTCTCAGTGTCTCTTCCCCCCCCCCTCCTTCCCCTGTGTCTCTTCCCCCTCTCCCTCCTATGCGCATGTGCATTCCCGTAACTTTCGAGCGTTACACATAAACTTGCAATTACGACAACTATATATAAGATTGGCTGGTGGTCATAGTAATATCGACTGAGTGTGTATGATATATATATATATATATATATATATATATATATATATATATATATATATATATAGTATATTAATAGTACATTTGTGTCCACATTTGAATTAGACAATTAAAAATTTGAATTAGACAAGTAAAAAAAACTTGTTTCCTGCTCTGAATTCCGAGAAATGCAGTTATTACATTGCATTCTGGGAACCTGAGAAGGACATGCAAATGTGCCCACAAAATGTACCCACAAAGAGGAGGATCTACCACTGGTGCAATCGGTGCAATGCACCGGGGCCCTCATCTGGAAGGGGCCCAGTCCTCTCAGGCTTTTTTTATATATATTGTGACCAGGATGGTCGGGTATAGCTGTGGTTTCTTGAGATAGAAATGGATACGTTCTTGTAGTACAGCAAACTGGTTTATTAGGAACCAAAAACAAAGGGTAGCAGTAACTCTGCTTAAAAAATGAAAATAAACATCTCCATTTACATACTAACTGTAACGCAGGAACGCCCTGACTATACCTGCGCTGCTTATCCGCAACAGGGCAAAAACTCTACTCCACGATGTCTTCAGGACGGAGCTCCAGCTCCCTTGTATTCAGAAAGGAGTAATTCCAAGAAAATAGCGCCATCTAGTGGCCAGGAGTAAGACAGTCTCTTATATATTAGGAATTTCCACCTTGTGGCCAGGATCCAAATAGTCTCTGATTATTGATAGCTTGCCACCTTGTGGCCAGGACACAAATAGTCTCTGATTATGGTTATGTTGCCACCTTCAGCAACCTCTGGGACACAGCTCCTCTCTGGGACACGGCTCCCCTCTGGGCCACAGCTCCTCTCTGGGACACAGCTCCTCTCTGGGACACAGCACCTCCCTGGGACACAGCTCCTCCCTGGGACACAGCACCTCCCTGGGACACAGCTCCTCCCTGGGACACAGCTCCTCTCTGGGACACAGCTCCTCTCTGGGACATAGCTCCTCCCTGCGACACAGCTGCTTTCTGGGACACAGCTCCTCTCTGGTTTATCGGTAGTCTTTTCCACGTTTAAATAATTAGCCGCAGATGAAGCATAGGGCCCGCCCGTCTCTCCCGTATGCTTCACACCAGGGACCCTTGCATAACACAACACTAACTTGTATTAACTTCCATCTTCTAAACTCCGCTTCTTCCCTGGGGTATAATACGTCTGGGTACTTTCATTCAGCGGCCTCTGTCAGCTACACACATGCTTAGGCCTTTAAGGCAACTCTGCCTGGGCATCCTCACTAATCCCTTCACTTACTTGGCTTCCTGAGGCTGTAATCACTCTTCCAGCTCTATGCGTCCTGCGCCTACAAACAGCCCACACTTCCTGCTGTTGTATTTGCAGCCACAGTAAATCAGGTGAACACTTACAGGCTTGCTTCCAAAGCCCTCACTGTAACTCTCTGTCAGCTTCACTTTCTGACTTGCTCTGGCAGCACACAGCCTGCCCAGAGCCTAGCCGGCCACCCCCCCCCCCCCCTTTCCATGTCTGCTTTCAGGCTTTTAAAGGGAAGTTGCACCAATTTGGAGTTCTTCAGAAGTTTTAACTCCGTTACTCCTGTCAAGAACTCCATACTCTACTTGCTTGTCATCACATCCAAGGGGCAAACGGTCACACACCCTCCCCCTCAGCTCAACAACATGGTGTTGGGCGACATGCCGAGAGGCCGGACATCCGGTAGGGCCACTCACCACTCAATAACTCTTCGCCCAGCCAACCATTCCTCCTCTGTGCCGTCCGCATTGAGGTAGAAGGCTGCGATTGAGTGGCCACCTGCAAATCCATCTTCTCTCTACCTTACTGGTCTGTTTGCATCCTTCATGTGTGTCGCCTTTATCAGGAAGGAGTGAATCCCCCATCTTTGTAGAGCTGTCCTTGTATAGCATCATGGTGGACTCTGTAGTCACATGTCTGGGTACAGATATAACAATATCCGTTGCACTCTCTTCGAGCCCGTCATCATTTCCAATCTCTTTATTATCTTCAACTCCCAGGAGATCTTCTACAGTCTCAGTGTTTCCCTCGTCATCCTCAACTTCAAAGCCATCATCATTGTCCAACTTAAACATGGCCTGGCGCTTCTGGCGCTCTTCAGTACGACGGTGTTTCATTGCTTCCTGCAGCTTTGCTTTAAGAAGTTGCCGCTTTTCACCTGGCTTTTTCTGAATTACCTCATTAGTTGTTTCAGCAAACACAAGGACAGATACCACATCTGCCTTTAGCCCCTCCTTTCCCTCTGCCATTGTCTCTTTACTGACGATATTTAGATTAACTTTCCTCTCAATCACAGGCCTGGCTTTATGCTGTGTTGGTACAGGACATTTAGATGTCTCCTCAACAGTCTGAAAATCCAGTAGAGGCACAGGGATTTCCTGCTGGATTTCATAAGTAGCATCTTCATCTTCACTTACAGGCTTCGGAATGGACTCTGGCTTATCCACATGGTCCTCCGAATCCACTGTGTGCAAAGCCGTTTGTGGCTCATCAGTACTCTTGGCTGGCTCACTTGTTCCATCTTTAGTTTCTTCTAATACCTCACCCGTACAAGCCTGTGATGCTTGGATATAATTATTTGCATCCACTTTACATTCTTCTGCTGGAGCAGAGTCATTTGTTTTGATTTCTTTTGTATCACTAATGTCCATCATACTTTCCAAACTGCATGGCTGATACTTTGTTGATTTAATAAGCTGCATGGCTTTCCCTTCGCAAGATGGCCTTGGCCAACGCTTGAAGAAATCATGAATTGATTTGGGTTCAGGTAGATGGTACGGCAAAGACACAGATGACTCCCTGATAAGTCTCTGAGTCTCACTGTGGAGCTGTTTCATAGCCTCTTTGCTCTGCTTTGCTGCTTTTCTCTCCTTTCTTTTTTCTCCCTTCTGTTCAAACTCATGATGTTCACCTTCAGGATCTTCTGAATCATGAGAATGTTTACTCAGCTTCCTTTTCCCTTTGTTTCGAATGGCATCCAAGGATTCCTCCTCTTCTGCATTATCACTTTCTTCCCCCACACCCGTCTCAAAGAGATCTCCATCAACTAGCAAGCAGCCACTGTCATTCAGAGGAGGCCTCTCCTCAACCTGCTCCTTTGGTTTTTTATCCTTTTTCAGTTTTTGGATGGCTCCCATTTTCTTTTCCTCTTTTCCCATTCTTCTCTTTGATTTACTATTTTCCATCTCCTCTTGGCGGCTGCTTATCTGTTACTTAGAGGTCTTGTTGCGTTCCTTCTGTTTTGCTTCAGTAACAGTCTTTTCTAAGGTGTTCACATCGGACACTGGCATAGCAACACTTTCTAGCTGATCTCCTTTAGAAGCCTCTTTGTCCCTATCCTCACTGTCTAATGTCAACAGTCTTATTTGCCGGGGCTTCTGTCGAAATGGAGAAATGTTCTCCTTTTTATCACTGTGCGGCCGCTCCCACACCACTGATTCGTTCAGCTTAGGCTTTGGGGGACATTTCCTCTGCTCCCAAATAGGCATCAATTTCTCATTCCTGTAGTACACTCGGTAGTCCTCAAATGCAGGCTTCCTCCGCCATTCAGGGATATACTCTGGCCTCATTTTAACTTGGGTTTGTCTTTGGAACCTTAAAAAACGCTGTTTCTCCTCCTCTAAGGCCTTTCTATCTGCACCAGCAGGCTCTTTTGTTCTCTCAGCAACCTCTTTGGGGCTCTCAGCAACCTCTTTGGGGCTGTCTGCGTTCTCACGTGCTCGTTCTGCAGTCTCTTTGGCTGGTTCGGCCGTCTCTTTGGCTGGATCGGCCGGCTCTGCGGGCTCTCTCTCCGGCTCTGCGGGCTCTCTCTCCGGCTCTGCGGGCTCTCTCTCTGCTCTGCGAGCTCTCTCTCCGACTCTGCAGGCACTCTCTCCGGCTCTGCGGGCACTCTCTCCGAGTTTCCATCAAGGACAGGTTTGGCTTGCCTTCCCTTAACAGGGACTTTGTACCTTAAGCTCGGGCAGTGATAAGCCTGTCTGTTAAAAAAAAAATCCCAGGGGTGCGATCTCTGCACCTGGACACCCCGGTAAACTCTAACGCGGCCAAGGATTTCCGCTTTCAGGTCATCATAGTTCTTTGCCTTTTCTTCATCCATGCACAGGTAAGCTTTCTTAGCTTCCCCTTTCAAATACGGGGCCAGGAGACTGACCCAGTACCTCTTGTGGCACGCCTCCCCGATGGCCGTCCTCTCAAAAATGGTGAGATAGACGAACACATCATCATCATCGGTTAACATTAGGAGAAGTTCATCGGCTCTAACCTGGGCTGTGTCTTCCATACGTTTCTCCAGGTTAGCTTGTCTCTGAGCTACCTGGATAGCCCATAATCTGTTGCTCTCCAGTTGATCAGCTACAGCCTGCTTCAAAGCTTTTAACATGTCCTCCATGTTGCGCGGTGGGTTTGTCTTCTTGGTTACATATAAAAGGACATCCCACTTCTGACACCAGTGTGACCAGGATGGCCGGGTATAGCTGTGGTTTCTTGAGATAGAAACGGATACGTTCTTGTAGTACAGCAAACTGGTTTATTAGGAACCAAAAACAAAGGGTAGCAGTAACTCTGCTTAAAAAATGAAAATAAACATCTGCATTTACATACTAACTGTAACGCAGGAATGCCCTGACTATACCTGCACAGCTTATCCGCAACAGGGCAAAAACTCTACTCCACGATGTCTTCAGGACGGAGCTCCAACTCCCTTGTATTCAGAAAGGAGTACTTCCAAGAAAATAGCGCCACCTAGTGGCCAGGAGTAAGACAGTCTCTTATATATTAGGAATTTCCACCTTGTGGCCAGGATCCAAATAGTCTCTGATTATTGATAGCTTGCCACCTTGTGGCCAGGACACAAATAGTCTCTGATTATGGTTATGTTGCCACCTTCAGCAACCTCTGGGACACAGCTCCTCTCTGGGACACGGCTCCCCTCTGGGACATAGCTCCTCCCTGCGACACAGCTGCTTTCTGGGACACAGCTCCTCTCTGGTTTATCGGTAGTCTTTTCCACGTTTAAATAATTAGCCGCAGATGAAGCATAGGGCCCGCCCGTCTCTCCCGTATGCTTCACACCAGGGACCCTTGCATAACACAACACTAACTTGTATTAACTTCCATCTTCTAAACTCCGCTTCTTCCCTGGGGTATAATACGTCTGGGTACTTTCATTCAGCGGCCTCTGTCAGCTACACACATGCTTAGGCCTTTAAGGCAACTCTGCCTGGGGATCCTCACTAATCCCTTCACTTACTTGGCTTCCTGAGGCTGTAATCACTCTTCCAGCTCTATGCGTCCTGCGCCTGCAAACAGCCCACACTTCCTGCTGTTGTCTCAGTACTCGCAGCCACGGTTAATCAGGTGAACACTTACAGGCTTGCTTCCAAAGCCCTCACTGTAACTCTCTGTCAGCGTCACTTTCTGACTTGCTCTGGCAGCACACAGCCTGCCCAGAGCCTAGCCGGCCACACACCCCTTTCCATGTCTGCTTTCAGGCTTTTAAAGGGAAGTTGCACCAATTTGGAGTTTTTCTGAAGTTTTAACTCCGTCACTCCTGTCAAGAACTCCATACTCCACTTGCTTGTCATCTCATCTAAGGGGCAAACGGTCACAATATATATATATATCTAGTGTATGTATTTTTATTTTTTATAATTGTGCAGCAACTGCACTAATCCACATAAGGAGCCCCTAGATTGGTGTCAGGACTAGGCTGGACCTGGACCAGACTGCCGGGGAAACACACGGTTTACATAGAACTGCGTGTTAAGACAAAAAGAAAGGAGTCTGAGCTGCTATAATAGCAGAAGATGACATTACTGCAGAGCATGCTGCTCAGTGGCAGTATTATTAAATAAAAGTGACATTACGTATTTTCACTGGTGTATGTGCTTGGTGTATGTGCACTGGGTGCATGAGTATGTGCATAGTGCATGTGTATGTGCATGGTGTATGTGCGTGTGCATGGGGTAAACGACTTCAATTTGTAAATGGACCTCTTCTTATTGATAAACTGTTGCCTACTCCAATGAGTCACGTTTTCTGCTGCATCGACTGGATGGACATTGGCGTGTCAGGCACGAAACCTCTGAGAACAACCATTGTTGGAAGAACAGAAGCTGGTGGCGGCAGCATTATGGTCTGTGGAATGTTCTCTTGGCATTGTCACGGTCCACTCACACCGCTGGTAGGCACTCTCAATAGATTGGGTTATCAATCCATCCTTGCAGATCAAGTACACCCATCTTCCAGCAGGAAAATGCAACATGTCATACGGCCACTCTGGAAGTGGTTGGAGGAGCACAACGAAGACTTCCAAGTACTTCCCTGGCCTCTAAATTTCCTGGACTTGAACCCCATTGAGCACCTTGATCTCCATATTAGCTGATGCTGAAAGGATCCTCTACCACACACTTTTCAGCAGCTGTCGGATGCACTGCAGTCTGCACAGCTCCAAATACCGTTGCCAACCTTCTAGCATCTTATTGACTCACTACCACGTCATCTAGCTTCTGTCCATGCTGCTCATTATTCTGGAAATTAGCTGATGATCATAATAATGTGACTTGACCATGTATAATGTCCATAAGAGCTCCTGAAAAAGACTATGTCACTTCCAGATTTCTACTGTTGGATGATGCTTCCCCTAAGCCATGGTTGTAGGCCCTGGATCCCTAAGATTCCCTTTCATCAGGTCATTTGAGCCTAGGGGCTCTGGGTATTTGTTTTATTTGTTTAATAGTTGTAACAGTAGTATGTGTAGAGTGTGTTTTGGGTGTAACTATTACATTGGGCTAATAAAATATTTTGGGCTTGGCAACACTTTAAGGGCCACTAACCAAGGACACGTTAAGTCCTGGGCTGGGATTGAATTGGCGGTAAGTGGGAAACTAGGCTCCAGAGACTCAAGAGACTGATTGAGCCATCAAGTGTAATTAACTAGGCTGTCAAGGAGCAATTGAAACACTTTGTTTCAATAGACAAAGGCAAGTGCTTTGCAAGTGGTATCCTTTGATCATTTGTCTTGCTGTTAACCTCAAATTACTTGAACTCATCTACTGTTCATTCCACCCATACAATCTAATAAGGAGCCCAATTTGCTAGAAATCTTGTGGATGTCTTGGGTGGGCACTAAAAGTAAACACATCCTGGATGCCTTCGTCTCCCCTAATCCGCTTCTCTTCTCTTCAAGGTATTGTTACACAGGATGGGATCAGTTAGGGAGCTAATACATCCAAAAAACAGTTCCCCTCAATGCACAAGGCCCCCTCCCCGCTCAACTATCATAGCAGAGGGATTCAGCATTGGATATTGGGCCTACATAAATTGCTCCCACTTAATATCCTAGTCCTGTTCCTGTACTGGCTGCTCGGTGGTGCTATAGAAGAAGGATAACAGACATTTAGTGTTGACTTCTTATACGTATAAAATAATGTAGTGTTTGCATGTACAGCTTTCAAATAGGAGTTGCATAGGCAAGGATTAAGAAACATCTTGATATTACTATTAATTTAATGGGTCTGGGTAGTGACAATTTATATTGTGATCTTGCTAATGTTTCATTGGTTTGGTCTCGGCATGGATTTGTCTTATAATGATATTGACTGTTTAAGGGATAATATTACTTTCAATATGACATCACACCTATTTTAATTTCAGGGTGACATGATTCATCAGTCATGGTAATTAGTTACATTGTATATGTAATATTTATATTACATCTGAGTTAAAGAGCCTTTGCTGTATGATGTAACTATATTAGCAAGTAGGGGGGTATATTTTGTGAGGATGATTAATGATGGTGTTGTATGACTGGTGGTTCATGTACTCACCTTGCAGGGACTGATCCCTGTACACTAATCAATGGATTTCCAGAACCCATTTGATAAACTCCACAGCAGCTAGGGGACCATTACCTGTGGCCATTTTGCTAGCCGTTGCCTCTGCCATTTTCATCTTCACTATGACCTGGCAGTCATCAGTGGTGCTTGACACTTTAAACATCTCTGACATGGGCTCCCACTGCTGCCAACTCTCTCCACGTCCTTGCCCTCTGACCAGCTCTGACCTGTTGGCCTTCATGTAGGATACAAGTCATGGGTGGCATTGAGGATGACCATAAATGCCTTGTGGGAGTATTTGGGAGCTCTGCGCCTCTGTACTTCGTCAGCCTCACAACCACCTGACTGCGGCTGGGGAGTCTCCTTCCTGCATAGGCACTGAAACCCTTCTCCTCCACTAGCCCTTGAGCCTTCCCCACTGCACCCAGCGCTTGTGTGCCCCAGGTTCCAAGTATTTAACTCAAAACAGGGCCCTTCAATTTCTAAATTTGTTATTATTGTATTTCCATTGTTCTTATCCCCTGTACAGCGCTATGGAATATGTTGGCGCGATACAAACAAAAGTTAAAAATAATAATAATATAATTCAAAAGTATATTACAATAAAAAGTACTTTGCTTATTGAGTGTTAAATTTGCTTGCATTGACGATTGTTATTTTGACTGGTGAATTTAATTTCTGATGACCAAACTTGTGCTGTTATCTACTTCAACAGTAATTGTTGCCAATTGCTTGGTGGGTGGGTCTGCATATATTTTTGCCAGTGTAAAAAAGCATTTGAAATTAATCGGAGCGTATGGAGACACCCTATGGTGCTTCGTTAAGGGTTTCCTTATTCAATTTGTCCCATAAAATGTTTTAAATAGATAGTAGAAAGAGATAAAAAGAACCTTCCCTCCCATGTGTCCCTTTCCCCTTTTTTAACTTTCCCCCTTTCCCCCTCTCTGTCAATCAGAGAGAGGGAGACAGACCAGAGAGCAGTCTAAAAGAAAATGGGTATACCTTCAGGATGTGAAAGAGTTAGAGCAATTAACAAGGGACAGAGGGGGGGAAAGGGACAGAGAGGGGGAAAGGGGGAAAGTTAAAAAAGGGGAAAGGGACACAGGGGAGGGAGGAGGGGGAAAGGGGGGAGGAGACACAGGGCAGGGAGGATGGGGGAACGAGATACAAGGGAAAGGGGGGAAAAGACAGAGGGGGAAAGGGATGCAGGGGAGGGAGGAGGAGGGGAAAGAAACACAGTGGATAGGGGGAAAGAGACAAAGGGGAGGGAGAGGGGGAGAGACACATTTAATATTATACCGTAATTTATGATGGGTAAGCAACTAGTAATTAATAATAGTAACTGTGCCAGAGAATCCTCAGTTGTCCAGGTACCTTAGGTTACCTGTGGAGATGTGTAGGAGCCAGGAATCAGAGAGAGAGACCGACAAGAGAGCAGTCTTAGGTTAGCTGTGGAGATGTGTAGGAGCCAGGAATCAGAGAGAGACCGACCAGAGAGTAGTCTTGAATTCAAGGTATCCTCCCACTTTAGGAAGCTGATCCACTAAAATAACAGATTTCACCACAGGATAATTGAACATAAAAAGTAATAAATTACAGACTGACTAATTTTTTTTAGATTCTAAAACATTTTTCTTATTTTCAAGTGGAGTCCTTCAAAATAATAGGTTTTACATATAGGACTAATGTGGCCCTTTAACATTTGTAAAGTAATTGGAAACTGTGTGTGTTTTCCAGTCTTACAACCTATTAACATTTATTGGACAAGTGACTTTCATGTGCTCTTAGTCATTATTGTTTCTAATGCCAAACAAATCACTTCATTAATGTTTTTACGTATTTCACATTAAGCAAATCACAAGTCTGCAGACTTGGTATTGGATTTCTCCATCTGTTGAACATCACATCCTTGTTGTTAAGGACACATTTATTAAACAAATTAGGAAAATGATAATGTCCTGTTTGCTATTGGCAAACAGATTACATTTCTCTGTCATTTCCATAATTTTTTATTGCACATCAAATATCTTTTGTATATAATGGTAACATCACTTAATTGGTTGAACTCCATGGAGCAGAAACACAGAGGGAAAGTGTGACAAACAGGAAATTATCCTACCCCACTTATCAATTAATTCCATTCCATTGTAGGATTTGCTATGTGTTTTCAGAATGAGGTAACAAATAGTATATTATGTAGTATAGTACAGTGGATATAAAAAGTCTACACACCCCTGTTAAAATATCAGGTTTCTGTGCTGTAAAAAAATGAGACAAAGATAAATCATTTAAGAACTTTTTCCACCTTTAATGTGACCTATAAACTGTACAACTCAATTGAAAAAAAAACTGAAATCTTTTAGGTAGAGGGAAGAAAAAATATAAAAAATAAAATAATATGGTTGCATAAGTATGCACACCCTTAAACTAATACTTTGTTGAAGCACCTTTTGATTTTATTACAGCACTCAGTCTTTTTGGGTATGAGTCTGTCAGATTGCGAGGGCATCTCCTGTGCACAGCCCTTTTCAGATCACCCCACAGATTTTCAAATCGGATTCAGGTCTGGGCTCTGGCTGGGCCATTCCAAAACTTTAATCTTCTTCTGGTGAAGCCATTCCTTTGTTGATGTGGATGTATGCTTTGGGTCGTTGAAGATGAAGATGGGGGCGTGACCGGAAATGGATTGGGCTCCAGTGGGCTTTCTGATACATATTTACAGCCTCTCAATTGATTCCCGACGTGGGAGAGACCCCATGCCGTGGTTCGCGAGCTGGTGTTGGAGCAAGCTGGAGTGTCTGGAGGTTTGCTAGCTCGTGTTACCGGCCGTATGGAGGAACTCCCGCTGTGTTGTTGTCAGCGTTCTCCGCTGTGAGAGCGGATGTTTGTGCAAGTTTGTGCAAAGGAGATCTGAGGAAGCGTTATGTTCTGATACAACAGCGGCAATGCTCATTCCAAACCGTTACCTTCGGTAATTGTGAGTAAAATAAATTCTGTGGACAACTTGAATTCTTACATAGCATCTCTCACTTACATGAATATGAAGATAGAAAGGTATTACTCTAATTTTATCTAGAGGGGAACAAAAAACAATACCACAGTGTTTATACCACACTTATGCAGTTTTTTCTTTCTATTTTGTAACCAACTTCAACCTCCAGTTTTTTTTTTCTCCTAAAGTGGTGAAGTAACTCTGGTGTTTATAAGTCCACCTAAGGAAATGTAACTATACTATCAACTACTATACTGTTGAGCTGACAATTTATGTGAAATAATTTACCTTTAAACTTCTATTTTTTGCTTGCTTTAATCTACAAGAAAGTGAGATATCACTCTAGCACATTTAGAGAGTTACAAGAAATAACATCATAGTGTTTAAACTACACGTATGCAATGCTTTCTATTAGGTAACCAACTTTAACCATCAGCCCCTTTTCCTATATCGGTGAAACGACTTTTGTGTTTATAAGTTCACTAGGGAAAGGTAACCCACTATTAATAAGTGTGATGTTAAGCTGATAATTCATGTGTAATCATTTTTTGCTTAAAATGATGTGGCAAAAAAGTTAAGGACAGGAGCATATTTTGAGCAGCTCAAAATTCACCATTAACAGATGAGGCGTGCTGCCTGCATGAATCCTTAACCTAATACCAGCATTCAAGAATCACTTTTGGGTATTCTATTGGTGAACTTGACCTATAACAAGGTTATTTATTCAGTCCAATTATGCCAAGTAAAGGTAAACCTAAGGACAAGAAAAGTCACCCCTCCAAAGCTGTGGAGTTTTTTTCTCCTAAACACAAAGAGAAGACCCACCTTCCACCTTTTGCAGATTCTCCTTTGCAAGCAGACAAACTTAAACATAACAATTCAAAGCTCTCAGAAAGTATGTCTAGCAAAGATTCGGAACTGCATGATGATGAAATGCTTACTCCATCAAAAATGAGGATTATCTTGCAGGACTTTCAAGTGAATCTGCTAGCAGATATTAAACAGCAGATTATGGATAACGCTAAAGCAATAAGAGATGTTAACAACAAAACCTTAGAATTAGAACTGAAGTTGGATAATTTATCTCAAGACTACCACTCTATGGCAACTTTGAATATCAAAGTAGAAGAAAAAGTTAAAGAGTTAAATAATTAAAATTATCAAACTGGAAGATCTCTCAAGACGCTCTAATTTACGTTTAAGGGGTATACCTGAAACAATCAAAAATTCTGATCTACCTGATTATGTTTCTAATTTTTTTGTTTCTTTGGTTCCCTCTTTTGCCAAGCGAGATGTTATGGTTAAATTTCATTTTTTCTCCTCGAAAGAGAACATTGTAAAGGCCAGTTACAAGGTTAAATCTTTTGATTCTCCATATGAATTTATTAAAATATTTGCGGACCTTTCTCCAGCGACTCTAAGCAGAAGACGCGAATTTGCTCAACTAACCCAAACCCTTAGGAAAGAGGGCCTGGCCTATAAATGGACTTTTCCAACTGGTTTATCAATCCAAAGAGACTCTGTTGGATATCAAATTAACTCTCTAAAAGAAGGATTTTCTCTTCTGTCAAGCTGGCATATATCTACATGAACTATTGGGACGATATCTTCAGAATTATTTTTTTTTATTTTTTTTTTTTTAAGCCCAGATACACTTAGCGATAAAGCAACATTCACAATTAGATTAGTCATCACTATGTGCTTACGACTTGAAATAATTTCACTGAATAAGAAGATTAATGTAAAAACTTTTTTGAAAGGATTATTCATTTCTCTTTTTAGCACTGTGTATTTTATATTTTATATTTCTCACAACTGGTATGAATATGAGGAGATGTTTGATCATCTCTTACAATTTAGCTGGGTAGATCTGTTTTTTTTCTCTCCTATCCCAATCTTAAAAATGGTTTGGATGCCAAGTTGATAATAGAGTTTTTTTTGTTTTTTTTTACTTCTTTGTTTATTTTTTGCACTTATCTATTTTTGTATTTAAGCATTCCCAGGGGGGTGGGTGTCTCCCATTATAATAGGCCTTCCATTACTTAACACTGGCGTTTAGCCCTGCTTATATAGGCTCCCCCTATTCAGTGAGGCAACCTAGTTGTGTTCTTGTGTGGTTGTGTTTGCAGTTTGTTAGTATGAGATCTATAGATATTTTCCTTCTTCCTAGTCCTGGGACTGGGATTAAATATCTAAGATATGGTATGTTTGTAACTAGATTGGTTGTTCCTCAAGTGTGTTTTTTGATGACAAAGTTGAGTATATCTCATCCATTGTTTTTTTTTTGTATGGCTTTAAAAAAATTGAGCTTTAATGTTAACTGCTTAAATTCCCCTGGCAAGAGACATACGCTATTCAGATTTTGCAAAGAACAAAAGGCAGACATTGTGTTTCTGCAGGAGACCCATTGGGCTCATTCAAAAATTCCATACTTGGGTAACTCCCTTTTTGGTCTCAAACATATCGCTACTTTCAACAAAAAATCACGAGGTGTTGCTATTTTTTTTAAAATAATTTACCCCTAGTAGAGGAATTTTGTATTCTAGACCCCTATGGACATTATATTCTATGGGGGGGGGGGGGGGGGGCGGGGTCGATAAATGACCACAAAGTTACTTTAGTTAACATATGCCCCCAATAACAATCAGTTACTTTTTTTTAAACGTATTGGGGCTTCTATCAAAAAGTTTGCTTATGGTTCATTGATTGTGGCAGGAGATTTCAATGTTATCCCTAATTTTGAAAAAGATAGAAAATCTCAAACTATTTGTAAAAACTTAAATAGAACTCAGAATATAGCACTTAAATTTTCGAATTAGTTTAATGGCTTCAACTTATTTGATGCATGGCGCGTACTAAACCCAAATTAACGGGACTACACTTTTTTTTCCAAGGTACAGAAGTTATATTCCCGTATAGATTTGTTTTTGGTTGATAGTAGTACTATGAACAATATAACAAAAGTTGATATTGATTCAATATCTCTTTTAGATCATGCTTGTATTTCCATGGAGGTTAATTTTAATTTGCACAAAACTAGTCGCCCGAGTTGGAAATTAGATGATTACTTAATTAAGGAGGAATCTAGAAAACAGTTTCTGATCGAAGAGTCAATCACATTTTTTTAATTAAACAGCTGTACAGTCTCCTCTAAGGGAGTTCTTTGGAACGCTTACAAGGCCTTCATTAGGGGGGTATTAATAAAACTAAGGTCCCAGGTAATGAAACAAAGAGGAGAGTCCCTTAGAGAACTGTATATTAATTTAAATAAATTGGAAACCATGACTAAAAAGGACTCTAGAGATTTTACAATGGTTGAAATTAAAAAGGTTCAGAACAAAGTAAACAAAATTAATCAACTCTTGTCAGACAAAAGGATTTGGCGTATGCAACAACTTTACTATCATCAAGATAATAGAACTAGTAAATTATTGGCATATAAAATTAAACAGTTATCTTTAGGGAGAAGAATTGATTATATTATTAACAATGGCCAACCTACGATGTGCCCTAAGGAGATCGCCAATCTGTTTGCCAATTATTACGATAACCTTTATAATCTATCCAAGGACAAGGGTTTCCATAAACCATCATTATTGCAAATTCAATTCTTTCTGGATCAATTTAAGCTCCCCGTTGTTTCCCAAGAGGAACTAGATGAATTGACCACTCCTATTTCTGTTCAGGAAGTTAGGGAGGTAATCACTAAGCTAAAATCCTATACCACCCCTGGCCCTGATGGTTTCAGAAATTTTTTCTTTCAAAAATTTTCTTCAACATTATGTATTCACCTTACGAATGTATTTAATGAAATCAAGACGGAAGGGGTTATTTCTCCAGAAATGGTTAATGCTAGTATAATTATGATTGCCAAACCTAAACAAGATCCACATTTTTGTTCCAGCTATAGACCTATATCCTTATTGAATGTAGATGTTAAGTTATACTCTAAAATCTTGTCGATTAGGCTTCAAAAGGTTATTCATAAACTGATAGACATTGACCAGCTGGGTTTTATTTCCGGCCGATCTGGTTCGGATAATGTTAGAAAACTATCTAATTTGATCTGTTATTCAAAAGCGACAAAGGTTCCCACCCTATTTCTCTCATTAGATGCTGAAAAGGCTTTTGATAGAGTAGGGTGGGATTATATGAATCTTACTTTGAGGAAATTTGGTTTGGGAAACTTTGGTTCTGCCGCGATAGGGGCTCTATATAAATCCCCCTCTGCGTCAGTATCTTATTTTGGTTTCCACTCTCGTTCTTTTGGAATATCAAATGGAACCCGGCAAGGGTGTCCTCTCTCTCCCATCCTATTCGCTTTACTGATAGAGCCATTGGCAGTAGCCATCAGATCTAATCTAGCCATTCGTGGCATTAGGTTGGGCGAGATAGAACACAAAATATCTCTTTTTGCTGATGACATAGTGTGTCTATTACATCCCCTGGTGAATCCTTGAAAGTCTTGATGCTATTGTTTAATGAATATAGTTTAATATCAAATTACAAACTTAATTTACAAAAATCTGATACTTTAGCGATAAATCTCTTGGAAAACAGCAGAGGATCTTTAAGGGAAGCTCATCCATTCAATTGGAACTCCAATTCTTTTACACATCTGGGTATTATTTTTGTAGAAAAGTTAAAAAATATGATTAAAATTAACTATAATGCACTGTATAGTAAATGGCTAAACATTTTAAATGGTTGGAAAGGAGTTAAAGCATCCTTCAGTGGAAGAATTGCCATTATCAAAATGGCACTTCTGCCTAGATTTTATTATCTCACTAGCTGTATACCAATTAGAATTTCTCAACATCAGGTTAAAAAATTTCAATCAATTATAGATAAATTTATCCATTCCTCAAAACATATTAGTCTTAAGAGATTAACTCTCGCTAGAGCATTCTCTCAGGGAGGATTGTCTTATCCTATGTTGCAATTATACCAAGATGCCAATACGCTGACACATGCACTAAATGGCTCAATACAAGCGGGTCCTATGTTTGGTCTCAAATTGAGAAAGCTCTGGTTCCTTGTATGGATCTTAAATTCTTATTTTTTATGGGCTACAAGATATCTAAGGTCCTCGTAGATGGCTCTCAAATTGTTAAGAACATTTATAATTCGTGGAGACTTATAAATAAAAAATATCAGCTAATTCCCACCACTAGCATTTTAATTCAAAATCTCCCTGCCCTCACATTTCATAAGCTCGGTTTGAGTTCTGAGATAGAACTAGTAACATTATATATAAAAGATTTATATTATGAAGGCAGTTTCCTTTCTTTAGATCAACTTTCTTCCAACTATGAGATTCCTTCTAATTGTTGGCTAAAAGTCAAACATCCGCACCTTATCCATCAAACACCGCTGAGGGTTGTTTGACATCTTTGGAAAAACGTATTAATTCTAACAATTATAGCCGTCTATTATCTAAATGCTATAATATTATAGGGTGGCCCTTGGTGCTTAATAAAATACCGGGTATGGAAAACTGGGAAAGAGATCTTGGTTTCTCCTTCCCTTGGGTGATATGGGAATACTCACTGTATGGGACAAACAAGATCGTTAAACACCCTTCTAATAGGGAACTCCACATTAAATTGGTAAACAGGGGGTACAGGGTCCCCTCTTAAATTTTCACACAATCTTCAAGATAGTATGTGTTGGAGACAATGTGGCATATATGGAGATTTTCTCCATACATTTTGGGATTGCCCATTAATTAAAACCTTGTGGTTAGAAGGTTTTGAGTTTATTGAACGTTCTATAGATTTTAAACTTCCCTTTCTACCTCAATGTAGCTTGTTGCATATTTTCCCAAATCCGATAAATTTAGATAAGCTTTTATTATTTTAATCTGTATGGCAATAAAAAGATCAATCATTTCTCGATAGAAATCTAATAAAATTCCTACTTGGAATGAAATCTTACTAATGATTCAACGAGTAAGAGATCTACAAACTAATTGTGAAGAGATAAGTACTTCCCGAAACCTCAAGGGATGTCCTCTTGTCAGTTGAAAACCTCTTGGCACAAAAAGCTCCCCCGACAAATCTTTATACTGACCCTGGATGTATTTAAATAACGTAATCATATCTCCTCTTAGACGCCTTTTTTCTAGCGAAAATAAGTTTAATTTTGCTAGTCTTTCTTCATAACTTAGCCCCTCCATTCCCCTTATTAGTTTGGTTGCCCTTCTCTGTACTTTTTCCAGCTCTAAAATGTCTTTTTTGTGAGGTGGTGCCCAAAATTGTACTCCATATTCCAAATGAGGGCGTACTAGAGATTTGTATAATGGCAGAATTATATCTTCTTCCCTGGCTTCTATACCCTTCCTAATACATGCTAATATTTTATTTGCCTTTGAAGCCGCTGCTTGGCTTTGAGCGCTGTTACCTAGGTGGTTGTCCACTAGTACTCCCAAATCCCTTTCAATATCTGATACCCCTAGATTTGCTCCATTAAGATTATAGATTGCTTGGCTATTGTTCCTTCCCAAATGCATAACCTTACATTTATTTGTATTAAATCTCATCTGCCATTTAGCCGCCCATTTCTCTAATTTATGCAAATCCTTTTGTAGGGAAAGTACATCATTATCTGATTTTATTACCTTGCACAACTTAGTGTCATCAGCAAAAATGGAGACACTACATTCGAGTCCTACTTCAATGTCATTAATAAATATGTTAAAAAGGAGAGGACCCAATACTGAGCCCTGAGGAACCCCACTTATCACATTAGACCAATCGGAGTATGTTCCATTTACAACAACCCTTTGCTTCCTGTCTTTTAGCCAGCTCTCGATCCATGAGCAGATATTTACTGCAATTCCTGTATCCCTTAGTTTGCTCACTAGTCTTTCATGTGGCACTGTATCAAATGCCTTTGAAAAATCTAAAAAGACTACATCCACTGAGTTGCCCTGATCCAAGTTCCTACTAACCTCCTCATAAAAACTAATTAGATTGGTCTGACACGACCTTTCCTTCATAAATCCATGTTGACTGCTACCTATGATCCTGTTCAAATAGACATATTCTTGTATTCTGTCCCTTATTAACCCTTCTAAAAGCTTCCCAACTACAGAAGTGAGGCTCACTGGTCTATAATTCCCCGGATTTGCTCTAGATCCCTTCTTAAATATAGGTATCACCTCTGCTTTTCTCCAGTCATCTGGTAGAGACCCTGTAGTGAGCGAGTCTTTAAAGATTAGATATAATGGTTTGGCTATTACAGAACCCAGCTCCCTCAGTACCCTTGGATGTATTCCATCAGGACCTGGGGCTTTATTAACATTTATTTTCTCCAACCTCTTTTGTATTTCTTCCTGCGTTAACCAATTATTTAGTGAAGGTAGTGTAGCCCCATTATGTTGCAGTGTCCCAACCACTGGTACCTCCCTTGTGTAAACCGACGAAAAGAACCTATTTAGCTCATCTGCCTTTTCCTGGTCACTAATTATCAGATGGCCTGTGTCACATTGTAATGATCCTATCGATTCCTTCCTGGCCTTCTTCCCATTAATATATTTATAAAATATTTTGGGGTTAGTCTTACTTTCCATTGCAACTGACTTCTCATTTTCTATTTTAGCCAGTCTAATAGCCCTTTTGCAAGCCTTGTTGATTTCCTTATAGTCACATAAAGATGCCTCTGTTCCCTCCTTCTTGTATAATTTAAATGCATATTTCTTTTTCCTCATCATGATCTTTAAGTCATTGTTAAGCCACATATTGAAGATCAAAGGAGATCTTAAAAGGTTGAACTTGATGGACTGAAAGTCTTTTTTCAACCTTAAATACTATGTAACTATGTAACTATGTAACTCTACCCCATTGCCCAGACATATGAAGAATACGGGAGATTGTTGTCACATGTACCACACAGCCAGTACTTGCCAGATATTCATGCAGCTCCTTTAATGTTGCTGTAGGCCTCTTGGTAGCCTCCCAGACCAGTTTTCTTCTTGTCTTTTTATCAATTTTGGAGGGAGCTCCAGTTCTTGGTAATGTCACTGTTGTGCCATATTTTCTCCACTTGATGATGTCTTCACTGTGTTCCATGGTATATCTAATGCCTTGGAAATTCTTTTGTACCCTTCTCCTGACTGATATCTTTTAACAATGAGATCCCTCTGATGCTTTGGAAGCTGTCTGTGGACCATGGCTTTTGCTGTGGGATGTGACTAAGAAAATTTCAGGAAAGACCAACTAGAGCAGCTGAACTTTATTTGGAGTTAATCAGAGGCACCTTAAATGATGGCAGGTGTATGCTGACTCCTATTTAGCACAATTTGGAATGTGATTGCTTAATTCTGAACACAGCTACATCCCCAGTTATAAGAGGGTGTGCAGACTTATGCAACCACATTATTTTTCTTTTTTTTTTCTTCCCTCCACCTAAAAGATTTCAGTTAGTTTTTCAATTGAGTTGTACCGTTTATAGGTCACATTACAGGTGGAAAAAGTTCTGAAATGATTTATCTTTGTCTCATTTTTTTACAGCACAGAAACCTGACATTTTAACAGGGGTGTGTAGACTTTTTATATCCACTGTATATAGTGAATAATATTCTAAGACTGGAAGAGGCTATTTGTTCCTGAATGCTCTGGAGGGGAGAAACGTGCCTATGTTTTAATGTAGTTAGATTCCCAACACCAGTTCAGTAGGGGGCTTCCTAGGAGCTGCAGTGAGTTTCCGCCAGCTTGTGCTATTTGAAGCTATCAACAGGTCTCTTGTAAAGATTATTTTATCTCAGGCGATATATAAATATTTTATTGTACTTCAATGTACAGAAAATGTGTGTGTTATTCAGTAAAGAAAAGTTCCATTGCTCCCATAAGAAAATAACAGAGTGGAAAAGCTATTATTGTTTATGTTGAGGAGGGTGCACACGGTATATGCTAATGACGTGGCGCACATGTGACGTCACATGCACGCCGGGTCAGGGAGCGGAGCGGAGGCCGGAACAGAAGCAGGTAAGTGAGGGGGAGTTATTTAGGGGGGTTTAGGTTGAGGAGGAGGGGGGGTTTAGGTTGAGGAGGGGGGGTTAGAATGAGGAGGGAGGTTAAGGATGAGGAGGGGGAGGGAATATCGGCGTATAACACGCACCTATAATTTGCTTCCTATTTTCAGGGAGAAAAAGTGCGTGTTATGCGCAGATAAATACGTTAGTTGTGAATCGTTTTTGCTTTTTCTCTTTATAGAGCGATAGGTTTTCTGCGACAAAGGCCCATTTTCATGTGCCGAAAATGAGGACCAAGGGCTTCAATCAAGCCAAAAGAGGACAGATACTTAAACCAACATGGAAGGGACAGCTTATCCAGGACTGAAGAGTAAGACCAGGGAATCGATGCTCATCTTTAATAAATATATATATATGGGGTAGCTAATGTATATTCCTCCCCCCCCCCCCCCCTTTACAGGTGTAACTTTATTTTATGTATTTTTTTTTATATAGTGTTCGTTACCATGAGGGTCCTTAATTGTAGGGGCCATAAGAACCCCCATGGCTAGATTCTAATCCCCCACTGGGTCCTTAGGGACCACCATGGTATAGTGGTTATCATAAAGTGCCATGGGGATCAATAGTGACCCTCATAGTTCTAGATTAGAAAACCATGGGGGGTTCATGTGGACCACATGTGGTTAATACAGTTCATTTTAGGATACCGAGGCTCATAAGGGATAGCTGGTACTGAGGGGGAGAATCTGGGGATGCCAAGTATGGGGGTTGCAGCTCAACAGCGGATGGGTCATAAACCCCCAGAATTCTTTTTTTTTTTTTTATCCTCTTTCCCTATGATAGATAGATAGATGGGAGGATGTTAGAACTAGTATAGTGTGTGTACGTGAGTGGGAATAATTCTGCAGCATTGTTATTGAGAATACTGAGATTCAGACTCTGAGTATTCTGCGAGCACACAGAGCTAGAGAAAAACACCCCCCTGGGTGCGAGTTTTACAGGATTCTTTTTTGTGGGAGCTATAAATTAGCTCTGCAAATTTGCTTTTCAAAACTTCCGTAGCTATGAGTCTACCTTACAGGAGTTCTTATGGTAAGTATTGAACGGAGGCCATAGCCTGCATATTAAGAGCTTGTATTCTCCAAAACGCTAAAGCCTACTGTGCCTGCAAGCAGTTCCAACTGGCTTGTTTAAGGGGGAATGTGGATGAGAAGTTAAAGGGTTTACTTTTCAAAAAGTAGCACTTTGAGTTCTGGTCTAACTGAGTGAAGCTATATTCTCCTGGATTTAAAGGCTATGGGCCCTATTCTGTTGCCCAATTCGTAAATGTATACACACTTACAATCACTCTTAATATAGCTACTTATCGGCAAATATTACTTATTGGCACTAATTAATTCTTAAAGTCAATAAAATGCAAACCTTTAAAAAAAAAAGTTCAAGGCATTTGCAAGTAGCTAATAGAATAAGGCTATATGTGTCTCACAATTGTGTGATCCTGTCAGCGGTGATGAAAGGGTGTTGTAATCCTGGTGTTTTTATCAAATATTTTTTACAGGCTGATAAAGTCTTTAATCCATCAAGTTCAACCTTTTTAGATCTCTCTGATCTGCAATATGTGGATTAGTTTAGTATAGAGGAAGGCAACTCCGACTCCTTCATAGCAGTTGTGAAATAAGTGCTGATAAAAGAGTTACCGTAGTGACCCAAGTGTGAAAGCCTTAAGTTGTGTAGAGAAGGGAAGGGTGATGTCTAAGGCAGTGAGAGAACAGTGGTAAGTTAGTGTCGACTAATCAGGTGCATTAACCTTGAGCGTATCGCCTTATTATGCATTATGGCATACCGAGCAAGTGTGAAGGAACCTGCAGCCATTATAGGTGCATCTTTTGGAATTAAAAGTATTGCATACGACTGTAGCACCCAGATAATCCACCTGTCATCCCAGTGGAACATTTTAAGTAGATGGGAGTGCCAGAAGGTGTGTAGGTTGCTGATAGGATGGGTAGGTTTGTGGGATTTTAGGCAGAAATTTGTGGCATGGATCTATGATTGGGAGTGGCTACAAAGTGCTGCCTTTAACCTGGCAATGTGACAACAGAATAGAACTTGGTTCAGAAGTGTCCAATTCACTGTGCAGTTAAATTGAAAGAGTGCAGTGACAGTTTTAGATGAAAAGGACTTTATAGTCATAGTAATGGAACTTATGGACCAAACCTACGATTAAATAAAGATGATCATTAAGTTCTTGTTTTCGGGTTGGAAAAAAGGAACGCAAGATATATCAATAAATGGTAAACGCCAACACAAATTTGGTTACTGATAGCTTGCAGTTTAGCCACTGATCTTTAGACCGAATAGTTATGGATACATCTCCCTGTGACAGCGTCTTATTCTATAAGAGAGAGAGAGTAGTGCATTTTGAGTTTACCTGGTTGGCTGTTCTAGGGGAAGCAATTAGTTGGATGAGCCTGATGGGCTATAGACCAATGATGTTTACTAGGATACATGGATCGGGTATCAATACTCATCCCTATGGGGGGTAACCAATAAGGAGCTGTGAAGATCCAATTAAAGGGAGTCTATTTAGCTTCAGACAATCCCTTTAAATAGGCAATCTTCGTTGAAGGAATGGGCTGCTCAGTATCCGGCTAAAGGATGAGGAACATGTACATGTGCTTTAGCTCAGGAAAATAATGAAATCCTTCCCATTAAATGAAAGCACCATCCTCTATGACTTCTAAGTAACAACAACACTTTATCTCTTACAGCAATCTATATATCACATTTTCCATGTGTCTGGGAGGAGCTATCCAAAACCCCCTGTATTGGCAGACTTGGGTGATTAGAGCCAATCATGGGCAGATGGATATGGGGGCTTGGCTTGTCCTCCCCAGGGTGGGTCTAGGGGAGGTACTTTCCAGTGGAGGGAACCGATTTGCAATCCCCACAAAGGAAAATCAGTACCCTGCCATGGCCACAAGATGTCACTACTGGGCACACGTGGAACGGTCCCCAGTTTAGCAGGGATTAGACAAATAAAGATAAATGGAGTTAGTGTCTGAATATGTCTGGCCAGATATAGTGATTTTGTGGTTGGCTTAAAAAACCTTATAAGGAATGGATCCAATACCATAATGGTGGGGTGTGGTCGACTGAGGGTATGGATGGGGATATCTATGGGATGTCAGTGGTTTGGGGTAGAGATTTAAATTACGGAGCACCCTATGAGGGATCATATAATTAAACAAACACTTAAATGAACTGGATAGCACAATTATGGAATGGCTGAGTGAATACGTTATGGAGAGAAAGTAAACATCAAATTAGCGGGTGAAGGATAGACGGGTAGCTACAAAGGGAATGAGGTGTCTTGAGGTAAAGGCTACTAAATGCAGGGTATGATGATAAAGGGGAGCTATGCTGGACTTGCCATCTGTCCAACAAGACACTGGTGGAGTTTGTTCTGACGAATTTTTTTTTTTTTTAAGGGAAGGTATACTCTACTGATGTCCACAAGGAAGCTTGTAAATGAGAATTGGATAGATATATGAGTGATTGGTTTATCACACATGAAATGGACATGGAAAACTAGCAAACACACATGTAGGGGTTAGGTGGTATCCCTAGATGTTCTGGAATATTGTAATATATGCATAAGACTAATGGGCTACACTTACATGGTGACTATATGCTAACTAGGGACTTGCCCGTCAAAAATAACGGGGCAATAAAATTTGAAAGGCATGGGAATGCTGTTTGAGACATATTTGACACCGTTTTGTACTGTGAGGACTGTATTGTGAGCCTCAGAACCTTCATCGCTCATTGCGAAGCTTGCACTGAGCGCCTTTGGCGCTCATCACATGCCTCGCAATGAGCACCTTCGGCGCTCATTGTGAGCCTCTCCGGTTGTGTACTTTTGGTCCTCTGAGAGAGAGATATATATTTCTATGTATATGTAGTTAGTAATTAATGATTTATTCAATAAATGAAAATACTTGAATTATTTATAATTGATATATGCATCGAGCAATAGGCTGAAGAGCTAACAATCTGTTTGTATTTTGCGGCTGCATAGAATATACAGTGTGAGTGTTGGTGCCCTGCTGATAAATTGTAATTAATGTTGGAAGTGTGCATTCTAAATAGGCTGCATGCGCGAGGTAAAGCTATTGGTTTATTGTGTAAAGTGGCATTGTATAGTCGTAATGTTATTAATGTGGTACACGTCTCGTGAGCATTTTCCAGCTTTTGTAATAGTGTATCTTGTAGGTCGTAGTGTGATGTTTTAAGTGCTACGCGTTTGGCAGTATTGTGCATGGTTCATCGTCATGTAGCCTTGTTTTCATTTATTTTGGCGGCCATTTTTTTCCTTGCTTAGGCGATTTTCGGGTGGCGAAAATTGTCTTAATTGAGTTAAATTCGCGTTCCACCTCACTCACAGACGTCCTGGCTGTTGCCCCGTGCGGTCTGATGTTTTTGTAATTCGTCGGGGTGTATTTAATGTGTTTTTAGTGTTTTTTGGTTTGCACGTCTCGGCCGGTAAGTTCGTATTTTTAAGACTCTCATTTTTTTTTCCCTAACTGTCACGACTCGTATTTGGATTCGTATTATATTTTTTTCTAAGTCCCGGTGTCGTCACGTGCTTGCGTGTTTGTAGGCCAAGTCCAGCGTGTTTGATTAGCTAAGTGCTGCAAGTTTTGTTTGGTGGTGCATGGCGCCGTAGGAGTAAATTAGGTTTGGGGGGGGAGGGGAGTTTTGTGAAGTGGTTTGAGGTGCCGTAGGAGTAAATAGCTGGGAGTTAAGGTTTGTGTGGGAGTTTTGTATGGTGTTTTGAGGCGGCATAGGACAAAGTGCTGCGAGTTAAGGATTATGCAGTGTTGTGTTGTTACAAAGTCATGTGCCGTAAAGCCTCCACCTTCCGCAAATGCGGACCCTCGCAAAACTGTGTCCCTCGCTTTGCAACGCAGATCTTGCGAGTTCGCAAAGCGTGGCGACGATTCGTAGTTTGACAACCATTATATATGATGGAACTATAGTTGTCTATATAAGATGTCATAGGTGTTTAATTAGAGGAGATGGGCTGATTTAAAACTGGGGGATATCATATGCATAGAAGTGGGTCTAAAGTTAAAATAAGAAACTGGTGCCATAAAATAGGAGTGAAAGTGGCAACTTTTCATAATTAAGGAGAAATACTCACAAAAAATATGGGATAATTGCATGAGCCAAAAAGCAGCAATGGTAGGTCGAGTGAGGAGGATGCCGGGAGAACAGGACTCGGGGGAGAGGAAGGAAGGGGCAAAGTAGGACAGGAAGGACAAAGGACACCCACAGGGGAATAATGAGCAAAAAGGGGAAGAAGATGGCACAAAGCCACCAAGGAGAGGGTAGGTAAGCGACAGCAGGGGGCTGATGAGGCAAAGAGGCAGGAGAAACCAACCTGGCACTGGAGGCAAAAAAGCAAAGAAGGAAAATAATGAAGAATGGAGGCACAGCAGCTCGCAAGAGGCAACAGAACCGGACCCAGACCAAGGCAGGCGAGTTGGTGCTGGTTAGGAGGATTTTTTGTAGGAAGAAGTCTCCACCCACAACCCCCAGATTACACCTGGTTATTTGTGTGTGCTTTAAACATAAGCATCTTAAATACATTTAATCCGGTTAAAATCTTGTAGCAGGTTTTTGAGATCATAAATGATTTTCCTCTAAGGAAACAATTGGTGTTGTTTCAATGGTTTTTTTTGTTGCCTCCCTCTGGATAATTTCACAGCTCATATAATTGTAGTATACAACAGTGTAAAAAGTTCAAAACCAAAAGACATAATTTACTTAAACATATTTAATGTGTATTTTCTTCATATCGATCCACACAACATGTGAAGAACAGAATATGAACAGAAACCAGAGCGTATCTGGACAAACCAATGTACAGAATAAAAACAGGCACTTAAAAAATATCCACTGATCATTTTCACAGGTTAAAATTCAATACAGAAAAAACTGAAAAACAGAGAAAATCAGTAAAAAAAAAATAAGATAGTGTTGTAAAATATTTCCCTTCATGATTTAATGCATTGGCACCTTTGTGCCAACACTTACAGAATCTAAACAGAAGTTTAGACAGAATACAGCTTAGCTTAAATATATTTTATATGCTTTAATTATTTGGTTTCGCAAAATGTGTTTGCTTTAGTAGAATTGATCTGTGTCTGTCACTATAAGTGAGTAGATTTATTGGTGTGCATGTTTAGTACTCTGCAACTACCAAAGACGCATATTTAGAATGTCATTCTTTTAAAAGAACTAGACTTAATAAAGGCATAAAATATGTTTGTTTGCGGTATTTTTACTTTCTAAAGTTGTCAGCCATTATTTGAGGGTATGTTCTAGTGGGGTGACCATTTTTGTGTTTGTTTTCCAAATTTGGTATATGTGAGGGGACCTTGCATGCAGATAAGGTTTTAGTTTGTTTTTGCCAAAGTAAAGTAATGTCACTTTACAATTGAACCACCTTACCGCCCAAGGTAAACAACAATCTCCTCTGCCACTACCCCACAACTGAATAGAAATGAAAACATTTTGGCTTTCTTCTCTATTAAAGGGCCTTTGTATTCCAAAAATGTCCCTGTGTGTTTAGATCACTTTAAACAACCACTTTTTTTTTTATATATGAAATGGTTTCAGCGTGTAAAATGTATAAAACGGGACAGGCTGGGGTTATCTCCTCTTCGGTTGTGACATGTTACAGTAAACAAAATGGGGGGGCGGAGAAAGTCTCAGTGGGCGTGGGAAGCAATAACTTGTTAGCTTACTTTCCATTCATTTGAATGGAAATGAGATAAGACAATTAACAAGATCTTTGCAAGTGTTTACATTTTCTTTCAATTTACTGTTAACACAAAAGTGGATCAAACATTGTTTCTGTAGTGGTTTAGTGTTAATTGGCTTCAATTAACAATATCACAAAATTGAACTATGTAAAGAATGTTCTTTTAAATGTATAAATGAAAGTTTTGGAATACAGTGGACTTTTAACAAGTCTAGTTCTTTGAAATAGCCTTTTGTAAATATTTAACTTTGATGGTTGTCTATCTGATGCTATCTCCTCTGAATTAGCCATCAGCTGCTATATTAGTATTCCATTGTGTAGTGATCAAACATCACATTTCAGTGTTTAGTTTTCATATAGACCCTGTACCACCCCACCTTATCTCAGTAAGCACTTGTCCAGAGAGCAAGAAAACATATTTGAAGGGATAGTGAACTACTAAATTTAAATTTTTATGTAGGTAAATTGCTCAAAAACCAACTATGTTTCTAAAAAAATTACATTTAGGACAGTATCTTTACCTCAAACATTTTATAAGGAGGGTCCACAGCTGCTCGTCCCATTAATCATACTGGAGTGGTGTATGATCTTTGTGGAAACAAGAACTAATAAAAATGTTTCTGTGTACACAACTTTAATAATTGGAATCCATAATATAAATTAGTTTTAAGAATTCAATGGATGAAAGAAGAAACCCTTAATATAAATTTTAAAAGTATTTTAATTAAAATAATTGGCAACTGACTTGCCAACTGTCCAGCTCCTATTACACAAGGATATTTGGTTTAGGATAGGTAGAACAGGTAATGCTTTTCATAATTGCACCAATAGAAGGAGCATAAACCCAAGGGGTTTATTGTAAAACTGGTGAACACATGAACTTTTTTAAATAATTACCTCCATAGATAACTATAGATTTTTAGGATGGAGGTGAACTAATTTTATTGAAAGAGTGCCGTTCCCGGTCTTCAGAAACTGTGTTTTTAGTGTCAAAACCCATTAGCTCAGTGTATGAACAGCTTTGTTTTTTTGTTTTTTTTATAAATACCAGCCCCATTTCTGGGTCGCTAGTTTGTCATGATGAAGGGGCTTGTGTACCTCAATGAAGCGGTGAGCTATATCATGTAGGTTCCGCCAAGATAGGCAGGTCATTGTCAGTCAAATTGCCGTCCACTGGAGAAGGAACTGGCAACCCACTCCAGTATTTTTTGCCAAGATAGCCTTATGAATAATTGCGATCAGAGAATTTACGAAAGTGGTGCCTAGTGTGCTGTGGTCCATAGGGTCACCAAGAGTTGGACGCAACGGAACGACACTCAACAACAACAAATACTAGTCATAAAAAAAGAATTGACTCACTGGTGCACATGTAAGCTATTGACTCTATTGACATAAACATAAAAATATTTTGGATGGAAATAATATAATCATGCTCATCACAATGTTAAATACCTGAAATAACTGTCTCCTTTGTTTAAATGCACAATACGTAGATGTCTGAAAGGCAAGTTAGTTTTGATTGATTTTAGCACCAAATTTAGATTGATTTTAATATAAATTAAATCTCCTGGAGTACCAACCCTTAGCTTATGCCCAGGCTAAAATGGAGTTTACCGACTGGTTGTATGCATAGGCTTAATGTAAAATGCATCTGATATGAGTAGTGCACATCAAGGTAGCTCTCTCTCTTCGCACATGGACTATTGCTAGAGTGCAATACTACAGAAGACCACAGAACAATGGATATTGGTAGAAAAATATGATTAATGTAAATGCCTAACAGCAGGAAAAATGTTCTCCATGTTGCTACTATTGATCTTTTTTCATAAATGGTATCCCTTTCTCATTTATTTTGCTGCACTAGATGGTGACGCGTCTCTTCAGTATAATAGAGAACCTGTAGCCTATTGTATGAGGTGTAGTATATACATTCCAGACTGGAGAATGGATTACATAAATACAAATTACATTACATGGCTTCACTAATCTCTATATGGTAATACTAATTCACTATTTTCAGTCCAAACTTCTGTACAGTAAAATAACATGTAAGGATGAATCAATAATTAACAACCCCATTATTAACAAGCAGAGTATTTCATATATACACAAAGAATTCTATGCGTCATTAGGTTTTTAAACCAGCAAAAGGTAGAACATTTATGTACATAACAGTTTTCTGAAATGGTGCCTTTCCATACAAGTTATGATAGCAGCTTTTGTCCACTTTACTTTAACCTTGGCGTTTTCTGTATTGAAAGCAATGCAGCAGGCACTTGTATAGTGGAGGTTATATAGAAAACAGCTTAGAGTGGAGAAAGCAGTAACATTCATACATTTATAACACATGGGATTATATATAATATATATATATAATATATATATATAATATATATATATAATATATATATATAATATATATATATAATATATAATATATAATATATATATATATATATATATATATATATATATATATATTATATACATACGCACACACACATCCAGTTAAGAAAGTATTTCTTTGGCTTAGATGTTCAAAGATAATCAATACAAGTGAAAACATACAATGCTGTTTTGACATTTCTCTGGATATTAAATAGCACTGTAAACCAACTAAATATAGGGTTTTATTTGGTGCTATGTTAACTGTAGCATCACTGGTCCATTGGGCAAGATAAAATGTAGTCTTTAATTCTAAATAATCCAAATACATTTTTTTTTCATTATATTTAATATTGTTTTATATATATATATATATATATATATATATATATATATATATATATATATAATATATATTTTTTTTTATATGTGACAAACACAAAAAAATAGCAAACTGCTGAGTTAATCTGCAATGTAAAACATAATTACAGTTCTCTATTTACCTAATTAGGTATAAAGGAGGAGGCGATTTCTCGCACCATAATGAGCAGATGAACAAAATAGTAGAGAAAACTCAGAATAAGCCTCAAGTTGTTTTTGGTTGCAAATGCACTTGCCATTCGTGGAAAACAAAATCCCTAAATAAAGGGGAGATTATATTCATATTTACTGCATGGATTATATTTTAAGCATCTGTCTCTGTTTCTAAAAATTGCTAAGAAAGTTTTACACACAACCATTGAAAAAGCCGTCATAATGGGGAAACAGCCGTTAAGCTTCATGCAGGGGAGACTATTCTCTGTATACTTCGTTATAAAAGGAGGTTCCCAAAAGGGCATTGGGAAAAGGACAATAGTAGTCCCAAATGTTACAGCCTATAACCGGATTATTTTTACTAGCGCTCCCTGAACAGGATATAAAATGTGTAGTTCTTTTTTATCAATTTAGCAGTGATTTTTTTATGAGTGGACTTTAGAAGCAATAGAATATCCACAGTTTTCTAGCCTTCTATTTAGAATAGGGATATTAGCCAGCTTTGCGACATCAGATAGAGAGCCTTCCAGGTAGGAGGATCCACCGATATCATAGGACTTGTCATTCATGATATAGTTCCTCTCTGTTTTTGGATTTCTGTTTGCTAAATCTTAGTCCACAACTATTCTTTAGCAATTTTTAGAAGCAGTGTTGTTTAAATTAAATAAACGTGATATTTTAGGTTTCTATAGACCTTGTCTTGAGAAATTCAAAGAAAATTGGTGTTAGACAACTTAAAAATTCATGGTATTGTGATATTAACTGTCTTTACTCTCTTAAACAGATGATATTGGCCTTAATCCATAATTAATTCTAAATATTTGCTGGCCAATGACATTGTAAGACCATAAATAAGTGCTCAATAAAAAAAACATATGCTACCTTTTATAGTAAATGTTACCAGAAATAAACAGTTGCTGCATAAGTTAGTCTATCAAATGCCCGACATGAAAAGGACAGGCACTTTGATGTGTTCATCAGCCACTTTGGAAAGCACTAAATCAAATATAAAATTAACTAGTCACATTGTAAGTGCTCTATGGTCTTACAATGCAAATGGTCTATCTTCCTTAGGAATCCAGCCTAATTGTCACCTAGTTATGACAGGTGTACTGGTATTATCTATTATTATCACTCAAAATAAGCTGAATTTCCATTCAGTTCAGCATATTCTCTAAAACAGTGTTCAAAATTAAAGAACTTCTTGATTAAGATATACCTTATAAGAAAAGTGAGTCTCCTAATAAAAAAATGGATAATTTAATTTAAAGGATGATTAAAAAATAATAAAAAAAACAAAAAAAGGAAAAACAGTAAAAAGGATATGTATCCCAAACAGGGCTTACACACACTCACATTTAAAATGATAAATGTTCTAGAAATAATAATTACACATCTCCAATGCACATAAACAAGGCATAACACAAGGGTTGCCAGACAGATTTGCAAAGAAAATAAAAATGTATAATACATAAAAAAACTTGTACTAAAAAAAATGCAAACCGCTAATACTGCTGGCTTCTTCATAAATTCCTTTTTTTCAAAGTATAAAATGTTTACCAAGTATTTAAGATTACTTTGGTAATGCAGCCATTCTAGCTAATTTTGCCCAAAATGGGTGACAAGGTACAACGATCACACCTTAAGCTATAGGGATAGGTCTTTAGACAACAAATATTTAAAGGATAGTAGGTCATTATCCCTTAAAAGACCACTGAAGCCTGAAAAACAATTGTCAGTTTAATCAATACCTCGCTTCATACCATATTTTCTCACATTAATAAACTATTAAAATAAAGGCAGAATAATACTTACTCAGGATTTAAGCTTTATGTATTTTTCACCACTGGTATAGCCATTTTGTGATTAACAGTCCTGCTCAGAAAGCAAGACTTCCATATTACAAATACTGCATTTGCAAAATAATATGCAACACAGACCCATGTATGTTATTTAGTCTTGCAATGCCACTGGTAACAATGTGGCCAAGTTTGATATGGTGACAATGTTGCCAACTTTGATATCAAACGTGTATGAGATATACTCCAAATAAAGCATGTGTAGGCATGTGCTGCATATTAGTTTGCAACTGCAGCATTAGGAAGATGGAGGCCTTACTATCATGGAAAGATGGTTAGAGGCAAAATGGCTGCATCCATAGTGGAAAATATAAAGTATAAATTATAAGTTGTGCTCTATCTTTATTATAACAATTAATACAAGAAAAATGTTCTAAAGTGAGAAGTGTAATGATTTTCACATCAGTGATCCTTTAAGGAATATATGCCAGACCAAATGCATTCTAAGTAGTATTGTGGTGTTCAGAAGAGCTGCTTATTAAAGGCCACTTTTAAAACAAGAGGTCAACAAAACACATCCTGGCTTGTTTGAGGTCAACAATGTATACATGATATGTGAAGACTTTTGGAAATGAGAAACTCTCCCTGAGAGATTACAGCAAGTTGCAACTCCATCATGCATTTCCATCATAGATAACGTATATATGAAGGAAATCATACTGGATAACAGGAGAATAGGATTCTTAATATGTTGGTCAAAAATCACAACCTTCAAAGCCAAATGGGTACAATATTCTCCAGCAATAATGTTTAAAAATGAAAATAAACTACTGGTCCAGTTGAGGAGCACGCCATATCTATCCAATAAATAAACATATATCCATGTTAAACATCTTGAAGCATGGAGTTACTCCTTAACAATAGAACCAGAGAATAAAAGCATATCTAAAGCTATTTAATACTTGGTTGTCAAACTGACAATGGTTTTATAACCATTCTTATCATTGGAACTCAAATAATTCGTAAACAAGGCCATGAGCCTTTCACTCTTTAAAATCTAGAATTAGACACAGCTTTGATGGTAGAAAGGTAGAAGTTTTAACCTTTTCCAAAGTCAAAAGGAGTAAAGAGACTTTTAAAATATTTGCTAATTCCAAATAAAATACAGTATAAAAAGTGTTAAAGTAAAATAAACAAATAAAAATGTATAAATGGGTGAACACAAAAAAACATGGGAGTTTACTGTATATGGCTTAAATGCAGATAGTGTCAAAGAAATATAGTGATCTTGTAGGCAAGTGCTACATGGCAGCAGACAGCTGAACTTTTCCTTCTGTTGCAAGAACTTGCTTCTCTGTTTCCAAGCAGTTGTTTCTTGAGAGATTTTCCTTCAGTCTATGCAGTTCATACTCATGAAGGATTTTCTGGGTGAGATATTTCTCACGTTTGACTCTCGCCTTGACCTCTGACGGAACATCAGGAATTAACCAGGCCACAAAGAATTTCACAAGGAACACAACATGCTGTAAAATACCAAGTGAAAATCTGGGTTTATTTATATAATATGACATATTGTAAAGTTATAGCAGGTTATAGAAGTAGTCCACTGTTTATGGTCACTATAGTCTCATGTCTACTACTTGTTCCTTTGAATAACTGGATAATGTGGTAAAATGGTTTAAAAAGTAAAAAAAAAAATACAGTATTTCTTTTTTTTTCCCGTATGCAATACATTATATTTTAAATGCAAATATAATCTACTGTGGGGTACAATTTCATTTTTTGAGCTCCTTTCAGCTGCTCTTTGAGCATTTTGGTTTCTGTAGATTTACTTTTGATCTAAATCCACTACTATGGAACTGTCAGAACTTTAATTAGGAGTTAAGTAACATTACAATAACATACTTGCTAGGAGAGCAGCTGAAATAAGCAGCTGAAAAAAGGAAAAAAAGAACCCTACAGTAAAGAATAATTATACATCAACTCAAATTTTGTAATAGGTGTATATTTTATTTTTGCATTCGAAAAAAACATTTGTGCTTTCTCAAATTATTTTGTTTTTCCAACTTTCAAATATTAGAAGAGAATAAATATTTAGAAAAAAATAATAAATATTTGTAAAAAAGGATTTTTGTTAATAAAAGAAAATAGATTAATGCCTTAAACTGAGTAATCTTAAGATGTTTGTTATTGACGTTACTATTTTCTTTTAGTTTAGTTTTTTTATTTTGTTCTTCTTAACCGTAGTTTACAAATTCACTTTAACTAGTGTAGATATAAAAGAAGTATAAACTATATAAAAATATTACTTGAAATAATTTAATAAGAAAAAAAGAAGAAAAACAAGTAGAAGAGGTATTTATATATCACTATAAAGAAAAGTTATCCTTAAAGCCCATGTAAAAATATTGCAGTCCTTCAATTGAAAAACGTTTTGCTCAACTGTAATTGCAACTTAATTATTATTGTCATTGTTTATTTATAATGCACCAACATATTCCGTAGCAGTCATTGAACTGTAACCCCATTTTAAGGCAGTGTGTTCTTTAAATAGATCATTAGCTTTGATTCTGCCAGTCCCAGATTTTATGCTGTATATGGATTAACACATGACAGCAAGATTATCATATTGACACCATATTGTCCATGTAAAATTAATTCTCTTATAAACAGGGGAGTAAAATATAGCTAGTTTGATGGCATGGGAGAGATTTAAGAACTGTCATATACTTGAAAAGAGTACTTGGTGCTTGTGTAATTAAAAAGTGGAGGTTCCAAATATGTTATAATTTAAAACTACAGGTAAAAACAAAGTACTTTATCAATTGAATTCGAAAAGGCACTTTGAATTGACTTTGTTTTTAGTCTAAAGTAATTTGACATTGACAAGAATGAGACTTGGAAAAAAAGCAATTAGCCCAATTATTATTAGAAAAATATTTTTTTTTTAACTAACAATTGCAAATATTCATATTTTTATTAGGACAGCTACCGGTATACATACCTCCATAATGATTATAAAAGCCATTTTTGCAGCTAGTATATGCCAGTACTGCATGGTGTGCATATACCTCTTCTCGTGATCTGGCGGGTATCGATAATCTCTATACCTGAGATAATCACAAAACATATAAAAAGAACAATGTAAATATTCAGCAGTCCACCAAATCCCTGGATCACACACAGAATTATACATATACGCTTTATTGGGATTCCAAATGTTACAATCCATCCGTGTACTTTACTTTTAGAATGACAATTCAGGGAGGAATCCGATCGCCAGTATCTGGGGTCAGGAAGGAATTCATTCCCCCCCCTTTTAGAAGATTGCCGGAGTTTCACTTGGGTTTTTTTTATTTGCCTTTCTCTGGATCAATTAATTAAAAACAAAATTTTAAAAAAGAATTGTTGATTAATAATTAACAATTAATTAACAACTAATTAATTAAAAGTAATCCGCATATTGCAGATCAGAGGAGGAGATCTTAAAAGGTTGAACTGGATGGACTGAAAGTCTTTTTTCAACCTCAATTACTACGTAACTAGGTAACAATGTACAGAAAAAGTGCAGGGGAAATTCTTTATAAATTCTTATTGTAAACGACTCTGAATTCTGGGAGTTCTATACACACCATCAGCTCCAAATTTTACCTGCATCTGGTTTCAGAAGGCCTCACTTGTTACTCTGAATTCTGGGAGTTCTATACACACCATCAGCTCCAAATTTTACCTGCATCTGGTTTCAGAAGGCCTCACTTGTTACTCTGAATTCTGGGAGTTCTATACACACCATCAGCTCCAAATTTTACCTGCATCTGGTTTTAGAAGGCCTCACTTGTTACTCTGAATTCTGGGAGTTCTATACACACCATCAGCTCCAAATTTTACCTGCATCTGGTTTCAGAAGGCCTCACTTGTTACTCTGAATTCTGGGAGTTCTATACACACCATCAGGTATGGAGGAGACCCTTGAAAGCTGCATCTTCCCAGGAGCCAATATCTTTTATTAATATTTCTACTATATGCTTGTTATTATATTTGCTGACATAGAATTATTTCTAAAATTAGTTCAAACTTTTTCATATGTTTACTGTATCTTGTCTGGCTTTACTTCCCCCTCCCCCTTTTATGGCCTGTATAATTTGCCTAGATCTCCTCCTTTCCACATGTCTTTGCATTTCCTCTCTGTTAACACTCTCTCTCTCTCTCTCTTTCTCTCACACACAGTCTCTCTCTCTCTCTCTCTCTCACTCTCTCTCTCCCTCTCTGTTCTATTGGTCCCTTATACCATATTTTATTGTTTTCTTTTAGCTCCAAATTTTACCTGCATCTGGTTTCAGAAGGCCTCACTTGTTACTCTGAATTCTGGGAGTTCTGCTCTCCCTCCCTGCCCCTCATCCTCCCACCCCAATTCTGATTAAATATATAGTGAAATGGGAATCACCTGACTTTCCTACTTGCATATATTATCTCACCACTAGGGGCAGACAACATTTTAAATGCTAGAGCCCTCACCACTGTTCCTTCTCTCTCTCTCTAAATGAAAAACTTTTTTAACTTTCACTTCTCTTCTGACCCTTTGTATTACTTATCTGTTTAATCTTTCCCTGACTTCTGCCCCTACCATTCCCTTTAGATTGTAAGTGGCGAGTTTTCAGTCTTCTAGGATGCTTTGGGAAAAAGCACCTTCTGCAAAGATTCTAAGCTCAAAACAGGGTCCTCCATTTTTTGAATTTTGTTAATGCTGTATTTTCCCTTGTTTTTATCCCCTGTATTGCGCTACGGAATATGTCGGCGCGTTACAAATAAAAGTTAATAATAATAATAATAATAATAATAAACTACCTTTTTGGGGGGGAGGTGCAGCCAGACATGACAAGGGTAGGCAACAGGCAGGTCGGAATCAGGCCATACATCTCACCTAAGGTTTCTTAGAGCTTAAATAATAAAATAGCTTATTTCTTCAGTCTAAAAGTGATTATATTACATACTAGTATGTCTATCCATAAAAAAGAATGGATCTTGACTTTATTTTCATAAATACATTTGGAGCTTAATAAATAACAAAAATGATTCACTACCCCTCCAAAAAGGTGAGAACCTTTCCACCAGTAAGAGAGAATTTAATTAATATAAACCATAATTAGCAGCTGTTTCAACTAAGCTTTAATATGGAAGACAATGTTAAAAAATATTTAACCCCAGGACCAATAGGACATCCTGCGCATGAATACTATATTTCATAAATAATTTTAAATATTTCACAGACCTGCATGTTGTAATGTTCATTTGGTTTTCATTTGGCATACTTCTTGATTGAAAATCTGAGACATTAAATACAGAAAGGCTAGAAGTTATATAGCCAGACATGGTTGAATTTTCAAATTCATCATAGGCGTAGTAATAAACCAAGCGGGGAATCATGTCAGATGTGAACGCAACGATGAAGGCCTGAAAGAGAGATGTATGTAAAAATATGAAGGGCTATATAAAATAGAGCAAACATTTTGTGCATCAATTGGACAAAGGCCATAGTTAGAACTTCATATTCCAAGGTAAAAATGGAATCAAGACTTTAGTACAATGTCCATATTGTGTGTAAGGGGCATTTTAATCCATTCATTGTTTTTAAACCATCAAGCAATGCCTGGTTAAATTGGATAACAGAAATTAAAAAGAGGTAGGACATGTTAAGATAATAAATAAGATAATACAGGTCTTTATATTAAGGTAGCATTACTGTTTTTAAAAGCATTGTATGGATAGACTTGCAAGTACTACACTAATTGAGAGGTACTACCATGCACACCAGATCAAAAGTGTGGTACCAGGTATAGTTCACAATGTGCACCTTTCTAAAACAGCTCATGAATGCATTTTGTGACATCCTTTATTATTTTATCGATCAGATTTTGGAAAATCCAAGTTGCCAGGACTTCTTAAATATTACTTCTGCCTCTTCCATTTCTTGGTAGCTCTACATAAATATTATATAGATATTGAACTCCCTGACCCCTAAAAAAAAAGCCTTTGGGGGCTCCTCAGTAGTTTGGCTTAAGTATTTCATTTTTGAAGTGGTATTACAACTGACATTTCATTGAGCGTATAGTGCCGCTATTATTCGTATACTACTGAGCATAGTCTGCTACTTAGCACAATATTAAACACATTTGAGAAGGAGTAAAAGGTTAGTGTTTGTAGACCATGATAGAGAAATGGGTATGTTAGGAACATAATTTGCTGGGACCTCTTCTGGTATGGATAGACTCAGGCAGTGGAAAGGAATGGGATATTGGTGTGAACAGAGCTTTAAAAACAGAGTATAAAGAAAGAAACAGAAGAAATAAGTATTATCAATTGTACACAGTTATTTTCTTCAAAACTGCATTTTCTTTTATTGGTTACTCTATTTCACTGGCAGTCCTTACTTAAGGTTTTTGCTGTGCTTGGAGGCAATGTAACAGTCACATTCCAGCATTCCCAGGCAGACAGCTTACCCAGTCACTTGGTTTTGTCTTTAGGCTGCACATTTTGAGCCTCATTTATATTTCACTTCCCAGAATTCATATTATCAGTAAGAACACTGTACACTAAAGACATTCTGAATACCAGTCTCATGGTCTGTTTGGAACATGTAGACGCACTCAGAATATTTTTCTTTCCTTACTGTATATACAATGAAGGGTTTTCAATCACCTATGATCTTTAAAGTGGCATTTACCTCACTATAAGTGCTCTTCATTGTGTGAAAGAGAACAATATTCTATGTTAAAGTGATCTATTGTTTTTTTTGTTTTTTTCAAACTAGGATCAGTTCAAATTTGCAGTCTTAGGTTTGTTTACAAACACACTGCTGACTGCCCCATGATTTACAGCATCTGCCTGGAACAGAGAACGGCTGTTTCAAGCTCCATGTGAACAGAAAGAATGATGGTTTTACAGCTTTCAGGGATGTCATCAGCCATCAGTTAACCCCCAAGTACCATATTTAGGAGTTTCTAGCAGTCATTTGCCTTCACAGATGAATTTGGGAAGAGTTCACCATCTTTCTGATCTGCTCTCTGCACACAGATCTTGCGATCAGTCTATCTAGAGGCATGCCTAATTCTCATCTAAAACAGACGCTTCATTTATGATTATTTTTTTGTGTGTGTTCAAAATGTATTTCAACATGTTTTCAGGAGTACATTACAGTGGTGTGCTCCAAGTTGTGCTCAACTAACTGGCCATTTAAGGTCAAAGCACTTGGTAAGCTGCACCTTAAAAGGGCCCTTCATTAAAATTATTATTATTTCTTTTATTTGTAATGCGCCAACATATTCCATGGCGCTATATAAGGGTAAGCTGAAGTCAAAAAAATATTAACACAATAAAGAAAAAAGAAAGGAGGACCCTGTATTTGAGCTTAAAATCAAATGTACAAGGCGGTGCTTTCACTGAAGCACATAGCAAGAGTGAAAACTCACAGACTTACAATCTAAAAGGAGAACACACATTGATTATACATGGACAAAACAACATTTTCAATGAAGCCAAAAAAATTTGCTCTTCCACAACAAATACTAGAGAGAAGATGCAATTCCTACCAAAAACACTGGTATAAGACATTTCAATAGAAGCACACTGGTATAAGACATTTCAATAGAAGCACCGGAATCCTTCTGTGAATAATATTTTTATAGGGATGAGATGGATCAATTCTTGTCAGGCACCTCAAGGGGAGTCCCCATGGACATCATTGTTACATAATTTGTAATCAGTAAATAAATCAAAATGACCAAAGTCACAGATTAAACACCAGTACTCAAAGGAGACATATCAGCCCTCAAGGATTGGAGCTGGGCAACACTCAGCTATATGATAGTTGACTGGTGGATAGAAAATTACATCTCTCTGGCAGTGGTTAGAGGCACAACTGTGATTTTGAATCCAACTTACATTTGTGACGACAGATAGAATGGCCATCCCATTTAAAATTTCTTGCCACACTCCTATGCTGTGGGCTTTGGCAGCCACTGGTCTCCTGAACTGTGTGGTCAACTTCCAAGAGTCAACTCTTATTTCAAGGATGTTGTTCAGAAGAGCGAGAAGCGGAGCCAGAGGAAAAGAGGCCACAAACAATGTAATGAATCCGAACTGAATCACTATTTATAAAAGTAGAGTAAAAACATAGGTAATTAATAACAATTACAGCAATGAACAGGTTATTTGGTTCATATTGGACTTTATATTTTTACCAATTCTTATTACTGCAACATATCATTTATGTGGGCAATTTAGCATTTAGATTAGATAT
Organism: Discoglossus pictus; assembly: GCA_027410445.1. NCBI lineage: Eukaryota > Metazoa > Chordata > Amphibia > Anura > Alytidae > Discoglossus > Discoglossus pictus. The sequence goes on along the minus strand of CM050175.1, from coordinate 60,597,085 downwards.
GGGACTCTGTGACCAGAATTATCTATACTGCAGAATAGCCTTGAAGCAACTACAAGATAAGATATCAGGCTGCCCCACCCTACAGGCATATCATGACATACCATTTAAATAACAATTTCTCACACTAACTGTGTAAAAAAAATCATAACAGTAAATGTACAGTTTTGCTGAAATAAAATGTGTCCTGGTCTACACCGTTCATAAAGAAGAGGTTTGCTTGTTTCTGTAATGTGCTCAGCCATAGACCCCACTAGAAGGGAGTAGGATGGTAAGCAAGAGCGGAATGTCCACAAAAAAACCCAAACCACAGAAAATAGTCAAATCTGCCATTAGTACGACCACTTAATGGCGATAGAGGTTTATTTGGGATAGCATTTAGTTGGTATAGCAACAATTTATTTAGCAGTACCCTACATAGTTAAACAACTTAAGGTTTCAGCGTCCTTGTAAACTCAATGGTGTCAGAATTAATACGTGTTATGTGTCAACTAAGCCGAAGCATTCACCAACTGACATCTTTCCCAGTCCCAATCACCATTAGGACCTAGAGCCTAACACTCCACCACTCCTCTGCAGCTGAACTCATCTACTCTGTCCAGAACAACCCACCTATGTTTTTTGTTAATTTATAGTGCAGGTTTCTGCATTAATAACTCAATTTTTTACAGCCGATACCCCCATAGTCTTAATCACTAATTAACTCTCTTATTCGATTTTAAATTACGTGACAAGTCCTTGTTTCTTCCTTTTAATTATTTTATTTTGTTTCATTAGTATGTAAACTCTCAGTCACGCAAAGCACTCTGTATAAAAGTCTCATGTGTAGGGTCGTCAACTCTTTTTGTATCAGTTTATCAAATGACATATTGTCACACCCATGTTTTACTGTACCGCAGTGCTACGGAATGTGTTGGTGCAATATAAATGAAATAATAATAATAACTTTGAGTGCACTATTCAATTTACAGGCACATTTTCACAAGTATTTTGAAAGGATCACTGTAGAGCATTGGCGCATTTCCATTGCCCTTTATAAATTAGCGCTACGGAATATGTTGGAGCATTACAAATAAACGCTAATAATAATAATAATAATAAATCCTCTATTCTGCTTTTTTAAGGAATTGTCTACATACAGAGTAATACAAAGAACAATGATTGTGTAAATGATACATGTATGTAAATATGGCATGGTACATATATACATGGTAATGTAGGATGTTTCCGTATATTTGTATGTACTGAATAATTGCGCCATGCTGACTCAAACAAAATCAGCTACAGTTATAAGAGGAGTGATTCTGGCTTTCAAGATGTAAACAACGTTAGTTGGTACGGTCACCTATTGTGCATACTTCCCACAAAACATTAGCTTGACAGTCCATATGTGGGGTGATGCACTCTCAAATAAATAAGTAGTATTCCCTTTACAGTCAGTCTGTTTTTTTTTGAGCTGTGATGTCACCTCATAAAGAGGGGTCTCTTTAGGAAGACTTAACATTTCTTACAGTATAGGAGAGAGAAAAGATCAGAAGTACTCATTGAGGGAAGACATTTTTTTTTTTTATCTCAAGTATGGTTTGCGCCTCAATAGTGAAGTTCAGTTTTGCACTTACCCATTTCAAGATATTCATAAAACAGCCCCAGTGGACCAAAAGTCTGCATGTCAAAGTCCTGCTCCCATCTGCTGTACAGGTTTTCTGGGTTATTTCTGGCTTTTCTTCGACCCCACCAATTCCGTATCCACCTGCAAATAATTCATAGTGTAATGGTTATGTACAGAATGGCTACAAAATGTACCCCTAACTCGTTAGCAACAAGCCACACACAGCATTTACTAAATCACTTCAATATGGTCAAGGGCATTAGAAAAACCAAAACAAAGCTCACTGTTCGATTCAAACTATGCACACTTTAAAGATGAAAATATACATTAAAGGACTGCTGCTGATCCAGACAACTATTTCCCTTCATTATTTCGCAAAGGGCAATTATAAAAAAAACAAAAAACAATGAATATTAGAATTCTTTTTATATACATATACATACATACATATATACACACACAATGCGGCTGTCCGTGGGTAGGATTCCCAGCTTGTGTATAATCCAACCTTGGCTTTGCATAAAAGCTGTGTAATGTAGAGGGTCAAAAGCTTGTTTAAAATGGTTTATAAATTGAAGAGCGAGGCAACTATGGCCACATTTACATGTCCCTGCTCAGATTTTCCAGAATGCAGTGTAATAACTGTATTTCCCGGAATTCTGTTTGAACCTGTTTTAGACATTCAAATGTGAACACAAATGTACTAACTGTTTACTATATATATACTACATTTATTTTCGGACTGGCCTAAGTTTGCTTGCAGTGGCTACTGCAGGGAAAGAGGCATATAAAGGCTCCCATCAGGACAGCCCCTAAGGCATCTGATACAGGATTGAGAGAAGCAGAAACTGATGAAGTTAAACACAAATGCAAGGTTTAAAAGCTTCATACATTGTTTTTGTTTGCTTTACTTTGCTAATCACTTATTAAATAGATACATAAACCCATAATGTACAAGCCTTACATTGTTACGAGCATTAAATTGTTGATTTGAATAGTAAAAGACTAGCCAACGCATCTACTTACGGAACAATTGCTTCTTGAATATTGCCCCAGATTTGTTTGCCAGCCATAACAATGGTGAGTTGTGTGGTCAGTTCTATAAGACATCCTGCTGGATCACACTTTAAAAAGAAGAATACAGACAATAATCAACCATAACCATAGCAAATAAAATAGATTACATTCTCTATTAAAGGTACCTAAACAACAAGCTTGTTTAATTGTAACGCATATTAAGACTGTCTGTACATTGTACTAGCATTTTTGATCTAGAGTAAATAATTCTGGAGATATTCAGCATTTGTTGTGTGGCTTTTGATACGGGTGGGGAAAGGGGATCAAACTGCCTGATGACATTAGGGGGAATAGTTTTTACATCCCAAACAGACTGTAATCCTAATTAACACATCAAAACAGCTAATTAACCACTGATTTGCATAAGAATACATTGGAAACAATGCTGAATCAAATATCTAATACAATGTATATCTAGTTTTCATGCATTTTAAGAATAATTAAACAATAGTTAAGTTTGAGGTCTAGCTCATTGGATTAGAACAGGCCATGCACAGCAACAATCACAAATGTCCCCAGCAGTCAAATTAAAGGACAACGGTAGTTTTACAATTTGCAGACTTGTATAAAGGAATTGTTACCATGTAAATTCTCACTTGGGGTGAACAATTTTAGAAGTCAGGAACAACAATCTAGATACATATCTGCTGTTTTGGACAACAATTCTCCTCCTGACACGTGTCAAACTATATATTTGCAAAATGTGAATGTATTTCTTGACACTATATAATCTCTGTAATCTGGGACCTTCCCACCATAAGAATGAGTATGTAATTAATGATAAAATAAAAGATAAGGATGTAGTACAATTTACAACTGTGATTAGTGATTTCCTGTGGATTTCAAAGTCCACCCAGTGGAATCAGTAGGTGTTTTTGCCAGAGGTAACTAAGTGCGATAAAAATAAAATGTATTGTGTTACAATGCACATATTGTCTCCATAGTTCTGACATCTAACCCATCCTCACCTCTTCATTTCTCCATGAATTGAACATATAGGTGTACTCTGCAGGATAGCCAACAAACTTGCCCTTGAAGAACGCCACATAGAAACAGGATGAGTAGTAATTCACAAACTGGAAGAGGAACATTTTCATGGTGAGTCGATTCTCATATTCAAGGTGTGTTCTAGGGATTTCTGAAAAAAAGATGTACAATTTGCTAAGGTCAGTTCACCAAGTCAAATGGTCCATGCTAGAACTGCTCCCTTCTTGACATGTCATTTATATTAAACCAAATACATCAAGAGGCATAAAATTGTGATCAAACCAACATATGCACTCACAAAAAAAAAAAGAATGCTATTAGCAATACACAACTTCAACACTAGAGGGCAGTGACTTCTAACCTTGAAATGGCTTATTGGTATTTTAGCATTTACTGTTGGCTCAGATTACAGTTATCAAATAACTAAATTGAGTAAATAGAGAGCCTGGAATGTGTTGATGTTGCACGCACTCCCTTGCTGTAAATAGCAGTTTTCTTAAAAGAGACCCTGTAAAGTTTTTTTTTTCACTCTATAAAATCAGTAGAATCATCTAAGAAAACAAAAACAGAGTAATAAAGCAAATTACAGGTTAATAACCAATTATCAATAAAAAAAAAAATAACAAATCTTAAATGTAGTATTATATAAATTATATATTTTTTTATTGGAAGAACATAACATTATACAAACATATACAGTATTATTCAAGATTAAGTTGTATAATTTGAATTTCTATATTCTTAAATGTCTTTCATTTTACTTTATTAAAGGCATATTTAAATGTCCTGAATTATGAGTGATTCTGATAGAGGAGAATCAGTAGTGTATGAAAACAGTTTCTGCATGAAAAACACCAAAATAAACACTAACAAAGCCATTTGCTAAATCTCTTGAGTTCACAAGAAGTTGGTTTTGTTAGTTAACAACCCTTGATTTTCTTGCTAAAATTAGCATAAAATACATAATGCGTTTTGGCCAATCACAGGAGCTAATACATTTTAATACATTGTAGCGATCTGTGATCGCAGCTTGTGCAGGAACGAATCATGGGATGTGTAGTCCTCTGCAGAAGGAAGCAGGAGGAGACCGACACAGCTCTGTAGATTTCTGCATTTAGCTGCTGTTGGCATGAAGGTTAGTAAAGGGTTAAAATGTACCCAAATGCAGCGTTTCTATTGGTAGGTACACTGTGCCTATGTAAGCAGCTCTGTCGGTGTGAAAAATAAGTTTTATTTTTAAATAAAATAAATCTGTATCTGTATAAAATGACTCCATTTAATGTGTGTGTCTAATACATGCAACTTATATCAGACTAGAGAAAGGGAAACACAGGGAACTTACATATAACTTTATGCATCCATTTAATCTGACAGGACTATAAATTACATGTGGGTTTATAATTTCAACAACAACGCTAATGTGTAAATAAATGGTTTTAAAATGGCGGTTACCTGCCTGGTGTGCTGGGTCTGCCTCCACCTCCTTCCAGTAACATATTTTTTGAACTAACAAGTAATGAATTGTATACTCACAGCCCTTTATCCGGCACTTATACTGGCCCTTTAAAGCACCACTGAAGTGTTATATTTATACTTAATACAACTTGATTTTGGGTAAGTCCCTTTAACACATAGGCTTCTAATCTTTGTTGAGATTAGAACAGTAATATCTTGCTCAAATAATTTAGATTAGATCACATAAAATTAGCACCAAACATAAAATCGGATGTTTGTCAGGAAAAATAATGAAAGATCTTAAATATATTTCCCAATACTACACAACGCACTTTACTTGCTTTAACATTTTTGCCTGTTATTAATTATTTTACTACTATAAGAGTCTTCAGTGGTCCATTAATATGCAAAAATAAATACATTTCAACAATAAAAAAGATCTTCTGTACCCTGTAATCTTGCTTACCCATGTCAGTGATCCATATGGCCACACGTTCATACAGGAAGTTCAGAATCATAATGATGATAAAGTTCAGACACGAGGCGGTCACGGACGTGGCCAGTTGCGGCGTTAGTAAACTACTGATAGGATTACTGTCCAGTTGATTATTTTCCATAATGCTGGCAAAAGCGGCATAGACTGCCAAACGGTAAACTATAACCGCGATCATACTGGCTATAATCAGAGAAATCTATAAAGAGAGCAAGTGACAAGTCAGTATATGATAAGGAGCCAATTTGTATAGGGTAAAATGCAGACCCCTTCTGGATCGCTACCTATTTACTAATACATCTGAACACTTTCGTTAAATGCCAACTAGTCAATGAAGTTCAGACAAAAATGTAATTGTTGCATCTGCATACAAATTATTCTTGTCTAAAGTAGTTTGGCATTGATGTTATTAATGTATCTAAATTATTTAACTGCATGGGTATTATGTATCTTTTTATTTTTTCTAGCGAAAAACCTGAAATCTTTACATCTATGTGTTGTTTTTTTTTTTTTTCCAGGTGTTTCCACTTCAAATTTAGTTTTTAAATTTAGATTGGTATTTTTGGTAAATAATTCATACATAGCATTATGAAAACGCAGTCAGGTTTCACTGCAGTGCAGAAAAGCTGCCATTTTGATTAATGACGTTAGCTCAAAACTGATGTAGAAGGAGAAAACACGCGTGAAGGCAGAGAAATAAAATAAGCCGGTTTCACCTTAAAGAAAGAAAAGGGTTCTTCACAGTAAGGGTGGTTAATCTGGGGAATTCTCTACTAGAGGAGGTGGTGACAGCGGATTCAATAGATAACTTTAAAAGGGGACTGGATTTATTTCTAATTAGAAAGGACATTCAGGGTTATCCTGGATAATTACAGAGTATTGATCCAGGGAGGAGTCCAATCGCCAGTATCTGGGGTCAGGGAGGAATTATTTTTTTTCCCCAATTGGCCAAGTTTCACTTTTTTTTTTTTTTTCTGTTTGCCTTCCTCTGGATCAATTAATTATTAAATTAAAAATAAATAAATTGTTGATTAATAATTAAACAATGAATTAACAACTAATAAATTAATAAATAAGCTGCATATTGCAGATCAGAGGAGATCTTAAAAGGTTGAACTTGATGGACTGAAATTCTTTTTTCAACTTTAATTACTAGGGCCCTCATTCAATTGCGATTTGGCCAATTGAATAGTGCTCTAAATAAGCACATAACATATTTTTTTCAAATAAGTTTTTAGTTAGTGAAAACCTTGCTTTTGGATAGATCTTTACTAACTAAAAACTTCTTTCAAAAAATATGTTATGTGCTTATTTAGAGCCCTATTCAATTGGCCAAATCGCAATTGAATGAGGGCCTATGTAACTATGTTTCACCACCATCTTTCCATTAAATTACTTTCACTTCAATTGGGTCAGTTGGACTCGTCTCGTATGTGTGTTCCTTGATACCCTTATAACATACAAAGTGCCTATAAGAACTCTATATTAAGGGCCACAGTAGTTGCCATTAGTTTATTTAATAAATGATTTGCAATAATAAGTATCTAAAGAGATAAAAACGCCAATGAGGCTTTTATTAGTTACTTTGGTACTTTACTGAACCCCGCAATACTAGATTAACTTCTGCCCATTAGTTGTACAGATCTGCCAGTAGGCTGGTTTGTAGGGTAATATTCTTATCAGGACAGCCTTCTGGGCCTTTAAAGAGCCCTTTATAAGAAAACTAAAGTGGTTGATACTGCAAGAACCATGTGAGTTGTTGTTGTTCAGTCATGTCCGACTTGCTGGGACCATAAGGACGCAGCAGGGCAGGCACATCCATCTGTGTTTCTGGTTGTGCTTATCCATTAGGTTTTCTTGGCAAAGATACTGGAGTGAGCTGCTTGTTTCTTGTCAAGCGACCTGTCTGATATGACCTGCCCATCTTGGGTGACCGTGCATAGTATAGTAACACAGCATCATTGAGGTACACAAGACCCTTCACCGGGGCAGGGTAGCAATCCAGAAGGGGAACCATGGGGGTGCTAGATATTTATTATTAATCTATTGTTGTAAAATCAGGAACAAATATATATTTGTCTAACACAGTATTGACTAACTACACTACACTGGTAACATCCTTGCACCTGATGGTTGGGTTAGTAGGACTTACTGACGCACACATATGGACGTACAAAACAGTGACTGATGGCACAAGTATTCGTAATAAAAACATGTAAAGCACAGCGGAATTAGTGACACAGAACCATAACAGTATACCCAGATTAAAATTCAGTATTGCAGCTTTAACTTTTCAGGTAATTTAAAAAAAAAAATATATCATATATATATATATATTTTAAAGGCATATTTATGTTTCCTGGAATGTGAGTGCATCTGCTAGAGGAGAATCGGTAGTGTGTAAAAAAAATTTGAATAAAATATTCCCCAAAAATTAGTTTTATGTTCACTCTAGAGTTTGCTAAATCTCTTGAGTTTGCAAGCGGTTGATTTTAACACCTGTGTAAATCCTTGCTAAAATTAATCATTCATTTTGGCCAATCACAGAAGGAAGCAGGAGGAGCCCAGACACTGCTCTGTAGATCTCTGCATTGAGCTGCTGCTGGCTTGAAGGTTAGTATAGTGTTAAAATCTGTACCAAAATGCAGTGTTGCTATTGGTAGGTACACTGTGTTTATGTAAGCAGCTGTGGGGGTGTGGAAAACTATTTTTTTTTTATTAAATAAAATAAGTCTGTATGTGTATAAGTCTGTAATGTGTGTGTCAGATATAAGCAACATGTATTAGATTAGAGATAGGTAAAAACAGGGAAACTTAGATATACCTTTAATGAAAAAAAAGGCTTTCTTGTTGCAGACTAAAAAATAGCCAGTATATATCAGTATAGCATAAAACATAGAAATTTGAATTTTGTCTATTATAACGATTTCTATAATTTTTCTTGACTTTCCTAAATATGTAGTGTATAGAAATGCGATTAACAATTTGACGCTTCATATCTAATTATTTAAAAGTTATTTTGCAGCTTACTTAATCGAAAACCCCTATTTTTAAATTATGTATGTGTTGCTGTCATTTTTAATTAATATTAAAAATATATTGTTTTCATTACGTATTTAAATAGGTTTGTTCCTAACTTTTTGTATTGTGAATTATGTGGAAAGAAAGCTATGTAATAGGAGCAAAATATTAAGAACATAATTACAAATTCTCGGATACAAACTTAAAAGGACACAAGAGAATTCCCAATTATGGTGGGATAGAAAATTATCAATAAAATGAAACAAGGTGTTCTAGATGTATCAAAATTCCATTGAAATGAAAAGTAAAATGGAGAACAGGCTTGGAATTTAGTATAATTGTAGGTGTATGTGAAATGTTTTATCTAGTAGAAAATATTTATTTAAAAGATTCCTTAAAGAAAACCAACTGCATTATATCTGCAACAGAAAACCTTTTGATCATTTTGCAATCAGAAACCATGAAATGTATATGCCTTTAAAAAGGAAATAAGGAGTCCTCATTATGTCATATTTACAGGATTCACTTTTAAAGAGCAAGAATTGAAAATGGGAAAATATTTTTATAAATAAAAATAAATAAAAGATTGTATACCTTATTATATGCCATCCTGGGCAGCTCCATTGCTGTGTTAAGACCAGTCACATAAGTGTTTTTGTCTTGTATAGAATGATGAAACCTTGGATATCCAATGGTTGGTGTATTGTACAAATTGTACTTCACAACATACCTTAAAAAGGGGTATGGACTTACAAATAGTTCCTAACTGGTTTCTCCCCTCTGCAGCTCATGAAGACAATGTACTTCTAAGTAACCAATCAGTGGAAACATTCTACTACTGACCAGCTCATTGGAAACACTGTACTTTACATTATGTATCTTCATGAGTTACAGAGGACAGACCCAAACAGGTACAAATTGTATTATTGTAGGCAGAAAAAAAGAAATTCTTAATAAAGTCGTTTTCCAACTCTCCATGACCTCATGGCCCATAACACACCAGGCATATCTTTATGTCCATGGTTATGCTGATCCACTTGGTGTTCATGGCAGAGATACTGGAGTGGGTTGCCAGTTCCTTCTCCAGTGGGCAACAGCATACAGCTCCTGGTATTCCTAGTTGGTTTCCCATCCAAGTACTAACCAGGCCCAAACCTGCTTGGCTCCAGGGTGTTGTGATCTCTTTGTTCCCTGACTGGAATCGAAACCAGGTCACAGTTGTGAAAGCACCGAATCCTAACCACTGGACCACCAGGGAATCTGGTCTTTATAAAGTACATTCAAGTAAATATAGTAATGAAAATGCCCAATTAGGTATATAAATAGGCAATGGTGGGCTTTTTATTATTAACCCCAATGTGAATTCAAATCCTTCACAAAAGCTTACCATAAATATAATTTTTTGGGGATCTTTAAAAAATTAAATATTTTTAAAAATCTTTTTTTTGCAAATATTTTAAGCTGGGTAACCAAAAATACATGAAAAACTTGCATTTGTTCTTATACTTTGTATTACCCGTAATCAATGCAGCAACAGTTCAAAAAGGAAAGTAGGAAGGCAAACATGGAAAACATAAGGACAGGTGTTAGGAAAAGTATTAGGAGATAAAGAGTTGCTCACCCAGAATAACACTGTAGCTCCCGAGAAGCAGAACCGTACAGCCTTGCTAGTTATTGGCAAAAAAGGCTCCATTTCCTGAAATAGTCAAGCAAGCAAGGCCACAATTCACCATAAAGTAGAAGACCATTTGCCACAAAGAAGAGAGGACATCGCCAAGCACTGCGTGAAAGTAAGAACACCCACAATGGAGGCGCCATCCCTGTGCTCGGCACACCATATCCATACAATACATGAAATGCCACTGTTTGTATACAAAGCTGACATATTCCAGTCTGCAAGGAGCACTTGTTTTTAAAGGAAAAGTTACACCTCAATGTAAGTTTATATTAAAGGTTTAAAGATTAACTTTTTACTTACGGTACTATGAGACTTGCCTACTGTGCCATGTACTCCATCTGGAGACCAGAAGCTGCTACTTTACATTTGATTTTAGTCACAGACACTTAGAATGCTGAGCTGATTGAGTCAAAAGTTCAAGAACTACATCAAAAGCCAATCACATCAATTTCAAGGGAATTCAGGGCTACCCTGGATAAACTAGAGAGTGAGTAGGGAGGAATCTGATTGCTAGTATCTGGGGTCAGAAATTATTTGATTTGTTCCCCCTTTTAAGGCAATGTTTCAATTGGTTTTCTATTTGCTTCCTCTGGATCAATTATCAATCAACATTAATCTGCATATTGCAGATCAGAGGAGATCTAAAAAGGTTGAACTTGATGGACTAAGTCTTTTTTTCAACCTCAATTACCATGAGGTAAGTTATATTCATGCTCTCTGTTCTTCATCAAATCACATCACATATGGAAGGCTCGTTACAGTAAAAATCGGCAAGTTCTACAACCTTTGCATATATATTTGAACTTCATAAGTGAACACTTTCATATAAGAGCAATTTCTGCGAAGGTGAAACTGTCCCTTTAAACTTCTAAAAGGGGATGTGTAAGTGTCCCTCACTTGCAAAACTGGATAACGAAAAAATAATCCACTGTAGAATAACAAAGCGTCAAAAACAAAATCTCCCTAACCACAGGCTAGATGTATTTTTATGTAGAGGATTCTTAACTCTACTCAGGTAACCATTCAAAAAAAAAAAGTATTTATCTTTTTTTGCAGCATTCTAGCTCCCTTTACTTGCCCTATGAAAGGAGCCTCGTGCACACTTTTCAGCATCGGGTAGAGGCATTTTCTAACCCTCCAGTCAACTTAAAGGAATATGGAAGGTTTCAGGATTTCAATGGAAATATAATATACCTGTGTATCTATTTACATTTATGTACTTCATAAGAAGTGCATAAAAGCTCAGTTTTTCTGCATAAAATCATCCAAATAGTACCTGCTTGGGTCTGCTCATGAAGACTCTGCTGTACAGTATCTCATACTAGCCGATCAGTACTATGTCTCAGCAACTTTCTGCAAAATGCAACTCAGAAATGGTCACAAATTGAACACTGCACTTCAGAGTTTGTCTTCATGAGCTGCAGAGGGAGACTCATACAGGACTTTTTGTATGGTTTTAGGCAGAAAAACAGAGCTTAACAAAATAAAATACAAATAGATACATAGGTATATTATATTCGTGAAATCCAGACAACTTCCCTGTCCCTTTAAAGTAATAAGTTGACATTTCGTGATCTCAACAAAGACAGCTGATTGCCATTTGAATATGCGTGTGAATGTAGGTCCTTGCAGAACCTATATAATGTAGATAGCTCTACGAAAACATTAGCTAGAAATGTTTCAAGATTAATGGACTAATAAAATGTTATGTTTATAATTTGCTATTTTGAAAAACTTGAATTGATAATGTGCAAAATGTTTTACACCTTTTAAAATAAATCATAATAAATAAAATCTTCACTCTTTTGTAATTAATACATTTATAAATACATTATAAAAATAGATATACAATTGTGAGTAGACATTTTATTGTTTATTTGTTGACCTGTTTTTTTTTACTTTGGAATCTTATATAAGAAATTGTAAGCTTTAAATGATCGGACAGACACCCCATGTGGGTTTGATGATATGTATTAACCCCTTGAGTCCTGGGATTGATATTACTCAGAAAAAACATTTAAAACATTTTTAAATGCATATTTGTGGATTTGAGACTGTTGTGCAACTAATTATGTCTTTCCATGCCTTCCCATGCTTTTAAAGCACAGTATTGTTTGTTTACTTGCTGCTACAGCTCTAATAAGTGTTGAAAAACCCTTGTGAGTCCTATTTAGTAGTAGTAATATTTTTGACAGAAACTTGATACGGTTTTCAGTTGCGGGTTAGACTTTATTTGCAGGCTAGAGCTACGGGTCTAATAGAATATCGATATTGTGTAACTAATTATTTAGAGCTCGTAATAGTCAAGCTGTGCTAAAACCAATGGAGTTCTAAGGCTGGTTTTGCGGCTCTGGCTGCCCATAGTGATTGTGGGCGGGGAACTCATAATTTGATTGCGAGTAGCTAATAGAATATGTGGCAATTTTAAGTGTGGTTTTTAAGTGTGTATAAATTTACCAATTGGGCAATAGAATAGGGCCTTTTATGGGCCCATCCTAAGGGACAAACAGGGGTGAGAAAATGTAATCCTTTATACACACCACTACCATTAGTTTGTTATAGATAGATTATTGAGAAAAAATGCTTTTACAATATACTTAATTCAAATCAGTGCAAAACTAAATGAACATTTAGAGTACCACCCTGGCTATAAAGTTCTGCATCTCAAAGCTGGTCTCCATGAGCAGTGAAAGGGAACCAGCCGGTCCCATGACCAAAAACGTTGTGAACCCCTGATCTAGCAGTATCAATGAATTCCATACCTTTAATGACCCTTTGAATACCAATCACAGCACCCTGTGATGTATATTTCTGATGTCTTGACACAGGAGGACAGTGTACAGAAAGCTAGAATGCTGCAGGGACAATGTCCCAAATGTCTTAAAAAAAAAAAAAAAAAACACATGAAAAGAAGCAGGTTCCCATGTCAGATATTTGCATGTATGGAAATGTGTATACACCAGGGATGACTTGCATAGTGTGTGCTTTACCAGTTCACGCAGCCACAAGGTTGATAACCGCCCCAACAGTCTTCCTTTGACAACATTGCAATAAAAATATAGCAACACCCAACAGAAATAGTTAATCTGGTTAGTTTCCATTTTTTCAGGTAGCGGAGTGTCGTCTGGTCACTCTTCTTACCCAAAACAGAATCGACATCCAGCAGAAGAAGAGTTTTGATAGGATATTTACTGGGCTTCGCTTTACAACCAGTTCTATTTCCTATAAATGCAGAAATGCTAATGTGTAACAATTGGTTCGCAATACCAAATAACAGATCAGCACGTGGTCCGTGGAAAAGCAGAAAAACATAAAACAGTAAAAATAAGTTATGTTAAAATTTTGCAAACTGTTAAGATTGATGGCAAATTCTGTAAAATATAAACATTTCTTTAAGATTCAATCATTGCAAAACTAGAAAAGCGAGACTGTAAACCCTACACCTCCTACTGCCTAAGGGAATATCATTTACGTTCGTGATTAGTGACTAGAATGGTTAAAACTAGAAAGTGTAAACCGGTTCTGCAGAAGCTCTTCATTTTATAGATACCAACGCCTCAATATACTGAATTAAGTAAGTAGGTAGCATATCTATTGCACGACAATTTGAGACATTCATCTTTTTAAGGGACTAAATGGACACTGTAGTGGTACAAAAAGTAGTGGCCCTTTAAAAGTATAAGCGTCACCCAGCACATTAAGTCAAATTTGAACAATTATATAGAGTTATGATTTGTATCGAAATATCTTACTTTACTCTCCTTTTTTGGGACTACAATGGCGGTCTGAGTCAGGCTAGTGGCAGATGATAAGCTTTACACAGTAAAATAGTAACACTCACCCTAAGAACAAAATTAGACAAAGTCTTGGTGAGCAACCATCGCACCCACCATCGCACCCACCATCGCACCTACTGGCAGGTACGAAACAGGAAATGTACACTGCTTTCCCTCTTCCCAGTCTTCAAAGTATTTCACTCCCTGAAGTGGTCAGACAGCAAACTGTACATTTCTATATTGCAGCTTGCCTGCTCCTCCTTATTTGGCCCTGTGGAGCTGGCTCCTTGACTAGATGCTGAACCACATGCCAAAGTGGACCAATACAAAATTGTTGGCCATGTTACTTTAGAAAATGCAATGGAATTCACAGCTTGTTGTGTGCATCCACCTCCTATAGCGTTTTTTGGTGTCATGTCATTCTTTAGTGTTCTACTCTTCGCGACCCTATAGACTGTAGCATGCCAGGCATAATTGTTATGTCTCTGGTCATGCTAATCCATATGCTTTTCTTGGCAAAGATACTGGAGTAGGTGACCGTTCCTTCTCTAGTGGATCGCAATTTGTCTGACCTCTCTGTTATGACTTGCCCATCTTGGGTGACCCTACATGGTATAGCGCACAGCTTCCTTGATTTACATTTATTGAAGCACTTTCAGCCACGACAAGGTAGCGATCCAGAACGGGCATAGAGTGATCAATTCTTAGAATCAGGGGGGAGTAGTAATTCTTCACTATACACAACTAGGCTCATAGATCATAAACCATGATTAATGTAACTTATAATTTAAAAGGGACATGACCTGTTAACACTACAGTGTCTCTTTAAACTTAGATTTAGCGGCTGCACAGGAAAGGTGCTACTGAAAGCATATACCGTATTTAAAATCGGTGTATAACACACACTTTTTCTCCCTTAAAATATAGGAAGTATATGATATGTGCGTATTATACGCCGATATTCCCTCCCCCCTCCTCATCCTCAACCTCCCTCCGCATTCTAACCCCCCTCCTCATTCTAAACCAGCACCCGGTATATGCTAATGACGTGGCGCGCATGTGACGTGCGCGCCGGGTCAAGAAGCGGAGCGGAGGCCGGAGCAGAAGCAGGTAAGTGAGGGGGAGGTATTAAGGAGGGTTTAGGTTGAGGATAGGGGGGTTTAGGTTGAGGATAGGGGGGTTTAGGTTGAGGATAGGGGGGTTGAGGAAGGAGGATGAGTATGAGGATGGGGGGTTGAGGAGGGGGTTGAGGAAGGAGGATGAGGATGGGGGGTTGAGGAGGTTTGAGGATGGGGGGGTTGAGGAGGGGGCTGGAGGAGGGGGTTGAGGATGGGGGGTTTGAGGTGCGTGTTATATGCCGGTGCGTGTTATATGCCGATAAATACAGTACTTTTCGAGCTTCAGAACAAGTTCTTATAGCTAGGAGGTAAATCACATACATGGTTTTTACTTTGTATGAAGGCTCATAATCCTACTGTTCTCTTTTAAATGTGCACTTGTTGCCATAAACTCAACCCTACAATACAAAGTCAGCTAAAAATAAGGTTCTCTAAACATGTATGTATGCTCTTTCCTTCCATAGCTGCTAATGTTATCAATTTGTGGTTGTTTAAGGTTATGACAAACATTTTGTTTTTAATGCAATTTGTTGGCTTTTTAATCACTGCATTAACATATGTTTAAGTGTCAACACTGAATTCAGTATCGAACTAGTATATTTTTAATACATTTTACATTTAGAATTCACCATTGTATTTAGAGATAACATAACATTTGTATTTATAGTTCTTTAGAAGGATCATATGAGTTAATTTAAAAGCAAAATCATTTTGAGACATTTAATAATGTACCAAAACCACTCCTAGAGGTAACAATATGGTTATATTAACCGTACAGTAAACAATATAAGCTGTATGAATAATATATTATATATTGCAGAACATCGATCATTTAGCAGGAACAAAAGATGTCAGAAGCATCTGATATTTCAAAAACATTTTTCAATTTTCTAAATTTTACATGAGGAATTATTAACCAATTGACAGTCTTAAAAGTGATATAGCGGACGTTCCAAATATAGTATTATTAACAACTATAGGAAAAAAAGTACTTTATTAGTTGAATTATAAAGCATTATATACTCCTACAAAAAAACAAATATTAAAATTACCCGTTTTGAGCTGTCAGACAACCTTTCTGATCCACCCACCAATAATCCAATATTTTATTAATGAGGGCCCACTGCCATTAATTACAGATTTATGGGTTTGTCTGTTCTATTACTATTTTTATATAGTTTTAAATCACTGCAGTCTTCTGATGATATGTTCATCACCAATGAGAAAAATAATTAATAAGCATATGTTTTATGTTATTATGAAAGTAGTGGTTAACAGATACAATTCACATTATTCAACATAGCATTAGCCCTGTAAAGTGACATAAGATTACAAAACAACCGACTGCAGTTGCTTGAAAGTTTAAGGCAAAAAGAACTCTAGAGACTGCGTTTCTGACCAACATCGTCACTTCATCCTCTGCAGTCACCTGCCAACTTAATTCCTTAGTTTATATTTAGCTTAAACAAACCGGAATTAGTTTTGCAGGTAGACGAGCACGACTTCAGACATTACCTGAGTTACAGGATTCTTCTTTTTCTGAGTACACTTGGCTTCATATTCTGGTCTTAGTTGGAGTTGCTGCTGCTCTTCTTCAAAATCCACTAAATCCCATTCATATTCTAACCTAGCTTGTCTTCTTTTCCAGAACTCCAAGAATAAAGTAACTGTGAAAGACAGAATGATATTAAATATCCATAATTTGAATGTAAAATATTAAAAGCAGTTGTTTTCCCAAGGACGTTCTTGTAAGCTTTTTAAAAGGAACTTTGGTACCCCAAAGGAAAATGATTTCATCTTAAAGAGCATGAACAATAGCTACACATTATACTAGTAGTACTTCTCTATAGTAAATCACTTCTGAAATATTCAAAACATATGTGGCTCAGAATGCTTGGTACATTCCCTTTTTAAATTCGCCAGCAGTGGCAGCTGCTAGATGACGCTGCTGCTTTTCAGTGCCAATACCATAGAGTTAGGGTCAGGTAGACTGTTAGGGATAGAGTGAGGGTAAGGGTTAGGGTAACCTTCTAAGGTTACAACTTGTCTCAAATAATGACAGCGCTGCAAAATATTGACAGCGCCATCTAGGGCCACTTGCCACAACTGCTGCTGCCACTGGTGGAGACTTTTAAATGGGATAGATCTGAGCGCTTGATAAGGGTCTAAATGCCAGATAACATTTGGTGTCTTTATTTTGGCCACTACAGATACAGACAAGCAAACTGTAACCTTAATTAGGACATCAAAGCAGCTAATTAATATGCACGAGATTCACATTTGCATATAAATACAGCAACAAAATATTGAATTTCCCAAGAAGGATTATTTTTAGAAAAAAATGAACACAACAACAACTAGACATTTTGCATACTCTAAGGGTTTGATTGTGGGGTAACAGAATCCCTGCAAAATCTTCCAGGTTCCCAAGTGTAAAATGTACCGTACTTATTTTGACTGCTACTCTATAGTATAGTACTATTATAGCATATGTACTACAGAACAATATAGCTTAACTGAATATAAAGATAGGTCTTAAAACTTACCCCAAATTCCCATAAATATTGCAAAAAATAACGTGGCCACATTGTCGAATAAATGTGAATACTGCAAAAAAAAAACAACCAATTAATATATAGTACACAGACACAAACACATAAGGACTATGGCAGTAGCAGTAACACCCTGACGCTCATAAAAATATTTTACTGGAAGTGTTATAATCTACTTCAATCGTGTCCAACTTCTGGTGACCATATGGATGCAGCACCCAGGCACTGTGTTTCTGGTCGTGCTTATCCATAAGGTTTTAATGACAAGGATACTGGAGTGGTTTGCCAGTTCCTTCTCTAGTGGACTGACCACGATTTGTCTGAGCTCTCTGCTATGACCTGCCCATGTTGGGTGACCACCCTACATGATATAGCGAACAGCTTGATTGAGGTATACAAGCCCCTTCACCACAAGGTAGCGATCCAGATGGCATATAATCTACTATAACCTTGTAAATTCATTGCAGATATTTTGCCTGCCTCACTTACCCGCGACGGCTCACATGTGGTGTTTAGCCTCCAGAATTCGCACCTCTTGTCACAAAGGGGGCACATTATAATCTGGCCCCCTATGTGATCATCACAAATTTGTTTACTGCAGAGACAAGAAAACTTTTTTTACTTTATTAATATTAATCTTTAGTAATTTACACAGTTTCTGCCTCTTCCCACATGGCATCAGGAAGAGCATTTAAAAATGGAATACAGGAACCAATTAATTCAAATTTACAAATAACTAAATAAATATCTAAATATAGAACTAAATAAATAAATAAATATAGAAATAAATAAATATAGAAATAAAGCTTTCTCCTCCTCCCCCTACACGTTCTCATTTACAGTGAGGATCACATGATGATGTCTCAACCTATTGTAGTCCGTATCCTGGAATGTCTCCTTCTACAAACCCTTGTGATTGGCTGAGGGTTAAAGGGATTCTCACAGTACTGGAGGTCTGACCTTCTTGTGGGGCAGGTTAAATTGACATTAACAGTATTAACTTTTTGCATCTGATAGAGGCATTTTATAATGTACCACTGTGTTCTTTTTTTCAAATGATGCTCTTAAAGCAGGAAAAAACATTCAAATATTAAATGTTCTTCGGGCTTGCCCCTGTCAACCAATGAGCAGTAATATATATGTATGGGTCAATTAAATCTTCAAACGTGCACATGCTCTGTGCATTTCCTGTTCGTTTCAATAAAGGCAGTAAAAACATAGCTTATAAGCACTTCTTAATAAAATAAAGTAAATATATACGCAAGGATATTATATACATCTAACATCTAGAAATCTTTCATATCCCTTTAAGGTACGCCTGTAATCTGTATAAGTTTATCTTGAGGATTTAGTGAGACAAATCTTTTGTGGCTAGATAGAATGGACACACTAGATGGGCCTATTGGTATTATATGCTATAAGAATTACCTTTTCTATGCTTTAGTAACACAATGAAAGTGTATTGGCCCTAGGAAAAAAAACCTCCAATTTTACAGATGAAAATACATTGTTTGTAAAATAATAAAGATCTTCCAACAACACGTACAAAAAAGTAAGATAAATTTAAATGGACATGGTTCAAGTTATTGCAGTAATGAAGACTACACTATTTTGAGTGGAAAGTAGAGTTCAAATTTAGGTATTTTAAGCATAAATTACCTGATGCTATTTTTATCTGCAGAGAATAATTCATTCTCATATTTGAAGAGCATGCACAGATGGTTATAAATAAAAATAATGGCAGAAGCTTTAATACATATAAGCTTCTGAGATTACTATGATTTAACCAACTAGGCATATTCTTCCCACTGTTAGAGTGAATGAAATAATGTTATTGGTTAAGTGATGGCCACCTGTATCCAATATACATTTGTTTATAAAATTAGTGGCATAAAATGGACAACTTACCTACTGGTGCTATCATCCATTGTTATTAATCCATAGAGGAAACATATGAAGCCAACAATAGCTGCAAAAAATAACATTTCTGTATAGAAACCGAGCCAAGCAAAATAAATTCCAATCTTCTCCCCGTAGTATTTCCTGACAAAAAAAAAAATAAAAGCTTAAAAATAGCATTACATTGTTACACTTGCATCTAAACTGCAAAGAAATTATGTGTGCCCAATCGTGGTCCATCCCTTAAGTCCTCTAAATGCTTTAAAAACAACAGATACAGGTACGTATATTTTTGAAATTAACTACAGTAAACCTGGACTACCTCCAAACTCATCGAGTTAGGTATTCAATGCGTCTGGAGGAGCAAATAAACTTTGGTACTCATCGCTCTTGCTAAAACCAATTTACATTACTCCTTATGGGAGTTTGGTACTCATCGTTTTCAGTACTAATCATGCAGTCTGGAACAGATTAATGTTGGAGTTACCAAGGGACCACTGTAGTTGACAAATTAACACATTTTAGATAAAGCTAAAATCCTAGTAATCTCTCTACAAGTAAAAATACAATGCTGAGATTTATTTATTGGGATACAGTTCTTGTATTCATTGTGCTTTTTTTATAGAAAGTCTGTTCAGGTTAATCCTCAGGTGTAATTTTTTACGGTTTTCCCGAATGTAACAGACCCTTTTACATATATTACATTGTATTATGTACACTACATTGGATGATGTGCATAAATATGACCCTCTGACAATGTACATGAATATGACCCTCTGATGTTATAGGTCTTGTTATAACACAGCAGCATAAGTTGTAACAGCAGAAGGTCATATTCATGTACATCATATATTTGAAAGGGGCTGTTACATTGGGAAAAAACGTAAAAAAAAAAAATTACACCTGAGGATGAACCTGCGCAGACTTTCCACAAAAAAGCACAATGAAGACTGAACCCCAGTTGGGCACCATTTCATCCAGAAGAATCACTCCATTCAAAACCTGAAAATTAAAAATACTGAGAAGTAATTTCAAAACTTTTGAATTGAAAATTATAAAAGTTTTCAATACAAAGGATACGGAGGCTAATATTGATTTCGGATTTCTATCCCAATATCAACATGTTTTATGATTAAGACACAACCCACATGCCTCCCATGTTCAATTTTTGTTTTTCTAATCCACAAATTGTGTGGACATTTATACATTTT
Organism: Discoglossus pictus; assembly: GCA_027410445.1. NCBI lineage: Eukaryota > Metazoa > Chordata > Amphibia > Anura > Alytidae > Discoglossus > Discoglossus pictus. The sequence goes on along the minus strand of CM050175.1, from coordinate 60,576,212 downwards.
TGGCGCCTCAGTACAAGGAGAAACATGACCTTAAAGACGATAGAATACTTATTAAAACTATTAAAGTATCAACTGCTACTATTTTTAGCCATGGACAGTAACATTTATGCTTGTTCCTCTGCCCATAGCACCATATTGTTTCTAGAGAAAAAAAATATTATTTTCCATTTGTCAAGAGATCACTAATGCAAGAGATATACAGATAAGATCGTTGAATAGCTGGTTAGACAGGATAGAAATAGAGGAGTTTGAAATGTGTTCCTTACAATAAGATCCTGTATATCATGGTTCTTAACTTCATTTAACTATTTTAAACCTTGACTCACCTAATAAGGTCCAATGGCTGCTCCTTGTAGAAACGGGAGAATTTTGCCCACTGCATATATAAGGTGTACCTCTCACTGTCACACTTATCATCCATTGCTTTTTTCCAATACTGGCACTGTATTGAAGCCAAAAAATAATAATAATGATATACCCTCATAGTACAATACATGCCTACACTTCTAAAATGATGATAAAAAATGTGAGAGATTTGGTCAGTAGCATCAGAGTAATGTTTAGAAAGCTAATGTATTCTGTTACAGATATCAGGAAAAAAAAATATAAGAGGACATGTTAATTAAGGCTTTTTTCTTAATGTGAATTATTTTTCTAACAAATAATAAACAAAAATGTATTTAACCTGTATGTGGGAACTTTTAAAGGACCACTGACGTTTCATATTGAAGAAGTTGACTTGATAATGTGCAAAATGTCTTAAGAGGCTTAACGGTTGTATTCATCTTTGTTTTAATGGCAGCATTCATTGTGCCTTTGTTCCTGAAAACACCACCTGGGAGGAATGGTGGATTCAGACATCTCTATTCAGATCAGTTGAAAAACTGACATTTTAGATGGTCACATGACAATATCCCGAAATGGAAGATTAATTACCAGAGGGATAACCTCAAGCTACAGGCAGATTATAATTCAAAGATGGAATCCCCCATGACACAAGCAGAGTCAGTTAAATATATGATTTTCTCTAAAATACTTTAATACTCCTGGTTTTACAGAACTGCTAATGGTGTTAGTCTGTTCCATACTTCAGAATCATGTGAAACAACATCCATCATCTCACCTATTTCAAGTTTCCACTTAAGAATTAACTATTTTAAAAAAAGCTTCCCAACATCTCCCTAAATGAATGCACTTCTAGGCACTTATGCAATGGCCATTTCATTATACTGTGTCTGTATGAATATTCAGATAGAAAAGTAGATTGTAAGCTCTTCATCGGAAGGACTGTGCAACACATTTGGTTGTTTTTATAAAGAAATTAACTCATTTTATCATGTCATTGTTTTGTACCAAAGAGCTTTAAATTGCTGTGAATACTGATGGTGTTATACAAATATAAAAAAAGATAAACATATAAATGTTTTACCCAAATTACAGTGGTCCTTTAACATGTAATTCCTCAATTGTGACTGCCTTTAAAGAATTATAAAATTACATTTCTAGATTTTTATACTTTTCTATACTTTTTTATAGATTTCTACACTTTTTTTTTTTTTTTAAAGGTAAGCAAAAAGAAAGATACATACATCATGAAGCGGATAGGCAGCAGTGTAAGTACCATTATTTAATAGCCTCTTAATTCCAAACTTGTTCTTCTCTTCTGTTCCATAGGGACAACGAGAAAGAATGTAATAAACCTACAAATGGAAGAAGGTGAATAAATATTGAATTAGTATTTGCTAACAAAAATAACATTTATTATTATTTCACTGCACTATACAGCAACAACCAACTTTATTATTTGAGAAAGAGTGACTGGTTAAATAGTCAAGGATTGGTTAAATTGTCAAGGTATCTTTGGTCAAGCCGTCAACGTGTCTTTGGTCAAGCCAATATTGTTTTTCAGCAATCAGATACTCATTGGCTTAGTGAACCAGTTTTACATACAATTCTGTTTCTTGTAGCTGGAGTGAAAAAGGTGTTCTGGTCTGCGATGAGGAAGAGTTCCTGCCTCTGTTTGCTGAAGGGAGCAGTGAAGTAGTCTGGCTCAGGATGCATAACATTATCAGGAAGCTTAAATGGCGTCAGCATACAGTCAAGAGGATTCTCCACAGGAGGAGCTATATCGTTCTCCTTGATGGGCACTTTGATGTTAAGGACTTCTGCGTAGGTGGTTAAAACTTCCCAAGGAGCATGAATTTTAACAAAGTAAATTTTTCCATTTTCAGATTCCTGTGGAAACAACGTGTTTGTGATATAATAGGAACCACTAGACAACATCTAGTACATTACATTCTAATGACTGACTTTGGTTACTAAATGGTTAATATAATGATCAGATTATTTACCAAGAGTGGATAAGTCACTTAAGATATTAACAGGATATCTCTGTTAAGGTAGTACCCATTTAAAGTGACACAGATATTAGTTGCAGTAATAAAAAGAGCATACCCAGTTGAAAAAATGGCAACAGATTTTTTAACAATTAAAATTGCATTATTCCATTATTAAATGTCTGTCACTATTACCATTGTTTGCGCTGGGAATACTCTTTTTTTATTGTAGAAACGTGCGTCGGGAAAGACGCAGCAACGTGGGGCACGTGTTAGTGACGTCATTGCGAGGCGTCCTAACCGCGATCTCCACGCTAAAGGAGTCACATAGAGTTTCAGGGACACAGTGATTCAGTTAAAATATGATAAAGAGTTAGAAAATGCCCATGAATCATCTAGCCACTCCAAACAGGATCAAATGAAGTAAATAGGGAAATTACAAGGGATATGCAAAGGGATATACTGACGGAGAAAAAGAGGCAGTTTTAATACTCCTGCAATACAGCACTTTACTATCACAACAGAATTCGACATAAAAGACAATAATATATGTCTTCTACTAACACTTTACATCATTTTTTATTTAACACGTTATATAAGCACACTATAAAAGCACCTTATTACAGCACTATTATAGCACCTTATAGACAATATTTAAAGGAGTACTAGCACCTGATATATAATTCCCATTAAGATAGTATCCCTATACGAATTCCTATTTTCTGTTCTTTATTGCAGCGTCTAATTTTTTAGCCTTTTATTAATCCATTTTTTTTAAATAATTTATTAAAAGCTAAGTTTTAATTAAATTGGGTCTCTTTCACTATTGAGATTCATAGGTGTGCACTACAAAAGGGTTTCTTTTTCTTCAATGTTTAATATGTATTCTTGACCCTTAGTGGCACCCTATGTAAAAGGTCATTACAATAATTTACATCTAGAGCCACCAAACCCATCTTTTCCTAACTTTAAAAGGGGACTGGATTTATTTCTAATTAAAAAGGTCATTCAGGGTTATCCTGGATCGATACAGAGTATTGATCCAGGGAGGAGTCTAAATCGCCAGTATCTGGGGTCAGGAGGGAATTGATTTTTTTTTTTTTTTTTTTTTAAACAACTACAGTAATTAATTAATTGTTAGTCCACATATTGCAGATCATAGGAGATCTTAAAAGGTTGAACTTGATGGACTGAAAAGTCTTTTTTCAACCTTAAATACTATGGGCCTCATTCTATTATCGGCCGTAAATCGTCCGTAAGGCTGCGATTCCTTGCGGGGGTTCTGTTAACTCGCGATTCTATTATACGGCCCGCAAGGATCTCATCTTACGGCCGGCCGCATATCTTGGAACCGGCCGTAAGCGCAGAAATCTAAAAACGCAAAAATAAATTCAAGCCTGCACTGTACAGCTCTGTAAATGCTAGGGATCATATTGGGGGACATGAGGATTAAAAGTAACCCACTCTCAAGCTTGCACATCAGCCCAAACCAGAGTTCAAATTAACGGTTTATTCTCCGGCTGCGGCGTGGGGGGGTCTGAGGTGCTCCAAGCCCTATGGACTTTTTACATGGATATTTGACGTATATTAAAAAATAAATATTTTACGGATTTGAGTATAGGAGAATTTTGTGCTATTTTTGCTAACACCTAAAATCACTTTATAGTCTTCTCAAAGTGCAGGATGGCTTTATTTGAGCTATTTTATGTGCTTAATTGGTGCTAGCGGGACCTCTTTCCTGCAAGTAAGCAGCGGCTCGTTTTTAGCCTTGCAGAGAGGTTTCCCGGAGCAATTGAATTGCAAATAGGAATTTCTTACGGCCGAAACTCTTGCGGCCGTTTTAGATCAAAGGCTTTCCTCTGGCGCGAGCGGCCGCAAGAGATAGCAAGGCACCGGCCGCAAGCCTGCCGGAGCCCCCGGCCGTAAGGGAATAGAATAGCCGAATAGCTTGCGGCCGGTCCTTGCGGCCCCGCAACGGCTGCGGCCGCTAATAGAATGAGGCCATATGTAACTATATATAAAAAGTCTCCCAACTCAGACAGGACTTTCCATCCATGAAAAGCCAGACAAGTATTGAGAGAAAGAGCACAAGGGACATTGAACCTTACTTACTAGCAAAACTTACTGGGTATTGAAAAGTAGTTTCTCTCTTGTAAAGGAAATTTGCTTGAAATGTTCATATTTGGAGTGTTCATGTGCACTGGGTCATACAAACATGATAATTATCCTTTACATACAGTACACATGAGCATCAGGAGAACAGGATCATAATGATTTACTCAATTACATGCCCGTGTGAGAACAAGTTACATTCAACTGGAGAGCATTTGTTTTTAGATGTAGTTTTCGATGATACCAGACTTGGTACCTTTTTTGTGTCCTTTTAAATAAAGAATGAATTACAGTATCTATTCTCATTAATGCAGTGAATAATCACAGATTTTGATTGCCCGAACTCATTGAAACTAGTAAAATCATAGAAGTGTGGAGCTGTAGATCCATTGTATTGTTTAAAGGCAATACATACATATACTGTTTATTCTGAAAAATATATATACTTTTTTGGGAGTGAACAGGATTCAACGACTTTATAGATTACAACTGACTATATTACAGCAGGAACTGCACTGATTAGTAGAAATGTAACAGATAACACCATATTGTACGGGTAAAAAGCCTGACACCCAAAGCTTCTTTTTTCTGATGAAGCCACTCCTATCTAACCATGATGCACATTTCCTGATGAAGACACGTGCTGCAAGTTTTGCCACAGTTTGCAGAAGATAAAGATAGTAGGAAAACCAGTAATGTTCCATTTATTTTTCTCAAAAAAAAATAATATATATATTTTTTAAATTACAATAAACTGAAATATTGTTTATACTAACATTCAATAATTATGTTTTGAAAGCTGAAGCATTACAATGGCTATTTAATAAGACTGGTGCACAACCACTTGATACGCATGTGCTTACCTTTTTATCCTCCGTCTCCAGTTCCACTCCAGACATCTGCAAATTCTTTTCAAATTCTTTTCTTCTTTCCTGATAACAAAGCAGATTGAATTAGCACTTCAGGCTTACAGTACTAGTACTACCAGCTTTGTCTTAACACACAGGGAGAATTTACTTCGCATCTTACTTGGCTGAGATGAGAATCTCTGAATGTACTATTTACAATGGTGGTCTAATAATTAGGATTCAGTGTTTTCACCGCTGCGACATGGGTTTGATTTCATTAAGGGAACCTAGAGGTCACACCACCCTGAAGCCAAGCAGGGTTGGGCATGGTTGTTACTTGGATGGGAGACCACCTAGGAATACCAGGAGCGGTATTCTGTGGCCCACTGGCAACCCACACCAGTGTCACTGCCATGAATACCAAGTGGATCAGCATTGTGCGTTACAGTCCATAAGGTCACGCTCAGACGACAAACATTTTCTAGGGAGATCACAGCACTTCTCACCCAATCTCAGCGACTTGAGTTGCTTCGTAAATTCTCATAGTTAACAGAATATTAGCAGCTCATCACCCCACCAACAAAATCATTTAAGAGAAAGCATTACTTCTTGTTATATTTAAGTGATGAAGATATACTACTTAAGAGGAGCATTATATTTGTAGTTTGTTTTTAAGACAACAATCGAAGGATGAAAAAGCACATTGTTTGTCAGTATCACATTAATATTTTTGTATGAAAATTGTACGAAAAGCAACTGTGAACTACCATCTAAAACCTAAGCGTGTGTGTCCAAGAGCAAATTTATGCAGGGAAAAGCTGTAACGTTGTAATTAATTAGTGTAATTTAGTTGTGTATGTGAGTCTCATTTACAGGATTTTCTATTCCCCATTTAGAGCAGGATTCCCTCTTCTGGATCACTACCTTGTGGTGGTGAAGGGACTTGTGTATTTTAGTGAAACTGTGAGCTAAACCATGAAGGGTCACCCAAGGTGGGCAGGTCATAGCAGAGAGGCCAGACAATTTGCAGTCCACTGGATAAGGAACTGGTAACCCACTCCAGTGTCATTGCCAAAAAAACATATGGATGAGCACAACCAGAAACACAAACAGATGTGCCTGGCGTACTGCAATTCATATGGTCACCGGGAGTTGGACATGACCGTAGGACTCAACAACAGATTTTGCAGATCAGGTGTCAAATTCAATTATTTACCAAATCCTCCTCACCTCAAACTCTTCCCTCTTTCTCCACCCTACTTCCACTTATGGAGGAAACACCTGCCTCATGCACCAGTTTTTAGAAAGTGATGAAAAGGCAAGACATAACCGTCAATTCATATAGAAAGCTTTAAAAAAAAATAAAAAAATCAGACTTACTCTCAAAATGTTTTTTAAAGTTTACAGCTGCTAATGTTAGTTTGTTGTATACTTCACAAACAAATGTAGTTTTTGTTCTTGCACTATAGTTACCCTTTAAGATTTTGCAATCTCACACTAAACTCACTAAGACGTAAGCCAGGTCCAATAGCGTGCTGTGACATCTAGGGGGCCCCAAGGCTTTGAGAGACTGTTGAACTATTGAGGGCCCTGTATTAACATGAATTATTGATATTCTTTCTTCTTTCTCTCCCCTGACACGGTCCTCCCAGTCTGCACTAGGACAGCCTCAATCTTATTGTGTGCCCTGTGGGATGGGGAAGCCATGTTGTTCATGGAGAGGGCCACAGCATGGGGGTGATCAGAAAAATTATTGTGTAGATGTATTTATGTAAGGGTGGTACCCAGATATGTTTGGTATTGAAATGCTGCATTTTCCCCAGGGAGTTAAATACAGTATATTTTCAGGGTCCCTGAGGCAGAGGGGTCACCAGTTACGAGGCACCTAGTTGTACGGGAAGAAGTATATTAGGGAGAGAGCTGGGCATTGCCAGGGGACAGTGGACACTTAAATGTGAATTGGGAAGCATGCTGGGAATATGGAGGTTCTTATCAAGCCCAACAAAAGATGTAGGTCCTCACAGGTGCCCAATCAACACACGTTTTGCCTTTATAGTGACATTCTTATATTGCTGGTTCTTTTCTACTTTGTGGGCTTTATGGGAAAAAAAAACACATTATAGGATCCTTTCATATTGTTATATTGGTCAACAATGAGTCTAGGTCTGCACTGTAGACAAATACTAAATACTTTATGAAGTCTGCTCTCGGTTTAGATTGCTAAGCAACATAACCTTAAGAGTACATTAGCAAGTCATTATTGCAATGGTGAAGAGAGTACACTTTGAAAAATAGATTTCTTAATAGCAGTCTGCTCAAGATACTGCAGCAAGCTAATGTATAAAACATTTTCCTGATGCATGCAGTCTACTTCTGTGCTCTAAGAGGGAGGGTTGTGGTATATATTTCAATCTGACCCAATTGTCATACAAAGCTTGCTGGCTTTCCGTTATTCTCTCCTCCCTCCAGTAATAGATAAAAACGCATCATCATGATCCACCATTCAGGAAGGAATGTAAAAAAATACAATGGAGGACTCCTTAGAGGCTTAAAAAAAAGTCTGATTTTCCTAAAAAATATATATATTTTATCCCATAGCTACTAATATCTATAGGAGCATTACAATGTGACACAGGCCATCTGACAATTAGTGACCAGGAAAAGGCAGTTGAGCTAAATAGGTTATTTTCTTCTGTAACAATAATTAACAATTAACAATAATAATAAATAGTCCAAATTAAAAAGATCAATAGAGATCTAAAAAGGTTGAACTTGATGGACTAACTCTTTATTCATTCTCCAATACTATACTATTAATAATTATTTAATCAATAATTTAATTAATAACTAATCCGCATATTGCAGATCAGAGGAGATCTTAACAGGTTGAACTTGATGGACTGAAAGTCTTTTTTCAACCTTAATTACTATGTAACTATGTAACTACTATGTATATACAAGGGAGGTACCAGTGGTTGGGTCACTGCACCATAATGTGGCTACACTACCTTCACCAAATAATTGGTTAACACAGGAAGAAATCCAAAAGAGGTTGGAAAAATTAAATCGGTTCTGTAATAGCCAAACCATTATATCGAATTTTTCAAGATTCACTCAACACTGGGTCACTACCAGATGACTGGAGAAAAGCAGAGGTGATACCTATATTTAAGAAGGGGGCAAGAGCAAATCTGGGGACTTATAGACCTGTAAGCCTCACTTCTGTAGTGCGAAAGCTTTTACAAGGGTTAATAAAGGATAATATACAAGAGTATGTCTATTCAAACAGCATTATAAGTAGGAGCCAACATGGCTTTATGAGGGATCGGTCGTGTCAAACAAACCGGATTAGTTTCTATGAGAAGGTTAGTAGGAACCCGGATCAAGGCAACTCAGTGGATGTAGGGCTCAGTATTCGGTCCTCTCCTTTTTAACATATTTATTAATGATGTAGAAGTAGGATTGGAAAGTAGTGTCTCCATTTTTGCTGATGACACTAAGTTGTGCAAGGTAATAAAATCAGATAATGATGTACTTTTCCTCCAAAGGGATTTGCATAAATTAGAGAAATGGGCAATTCAATGGCAGATGAGATTTAATATGAAAAAAAAGGTTATGCATCTGGGAAGGAAACATAACCATGCAATCTATAAACGTAATTAAGCAAATCTAGGGATATCGGATATTGAAAGGGATTTGGGAATGCTTGTGGACTAGCCACCTACGTAACAGTTCTCAATGCCAAGCAGAGGCAGCAAAGGTAAATAAAATATTAGTGTAAGGGTATAATTCTGCCACTATACAAATCCCAAGTACGCCATCATTTGGAATATGGAGTACAATTTTGGGCACCGATTCATAAAAAGGACATTTTAGAACTGGAAAAAGTACAGAGAAGGGCTACAAAACTAATAAGAGGAATGGATGGGGCTAAGTTATGAAGAAAGACTAACCAAATTAAACTTATTTTCTCTAGAAAAAAGGCATCTAAGGGGGGATGTGATTACCCTATATAAATACATCCAGGGTCAGTATAAACATTTGTCAAGGGAGCTTTTTGTGCCAAGAGATTTTCAACTGACAAGAGGACATCCCTTGAGGTTAGAACTAAAAAGATTCCCCCTTAAAGAAAGAAAAGGTTTCTTCACAGTAAGGGTGGTTAATCTGTGGAATTCTCTACCAAGGGAGGTGGTGACAGGGGATTCAATAGATAAAAAGGGATTGGATATATTTTTTATAAAAAAAGGCATTCCGGTTATCCTGTTTAATTAGAGAGGGAGTATTGATCCAGGGACAAATTCGATATCCAGTATCTGGGGTCAGGAAGGAATTATTATTTTTTTTCCCGGTTGAGACAATTGGCTAAATTTCACTGGTTTTTTGTTTGTTTGCATAGTTACATAGTTACTTAGGGCCTCATTCAATTGCGATTTGGCCAATTGAATAGGGCTCTAAATAAGCACATAGCATTTTTTTTTTAAGAAGTTTTTAGTTAGTGAAAACCTTGCTTTTGGATAGATGTTTACTAACTAAAAACTTCTTTAAAAAAAAATGTTATGTGCTTATTTTGACCCCTATTCAATTGGCCAAATTGCAATTGAATGAGGGCCATAGTATTTAAGGTTGAAAAAAAAAATCAGTCCATCAAGTTCAACCTTTTAAGATCTCCTTTGATCTGCAATATGCGGATTAACTATTAATTCATTAGTTGTTAATTATTAATCAATTATTTAATGGGTTTTTTTTTTTGTTTTTTTGTTTTTTTATTATTATTAATTAGTCCAGAGGAAGGCAAATAGAAAAAAAAAAAAAAAAAAACACAAGCAAGACTTAGCCAATTGTCTAAAGGGGAAATGTTAAAAATTTGGATCATTACTGTCTCTCTAATTATCCTTTATAACCCTGAATTCCCTTTTTAATTAGAAATAAATCTAGTCCCCTTTTAAAGTTATCTATCAAATCCGCTGTCACCACCTCCTCTGGTAGAGAATTCCACAGATTAACCACCCTTACTGTGAAGAACCCTTTTCTTTCTTTGAGGTGGAATCTTTTTACTTCTAACCTCAAGGGATGTCCTCTTGTCAGTTGAAAACCTCTTGGCACAAAAAGCTCCTCCGACAAATCTTTATACTGACCCTGGATGTATTTATATAAGGTAAACATATCTCCTCTTAGACGCCTGTTTTCTAGAGAAAATAAGTTTAATTTGGTTAGTCTTTCTTCATAACTTAGCCCCTCCATTCCCCTTATTAGTTTGGGTGCCCTTCTCTGTACATTTTCCAGCTCTAAAATGTCCTTTTTATGAAGTGGTGCCCAAAATTGTACTCCATATTCCAAATGAGGGCGTACTAGAGATTTGTATAGTGTCAGAATTATATTTGCTTCCCTGGCTTCTATACCCTTCTTAATACATGCTAATATTTTATTTGCCTTTGCAGCTGCTGCTTGGCTTTGAGCACTGTTACCTAGGTGGTTGTCCACAAGCACTCCCAAATCACTTTCAATATCTGATACACCTAGATTTGCTCCATTAAGATTATAAATTGCATGGCTATTTTTCCTTCCCAGATGCATAACCTTACATTTATTCGTATTAAATCTCATCTGCCATTTAGATGCCCATTCCTCAATTTTATGTAAATCCCCTTGAAAGGAAAGCACATCATTTTCTGATTTAATTACCTTGCACAACTTTGTGTCATCAGCGAAAATGGAGACCCTACACTCCAATCCTACCTCTAAGTCATTAATAAATATGTTAAAAAGGAGAGGACCTAATACTGAACCCTGAGGAACCCCACTTACCACATTAGTCCAATTGGAGTATGTTCCATTTACAACAACCCTTTGCTTCCTGTCTTTTAGCCAGCTCTCAATCCATGAGCAGATATTTACTGCAATTCCTGTATCCCTTAGTTTGCCCAATAGTCTCCCATGTGGCACTGTATCAAAAGCCTTTGCAAAATCCAAAAAGACTACATCCACTGAGTTGCCTTGATCCAGGTTCCTATTAACCTCCTCATTAGAAACTAATTAGATTTGTTTGACATGACCTATCCCTCATAAACCCATGTTGACTCCTACTTATAATCCTGTTCAAATAGACATATTCTTGTATATTACCAATTATTAACCCTTCTAAAAGCTTCCCCACTACAGAAGTGAGGCTCACTGGTCTATAATTCCCCGGATTTGCTCTTGCTCCCTTTTTAAATATAGGTATCACATCAGCTTTTCTCCAGTCATCTGGTAGAGACCCTGTGTTGAGTGAATCTTGAAAAATTAAATATAATGGTTTGGCTATTACAGAACCCAGTTCCCTTAGTACCCTTGGATGTATTCCATCAGGACCCGGGGCTTTATTAACATTTATTTTTTCCAACCTCTTTTGGATTACTTCCTGTGTTAACCAATTATTTGGCAAAGGTAGTGTAGCCCCATTATGTCGCAGTGTCCCAACCACTGGTACCTCCCTTGTGTATACCGAAGAAAAGAACCTATTTAGCTCATCTGCCTTTTACTGGTCACTAATTTTAAGACAGCCTGTTTCACATTGTAATGTTCCTATAGCTTCCTTCCTCGCCTTCTTCCCATTAATATACTTAAAAAATATTTTAGGGTTAGTCTTACTCTCTTTTGCAATTAATTTTTCATTTTCTATTTTAGCCAGTCTAATCTCGCTTTTGCAAGCCTTGTTGATTTCCTTGTATTCCCGTAAAGCAGTCTCTGTCCCCTCTTGTTTGTATAATTGAAATGCCTGTTTTTTACTCCGTATCTTGATCTTTAAATCATTGTTAAGCCACATGGGTTGTGATTTACTCCTTTTACTTTTATTCCCACACGGTATATGCTGATGTGTATGTATATTTAGTAAGGATTTAAATGTTGTCCATTTATGTTCAGTGTTTTTACCTATCAGTTCTCTGTCCCAGTCTATACTTTGTATTGCTGCCCTTAGACCGTTAAAATCTGCCCTTTTAAAATTAAGAGTTTTTGTTGGCCCCTTAAAATGTTGTTTTTTTAATTCATTCTCAAATGAGACTGTGTTGTGATCACTGTTTCCCAAAGGTTGCCCTATTTCAACATTTGATACAATATCAATATTATTTGTAATGAGTAAATCTAAGATCGCTTCATTTCTAGTAGGCTCCTGTATAACCTGGGCCAGATAATGATCCCTGAGTGTACTTAAGAACCTGCTCCCCTTAGCTGAACTGCTGGTCTCATTTATCCAGTTTATTTCAGGGTAATTAAAATCTCCCATTATTAGAACTTGCCCGTGCTTAGCTGCATTTCCAATCTGTAACAATAATTGTATTTCCTCACTTTCAGCTATATTTGGGGGTTTATAGCATACTCCTACTAATATTCTTTTGGAATGTGCTGCTCCGCTATTTAACTCTATCCACAAACATTCAACTTTATCACTCGGTCCACCATAAATATCTTTTCTGACTATAGCCTTAAATTCAGGCTTAACATACAGACAAATCCCTCCTCCTCGTTTACCATTGCCTCTATCTTTCCTAAATAGGTTATAACCATCCTGATTAACAGTCCAGTCTTGAGATTCATCCCACCACGTTTCGGTAATGCCTATTAAATCCCATTTTTCATTAATTGCTAATAATTCTAACTCTCCCATTTTTCCTGGCAAGCTTCTGGCATTAGCAAGCATACACCTTATGTTATGAGTCTGTAGTTCTGAAGTGCCTGCCACTGAACTTGAATTACTTAGTACAACCTCCATATTGACTATACTACCCCTCCCCCCATCTCCTCCCCTATGAGTTGTTAATTCATCCCTTATACCCTCTACACTTTCTACCCCATTACTTATATCTAGTCCCTCCCCCCCATCTACTAGTTTAAAAACTTCTCCAGCCTTTCTACCATCCTATCCCCTAGTACAAAAGCTCCCTCATCATTAAGGTGCAATCCATCCCTACTGTAGAGATTGTACCGAAGTGAGAAGTCAGCCCAGTGCTCTAAAAAGCCAAACCCCTCCTTAGTGCACCACATCTTTAGCCACGCATTAACCTCCCTAATCTCCTTCTGCCTCCCTGGGCTAGCACGTGGCACTGGTAGTATCTCAGAAAATACTACCTTGGAGGTCCTTGCCTTCAGCTTCTTCCTTAGTTCTCTAAAATCATTCTTTAGGACACTCCATCTTCCACTAACTTTGTCATTGGTACCAATATGTACCAAGACCGCCGGTTCATTTCCAGCCCCTCCCAATAATTTGTCTACCCGATCCACAACATGACGAACCCGAGCACCCGGGAGACAGCAAGACAGTTCGATTGCTGAGATCTGGGTGACAAATCACCCTGTCTACCTTCCTAATAATAGAGTCCCCTACAACCAAAACCTGTCTGTTCTGCCTATTCTGCCCTCCCTCTTCTCCAGTAGAGCTTTTCCCCCGGCTGTTAGAGGGAACAGCTCTATCTGGCATTGCCATTCCTGAATGGACATCGCCAACAGTTTCACTCAATCTGGCAAATCCGTTATTGTTTGCCAACTCAGAACTGGCCTGCCTCCTCCTGTTCCCCCTGCTTCCCATTGTAACTGTAACCCAACTGCCTCCCTGGACATCCTCACTAGCCCCAGCTCCACCCTCCATGCTAGGCCCAGCTAAACTGTGCCCAGTGAGCACCAACCCCCTTTCCATTGGAGCAATATCACTAAGTGCTGCAATTCTCCTCTCCAGATCTCCAATTTGAGCTTCCAGAGAGGCAACATGCTCACACCTCTCACAGAGGTATGGACCCTGGATCATCTGTTCTAGTATTGCATACATATGACAGGATGTACACTGAATAAGGTTGCCACTGGACTGACTCATAATTATTATTATTGTCTACAAAATTTCAGTGGGAAAAATAAAGAATATAATATAATATATTTATATAAAGTTTTCCTCCTTTGCACTATAAATCTGCCCTCCCTTTTCTTTGAAGGCCTTCCTTTTATTTAAACTCCTAGGCTTTTACTAGAATTGCACTTGATACTGAAAATGTTCGCAAGCTCACAAGTTCCCCTTCTCCGGTTTCTATTAACTTCTGCCTTCTCGTCTGGGCACAATTAGTGCACTCTGCAATTTATCAGCCTTTACTTGTAAGGTAAATCCACTTGTAAACAGGCCCCAAACCAGCTCACAAATCCTTTATCCTAGTTTAACAGTCAAGCCACACCACTCTCACCTGGGCACAATTAGTGCACTCTGCAGTTTATCAGTTTATCAGTTTGCCTTCTTCTGGTTCAATTAACAATGAATCCGCATATTGCAGATCAGAGGAGACCTTAAAAGGTTGAACTTGATGGGCTAAGTGTCTTTATTCAACCTCAATTACTATGTAACTATGTAATATTAGTTTGTTAAATATTTACAAAAAAAGGGCCTTTTTCTTAAGCTATAGTGGCCCTTTAACTAAAACCTTCTTACAATGAGATACTTTTATTTAGTGAAGTATTACTACAGCGGTCCTAGTACAAATGTCTCAGTCATATAGTGTATTTCTTTCTAGCTATCGCCATATGTTTTAGGACTAGTTCTAGGTTTATTCCACTTACCCACATGCAGTTTCATGTATGAAAAACCAGGGTAAAATAAAAAATACTGCAGACATCAGCCCACAAGCAGATGGAAAGCAATATTAAGAAATAAATACTACAGCTGGTGCAACAAGTTCAAAACACCAGGTATATAGTTGGGTAGGGTCCCTCGGACACTAACAGAAACAAGTAATCTTAATTTATTAGGTGAGGAAGTTGGATAATTACTTAATAGATAGGTGATCTCATCACCATAGGGGTCGCATTTGTTGACCCCAAGGGGAGGATAGAGAAGTTGCAAGGGAGCCCCAAATTATTCTGCACTGGGTTCCTTCATTCACAGCTCCACCACAGACTACAGCAAAGGTATCACAGGGCCAGAGGCAACATAACAGTCGAACAGCCCAGGAATATGGGCAAGGTAAAAGATTGTGGTTCAACAAGTTGGCGGAAAGGAAGCCAGACATATGGAAATTGTATGGCATGGGCCAAAAACAATGCAAAGGAAACTGGAAACCAGAACACATAAATCCTAGTTAAAAGACGCTCAGTTTTTGGTACTCTAAATAGACTTCAAGACTAAACCATACATAGTGATGAAGGAACTGTGCAATGCAGTGTTACAATAATTTCCATAAGTGCGCATCCTATGGCATATGACATGGCATTGTGTCATGAAGCAAGGACAGGCATGTGACCGGACTCTGAGTGGAGCACATGACCATTCCCAATTTCCTGGGAGGTTTTAAACAAAAAGCTCAGCAATGTGGAACAACAAAGTTACACTTCAAAAAACGTGACAACCATCCAAACACTTCTTCTATCACAGAGGCTAAACAACTCCTGCAAGTTAAGTATGGATGCAACAGATAGGCGAATATCAGCATCAGACTTTGATATTTGAGATTAATAATGATATTAGTAAACTAGAAAAACATATTAGGGTCAACAGAATTATGAAAACTGAGAACGCAAGGGGGTTCTCCTTCATAAGCCCCTAAAAATGATATAATGATGTTTTTTTTATAATAAAGAGAGCACAAAGACAAGGCTATCTATGGAAAAGTTATGATTCTTGTCTTCATAGCATGGAAGTTGTTATTAGGAGCAAACATTTATGTCACTGACACTTAGAATTCTAATCTGCTTGTTCAATTAGGAGGTACAGGTATAAATTATGGCAGCTGCATTAATTGGTCTGTTTTTCAGTAGCTCATATCACCTAGCATACAGAGGTCTTATATACATAGGTGACAGAAAGTCCAAGCTATACTGCTCTTCAAACTGTGCTAGATTATCCTCTCAAACTTTAGATCCTTTAGTTTTCACCACCAAGCTAGAACCACAATAATTTTTGTTGTTGTTCAGACATTCAGTTATGTCCGACTCTCCATGAGCCTATTGACCAGAAGATGTCAGCACATCTATCAATATGTCTTTGCTAAGATAACCTTATGGATGTGTGACCAAAGATAATGGAATAGGATGCCAGTTCCTTCTCCAATGGACTGTGATTTGTCCGTCCTCTTTGCTATGACCATTTTGGTTGACCCTACATGCTCAAGCCATCATTGAGGTACACAAGCCCCTCCATCACGACACGGTAGTGATACAGAAGGGGAGAACCACTATAGGAAATTATAAATGTTAGGGACAGTGGTATGAAGCGGACCCTCGTAAACTTTTACCTCCACAAAAAAAATAAAAAGTCTAAAAATGTAACTCAAATATCAGCAGACTACCAGTCATTTTTGAACTGACCAAATTCATTGTGGGAGATCATGTTCCAGTAAGAATTATTTATTTGCATCTTTCACTGCAGTGGTAAACCCTGTCATATGACTAGCATAGTGCCCTTTTAAAGAATTATATTCAAGAGATGCAAAACTAAATTGATAAATTGCCCATTCAACCTAGATCATGATTGTATCCCACTTTGCCTGTCCCATCAATATCCAACCAAAAGTGGGATGAGCTGATACTATCAAAAAGTAGAGATGTCTACCTCACTACAGGACACTGTAAAGCAGGGATATTTTGAGATCATAGTAAAGTACCATGTTAATTTAAAACCTTTGAATATTATTTGGTTAAATGTTAGTGTTACAAACACATCAGCGGCTACAAATTACAGTCTAATTAACTGGACAGAACAAGCTGCCATTGCGCTCTCTAACTTATTATTGGAGATCAAAACTAATTTCACTAATATTTCAATGATCTATTCGAGAGAAGTAAAAAAAGGTAAAATCATGTCAGTAATTTAAAACTAGGAGCACCTTTTTAGTAACTGCACAATGTGATATGCACTTTATTGTAAGCAGTGCAGTCCAGGACCACATTTAGAGTGTAAAATGATAACACAGGGTCGAGTCTCATTATGACCTACTTTTGATGTCAGCAGCGTGTAGCCAATGAAAAACGGCACGTGTCATGAGCTGGCTTGGTAGGTATATAAGGTGACATGTAGGCATTCTGCAAACGTATCAACCATAACTGTCATGGGTAAAAAGTGCAATTTATCCAACTTTGAAAAGGGGATGGTCATTGGCTTTTAGGCCAAGGCAGTATTTCTAAAACAGTGCAGTTTGTGAACTGTTCGCGTGCTGCTGTGGTCAAAGTGTACCAGAACTGGACAAAAGGCACCATTGCAATTAAACGGCATGGAAAATGCGGAGCACAACATGCCATTGATGTTGAGGTGAACGTCGGTTGCAAAGGTGTGTGACGGCCAACCGACAAGCTAAAGTTGAGCAACTCGCCGTCCAAACAAGGAGGCTACCAGACGTTTATCTAAAAATTACAGTATTCTGTCCCGTATGGGGCTCAGAAGCAAACTGATGGTCACTGCACCCATGCGGACGAGGGTTAATCATCAGAAAAAGCTTGCATTTGCACGACCGTAGTGAAATTGCACCTCTTCTGATTAACAAAGGGTTGTCTTCTGTGATGAGTCATGTTTTCTGCTCCACCGACTGGACGGACGTTGGAGTGTCAGGAACGAAAACTCAGTGAACAAACACTCTGCCACCATTGTTGGAAGAACACAAGCTGGTGGCAGCAGAATTATGGTCTGGGGAATGTTTTCTTGGCATTGTCAGAGTCTACTCATACCACTGGAAGGCCGATTGGGTTATCTATCCATCCCTTCAAATCAAGTACACCCATAAATGCGGACTGTCTTCCCTGGAGTAGATGGGATCTTCCAGCAGGACAATGCAACATGTCATATGACCATAATTGTCCGGGAGTGGTTGGAAGAGCAAAAAGACGTCTTCCAAGTACTTCCCTGGCCTCCAAATACCCCGGACTTAGATCGCGTTTGAGATTCTCCACCACGCACTCTTCAGCAGCTGGCGGATGCATTGCATTCTGCATGGCACCAGATACCCTTGCAAACCTTCCAGTATCTTATGGACTCACTACCACGCAGTCTAGCTGTCCATGTTGCACATGGCGGTTATTAGGGATATTAATGTGACTCAACTGTGTATATTGTAAATGCAATTATGTTTCTGTGAAATCTACGATGTCGTTTTTTGCAGATTAACTTCCTGTGGTGAGAAAAGGTTTGGAATACACAGGAAGCTTCTCCGATACACCCACAGGCATTCATACCATTTGTTAATGGGAGATCGCTGCCATTAATTACTGATTAGCTCATGGATCCATTTTATTGAGAGGAGTCACCTGGGTCTAAAGGGTACGTATTTCAGCTTATCCATTTTGAATCTCTACCTTGTGGTGAAGTGGTTGGTGTACTTCAATTAAGCTGTACCACGTAGGGTCCCCAAAGAAGCGCAGGTCATAGCAGAGAGGTAAGACAAATTGAGGTACAGCAATATAGCTGTAGGAGTCATAATTGTCTGGCACTGAGATATCAGGTTGTGCATACAACATATCCTGTTAGTTTCCAAACAACAAAATTTAAGAAATATTTTTTAATAAATATAATTTTTAAAAAATGCTCTTTTAAAAATGCACAATAGAAACAATTGTGATCCTTGTCCCTGTTTACATAAAACATCAGTTTAAAAAAATTTGCGTTTTTTTCCCTCTTGGTTTTCAGCGCTTTTTTTAAATGATGTAGAGCAGTACTGATAAATGATACAGTGCCTTGCAAAAGTATTCACCCCCCTTGACTTTTTACCTATTTTCTTACATTACAGCCTTAAATTCAATGTTTTGCTAATCTGAATTTTATGTGATGGATTAGAACACAATAGTCTAAGTTGGTGAAGTGAAATGAGAAAAAATATATACAATAAAATAGAAAACAGAAATTTGGCATGTGCGTATGTATTCACCCCCTTTGTTATGAAGCCCATAAAAAGCTCTGGTGCAACTAATTACCTTCAGAAGTCACATAATTCGTGAAATGATGTCCACCTGTGTGCAATCTAGGTGTCACGTGACCGGTCAAACAAATACACACCTTTTTTGAAAGGCCCCAGAGCCTGCAACACCTAATCAAGAGGCACCACTAACCAAACACTGCCATGAAGACTAAGGAACTCTCCAGACAAGTAAGGGACAATGTTGTTGAGAAGTGCAAGTCAGGGTTAGGTTATAAAAAAATATTAAAATCTTTGATGATCCCCAGGAGCACCATCAAATCTATCATAACCAAATGGAAAGACCATGGCACAACAGAAAACCTGCCAAGAGGCGGCCGCCCACCAAAACTCCCGGACCGGGCAAGGAGGGCATTAATCAGAGAGGCAGCACAGATACCGAAGGTAACCATGGAGGAGCTGCAGAGTTCCACAGCAGAGACTGGAGTATCTGTACATAGGACGACAATAAGCCGTACGCTCCATAGAGTTGGGCTTTATGGCAGAGTGGCCAGAAGAAAGCCATTACTTTCAGCAAAAAACAAAAATGACACGTTTTGAGTTTGTGAAAAGGCATGTGAGAGACTCCCAAAATGTATGGAGGAAGGTGGTCTGGTCTGATGAGACTGAAATGTAACTTTTCGGCCAAAGAAAATGCTATGTCTGGCGCATCATGCTGTGGCGATGTTTTTCAGCAGCCGGGACTGGGAAACTGGTCAGAGTTGAGGGAAATGTGGATGGATGGTGCTTAATACAGGGATATTCTTGAGCAAAACCTGTACTACTCTGAGCGTGATTTGAGGCTAGGACGGAGGTTCACCTTCCAGCAGGACAATGACCCCAAGTGAGCTAAAAGAGGTTGCTCTCGGAGTGGATTATCATGGCTATAGAACTAACCTATGAAGGTTGGTTCGTTCTCTGATGAGAACCTCTGACTTACCTTTTTTTGTCAATGACCCAAAACACACTGCTAAAGCAACACTTGAGTAGTTTAAGGGGAAACATATAAATGTGTTGGAATGGCCTAGTCAAAGCCCAGACCTCAATCCAATAGAACATCTGTGGTCAGACTTAAAAAGATTGCTGTTCACAAGCGCAAACCATCCAACTTGAAGGAGCTGGAGCAGTTTTGCAAGGAGGAATGGGCAAAAATCCCAGTGGTAAGATGTGGCAAGCTTATAGAGAATTATCCAAAGTGACTTGGAGCTGTGATTGCTGCAAATGGTGGCTCAACAAAGTATTGACTTTAAGGGGGTGAATAGTTATGCACATTGAGTTTTTCTGTTATTTTGTCCTATTTGTTGTTTGCTTTAAAATAAATAGAAAAAAAAATCATCTTCAAAGTTGTGGGCATGTTCTGTAAATTAAATGATGCAAATCCTCAAACAATCCATGTTAATTCCAGGTTGTGAGGCAACAAAACACGGAAAATGCTAAGGGGGGGATGAATACTTTTGCAAGGCACTGTATGTCCCTTTATTTACTTTATTTATTGCATATCTTGCTTTGTGTAATGTGTGTGCACAGCATGCTTGTGTGCAAATATTCTCTGCACCAACTTAGTGTGTAACCTAACACAGTCCTATGGTCATAAATACGCAAGTCATCTGCTACATGCACACGTTGCCAAATCATACAGAGCCTGAATTAGTAATAAGGATTAGAGACAGGAGTACTGAACGGTATGATGGGAGGATATGAAGATCCAGGGGGTGTGGCACTGGCTCATCCTACAAGGCCCAGGCAGCAAGTAGTTTTACATCATATGGGAGGGAGAGATGCATATAACTCACCAAACATTACACACACACATATAAGGGAGTACACCCCTCATATTTTTGTAAACATTTTATTATATCTTTTCATGTAACAACACTGGAGAAATGACACTCTGCTACAATGTAAAGTAGTAAGTGTATAACAGTGTAAATTTGCTGTCCCCTGAAAATAAATCAACACACAACCATTAATGTCTAAACCGTTGGCAACAAAAGTGAGTACACCCCTAAGTAGAGATGTCCAAATTGGGCCCAAAGTGTCAATATTTTGTGTAGCCACCATTATTTTCCAGCATTGCCTTAACCCTCATGTGCATGGAGTTTACCAGAGCTTCACAGGTTGCCACTGGAGTCCTCTTCCACTCCTCCATGATGACATCACAGAGCTGTTAGAGACCTTGCACTCCCCCACCTTTCATTTGAGGATGCCCCACAGATGCTCAATAGGGTTTATGTCTGGAGACCTGCTTGGTCAGTCCATCACCATTACCTTCAGCAAGGCAGCGGTTGTCTTGGAGGTATGTTTGGGGTCGTTATCATGTTGGAATACTGCCCTGCAGCCCAGTTTCGGAAGGGAGGGGGATCATGCTCTGCTTCAGTATGTCACAGTACATGTTTGTATTCATGGTTCCCTCAATGAACTGTAGCTCCCCAGTGCCGGCAGCGCTCATGCAGGCCCAGACTATGACACTCCCACCACCATGCTTGACTGTAGGCAAGACACACTTGCCTTTGTACTCCTCACTTGGTTGCCACACACACGCTTAACACCATCTGAACCAAATAAGTTTATCTTGATCTCATCGGACCACAGGATATGGTTCCAATAACCCATGTCCTTAGTCTGCTTGTCTTCAGCAAACTGTTTGCAGGATTTCTTATGCATCATCTTTAGAAGAGGCTTCCTTCTGGGACGACAGCCATACAGACCAATTTTATGCAGTGTGCGGCATATGGTCTGAGCACTGACAGGCTGACCCCCCACCCCTTCAACCTCTGCAGCAATGCTGGCAGCACTCCTATGTCTATTTCCCAAAGACAACCTCTGGATATGACGTTGAGCACATGCACTTAATTTCTTTGGTCGACCATGGCGAGGCCTGTTCCGAGTGGAGCCTGTCCTGTGAAACCCCTGTATAGTCTTGCCCACCGTGCTACAGCTCAGTTTTAGGGTCTTGGCGATCTTCTTATAGCCTAGGCCATCTTTATGTAGAGCAACAATTCTTTTTTTCAGATCCTCAGAGAGTTCTTTGCTAGGAGGTGCCATGTAGAACTTCCAGTGACCAGTATGAGAAAGTGGGAGCGTGATAACCCAAAATTTAACACACCTGCTCCCCATTCACACCTGAGACCTTGTAATACTAACAAGTCACATGACACCGGGGAAGGAAAATGGCTAATTGGGCCCAATTTGGACATTTCCACTTAGGGGTGTACTCACTTTTGTTGCCAACGGTTTAGAAATGAATGGCTGTGTGTTGAATTATTTTGAGGGGACAGCAAATTTACACTGTTATACACTTACTACTTTACATTGTAGCAGAGTGTAATTTCTTTAGTGTTGTCACATGAAAAGATGAAATAAAATATTTAACAGAGCTTTTAAACAGTGTGAGGCAGAGTATCCAACTTTTAAACAGAGCTTTTAAGCATTTCTTAATAAAGCACATAAATGAAAAAGATACATTAGTATATTATATTCATAGTGAAATCCAGAAACTTTCCATGTCCCATCTAACTATGTATTTATGTAAAGGTTAGAATATTTGTCAGTTACTCCTCCATGTTTGTTTAGAGCTGTAGCTGCCATTTTGAATTAATTATTTCTCACTAACACTCCGATTGAATGAAGAGTTCAAGAGCCAGCTAAGGGGCCAATCAAAATGCACAGTACCACAAAACATGTGGGTCTCAAGAGATACAGAAAATACATATTTATTGCATAGTGTCCTAAAGAGATAATGGAGAGGTAACAGAAATTATTTCCAAAGTATCAATGGACAGACCAAAGTTGTAATATAGTGAAGAAGGAATATAGTAAAGTCATGAATCATACCATTTTTTTCTTGTCCGATTCTTTGTTGGGGTCTTCAGTGTAGGAAAGGACAAAATCGATCCTCCGAATTCCATCTCTGAAGAAAATGGAGTCCTTGCTTTGGTGGTGTTTGTCTATCTGTGGGGTATAAATCATAAAAAGTCAGTTTTCTGCAGGATCTTATTAGAACTGGAAGAAACAAATGTAAGGTCCTTCACCAAGGAGTACTGGAGAAAAAAGAAAAAAAAAAAGGTGGCCTTAATGGATTTAAAAAAAAAAATGTTTACCTTACATGACAGAACAGTATTTTTTCCCCCTTGTTACTCCACAATGTTATTATTTATAAATAGTTATGTTTTATATGACAACTCCACTTTTTAGGGTGCTAAAGAAAGGTTTTTATTTATTGAAGACATTAAAAAAAAAAAAAAAACTACTGTAGAGGGGGAAAACGTTTCGTAGACATTGCATATGACATGTTGAATCTTCCACATTTCCTGTTGGACTGGAGACAGAAGAGTTTTTGCACATATTTGGCAAAAAGAATAGAAGAGTAGAATAAGGGGTAAGGAAGAAGGATTTGTCGATTCATTGGTGGATTCAGATTTGATTTCAGGACAGGACACCTACTTTCATAGGCTCAGTAGAGGCGGCTTGCAAGTATACTTCAAAACCTTGCGTGCCCTGCTCTGTAACCTCCCCCTTGTGCCTGGAAAAGGAAGTATAACTATCATGGCACTGCCATGCACCAACAGAGTCTGCTAAAATGGAAAATGTTTTTTGCCCAGGAGTTCCATAGCTGCTAATGTTGTTAATGTGATGCATGCTTCACATTAAAATTATGTCTACAGTGGTCCTTTAAACATCTCCAAGTTGCTTTACAGAGTTCTTGGAGCTTGCTATACAAAGATGTGAAGCCAGGCTGTGGTTATAATTAACAGAACAGGATATAAGAAAGTTGCTAAATATATCTTTCAAAATTATAAAATATACCTTAAAACAATTATTACACTACTTTAATGTAATGAAATGAAACGATGATTAAGGGTTATGTATATAAAGTAATGAATGGGTTCCCTGGTAGTCCAGAGGTTAGGATTCAGTGCTTTCACCACTGTGATCTGGGTTTGATTCCAGTCAGTGAACCAAGAGGTCACACCACCACTAAGCCATGGTTGGGTCTGGTCAGTACTTGGATAGGAGACCATCTAGAAATACCAGGAGCTGTATGTTGTGGCCCACTGGAGAAGGAACTGGCAAGCCACTTCAGTATCTCAGCCATGAATATCAAGTGGATCAGCATGGTGTGTTGTGGTACATGAAGTCACTGGGAGTTAGACACGAACAAACCAAACAAAATATAAAGTAATAATAAGCAGGGACAAATACAAATAAATACAGCTTTGGGTTAGGCATAACACAGGGAGCCGGTAAGATGTCATTAGTCAAGACAATATTCATACAACCAAGAAATAAAATGCATTCTGACTTTTGTTACATTTCTCAAACTGAGCTTAAGAGTCAGAGTCAGTTTCCCCTCAAAATTCCTCAGTATCATGGTTCCAACCAGGCAGTGAGATTCAATATGCCAGCATTGTGCCTAAACCCACTTACTATTTGATCCTTTCAAGCAATGGTACATCTTAGACATCCTTCCGAACATTGCATTGGATTATGGTACAGTACTGGAAATCCATTCACAGACTGAGTTTCCATCCTGATATGGGTCTCAATAGAGTGAGGTTGGTTCTGGCAACTGTAAAAGGAGGCTGGAGAGAGACTGACCAGACAGCGAGCCACTGATATGTTCTCAAGGCTGACAGCAGCATACTTATGATGGAATCCATATTAAAAGGATTAAGGCAAATAAATAGTACATATTAAGTCCAATTTGCATGTCACTACCCATAATTGCAATGGGAGCAACATTCACGGAAAAACTCTATTGCCTGTTTGAGATATGCAGGTAAAGTCAGATTACTTTTTCTTTGTTGCTTTATATATATATATATATATATATATATATATATATATATATATATATATTGAGTGGTGAGTTTTCAATCACTTTTCTACCAACAATAGCATACTTAGTGTATGGTCATCACACAGCAAAAAATTATATGCCATTTTAATTTAAAATGAAAAATTAGAAAAAGACAAAATAGGTGCAAAAAAGGTAGGCATTTTATTAAGCCATTGTGTGTTGCACATACTTTAAGCACACTAAGTTCAATATTGTTACTATTAATTATTTCTTTCAGGCAAAGTTGCATCCAGATTAGGACAGAATCATACTTAAATCTTCTGTCAGACTGTCTTTTCAACGGGGTCTCCTCCTCGGTCTCTCATGCAAGTACACATGCACTCACTATCTCAGGTAAACAGTTGTGGCCCTGGTCTATGCACTCTATGTACCATTTATGCTCTCTCTCCGATTGTGTTTCTAAGTTGTCTTCAATGCTTTCAGTTTGTCATTTTGCGGTTTGTTACTTTCTGATGTGGGTATGTCCTTGTAAATTAAAAAGCTTTCCATTAGTGCTGCTGCGAGTAGTTAGAATAGTTACTGCCATTTCCCACCGAGAAGATACAAACTTTCTGTGTATTCAAGGTCTCCTCCCACCTCAGGAAGTTGTGCTACTGGAAGCAGGATGGCAGGACCCATAGTAGAATAAATGCATATTAAAAGTAATAATTTAGAGGCTGTATTATATTTCGTTTCATTCTAAAAAATAAAAGTTGCATATTTTTAAGTATAGTTCTTCACAACAGGAGTGATCAGCCCACACAGGTCTACAACTCATGTGTTCCTTCAGGAAACTAAAGTTGCATACTAGTTAATGGCCGAATATAGCATACTAGTCATTTGCCCGTCATAAATGAGGGGATAATATTTGTTCCCACCAACCCAGTTTCTCCTGTATCTCGTTCACCCCCCTCTTCCTCCCCTGTCTCCCCCCCCCCCCTCTCCCCTTTTTATATATAAATGGTGGGAGGGGTGGGAATAGAGAGTCAGATGACTGTTAGATATTGGAAATGACATTTTTCACCCTCCGAGTAATAGAAGCAGGCTGCTTGCATCAGGAAATTCAAGCTCTATATAAATGTAAACATCCTTGTAACACACACACACCTAAAACCAGAAAGTATCATGCATTCTTCCAGGGTCTAGATCACGCCTGAATTTTTTTTTTATTGTAACTTGTACAGTGGTCCTTTAACCTTTTGTGTAAATTAAAGAATAGATAATAAAACATATGTTGGGGGTCTATGGCTTATCCCGGTCTCCTTTTCTAGTAAATTACGAGCAAAGTGGGTAGGCCTGGTATTAGGGCACAGGCCATTAACCCTTATGATTCCATACTACCTAAGCTCACCCTATAGGCATTTGTGCTCTACAGTTGGCCATTAGCCATATCCCCAATATAATCTACACTATAATTACAGTACAGTGAACCCCCAATTAGCACCCCTCAATATACCACTGTTATCCATTCTTAAGGACCCCCAAATGCCTAAACATCCCTATAACCCCAAGCCCTATACATTTTACTAAGAGCAGTGCTCCAAACACAGTTGTAGTCTATGGACCATGCAAGTTGATATGGCCCCCCCCAAGGCCGGTTTAGAGCCATTGTTTATAAAGACCAACAGGTTGCAGGGGTCGGTCTTAGGCTCCATGAAGGTCCTTAGAGACTACATGGGTAGTAAGACTTAGCGTTATGGATCATGGGTGTCTTTAGGGAACCACATTGTTGTTGTTGTTTAACAAATAGACCTGTTGTGAAAAACTGGTGTACCTGTGGGCTTGGAGCACATGAAAGCAGTATGTTTTTTTATCCAGCTATGTAAATTCCAGCTTTGCCAAAACAAACACAAGAGAAACTACTCTTAAACCAAATCCAACATATTTATATTAATGACATGTTCTTGTTAGGACCCCACTTCTCCTTAATCACATCCTGAAACGGTTAGTTGTTAACAACCAAACTTCAAATTTTGGTTAGGACAATTGATAAAACAGGACATGCAACATTTATAGCACAGATTACAAATGTTAGATTATTCACAGACCCAGCAAACCAAAACCAGCATTAAAATAGCCAGTCAAACCACCGCAAAATAAAAGTCCTGGTTTACCCTGAGACGACGTTTCAAGAACAAGCCCTGTTTGCGCCATTTCTGTAGAGTAACCAGCAAAAAAAAAAAAAAAGGGAAGATTACAAAATATGCAATTCAAATACTCATTGATTTACAAGAGAACTATCAATTTACAAAGTATATTAATAATGTGATTTATTTATTATTTTTATTTTAAGTGAGAGGTTGGCCTGTGAGTATTTATAAAGCAGCATTATACATTTGGATGTAGTTACAATTAAATATTCTCCAATTTGGTTGGCTGGTCGCTAAATGTAAACGAGAGGTACTGCACATTCAAGTTGGTGGGAAATGAGTCTGTTTCCGTGTCTTGTTCTGTAAAAAGTTGGACAGATCATCTGAAGTTGAAGAAAAAAATTACTCGTCTATGATTATGTGAAAAACCAACAGCACTAGCCGCTGTGTAAGTCATGAACATGCAAGTATTTTTTGGGGAAAGGTCGAAGTTTGTGTTAAGACTTTATTTATGAGTAGAGGAATCCATTTTGCATTTGTTACATCACTTCCTGAAAGATGGATCACAAGGTTGTGTGTATATATAGATCAGTAGGGAGAGGGGTATGGGGGTCATGGATTAGAAAAAGAAGGGAGGAGTGGAAGGAACAGTGGATATATCCAAGATCTGCATTTACTTCTGTTAAATGACCACTGTATAGATTCACATAATTCACACTTGCTGTGATCAACTATTTTTTTTTTTTTTTTAAGGTTTGTTGGTTATTTCTCAGCATTTTTGTTCTGTATATTCTAATGCATATGTTACATCTTAACCAGTATTGCTTCTGAGTTGATAAAGAGAGGTGGACCTCTCGAAAGCTTGTCCAATAAAAAAGGTCACTTTATACTGGAGTACCCTGATTGTTCATCAAAAAAGGAGGAAACAACGAGAAGTCAGAAGTTTTGTTAGATAGCCGGATATCACAATCTTTCACCCACAAAGGCCTAGAAGTAGGCTGCTGGCATCAAGTGATGCAAGCATTGGTTTCCAGAAATGTAAACTCCATACCTCACACACACACACACCAATATATATCACAGTTGCCTCCAGTAAAGCAGAGACATCAAAAACATTCCAATGAAAAACTAGTCACGATCACTGTCAGACTTGAACTATTTCCCCCTTTGTTTTCCAAGGCGTCCGTACGTTAAAGGACCGATCTACATTTAGAAGTCAACTCCATGAGTTGACAGAGATTTGTCTAATGCTGACATATATAAACCTTGACGTATTTTAAATTGATTGATTGAGGAGTGTGCTATTTAAGAAGAAGGACAGAGACATTAAGAACATTTATCATCATTTTTATAATGATGATAAGTATTTAACTGAATATGGGATTTGTTCTAAATAAGGAAAGATAAAGTGACACAGAAAAAGCCATAGTTATTGCATATATGAGCACATGAAAATAAATACAATTGTAATTGTTATTATAAATAACAAAGATCCAGCATCTGATCTGTTGGTTTTATTAATGGCAATTCATTAAAATTAAGAGTGCAATGAAGCAGCATGGACAATGGTAATAAAATGAACAATTCATTTTCTTTTTTAATGAAACCATACATAATCTGAATAGTAGATAAAACATAAAAAGATTTTTGTAACCTCTTTCTTGGAGCATGCACATTTTATAGTCATGGCTGTCTTAAGAATTAAATAACTGCTTGTTGCCTTCAGTGCTGCTGGCACTGGGGAGTTACAGTTCATTGTGGGAACCATGAATGCCAAAATGTACTATGACATACTGAAGCAGAGCATGATCCCCTCCCTGCAGTATTCCAACATGATAACGACCCCAAACACACCTCCAAGACTACCACTACCTTGCTAAAAAAACTGAAGGTAAAGGTGATGGACTGGGCAAGCATGTCTATACCTAAACCCTATTGAACATCTGTGGGGCATCCTCAAACAAAAAATGGGGGAGTGCAGGGCCTCTAACATCCACCAGATCCGTGATGTCATCATGGAGGAGTGGAGAAGGACTCCAGTTGCAACCTGTGAAGCTCTGGTGAACTCCATGCCCATGAGGGTTGAGGAAGTACTCGAAAAGAATGGTAGCCACACAAAATATTGACACTTTGGGCCCAATTTGGACATTTCCTATTAGGGATGTACTCCCTTTTGTTGCCAATGGTTTAGACATTAATATATATATATATATATATATATATATATATATATATATATATATATATATATCTACAGTGTCTGCTGTTTAAAACATAAGCTCCAAATATACCAGGTGTTTTACTGACATACTTGCTTGCAAAATGGCACATAGTGATCCAGAAAAGAAGGCATTATATTGGTGGATGCTGAGAGCTTATTTCTTTAGATATTTACAGATGTGTAAACTTTCTTGATGTGACCGCTATTCTAGTATTTTGCAAGATTAAAGGAGGTTACGAATATGTTCTAAAGCATAAAAAGCATTTTTTTTTACAGTACAACTACATTTTTAGAGCACTGGGGTGACTTCTCACTTGGGTACAATCTCTGTAGCAGGAATGGATTGCACCTTAATGATGAGGGAGATTGTGTGCTGGGGGAAAGGATGGTAGAACGGCTGGGGGAGTTTGTAAACTAGTAGGTGGGGGGATGGACTAGATAGAAATAATGGGGCAGAAAGTGTAGAGGGGGTAAGAAACAAATTAACTAGAGGAGATGGGGGAGGGTTAGTATAGTCGATAGGGAGGTATTGTAAACTAACTCAAGTACAGTGGCAGGCACTTCAGAACTACAGACTCATAAAATTGAGTATATGCTTGCTAATGGCAGGAGTTTGCCAGGTAAAATGGGAGAGTTAGAATTATTAGCAGTTAATAAAAAAATGGATTTAATAGGCATTACTGAAACATGGTGGGATGACTCATGACTGGACTGTTATTCTGGATGGTTATAACCTATTTAGGAAAGATAGGTGCAATAGTAAAAGAGGAAGAGGGATTTGTCTGGATGTTAAGCCTGAATTAAAGCCTATAGTCAGAGAAGATATTTATGCTGGAACTAGCGATAATGTTGAATGTTTGTGGGTAGAGTTAAATAGCGGGGGAGCAAATTCTAACAGAATATTAGTTAGAGTATGCTATAAAGCCCAAAATATAATTGAAAGGGAGAAACTGCAATTATTGTTACAGATTGGAAATGCAGCTAAGCATGGGCAAGTTCTAATAATGGTAGATTTTAACTACCCTGAAACAGACTGGATGAATGAGCCCAGCAGTTCAGCTAAGGAGAGCAGGTTCTTGAGCACACTCAGAGATCATTATCTGGCCCAGATTATACAAGAACCTACTAGAAATTAGGCTATCTTGGATTTAGTCATCACAAATAATATTGATGTAGTATCAACTCTGTAGTATAAAATATTAATGACTTAGAAGTAGGATTGGAAGGTAGTGTCTCCATTTTTGCGTATGACACGAAGTTGTGCAAGGTAATTAAATCAGATAATGATGTACTTTCCCTCCAAAGGGATTTGCATAAATAAAGAAATGGGCAAGTAATGGCAGATAAGATTTAATAAGAATAAATGTAAGGTTATGCATCTGGGAAGGAAAAAATAACCATGCAATCTATAAACTTAATGAAGCAAATCTAGGGGTATCTGGTATTGAAAGGGATCTGGGAGTGCTTGTGGACAACCACCTACCTAATAGTTCTCAATGCCAAGCAGCAGCTGCAAAGGCAAATAAACTATTAGTATGTATTAAGAAGGGTATAGAAGCAAAGGAGGCAGATATAATTCTGCCACTATACAAATCCCAAGTACGCCCTCATTTGGAATATTGAGTACAGTTTTGGGCACCACTTCATAAAAAAGGACATTTTAGAGCTGGAAAAGGTACAGAGGAGGGCAACAAAACTAATAAGAGGAATTGATAGATAACTTTAAAAAGGGACTGGATATATTTTTAATTAAAAAGGGCAAATCAGGGATATCCTGGTTAATTAATTAAAGAGGGAGTATTGATCCAGGGAGGAATCTGATTGCCAGTATCTGGGGTCAGGAAGTATTTATTTTTTTCACTTTTGAGACAATTGGCAAAGGCTCACTGTATTTTTTTTTGTTTGTTTGCCTTCCTTTGGATTAATTAACAATTAATCCACATATTGCAGATCAGAGAAGTTCTAAAATGTTTGAACTTTTATAACTATGTAATTACTATGTAAATTAAGTGTAATACAATAGTAAATGTATCTATTTTAGAAACCCTTATGAAATGTTATGCTACTCATGAACAAACTTACATGGAAATCTATAGAATATATCATTTCTTAATAATTATTGTGATGAAAAAAAATATATATGTTGGAATGATCTAGAAATATTAGTGCAAAGCATAGGTAAAATGCTGTTTAAGAAGAAAAATCCCCTCTCTCTTGGATCTCTCAGACATAGAAGAGCATTTGTAATCAGTGGTTGGATATCTCAATGCCAGTCCTGTATTGGCCACCATAAAAGTCATATGTCAAACTTATACCCCTATTTTTTATTTACCTACAGATGTTATAGTAACTGTTCAATAATCATTAGGAGCAAAGATGAGTTTTAATTCAATGCCAATTGAGATTTTACTTTTTTATTCAACTACATGAACAAATATTTCTTGCTCCTTTCTACCCAGTGGTAGAGGTTTTGGTCTTGTTGGGTTGCAGAAGAACTGTAAAAAGTTTATGTAGAGACAATTTTGTCCATTGGCTGGATACTGCTGTATAAAAATGGTGGGCTCTGCATATCAGCTGGTCTCTACACAGATCATTCTAAAAGTTATTTAGAGCTGCCACCTAGCCAGAGTAGATCTCATCCCCTTGACTACCTTACAGAAGTTTAAGACAAGCAGTTTGGCTAAGAAACTAATACAGTGCTGTCGCACTTAGGATAATCACTAAACACAAAGAGTCAGAGGCGCTCATCTAAAAACAAACCACACCTAAGTAGGTTTGTTCTATAGGTCTTGTCACCTATTCAGAGATCAGCCTCTTTTAGCTCAATTGTGACCTTCAAAGGGAGACATATTGTGTAGTATATCAGTCGGGTCTAATAAAAAAAAAGAGTGATCAAGTCCTGAAATAACAAGCAATTCTACCCTGAACAGGAGAAACCGCAAACTCCAGAAATACAATTTGGCCTACATTGGGTCTCGACAATATGGTTTAGCGAATAACTCCCTAAGCTACAGCAAGCATGGATTCCACATCTGTTGCATATGGAAATGCCCTTAGGGATTAGTCTTCATAAAGGCTATAGGGGCTCCAAACAAAAATAGAGTTGCTCAATAAGAGGACGAACTAACCTTAATAGGTTAGTTCTATGGACATGACAATCCTCTGAGAGCATCCTCTTTTAGCTCCTTTGTGTCCTTTACAGGGAGAAATTGTACTATATGTTTCACTCAAAAGAATTAGCAAAATTTGTTAGATTGTAAGTTTACGAGTTTTCAATATTGTAAGGCGTTTCAGCGAAAGCTCCACGCACACTTGATTCTAAACTCAAAACAGGGCTCTCAATTCTTTATGGTGTGTCAATTTTTATTTTGCCTGATACTTTACCCTTGTTCAGAACTACAGAATATTTTGGCGCGTTACAAATAAGGATAATAATAATAATAATAATAATAATAATAATAATAATAAAAGAGTGATCAAGCCCTGAAATTTCAGTGTATGTAGTGTACGTACGGTTTGGCCTCTTAGGTTAGCGAGTACAGCAGCACCTCACTGAAGAGGGCCAAGAGAGGCCGAAACGTATGTCCGGGGTTTGCGGAGACCATTGGGAAGAATCTAAAGGAATAATTGTAACATCACATACTCCGAAATTAGGGGGTTTTGTATAAATTGTTTGCACTTTCTTATTTTCGGTTATAGTTCGGCTAAGAAGTTGTTGTTTGAGAGCAATTTTACTATTCATTATTTTTAGTAATGCTCAATACTTAAATTAAACATCTAGCACCTGTAGTTCTATCATTTCAATGGTCTTGTCTCATGCAAGGTATTCTTAGATTGCACCTTCCCTGGCCTAGGTACGAAGGAAAAGCAAGAAAGGTCGAATAGTGGATGAGGATTAAACCTCCTCCCCCCCCCCCTCCCCCACACGCCACATTTTATCCAAGCGTTGCACTTACAAAATCTTTATTGAGAAAAAAGGTAATTATTTCTGTTGTCTTTCAATAATTAGTGGAGGGGAAATATCTGTTACTCTTCCCATGTGCTAGTAAGGTTAAAATAAGGTATAAAATAAAAGGAACTTTATGGAAAAACAAGCATAATCCTGAAAGAAAGAGGAGCGGGAAAAAAAGGGAAAATGGCCACACAAGACAACCCAGAGCCCTCTCACCAATACCCGAACAACACGTTCCAATTTGCCTTTTATTTGATGTGTTTCCCTCTAAAAAAGGTTTGCTTATGTATACTCAATGGATTGGGCAATCTATATATCTATGAAAAGCTTTAGTTATATCCATTTATACTTATTTTGTTACAGTAGACCAATTTAATCTTAAAGTAAAACTATAATTTAAAAACCTTATGCCCTGTAAGTCTAGTTACTCCCCAAGAGGTAAATTCTACATGGGTATTTTAGTAATATTTTCTATTTTACTATTTGAATCTTGATGGCAAGCTTGAAAAGATTCAGTCTATGTTAGGCTTGCTCAGACCTTAATAATAACAAATACCTTGGACTTATTTCCCTTGAAATTTACTTTTGTGATGTAAAAATTAAATGACCACTGTAGTCATCTATACATCTATAATTATATATCTCTATCTAAAAGTTTATTTTAGTTTTTAGTCAAAGGTTTCTAGGAGGTAAAAAAGGTGCATTTTTATCTTTTATACCAAATTATTCTTTACTGCAGGCATTAATTTCCATTTGTGAGCTCATTCGGTCTGTTAATTTCCCATAAACTAACTAATTTTCAATTACTGCTTCTGAAATCTCTGGCAGGTGTTGATGCCGGTAGCATGACTTCAGCGCGTCTTAGATCTACGCGCCGATACATGCGCGCACACACACACTGGTTATATGCACGCACATCTTTCAAATTGAAAATTGTATATCTGACAGCAGTGTAATTGCATTTTAGAGGTAATTACGTTATTTAAAATTTTCCATTTCAAGATTATTAAATTCGTTTTTAAAAATATTTCTTAAACATATAAATCCAGGTGCTCTTTTAAAATTTGAAATTGTTCAATGATATTAAACGTGTGGAACCATTGTGTAAGAGATTTTGGAATTGGAACGTGTTTCCTAGAAGGTGAAGAACCGAACACCTATATACATGCACCTACAGTACCAACATCTAAAAAGTACACACCACCAACTACAAACCATGCACTGGGCTACACAATGTCTTACCCGTTGATGATTGGTGATGAGAAAGCTGCTCTCAGTGCTGCTTGGGCCCTGCCAGTGCCATCATGGGAAAAATACATATAATGTGGTTAGTCACAGCACAAAAGCGTTCCTGCATACTCTTCAGCGCAAACATATTATTGCAAAAACCAAAGTATCTCACAGTAACACAGCAGAGGTTCAAAATAAGGTATAAATGAAAAGTATAGATAGCGACAAGCACAATTGAAATTTATAAAAACATGCATTTTCTTACAGTAATTGATGTTTATTCTATATAAAGTGTTGGGCTGGTTGACAGCTGTATTAAAAGGTTATGGAAGTATCCCTATTTCTACGTGTTTCTAAGCCAACACATATTGTTTATATCAGAAACATTACATTGATTCATTCTTTACATGTTTATTTTAAAAGATTTGCTTTCCACACACCCCAAGCTGCTTACAAAAGGTACGGTGTATCTACCAATAGAAACACTGCAGTCAAGTATGCTTTTTTTAACTCTAACTTTAATAGACCCTTCAATGCTTTTTTACATTGTCTGATCTGCTTCCTTGTGGCGGGGACAAATACTACACATCCCATGATGCTTTGCTGCACAGACTGACTTCCCAGACACTGCAACAAAGTTGTAGCTGCTTTATTGGCTAAAATTAATTATGACTGCTTGCTAATTCAGCAGTGATTTTCAGGGGAGTTCCTTCTCCAATTCAACTGCCAGAAGACTTAAGACATTTGCAAACTTTAGGGTAAGTTTATTAATGTTAATTTTGGGATTTTTTTATGCACTACTGTTTCTCCTTTATCAGATGCTTCATGATCCATGAGACTTCAACATACCTTTAAGTTTTCAAGGATACTTAACTTATCTGGGGTCTGAACAATCACAGTCTTTTTTTTTTTTTTTTGCGAGTTACATATAAAGTAGGCTCAGATTCCCAAGGGGGTCAACAGTAACTATTTGTAATAATGGCCCCATTAGTCAATCCTTAATGGGTGAACCAGAAGGGCTGATTGACACCTAAACATTGCAAACTTCACTGAAGCATTACTGCAAGAAAATTAATTTTTTAATGACACTCAATTGAAAAAGTGCTTGTTATTAGATGTTATGTTTTATTTGGAACCTATGCTGTATTACTTTAAATGGGTCAGTAAGCACTTTTCATGTTAAATCAATTTTTACCGTTAATTAACAATAAAATCCATGTACAAACAGCACCAAACGATGTAAGCTTTATTTTTAAAATTATATTTTCTAGCTAAAGCTTTGCTTCTGTTTGCACTTGTATGTTTAATGTTAATTAATGGTGAAATAAAAAAATAAATTTAACATTAAACAATGCTCACACTGGCCCTTTAAGGACAATACGCTTAAGGCTGAGATGCAGGCAGATGGGGTGAAGCAATTTGTTATAAAACCCCCATGCTCGCAAGACGCATCTCTTATTAGTACACATGCAGGCACTGCCTTCACTAATCTCTACATGCCGAAAATGCAAGATCCTTTTTTAAAACATGCATATATATAAAAATTATTATTACTCTATTTTAGTCTTGAAGTAAATAACAATGTCAGTGATATTGTAGAAATGAAGAGATTTATATGTGTATTCTTTATTTCTGCATAACAATATTATGACATACAATTGCAATTGTTTTTATTAAAATTATTGTTAAGTCGTTCAGTCATGTCCGACTCCCCGTGATCCTATGGACCAGGCACATCATGTGTCTGGTTGTGCTTATCCATATGGTTTTCATGGCAAAGATACTGAAGTGGGTTGCCAGTTCCTTTTACAGCGGCCTCTCTGCTATGACCTGCCCATCTAGGGGGACCCTACATGTTGTAACTCACAGCTTCATTGTGGTACACAAGCCCCTTCACCACGACAGGATAGTGATCCAGAAGGGAATCGTTGAATATTTCCACCCAAAAACAAATGCATTTATTTATGTATATACTATTGATTTCTGCATTACTGGAACCTTTGTTGTGTAATGTTGCCCCATTAAAAAGGTTAAAGGCCCACTGTACTGGTTGTATAGGTTACAGTGGACATATTTGCAATGCATTTTTTAATGGTTTGGTAAGATCTTTCTTCCAACATAGCAATTTTCTACTGGTCTTTCTGCTCCTTCCAGCTTTATCTAAGAGTGCTTATTTGGTGGCACAGTACTAAAGAAAAAAAAATCCATGGGGTCCATTAGCAAAATACTCAGACTAATCCAGGGTGGCTTTTACTATCAATACTAGTGATTTGATGAGGATTTTTTAAAGAGGAAAATGACACCAGAGGACAGTAAAATGCAATAATCTTCAGGTATCTATTGATAAACCAATAGACCGCCCCAATGTTTTTTTATTATACAGTGCCTCTAACATCTACAATCCCCTTCTGGATCACTGATGAAGGGGCTTGTTTTCCTCAATTGAGCTGCGAGCCATACCATGTAGGGTCACAGACGATGGGCAGGTCATAGCAGAGAGATCAGACTAATCCACTGGAGAAGGAACTGGCAACCCACTTCAGTATCTTTGCCATGAAAATCTTATTGATTAGCACAGCCAGGTACAAGATGTACCTGGCGTGCTGCAGTCCAACGGTCATGGAGAGTCAGACATAACTGAATATGACAACCTATTAAGAAATCTGGAAGTGAAAGCATCCATAACGAGGTTTATGCAAAGACATAATTAACTTTCTAGTCTTACAAGCAACAAACAAAATTACACATTTTGGAATGGATAGTCTAACAATAATGTAAAAAAGTCAATTTTTTCATACTAAACATAACCAACGATTTGATACAAGTCCAGGAAGTTTTATATGAATGCAGATACACAGCATGTATCTGCTTGCAGCAGCATGACACTAGTAGTGTGAAGCTTCTCCCCTGTGGGCTTAAGAGTGAAAGATGGCAGCACTTCTGAGACTGAATAGAAGGAAACCGAGTTATTCAGGGGCTTATTGGAAGTATGTAAATCTTATGTTACAATTACGCATAATATACAATTAAGTAAATGTACATAAAATTTGTACATAAAAATATAAAATTGAAAATAGGATCTATTTTTTTTAAAGGAACCATACCGTGAAAGAAGGTAATCATTGACTGTATGGCTTTGAAAAGCATTAAGTGGCTTGTTATTTGGCACCTGGTAATTGTTGTACTTGAAGTATGTGAACTCAAGGCCATGGCATTTGTAGAAACAGATACAGAAACAAACATGGCAGCTCCAAAGCATATAATAGTTAAACAATAAAACACAATCTTTAAAAAGTATTTTATTTCTAATCTAATTTTGCCTGATATAACATGTAGTTCTTGAAAGGAATAGATTGCAAATATAAGACTAAATCTATCTATCTATCTATCTATCTATCTATCTATCTATCTATCTATCTATCTATCTATCTATCTATCTATCTATCTATCTATCTATCTATCTATCTATCTATCTATCTATCTATCTATCTATCTATCTATCTATCTATCTATCTATCTATCTATCTATCTATCGTAGCCTAGTGGTTAGGATGCAGGAGCTTTCACCACAGCATCCTGGGTTCAAATCCAGCCAGGGAACCAAGAG
Source organism: Discoglossus pictus (assembly GCA_027410445.1). NCBI lineage: Eukaryota > Metazoa > Chordata > Amphibia > Anura > Alytidae > Discoglossus > Discoglossus pictus. The sequence goes on along the minus strand of CM050175.1, from coordinate 60,538,088 downwards.
GTCACACTGGTCAGTACTTAGATGGGAGACCACCTGGCAATACCAGGATCTGTATGCTGTGGAACACACGGAGAAGGAACTGGCAACCCACCCACGGTATCTCTGCTGTGAAAACCAAGTGGATCGGCATGGTGTGTCCATGAGGTCACAGAGAGTCGGACACGATTGAGCAACGCCATTTACAGTTTACATAGTAGCCTGTGTAGGGTAACTACAACTATGTATAGAAGATAAAAAGCTCCACAATATTTGGTGTAATTATATGTGTTAACAGTGCTACGAATAGGAACTATTATACAGACCTGTGTGTATTTACAGATCTAAAGTGGTTGTTCAAACACTGAACTATATTCCCTTTATGTAAACGCTCTCACCGTGTGGGTGTTTGTGTAGAATCATCTAACAATAGCTCCACACACTTCCCGGGCCTTTGTTTATTTAGCAGTTAGAGCCTAAACTCAATTATCAAGCAGTTATTGCCTCTGGTCTGCGCACAAGCAGCTGTTCTGTGCAGCTGCCCCGGCTTCCTGACCTTCACCTTAGAGGATTTTCCAAAACCAAGTTATTGCAGCTCAAAACCTCTCACTGTGAATTAGGAACATATATAAATGTCAAGAGTATGTAAGAAAAAAAAGAGAGAGTATATTAGGGCAATATTTTTCCTAAAACTAACAGAATCTGATAAATTTAGATATCCCTCGAGAAGAGATAAAAAAAAATTCAATATATACACATGATGTCGCCAATTATAGACAAAAACTGTAAAAATGGATATCCTGTTGGGACATTTGAACACTGAAAATAGACAAAAATAAATAAATTGATAACATAAAACCCTAAATGACTTTGAAGAAAGAGAAAAAAGGTGAGAAAAAAAAAAAAAAAAAGATTAAGGAAAATAAGGAAAAAAGAAAAGAAAAATGAAAAAGAAAATAGGAAAAAAAAAAGAAAAGAATTATCCAAGATCACAAAATAAATTCTTAAAAAATTGTCCCATTATCGATGTTCTTCCTCGTCTGTTTTTATAAGTATACTTTGTTTATTCACTTTATTAGAACACTAGCGAATTGCCCGTCAAAAAATGACGGCAATGAAATTGTAAGGTAGCTAAATTAGTAAATGAATATATTGTACCTATTTTGAAGCATTGTGATGAAGAGCTGGCAATCTGTGTTGATGCTGCTGCAGCATTAGTGGTGTGGAGCTGCTGTATAAGCATGCTGAATGTGTGCAGTGTAACACTGTGCGTGCGCGAGACCAAACCGTTAGCGTAGTCGTGTACTTCCGCATTGGTGTAAAATGGCGAGTAATGTGTGGTATAGGTCTGTATCGGAATATCCGTAGGTGTTTTGTTGTGTTTTGCGAGTTTCTTGTGGTGTTTTGCGAGTTTAGAGTGCTGTAGCCTCGTTTTCGTTTTGTTCGGCGGCCATTTTTTCTCTCGCTTCGTTTTTTTTTTAGTCTCTAAACTGTTTTATTTCGAGTAAAATCGAGGTGTAAGTTGCATTTTTGAGGTCCTGGGTGCTCCCTCTTGGTGTAGGTAAGTTTTTTATGTATGTGCTGTGTGTATGTATTGTGTTTTAAATGTTTGTATGTCGGCGTGTTGCGTCCGATGTTTGCGAGGTCGTAATGTGTGGTAACGTGTTTCGTACGTTGTTTGCGTGCCTCGTAAAATTTAGCGAGTGTCGTAAATTGTGTGTCGTGTTTTTTGAGTAGCGACGTGAATTTTGCGAGGGTTTGAGGCCCTTGCCCAGTGACCTCGCCAGCAACTGAGTCCCTCGCTTCGCGAGGGGCCTCAGTTGCTGGCATGGAGCGCCTTCGGCGCTCCATGCCAGCAACTGAGGCCCTTGCCCAGTGACCTCGCCAGCAACTGAGTCCCTCGCTTCGCGAGGGGCCTCAGTTGCTGGCATGGAGCGCCTTCGGCGCTCCATGCCAGCAACTGAGACCCGTGCCCAGTGACCTCGCCAGTAACTGAGGCCCTCGCTTCGCGAGGGGCCTCAGTTGCTGGCATGGAGCGCCTTCGGCGCTCCATGCCAGCAACTGAGGCCCTTGCCCAGTGACCTCGCTACGCGAGGGCCGCGGCTCGCTGCGCGAGCCGCGGCCCTCGCTTCGCGAGGGCCGCGGGCTCGCTACGCGAGCCCGCAAGCGTGAGCAACGACTCGTACGCTCACAACTATATATGTGATGTAAAATATTTAACAGACTTAAAAACGTAATATTTTTTTGATTTATCAAGGATAGTGCCGTGAAAAATTATAAAGAAACAACGAAATTTCTAAATTTATGTATATCTAGAAAATGTATGTAATGAGTTGTATTTATTTTTGATTACAATAAAAATTATTTCAAATAATAAATAACAGCTATAATCACACAATGTGACAAATAAGACTAACATTTTTATTGATTTCTGTAAAAAGGACTGTGTACTGTTTATTTCTCTCTGTGGTATCAGCAAGAGCCGCTAGACAAAATAAAGGTAAGGGAGCAGCATATAAAAACTTTTAAAGAGATTCAACCTAAAACTTTCTCGTAAGGACATATATGCCAAATACTTGCTCCACCCCTGTCAGTTCTCTTTAAGCATGAGAATGACATGGTTCCAGTTCTCAGCCAATCGCAGGAAATCATGGGAAAAAAGTCCAGGAAATGTCTACCATTCAGATGTGATGGGATTCTCATTCTAAAAGGAAAACGAACAAGAGGGTGGAACAAGAACTTGCACCCAGACTTCCCTGTTGGCTAACATTAGGAAACTTTACATCAACTTAATTTATTTTGTTTTTGTCTTTGTACATTTTTGGATACTTTTGTGGATTCCCTAGAGCAGGGGTAGGCAAGTTCAGTGCTAGAGATTCCTGCGTGTGGCTCTCCATGACCAAACTTGTCTACCCCTGCTCTATGGAGTCAGCAAAGGTCTTAAAAAATGGAAAAAACTCTGTGTACTAAAACAAAAACTAAATAGATTAATTTGATGTAAGCTTGACTAATATCAACCAACTTGCTACTCCTGCCCTAGAATAAGACAGAAATCAGCAACTGAAACATGCTTTTATGCTAAGGAAGTCCTACAGTTGTTGTCTATACCCAAAAACAATTACAAATGGCCACCTGCCTTACCTCTGAATTTCCCGGAAGTTCAGAATCTGTTGTCGAATTATTTTCATAAAAAGGCCCATTCCCTTCTTCGCCTAGAAATAAATAAATACAGACAATACTTTTATTAATGGATTTCTAGAAGAAGAAAAAAAAAAAGATTTTACAAGAACACAAAACAGGAGGAAAAGGGAATGAAAATACCAATATGTTGAATCTAGAGACAGCGTCCTCTCATTACTGTTTGTGGTTACTGAGCTTTAAAATACTAAACCAAAGTCCCAATACATTTTTGCAATGATGTTACAAATGCAGCAGACATGCTTATCAACTTGTAGATTATAACACAGGACATGGTCAAAACTCTTGGCAACCAAACTACACATAGCAGCCAAATTAATCATATGTCTGGCCATGGAATGAACCGACACAGTCAAGGTCCCTATTATACTAGCTATTAAAATACCAATATAATATGGATGTTATTAAAAATATGGTTATTTAGCATTTAAACCGCAAACATATAAAAATATGAAACTAAATCCTAAATTATGTATCCTGGAAGTGCAACATGGTACCACAAGTCTTCAGTTTGTATAGCTTGGATGTTGTGTATCTATTGCGCACAGCACTGTATAGGGACCTATAATGGTGTAACATCATTGCCATTTAAATGTACACATTATACAATAGTTATGAAAGCACTAGCAAATTATATGTTACAAATTACAATTTTTTTAATTTCACTCTGCTCGCCTCTAGGCATTGGCATTTTGCTTTTTGCCTTTTGGGCAGCAAGCAATACATCTCCATGGTGCACCTCACCTTCTTATTGGCCTATAGAGCCATGTGATAGCAACACTATGTGTTGTGTGCATTAGAAGATGCTATATGGAGAGTGAAAGGGCTTCCCTAGTGGAAAGCAGAGCAAAATTTAAAGAGATATGGAAAGAAATTATTTCCTTATTGCATTAGAAAAATTGTATTATATGTCACAGTGTGTTTACACATTGTTTGATTGTCTTCCTATTTGAAAATGCAGTATATTTACAATTCATGTCAAATATTGAATAGAAACAGGATAGAGAAGGTAGGAGAAGGTCTTGATTTCCACACCACTAATACAAAAAAAAGACATACACATATACAGTACCAAGAAAGGAGGACAGGAAACAAAAAACGCAGACAAAAGTGTTAGTTGTGGTTAGTACAATACCTGGAGAATCTGGGCTCTTGAAGTCAGTAAGTACAGAAATATCATCTTTAAACAAAGAAATGGTAGGTTATTAGTACAGTAATAATAAAAATGGCAAGTACATGTTAGTTGCATGGCCATGGAACACACTTTCTATAATCAATTCAATATTTTAAAAAGGAAAAGAACATCATCAGATGCAAGCCCTTAATAGAGATACATTATACTTAAGAAGCCAGGGGTACATATTGTAGACGCTTTAAGTCCCAGGAATTTTCCACCCCCGGTTATAGATAGTTACTTTAAGTATAGCCCAGAAGCCCTCCCACAAGCAGCTGCATAGATAATAACAAACAGGGAGCTGGTCAGGCAGCCAATGGACCATTTGGCCTTTACCTTGCTTGTACATAGGATGGGTGGTGCCTAAGATGGACCTATCCTACAGAATAACACAGGAATAACTTACTACTAATCACACTGTCCCCTCCTATACACGTCACGGGTGGATATCTTTCTTTGAAATGGCTGCATTTCTTATTCATTTTCTTACAAACATTTCTCGATTATTCACTCACACAATGCAAAAAATTAACCAATTTCATTTGAACAACTCAGATACACAAATCTTTACTTTAAAAAAAGTACTACCCATTATAAATGAAAGGCTTTAGAAATGCATGCTACTCGTATGGAACAGCTGTACCCTTTTAAGAGGTGTTAGTTATTTTTATTTTTATAAGGTAGTACTCAATATCCCTCCACCTGAATCAGCTAGAAATACAACATTCAATATCAAATTCACCTCAAAACATCAGTGTATCAGTCTCCAACAGAGCGGTTTGCCCCTACCATGATAAAGTCATCATGGGTGGGGGTTCCAAGAGAGACAGATTTAAAGGATTTTAAGGAGAATCTGATTATATAAGAGGGCAATAGTATTGATACAACCTTGTGCCTGAAAGTTTATCACTGTGTGCGCTAGACAAAACCACCTTTCTTCACTGAATTTATTGTGGGGGGAGAACAGCAGCAACTGATCTTTGAAATGAACAGTTTAATATTGAACATTGCTTTTTGAATCATTGAATATGATTTTTGTTAAATAACAATGCCTAAGTAAAGCACTGCAGAGGTCATTTTGTCATTTTGTACATGCTATATAGATAAAATTAACACACACATATATATATATATATATATATATATATATATATATATATATATATATATCTACACATTTCAAAGATGGTTTCACCACCTAATTGCTTATTCAGCTTAAAAAGGTGTAGAACAAATTGGCGATCAACATGAGGTCAGTTCAGCATGTTGTATATAAGTGGTCTTTGATCCTCATAAAAATAAGATTAATGTTATCTTCTGTAAGCAGGAAACCTCTCCAAGAGCCTTGTACAAAGGAAGCTTAGAAATAAACAAATCATGCTGTTCCCAGCGTAGTCGTGAATAAGGTTTAGAGTCCATAAAATATCCATTGCAAACTGCCTATTGTTAGCAGGACATTGTTATTGAAAGGGAATCAGTAAATACACTGATCGGCCCTTTAACTAGACCATGTTCTGTAAGGTTTAAGGTTAGAGCCAGATAATCCATCACTTGTTAGTTCATTAAATCTGTGTTTATAAAAAGTCAGTAATAAAAGGCTCCTGGAAAAAATGGTTCTAAAATGAATATTACCTGCCTAACGTGCTGGGTCGGTCTCCACCTCCATCCCATCAGATCAAATATATTATTATTTGTCTAGAGACCATTGAAGTCACCTGGAAGCAGTTTTGACAAAGCCCCCACCTAATGCCATTAATGGTGTCAATTATTTGTTGCCTGATTTTCCCAAAAAAATGGTTAATTAACAATTCTACCAGATGATAGGAATGCCTAGGTCACTTCTGAATGAATAAATAAATACATAAGTAAATAAGTAAACCACTTAGATGGCTTACAGGTGAAAATTTATTTTAAAACTATTTTATTTAAAGGTTTTCTTACCCCAAAAGTATCCATGACATGAACAGCGATTAATTAATGGGGATGATAACTATGCCCAATTGAAAATGGCAATATGGATATAGTTGTTTGATTGTGACCTTTGTGTCATTATACAGATTTATACCACTCTAGCAGTGGGGGGCCCTTCTGGATCGCTATCTTGTCATGGTGAAGGGGTTGTGTACTTCAATTACGCTGCGAGCTGAACCATGTAGAATCACCCAAGATGGGCAGGTCTTAGCAGGGAAGTCATACTAATTGCGGTCTAATGGAGAAGGAACTTGCAACCTACTCCAGTATCCGTGCCAAGAAAACATTGTGGGTAAACACAACCAGAGACAGATGTCCTTGGTATGCTGAGGCCCATAGGGTTACGGGGAGTCGAACACGACATGATGACAACAACAAAGCAGTGGGGATGAGAAAGACAAACATATTAATCGTAAGTCCCGTCAGTAAAAGGTAATTGCCTCAAAGGGTGGATCTCAAAACAGCTGATAAATGTATCCAGCACAATGGTCAAGGCCTAAATATCCAATATGAAGATGCATTTGACATGCACATTTTGGCAGACATCTTTTTTTTAAATATAGATAGGGTAAATAGCTCTTAAAAGAATAAATAAATATGTATATTGAGCATACAAATCTTGTTTTATTCTAAACACCTCATATACAAATCAGTGCACATGACATACAACTCATATCTGTCCAAGATACATAAATCTGTTCAGGATCTTAACCTCACCCTCACTACGCACACACACACACACACTCTGTAAAAACATCATACAGTGCAGTAAAGTTTACAATCTTTGCAGTTCTTATCAGTGAATAATCATTAGTTTAGAATACTTGACCCATAATAAAAAAAATGAGAAAAGTCTAAACCAACTAATTACATGGCATGATTACAAGACTGTACAAACACTTGAGATAGCAGCCCTTCCAATTTATATGGCCCATGTCAGGCCACAAACAGGTGCTTACTTAAAGACATAAGATGCCAGTAAATTTAATCCAGTTGTGGGGAGCTTTATTTTATTGCCATGGGGAAATCCTGCATGTATTTATCAAAAATAAGATAACTCATCGATAGCAGTGGAAGGGTTAAGGTAAGTCATCACATTCCAGTCACTTTCCAGTGGCAGTGGTGAGTTATAAAAGGGACATGGAAGGTTTCTGGATTTCAGTAGGAATAGAATATACCCAAGTACCACTTTACATTTATGTACTTTATTTTAAAAAGAAGGGCTTCAAAGCTTTTTTTTCTGCCTAAAATCTTACAAATAGTTCCTAACTAGTTTCCCCCCTTTGTAGCTCATGAAGACAGTGTACCGAGTACAGGGTTTGTTATGTCTTATAGTAAGCAGTCAGTGGCAACATTCTACAACACGCTGCTTGAGCAAGGTCACTGCACTTCAAACTCTGAATTCGTGAGATGCAAAACTCCATGTCCATTTAATAAAGCTATTTGTTAAAAAAAAAAAAAAAAACATCCACATAAGCTACATCCAGTACGAGAAAGGACATCATAAATAATGACATTAGAAAACTGCAGTATATACTCATATATGTATATATATATATATATATATATATATATATATATATATATATATATATATATATATATTTATTTATTAATTAATTACACACACAGGTACCTCAGCACTAGTCTACATCAAAACTATTTTGACAAGGAAGAGATGCCTCAGCACTCATTGTGGTTGCAAAGACCTCCTTATGGGAACTTAACTGTATGCTACTCATTGTGCCTTCTGGAGCCAAGTAATAGGGAAAAAGGAAAAGCTTTGTGATACCCCAGATCCATTCATATTTGAGCAGTACTTATACCAACATACAGAAAAACTACACGTTTCTAAATAGCAGGTGAATGGTTTAATAATAATAATAATAATAATAATAATGAGAAAGTGGTAAAGTCAATTCTCAAAAGCTAAAGAACACCTTTTATTTGGTATTTATAATCTGTACTGCAACAAACTAGATTGTGTGATTAATTATAAAAGAATTTATTATAAGTATTAAAATCATTGAATTAAAATACTGTTGGTTAAAAATGTGAGTTTTGTATCCTCAGTATTAATTGAAGTCACTCAAAAAAGTTTTTTGTTTTTTTTTACCTTTAAATTTACTTTTTCCTATATTTTTATAGTAGCCCACATTTTATGCGTAATTATTGCCACACTTTATTTATTTATTTATTTAAAGACTGATCTCTATTAACAGTGTGTGTTCCCTTTAAGAGATTTAGTTTTATTTAATTTTCTGTGCCTGTAAAGTGATTTTTACTCTTTGTGTTATGTTCTTTAATGTATCCACTACTCATACAATTATACTTGAAGTTCTTATGTGCTTCTTTCCAAAATGCAAATACCTCATGGATACATTTCCATGTATCCACTACTTACTCACTTGTGTTAATTTATTACCATTACCGCATGGATGCACCTCTGTGTATCCACTACTTACAATACTGTATGTATGTATGTATGTATGTATGTATATTAAAGGTGGAAAAAGTTCTGAAATTATCAGATCTTTCTGTGCTGTAAAAAAACGAGACAAAGATAAATAATTTCAGAACTTTTTCCATTTTTAATGTGACCTATAAACTGTACAACTCAATTGAAAAACAAACTGGAATCTTTTAGGTGGAGGGAAGAAAAAGAAAAATAACGTGGTTGCATAAGTCTTCACACCCTCTTATAACTGGGGATGTAGCTGTGTTCAGAATTAAGCAATCACATTCCAAATTATGCTAAATAGGAGTCAGCATACACCTGCCATCATTTAAAGTGCCTCTGATTAACCCCCCCAAAAAGTTCAGCTGCTCTAGTTGGTTTTTCCTGAAATTTTCTTAGCCGCAACCCACAGCAAAAGCCATGGTCCACAGAGAGCTTCCAAAGCATCAGAGGGATCTCATTGTTAAAAGGTATCAGTCAGGAGAAGGGTACAAAAGAATTTCCAAGGCATTAGATATACCATGGAACACAGTGAAGACAGTCATCATCAAGTGGAGAAAATATGGCACAACAGTGACATTACCAAGAACTGGAGCTCCCTCCAAAATTGATGAAAAGACAAGAAGAAAACTGGTCTGGGAGGCTACCAAGAGGCCTACAGCAACATCAAAGGAGCTGCAGGAATATCTGGCAAGTACTGGCTGTGTGGTACATGTGACAACAATCTCCCGTATTCTTCATATGTCTGGGCTATGGGGTAGAGTGGCAAGAAAAAAGCCTTTTCTTAAGAAGAAAAACATCCAAGCCAGGCTACATTTTGCAAAAACACATCTGAAGTCTCCCAAAAGCATGTGGGGAAAATGTGTTATGGTCTGGAACTTTTTGGCCATAATTCCAAAATATATATTTGGCGCAAAAACAACACTGCACATCACCAAAAGAACACCATACCCACAGTGAAGCATGGTGGTGGCAGCATCATGCTTTGGGCTCTTTTTCTTCAGCTTGAACTGGGGCTTTAGTTAAGATAGAGGGAATTATGAACAATTCCAAATACCAGTCAATATTGGCACAAAACCTTCAGGCTTCTGCTAGAAAGCTGAACATGAAGAGGAACTTCATCTTTCAGCATGACAACGACCCAAAGCATACATCCAAATCAACAAAGGAATGGCTTCACCAGAAGAAGATTAAAGTTTTGGAATGGCCCAGCCAGAGCCCAGACCTGAATCCGATTGAAAATCTGTGGGTTGATCTGAAGAGGGCTGTGCACAGGAGATGCCCTCGCAATCTGACAGATTTGGAGTGTTTTTGCAAAGATGAGTGGGCAGATCTTGCCAAGTCAAAATGTGCCATGCTTATACCCAAAAAGACTGAGTGCTGGAATAAAATCAAAAGGTGCTTCAACAAAGTATTAGTTTAAGGGTGTGCATACTTATGCAACCATATTATTTTATTTTTATATTTTTTCTTCCCTCTACCTAGAAGATTTCAGTTTGATTTTCAATTGAGTCGTACAGTTTATAGGTCGCATTAAAGGTGGAAAAAGTTCTGAAATGATTTATCTTTGTCTCATTTTTTTACAGCACAGAAACCTGACATTTTAACAGGGGTGTGTAGACTTTTTATATGCACTGTATATATACACATCCACTACTTTACACTTCTATGTGATTATGAATTTTAATAACTGTTAATAAATTCCCTGTTATTATTGTGCTGTCTGATTACCCCATCGCTTCTTAAAATCTAGGCTTCTTAGTATGTCCCTCTTCGTCTATGCTTAATATATTTGGCTTTTCTAACTTTGGCGTGCAAGATGCTGATCTATGGCCTTAACGCTACTTGGACGCATGACAGTGATGTCACTAATGCGCCCAATGTACGTTTCGTGAGGTGGAGGAGTATTTTAATACTTAAAAATAATAATTATATTATAATGAATCAAAACTATTTAGTTTGTGGCAATACAGATCATAAAAAACACAAAAAAAGGTGATCTTTAGCTCTTGAGAATTGACTTTATCAATTCTTCAATACACAAAACAGTGATAGAAACCAACACCTTATGGTAAAGAGTTCTAAGTTAAGATTCAGGTCAACATCCATTTGAATATGTTAAAATACTGTTTGAATTTATGAAATATGTACATGTTTCTCTGTGAATTCAATAAAAAAAAAAAAAAAAAGTGTTTACATGAGTCACTGACATGACCCCAAGCCAGGCACACGGGGCAGGTCTGCGTAGTGAGCAAAAGAAACAGAGGTTAACCCTTACCATCTATCTGTGCAGATCATGGCATGCTGGAATCACCTAAACAGGACAATTGTGGGTTAACTTGACTGCATTCCTGAATTCAGGGAAAACTGCTATAAATCAGTGTCCTCACCATGAGCATGGTGGTCTGTTATTAATCATGAAACTGTCAGCAGGCAGGACAGACTGCGTTTGTAAACAGAATTAAAACTTGAGATTTTTATTAAAAAGTTACAGGTGTAACAAAAAAAACAAAAAAAAACCACAAAGCACAAGACACACCATGCTTATGCACTTGGTATGCATGGTTGCCAGAGCAATGTTTGAATTTGAGGGGAAAAGAGGAGTGGTGTCATTTGGTCAGATCCAATTATCTAACAGACTACAGAGTTCTCCATATTCCTCAACCCCTTTATTGACATCATCATTTTTTATTTGTATCGCACCAACATATTCCGTAGCACTGTACAGGGGATAAGAACAAGGACAATACAGTATTAAATTCAGAAAAATGAAGGGCCCTGTTTTGAGCTTAGAATCTTTGTAGAAAGTGCTTTTTTCCCCCAAACACACACACTAGAAGACTGGAAATTCGCTACTTACAATCTAAAGGGAATGAAAGAGGCAGAGACCAGGGGAAGACTAACAGATAAAGAATAGCGAGGGTCAGGAGAGAAGTGAAAGTTATAAAGATTTGTATTTACTGGGAGAGGGGAGGGATCGGAGGTGAAAGTCTCCCTTTAATAACAGATAAAATCACACTCATGATCCAAAGATGTAAGAAAAACAAAAGAGATTCCTCTACTCAAACAGTTTCTTAAAAAATGATGCCCCCTCCCCCCAAATGTTTTATGTCTACAACGTACACGGCTTCTTATGTTTGTTACATGCTTCACAAACAAGTGCCTTTTTTCTTCAACTACATTAGTCTTTGAAGTATTTTAAGAAATAATGTTAGATCACTTTAAGTGTAAATCCATAATTACACAAGACCCCTTCATGTTATTGGATTCTGGAAGGTCTCATTACAATAGCAGACTGGCTATTGAAAAATAAAAATTACAGACCTCTGTTTTATTTTTGGAATTTTTCTTCTGCCAGCTAACTCTGGAAAACCACTGGTCTATTTCTGCACAAACCAGATAAGGTTTCTTTGAAACCACTGAGTGAAGACATGACAGTCTGGGTGCTGAAGATATTCCATTTGTACCCTACAGGATTCTCCAAGTTTAGGATATAAGGTATATCCAAACTCATGGAAAGGGAAGACAAGGGAAGACGAAACGGTTGCCACGTTACAGAATTTTCCAAAGCTACACAATGGACCCTGACATAACAACCTCAGGATTATGGAAACACACAACAGCTGGTCGCTGTCTAAGAGATGACAAAAAACAAGACAATGTTCTCATATATATGGCTATAGACCTTCAGAGAACATCCGGGAGAGATACAGAGTCTGAGATTCCCCTTATGTGTCTCAAATCACTGAACAAATTATTTAATTATCACACAAAATTCTAAAATATGAGGATACACCAGTGGCCAGATGTAGTAAAGATAGTGAAGTGCTGAATAGCTTCTTCATCCATGGGAAGGAGCATATGGATCAAAAATGTAATCTCTCCAACAAGTACAGCTTAGTATATATGCTCTCCGAGTAGGTGACAAGACCTATAGAACAAACCTTAGGTGTTGTTTGTTCTCAAATGAGCAACCCTGACTCTTTTGTTTCGTTTTTCTCACCTTAAGGGTGATACGGGCTCCAGACGTGGACTCCTTGCTCTCTGTGCCTTACAGCTGCACCTCACTGAAGAGGCCCACAGAAGCCAAAGCGTAGGTCTGTGGCTTGCCGTTTCTCCTGTTCAGAGAAGAATTGCCTGGTATTTTGGGTCTGGATCACTCTTGAGTGAGACTAGACTGATATACTAAAATTATTTCTCCCTGTGAAGGGCACAAGTGAGCTAAAATAGACCACTCTCTGAGTAGGTAACCAGACCTATAGAACAAATCTACTTGGTTTTTGTGCAGACTGTTTTTGTTTACTACACATAGTCCCAAATGGCTAAATAAACTTAAAAAAGGTTATATGGATTTCACCTATACTGAGCTATATGATCAGAGCACTGAAAATCATGCGATTCTTTTTTTTTTTTTTATAGTTAAAATTGATCTATTATTTTAGAATAGTGGGTCTTCAGTTCAGCGTTTATCAAAAATCACAAGTACCCTGCAAATGGCAATACAGCTCCCATTGCTAAAACAAAAAAAAATAGAACCTTATTCCACTGGGTTTTTTTCAGACTTTGGGCCCTATTCATTTGCAAGACCGTAATTACATGGAACCCGACATTTTTTGCTGCAGGTTAAAAATGTTCTTAATATCTAGATGTATTCAATTGACTCAAGCCCACAATTACAGGCTCACAGCCTCCACACGCAACCCATGCCTCTGTTCGCAAGCTTTAAGGGGGCGGGATCATATGATCTGACAATATTTAAGTAAGCCCGTAAGTTACTTTTTAGAATGAGCCAATAGTACGAGACAGTCATCATGACGTAAAACATGGCATTTAAACTACAAGTAATTAGGGTTTAGAAGTACGAATTGCCATCAGACTTGCAATCCAGAAATCAATAAAAGCAAATCTTCCAGTCCATGCAGGTTATATGACATGTATTAACCCATTGAATCCCAGGATCGATATAGCGCAGAAATTAAACTTAATTTTTTTTATTGCAGATTAGCAAGCTTGAGATTGTTGTGCAATTGATTCTAATGCCTTTCCCAGTATTTTTACATACAGTATTGTGTGCTTATTTGCTTTTGCAGTGTTACGAATAGGGTTTAATCCACTTGCGAGTCCCATCTATTACTCGTATATTTTTTTTATACATTTTGTGCAAGTTTAAACACTGGGGGAATACATATGGACAACCTATTTGATCTGATCATGTCTAGCGTTTCCACTAACAACTTGGTCACCATAACCTTTGGCCGACAACCAAAACACAAGGCCCTATCAGATTTTGTTCTCCAATTAGTTTACAGACTAAAAAGGAGAAACAAGTTGACTAACTTGTTCTTTTGCTTCCCTCTTCCACTCAGTCAGTATGTCACAAACTGGAAGTTCATATGGTCACTTAGAGACCAAACCTAATAACATCAGTGTCACAGTGCAGTTTTAAAACAGGACATGATCATCACAAAGTGTTGAGAATGAATCTAACACTCAAAATGGTGAACACAGATACTTTAACATGGTCAAGAATAATATGTTTTCTGCCCACCAGGAGTGCCAGTCATCGGCCATTTTCTTATTAGTGTAAAGCTTATTATCTGCCACTACCATTACACCATATTCCCAACCCTAAGCCCGAACCCTAAAACCTAACCCCTAATATTAGGGAATTGATTAAACTCTTGGTCGCCCCACTTAATGGCTGCAGACCACCACTGCTGGTGGTCAGAAAACATAAAAAAGTCCCAGATAATTAATTACATACATGCTTATATAAGCTTAAAGTGACTTACATGAGATTATACAATTTGTAGAAATTAAAACTGTAGCAAATAGCAAGGACTCAACCAATGCATTATTCCTACAATAAATCCACATTTTCCAACAGTAAATTTACATTGTGGAGAGAGACTGGCCGAGAGTTAAATACTTCGAATTTCAAACAAAAAAATTATATCTCTTGTTAATAGGAGACCATTATCAATTGCAGGCCTGAGGCTTTACGTATATTGTTTTCAGTGTAAGTCATCTGCAAAACAAAAAGTCTGAGGATACTTCTTGTAGTCAAAGTACACCCAAGCTTTTAAAATCTAGAAGTTTTCATGACAATGTCCTTCTAGAGAGCCATAGCACAACTCAAAATTATGATAGGACTAGCGAATTGCCCGTCAAAAAATGACGGCAATGAAATTGTAAGGTAGCTAAATTACTAAATGAATATAGTGTACCTATTTTGAAGCATTGTGATGAAGAGCTGGCAATCTGTGTTGATGTTGCTGCAGCATTAGTGGTGTGGAGCTGCTGTGTAAGCATGCTGAATGTGTGCACTGTGTGGTATGAATATCCGTAGGTGGTTTGTGGCGTTTTGCAAGTTTCTTGTGGTGTTTTGCGAGTTTGTTGTGGTGTTTTGCGAGTTTAGAGTGCTGTAGCCTCGTTTTCGTTTTGTTCGGCAGCCATTTTTTCTGTCGCTTAGATTTTTTTTTAGTCTCAAAAGTCTTTTATTTCGAGTAAAATCGAGGTGCAAGTTGCATTTTTGAGGTCCTGGGTGCTCCCTCTTGGTGTAGGTAAGGTTTTTATGTATGTGCTGTGTGTATGTATTGTGTTTTAAATGTTTGTATGTCGGCGTGTTGCGTCCGATGTTTGCGAGGTCGTAATGTGTGGTAACGTGTTTCGTACGTTGTTTGCGTTCCTCGTAAAATTTAGCGAGTGTCGTAATTTGTGTGTCGTGTTTTTTGAGTAGCGACGTGAAGTTTGCGAGGGTTTGAGGCCCTTGCCCAGTGACCTCGCCAGCAACTGAGTCCCTCGCTTCGCGAGGGGCCTCAGTTGCTGGCATGGAGCGCCTTCGGCGCTCCATGCCAGCAACTGAGGCCCTTGCCCAGTGACCTCGCCAGCAACTGAGGCCCTCGCTTCGCGAGGGGCCTCAGTTGCTGACATGGAGCGCCTTCGGCGCTCCATGCCAGCAACTGAGGCCCGTGCCCAGTGACCTCGCCAGCAACTGAGGCCCTCGCTTCGCGAGGGGCCTCAGTTGCTGACATGGAGCGCCTTCGGCGCTCCATGCCAGCAACTGAGGCCCGTGCCCAGTGACCTCGCCAGCAACTGAGGCCCTTGCCCAGTGACCTCGCTACGCGAGGGCCGCGGCTCGCTGCGCGAGGGCCGCGGCTCACTTCGCGAGGGCCGAGGGCTCGCTATGCGAGCCCGCAAGCGTGAGCAACGACCCGTACGCTCACAACTATATATGTGATATGCTTATGTTCACTCGTTTCCGACTCTACGGGACCGTATAGACCGCAGCACTCCAGGTACATCTTGTGTTTGGTTGTGCTCATCCATAAAGGCTTTCATGGGAAAGATACTAGTGTGGGTTGCCAGTTCCGTCTCCAATGGACCGTGTTTTGTCTGACCTCTCGGCTATGACCTGCCCATCTTGGGTGACCCTACATGGTATAGCCAACAGCTTCACGGAGGTAGACAAGTCCTTTCACCACGACCAGGTAGAGATTCAGAAGGGGTATGATAGGATAGTAAAGGACAAATCAAATTATGACTATTGTAATACAAAGTTTAAAAAAAAATTTTTACAAAATGTTGGCTTTTACTCAGCTCAACAGTTCCTCTGACCAAAGTTGTATTATTTTCATTATCTAATTACATTATCAGCATATTAATTGATCACATTTACAGGCAACCTCTGTGGAAAGAAAGAGGTTGGCCAATCAGTGACTTGACACCACAAAAGTCACCTGCACAAGGATGTGATTAATCAGGCAGCATTATTGATTAAATGACAAGTCTTGTGGGAGGATATATTGAGCTGAGTGACAGCCAACATTTAGTTTATTGGTACTTCACACTCTTATAATAATTGGAAGCTCTGCTGTGTCCCTTTAAAAACATTTGTTTTGTATTTATATGTAGGTATTTTAACATATGTATTGACCTTGTTAATGCATCTCTAACATATTTCGAATTAGACGTCTAAAATAGTCAGTTCAATGAATAACTGGGTTAATTCAGAGCTGCATATCTATCAGAAGGAAAGCAAATGCAGAGATTTCAGCAAAAAAAAAAAAAGAGTGTTCCCTTCTGGATTGCTAACTTGTCATTGTGAAGGGTTTTGTGTGAAGCTGTGAGCTATACAATGTAGGGTCAACCAAGAGGGGCAGATCCCAGCAGAGAGGTCAGACAAATTGTCATCCACTGGCAACCCACTACAGAAAACCTTATGGATAGCCAACTTTATGGATAGCCATAACCAGAGACATAAGGATAGATGTGGCTGGCATAGGGTCACAGAGAGTCAGACAAGACTGAACAACACAACAAGAAACTGGTGTGATATTTAGAAAGCAGCAAACAAACATTCTCTGGCCCTCTCAGACTATTTTGTCTGGCTTGTCAATATGGATCAGAGGTGAGGAGCTAAGATCGGAATGAAGCAAATAGTAGGCCTCATAAAAACAAATATACGGAGTCATATGAGGGCAAAACAGAGCCTATTAATAAAAAGGGAAATGGAGTCCAGATCTGTTAAATGGTTTTTAAACAGCATGCTTTGGTATGGTGCATACAATATAGATATTTACAATTGCCAGTCCTGAGAATAAAAAGAGAACTTATAATATAACTAGGGAATTGCCCTTCAAAAATGACAGCACTAACATTTTAGCCCAACTTCTCTTCAGACTGCCCCCTGTCTCCTTAGCGTCCCTCGCCGTGCATGGGCTGCAGAGCAGTAAGACAGTGAGGATGCGGCCTCAGCCTCTTGCACAAAAAGTGCAAGTGGTGTGTTGTGCCAGACCCCCCCCGAGAAGTACTGGAGTTGGTTGCCAGTTCCTTTTCCAGCGGTCCGAGATTTGTCTGATCTCTCTGCTATGATCTGCCCATCAGGGATGGCCCTACATGGTATAGCTCACAGCTTCATTGACGTACACAAGCCCTTACACCACGACAAGGTAGCAATCCAGAAGGGGACTCGTAGCTTAAACAAATGCTAATGTCATGACCTAAGCAAGGCCCAGTTGGTATGTGCATATAAGAATGTATACCCCATCACCCATTGAATAGACCCAGACCACTTCTTGGGAGATAACTGGCCACAGCGTTTATTGGTAAACACAACATGATGTAATAACCATAACGATAAATAAATAAACATAACCCGAGGGGAGGAGCCTGGACAGAGACAGTACACCCTACGCCCTGAAGCCTCATCCAGGGCCTACCGTGTTGGAACATCCGTACCACCGTAGGGTAGGATCTCCCCCATTTTCCACTGTCCCGGCAACTCCCCTCACCACCCGCCGCTGTGACAAAATAAACAAACTTTTGATACCATATAATATATACTTAATGATACATCCACAACAACGAGTGCGTAAGCAATAAACAACATAATCCACAACTTACTATTCATCTTTTTTTTTCTATTTTTTTTTATTTTTATTAACAGTACAACATATACATCACTTTAACAACAATACTTTAGGGATGGGTGGGTAGGCATCTGCTCCCATGGCTAGCTGGGGGCAAACTGGTGGAAATTGGCGGCAAAAGCCTATAATGGCTCCACCTCCCCCAGCTAGCCACCTCCTGCCCCTCCCAGGTCCTGCCAGGTCAGGTGGTCCCTCCTTCCAACCCCAGGCAAGCCTGAGGTGGCCTACGGGCCCATCATTAGTTAGTGTTCCATTAATAAGGGACTAGGGTCACCCTTTAAGTCTAGGCATGACAAATCCTAAAATTATACATCTGGATCCTAACTTTTTAGTCATCATAAATATATTTCTACATATCATCCATATCCTGGCTTCTAAAAATATTTCGCTGGCTCTAAACTAATCTGGCCGATTCCTAAAATCCAGCTACATTTGTCATCGCCTGCTTTAACCCTTTCACTGGCAAAGGAACAACATCCTGTAAAACCAGAACTTCTATTTGGCAGTCTGTCCGTTTCTTTGCTTTTCGCACATATCTTTGTATGGATGAACTCCAAGTCATGCATTGTGTGGCCATACAAGAAAGCAGGACGGGCATACAACTGGCATGAAAATACTGCACTTTATCTGCATAGCTGATACATTAAAGGAAATTCATAGAAACGCGATGTCACTCTCTTCCAGGTTTCCTTGGCAACAGTTTGCTTGTTTAACATAATACAAAATAGTGGCTTCAAAAGCACTAGTTATAATGAGCCCTTACAGGCATGTTACTTAAAGAGACAGCCACAAGAGAACAAATGTGAAGAAAACATACATTTTATCTTGAAGTACAGACAGTCCACGGGTTCACTGTCCATTAAAAGGCAAATTTAAGTTTCCTGGATTAGGAGTGCATCTGGTTTTAATACACTGCTGATTCACCTCTGTTTTTTGTATGAGAAAAATACCAAAATAAACATTACTACACTTGCCATAAAGTTTGAAAATCAACTGCTTGCAAACTCAAAAAGACTTAGAGTTAAAACCCCTAGAAATCCCTGGTAAAATTAATCATTTGTTTTGGCCAATCACAGGTAGCTAATACGTTGTATCAATCATGATGGCAGTTGGGGAGCAAGGAATCATGGGATGGGCAGCCCCCTGCACTAGGAAGCTGGAGTCAGATATTGCTTGATGGATCTCTGCATTGTGCTGCTGTTGGCTTGAAGGCCAGTAAAGGGTTAAAATATGTACCCAAATACAGTGTTTCTATTGGTAGGTACATATATTAGCAGCTCTGGGGTGTGGAAAACACATTTTATTTCTAAATAAACTCAAAATAATTCAATGTTGTTTTTGCAGTCAATCACAAATCATCATTCTCATTGTTGTTTTTATCTTTGTAACCCCCATACATGACCATGTTTACCACTGGGGCAGTTCTAGTCTATATTTATTTTACACTATTGTAATTAATTTATCTTAAAAAAAAGGCTAGAGTCCTTTTGCCTTTGTTCTTAAAGAAATGGCACCTGAGATGAATGGGATGGCATGTGGATTCAGATAAGATATTTGCTAATGCTGTTATTTTGTTACATTTTTCATAAACATGTGATGTTTTTCTGACAGCACTGAACAAGATGATAGAAGTCTATAGGATGTGTCACAAAGATGA
Organism: Discoglossus pictus; assembly: GCA_027410445.1. Taxonomy (NCBI): domain Eukaryota; kingdom Metazoa; phylum Chordata; class Amphibia; order Anura; family Alytidae; genus Discoglossus; species Discoglossus pictus. The sequence continues at coordinate 60,518,223 of CM050175.1, read as the reverse complement.
AATTAATGTTGATAAAAAAAAAAAAACGCTTATATCCATTGGTGGTTGATCGTACCCATTTCATGGATCAGAGTGATCAGATCCATTTGCAAATCACGGACACTCCCAGATCCTTCTACAAGAAAGTAACTGCAGAGTGGGTGGATGCTATTTAGGTAATGTTTACTGGCAAGGAGTTGCCCTCTTTCCTTGAACAAACAGCTGTCTGCGTAGCTCTGCTTGGACCAATGCAACCAGATAATGCAGAACAAAGCAGATCACTACTCAAGACCATTACATTGCTTAGAATTGTTATGCCTTTTTATGGAAATACACAGTCACGGCATTTCAAAATACAGTATAAAAGCAAGATATATCTCCTTCTGCATATTACAACATTCTTGGCAACAAGATTGACAGCAGCAAGGAGTCAATGCTAGGAAATATTTCCGTAGGACAGACCCAAGTTCTAAAAATACAGAGATTACACAGTACAGGGCGGTACACCACAAAGACCCGTCCCAGCTGGTGTCCGTGCCAGTGTGCAAAGGGTTGAAACTGAACAGATCAAAGAAAGGCTGCATGGTAGATATAGAATTCAAGACCAGGGCATCTGATCATGTTAAATATTAATTGAGGTTGAAAAAATACTTTTATGCAATCATTTTAACCGTTTTAGATCTCCTCTAATCTGCAATATGCAGATTAAATTGTTAAATGATCCAGTGGAAGCGAGAGAAGAAAAATAAAATGTAGTGAAACTTAGCCAATTGTCTCAAAATGAGAAAAAAAATAAAATTCCTTCCTGACGATCGGATTTCTCCCTGGACCCATTCTCCCGAATTATCCAGGATAACACTGAATGTCCTTTTTATTAAAAAATATATACAACCCCTTTTTTATAGTTAACGGTTGAATCCACTGTCACCACCTCCTGGTAGAGAATTCCACAGAGTAACCATCCTTACTGTGAAGAAACCTTTTCTTTCTTTAAGGTGGAATATATATACACACACATATATTAATCATATCCCCTCTCAGACGCCTTTTTTCCCCCTCGAGAAAATACGTTCAATTTGGTTAGTCTTTCTTCATAACTTAGCACCTTCATTCCCACATTCCCTGTATTTGTTTTGTTGCCCTTCTCTACTTTTTCCAGCTCTAAAATGCCCTTTTTTTGAAGTGGTGCCCAAAATTGTACTTTATCTTCCAAATAAGTGTATAGTGGCAAAATTATATTTGCTTCCCTTGCTGCTATACTCTTTTTAATACATGCTAATATTTACTTGCCTTTGCAGCTGCTGCTTGGCATTGAACATTATTACCTAGGTGTTATAGTTCTATCCGATACAAATGTGTTGGTAATCAAAGCGTATTTTACTCTATAGCTAGGTAGGTCAGCAGCTTCTACTGAGAAGCAAACTCCAAATGATGGCAAAACAGACCCCATATTGGTAATAGGCAAGGAAGAGCAGTCTTTAATTTTGAAGAAGGGAATTAGTAAGATTTCCAGGGACGTTTGAACTTCAGCAAGTGAGCTCCTTGAATAGAACAGAATGGAAGTCCCATCAGCACCCAAGGTTGTTTCTCAGGTGATAAAATCGGGACAACGAAAAAAGAAAATGGCTGTCCCATATACATTTAGTTCTTACAGTATGGTAAAATAACTTTCATGAAATAACTATATATTTTTAGTAGAACACGATATGTCTCATTGGTCAGAACTTTTACTGTTGGCTCCTATGTATAAACCATCTTCACTGGCTCAAAAGGTTTGGCTGGCTCTTCCTGATCCTGACCTGAAATATTTATAGAATTGTACGTTCATGAATAAAAAAATAAAAAAAAGTTAGTGCCAGGGTGCCATGTACATATCCAATCCAACTGTAATGAGTCTATTTGTAATTATTTAGTATAAGGGTCTACAAACTACAGTCCTAGGGTTAAATATGTCTCATTGTGGCAACATATAGAGCTCTATTAACCATACACAAATCAGATTCCAGATGTGAATTCCACATGTAAGCTTATTAGTTTATGTTTTTTCTGCAACTGCTTCCAGCTCAGAATTCGAGAAACAGTTATTACACTGCATTCTGGGAAGCTGAACAGGCATATGCAAATGTGCCCACAAATGTTAACCAGAACTTTCAAGCAACCAGAAAACAAAAATGAATACTGTACTAAATAAAAATGTAGTTCTATAGGGCTCAACAAACGCCAAAAGACAGGCTGTCATGCCACAAAATGCTTACAGGCCCAGACCAAACATATAGAGACACATATGTCTATATGTGTATATATGTTGTGTTGATTCCCCCTATATGCATTTACCTGATGATGTCAGATGCTGCCTCCACTCTCTCTGCATCGCCATTTACGTCTATCTCATATCAGTGTTTTTGTGCTCTTTTGTGCCTTATCTGTTTATCTGTCATTTAGGGATTATTTCAACTACCTTTCCTCAGTATAGATGTATACTTTTGGTGGTGGGAGTGTCATAGTCTGGGCCTGCATGAGTGTTGCCTGCACTGGGGAGCTACAGTTCATTGAGGGAACCAGGAATGCCAACATGTGCTGTGACATACTGAACATGATCCCCTCCCTTCGGAGACTGGGCCGCAAGGCAGTATTCCAACCTGATAATGACCCCAAACACACCTCCAAGATGACCACTGCCTTGCTAAAGAAGCTGAAGGTAAAGGTGATGTCTCCAGACCTAAACTCTATTGAGCATCTGTGGGACATCCTCAAATGGAAGATGGGGGAGCGCAAGGTCTCTAACATTCACCAGCTCTTTGATGTCATCATGGAGTGGAAGAGGACTCCAGTGACAACCTGTGAAGCTCTGATGAACTCCATGCCCATGAGGGTTAAGGCAGTGCTGGAAAATAATGGTGGCCACGCAAAATATTGACACTTTGGGCCTTATTTGGACATTTCCACTTAGTGGTGTACTCACTTTTGTTGCCAACGGTTTAGACATTAATGGCTGTGTGTTGATTTATTTTGAGGGGACAGAAAATTTCCACTGTTATACAGGATGTACACTTACTACTTTACATTATTGCAGAGTGTCATTTCTTCAGTGTTGTCACATGAAAAGATATAATAAAATATGTACAAAAATGTGAGGGGTGTAACTCACTTTTGTGATTTTATATATATATATATATATATATATATATATATATATATATATATATACATACATACATACACACATTCCTGCCATGGTGTTCTACAGTACATTGGTTGACAAATTCATATCCAACTTAGGGTATTTGTCAGGCACAAACTATTTAGAAAACCAAAAAAAGTTTTATGAAGATGAGCCTCGAGGCTTTATCTCCAAGTGACTTCATCTAGGGATTCTCAAAAAAGCTGGAAAGACCCTGAAAGAATTGAGATGTCAACAAAAGCTTTATCAAAAATAAAATTCACAGTATTAAACACGGAGTGTAACACACCGCACAGCAAAGTCTTTTACATTATCAAAAAGAAAAAAAAAAAAGTTTATTTATATGAACAGCGCTAGATATTTCCATTAGTCTACTAGTCTGTGATGCAAGGAAAAAATTCCAGAAGTCCGTAAAATAAGACGTTGTGTGAAACTGGCAACATAGGTTCAGCTGTAGCAAACATTATAAAGTAGAATATCATATTCAGAGCTTGACAGATTTGTCTAATAAGTAAGGACCAACCAAACAAACAATTTCTAAGAACAAGGGTATGGTTTGGATTTTATTTATATTATATTATTGTTCGCCTCATGACCCTATGGACCTCAGCGCATCTATGTTCCTGTTTGTGCTTATCCATAAGGTTTTCTTGGCAAAGATACTGGAGTGGGTTGCCAGTTCCTACTCCAGTGGACCGCAATTTGTCTGACATGTGCTATGCCATGCTTAGGTAAACCTACATGGTATAGCTCATAGAAGAAAAGCATCCAATTTAAGAACATAGTATTATACTTCTTTTAATCAACTCCACTTAATAAACGTAAATATAACACATTATTGGGCAGGTGGCTGCCCACAAAACAAAACTTAACTAAGGAAGGTGTGAAGAAGAAAAAAAAGGTATTATGTGTTCTGGAGTCCTGCCATGGTTTATGTTTAGATATATACTAATAGTGAAGCAATAGATTATTATAAGTAAGCACTAGGAGTATTGCTTCATCACATGTTATTCATTGCTGTAGGGCAGGGTACTAGAAACATGAATCATACATGACTAATCATTTTGGAGATGTTGACCTTATATGCAAACAAAAGTGAACAGAGATTTGGGATTTATTTCGGTATATAAATAAGGCCAAAAATGTGTTTTCTAACCTAGTTAGCCTACAAAAGCTAAGGTGTCAGAAAACCATTCAAAACTATTTATAACTAACTAAAAATATTGAAATTGAGTCAAGTCTTGCATATGCTATAGAACTTACACTTATGAATGTCACAGAATATGCATTTACATTTTAGATAATAGGAGCTGCAATAATATATCTTTTTCTGTCTAACTTACGAATACAAAAGACAATATACAAAAAAAAAAAAAAAACACCCGTAAGCCTCTTGTAATAATCTTCCAACATATGAAGACAAAAATAAAAAAAAAATATTCCAACAGACAAACATAAAAATAGATAGGTGAACCTGAAGGTCAAAAAAAGCAATTATGTCCTTATTGATGTCCAGAAATATACTGGTCCCATAAAGACCATTTCAATTTAACTTTATTTTTAAAGTCTCTATTACTTTCCAGATCAATCTCGATTTGTCTTTTGCAGTTAATCAAGACTTTTATTTCACTCCATACATAGAACGCATTTCTTTTCCAATTTACTACAATTAACCATTTGATAGTCAGCAAGATATTTATTATAATACACCTTACTTTAAAAATCAAATCCTTTGGAATCATATGAAATATAAGTTGGAGCTTACTCCAGAATTGATTTTATTTTAACTACTAGCGACTTGCACGTCAAAAATAACAGGAGTAAAATTGTAAGTCTGTCAATGCTGTTTGCCACACAATGCAAGGATATTGGCCCTCTGAGCACCTTCGGCACTTATTGCGAGCCTCTTCCCCTGTGTACTACCTTATGTTAAGAGATAGTGCCTTGGGTTAAGTCTTATTGGCTTGAGTTAAATGTTACTGCCTTGTATTAAAGTGTTACTGGTTTGCATAAGTCTTAGTGCTCGTATTTACGTCCTTCGGCCTCGTTTTCGTTGCGTTTTTTGGCAGCCATTTTTTCCCCTCACTTCAGCAATTTTCGATGATGAAAAAAAGGCAAAATTTGCCTCAAATTTACTTGCAACCTGGCTCACCCCCTGTGCTGTGTGTGAGTGTGTAAGTTAATTTGAGGCATATTTGTGTTTTTTTTGCAGCTATTTTCATTTCAGTGGTTTGGCTGTTAAAGTCTTATTTTTGCGAGCGCTGCAGTCCAACTACGTGCTTCGGGTCCCAAGTCACACAGGCTGGAATTTTGCGGCCGTCGCCAAGTCATTGCAGCTAAGTCCCGCGTGTTTCAACTGTTCATGCGCAAAGTCCTACTGGCCTCGCGATAAGCGCCTTTGTCGCTCATTGCAGCCTAAGTCTCGCGAGGCTGGCAGTGCCTATCCCGCGTGCTGCAGCTGTCAATGGCACTCCTCGCATATCGTGACCAAACGGCCCGTATATCCAAAACTATTATATTTGATATGGGATATGCGGAAAATACATACATCCCAGAGCCTTTGAATTATTTTTTATAATACCACAAGATATGGGTATGTGTGCCCAAATCCTCACAACACCTTCAACAGTTATCTAAGTTTTCCTGTGGCGTTAGTTTACTCAGAAAAATCAGAGTAATATACAGTAAACGCACGATTATCCGGCACTCAACTAACCAGGACTCTCAAGCAACCGGCACTTGCCTCTATTGCTCGTTTGACAGTTTTTTTATTTATTTTCTCATCTGTTTTTTTAGCTTTTAATGACTCAGATTAGTTAGCAGTAGCTATTTTATAGATAGTTAAAGGTTTTTAGGGGGTTTAGCGTTAGAGCTTTTAAAGTAGAAATTAGCAAGCAACCGACAGCTACACTTATCAAGCAACAGGCAATTCCTGTAGGTGCCGGATAACAGGGAGTTTACTGTACCATCTATGGACAATCTTAAAATGGGTCTCTCTAAAGGAGACGCATTTTGTACTGATTTCGTTTAACTCCAAGGCTCTCAACCATCTCCTATTGAACACTCAATTCTCTTTCCGATCCTATCATTCCAGAGGGTTTGTCAATATCAGATAATGTATCCAAGATTTTAAAACATTTTTGAAATGGTATGTCAAACAAGGAGTACATTTGTGAGTACAAGTCCATGTCTAAAAATAAGTTAATAGACTTATTTCCCCACTCAGAATCTCAAGAAATAAAGTGTTTGCACCGCACTCTGGGGAACTGGGCAGGGACATGCAAATGAGCCCATAATATATTCTGTATAATATATGACTGCAACCAGGCGGCTTATAAACACTGCTGAACGTCTTGTACCTCTTGGGAAAAGTTGACAGAATAAACTATGATTTTTATGCAAAATTACCAGTAAGGCAAGAAAAGCTAATTCTGAGTACACTTACATGTCTGAAGAAGACCATTGTCTTTCCCTACAAAACTCCTGTATTTGCATTGAAGCTAAGAATTCTGAGTAGTGACATGCAAATAAGGCTCACAAAGTACCATTTTTTGCTTCTAACTAAGGGCCTCATTCAATTTGGCAAACTGAATAGAGCTCTATACAAGCACATTGCATATTTTTTTACAGAAGTTTTTTAGTTAGTGAACTTAAATTCAAAAGCAAGGTATTCACTAACTAAAAATTCCTGTAAAAAATATGCTATGTGCTTATATAGAGCCCTATTCAATTGGCAAAATTGCAATTGAATGAGGCCCCAACTTAGCTTGGGGATCCAATTAGGACTATGGGCCCTGATTCCAGGCTGGCTTAAGAACATAGCCAAGGATTAGGGTACAGTGCCAAAATGTGAAACAATATGAATCAATAGACTAAAAGACACAACAAATCAGTAATATCTGCTGGCATTAAGTCACCATCCAATCATGGCACACAATTTACAGCGATAACCTGCATAATAATGTGTTTAAAACACAATTCAATGTGTAAAAGGCTTGTTTTTAAACCAGATTCTATAATCAAGGAGGGAAAGGCCTTGAGAAGTGCCATGAGAGCAGCAGCAGTGCATAATTAAGTATATTTAATTATTAATTAAGTGATCCTGAAACCTTTTAAAATCTCACTGGTTTTGAAGTTTGCGTGTGAAGTCTGTACCTTATTTTTCTTTGGACATTTGATGGACTATAACAACAAGGTTCCCTGGTGGTCCAGTGGTTAGGCTTCTGTGCTTTCACCACTGCAACCTGGATTTTATTCCAGTCAGGAAACCAAGAGGTCACATCACCCTGAAGCCTAGCTTGGATGGGAGACCATCTAAATACTAGTGGATGTATACTGTGGCCCACTGAGGAAGGAACTGGCAACCCACTCCAGTATCTCTGACATGAAATCCAAGTGGATCAGCATGGTGTGTTGTGGTCCATGAGCTCAGGGAGAGTCAGACACAACAACAATAGATTACCCCCACCCACAAAGATCTGAAAAATGCCATGCACCTGAAAAAGCCATTCACAAGTAGTCTCTACTTTTTTTTTGGTGTGGGTGTTGTTCAGTCGTGTACGATCTCATGTACACTGTCATGCTGCACTTGGTTTTCATGGCCGGGATACTGGAGTGGGTTGCCAGTCCCTTCCATAGGCCATATTGTACAGCTCCTAGTATTCCTAGGTGGCCTCCTATCCAAATACTGACTAGGCCCAACCCTACTTGGCTTCTGGGTGTTGTGACCTCTTGGTTCCATGACTGGAATCAAACCCAGGTTACATTGCTGAAAGCCCTAAATCCTAACCACTGGGCCACCAGGGAACCCCCATACTTATTAGTATGTATTTAAAAGGCTGAAGCATCACATGCATAGTGTTAATATGGAAATACAGTCATCTTAATGTTTTCTGTAGAACTGCATTTGAAAGGTAAAGTACGGTTTACTGCCCTGGCAACTCTGGAGTAAATTACAGGGATCTACAAGTTAACATTGTATTCAAATGCACTCAACAATAAAAGTAACTTAATCACTTATAACCAAGCACAGCCATTTAAGAAGGAAATGTTAAGAGACACAAAGCTCCCAGATACTAGAGAAAGAAACAATCAATACATTTGCAATTGGGACATTGAAAGTATTTCTCTTTGTTGTATCCAAAAGGAGGGTTTTTGATAACGTCCTATTGTGTGTGTTTTCTTTTTTCAAAATGAAGCTTTCAAAAGCAAACAAACAAAAAAAAAAAAACTTGAATTGATCTGAGGGCTTGCCCTTGCTGGCCAATGAGAAATAATATAGATGTACGAGTCATACTCACCTACCAATTAAATCTACAGACAATAAATAGGTTCTTCAATGAAGTTTAAACAGGCTTTACTCATGCAAAACACCACTTTGGTAATGACTAAAGCATACTCTTAAAAAAAAATTGTATGGTATTGTATGCCATGTCCCTTTAAAAATGAGTGGAAGTGTTAAATAATTGAGCTTGCAAGTTAGAAGCATCAAGATATTATACAGAGTCTCCATTTCTATTAACACTCACACTAGGATTTAATAAAATTAGAAGAGCATGACCAATTGTATAAATGGTAAGAGTAACTGGAGATGTTTATACCAAGAATTGACAATTTAACTAAAACTTAGAAGCCAGACAGGTTAATTGGATGCCAGACAAACATTTTTTGGACCCAGACTATGGTGTGTGCAACATTATATATATATATATATATATATATATATATATATATATATATATATATATATATATATATATATATATATATATATATATAAATAATAAGTTGGAAGCTAGCAGGAAAGTCTTAGGAGCCATGGCTCGTCTTTATCAACCCAAACTGATAGAGTTAAATAGTCTGCTGGGGCCCACTGGAGAAGGAACTGGCAACCCATTCCAGTATCTCTGCCATGAAAACAAGGTGGATCAGCATGACCATGGACATAAAGATGTCCTGGGCCCTCATTCAATTGCAATTTGGCCAATTGAATAGGGGTCTAAATAAGCACATAACATATTTTTTTAAAATAAGTTTTTAGTTAGTAAGCATCTATCGAAAAGCAAGGTTTTCACTAACTAAAAACTTATTTTAAAACAATATGCTATGTGCTTATTTAGACCCCTATTCAATTGGCCAAATCACAATTGAATGAGGGCCCTGGTGTTTTACGGTCCATGAGGTCACGGAGAGTCAGAAAAGACTGAATGAAGCACAACATTTTTTTGCAATTATACATATATATGTGTAGTTTTCATCTCGGCAACAACTGGACATTTGCTGTGTACTGTTAATCATCACGGAGTTAATCACTATGTAAATGAGAATTATGATAAAACATTGTACTCCTAAAATAAACACACAGACTTAGCAATTACACATTATTATTATTATAATACAGTGGGTAAAAAGCAAACAAACACTGCCTTAATATATTGATACAGTACACTCAAGAGACCCTTCAGGAATGCTACCTTGTCATTGTGAAGGGGGTTGTGTAGTTAAATGAAGCTGTGAACTATAACACGTAGAGTCACCCAAGATGGGCAGATCATAGAAGAGGTCAGACAAATCTCACTCTAGTAACTTTGGACCTATCCTGTTATGTGCATGCATGGGAAGCACGCCAACGACATCCCGATGTAGCTGTCTCTAAGTAGCCAGTAAGTGGTTAGGGTTTTTTTTAGTTAGGTTTAGAGCGTTAGGGCCGGCAAGTGGTGTGGGGGTTAGGGGCAGGCTAAGAGGGTTAGGAGGTTAGGGTCGGCAAGGGGTGTAGGGCTGGTAACTGGTGTAGGGGCTTAGGATTACGAAGTTACTATTAGGGGGTTAGGGTCAGGGTCGGCAAATGGTTAGGGACTTAGGGAGTACATCGGGACGCAAGCGCGCCCTGCACCAGGAGGCTTCCCGTGCCATGCGTGAACATAATAGGATAAATCCGTAACTTTGCCAAGAAAACCTTATTGATAAGCAAAACCAGACAAAAGATGTGCCTGGCCACTGCGGTCTATAGGGTAATGGAGAGACGGACACGACTGAACAACTAATCAACAAATAATCAAGAGTGAGAATATTCTGGAAACACTAGCTGAATCTTTTATTTAATACTATAAGAATATACATAACTCCCTGATTCTTGTATTTTTTGTTTGCACATGCTCAAGGAGTAGCATTACTTGAGTATTAGGTTTCTTATTTATACCTCTCTGTGCAAGCTCCAAATGGCTGCAAAAAGACATATGGTATATCCCACCCTTATAACCCTATCACCCAATTGGGCAATATCTATGAATATTATATCATTTCGGTCTGACACTGCAGACTAGCAGGCGTAATCTTATTACCATACTGAATAAGCATAATGCAGGGCCCAGGCAGAATTATTTGTTTACATGTAACAGTCATGCTAAAAGTAAAGCTTCAGGAGCCCAAACATTATATCATGAATGTGAAAGAATAGAACATAGATTTATGTGTTTTGCTTAAACTAACATTACATTTAAAAATATTACCAATAAAAGATCTTAGCATCAAGTAAAAAAACATGTTGATCCAACTTTATCCTACAAATGAAGAGGAAGTGAAAACAAAGCCACATTGAAAGCCTGCTAACTGTGTCATTATCTGATCTATATTCAATTGAATGCAAATACAAGAACAATACCATATTTGGGGAATAGGCGCACAACACCGACATGGGACACAAGACACTGACATGGGGCAGTGACATGGGGCACACATCACTGGCATGGGGCACACATCACTGACATGGGACAGTGACATGGGGCACACATCACTGGCATGGGGCAGTGAAATGGGGCACACATCACTGGCATGGGGCAGTGACATGGGGCACACAACACTGACATGGGGCAGTGACATGGGGCACACAACACTGACATGGGGCAGTGACATGGGGCACACAACACTGACATGGGGCAGTGACATGGGGCACACAACACTGACATGGGGCACACATCTCTGACATGGGGCACACATCTCTGACATGGGGCACACATCTCTGACATGGGGCACATCTATGAGTAACTCAAAATATCTAATTTCAGATAACTGACCAGTTCTGATATTTTGTCCAGTTATATTGAGCAACATTTTACTAAAAATTACAAAATTGAAACAAGGGATTTAAATATGATGCATGTATGTCTTGAACGATATATATATAAATATTCCTATAGTTTTTAAAAGGGAATTCCCAAAAGTATGAATCACCCAAATCTGAAAAAAAATAAAGATGATCCAGAGATTAACCCCTCCAGTACAGACTAGATATTGGCCTCGCGTCAGACAAGTCCACCATGCCAAGGCGTCTTGGTTTGGAGGCAGCATCGGGACCCACTTCCTCTGGAGGTTATTCTACATCAGCTGTGCCCCCCACACCCTCCCCAGGCCGGGACTCACCGGTTGCGGACATCTCTATGAGGGTCTCCTCCTCTCGGTGCCCAAAGCGGTTCATGGCTGCGAGTGATCCCAGGACCCAGACTCAGGAGGAAGGTGTAGTTGGGCCAGGAACCTCCTGGGATCCGAGCTCTGTGCCCGGGACACAAACCGACTAATCCCACTCCTACTGGGCCCCTCCTAGACCTCGGTCGCCAGCTAGGACCTCCCCGGGAGTGTGTGTGGCGCCTCCTTCATCCTCATCTACAAGATCTGAGCCCCTCCCCACCCGCAGCCCCTCCTAGAGCCCTGTGTGTGAGACTCCTCCAAGATACCCTCCTAGAGATGTGTGTGTGAGACTCCTCCAAGATACCCTCCTAGAGATGTGTGTGTGAGACTCGTCCAAGATACCCTCCTAGTGCCTGTGAGTGAGACTCCTCCAAGATACCCTCCTAGTTCCTGTGTGTGAGACTCCTCCGAGATACCCTCCTAGTGTCCTGTGTGTGAGACTCCTCCGAGATACCCTCCTAGTGCCCCGTGTGTGAGACTCCTCCGAGATGCCCTCCTAGTGCCCTGTGTGTGAGACTCCTCCAAGATACCCTCCTAGTGCCTGTGTGTGAGACTCCTCAAAGATACCCTCCTAGTGCCCTGTGTGTGAGACTCCTCCAAGATACCCTCCTAGTGCCTGTGAGTGAGACTCCTCCAAGATACCCTCCTAGTTCCTGTGTGTGAGACTCCTCCGAGATACCCTCCTAGTGTCCTGTGTGTGAGACTCCTCCGAGATACCCTCCTAGTGCCCCGTGTGTGAGACTCCTCCGAGATGCCCTCCTAGTGCCCTGTGTGTGAGACTCCTCCAAGATACCCTCCTAGTGCCCTGTGTGTGAGACTCCTCCACCAAGATACCCTCCTAGAGATCCCCCGCAGCCCCTCCTAGTGCCCTGTGTGTGAGACTCCTCCAAGATACCCTCCTAGTGCCCTGTGTGTGAGACTCCTCCAAGATACCCTCCTAGTGCCTGTGTGTGAGACTCCTCAAAGATACCCTCCTAGTGCCCTGTGTGTGAGACTCCTCCAAGATACCCTCCTAGTGCCTGTGAGTGAGACTCCTCCAAGATACCCTCCTAGTTCCTGTGTGTGAGACTCCTCCGAGATACCCTCCTAGTGTCCTGTGTGTGAGACTCCTCCGAGATACCCTCCTAGTGCCCCGTGTGTGAGACTCCTCCGAGATGCCCTCCTAGTGCCCTGTGTGTGAGACTCCTCCAAGATACCCTCCTAGTGCCCTGTGTGTGAGACTCCTCCACCAAGATACCCTCCTAGAGATCCCCCGCAGCCCCTCCTAGTGCCCTGTGTGTGAGACTCCTCCAAGATACCCTCCTAGAGCCCTGTGTGTGAGACTCCTCCAAGATACCCTCCTAGTGCACTGTGTGTGAGACTCCTCCAAGATACCCTCCTAGAGATCCACCCAGAGACCCTCCTAGAGCCCTGTGTGTGAGATTTCTCCAAGATACCCTCCTAGTGCCCTGTGTGTGAGACTCCCCCGAGATACCCTCCTAGAGCCCTGTGTGTGAGACTCCTAGTGCCCTGTGTGAGACTCCTCCAAGATACCCTCCTAGAGATCCACCCACAGACCCTCCTAGAGCCCTGTGTGTGAGACTCCACCAAGATACCCCCCTAGTGCCCTGTGTGTGAGACTCCTCCAAGATACCCTCCTAGTGCCTGTGTGTGAGACTCCTCAAAGATACCCTCCTAGTGCCCTGTGTGTGAGACTCCTCCAAGATACCCTCCTAGTGCCTGTGAGTGAGACTCCTCCAAGATACCCTCCTAGTTCCTGTGTGTGAGACTCCTCCGAGATACCCTCCTAGTGTCCTGTGTGTGAGACTCCTCCGAGATACCCTCCTAGTGCCCCGTGTGTGAGACTCCTCCGAGATGCCCTCCTAGTGCCCTGTGTGTGAGACTCCTCCAAGATACCCTCCTAGTGCCCTGTGTGTGAGACTCCTCCACCAAGATACCCTCCTAGAGATCCCCCGCAGCCCCTCCTAGTGCCCTGTGTGTGAGACTCCTCCAAGATACCCTCCTAGAGCCCTGTGTGTGAGACTCCTCCAAGATACCCTCCTAGTGCACTGTGTGTGAGACTCCTCCAAGATACCCTCCTAGAGATCCACCCAGAGACCCTCCTAGAGCCCTGTGTGTGAGATTTCTCCAAGATACCCTCCTAGTGCCCTGTGTGTGAGACTCCCCCGAGATACCCTCCTAGAGCCCTGTGTGTGAGACTCCTAGTGCCCTGTGTGAGACTCCTCCAAGATACCCTCCTAGAGATCCACCCACAGACCCTCCTAGAGCCCTGTGTGTGAGACTCCACCAAGATACCCCCCTAGTGCCCTGTGTGTGAGACTTCTCCAAGATACCCTCCTAGAGATCCACCCACAGACCCTCCTAGAGCCCTGTGTGTGAGACTCCTGCAAGATACCCTCCTAGAGCCCTGTGTGTGAGATTCCTCCAAGATACCCTCCTAGTGATCCACCCACAGCCCCTCCTAGAGCCCTGTGTGTGAGACCCTTCCACCCTCCTAGAGATCCACCCGCAGCCCTCCTAGTGCCCTGTGTGTGAGACTCCACCACCAAGATACCCTCCTAGAGATCCATCCGCAGCCGCTCCTAGTGCCCAGTGTGTGAGACTCTACCACCAAGATACCCTCCTAGAGATCCACCCGCAGCCCCTCCTAGAGCCCTGTGTGTGAGACTCCTCCACCAAGATACCCTCCTAGAGATCTACCCACAGCCCCTCCTAGTGTCCTGTATGAGATTCCTCCACCCTGAGCCCCTCCATGAGACTTCTATACCAAGATAACCTATTAAAGAACCAGAAGCTTCCTCCACCAAGATACCCTCCTAGAGCCCTGTGTGTGACTCCTCCAAGATACCCTCCAAGAGATCCTCCCGCAGCCCTTCCTAGAGCCCTGTGTGTGAGACCTCCACCAAGATAACCTCCTAGAGATCCACCCGCAGCCCCTCCTAGTGCCCTGCGTGTGAGACTCCTCCACCAAGATACCCTCCTAGAGATCCTCCCGCAGCCCCTCCTAGTGCCCTGTGTGTGAGACTCCTCCACCAAGATACCGTCCTAGAGATTCAACCGCAGCCCCTCCTAGTGCCCAGTGTGTGAGACTCCTCCACCAAGATACCCTGCTAGAGATCTACGCACAGCCCCTCCTAGTGCCCTGTATGAGATTCCTCCACCCTGAGCCCCTCCATGAGACTCCAATACCAAGATAACCAACTAAAGAACCAGAATCTTCCTCCACTCTGAGTCCCTCCTAGAGCCCTGCGTATGACACCTCCACCAAGATACCCTCCTAGAGATCCTGCGCCTTCCACCACTCACCCCTCCTGAAGACCTGTGTATGCGACTCCTGCATCAAGATACCCTCCTAGAGAACCAGCAGCGTTGTCTGTACACAACACCTCCTTTACCAGAGCCTGTCCTAGAATGCAATATACAGGAGTCTTCTGTAAATACCTACACTACCCACATCACAACCTACAGCCCCATTAATCACACACAACTCTCCTAGTAACAAAACTCTAAGCATATCCTTCACATATACTCCTAACTAGTTTGCAGGAGTTACAGAGCGGTTAACGTAGAAAAGCCAGCAAGGACATGGTTGGAATCCAAATCCGTAAACCATGCTGCTGCACGTAGCATTTCCGGACATGAACATGATAAATGATTAAAATCCGTAGTTCAGGTTAGGCAGAGCCAATAGTAAAAGATACCGTCATCATTACGTCACTAAAACATGGAGGTTAAATTTAATTCACTTATGGTTTTGAAGTCCGTTGCGATCAAACTCGCATTCCAGTAAAAATGCAATATGAAAAAATGAATAAATATGATATTCCAGTCCATGCGAGTTTCATTATATGTATTAACACATTGATTGCCGGGATCGATATAACAAGGAAATTAAAGATAAAAAATAATAATTTTTTATTGCAAATTTGCGAGCTTGAGAATGTTGTGCTATTCATTTTAATACCTTTCATTATTTTCCCTGCAATTTAAAATACAGTATTGTGTTTATATTTGCTTTTACGGTGCTACAGACAGGAGTTTAACCCTCTTGGCTACATTTGCCATTCGTGTGAAAACAATTGCGAACTTGAGGACTTGTAGCGATTTAATAGCGAATTGTGATTGTAACATTTACGGGCTTGAAAGATCAACGGCTTAGCTGGGTCGGAGTTCAGGTTTTGACAGCCCGAAGGGATTTTCAGCCTGTAACCCGCAGATCATTTGCGGGTAGCTAAAAGAGTCCAATTTAATAGCCGTAACTTTTGCGGCCTCCTTTAAGGTCTTCTGGAACTACAAATTGGCAAATTTAAAAGGGCCCAATGTATTTAGTACCTTCTTCATGTTTAACTTAGTGTTGCTCTATTTCTGCATATGCCCATGAGGCCCAGGACAACAATTTTGCAAAGGCCAGCAGGCTGTTTGACAATGCTAATGTAGTTGAATGAAATAATGTGTGTATATGCACAAAATGTCTATATTGAAGTGGCATTTGTATCTAAATGCACTGATACCTCCTGACATATTGTGTAAATACACATACAGTACATTTATGATTTTATATAGAGGGATGTAGTAATCTTGGGGTATCGCACTGGAACACAAGTAGTAATAGTAAGAGGGAATGCACAAATCTGAAATGTCATAGCGCAGTATAAGACCATGCCCCCCACCCCCACCCCAAGTGCCCCTGCTCTTTGCACCAAATCCACATATACTCTCCTATTGCTCCTACTTGCAGTACCTTAACCCTGCAACACTTTCTTAGAGACTCTGCTATCAGCATCTATACAACACAATTGCTTCCGTATATCTGCTTTCAGTAACTCCTTTACATATAACGTTCCTAAAGTCAAAGTCCTAAGCACCTCCTGTACTCATGGTGCCAGTGTCCAAATCAACACATACCCTTCTAGTGAGACCACTTATTCACATTTGCCTCTCCTATTATCCCTGTCCCATCATCTCACCAATACATAACACTCCTAGGCCCTCATTCAATTGCGATTTGGACAATTGAATCAGGCTCTAAATAAGCACATAGCATATTTTTTTTAAAGAAGTTTTTAGTTCGTGGAAACCTTGTTTTTGGATAGATGCACCCCTGATGAAATTTTCAGAAACGTGCGTCGGGTTGCACCCACTACGCCGCGACGTCGCTCTATGACGTCACACGCAGACGCCTCTATTGAGCTCCTCTATTTTGTTTTTTTGTTATAAAAATTAGACATAATACAGTTATTGTAGGAAATGCATTTTTTTATTTAGCTCATAAAGAACTTGTTTGTACCTAGATTTTTTAATTATACCATATTTGGCATCTGTGTCATGCTTATTGACCATAGTAACCCTTCCCACTTCTGTGCCTGATTCACTATCCCACTCCTCACTTGTGTATCAGAGTACCCTATACCATTGACATGTGTGCAGGAGCCCCCTCCCAATTAATTACTTGAATTTCCAACCCCACTTGTGTGTCAAAGCCTCATATCACCTCTATTTCCAATCCCCGCTTAATTCTATGTATGAAACACTCTCATCACTTCTGAGTCTGAACCTTCCTCCATATCTCTCTGGCAATGTCTTATGCCCCACTTCTTTTTCTCACCCTGTTGTATCACATCTCCGTCAGAATTCCAACCTCCCCATTTCTTTGTCTCCATCTTATATTACAAGCACAGAAGATAATAATCTAAATGCAGCGAACAAGGAATCAATCAATACATATTGGCTTATCCTACAGACTTGCTGCAGTGTGTCTGAAGCCAGTCGTAGGAGAGGCTAATAGGCATTCAAGAGATTTAGGGAGTTCCAGAAAATGCATGGAGAGAGATGAAAATTCTGGAGAAGGGTCTAGGATTATGGGGTAACATAAACAGTAACAGAATGACTGAGGTTGAAAAAATATTATTTGTCCATCAAGGTCCGGCTTTTTCTGCATCCCTTGCTTCTATACCCTACTTAAATGGATAAATAACATTTCTGGAATGTATTAGATATATTATATATATACTAGCGACTTGCCCGTCAAAAATGACGGCAATAAAAATGGAAGCCTGGCAAAGGTGTTTGTAAGACATTGCGAGCCTCTCCCCCCCTCTACTTTATTGGGCTCGCAATGAGTGCCTTTCGGGGCTCATTGCGAGCCTCTCTACCTCTCCCTCCCTCTACTTGATGGGAGGGGCTCATTGCGAGCCTCTCCCCCCTCTACTTTACTGGCCTTGCGATGAGCTCCTTCAGCGCTCATCTCGGGCCTTGCAATGAGTGGCTTTGGCGCTCATTGTTAGCCTCTCCCGCCTTCTACTTCATCCCCCCCTGTGTCTCCTTCCCCCTCTCTTGTTTCTCCTGCCCTCTCTCCCTCCCCCTCCCATGTCTTTCTCCCCTTTCCCTCCCCTGTGTCTTTCTCCCCCCTCCCTCCCCTGTGTCTTTCCCCCTCCCTCCCCTGTGTCTCTTCACCCCGTCTCCCTCCCCTGTGTCTCTTCACCCCGTCTCCCTCCCCTGTGTCTCTTCCCCCCTCCTCCCTCCCCTGTGTCTCTTACCCCCCTGCCCCTCGTCTCTTCCCCCCTCCGCTGTGTCTCCTCCCCCATCCTGTCCTTCCCCTGTGTCTCTCTTCCCTCCTCCCCTGTGTCTCTCTTCCCCCCTCCCCTGTGTCTCTCTTCCCCCTCCTCTCCCTCCCCTGTGTCTCTTTTCCCCCTCCTCTCTCTCCCGTGTGTCTCTCTTCCCCCCTCCTCTCCCTCCCCTGTGACTCTCTTCCCACCTCCTCTCCCTCCCCTGTGTCTCTCTTCCCCTCCTCCTCTCCCTCCCCTGTGCCTCTCTTCCTCCTTCCCTGTGTCTCTCTTCCACCTCCTCTCCCTCCCGTGTCTCTCTTCCCCTCCCCTGTATCTCACTTCCCCTGTCCCCTGTGTCTCTCTTCCCCCCTCCTCTTGTGTCTTTATTCCCCTCCTCCTCTCTCCCTCATGTATCTCTTCCCCATCCTCTCCGCACATGTCTCTCTTACCCTCCTCTCCCTTCCCGGTTACTCTTCCTCCCCTCCTCTCTCTCCCCTGTGTCTCCCCTACCCCCTCCCGTGTCTCTCTTCCCCCTCCTCTCCCTTCCCGCCGTGTCTCTCTTCCCCCTCCTCTCCCCCCGTGTCTCTCTTCCCCCTCCTCTCCCCCCCCCGCCGTGTCTCACTTCCCCCTCTTCTCGTGTCTCTCTTCTCCCACTCCTCCCTCACCTCAATGCTGCAGACGGGCTCACGCTTATGTGGCCATCTTTGCGTGAGCACGCACGCTTATGTGCCCGTCTTCGCGTGAGCGTGCGCGCGAGTGTATGCCCAGCTTCCCGTGCACCTGTCCCATCCGCTCGTGCCAATTGATGCGCGTGCCACCAGTGCAGAGAGGCTGCAGGGCTGAAGGGAGCCGTGGCAGGGGGAGTTGTGAAACTGCGAGTTGTCGTCAGTTGCGGCCCTCGCTTTGCGAGGGCCGCAAAGCGTGACGACAACTCGCAGTTTGACAATTATAATATGTGATATATATATATATATATATATATATATATATATATTTACTTTTATATACTTTATTTTATTAAGGCGTGCTTATAAGCTCAGTTTTTACTGCCTAAAATTAAACATACATTGCCTGCTTTTGTGTGCCCTCTGCAGCTCACAAAGACACAGACTCTATAGTACTTGCTGTGCTCTCTCATCCTAACCAATCAGTGACCATCTCTCAGCAACATGCTGCTGGGACGTGGTCCCTGATATGTTGGGACACTACACTGCACATCCAGCCCTACAGAGACTGTATCTGCATACTGTTGTGCTCCACGCTATGCAACAGTTTGGGAAGATGGGAGGCGCTCCAGCCTAAAAGGCCACAACTGTCATTTAGAGAGGACATAGTTTAACAAATCAAGATTTTGTTTTATTAGTTTATATAAAAATAGTTATATCTGAGTCTGTACTACAAATTTCAAATATATTTATGAAAGTTTCTGCATATAATTATACACAATGCCTGCAAAAATGTATTGTTTTTAGGACATTGAAATTCAACCATTTTCAGTTTAAACATCAATATGCTAATAAATTGCCTGATGTATCCTATTTTTCTATTCTTGATGGCCAGAAGCTCACAGTCACCTGCCACCTTTACATATTAAGCAAACATTAATTTACAAATAACAACAAAGGGTAAATTTTATGCAAACACAAGTTGCTATTCTATAAAAGAGCACATTTATAGAAGTAAAAAAATATATATGGTTGAGTCACATTATTATGACCATTATTATTATTATTTTTTTGACGTCAGCAAAGTGCCATTAGTTGGCTTGGTGGGTATATAAGGTGACACGTAGGCATTCTGCAAACATTTCAGCCATCGCTCTTATGGGTAAAACATGTAATTTATCCGACTTTGAAAAGGGGTGATCATTGGCTTTCGGGCCAAAGGTGGCAGTATTTCTGAAACAGAGCAGTTTGTGAACTGTTTGTGTACTTCTATGGTTAAAGTGTACCATGACTGGACAAACTGCACCATTGAAAATAAATGGCATGTAAACCATGTGCCACTGATGTCTCAGGTGAACGTTGGCTGCGAAGGTGTGTGAGGTCCAACCAACATGCTACAGTTGAGCAACTCACCATCCAAACAAACCTGGGGGCTATCAGACGTGTCTAAAATGACAGTACAGCCAACCATGTTGATTATGGGGCCCGAAGCAAATAGCTCTTCAGTGCAGTCATGCTGCCGAGGAATCATCATCAGAAAAGGCTTAGATTTGCACGACAATATCGAAATTGGACCTCAAGTTTTCTGCTCCACCGACTGGACATGCGTTGGCGTGTCAGGCGCGAAACCTCAGAGAACAAAAACTGTGCAACCATTGTTGGAGGAACACAAGCTGGTGGCGGCAGCGTTATGGTCTGGGGAACTTTTTTGGTGTTGTTTGGGTCTACTCATACCTCTGGAAGGCACTCTACACATACTGTGTTATCTATCCATCCTTGCAGATCAAGTACACGCATACATGTTGACTGTCTTCCCTGGATCGGATGGGGTCTTCTAGCAGGATAATGCAACATGTCATACGGACAGAATTGTCTGGGAGTGGTTGAAGGAGCACAACGAAAACCTCCAATTACTTCCCTGGCCTCTAAATTCGCCGGACTTAAACCCCATTGAGCACCTGTGTGGCCACCGCGATTGCCATGTTCGCCGTATGGATCCTCCACCACGCACTCTTCAGCCGCTGTCGGATGCACTGCAGTCTGCATGGCTCCAGATACCCCTGCCAACCTTGAACAACGTTGAACTTCGCGCACGTAAATCCTGTGAGCTGGCACGCATGTAACACGCATACGGAGACCAAAGACCTACGTGTGCTCGATAGCACCCCCAAGGGGGGTATAGTCGAATATGTAGCACTTAATAGGCAAATAAAAACACACTACTGTACATTTATTATAAGGGAAAGTGATGTTAGGTCTTAGAATTAATAGCACAACATTCTCAAGCCCGCAAATCGTCCCTGAAAAATACTTTACTTCATGTTGATATTTTGTGTTATATTGATCCCGGCAATCAATGTGTTAATACATGTACTGTAACCTGCATGTAATAGAATATCATTTTTACGGCTTTATTAATATTGCATTATATCTGGACTGTGGGTTCGATCGCGAACTGTAATTGAAGCTCGTAGGGCTTTGAAATCTACCCTCCCCTTTTTCAGTGACATAACGCTAACAATCTCTTTTTCCATTGGCTCCATCTGAACCCGTAACTACGTAAATGCTTAATTGTTTGTGTTCGAGCACGCAACCCAGACAGCCGCGAACTGGTTTATGAAATAGCGTCTCTCACTCGTAGCTCGCAGCACATTCTAATTTAATAGCAACGTAAGCAGGGCCAATTTCGACCTTGCAGCAGTTACATGCTTCCCGTTGGACTTACGAGGCTGGAATCTAATATGGCTAATGGAAGCTTAACTGGTAAACTAGGCAAGTTCCATAAAGTAGTAAATCTTCGGTGTGAGTACTCATTAATATAAAAGAAACTTAAGTGGAACTTGTACTTAAATTCCAAATTTACATCAGTGAATTCATGTATACGGTTTGCTATGGCTTTGTTTAAAATTGTAATAGAAATGTAAAATTGTTCAGGTTATTTTTTTTCATGAAATATACATGCATATGTAATTAAGTTATTACACCAGCACTACTTACTCTATAGTGCATAACAGTTCAGTGATATACATGATATTGTTCCAGGGAAAGAGCAGTCGTGGGAGTGATAGAGATAAACAGGGCAAAGGGCCCGATGGTGAGAGATAGAGAGGGATATATAAATATATATATATATATATTGGCAGAACAAAGATAAGAGCAATGGGAGAAACCAAGGATAAACACAAGACTTTGGAACACTATAAATCAATTTTCCTCCTGGCACACCGACCTTCACGCACTGCAGAACATTGCGCTGTCATCAGGGCCCCAAGAACTGCGCCCTGATGACGCTCTGTGCTCCAGCCCGCATCCCATTTGGCCACAGAGGCTTCTCATGCACAAGCGCCGCCATCTCATATTTACTGGAACTGCTTGGCAAGGTAAGGGTCTGACAGTGTGCCATATGGGCCAGGCATTGTGTGCATGTGTCACTAGGAGCATGTTGCATTGCATGTTTATCATGACAGTGACATGTAGTGATAAACATGCAATGCAACATGCTCCATTGACACATGCACACCGTGACATTACATACAAAAGGTTTCTAGTGACACATGCCGGTCCCACATGGCACACTGTCAGCCCCTTACCTTAGCCTTGGCAACCTCCAGCAAGCAGGTCCAGTAAATATGAGATGTGGCAGATGGGATGCAGGCTGGAGCGCAGAGCGTCATCAGAGCGCAGTTCTCGGCGCCCTGATGATGGCGCGCTGAAGTGCCACCTTTCCTGCTGAATAGTATGAATCCTAGAAATTGGAATCCCTCACACTACTATCCCATTAACCGCATTCTCCTCATTATTTCCAGTGTGTTATGGCCATATACTATGAAAAAGACAAAGATATGAAGCCATGTGGCTTTATACATTTTTCCATATACAATATTTTGATCTTCTACTCGTAGTGGTGCACGTAGATTAATGTAATTAAAGATTATGAAATCAGACAAGACTTTTTTGAAGAGTTTTGTTTTTAATATGAAGATTGTTTTTAGTTGTTCCAATGGATGGACAGTGTTAAGCACTGGAACGACAGTACGAGTGTATTTATTGTTTCATAAAACCAGGCCCCGAAGCAACAAAAACTAAATGTAGCTCTGATGCTATTCATGGCATACATTATATTTAATGTGAACTATAATTGCTATTTGTTTAGCATATGAAGCATTTACCGTATAATTTGCCTTGGTCTGGAACACCCATTAGATGAAACACTAAGAAAAAGCAATACACACAAGGGACAACTTGGTCAGTTATTTGAATGTTTGTAGTTTAAAATCTTTTCTTATCCTGTGTAGTTCTCACAGCCTTTAATTTTCTTCAGACTCCGAGCACAGTGCCCATGTCACACAAACCAAAATGCAAGATAATTAGAAAGTTTGGGTTCATGTCTCTTAGCTCTTGAAAGTAGCTAACATGTTTAAAGAGCCCCACCTTCTCTAAACCACTTCCTGTGGTTAGATCAGCCCTCTCAAGGCTTGATACTTTGAGCGTGGTGTATATATATATATATATATATATATATATATATATATATATATATATATATGTACTGTATATATCCAAATATATATATATATATCACATATATAGTTGTGAGCATGCGGATTGTTGCTAATGCTGCGGGCTCGTGAAGCGAGGGACGCAGTTGCAGGGAAGGCGCTCCTTGCCAGCAACTGCGGACCTTGCAAAATTTACAGACTTACGAGAAACAAATACGAGACGTGGGACTTAGAAAAAAAAACACTACAACCTCGCAGAGAAAGAAAAAAAAATCTTGATGGTAACTCAAGGACTGCCGGTATATTACTCTCATATACAGATCCCATTCTGGATCGCTATCTAATGGTGGTAAAGGGGCTTGGGTACTTCAGTGAAGCTGTGAGCTATTCCATGTAGGGTCACCCAAAATGGGCAGGTCATAGCAGTGAGGCCCCCTGGAGAAGGAACTGGCAACCCACGACAGTATCTTTGCTATAAAAACCTTATGGATTGGCACAGCCGGACGCAAGAAGTCACACAGAGTCCGACTCGACTGAATATCTAAACAAAACAATATACAGATATGCTGCTAACAGAGGCGGTGTCTTTCTGGAACAGTTTATGCACAAATCATTGCACACAGTGAAGGAATAATAACATTACCATAACACCTGAGTGAAGGATACAAGCAGATCAGCCTTTTTTACATTCTTATTATGCAAAATGCAGAACATCCCCATAAAAAGGCTTCATAGAACGGTCATGTACTCGTCAGCCCCTCTGCTGGACATCTGCGGTAGAGGTGCAATGACATGAACTAAATACATTAAAAAGAGCTACAATGTGGATTATTTGCACAGTCTTTTTTCTGGAAATTTAAAAGATACAAAGTATGAAGATTTTTTTTCTTACTTTAATGTATATTTCCTAAAATACAGAAACATTTGCGGAGGTGGAGGCTACCACCAAGACTGCAACATTTACGGACTTAGCATCCGCAAATACGAGCCGCGCCACTTACACACAAAAATATTACGACCTCGCAAAAATACAACATTAGTGGCCGAAACCTGTGCACACGAAAACATTAAAAACACAATAAATACACACAACAAACACATAAAAAGCTTACCCACAGCAAGGGGGGCACCCAGCACATCTAAAAGTAACGTTACAAGTCAATTTAGGTAGAATTTAAAGAGTTTAGACACCTGAAAATCCCCTAAGCAAGAGAAAAAATGGCTGCCGAACAAAACGAAAACGAGGCTAAAGGACCCTAAACACGCAAAACACCACAAAACACATACAGATTTTTCAAAAAAGCCGTACGAGGTACAAGAACAAGGACGCAAAATCAGCCACAGCTGCGTAATACACACATTAGGCGCCATTTTACAACACTAACTTACACAATGCGGAAGTACACAGCTACCCTAACGGATTTTCCTCGCGCACGCAGCCTATTTACACTACACACTGCACACATTGCTGACACTTACACAGCAGCTACACAACACATAAAACACACATTAGATGCTGCGGCAACATCAAAACAGATTGTCAGCTCTTAAACACAATGCTTTCTGCATATATTACTTAAAATAGGTAAAGTATATTCATTTTGTAATGTATTATTTATTTGATTACCATACGCCAAACAGCATTAGCTCACTTACAATTTAATTGCTGTAATTTTTTGACGGGCAATATTCTGGTATACTAATATGTCTAATAGGTTTTATATAACTTAGCTCCTGAGCCTCCTGATATTTCAGTATTTAAGTTGAAACTGCCTTTCAACAAGCCATTATGATCAGCATTTACTCTGCCTGTGCCTGTGAAACCACCACATCTGTCATATTAGGGGCACAGGTATCAAGAATAATCTGTGGGGGATAAAGTTTTAAAAAGATGAAGATCCAAGCAATGACCGATTGAACAAGAGCAATAGCACTACATGAGGAGCGATAGATAGATAGATAGATAGATAGATAGATAGATAGATAGATAGATAGATAGATAGATAGATTATTATTATTATTATTATCTTTATTTATATCGCGCCAACATATTCCGTAGCGCTGTACAGGGGTTGAGTACATAGCAGAAAACAAATTAAACACCTTGTAAAGAATGGAGGGCCCTGTTTTTGAGCATAAAATCAAATGTACATAGAGCTTGTTTCCAAGGCCTGACACAAGATTGAAAACTCGCAAACTTACAATCTAAGGGTTTAGGTGTGATACAAGAGGGTGACAAATACATTTGAAAGCAATTGGTTCAGTAAAGTGGAGGGGTCTGTGTGTTGTATTGTAGATTGTGGGTGTGAGGGTTGTTAAGCTGTGGAATGTTCAGTTGTACATGTTAAGGCTGAAGGTGATAAGATTTTTTAAACAGGTGTGTTTTTAATAATTTCTTAAAGGTTTTGAGGCAGGAAGATAATCTAATGGAGCGGGGCAAGGAGTTCCAGATGGATGGGGAAGCACGAGAAAAGTCTTGAAGACGGGAGTGAGAGGAGGTGATGAGAGAGGAGGAAAGAAGAAGGTCGTTAGCAGAACGAAGGGGCCGGTTGGGAGAGTATTTTGAAACAAGAGCAGACATATAAGGGGGAGCACTGTTGTTGAGGGCTTTATGTGTTAGGGTCATGATTTTAAATTTGATTCGGGAAGCTATGGGAAGCCAGTGGAGTGATTGACAGAGAGGGGCTGCAGACACTGATCGTTTGGTATTGAAGATGAGTCTAGCAGAGGCGTTCATTATGGATTGGAGGGGAGACAGACGAGAGATGGGGAGGCCAGCAAGGAGGGAATTGCAGTAGTCGAGTCGAGAGATGATGAGAGAGTGAATTAGAATTTTAGCTGTGTCTTCTGTAAGATAATGACGAATTTTGGAGATGTTTTTTAGGTGAAACTGACATGATTTTGTTATTGCTTGGATGTGAGGAATAAAAGAGAGGGCGGGATCCAGTAGAACCCCAAGACAACGGGCCTGGGAGGTAGGGGCGATGATGGTGTTGTCAACAGTGAGAGATATTTGAGGTGTGGAAGCTGTAGTAGAGGGTGGAAAGATTAGAAGTTCAGTTTTAGACATGTTGAGTTTGAGTTGACGGGTGGACATCCAGGAGGATATGCTAGAGAGGCAGTTGGAAACTTGAGCTAAAAGAGAGGGGGATAGATCAGGTGCAGAGAGGTAGATTTGAGTATCATCTGCATAGAGATGATACTGAAATCCAAAGGATTTTATAAGGGTGCCAAGGGAGGAGGTGTAGATGGAGAAGAGGAGGGGGCCTAGGACAGAACCTTGGGGAACGCCAACAGACAGAGGGAGAGGTGAAGAAGAGGTGCCAGAGAAGGAGACACTAAATGTACGATCTTTAAGATAGGATGTGAACCATGAAAGAGCTGTGTCCTGGATGCCAAAAGAGCGGAGAGTTTGGATTAGAAGAGGGTGGTCAACTGTATCGAAGGCAGCAGAGAGATCCAGGAGAATTAGAATAGAGTAGTGACCCTTTGATTTGGCGGTTAGCAAGTCATTAGTGACTTTTGTAAGGGCTGTTTCTGTAGAGTGTTGGGACCGGAAGCCAGATTGGAAGGGGTCAAGTAGGGAGTTGGAGGAAATAAATTGAGTGAGGCGATTGTAAACAAGCCGCTCAAGGAGTTTAGACGCAAGGGGAAGTAGTGAGATAGGGCGATAGTTGGAGGCAGAAGCTGGGTCAGAAGAGGGCTTCTTGAGAATGGGTGTAACTGTGGCATGTTTTAAGGAGGATGGAAACTTGCCAGTGTTTAGGGAGAGGTTGAATAGATGTTTGAGAGCTGGGATAAGTGTGGTGGATAGGGGAGGGATTAGCTGTGATGGAATAGGATCATGAGGACATGTGGTAAGGTGAGAGGTTGATAGTAAAGTAGATACTTCATCCTCGGTTACAGGGTCAAAGGAGTCCATAGTGGAGGTGGGATTGGGGAAGGGTAAGGGCTGGGTGTTGTCGGTTTGGGGAGAGGGTGGTGTGGTAGGGCCAAGCTGGGAGGAGAGCTCATTTCGAATGGTATCGATTTTATTTTTAAAATGGCTGGCAAAGTCATCAGCAGTGAGAGAGGAAGGGGCAGGAGGTGGGGGTGGGCGGAGGAGGGTGTTGAATGTAGCAAATAAACGTTTAGGGTTGGAGGACAGGTTTGATATTAGTGATGAGAAGTAGTGTTGTTTGGCAAGATTGAGGGCAGAGAAGTAGGAGCGCAAGGTAAACTTGTAGTGGAGAAAGTCTGCTGAAGTGCGAGATTTCCTCCATAATCGTTCTGCAGTGCGTGAGCATCTCTGTAGATAGCGTGTTTGTGTGGTGTGCCATGGTTGTGGTTGAGAGCGAGGGCGTTTGCTTGTGATTATGGGGGCAAGAGAGTCAAGGGTGGAGGTTAGCGTAGTGTTGTATTGTGAAGTGGCGACGTCAGGGCAGGCAAGGGTGGTGAGGGGGCTGAGAAGGGGTGTTAGTACATTTGAAAATTGTTGTGGGTTGAGTGCTTGCAGGTTTCTGCGTGTTCTGATGGCAGGATTTGAAGAAGGGCGGTGAGCGGTAGATGAGGTGAGGTTGCAAGTTAGCAGGTGGTGGTCAGATAGGGGAAGTGAGGAGATGTCAAGGTTGGAGATAGTGCAGAGATTAGTAAAAATAAGGTCAATGGAGTGTCCACCACAGTGAGTTGCTGAATCTGTCCATTGTGAGAGGCCAAGGGAAGAGGTGAGTGCAAGTAATTTTGCAGTTGTTGGGGAGGTGGGTGTGTCAGTGGCTATGTTGAAATCGCCAAGAATGAGTGAAGGTATATTGGAGGAGAGAAAGTGAGGGAGCCAGGCGGCAAAGTTATCCAGAAATTGAGAGGGTGATCCAGGCGGGCGATAGATCACAGCTACTCGCAGAGATAGATAGATAGATACATAGATAGATAGATACATAGATAGATAGATAGATAGATAGATAGATAGATAGATAGATAGATAGATAGATAGATAGATAGATAGATCTTGAGTCTATGTTTGGCAGTATTCATTGCCTTGCCCCGAAAGCCAATGACTATCCCCTTTTCAGTCTCACATTCTACCCATGACAGCAGTGGTTAAGATGTTTGCAGAATGCCTACATCTCACTTTATATACCCACCAAACCAGCTCACCACATGTGCCGTATTTCAGTGACTAAATGCTGCTGATGTCAAAAGTGGGCGTGGTCATAATAATGTGACTTGACCCAGTATAATACAATATTAATTATATATATACTAGCGAATTGCCCGTCAAAAAATAACTGCAATAGAATTGTAAGTCAAGGAATGTTGTTTGGGGCAGACATTATTTTTTATGGTTGGTGTGAGATCTCGGTGCTGAATGCGAGGCTCGCGCTGAGCGCCTTCGGCGGCGCTCATTGTGAGCCTCTTGGTTGTTGTATTTTTTTTTATGAGACGGCTCTTTTGCTGTCATTGTAAGGTCAGCGCTGATCTGTTTTTTGTGCTTATTGCAAGGCTGTCCCGTGGTGTAGTTTGTGTGGTATAAGCAGCGTTGGCGCTCTCTGTGAGGCGCAAGGTGAATGTCTTTTAACTTTATTGCGATAGGGTTTCTTTTTGTTTTTTGAGTATATGTATTTTTTGCTGCTAATTTTGGGCTGCTTCGCGATGGTCTGCATTTGCAAGGGTCCGCTCATTGGAGCCTACGGAGCTCATCTCCACCAGCGCAAGGAGCACTCCTTGCCAGCAACTGAAAGCTTTAGCAACAACCCGCTTGCTGACTACTATATATGTGATATTTTTTCTCATATCTCACAAGTAATAACTAAAATGGTATTTACTTATGGTTTCTCGTAATTTAATATTTCTTTATTCTGATTTAATGAGATAGACCACAGTTGAATATTATATTAGTGAATATCATTATTGAATTAGTTTGTATGGTATCCTGTTTTCCTTATAAAATAAGGGACACTGTCACCCCATAATCAAGTTGTTTTTCAGGTTATTCTTAGTGTATGAAAAACTGGCTATATGTTGTGTTGTTCATTTTTTTTTTTAAGTCAATCAGTTCTGGGAATGTTCATGTTGTAGTTGTTCTATTTATATGCACATGAGCAGCTCACACATATTAAATAGCTGCTTTGATGCGTTAATTAGGATTACATTGTGCTTGTCCAAAGTACAAAATAAAGACCCCAATGTTATCTGGCAGATAGACTCCTATCTCACCCTTATCAAGCAGTTTGAGCCACACATTAGCATAGAGGAGCTGCAAAAATCAATTCTAAAATTTTAAAAAATGATTTACTGTAGAGAAAAACTGCTAGTACAATGTATAACCAGTTTTTAACGCTCTTTCAAATGAAAGCAACTTCCTGTTGGGGTGGTAAAATTGATTGGTGTTGGCTGCTGCCTGTATATTGAGTTTTATTTAACATGGGAGAATAGATTTAACTGCAAATAAAAAGTTAAATGGCCATCAGGGGTGGGCAAGTAGAGCCCTATGGCAGGCAGCCTTAAATTCCTTAAATGTGTTCAACCTACTGTAAGGCTGTGACAGTTATGTACTACTGCCACATTAGCAACATGTGTTTCAGCTTCCAAAGATGAAATAAAGACCTCTTGTTCTTTTATTGTTATGGATATTTCCCTCTTCAAATATTTCAAACAATTTAAGATAAAAAAAGTAATAAT
Source organism: Discoglossus pictus (assembly GCA_027410445.1). Classification (NCBI taxonomy): domain Eukaryota; kingdom Metazoa; phylum Chordata; class Amphibia; order Anura; family Alytidae; genus Discoglossus; species Discoglossus pictus. The sequence continues at coordinate 60,488,234 of CM050175.1, read as the reverse complement.
AATATATAGATTTGCTCACCTATAATGATGAGTTAATGTTACATAGTTACATAGTAATTGAGGTTGAAAAAATACCTTTAGTCCATCAAGTGCAACCTTTTAGATGTCCTCTAAACTTTGTAATACTCAAACTAACTGTTAATTCATTCAGAGGACGGCAAAAAAAACTTGAAATATTGCCAATTGTCTCAAAAGGGGAAAAATAATATATATAAACTAGCGACTTGCCCATCAAAAATGACGGGGCAATAAAATTTGAAGCCATGGGAATGGTGTTTGAGACATAATTGAAACCGTTTTGTACTGTGTGGACCTTCTGCAGTCATTGCGAGGCTTGCGGTGAGCGCCTTCGGTGCTCATCGCATGCCTTGCAATGAGCACCTCTGGTGCTCATTGCGAGCCTCTCCTGTCGTGTACTTTTGGTCCTCTGAGAGAGATATATATTTCTATGTATATGTAGTAGTTAAATAATAATGAATGATTTCTTAAATCAATTAATATACTTTAATTATTTATAATTGATATATGCGGCGAGCAATAAGCTGAAGAGCTAACAATCTGTTTGTATTTTGTGTCTGCATAGAATATACAGTGTGAATGTTAGTGCCCTGCTTATAAAGTGTAATGAGTGTTTGAACTGTGCATTCTAAATAGGCTGCGTGCGCGAGGTAAAGCCGTTGGTTTATTGTGTAAAGCGTCATTGTGTAGTCGTAATGTTATTTATGTGGTACGCGTCTCGTGAGCATTTTCTGGCTTTTGTAATAGTGTATCTTGTAGGTCGTAGTGTGATGTGTAAAGTGCTACGCGTTTTGCAGTGTTTTGCGCGGTCCAGGGTCGTGCAGCCTCGTTTTCATTTTTTTTCAGCGCCCATTTTTTTCCTCGCTTAGGCGATTTTCGAATGGTGAAAATCACCTAGATCGAGTTAAAGTCGCATTCCACCTTTCTCACAGACGTCCTGGCTGTTGCCCCATGCTGTGTGTGATGTTTTTGTAATTTTTGGTGGTGTATTTAGTGTGTTTTTCGTTTTTTTCTTCGGCCGCTAATCTCGTAATTTTTTGCGTCTCGTATCTTTTTTTTTATAAGTCCCGCGCCTTTTTTTTGTCCTGGGTCTCATCTTTTAACGGCTCACAGCAATGAGCGCCTTCGGAGCTCATTGGCTAAGTGCTACGGTTTAACGTCTCACCTCGCATTGCGTACGCACCTCGCAAAACGTGACAACGTCTCGCAGTTTGACAAATATTATATGTGATATTTATATATATATATTTATATATATATATTAGAAATGCAGCCCTTATAGAATTTGTTCCAATTCGCACTGTAGCAAATGTGCATGTGACCAATTAGAGAGAGAGAGGGAGGTAGAGAGAGGAAGGGAGATCGTGAGGGAGACAGAGAGGGAGACTGAGGGAGGGACATCGGGAGGGAGGCACAGAGAGAGGAAGATAGAGACAAAGAGACAGAGGAAGAGAGAGAGGGAGGAAGGCAGAGACAGAGGGAGAGAAGGGGGAGAGAGCGAGTGAGGCACAGAGAGAGAGGGGGAGGCAGAGAATGAGGAAGGGAGGCAGAAAGAGAGGGAGAGACAGAGGGCACAGAGAGAGAGAGGGCACAGAGGATGACAGAGGGCACAGAGAGAGATTGCACACACAAAGGGAGGGTGCACAGACAGAGAGAGGGCGCACAGAGAGAGAGAGCACACATAAAGAGAGGGTGCACAAAGAGAGAGAGCGCACAGAGAGAGAGACAGCACAGAGAGACAGAGCAGAGAGAGAGGCATCACTTAGAGAGAGCGAGACAGTTCTCTGTGTGTGATGTCTGTGTGTGCGCTCTCTCTTGCTCTGTGTACACTCTCTCTGTCTGTACCTCAATACCTCCCTCTCTCACTCACTTTGCTGTCTGTCTATCTGTGCTGTGTCACTCTGTGCTGTCTCTGAACTGTATGATGGATGCCAGCTTCTGTTAATGCAGGATTTTAGGCCCACCCGACGATGTCACGGCCACACCCCTCAATGACGTGAATCATGATTTATTTTGTTTTGGGTAGAGCCTTATTAGGAAGCTGACTGACTCCTAACCTTCCCCTTGAGGACCCGCAGAAAAGGCCATGACTTAGCAGGTGAAGACTAACTGCCTCACCTGTTTTCAGTGTTAAACCTAAATCATGTGAGGGTCCATGAGGAAAAGGCTATGCATTTCTAATATCCAGACTTCCATAAGGAGATCATTTTAAATAAGGGCCTGGTCCTATCCTCTTATGGTAGCGCAGCACAAGGCAGCAGCAGTGGCGGTGAGCATCCGCTAGATGGAGCTGCCGATATTCCGATGCCATATCATAGAGTCAAAGGTTAGGGTTGGGGTGAGGGTTGGGGTAAGGGTTAGTTCAAGGGTTAGGCTTACAGAAGCTCCATCTAGCGGTCGGGGGCCGCACTGCAGCGGCGGACCTGTCCCAACACCATAACAGGATAGATTCAAGGGCCTATTCAATGTAATCCTCTGTCCTTGAGAAAATCAGTAAAGATTTTTATTTAAAATCTTAAAATGTATAAATGTTACAGCTTATGTATCATATTTTTTTCTTACCACATTCTGGTAATAAGTCTTGGAGGGCTGTTTGATGTGTGCTTTCTTCGCTTTCTTCTCTGTTTTCCATTAACTTATTTAAAGGACCAGTGTAGGTTTGCTGGCACTATTGGAAACAATGGAGATAGTGATACAGGGATCAGACAGAATTTAAAGGAAAGTTACCGGGTCACTGCACTCCCACATTCCCATCATCATTTAAAAGGTGTTTTGCCCACATACTAGCACTTATACATGTTTTTTATTATTATTATAATCTCTTGATACCACTCACTTGATACATAATCTAGTGGCTGCTTCTGCATAGGAACCCTAGCCCGATTGTGGGGCACACCATAGCCATTGAGACAGGAGCTCTCTGTAATGAGACATTTTGTCTGCTGAGTATATCAAATTGTGAGTGACAGTCATATTTTCACAGGGTCTTTTGGTTTGGCTACTTCATTATAGATCAGGTGTATGGGTGTTCAGTTATTATGTATGTGAATTGTTCACTCTGATCTATATCATCTTTTGGTATATATTGAAATGACAGCAGTCGTTGTTAACAGTAAATTGATTTTGCCCTCACATACACAATTATACAGCATGCACTGCTGCTGGAAAATAATCCATCTTACCCGATCTCTATTATTAAACCTTTTTAATGTGCCATGTTTCTCCATAATTTTGATATTAATAAAGGTTTTTTGTTTTGCTATGTAAAAAATGGATATGGATATCCAACGTCTGCACCTAATGATAGGGGAAGGGTGGCAATACCTGTTGTTGTTGTTGTTGTTCAGTTGTGTCTGACTTACTGTGGCCTTATGGACCTCAGCAGCCAGGCATGTCTTGTGTCTGAATGTGCTTATCCATATGGTTTTAATTGCAAAGATACTGGAGTTGGTTGCCAGATCCTTCTCCTGTAAACCAAGATTTGTCTGACCTCTCTGCTATGACCTGCCATCTTGATACCACACCTAGACCATTTTACAAAATTGCACAAACGTTTACTCTTTTGTTTTGCTTGAGGGAACCAGTGAATTATACAGATGGGACTCTGGGGGTATGACCAGATTGTTGAAATTTCCCCAAAACCCATCTGCAGAACAGCCTTCTTGGTAACCAATATTGAAGTATGGGATTTTCTGTGTTGTTATTCCTGTTTTATTCTATTAATTCGATTTTATCCATTCACAATTCTTTGTTCATATAAACATACTAATAACTTGCCTGTAATAAATGACTGTATCATATAATTTTCTGTTTCTGTCTCTCCTGTGTCTCTCTCCTGTCTGTTTCCCTCTCTCTCTCCCTGTCCTGTGTATGCCACTCTCTCTCTCCTTGTCTATCCTGTATCTTTCTTTTATATATCTCCCTATGTCTACTGTCTCTCTCTCTATCTCTCCCTTCTCATCCCTTCCCACCCTCTCCCTCCTTGCCACCCTCTCCCTTCTCTTACTCCGTTCCACCCTCTCCCTGTCCTCACTCCTTTACATCCTCTCCCTTCCCATTGTCTCCCTCTCACTACCTTCCCCTCCCCACTCTTACTCATTCCCACCCTTTCCCCTACCTTACTCCTTCCCATCCTCCCCCTTCCCACCCGCTCTCCCACTCCTTCCCACCATCTCCCTCTGTCACTCCTTCCCACCCTCTCCCTTCTTACTCCTTCCCACCTTCCCTCTTCCCTCACTCCTTCCCATTCTCTCCATCTCTATCTCCCTTCCCACCCTCTCACTTCTTCTCCTCACACTCTCATTCTACCTTCCCACCCTCTCCCTTCTCTTACTCCTTCCCACCCTCTTCCTCCCCTCACTCCTTCACATCCTCTCCCTTCCCTCACTCCTTCCCACCCCCTCCCATCTCTTGCTCCTTCCCATCCTCTCCCTTCCCTCACTCCACATCCTCTCCCTTCCCACCCTCCTTATCCAGCCTCTCCTTTTCTTTCCCTTCCCTCACTCCTTATCCTCTGCCTCTCTCCCTTCTGTCACTTATTCCTATCCATGCCTCTCTCTCTCTTGCGCTCTCTTCCTCCTCATACCTGTGCACCTTGCATGCTCATTTGAGTTGTCCAACTGCATTCTCGATTTCCCTGAGATTCAGCGCTAGTATCTTGTGAGTAAAGCCTGCGCAGAATGTTACTCTTAAGCTGACAACTATTATAGTGGATATGTGTACTTATATTATACATAATAAATATTTTAATTTATGAAGTTTCTCTCAATGCTCTAAAAAAACTAAATTGCCAAAGAGATTTTTTTAGTGTGGTAGGAATTAGGCTGAAATTGCGGTTTGGTATTACTTTTTCCCTTCCCTTGTTATGGTCACTGTAGGTGACTGATATCTTGGATATGGTGTCTGTGTTTAACCCTTTCACCCACACACCTATGTTAGATCTGTTGGTTTTTCATCACAGGCTCTAGGAAGGAATTGTATATATTTTTTCCCCTTTTGAGACAATTGGCAAAGTTTCACTGTTTTTTTTTTCCTGTTTGCTTCCTCTGGATCAATTAACAATTAATCTGCATATTGTAGATCAGAGGAGATCTAAAAAGGTTGAACTCAATGGGCTAAAGATATTTTTTCAACCTCAATTACAATGTAACTAATACAAGTCCGTTGAGAGGATAGTTAGAGCTAAGTAACAGACAAAATGTTCAAAATGTTTTTTCATGTCGTCCAGTCGTTTCCTGCACATACCAGGCACATCTTTATGCCCATGGTCATGCTCATCCACTTGGCTTTCATGGCAGAGATAGTAGAGTGGATTGCCCGGTCCTTCTCTAGTAGGCCACTGCATACTGCTCTTGGTTTTCCTAGGTGGTCTCCCATCAATGTAATGACAAAGCCTTTAGGGTGGTGTGACCTCTAGATTTCCTACCTGGAATAAAACCCAGGTCGCAGCGGTGAAAGCACTGAATCCTAACCACTGGACCACCTGAGAACCCACCATAGCATTTTAATAAGTTCCAAATGCAAATATTAATGCTTTTTTTGGATTTACTACTACAATTATGCTACTACTGTTTTATTTTTTATGGTTTTTCAAGCACCTATTTCATCCTGTACAATTGCAGCATCTGGATCCATGGATCTTTCCTGTTTTGTCCCCGGTAACAGTGGCGTACGGCAGCCACTATGTAGAGCGCCAAGACTTTGTTCAATTTGTTCTCAGAGTAAGGGCTAGACTTAGGCTTAGGGTAATGGCAGATGAAAAGCTTTACATAATAAAATACCGTAAGCCTGAACCCTAATAACAAATTGAACCAAGTTGTGCCCTCTAGTGGTAACTGCTGACGTGGAAGAAGCAGGAAAGGCACAATAATTGACAGCAGCCAAGAAAGAAATCATCTTTGGAAAGAGTTTAGGGTTAGGTTTTAAGGTTAGGGCTAGGTTTTAGGTTTATTTGTTTTTTTACTGTAGAGTAGGAGCAGCGTCCGCATCACATCTTTGGAAAGTGCTTAGTGTTAGATTTAGGGATTAGCTTTATTTGTTTTTTTTACTGTAGGGTAGCAGCAGCAGCCGCACCACTGTCGTGAGCTGGAGTGCACAGGACAGTGCGGCAGAGTGGTGGCCCGCTGCTCACAATCCTGGAAGGCCAGGGCATGGCGGTTAGAAAATAAGAAAGATCCCTAATATCTATTCCTAAACCTTAACCGTATCCCTAAATCTAACCCTAAAACCTAACCTGACCTCTATCCCCAAAATGTAACCCTATCCCTAATCTCTAAATCTAACCCAATCCCTTACACTAACACCTATCCCTTAAATCTTAATTCCTAACCCCTATCTCTTACCCCTAAATCCTAACCCCTATCCCTTACCCCTAAACCATTACCCTAATGCTAGGAAATTGACTAACATTTCCGCCGCGCCACATAGTGGCTGCTGGCTATCACTGCTGGTGGTCAAAAATTTTAAATAAATTCCAACTGCAAACATTAATACTTGCATTGGAAAACGTGTCTTTGGTCACTGAATAACATTTCTATTCAAAACTCGGGTTTTGTGATAGGGGTTAGGTTTAGGGCACCTAGTACCTAATACATTGGAATTACTCAAGAGATCTAAGCCTCCTCGTCTTATGCTGTATGAATCAGGCCCTGCTCTCCGGATATTGATTTGGCTTTCTATCTCTATTCCATCCATTCTACTTTGATTACAGAAGCCAGACATACGTCACATATTGGCTGTGAACGGGTTAAAGGAAGTCAGCCATGTTACTACACCCTTAATGGCATGTTTGAATATATAGCCTTAGCATCTACTAAACCTGCGCCAGTAAAGGGTGTATTTTATATACACGCTATAAAAATATATTTTATATGAGATATGTAGGCTGCTTAGTTTTCTAAAGTCCAGTAACAAATTCACTCACATTGAGTGTACCAATATGGCTGCCGGATATTGCCTCATTCCCGAATAACGCCGGTGAAGTCCAGATCAGCGATTGGCTTGTTTCAATGGGGGATTTTTACTAACCACGCCCAAATCATTGTTCGGCTCTCTGATTGGTTGTGGTGGGGAAGGGTCGCAGTGTATGATAGGAAAGAGAGGACATGGCGGCCGAGCCGAGTAAAGCGGAGATCCTGACAGTATTCAAGCGGCTACGAGCAACGACGACAAACAAGGTGAGCTGGCGGTGGGACTGCGTGGTCTGTGACTCAGTGGCTGCAGGTAACAGAGGAGGCATGACCGAGAGGCCCAGGGAGCTCTAGATGGGGGAGGCCCAGGGAGCACTTGATGGGGGAGCACTAGATGGGGGAGGCCAAGGGTCCAGGGAGCAGCAGATGGGGGGAGGCCCAGGGAGCAGCAGATGGGGGGAGGCCCAGGGAGCACTAGATGGGGGGAGGCCCAGGGAGCACTAGATGGGGGGAGGCCCAGGGAGCACTAGATGGGGGGAGGCCCAGGGAGCACTAGATGGGGGGAGGCCCAGGGAGCACTAGATGGGGGGAGGCCCAGGGAGCACTAGATGGGGGGAGGCCCAGGGAGCAGTAGATGGGGGGAGGCCCAGGGAGCAGTAGATGGGGGGGGAGGCCCAGGGAGCAGTAGATGGGGGGGGGGAGGCCCAGGGAGCAGTAGATGGGGGGGGGAGGCCCAGGGAGCAGTAGATGGGGGGGGGGAGGCCCAGGGAGCAGTAGATGGGGGGGAGGCCCAGGGAGCAGTAGATGGGGGGGAGGCCCAGGGAGCAGTAGATGGGGGGGAGGCCCAGGGAGCAGTAGATGGGGGGGAGGCCCAGGGAGCAGTAGATGGGGGGAGGCCCAGGGAGCAGTAGATGGGGGGAGGCCCAGGGAGCAGTAGATGGGGGGGAGGCCCAGGGAGCACTAGATGAAAATATGGACCTAATTTTAAGTCAAATATATGCAGAATTCCAGAAAATTAAAAAACCTTCTAGCACTACTGTACTAATTAATCAGTGGTGGGCAATAAATGGCAAGGGAACGGCACATTGCCCTTGGAGGGTTCCCAAGATAATAAAGACACTCTTCAACACTGTTTTCATTCTAAAAAAGAAGAAATTTGCTTCTTTGCCCTACAAAGCAAGTTAAGTCTAATATCACTAATTTTGTATGATAAGTGATTCGGAGTTCAGTAAAATATCAAAGTACATTTTACCATTAACTTTCATTTATCTCATTCATTTTTAAAGAAGAGACCCTAGGGTACACTCAGCATATGTGCCACTGTCACACAACGACAGACAAGGATGTCCCACCCCCCTTGTCATGAATACAAATACTGATACTCCAAGCACCATCACCCCAGTCAATAATGGTCAGTACTAAGCAGGTCTAGGATTTACCACTTCCTTGTGGAATTACAGCTTTCCTGTCTTGGAGATCGTAGCAAACCTGTTTTCCCAGATAGTGAGAGGGAACTTTCCTTCTGACAAGAATACATAGCCAAAGGGATCCTCGAGGGTCTCCCTAGATACAAAGGGGGGAGTACATCATCAGGGGTCACCCTAGATTTGGGGGGATGGGGGAGAGATCCTCAGGGGTCACCTTAGATACAGGGGGGGGAGATATCCTCGGGGGTCTCCCTAGATACGGGGGGGGAGATATCCTCGGGGGTCTCCCTAGATACGGGGGGGGAGATATCCTCGGGGGTCTCCCTAGATACGGGGGGGGGGGGAGATATCCTCGGGGGTCTCCCTAGATATGGGGGGGGGGGAGATATCCTCGGGGGTCTCCCTAGATATGGGGGGGGGAGATATCCTCGGGGGTCTCCCTAGATATGGGGGGGGGGGAGATATCCTCGGGGGTCTCCCTAGATACGGGGGGGGGGAGATATCCTCGGGGGTCTCCCTAGATACAGGGGGGGGGTGAAGATATCTTCGGGGGTCTCCCTAGATACTACTGGGTTGGGTGAAGATATCTTCGGGGGTCTCCCTAGATACTACTGGGTTGGGTGAAGATATCTTCGGGGGTCTCCCTAGATACTACTGGGTTGGGTGAAGATATCTTCGGGGGTCTCCCTAGATACTACTGGGTTGGGTGAAGAAGATATCTTCGGGGGTCTCCCTAGATACTACTGGGTTGGGTGAAGAAGATATCTTCGGGGGTCTCCCTAGATACTACTGGGTTGGGTGAAGATATCTTCGGGGGTCTCCCTAGATACTGGGGGGGGGGGGAGATATCTTCAGGGGTTTCCCTAGATACTACTGGGTTGGGGGAAGATATCTTCGGGGGTCTCCCTAGATACTACTGGGTTGGGGGAAGATATCTTCGGGGGTCTCCCTAGATACTACTGGGTTGGGGGAAGATATCTTCGGGGGTCTCCCTAGATACTACTGGGTTGGGGGAAGATATCTTCGGGGGGTCTCCCTAGATACTACTGGGTTGGGGGAAGATATCTTCGGAGGGTCTCCCTAGATACTACTGGGTTGGGGGAAGATATCTTCGGGGGTCTCCCTAGATACTACTTGGTTGGGGGAAGATATCTTCGGGGGTCTCCCTAGATACTACTGGGTTGGGGGAAGATATCCTCGGGGGTCTCCCTAGAAGGGGGGGGGGGATCATCGGGGTTCTCTCTAGATACAGGGGGGGGGGGGGAGATCCTCGGGGGTCTCCCTAGAAGGGTGGGGATCATCGGGTTTCTCTCTAGATACAGGGGGGGGGGGAGAGATCCTCGGGGGTCTCCCTAAATAAGGGGGAGGGATCCTCAGGGTCTCCCTAGATACATATGTTTAAATTGCTTGGCTTCACTGGCAGTCAGCCTTTGGTGGGGTCTCCCTAGTTACATGAAGTTAGACTTGAGGGCCCCCCCATCCTCCCCCTGGGGGAGGAGGCCCAGGGAGCACTAGATGGGGGGCCCTCAAGTATAACTTCATATAACTAGGGAGACCCCACCAAAGGCTGACTGCAAGTGAAGCCATGCAATTTAAACATATGTATCTAGGGAGACCCCCAAGGATCCCTCCCCCTTATCTAGGGAGACCCCCGAGGATCTCCCCCCCTCCCCTGTATCTAGGGAGACCCCTGAGGATCCCCCCCCTATGTAGAGGGAACCTCGAGGATCTCCCCCCCCCCCCCCTATCTATGGAGACCCCCAAAGATCTCTCTCTCTCCCCTGTATCTAGGGAAACCACCGAGGATCTCTCCCCCTCCCCCCATATCTAGGGAGACCCCTGAGGATCTCCCCCCCCCCCCCCCACCGTCCCAAATCTAGGGTGACCCCCAACGATGTACTCCCCCCCCCCCCCCCCCCCACCTTGTATCTAGGGAGACCCTCGAGGATCCCTCACTGTCTGTGAAAACAGGTTTGCAAGACCGGAAAGCTGTAATTCCACAAGGAAGTGGTCAATCCAAGACCTGCTTAGTACTGACCGTTATTGATTGGGGTGATGTTGCTTGGAGTATCAGTATTTGTATTCTTGACAAGGGGGATGGGACGTCCTTGTCTGTCAGTGTGTGACAGTGGCACATATGCTGAGTGTACCCTAGGATCACTTCTTTAAAAATGAATGGTGAGGGGAGTGAGATAAATGAAAGTTAATGGTAAAATGTACTTTGATATTTTACACTGAACTCCGAATCACTTTTCATGCAAAATTAGTGATATTAGATTTAACTTGTTTTGTAGGGCAAATAAGCAAATGTCTTCTTTTTTGTAATGAAAACATTGTTGAGGTGTGTCTTTATTATCTTGGGAACCCTCCAAGGGCAATGTGCAGTTCCCTTGCCATATTTTGCCCACCATTGCTTAATTAGTACAGTAGTGCTAGAAGGTTTTTGAATTTTCTGGAATTCTTCATATATTTGACCTAAAATGAGGTCCATATTTTCATCTAAATTATAAATAAAGATGGAGAACCAAATAAAACATTTGTACATTTTCATTTATTAGTATATCAACAAGATCCAATATTAAATGTCTGTTTGAAAATCCATGTGAACCAATGCTTTCAGTAATTGGTGTGATCTCCTTGAGAAGCAATGATTTCATCAAAATGTTTGCTATATTTGTTGATCAGTCCCGCACATTTTGCGCCATTCCTCCTTACAGGACTGCTTTCTTGCATCACGTTCTCCTTACGGGCCCCGGCCACAAAACTTCTCTTTTATTAAGTTATTGTTTTTGATTTAGATATTCTAAAAAGCAAGATTTCTCCTGCTTTATCCATTCTATGGTAGACTAACTTATGTGTATTAAGGGATATTATCTTGCTACAAAACTCATCTTCTGTTGACCTGATAACTTGACATTCTTCTGTAGAACTTGCTGGTACAATCCATAGTTCTGTGAATGATGGCAAGCTGTCCTGGTCCTATAGCAGAAAAAACTGCCACAATACCGTGTTTCAAGGTTGTGATGAGATCCTTATGTTGGGATGTAGAATTTCATTTTTCTCAAACATAATGTTCCCATTTAAGCCAAAAAGTTATTTTTTCAATTCATGCATCCACAGAACATTCTCCAGTAGCCCTTTGGCTCATCTGAGTGATCCAACCCATCTGAGAGAGCCACCTTTAGACTGGCATCTTCTTTAGTGTTTGCCTGATAGTGTACTCGTGAACACTGACATTATCCAGTGCAAGGGAACCTGCAGATCCTTAGATGTTACCCTGGGATTCTTGTAGATCTTCTGGGATATCGTACACTTGCTTCTGTAGTGATTTTTTTTCTTTTCTTTTTTGGACGACCACTCCTGGGTAGAGTAACATTGCTGTTGATTTTTCTCAGATTGTCCGCTATCTGCCTGACAGTACATCGGTGAAGCCCAAGAAATTGTTTTGTAGCCTTTTCCAATCTTTTTCTGATGTCCTCAGAAAGCTCTTTTGATGGAACTATAGCATTAACTTGCAAATCTATATGGTTAAGACCAGACTTTGGTAGTGAAATTGCATTCATGACTAATTATATCCTTAACTGAACTGGTCTTAATAGAGATTCACATACTTTTTTTGTGACAGACATTTAATGTTGGATCATTTTCATCAATTACTAAAAGAAAACGTATAACTTCTAGATCGAGAACCCAAAAAAACAAAACACATTCTAATGACTTTAATCAGCGGTTCTTAAACCTCTCCTCAAAACCCACCAGACAGGCCAGGATTTCAGTTTAACACTGTTTGAATACACCAAGGCCTGACTGGTGGGTTTTGAGGAGAGGTTTAAGAACCACTGACTTAAATGAATATATGATCACATTTATGCAGACATTCAGAAAATTCTTACATATTTGTTAACCCTCTTGCACCAATGTTTGCATTTAAATGTCGGTGTGTTTAAAGTTCTACTGTATAGGTTGCATTATGTTCTATTCTGTTATATGCACTGAAAATACATAAATAATAGTAAAATTAGTAATGTGTTTCATTAACCATGCTGCAATGTAAAGTAATGCACTTGTGTCCTTTCTCTCTCAGTCCTGCTTTGATTGTGGTGCCAAGAATCCCAGCTGGGCCAGTATCCCATATGGAGTCTTCTTGTGCATTGACTGTTCTGGCATCCATCGCTCATTGGGGGTTCACTTGAGCTTTATTAGGTGAGTAAATAACGATGCATGGTCTGTCTTGTCCAACGATTATAAACTTAATTATTGGGGGAGGATGTCCCATGTCCATGTATCTTCTTTTTTTTTTTTGTCTTTACACTCAAAAGGGAGCTAATATTTAATTGTGTCTCCAACAGGTCTACGGAGCTGGATTCCAATTGGAGCTGGTTCCAGCTGAGATGCATGCAAGTGGGAGGCAACGCCAATGCTGTGAGTAATTATTGTTGATGAGCATGCTGCTCTCTCTGTGGCTCCATGTAATCTGACCAGAGCACATTGTGAAACGCCATTCTCCACTTACATTTTCTCTTCTTTCTTTTGTTTCTATTAGAATGCCTTTTTTCACCAACATGGTTGCACAACCAATGACACTAACGCCAAGTACAACAGTCGTAGTGCACAGATGTACCGAGAGAAGATTCGTCAGCTAGCCGGTGCAGCTATGTCTCGGCATGGCACTGATGTAAGTGGGGGCACACGGGTGGTAGTCTGGGATTCTCTTCCTTTCAATAATGATTACTTGGTGAGCAACTGACTGAGCAATTCAATGAGAAGGGAAGTTCTAGTCTGAATTCTTATGCTAATTTTAAGGAATTAGTATTAATATGGGTAAACATTTTTTTTTTTTTAGTAAAGTAAGAAAAAAACTAAATGTATTACATATATTATTCAATTGTATGCCTGCTAATGCATATCCCTATCTCTGAGTATTTGTTTCTTATCAAGTGGCCGATATGTGAGAGAAGTTCTAAGCTTATAATGTTAGCCCAACCCTTGGACTAACCCCAACAGTTTATCTAAGCCTTGATATGGCAACAGAGATGAGCATTAGTTTGAAAAGGCCACAACCTCCTGAGAAAGTTAGACAGGAACAGCTGAAAATATTTCCCAGGTCTATCCTGTTATGGTGTTGGGACAGGTCCGCCGCTGCAGTGCGGCCTCCTATCGCCAGATGGCGCTGCCAATATTTTGCAGCACTGCCGATATGTGAAAGAAGTTCTAAGCTTATAATGTTAGCCCAACCCTTGGACTAACCCCAACAGTTTATCTAAGCCTTAATATGGCAACAGAATATTTGCAACGCCATCTTGCAGATGCTCACCGCCACTGCTGCTGCCTTGTGCTGTGCTACCGTAAGAGGATAGGACCTATATCCCTTTCACAAAGTATAACAAATTATAAAAAAAAAAATATTTGCTTATTAATTTGGTTATTGAAAGAACCATGTTGCAAAAAAGGAGACAACAATGGTCATTTAATGCTACTTATGCCATTAGACTTCCGTAACAGAAACCGCTTATCTAAGCAAGATTGCACGGTATCACCACATGCAGTTTATATTTATATCTTTGTCAGTGACGTAATTGGTTGTTAGTCGAGAACTCTTAATGGCCCAATGAAAGCTATGAACAAATCGCAGATCTCAATAAGAAACCGTTCTTTTTTTTGTTTATTTTAAAGGGGCATTTGCATTTGTTGCTTATATTGGTCATATATTTAATGCATACATTAGCTATTATTTTGACCACAGCTTTTCATTATTTTTATTTTAAAAGGTATTTTTTATTTATTTCTTTTTGTTCAGAAATAGGTAACCACTACATAAGAGGAAATTGCAGTTTTGTTAAGTTTTCCTCTGTGTATGATCTGGTATCTCTGAAAATGTCAACCTTAGAAACAATGCACACATAGAATTCCCAACTATTAGCCCATGAATTCTAAGGCTTGTCACCCTTATTTCCTTATGTTCCATTTTTTGACTTCCTGCTTTACTTGGTAAGACATCAAATAGGACTTACAACGAAGTACAATGTTTACTTTTAAAAAACCCTCTGTTTAATGTAGTATTATTATCCAATCCATGCTTTACATATATCAGACCTAAAGTCTTGAGTACTTGCCCAGTTTCCCCCCTCTGGCAGGTTAATTAAAATGTTTAAATATTTTGTCACTTTTCAGTCTGCGTCCCCTTTGGTTACATAGTTACATAGTAATTAAGGTTGAAAAAAGACTTTCAGTCCATCAAGTTCAACCTGTTAAGATCTCCTCTGATCTGCAATATGCGGATTAGTTATTAATTAAATTATTGATTAAATAATTATTAATAGTATAGTATTGGAGAATGAATAAAGAGTTAGTCCATCAAGTTCAACCTTTTTAGATCTCTATTGATCTTTTTAATTTGGACTATTTATTATTATTGTTAATTGTTAATTATTGTTAATTGATCCAGAGGAAGGCAAACATAAAAAAAAAAACATTGAAACTTTGCCAATTGTCTCATAAGGGGAAAAAAAAGCAAAATCCCTTCCTGACCCCAGAAACTGGCGATCAAATTTCTCCCTGGATCAATATTCCTTGCTAGTTATCTAGGATAGCCTTGAATGCCCTCTTTAATCAGAAATATATCTAACCCCTTTTTGAAGTTGTCTATCGAATTCGCTGTCACCACCTCCTTTGGTAGAGAATTCCACAGTTTAACCACCCTAACTGTGAAGAACCCTTTTCTTTGTTTAAGGTGAAATCTTTTTTCCTCTAACCTCAACGGATGTCCTCTTGTCAGTTGAAAATCTCTTGCTACAAAAAGTTCACTTGACAAAGCCTTATATTGACCCTGGATGTATTTAAATAACGTAATCATATCTCCTCTTAGACGCCTTTTTTCTAGCGAAAATAAGTTTAATTTTGCTAGTCTTTCTTCATAACTTAGCCCCTCCATTCCCCTTATTAGTTTTGTAGCCCTTCTCTGTACTTTTTCCAGCTCTAAAATGTCTTTTTTGTGAGGTGGTTCCCAAAATTGTACTCCATATTCCAAATGAGGGCGTACTAGAGATTTGTATAGTGGCAAAATTATATCTTCCTCCCTGGCTTCTATACCCTTCCTAATACATGCTAATATTTTATTTGCCTTTGCAGCCACTGCTTGGCTTTGAGCGCGGTTAAAATATTTCTGGTGTTCTGTTCATGTCTCAAGTATTTTGGCTTAAAAAGGAGACATTCTAAACATACATTTTTCTCTCTCTCAAGCTTTGGATAGATGGGATGAACTCTGCTCTTGTACATTCACCAGAGAAGAAAGAGTCTGACTTTTTTGCTGAGCATACTCAGGTAGGCCTAATACTGGAGATCTGGGGTTATATTTTGGACTAATCAAGTCATTCTAATTTATTTATTTTTAAATTTTATTATTCAGTCCTCCATTTCCTGGGATGCAGCACCAGTCATAGAGCACGTAACAGAAACGAACTCTGAGACAAAAAGTCCAGCTACTACCTCTGAGAGCAGTCTTCCTCAGCGTGAGTGCTTATGCTTAAACTAATATAGAAAATTCTCTAGGTCCAGAAGAATGCTGTCATTGAGACTATTTTTCTTTCTTCCATAGAGCCAGAGACTGGTCCTAGTGTTGATATTTTGAGCATATCACCAAAAGCCCAAGTGGGTAAGTGAATGTGTTTATATATGTCAAGAATCCAGAAGAGAGCTTGATAATGAGATTGGGTTGAAAATAAAGGAATTTGTTTCTAGAGACAGATTTTGTGGTCTTAGATGGATCACAGTTTGAACATTTAAGCATAATCCACGCCCTTTGTTCCCCCTGCATCCTTGGTGAACATAAGTGTTCCTCTCTTCCTCAGACCCGGCCATGTGCTTTTCTGTTCAGGAGCCGATCCCAAGCGCAGGTGACCAGATGTTGATTGCCTCGCGCTGGCTGCTGTGTGCTTGACATGTCTGTGTATTTTGCAGCCTAAGGATGCTGGACTATAAGTGTCCACTGTATTTTGTAATTCTGAATTCCTAGTCTGGCGTATGGCAGGATGCCTCTGGCGGTGGATACTGCAACACTATCACAAAACTGCTATTGGTATAATTTGATAGGTTGCCCTACCGTGCTCTGGGGCTTTGCCACAAAATACTAACCGTGCATGCATGCACGCTCAATTGTCCCTGCCCTGCCATGTATTTTTCTTTTTCTTAACAGAAGTGAAGCCTACTCTCATTGGCAAGAAGAAACCAGCGACGGCAAAGAAAGGGGTAATCATTCAGAGATGTGTGAGTCAGTCTTTGAACAGAGGGTGCAACATCTCATAACCTCGTTTTCTGACATTTTTAGCTTGGAGCGAAGAAGGGTTTGGGTGCCCAGAAAGTGAGCAGTCAGAGTTTTAATGAGATTGAAAGACGGGCACAGGTGGCAGAGAAACTGAGAGAGCAACAGGCAGCTGAACTGAAAAAAGAAGCAGAGGAATCGCTGTAAGTACTTTCCTCTAATCAACTCCACTTCCTTGGTGTAAGATCCAGAATCTTATCATTCCTCTCTCTCTCTTTTTTTTTTTTTTTTTATAATAGTGTTTCCTCCATGCGGCTGGCATATCAGGAGCTTGAGATTGACCGGAAGAAGGAGGAGAAAAAACTGCAGACCTTGGAAGGGAAAAAACGTGAACAAGCAGAGCGCCTTGGAATGGGCCTTGCTGCTCGCAGGTATGGTATGTTTATTGTTGTGTACATGCAGATAATTTCCAAAGTAATGTGCAGAAAAATAAATAATATTCTGAATGATCTTGTACTATGTTGAATACTTATCCTGTTATATACAGTAATACCTTGGTACTCGTCGCTAATTGGTTTCAGAAGGCACCCTGAGTACCAATAACAAGTACCAAATTTTCCATAAGGAGCAATGTAAATTGATTTGAACAAGTCTTGCCGATCACAATGAGAAACAAGCAAACGATGAGTACTGAGGGATTTTTTCTCATCAAGACTCGTTGAATCCCGAATTTGACTAGTATTGAGGTAGGGGTATACCAAGGTACTACTGTATAAAGATTTAACATTGACTCTCCATTAGGGTTCTGAGGATAACTGTCATGTTACTATTGTGGCCAAAAGATATGAATTACAGTGGAACTGATGTTTTTTCCTACGTTTAAACGAACAGGTGTTTATTTTAGTGACAAAACCCCAAAGATTTGGGTCTGTCTGCGTCAATTAGTTACAGGATGCACAGCAACCATAATAAGTTTTTTGTGCATAATTAATTTGCACACCAATTTTTGGAAGGACTGGAAGCAGAACCACAAATATATGGTCTTTTCAGCTGTTCCAGGTTCAGTGGTCTGAGTGCCAAGATCACTCGTTTGCAAGGACCAAGAAATACTTGACAGTTTTCCTTTTTAATTGGCAAATTTTCTTGTCTTAGATGTAAAGGTGTGTGTCTTATTGTTTAGTCATTCATTTGTGTTCAACTCTACATTTAACTTATGGACTGCAGCATGCCAGGTACATCTGCTAGCTACTGCCTATCTAAGTTCCATCAAGCTCATGTTTATTGCTTCAGTGACCTCGTCTATTCATCTCTGTCTCCGCCTTCGTCTTGTACCTTTAATCTTTGCCAGCAGTCCTCTCTAGGGAATCCTGTCTTTTCATGATATGGCCAAAATTATAAACTCATGATCAAATCTTCCACTGAACAGTTTGTCTTGATTTTCTGAAGTACTGATTTATTGGATCTGCCTGCAGTCCAAGGGACTCTAAGCAGTTTACACCAACACTGTAATTCAAAGATGTAAGCTTAACAGCTTTCAGCCTTTTTTATGTTCCAGCTCTCACATCCGGATGTTACTATTGGGAATACCATAGTTATAACTATGCAGACCTTTGTTGATAGTTTAATATCTTTACTTTTTGCTAGCTTTCCTCTGCAAAAGCAAATGTCTTCTAATTGCATAGCTGCAGTCATCATCTGAAGAGATCTTGGAGCCCAGGAAAATAAAATCTGTCACTGCCTCCACTTCTTCCCCATCTATTTGCCAGGAAGTGAGATTGCTGATTGCCATGATCTTCGTCTTTTTAATGTTGAGCAGCAGGCCAGCTTTTGCATTCTCTTCTTTCACCTTCGCCAGTAGGTCCTTTTAGCTCCTCATTTTCAGCCATCAGAGTATCTGAAGTTGTTGATATTTCTCCCAGCAATATTGATTCTGGTTTTGGATTCATCCAGCCCAGCCTTATGCTTGATGTATTCTGCATATAAGTTGAACAAATATGGTGACAATATACAACCTTGTCATACACCTTTTCCAATTTTAAACCACTGTGGTTCTAAGTATGACTTTTTGGTCCATATACAGGTTCACCATTAGGTGAATAAGATCTGGTAGTTCCTTGTCCAAATATTATTGGAGCTGAGCTTGGAGGATCTCAAACTGTACCTTAATTACATGTGAAATTAGTGCAATTGTTTGCTAATTGGAGCAATCTTTGGCACTGCCTTTTTTTGTGGACTGGGATGTAGGCTGACCTTTTCCAGTCTGTTGGCTATTGTTAAGTTTTCCAAATGTGTTGGCATAAGGCAAGCAACACTTTTACAGCATCATCTTGCAGAATAGTCCATTTGGGATTCTATTACCTCCTGCAGCCTTATTGGCAAGACCTTCTAGGGCTCATCTCACTTCAATCTCTAAGATGTCTAGCTCCAGTTCAATGGACATTCTATAGAGGTCATCACTGCTGTATAGATCTTCTGTGAATTCCTGCCATCTCTTCTTTGTCTGATCTGCTTCTGTTAAGTCACTACCATTTTCGTATTTTATCACACCTACTTTGGCATGAAAGGTTCCTTTTGAGACCCCCAATATTCTCAATATTCCCATTAAGTTATATCACTTTACATCACTCATTGTTGAATGTCTCCTTATTTCTTCTTATCCTGGTGAATCCTGCATTCAGTTGGACAAATCTTTTCCTATCTCCACTAGCTTTCGCTTTCCTACTTTCAAAGCCTCATAGACAGCCAGTTTGCCGCCTTAGTTTTCTTTTGGGGATATCCTCTGTTGTTGTTGTGGTTTCCTGGATAATGTTGCTATACAATCTCTTGCAATTGATCTTTACTGAAATAAGTTACTCCTAGTTAAGAAGATGGTGACAATAGCTTCTGGTATTAGAAGTACCGTATTTTTCGCCCTATAAGACGCACCGGCAGATAAGACGCACCTAGTTTTTAGAGGAGGAAAACAAGAAAAAAAAAATCTGAATCAAACACAAATACACTTTACACACAGATACACACCTACATTACACACAAATATATATATATATATATATATATATATATATATATATAGATACACATACATACATATATACACACACATACACACACATACATACATACACACACACACACACACACATACACATACATATCCATATACTGCAGCATTTGGGAGCCATTGACCCTCCCTGACCCTCCTGACCCTCCCTGACCCTCCTGATCCTCCCTGATCCTCCCTGACCCTCCTGATCCTCCCTGACCATCCTGATCCTCCCTGACCCCCCCTGATCCTCACCTTTATAGAGACACATACATACATATACATACACACATAAATATACATACACATACATACATATATACACACACATACATACACACATACACACACACACACATACACACACACACACACACATACATACACACATACATACACACACACATCCATATACTGCAGCATTTGGGAGCCCCTGATCCTCCCTGACCCCCCTGATCCCCCTGATCCTCACCTTCCTTCTGATCTCTGCCATCTTGATCTCACCCCAGCGCTTCCTACCAGCACTCCACGTGTACTGCAGCGTTGCGTGTGTGACGTCACTAGGACGCACCGGCCGACGCGATGCTGGTAGGAAGCGCTGGGGTGAGATCAAGAGGACAGAGGCAGTCTGAAAAGGTATATTCGCCGTATAAGACGCACCAACTTTCCTCCCCCAGTTTTGGGGAAGAAAAATATTACTTATGCTTTTGAAAAGACAAAAGCGAGCACACAGTTCATAAATAGTGGTATAACGTACCTTTTTCATGTTATAATGTATTAACAACCTCCTGGGTGCCAAGCAACGGATTGGATTTGATACTGGGTTGACTGGGTGTTCAAATCACTTTTAACTAGTGATAAGTGCCACACCATCCTCCTCCTGAGCACCTTAGTCATTGTTCCACGCTTTCTCCTCCTGGTCTATCTTCCTTTGACTCTAATGGCAAGAATTATACAGCTAATTACATATGAGAGCGTTTCCCAAGATGGAGACCGCTGACAACCATGTGGTTGGGGGTCAATACCAATGCAGCTTTTTATGAGAAACTGCATCAACATGGAACACAACACGGTGGTAAATTATTATTCGTGCGGTGCATATATGGCTGCAAACCTTTGTATTGTCATAGGTCTCATGTTAGCAGGTGTGCACAGATTTTTTCTCTCGTGCCAGGGGAGACTAAACTGCTCTATTTATTTATTTATTTATTTATTTTTGTTTGTTTCTGCAGCTCTATT
Source organism: Discoglossus pictus (assembly GCA_027410445.1). NCBI lineage: Eukaryota > Metazoa > Chordata > Amphibia > Anura > Alytidae > Discoglossus > Discoglossus pictus. The sequence goes on along the minus strand of CM050175.1, from coordinate 60,467,342 downwards.
TCTCACTCTGTCCTCACGGAAATGCATACAATTGAGCAGGAAACCCCAGTGGCTACAAAATCCTCACGTTCTCAGCTCGACCTATTGGAGGACACAAGCTTCACATCTGGGCCTCCTAAGTAAGTTGCTTGCAAAGGTCTTTTACTTCACGCAATTTCCTAATCTAGTTCTGATCCCCAAATGGAAAAAGTGCCACCTAATGAATTTAGAATGATAGTCTAGATTAAGCATATGATGAATTGAGAATACATATGTGGACATTTATGAGGAAGACACAATAACACAGTCCCATAATGGTGCTCGCAGTCTACACATTTTTATTAAATCTTCTGCTTGTCTAAAATCAAATGCCCAGCTTTTCAGTAGGTATAAAGAACCTCTATTTTAAATGCCAGTTTAACTGTTAAAAGTGATTCTTAGTATAGTTACGAAGAATCACTTTTTACAGTTAAATTGGCATGTAAAATATTGTGCAAGTTTTTAAAGTACTGGCTGAAAATGTAATAAATTGGGTGCACTGTTAACACAGTTAGTAGTGGTAAGTAATTTCTTTAGCTTGGATCTGCATGGTACGAGATATGTGGAGCCCTGGGTTATACAAAAGCACCTGCAGAAGCAGTACTGTGAGTGTGAATACTACATTATTTGTTTGTGTTTAGATTAACCTTCCTCTCATATGATTTATGGGGTATTATGGTCACAGTATGGGTATATCTCATCAGGTACAAGGACAACCCATTTTCACTTGGTGATGGTTTTGGTTCCCGTTGGGAAACAGAAGGTTCAACATGGGGTACCTCTGATAAGGGTGAGGATGAGCGAGAGGTGACCATTTCCAGCATCCAACCTGTACGAGATCGGTGAGTTAGCAGTTGTTATATGCACAATACTCCCTACTTGATCATAGAGGCATCCATGATAATTTTGTGAACGTTTTGGATCTTTTGGGCTTGTGAGGGGGAAGGGGTGTGCTATCCATTGCAGTTAGATCAAAAACAAAAGCCTGACCTCTCCCTTTTCCTTCCTTCCTTCCTCGGCCACCCCTCACTCCACAAAAAAAATAATAATATATATATATATATATATATATATTCTGGCTTTCAGTAAGTGATATAACAGTCAAAGGAATCCATGCTAATTGCAGGGGGTAAGCTGAGGTATGCCCTAAATTCGGCTGCTGGAGATTTTTATTTTTCCTCACGTAAATTTATGTCTATCTTTTTAATCACTATATTGCGACACTCTGCCCACATCCTTAAATCCAGTCTTGTCCGCAAGAGATTTTAGTGTCCACGTGGTTTCCTGACATGTATTAAACCCTTGAGTGCTGGGTTGTGTGTTACCCTGAATGTTGTATAAAACGGACAAAATAATAAAATATCATATTTTGATATTTTAAAGACACACATGTTTATATTGGACTGTTAATTGTCAAATAATGACAAACTTCCATCATTTTCTATTGGTTTTTGGTGCTATACTGTCTTTTTTTTAAATGCTGCTGCGGCACTCCGTAATGGTTTTAAAACCATTTGTGAGTGGTCTTTGGTACCCGTAATATCTTTGTAGTTATGGCACTGCCCTGATTTGAGAGTGATCCATAAAACCTTATTAGCATAGGGTTTTGGTGTAAAAGTCTAACGGTAATTCATATGTGATCCACTTAGTGTAATAAATCAACATAACAAAAGTCCTAGTTTTTGCATAATTCATAAATAATTATAATTAAAATTGCTGTTCGAAACTAAGGGGTAGTTTTAGACAGTTTGGTATTTTAAGCAACAAATTACACAAAAGTTCTTACACTTTTTTAATGACTCGCATGATAGATTATCTCTCACAGTGGGGGTGATAAAACACAAGATCTCAGTAGGTAGAAATATTCAGGTCAATAGGAATTAAGAACTTGACGTTTTTGTATTGTAAAGTTTTATCATTATTCAGCTCTACAAATGGAGCATGTTTTGACGGTTTATCACCGCTCTACCCTCCCCCCCCCCACGATATCTACTCAAATAACATCCTCAGAGCTGGATCATGAGGGTGTTTTTAATCAAATGGATTATTGTACTCATAAACAGTCCTCAAAAATGTAGATTTTTTTTTTTTCTGGGAGGTGGGGATTGATGATGGCATTGTCAACCGTGAGAGAAATTTGAAGATTGGAAACTGTACTAGAGGTTGGGAAGATTAGGAGCTCAGTTTTTGATAGGTTGAGTTTGAGTTGACGGGCAGGTATCCAGGAAGGTATGCTGTTGAGGCAATTGGCAACTCATGCTAGAAGAGAGTGGGGTTAGATCTGGTGCTGAGATAGACTTGAGTATAATCAGTTTATAGATGACTTGTTGTTTAGTCGTTCAGTTGCGTCCAACTTTCCATGACCCTATGGACTGTAGCATGCCAAGTACATCTGTCAATCGCTGCCCCTCTGAGCTCCATAAAGTTCATGTTCATTACTTCAGTGATCTCATCTATCCATTTTCGCTTCTGTCGTCCACTTCTTGTGCCTTCAATCTTTCCCAGCATCATAGTCTTCTCTAGGGAATTCTATCATCTCGTGATACAGCCAAAGATATTTGAGCTTCAGCTTCATGATCATACCTTCTAGTGAACAGTTTTTCTTGATTTCCTGCAGTACTGATTTATTGGATCTTCTTACCGTCCATGGGATGCAAATAGTTGTCGCCAACACCACAATTTTAAAGGTATCTGTTTTTTTTACCGTGCTCAGACTTCTTTATGGTCCAGCTCTCACTTCTGTATCTTACTACTGGGAATACTATAGTTGTAACTATGCAGACCGTTGTTGATAGTTTTATATCTTTACTTTTTACTAGCTTGTCCAATGTTGCAATAGCTTTCCTCCCCAGAAGCAAACGTCTTTTAATTTCATGCCTACAGTCACCAGCTGAAGAGATCTTGGATCCTAGGAAAATAAAATCTGCCACTGCCTCCACTTCTTCCCCATCTTTATAACGTTGAGCAACAGACCATCTTTTGCACTCTCTTCATATTAAACCTATTGATGTCCTTTTTATTTATCCAACTATTGACTGCATCAATAGGTCCTTTAGTTCCTCCTCACTTTCAGCCATCAAAGTAGTATCATCGTATCTGAATATGTTGATATTTCGTACAGCAATATTTATTCAGGCCTTGGATTAATCCGGTCTGGCCTTACCCATGATTTATTCTCCATATGCGTTGAATAAATAAGGTGACAATATACAACCTTGTCGCACTCCTTTTCCAATTGTGAACCATTCTGATCTTGTATTCCTGTCTATATTTTTAAGAACATGCCACTTTTTGTTGTGATCCACACAGTCAAAGGCTTTAGTATAGTCTATAAAGCAGAAGTAAATGCTTTTCTGGAACTCTCTTGCTTTTTTCTATTATCCATCGGACATTGGCAATTTAATCTCTTGTGCCTTTTCCTCCTGCAGAACTTTACTTGTCTTATCTTTTTCGATCTCTTTACATTGCTCATTGTAGAATGTCTTAATGTCTATTTTTGCTATTCTCTGTAATTCTGCATTCAGTTGGACAAATCTTTTCCTATCTCCACTACTTTTCGCTTTACTTATTTCCTGGGCTACTTTCAAAGCCTCATCAGACATGCAGTTTGACTTCTAACTTTTCTTTCTTTTAGGGATATTCTTTGTTGCTGTTTCCTGGATAATGTTGCAAACATCTGTCCAAAGTTCTTCAGGCATTCTATCTTCCATATCTAGTCCTTTAAATCTATTCTTTACTTTTCATTGCATATTCACAATGGGCATTATTTATTTCATATTTACTTGGTCTGATGATTATTCCCCCTCTTCTTCAGTTTATTTATGAACCTTGCAATAGGAAGCTCATGGTCTGAGCCACAGTCTGCTCCAGCTCTTGTTTTTTCTTATCTTGGGCTGCAATGTATATAGTCTGTTTTGATTTGTATGTTGTCCATGTGTAGAGTCCTCTCGTGGCTGTTGGAAGAAGGTGATTGCTATGACCAGAGAATTATCTTCACATAATTCTACTAATATCTGGCTTACTTCGTTTTGTAATCCAAGACCAAACTTGCCAGTTATTCCAGGTGTCTTTTGGATCCCTACTTCAGCATTCCAATCTCTTATGATGATAGTAATTTATTTTCTTGGTGTTATATCTATGCCATGTTGAACATCTTCCTAGACCTGGACTACTTCAGCCTCTTCAACATGCCATGTTGAACATCTTCCTACACCTGGACTACTTCAGCCTCTTCAACATCCATGGTTGAAGCATAGACTTGAATCACTGTGATGTTAAATGGTTTGTCTTTTATTGGGTTGTAACCGGGCACGGTTTTGGCCACACTTTGACTATGAGATCTAGTCTATTTCTTTTGGGGCATTCTTGACCACCCAGAAGATCTCATAATTGTCTGATGTGAAATGTCCCATTTAAGTTTACTAATTCCCAGGATATCAATGTTTAACCTTGTCAGTTCATACTTGACCACATCTTGTTTGCCTTAGATCATAGTTCTGCAATTCTAGGTTCCAATTCTGAATTGTTCTTTGGATGAGTGGACGTTCCTTACCCCTCCCAGACACGTCAATATAGATGATCCTGAAATCCAAAAGATTTTACTATGGTACCAAGGGATGATTTACAGATGGAGTAGAGTAGGTGGTCTATTATTGAACCTTGTGGTATGCCAACAGAGGGTGAGAAGAAGAAGAGTTGCCAGGGAAGGAGGCTTTAAATGTGCAATCTTCTAGGTATCATGTGAACCATAAGAGCAGTATCATAGATGCCAAGAGAGTGAAGAGTTTGGATTAGAAGAAGATAGTCAAATGTGTCAAAGGCATTAGAGAGATCCAGGAGAATTTTAATAGAAAAGTGTCTATTTGACTTGGTGGTGAGCAAGTCATCAATGACTTTTGTGAGAGCTGTAGTGTTTGGTACGGAAGCCAGATAGGAAGGGTTTAAGAAGGGACTTGGAGTAAATAAATTGGATATGGCAATTGTAGACTAGCCACTCAAGCAGTTTTGAAGGCGGGGTGAAGTAGAGCGATAGTGACATAACTAGATGCAGAAGCTGAGTCAGGTGAGGGTTTCTTAAGAAACAGTTTTTTCGGAAAGGTTTAATAGGTATGTGAGATCTGGGATACGTGTGGTAGAGAGGGGAGGAATTCTCTGTGATGAAATAGGCTCATAGAAACTTTATCCTCAGTTACAGGATTTGTTGAGAGGAGGGCATATTTGAACTACGTTAAGAGGAGAGTTTTGTTTTGGATGTTTTTAATTTTTATTTTTAATTTGGCTGGCAATGTCATGACATGAAACAGGAAGCGGCAAGAGGTGGGGGTGGACAGCGAAGGATGTTGAATGTAGCAAACCAGATTAGATATAATGATGACAAGTAGTGTTTGGCAAGATTGAGAGCATAGAAGTAAACTTGTAATGGAGAAAGTCTGCTGATGTGCAGGATTTCCTCCATAGCCTGTCAGCAGTGGGAGAGCACCTCCTGGGTATAGCATGTTTGTGTAGTGTGCCATGCTTGTGGAGGAGAGCGAGAGCATCTGCTTGTGGTTATGGGGGCAAGAGTGTCAAGGGTAGAATTTAGAATCCTGTCGTACTATGAAGTGGTGGTGTCATGGCAGTGGAGGGGGCTGAGAACAGATTGAAGCACATTGGTTAGTTTTTGTGGGTCTTGTGCTCGCAGGTTTCTGTGGTTTCTGGTGGCCGGAATTGAAGATGGTTGTTGAGTGGAAGGTGTGGTGGCTGTGGCCAGATAGAGGGAGTGGGAAGATGACAAGATTATGCAAGAGACTAGGAGGGTTTATTTTTAATGTAAATAAATAAATACATTTAATAAAAAATAAAAAAAAAGTTCAAGCTCTTATTTTACTACTTCCACACACAGTTTTGAATAAAGTCCACTCTTTGTTTCTGAAATAACTGGGCATTTTTCCATGTCATTAATGTCAAGACTTGTAAACCTGCTTTTACTTACTGTAAATGTTTTCATCCAATTCAGACCAGCTAACAGAAGAAAGCCAGAGGGAGCTCCGGCTCCAGAATCCAATGAAGCGAGGCTTAAATTTGCCAGCGCCAAAGCAATCTCTTCAGACATGTTCTTTGGGAGAGAGCAAGATGCAGAGGTAAATCTTCTCCGTTATTTAAATCATTTGTAATTCTGTACTGGAAATGGTGGTGATGTGTTATATTGTGGAAGCAAATTAGAAATAACTCTAACCAGATAGGTTATGGCAGATGTTCTGAACACATGTACTAAATGTATGTAGTTCTTCCTCCTTTCCTCTGCCTTACCTTAAGGACCACTTTAGCTTTGTTATAAAAGATAGTTGGGTAGAACCTGAAAAGAAAACTCTTTTTATTAAACTTTTTTACTTTGCATTTAAACAATGGATTATTTTATTTAAATCCTACTGCAAGGCATTATGAGTTCCTTATCTCTTTACACTCTCTGAATGATGAAACCACCCAGAGGGGCATGCTCTCCAAACCTTTTTGCTGCATTTGCATTATGATAGTGAGAGGCGACTAGAAAGTGTAAAATGCTTGCAGCTCCTATTACTCTATTGGCTGCTAAGTATATTTTACAGGGCAATCTCAAAAGGTTTTCAGTTTGGTACTTCCCTCTGGGCGACTCCCCATCCAGAAACTATACATCATTCAGAAGATCTAAAAAAAATCAACTAATTATCTAAATGCATAGTAAATGTTTTGGACTTTTTTTTTTTTTTCCTTATAAAGCTTTACAAATCTATCTTTTGGCGTTTTTTATAAGACCACTGAAGTATTCCTTTAAGAATTCTTAATTTTTTTTTGTTTTTGTCTGAAATTTATTAATTTTATGTCTGCAAAGCAAGATAGTTTTTCGCATTATTATAGTATGAATTTTAGGAAGTTTCCTCCCTCTATCTATTGGGTACAAAATAATCAAAGATGTCAATATAATTTAATACTGAAAAATATAGATTACAAAAAAGAAACCCAATAGAAATATGACCCCCCCCCAAATGTTAAAATATAATTATTTCATGTCACTAGGACATTGTTATGGTTTTGTAATCTGGGTAAAAGTAATTTTTATATGTTGGTATAAAATTTGTGTTTTTTTTTTAATTTGAACACCCTGATATTTGTATGATGTCATTTACAGAAATATATCTTTATAGTATACCTTACACGGCTGTTGTACAGGAATTATACATTTGCTTCATTAAAAGCTTGTGCTGACCTAACTTAATCCTGTCTCCCATGCTACAGTATGAAGCCAGGTCACGCCTGCAGCAACTCTCCTCCAGTAACTCTATTAGCTCTGCAGACCTCTTTGGAGATTCAGACAATGTAAACATGGCAGGTTAGTGCATTCAGATATACTCTGTGTCCTAAGTCTTGTTTTTCGTTCTGTCTTGTTGTTTCACCCCCCAAAAGCAGAACATAATAATATACACTGTGTGGTCATGTAGTCAAATTCATTTGATTTTGAAGATAAACTGAAATGCCACTAGTTGTTAATAAAACTTGCATGTAGTGTGGAATTTTATGTGTTTTAGCTTGTTAAAGTTCATTGCATGCCTATCCATCTCTCTCCCTGCAAATCGGTCCCCGTCAGTAGGGATTTGTTCCTTCTCCGTTCACGATTTTAGCCTGGGAGTTATCTGACTGATTCATACTGGACAGCTATTCATGTGACTGTGGGTTTCTCACATATGGAATTAGAATGTTGGTATACTACCGAGGCACAACAAAAAATAGGTAAACCTTTATTTGTACCAGGAAATCCACCAAGTATGGAGTTGGACCTCTCTGGTAGAGACCACAGGATGTGCTTCTGTAGCATGGAATCGCATGATTGGGAGGGGTCTGAGCTTGCAGATGATTCAGAGTACAGGGGGAGAGACTGGGAGAGACACAAGGAGACAGACATAAAAAAACGCACCACCACCAGCAGTAGTAGTTGACACAGGGAACGGCCAACCTGCAGGGATGGAAATAAAGTGTGAATGTGCTGCACAGAGTGACACCTATATAAAAATACATAGCACCTTCGGTTCTTTTCCATTATTTATCCGCAGCTGTGGCCGAATGCGGCCGAGGTGCTTGACTCGGTAACGGCCGCGGCGCAGCTAAGTGGGTGGATGCGCGCTCCCTTTTTTTGTAGTGCCATCTAGTGTCTGAAATTAGTTAGAATTTTTATTTTATGTGTGTTTTTTTTTAAATATTTGTAGGCTTTAATAAAAGCTGTCTTAACTTGTGTGTTTTGTATGTCATTATTTAATAATAATAATTCATTTATTAGGTAATTATTTAATTAGGGTTAGCATAGATTTGAACTTATGGTTACGCATAGGGTTTAGCAATATGGTTTAGGGTAAGGTATAGGGTTTGGGGTTAGGCATATGTTTTAGGGTTTACGGTTAGGGTTAGGCATAGGTTTAGGATTTACACTGTTACATAGTAATTGAGGTTGAAAATAGACTTTTAGCCCATCAAGTTCAACCTGTTAAGATCTCCTCTGATCTGCAATATGCGGATTAGTTATTAATTAATTAGTTGTTAAATAATTACTAATAGTATAGTATTGGAGGATGAATAAAGAGTTAGTCCATCAAGTTCAACTTCAAAATTCCTTCCTGACCCCAGAAACTGGCGATCAAATTTCTCTCTGGATCAATATTCCTTCGCTAGTTATCTAGGACAGCCTTGAATGCCCTCTTTATTCAAAAATATATCTAACCCCTTTTTGAAGTTGTCGATCGAATTCGCTGTCACCACCTCCTTTGGTAGAGAATTCCACAGTTTAACCACCCCAACTGTAAAGAACCCTTTGAGGTTAGAGGAAAAAAGATTTCACCTTAAACAAAGAAAAGGATGTCCTCTTGTCAGTTGAAAATCTCTTGCTACAAAAAGTTTACTTGACAAAGCCTTATATTGACCCTGGATGTATTTAAATAAGGTAATCATATCCCCTCGTAGACGCCTTTTTTCTAGTGAAAAGGAGTTTAGTTTGGTTAGTCTTTCTTCATAACTTAGCCCCTCCATTCCCCTTATTAGTTTTGTAGCCCTTCTCTGTACCTTTTCCAGCTCTAAAATGTCCTTTTTATGAAGTGGTGCCCAAAATTGTACTCCATATTCCAAATGCGTACTAGGGATTTGTATAGTGGTAGAATTATATTTGCTTCTATACCCTTCTTAATACATGCTAATATTTTACTTTCCTGCTGCTGCTTGGCATTGAGCACTGCTACCTAGGTTGTTGTCCACTAGTACTCCCAAATCCCTTTCATTATCTGATACCCCTAGATTTGCTCCATTAAGATTATAAATTGCATGGCTATTTCTCCTTCCCAAATGCATAACCTTAAATTTATTCGTATTAAATCTCATCTGCCATTTAGCCGTTCATTTCTCTAATTTATGCAAATCCTTTTGTAGGGAAAGTACATCATTATCTGATTTTATTACCTTGCACAACTTAGTGTCATCAGCAAAAATGGAGACACTACTTTCGAGTCCTACTTCAATGTCATTAAAAAATATGTTAAAAAGGAGGGGCCTAATACTGAACCCTGAGGAACTCCACTTATTACATTAGTCCAATCGGAGTATGTTCCATTTACAGCAACGCTTTGCTTCCTGTCTTTTTAGCCAGCTCTCAATCCATGAGCAGATATTTACTGCAATTCCTATATCTCTTAGTTTGCTCACTAGTCTTCCATGTGGCACTGTATCAAATGCCTTTGAAAAATCCAAAAAGACTACATCCACTGAGTTGCCCTGATCCAAGTTCCTACTAACCTCCTCATAGAAACTAATTAGATTGGTCTGACACAACCTATCTTTCATAAATCCGTGTTGACTGCTACCTATGATCTTGTGCAAATAGACATATTCTTGTATTCTGTCCCATATTAACCCTTCTAAAAGCTTCCCAACTACAGATGTGAGGCTCACTGTTCTATAATTCCCCGGATTTGCTCTTAGTCCCTTCTTAAATATAGGTATCGCCTCTGCTTTTCTCCATTCATCCGGTAGAGACCCTGTAGTGAGTGAGTTTTGAAAGATTAGATATAATGGTTTGACTATTACAGAACCCAGTTCCCTAAGTACCCTTGGATGTATTCCCTCAGGACCTGGGGCTTTATTAACATTTATTTTCTCCAATCTCTTTTGGATTTCTTCCTGTGTTAACCAATTATTTAGTGATGGAAGTGTAGCCCCATTATGTTGCAGTGTCCCAACCACTGGTACCTCCCTTGTGTATACCGACGAAAATAATTATTTATTTAGCTCATCTGCCTTTTCCTGGTCACTATTTATCAGATGGCCTGTGTCACATTGTAATGTTACTATAGCTTCCTTCCTCGCCTTCTTCCCATTAATATATTTAAAAAATATTTTAGGGTTAGTCTTCCTTTCCTTTGCAACTGACTTCTTATTTTCTATTTTAGCCAGTCTAATAGCCCTTTTGCAAGCCTTGTTGATTTCCTTATAGTCACATAAAGCTGCCTCTGTTCCCTCCTTCTTGTATCATTTAAATGCATGTTTCTTTTTCCTCATCATGATGTTTAAGTCATTGTTAAGCCACATGGGATGTGATTTACTCCTATTCATTTTATTTCCACATGGTACATGCCGATGAGTATGTTTCTTTATTTAGTAAGGATTTGAATGTTGTCCATTTATTTTCAGTATTCTTCCCTGTAAGTTCTTTGTCCCAGTCTATATGTTGTATTGCTGCCCGTAGCCCATTAAAGTTAGCCCTTTTAAAATTTAGAGTTTTTGTTGGACCCTTACAACTCTGTTTTTTTGTATTCAATCTCAAATGAGACTGTGTTGTGATCACTGTTCCCCAAGGGTTCCCCTATTTTAACATTTGATATTATATCAATATTACTTGTGATAACTAAATCCAAGATGGCCCCATTTCTAGTAGGTTCTTGTATTACCTGGGCCAGATAATGATCCCCTAGTGTACTCAAGAACCTGCTCCCCTTAGCTGAGCACACTTGCCACGTTAGACTAATTCACTCACCTGTGCACGGAAAGGATGTCTTCAAATCCAGGCATGTGTGTGGCCCTCCAGGACTGAACTTGCCCAACCCTGGTCTAGCAGTTTCCATATTCTCTCCAGCTCTTCTTGCTTGTTTGAAGCCTGGGGTGATGGACTTCTATTTGGCTGTTAGTGGACAGGGCTGGGTGATTTTTCTTTTTTGTCTCATTGGTGATGCAATTAAGCTTTTAGTGTTCTTAACATGTATCCTCCACCTGATCCTTCATGAAATGAGTGGCTTTAACAGAAGATACAGTGCTACTTGTACTCATCAGTATCTTTCTCCACAGGTGGCGTGTCTCTAGGAAATGTGCTGCCAGCTACAGACATCACCCACTTTAAGCAGGGTGTGAAATCAGTGGCAGGAAAGATGGCAGTTTTAGCAAATGGTGTGATGAACACCCTTCAGGTAAAAATATTTTTGTGCTATTTCTTTTTAGGTCTATTGTTTACCAAATCTATCAGTCACTGACACATTTCATTGTCTCCCACAGGATCGATACAGCTCTTATTAATGAATCTATGAGAAGGTGGAGCTTCAATTCTTCACCTGTAGCATTTGCTCTTGTGCACCTATTTCATCAAGGTTAGGGGGAAAGAGGGGTCACAAATGGAGGAAGTAGGCTATTTCTGTGGCAGATGCTGAGACTCCCTTATTAGAAGGTGACCTCTTCAGTATTCCAGTATCCCTACCCTTGGGCCCACTGGAAGTATCTCGGTTTCTCTTCACAGTGTCTGCGGTTGCTTATCTCCCATTGGCTGTTCCTAACCTCTTTGGGAGGTCCTAATGCTCTACAGATTTTTTTTTAGGGGATGTCCCATGCTTTTAATTTAATGTGTTTTAGCCTAAGCTGACTGTTTGGGGCCCCTCCAATGCAGGAGCTCTTGTTACAAAAAGCAAAACCTGTGTTTTAGCATGACATACTTGTATATTTAGGTTGAGGGCTTGTGAGAGATGTGGGATGAAGGGAAATGGAAAGATTCCTGTTTTTAGAAAGTCACTTTTACCTCTCTGTATGGGGGTTACAAATTTGTGAAGACTGAACTGATGCTCCCATCATGTGCCTCGTTCACTCCTCTCCTACCAAAGCCTCCAACTGAGGTTTCTCTTTTATGCTTTTAAACCCCTTCTGGACAAAATCACCAATTATGGACCTCCACTGCCTCTGTTGCAAAGACTTTGCAGTCACTTGTGATGATGGAGACTTCATAGAGACAGACTGCATGAGTATTTATTTTGTTGTCTCTGCATGGGCAGTCCACATGACCGTGCCATTCTGAGCCACCACTCACCTCCGTGGCACATTGTATTAAGTGGTAAACAAAACAGAAGTGAATAAAATTAATGAGGCACACTGGATTCCTGTCATTATTGTTGGTGATGTTAAACTTTGAGATGATTATGAATGATCTATGCTTATTGTACCAAGAATGACATGCTTTTAAATAAAGTGTTGCCTGTGTGCGTGCGTGTGTGTGTGTAATTCTTGTGTCTACCATGCCTTTACTCCCAGGGGCACTTTACCACCATAGTGTATAACTCCCTCAACTGCTTAGTACTGTAATATAGCATTCATGGTTTGATTTGTATCCACTTCTATAAATAAACAAGATGTCTGTTTCAAATGTGCTAATTAAATTGGCTGATTTGCAGGGTTGCTGCTGAGGGAGAAAGGGAAATGAATGGTGCAGGAGGAGAATGAGAGATCTAGCTAAAATGGGAGAAAATGAGAGAAACAACAGGCAAGGGAGACAATCTCTTAGAGATGGGAAAAAAACAAAGAGAAAGTCAGACCATACAAGAGTAAGTGGCAAAAGAAAATTGTGGGAAACCGTCCTGGATAGAAAGATTAAACCGTGGAAGAAAGATGGCTCTGCGTCTTGAATTTTCAAGATGAGACTACTTGAGTGGGAGAACATTATTGGAAAACAGCACAAAAGTAGGAGAAAGCATAAGAAGTGACACCTTTAAGAACAGGAGGGATATTCAAAGATGGTTGTAAGGGAACAGACACTGATAAGGAGATAACAAAGAATGCAGGTTTCTCCCTCTTCTGAAGTATCTATCTTGAGCTGTAATTCAGTTCTATCTCTGTCCCCTTGACTGTTAGACTGTCTCTGTCCCATCTTTTGTTCATTCCCATTTCTTACAAATTGGTTATTTCCCCACTACTCTTGGTGAGACACTTCTTCCTGCTGTATTTGTTTTTTTTAATAACCCCTTCAATTTGTACCTTTTGAAAGCTTCTCCCTATACTTACTTAATATAGCATAAATGTAAGTTTTTTTTGTTTTAAATAAAGTGTACAAAGTTGGGGGGAAAAGCACAAAAAGGAGAGAAGTACAGCCAAGGGAATAGTGGAGGACAACCCAGTGAGGGAGAGGGTACTGAAAAAAAAAAAACGGGGACACACACCCATTAAATTGGTAGCACATAAGCATTTAAAAGCGCCAAAAGGAGCGAGGCCACGGAGGAATTATACAGATAGCCTAAGCCCAAGAGGGGTCAATGAGGGGCGACAATTTTTATGGGGGGGGGGGGGGGGTCATTTCTCTAGAGTGATTGATAGTGGATGAGATGAAAGTAGTCAATTCCCTCTACCAAATTGATCTATAAAACTTGTCTTTCTTCCAGATCATTATCTGCATACCCCTGTTAAGCTTTAATGCAATTAGCAATTGAACAAATGATTCACCTTCTACCCCCAAATCATGACATCTTCTTGTATTCCTATTTTTTTCTAAAACATATTGTCTTCTTCAACTCTATTAAATCCCTAAATGATAAGTGTGGAAAGTAAAAGATGACAGAAGCGTAAGGAAAGTAGAGTCTAGGTTAGAAACACAATCCAGAAAGGGTGAGAGAGCGTACAAGGAGACAGAGAATCCAAGGACATAAACAATCCAAGAGAGAATGGAAAGCGTCTGAAAGGTGACTGATACTGAGAGTGGATAAAAGTGAGACCACCAAATAGAGGGAGAGGTATTTCCTGTCCGAATGAGTGAAATTGTTAGCAAGTATGGAGCGGTTTCACTTTGCCTGGACATCTGTCACAATGAGGGTTTATTTGATGATAGTAGTGGGGACTTGTAACATTTAAGATGCTGTATTACCTCTGTGCCTTTACATGTGGATATCTTCATGTCCCCAGGACCTAAATGCCCACATATCTATTTTCACAATTTATGCTTTGAACTGTAGCATTTATCACATTTGCTCACTGGCCCTATAACTGACACAGTTCCAATGTGGCCCTTTATTTGAAATTGTTAGACATCTTTGGTGTAAATGGCAGCTGGGGTTTAGAGAAAAATATCATCATATATGTTTTTAAAGTATGTAATAAACGAATTATATCATCTCTAAGTCATAAATGTTTTTTTAGGTAAAATCTTTATTTTAGCAGACACTTTTTTTTGCCAGAAGGACGGCATGTTTCCATTATTGCCTTCTGCTAATTATCTTATCTGGAGGAAAATCTGTTGTCTCTCTGGTCATTTCAGATACATTTTATAGTATTTGACATAACCCTTTACTACCACAGGCACATGCTCAGTAGAAGTCAGTATGCTAGTATACTTGCAAGCCTTAATTGCCTTGAAAAGGAAGTATTACTGTCATGGCAGCCTACATGCTCTAGTAAATATTTTCCTTGAAACTGCTTTTATGTCCAGTTATTAATTTGATGCATATTCATAAACCTTTTAAATATTTCTTATTCTACAGTGGCCCTTTAAGCATTGGAAATGTTTTCTTATATAACTTCTCAGAAATCTAGACAACTTCCTTATCTTGCACCAGACATCTCCATCATCTTTCCATATTAATTCTGATCATGCATGGAAAATGATTGCTATTTTATTTACTTACAATTTTGTATTAGTCTGCAGCTTTTTATTTTCATTACATTGTTTGTCCACTAGAGGGAGTGAAGGCTCATGTAAGCAATGTTACAGCATCACTTCCTGCTCAGCACAAGATCCAGACAAGTGTCCTTCCCCATGAGCAAGTCATCTTCTACATAACATGTAGCAGGTTCATGCTATGCTTTTCTGTGTCTGTTTTACCATTATAAACTTAGATCAGATGGCAGATAAAAAAAAACAATCTGGTCTGCCTATTCTATCTACCTAAAAGTTTGGCTTTATTAAGGCTCTAGTTTGTGTGTGTGTGTAATTTTGTATCATTCAGTCATATCCAACTCTCCATGACCTCATGGACCGTAAGACACCATACTGATCCACTTCGTATACATGGCCGAGATACTGGAGTGGGTTACCGGTTCATTATTCAATGCACTACAGCATACAGTTCCTGGTATTCCTAGGTGGTCTCCCATCCATGTACTGACCAGGCACAAGCCTGCTTGAATCAGGGTGGTGTGACCTCTTGGTTCTCTGACAGGAATCGAAACTAGGTTGCAGAGGTTAAAGTACTGAATCCTAACCCTCAGGGGACCCAAGCCTCCAGTTAGCCAGTTAGTCCAGGCATGCTTAACTGTGATTGACCCTACCACTTCCAGTGGAAGACTGTTCCTGTTATCTGCTACTCTTTCTGTAAAGTAGTACTTACATTACCCCTAAATCTTCCACCCTCCAACTTCAAAATCGTGGCCTCATGTTCTTGTATTACTCCATTTCTGAAAGATATTTCCCTCTTGAAGTCTATTAAATCATTTGCTATATTTTAATGTTTCTATCTCCCTTTCTATCCTTCCACTATTGGGCTGATGATACAATGTCTGACATACTGTTAAAATTATATACAAAGAACAACGAGAGCTCTGTCAGCAGCTTTTTCTTGTATCAGGATGATGCCCATGCTTGTCTCCTACAGGTGACCAAATAAAGCAGCTCATTTGGGTCCGTATTTAACCCTTCATTATCTAAGGATCTGCTTGTGGGAGATCTTCAAGTTCTATACATAATGTCTACAAATATTATTTAAAATTATGCCCTGCTATTTTAGTAATCACCATTTACCGGCACGCCGACCTTAGCACTGTGCAGAACTGCGCCCTGATGACGCTCTGCGCTCCAGCCTTCATCCCATCTGCCACAGAGGCCCCCATCTCATTTTTACTGGACCTGCTTGGCAAGGTAAGGGTCTGACAGTGTGCCATATGGGCCAGGCATTGTGTGCATGTGTCACTATGAGCATGTTGCATTGCATGTTTATCTTGTGTGTAGTGATAAACATGCAACGCAACATGCTCCTAGTGGCACACAATGACAGTGACATTACATACAATATGCCCTAGTGACACATGCCAGTCCCACATGGCACACTGTCAGCCCCTTACCTTAGCAGCCTCCAGCAAGTAGGTCTAGTAAATATGAGATGGGATGCAGAGCGCCATCAGAGCGCAGTTCTCGGTGTGCTGGTCTCCAGCGAGCGAAACATTGCCCTTTAATTTTTCCAAATATTTATCCTATCATACAGGGTCTCTTCATGATTACATAAAAAGACTTAAACCTAAATATTATAAATGTATCCACTCACATACATACTTTACATGCATATATATGTACTTTCGAGTAGTAGTTTAGAGTAGTAAAAAGGGAGAGAGAGTAGGGCAAAAAGGACCAAACATGAAAACACTATTTATTATACACTTAAAAAATATACTCACAAAAATGATGGCAATTAAAGGATTATGTATATGCTGCTTTCACTAAGGTGTGTGAATAGAGTGAACTGTAAATAAATATTACCAAAAGCTGTTGGGAATATAGAGAATACATCTGAGAACTGAACTAAAATATAACTTTTATTAAGATTCACTTAAATTTGTGGAATTGAATACTATTTTTATGTAATAGGTGTTAATTGTAGTCACCTTTTAACAACTTTATTCTCAATGGTAAAACAGGATGGGTGCTTTGAGTAGATCATCCAGTTACTGGATTTTTAGCTCCTTTGTTTCACTCTGAAACTAGTCTTACTGATATAAGCTATGCTTACAATATAGCCCCGATGGCAAAAAGGGACTAATATTATCTTCTTCAAATCTTTGGTATATTATTCAATTCCCTATTTTTAATTCAAGGCCAGGGGTGCAAATATCCATCTAGTTGATAATGCATGCTGTTTGGGTGACTATGAAAAACATTAAATCTGAAAGAGGGTATTTGATAGTGTACTATCATGCAATTGATATGACATAAATATTATACTGTATAGATTAACATAGTTCTGGGATCAATGTATCTTCAAGTATATGCTGTGTGCAGAAATAGCATTTATTGGTATAGCAATAAATATCAAGGATAAACAGTTAAAAATGTTTACACTTGTAAGCTTTGATATTTAGTTAGATCACAATATACCCTCTACCCCATGTCTATTACAATGTCTTGTGGATGATTGGATAACAATTAGTCGTAGCACATTTTATATTTGGTTAGATCAATACAGAAATAAATAAGAAGTGTATACAAATGTATCAAATGTGGATTAACAATTTATTTTAATACAGTCTATATTTGGTTAGTTCAATATAGGAGTATATAAACAGTGTATATAATCTTATAAAGACAGTCTCTATATTTGGTTAGTGCAATGCAGAAATGATACACAGAGTGTAAACCCAATCAGCTGTCTATATGATACAGTACAGATGATATTTATAATCAGTGATGTAATGGCAGTTAGATTATAGAAATATATATTGAAGCAATATGTATCAAAGTTGGTTATATTGTATGTGAGATTGCAAGCTAATTAACGTTTGTATTTAGGTATTGGCAAGCTATTATTTGGTTATTGGTTTTGAATTTATCAAATCGGTCAATTTAATCAACAATGATGTAAAACAGTTTTTTTGATTGTGTGATAGAAGATTATTATATATGTTGAGTATTGCTAAATATGGTTTGCTGTATAGGGGTTTTTAATAATTGGTTTTGTAACAAGAGATAAATGGTTATATTATTGAATAAAGGCAATCTGTCTGTTGCAGGGAATAAAGGCACATATTGAAATATATTGATTAACAGCTACAGTCCGGAATGAAGGTGCTAATTAGTCTGGGTTCTGTGACCACTTCCAAAATGGTAACAAATGCTTCACTGTGGGTATGGTGTTCTTTTGTTGATGTGCATTGTTGTTTTTGCACCAAACATATCTTTTGGAATTATGGCCAAAAAGTACAACCTTGGTTTCATCAGACCAGAACACCTTTTCCCACATGCTTTTGGGAGACTTCAGATGTGTTTTTGCAAAATGTAGCCTGGCTTGGATGTTTTTCTTCGTAAGAAAAGGCTTTCGTCTTGCCACTCTACCCCATATCCCAGACATATGAAGAATACGGGAGATTGTTGTCACATGTACCACACAGCCAGTACTTGCCAGATATTCCTGCAGCTCCTTTAATGTTACTGTAGGCCTCTTGGTAGCCTGCCAGACCAGTTTTCTTCTCGTCTTTTCATCAATTTTGGAGGGAGCTCCAGTTCTTGGTAATGTCACTGTTGTGCCATATTTTCTCCACTTGATGATGACTGTCTTCACTGTGTTCCATGGTATATCTAATGCCTTGGAAATTCTTTTGTACCCTTCTCCTGACTGATACCTTTTAACAATGAGATCCCTCTGATGCTTTGGAAGCTCTCTGTGGACCATGGCTTTTGCTGTGGGATGCGACTAAGAAAATTTCAGGAAAGATCAACTAAAGCAGCTGAACTTTATTTGGGGTTAATCAGAGGCAATTTAAATGATGGCAGGTGTATGCTGACTCCTATTTAACATGATTTGGAATGTGATTGCTTAATTCTGAACACAGCTACATCCCCAGTTATAAGAGGGTGTGTAGACTTATGCAACCACATTATTATTATTTTTTTTTTCTTCCCTCCACTTTCAGTTTGTTTTTCAATTGAGTTGTACAGTTTATAGGTCACATTAAAGGTGGAAAAAGTACTGAAATGATTTATCTTTGTCTCATTTTTCTACAGCACAGAAACCTGACATTTTAACAGGGGCGTGTAAACTTTTTATATCCACTGTAAATACATACCTATTTAACTCTGTGCGATGAAGCTATACAAATAAAAATACATATCCACTTTCTCTTAATTTCATTAGATAGCTCTCTCTATTTGAGAGTATTTCCACTTAATTGGATATCATGCTATTGAGACATGGTCACTGATTGACTTGTAACAGCAAGTACAGCAGAGACTGTGTCTTCATGAGCTGCAAAGGGCAGACTTAATAGTTACTAATTGTATTATATATAATAAAGTAAATATGATTAAATCTATACACATGTATATTATATATACTTAGTAGAATCTCCATGTACCTTTAATGCATACATAGTTAGCCCTAGTTGTATTTGCCCTTTTGAGACAACCGTGTAAACATGAAGTCATGTTGAGAACTGTGTTGTCAATCTTGCACCTAAAATGGGCATAATCAAAACTAATTAAAGGGCCACACTTTAGCGACAACCAAACATCCTACCCACACTTCAGGAGAGCAAGGATATCGCTAAAACAAGGCAGAGCCCACAACATAGGGCCTCATTCAAATGCATTTTGGCCAATTGAATAAGTCTTTATATAAGCCAGAGCATTTTTTTTTTTAAAGACGTTTTTAGTTAGTGAACTTCTATCCAAAAGCATGGTCTTCACTAACTAAAATCTTCTGTAAACAAAAATATGCTATGTGCTTATATAGAGCCCTATTCAATTGACCAAATCACATTTGAATGAGGCCCATAGTCCTGAGCAGGTTGCATGAAGCCCCACGCCAACATATCATGTTATATTTAAAAAAAACTAAAGCGGTGGTTGGCAAATCAGTTCTGTGAGGGACGCTAACAATACAGGATTTCAAGATCACTCTGTTGTATTCTCTCTGTATTCTGGTTCTCTCTGCTTTAATATATTTTAATTATTTAGTTTCAGTCATTTTAATTGATCCACCTGTGATCAAGCAAAGAAACAGGGAAATCCTGGACTATAGGAGGTCCTGGTAGATCTGTGTTGCCCACCACTGAACTAAAGTATACTTTTCTCAAGTCTGAGTTAAATAGTAAGAAGATGTGCAAGTACAGAGAATCGTCAAAGCAAATAGCTGGTTGTTAACATTCTTTACTTGCATGGAATACATATTGCACATTAGTACTGCAAATTCATTCTTACTGGTGTTAGGGATACATATTTATCTGATTACTTCTCAGAGGTTAATTAGTCAAGATCCTTTTCACTCCTCCTGTTTGTTTGTTTGTTTGGGTGTTTTAGTTCTTGGGAAGTCACTACAATTGAAAGACAACACATTAGTGATTAAGTGAACTGTACAGTAAGTTTGAGGAAAATGTGATGATACGGCAAGTTTCAGGTAAAATGTTTGAAAACTTTGAGTCTGACCAAATGCACCCCCCCCCCCCGGGTATTGCTGGAATTTAGGGGGATATCTGGGGACAAAGTGGGTAGGAATAGGCAGTATTAGTTTCTTAATTGTGGCAGATTTGAGCAATCAAGCCTCAAATCTGACACAATTGAGGAATTCGCACTTTCTTAGTGTCAGATTATAGGCATCTAGTCTTCTGGATGTGTTTTTGTACCTTTATGTCGGGTTGAAGGTACCTGGAGGCTGCTTTAAAATTTGGGGCACTCGGAGAGACTTCTAAGTAAACCTCAGTGAGAGTGGCTATCACTGCGGGAAACATGTGATGGAGAAATGCCATCCAAGTGCTCGAAATCTCACTAATTTCTTAAACCCTGAGTATCTGTCCCATAGCTATTTCACTATTATATAATTTAACGCAGGGTCGCTACCAGTTGACTGGAGAAAAGCCGAGGTGATACCTATATTTAAAAAGGGAGCAAGAGCAAATCCGGGGAATTATAGACCTGTAAGCCTCACTTCTGTAGTTGGGAAGCTTTTAGAAGGGTTAATAAGGGATATTATACAAGAGTATATCTATTCAAACAGGATTATTAGTAGGAGCCAACATGGATTTATGAGGGATAGGTAATGTCAAACAAATCTAATTAGTTTACATCCACTGAGTTGCCTTGATCCAAGTTCCTACTAACCTCCTCATATAAACTAATTCGATCTTTTTAGTCTTTCTAGTCTTTTTAGATTTTGCAAAGGCTTTTCATACAGTGTCACATGGGAGACTATTGTGCAAACTAAGGGTTACAGGAATTGCAGTAAATATATGCACATGGATTGAGAGCTGGCTAAAAGACAGGAAGCAAAGGGTTGTTGTAAATGGAACATACTCAGATTAGACTAATGTGGTAAGTGGAGCTCCTCAAGGTTCAGTATTAGGTCCTCTCCTTTTTAACATATTTATTAACAACTTAGGAGTAGGACTGGAAAGTATTGTCTCCATTTTTGCTGATGACACAAAGTTGTGCAAGGTAATAATTAAATCAGAAATGTATGTACTTCCCCTCAAAAGGGATTTGCATACATTAGAGAAATGGTCAATTAAATGGCAGATGAGATTTAATATGAATAAATGTAAGGTAATGGAAGGTAATGCATCTGGGAAGGAAAAATAACCATGTAATTTATAAACCTGATCCAGGTAGAAATCCGATCGCCAGTATCTGGGGTAAGGAAGGAATTACATTTTTTTTTCCCTTTGAGACGATTGGCTAAGTCTGACTTGTTTTTTTTTTTCTGTTTGCCTTGCTCTGGATTAATTAATAATAATTAAATAAAAATAAATAAATAATTGATTAATATTTAATTAACAACTATTTAATTAATATTTAATCTGCATATTGCAGATCAGAGGAGATCTTAAAAAGTTGCACTTGATAGACTTTTTTCAATCTTACTTACTATGTAACTATGTAACTGTAAAGTTTTTTCTCGGAATTCTGAGCTGAAAGCAATTTAGCGCCGGACTTCAGAAAGAGAGGAAGCTCTTGAAAGCTTGTCATATATTTATGAATATGTTTGTCCATATATACTATATACTGCAATACTCTGATTATTTATATATATATATATATATATATATATATATATATATATACTTGAGTATAAGCCAAGTTTTTCAGCCCCTTTTTTAAAGCTAAAAAGGGCCCCCTCGGTTTATATTCCAGTCACTCTCCCCCCCGTGTCTCTCTAACTCCCCCCGTGTCTCTCTAACTCCCCCCGTGTCTCTCTAACCCCCCGTGTCTCTCTAACCCCCCATGTCTCTCTAACCCCCCGTGTCTCTCTACCCCCCGTGTCTCTCTAACCCCCCCTTGTCTCTTTCCCTCCCCCTCCTCATCCTCAACCCCCCTCCTCATTCTAAACCCCCATCCTCATTCTAAACCCCCCATCCTCATTCTAAACCCCCCTCCTCACTTTACCCCTCTAAATACCTCCCCCTCTCCCTTTCCCCTCACTTACCTCCATCTGCAGCTACTGCTCAGGCTTCGGCAACTTCCGGGGTCTTGACCCGGCCAATGCTAATGACGTGGCACGCATGTGACATCACGTCATATGCCGGGTGCCGACGCCTGCGGAGGCCGGAGCAGAAGCTGCAGATGGAGGTAAGTGAGGGGAGAGGGGGAGGGGGAGGTATTTAAAGAGGTAAAGTGAGGAGGGGGGTTTAGAATGAGGAGGGCGGTGGAGGTTGAGGAGGGAGGTTGAGGAGGGGGGTTGAGGTTGAGGAGGGAGGTTGAGGATGGGGTTGAGGGTGGGGGGGTTGAGGTTGAGGATGGAGGTTGAGGAGGGGGTTGAGGATGAGGAGGGGGGTTGAGGATGAGGAGGGGGTTTGAGGAGGGAGGTTGAGGAGGGAGGTTGAGGAGTGGGTTGAGGAGGGAGGTTGAGAATTTGGAGGGTCGGTTGAGGAGGGTGATAAGGGAGGGGGGAGAGACACAGGGAAGGGAGAGGGGTGAAGAGACACAGGGGAGGGAGAGGGGAGAAGAGACACGGGAGAGAGAGAGGGGGGACAGAGAGGGCACAAGAGGGACACAGGGGGCAGCACATTTCCCACCCTCGGCTTATACTCAAGTCACTCGTTTTCCCCAGTATTTTGTGGTAAGTATAGGTGCCTCGGCTTATACTCGGGTTGGCTTATACTCGAGTATATACGGTATATAGCATATACATAGTTGTGGACCAAGAACATTGGTGACGTTTGCGGTGTTGGTGTCGCAATGTTATACAACTGCGTGCCTTGCTTTACGATGCACGCAGCTGTGATGATACTGTAATTAACTCCAAAGGCGCTCATTGCGAGGCCCACATGACTTAGGCTGCAATGAGCGCCAAAGACGCTCATTGCAGGCCTCGCAATCTGCGCCACAGGCGCTCATCGCGAGGGCCGCAGGACTTAGGCTACAATGAGCGCCAAAGGTGCTCATTGCAGTGCTCGCAATCAGCGACGTAGCACATAGATGCAACTGCGGGCCACGCAAACCAACACACGCAGTTGCGCGGTTGTGCAAAATTACGAATTCAACGGCTGAACCACAAAACTGAAAAGACCACCAAAAAAACACAAATATGCCTCAAAATAACTTACACACTCACACACAGCACAGGGGAGAGCCAGTTAATTTTAGGCACATTTGGTGTTTTTCCACAATCACAAATCGCCTAAGCGACAAAAAACATGGCGGTTGAAAAAACATAACAGGATGAAATCAAGGCCGAAGGCAGTAAAAAAGAGCCCAAAGCCAGTAACACTTAAAGGGATATCTAAGTTTCCTGAATTATGAATGCATCTGATAGAGGAGAATCAGAAGAGTATGAAAAAAGCAAAATCTATTGTAATTTATAACAGTTTAAAATTAAGGTTAACCAATCCGGCTAGAGAAAGATTTCAGACATAGCACTGTTAGTTGCTATGGCAACACCACACAGCATAGCCAGGAAGCAGGGATGAGTCATATACAAGCAGTCATAAAACTGCTCTCCTATTGGCTGTGGTGCAAAGCAGCATGGTATATGTAGGCAAAGGAGCCGGGGAAATGTAGTGCATTACTGACATGTGGCAGGCAGCTGTAAGGAGATTCGCTGAGCAAGCAACAGCAGGTAGATAGTGGGTTAATATTGCTCCCAAGTTGCTGCATGCTGATTGGGGGGGGGGGGGGGCACCAGGAAGTTGTGTTGACACCCCATGGGGGGTGTCAACATAATCATTAGAGGGATTTTTAGATATTAATAAAAATAAAATGTTTTATGACATGTGCTGCATACACATAGGCTGATTATTGCCTACAGAATGCAGAAATGTATTAATCCAGCTAACTTAGATATCCCTTTAACTCAAAGCAGTAACACTCATCTTGAGGCCCCTAAACTACACGGAGGGGTAGAGGCTTGCGATGAGCGCCGAAGGTGCTCAAGCTCAAGGCCTATAAAGTACACAGGGGAGAGGCTTGTGATGAGCGCTAAAGGTGCTCAAGCTCAAGGCCTATAAAGTACACAGGGGAGAGGCTTGTAATGAGCACCAAAGGCGCTCATTGTGAGCCATGCATTGAGCGCTGAAGGTGCTCATCGTGCGGTTCACGATGAGTGACGAAAAAGATCATTGCAAAGCGGAAAAGTAAAAAAAATGGCAATGAGCAGCAAAGCCACTCCAAGCAAGCCAAGCAATGAGCGGCAAAGGCGCTCAGCGCGGGGCTCACAATGAGCGCCAAAGGTGCTCAGAGGGCCCATAGCCTTGCATTGGGTGGCAAACAGCATTGCCGGGCTTACGATTTTATTCCCGTCATTTTTGACAGGCACTTTCCTAGTGTGTGCATATATATATATATATATATATATATATATATATATATATATACTCTTCTTATAAACTTACATATATTTTTTTGTATCTTTGTTTCTATTGTTCTACTAATTTTATTAATCATATATATATATATTTTCTTTATTGTAACTTTACATTTATTCATAATTGTATTAAATCATATTTATTTTTCATATAGATATTTTTTTATCTAAAACAAATATAACTAAGATAAATAGAAGTTAATATTTTTTCTTACTTTTATATGTGTCAGTTTTCCCTCAAGCTTGGCTGCCTGAAAAAAATGTCTGACCAGTCAGATTCTGATTCAGACAGAACATGCTCTGTAACAGAGGGGCGGGCTATCTCTAATGGCTCATGCACTGGGCGATCACATGGCTTATGTGCAACAGTCTCGTGCCACAGCAGTTACAGATATGAATTCTAGAGATAGATAAATTAGAAGTACTTGTCCTATCTTTTGATTGTTTTTTTTTAAAGCCCTGGTCTTTCTACCTTATCTGGGACTATTTATTGCTGCTTTGGCCTTCTCTCAGTACCTGTTATATGTCCCCGAGGACTGGCATGACTTCTGGTTGCACCTGGCTCTTCCTGCTCTGTTTGGCTATGGTTCTTGCTCCTTTCCTGTTCCCTTTTGGACTGATCTTTTGCTGCAAACCTGTATTGTTACTGACTTCATTGGATTTCTACCAGCCCCTTATATTTGGCTTGTCTGACCATTATATGCCTGTGCTCTTGCACTTATTACTTTGAACGTGATATCCTCTGGTACTTTATCCTTGAAGATTTTCACCTGGTCAGCCCTGACATTACCTCTGTGCAGTTAGAAGGGACAGGGCTTATAATGTTGAGGGATGGGGCCAGAAACATCATAGCCCTGTATGCTTCCCAACTCCATGCTGGTCCAGACCCCAGGCAGAGCTCACTACACCCTGAGAAAAGGCACAGTGAGATGGAGAGAAGTAGTTGTGCTTGTGGAGAAAACAGACCATTTCAAAAGTATGAAAAATTATTCCTTTTCTATTTTAAATTGCATAGTGCTTTGATAGTCCATGCCTAACAAATAAACATATGAGCATTACTTTTAAATGCCTTACAGTGGTAGTTTAAGTGGAATAGAGGCAAATAATGTTGTACCCGAGAGCCTCATTTGCATTTGAATTATATTAGAAAAACAGGTCTCCTTGCCTGTTTTAGACATGTAAGTGTACTCAGAATGGTATTTAGTATTTATCACCTTCCTACCCACCATAAGGTGTGCTAGTACCTGGTCACTCTATTTTGGAAAGGTTATAGATGCTGAAAGGTCACTGAACTACATACAGGTACACTTTATCACAGCAGACACATTGGTACCAGATAACGTAGCTGATGAACATGAAAGCAACCAACTTTTGCAGTATGGATATTTAAAGTTCCCACAGCAACCATATTCAGTATATCATGCCTCACAAATTTTATGCTTTACATATAAAGGGACAGGCCAGCATTTTAGGGCAAAACCCCCCCACTAAGGACGACAACAAAATGAATGTAAAACTGCATCTTCACCTACTTTTGTCTGTCATTTGGCCTGGCCTGCTGTGCCTGGAAGCTGGATTCAAAAATAAAGTCTGACCAGTCAGATTTTGGTTCAGACAAGATATGCTTAGTAATTGAGGGTGGGGCTATCTATGATGGTTCATGCACTTTGCAGGGCTTATGATGCAAATGCAAATAGGTTAAAATACAGCTGTTAAGTCTGTGTAGGCAGTGCAGTATAAACTCCAGAATCCCTAGTGTGTTATCGAAGAAACTTACATTGTATTATCAGGAGGGTAGTCTCAACTTCATACTGCAAGGGAGAATTGGAAGGTGGCCAGAAATGACAAAATCCTTGGCAGAGCAAGTGGGTTTTCCTGCTTATGGAGCAATCTTGACATGATCATAGAGTTAAATGAAGTTGTAGCAAACTATTGGGAGCTCCTCAAATTTATCACAGGCTACATTTTTTTATTTTGGACTTATAAGTTAGTATAAATACCAAAAG
Organism: Discoglossus pictus; assembly: GCA_027410445.1. Taxonomy (NCBI): domain Eukaryota; kingdom Metazoa; phylum Chordata; class Amphibia; order Anura; family Alytidae; genus Discoglossus; species Discoglossus pictus. Next base: position 60,440,536 of record CM050175.1, on the reverse strand, counting down.
TTATATGAGTCTGTTTCCAAATGTACAGTATATACAGTACTGGAGCAAAGATGTTATTGTAATAAACAGTATCTCCAACAACAAATTAACTAAATGTAAGATAAGGTATAGATGAATAGAAGTTGCTGACTCTCTTGAATGTTGCTTTTATTCCTTTTTTATGTTTTATCAATTTTCTTTTATTTCAATCATTTTAAGATTATAACCACAGTATTATTGTTTTTTGTTTGCCATATATACCTTTATGTTCAGGTCAACAGTAAATAAATTGTCTGGATACTCACGCTTAATTTGCTCCATACATACTGTACATATAATGTGGAACTAACCTTCTAGGATTCTATCATTCTCCTGAACTTAAAGACAGAACAAGAGGTGGAACCAGAGCAATTACAAAGTGGCCAGACATGGGAAAAAAGGTTTTACATAGTTAAAGATGATGTTGAAAAACACATGTTTAGTCCACCAAGTTCTTTTCAGATCTCCTCTGGTTCTTGTTATATGTGAATTGTTAATTGCCACAGATAAAGGCAAGAAACCAAACAAAACATTGAAATACCTTAAATGTGACACTTTCCTTTTGAAGAGTTACATTTTGGAGGTTAAGATGGACAGAGGGATAGCCCTTGAAAAGAGCGACTTTTCCTGCATAAGGGACAGTTGGGATATTAGCTTACACATTTGGATTGTCCTAGCATAGGATATACCAAATTGTGGAAAAATTAGGATGCTCTCCCATACCTTAAAACTTAGGAAGCTTAAAGAAGCACAGCTAGGCCTTTCTGTCTCAATCCTGCCTGTTTGGAAATCCTATGTGTTGTAGTAAAAGCTTAGAAATCACCCCCTGAGGTTTTTTATATTTTTCCCGGCAATATAAATTCCAGCTTAGGATTCGTCCAGTCCGGCCTTATGCATGATGTATTCCGCGTATATGTTGACTAAATAAGGTGACACAGTATACAGCCTTGTTACATCCCTTTCCGGATCTTGAACCATTCTGTTGTTCCAGGTTCGGTTCTGACCGTGGCTTCTTGGTCCACATACAGATTCCTCAGGAGTCAGGTTAGATGATCTGGTATTCCCATCGCTTTAAAAACACTTTTTGCCACATAGTATCTTCTGTGTATCTGAGGTTGTTGATTTTTCTCCCAGCATTATTGATTTCTGTTTTGGACTGGTCCATCTAGGCCTTACGCATGAGAATTAAGCGTATAAGTTGAATTAATAAGGCGACAATATATAACATTGTCACACTCCTTTCAGATCTTGAACAATTCGGTTGTTCCATGTTCGGTTCTGACTGTGTCGTCTAAGTCCATGTACTGATTCCTCAGTGGATGAGATGGCCTGGTATCCCCATCTCTTTAAGAACTTGCCACATTTTGTATTGAATCACACAGTCACAGGCTTTAGAATACTCTATGAAGCAGAAGTAAAAACAATTCTGTGAATCTCTATTTTCAAGCGGACATTGGCAATTTGATCTCTTTTTCTCTGCAAAACCAGGCTTCCACAGCTGGTAGTTCTCTCGATATTCTAGTCGATATATTGCATTACCTTGCTGACATGTGAAATACAGTAAGTGTAATTGTTGGTGCACTGTTTGGCACTGCTTTTTTGGGGGATTGGGATGTTTTCCAGCCCACTGGCCACTGTTGAGTTTTACAAATTTGTTGGCATAATGCAAACAACACTTTCATAGCATCACCTTGTAGGATTTTGAACAGTTCAACTGGGGTTTCATCAACTCCAGCAGCATTATCAGTAAGGCTTCTGAGGACCCTTCTCACTTCCCTTGCCAAGATGCCTGGCTCCAGCTCATTGGGCAAAATATTGTGATCATTACTGCTTTTTTGATCCTTCCTGTATATATCCTCTGTGTATTCCTACCACCTCTTCTTTATCTGAGCTGCTTCCCTAGTTAGGTAGAGTTTGATAGGTAAAACACATTTATCCAACTTTTACTGTGCATGTAAAAAAATACTATTTTGGATCATGCCCCAGCCTATAAAAGCTCCAGATCTCTCCACGGTCTGAATAATGTATTGTCTCTTGTGTGGGAGCGGCCCAGAGGGAAGTACCAAGCGGAAAACATTTTGTGACATGTGACAAATGCAAATTAATAGCAGCAAGTAGTGTAACACAAGTTGCTAGCAATCTACATAAATACATTGTCCAGTCGCCTCCCATATCAAGTACTGTATGTCTGTTTGTAGAGTATTCCCCTCTGGATGACTCTCACTCCAGAAACTATACATCATTCAGGGGTTGTAGAGATAAGGAGTGCATCCATTGTTTAAATGCACTTTAAAAATTTAATACCATTTTTTTGTTTCTTCTCTACCTCACTACGGCACTACCTCACTATTCTTTAGAGAGCCCTTTATGAGAACACTAAAGTGTCTGTTTAAGAGTAAATACAAATATTATTTTGCTAGATTTCCTTCTCATTAGATTTCTTTACTATTTGTAATGGGACTAATTAGCATATCCCATAAAACATGGTGTAGTATGAATGCCATCTTATATCCAGCTTTCTTAGTCACATTTGAATACAGTCAAGAATACCTACCAAATATATATGACGCATGGAATCCAGTTTTCTGCTCAGTGTAGTCTGTGTGTAAGTGGAGCGTCAATGAGTTCCTACTAGAGACTGTTTTGGGTATTTTTGAGGAACCACAATATTTTCCTATGTTTGCAGAGAAAGTGTTTTCTCCATCGAATATGGAAAGGTAGTCGTGGTGGCAGTATGGATAAAACTCCAAATCAAAACTGTTTATAGTCAGTACGACCTGAATATAAGGGACAGAAGAACTCTGATTAGAATGAACACAGTCAACATTCTTCACAAGTATATCACTTGAGGATCCACAAAAATACTTCACCCCTCACAATGTATTCCTCTACCCTCTTCTAATTCACTTTTTTCCCACATTAATTTTTACCCTGTACCCAGCAAGTTTTAAACACAAATTGCAGCATTGATTACCTATTGCTAACAAGGTGTGAGAGACACTATAAAAAGAAAGTTCTAGGGCAGTGGTGGGCAACAGGCTGGGGGCCGCATGTGGCCCTCATGAACATACATGTGGCCCCAGCCTTTTTTGTGGAGTGGGAGAGCATGCTTCTTTTCAACAATATACAGTCCACTATATATTTTTAAAACTAGCAAATACAGAATTGTACTCCGAAATTCTTCTCCTCCTTATCTCTACAAATAATACCAATGACTTCCTTCCACACATTGATTTTATTAATTTGCTTTTTTTTGTGAAATCAAAATGTCTAAAGCACTGTGAGGCCCTTTTAAGGACTCAATGACCACATATGAGGTTCTGCAAGTGAAACAGTTTGCCGTCACTGCTTTACGTACTCCTGATTTATTTCACGTGTGAGTAACTAATCACCATTGGTTTGTGAAACACATGGATTTGTTTAGGTTTTATGCTGCCCTAGGCCAGTCAGACTTGTCCCCCCCACACACACACTCTCAACTTCCAGCTCCTCCTTTCCCACTTCTATATCTCAAATCATACGTTTATGGGTGATTATGTATCTATGTATGTATGTGTGTGTGTATATATATATATATATATATATCACATATTACAATTGTCAAGCTATGAAACGTTGTCACGCTTTGTTTTGTGCTTACGACTTAGCCGATGAGCGCCTTTGGCGCTCATCGCCTGCGAGACTCGCGTAGCGAGGCACGCCGCTACCTCGCAGCACTTCAGCGCTCATCGCCTGCGAGCCTCCCGGAGCGAGGCGAGCCGTTAACTCTCAGCAATTCGTCCATGAGCACCAAAGGCGCTCATCACCTGCGATCCTCGCCTAGCGAGGTGGGATGTTAAGGCACTAAAACTCGCAGCACTTGAGCGATGAGCGCCAAAGGCGATCATCGCCTGCGAGGCGAGTCGTTAACTCTCAGCACTTAGGCAATGAGCGCCAAAGGCCTGCGAGCCTCACGTAGCGAGGCGAGCCATTAACTCTCAGCACTTAGGCGATAAGCGACAAAGGCACTCATCGCCTGCGAGCCTCGCGTAGTGAGACGAGCAGTTAAGACACTAAAACTCTCAGCACTTGGGCGATTAACGCTGAAGGTGCTCATTGCCTGCGATCAACGTAATGCGAGCAGTGGAGGCAATGAAACATGCGGGACTTAGCCTCCAAACATTTAGGAAACGCGGCATCGCCTTAGGCTGCAAACAGTTGACAAACGTGGGAATTAGGAAAAAAAATTACGAGACAAAGGAGTTTGAAAAAAAAAATACGATATAGGAAAAATACAAAGTTAATGGCCAAACCGGGCAAAGCAAAAAACATAAAACACAAAAAAATACAACAAAAACATCCCACACAGCACGGGGGAACAGCCAGGACGTTTGGGAGTGAGGTGGAACGCAAATTTAAGTAGATTTTGCAGAGTTTCGCCACTCGAAAATTGGCTAAGTAAGAAAAAAAATGGCCCCCAAAAAATGAAAACGAGGCTACAAGACCATGGACCACGCAAAACACAGCCAACCGCATACCACTTTCACACAGGAACATACAAGGTACAAAATACACTATTACAAAGGATGGCAAATGCTCGCCAACCGCGTAGCACATAGACAAACTACGCTATTTTACAAACCTAACATGCCACTAACAACATTACGCATCTAAACTAGCGCTTTACACAAATAAACCAAAAGTTTGTCCTCACGCACTCAGCATATTCCTAATGCACAGTTGGGACCTTCATAAAAGTATCTCTTCAGGCCAGCAGCAGTCCAACTGGACATTATATGCTGCAGGACAATAAAAAGAGATTGTTACCTCTTCAGGTTATTGATTGTTACATATATTAATAAAAAAAGGTAAACTATATTAATTTATTATTCAATTAATTAATTAATTAATTAATTAGTGTTTTAAAAATTTAGAGAGGAGCCAAAGGACACGTGAGGAGAGGCTTGCAATGAATGCCGAAGGTCCTTAGAGTATAAAAAGCTAATTTTATTGACTGTAATTTTTTTACGGGCAAGTCGCTAGTATATATGTATATACACACACACACACACACAATTGAGTCACATTGTTATGACCACCAGCTAATAACCTGAAAAGCCGCAATGTGGAGCACGGACAGCTGCTAGACGGTATGGTAGTGAGTCAATAAGATGCTGGAAGGTTGGCAAGGGTACCTGGAGCCATGCAGACTGCATTGCATCCGACAGCTGCGGCAGAGTGCATGGTGGAGGATCCATATGGTGATCGAGGTTGTCCCACAGGTGCTCGATGTGATTCAAGTCCGGGGAATTTGAAGGCATGGTAAGTCTTCCTTGTGCTCTTCCAACCACTCCCGGACAATTCTGGCCATATGACGTTGTATTGTCCTGCTGGAAGATCTCATCCATTCCAGGGAAGACAGTATGGGTGTACTTGATCTGCAAGGATGGATAGATAACCCATTCGGTTGAGGGTGCTTTCCAGACGTATGAATGAACCCAGACAATGCCAAGAAAACATTACCTAGACCATAACTCTGCCACCACCAGCTTGTGTTCTTCCAACAATGGTTGCAGAGAGTTTGTTCTTGGAGGTTTCGTGCCTGAAACGCCAGTATCAGTCTAATCGATGGAGCGCAAACCGTGACTCATCAGAAAAGGCAATGCTTTGCCAATCAGAAGGGGTCCAATTTCAGTACGGTCGTGCAAATTGAAGCCATTTCGGACGATGAACCTTTGTCAGCTTGGGTGCCGTGATCAGTTTGCTTTGGAGCCCCATATGCAACAGGGTTGGCCCTCACACACTTTTGCAGTCTACGTTCACCTCTGACATCAATGGCAGGTGGTGCTTCTCCATTTCGACACCCTTTATTGGTGCTGCTTGTATAGTCACAGTACACTTTAACCACAGCAACAAGCAAACAGTTCACAAAGTGCACTGTTTCAGAAATACTGCCATTCTTGGCATGAAAGCTAATGACCATCCCCTTTTCAAAGTCAGATTAATTGCAAGTTTTACTTATGACAGTGATGGGTGTGTATGTTTGCAGAATGCCTACATGCCACCTTATATACCCACCAAGCCAGCTCACGACATGTATATTATTGCATGGATTATGCGCTGCTGACATCAGAAAAATGTGACTGAACCCTGTAATATGTCACTAAGTGTAAACTATACCTTGAGACAGAAATATCATGGCATATAGACATTTCTGTGCACATACAAATGTATTTTAATGTACTGTATCTTCAATCAGCCTCCTGCCCCCTAACAATGTGCTGTTCTAGGCCTGGGCCTCGTGGGCCTCGGAAGAAACATATTTTAACAAATGTATTAAAGATAGTACACATGCCTATTGATTACACGTTCAGTCTGACACCTAACACATCATGGATACTTGTATCTGGGGCTTCACATTTCTAATGGTAGTCCTGATCACTAATATAGAACTTTCAATGCTTGAAAAATTGCATTCTTTAAAAATCGATTATGTATGGAGTATATTATATAGTATATCTTTAAAAGGCCACTGCAGCTCTCCAACAGCAAGAAAACTTCTTTATTAAATATCAGTTCTAAACTTTTGGTCCTGATGAGAAAATGAGATTTATAGCTCCTCAATAATTTGACAGATATTTTGAATTAATTTATCCTAATTGCACTGTTTATGTATTATATATGATGGATAATATACAATTTTAACACATGACAAGTTGAATAACAGCTGGGAGCTTGGTTTGTCAAGAGGACAGAGGAAAGAGAAGAAATCAGCATCAAACGTCCTTAACATCATCTAAAAAGGCAATCCTTTCTATATCATCAAGACAAATCCAAACATTAATTATCAAAGCAGATGCTGTCTCCACTCTCTTTGCATCTGCTGTTTACTTTCAAACTGAGGGCTCCATCTCATGTCATTTTTGCTTCAGATTTGATAAAGGGAGGTCAGACCTCTCATAAGCTTGTCAATATAAATAAGGCGTTTATCCAATACAAAAAGGTATCTGTGTATTTAACAAACAGGTGCTATTTTTCTTGAACTGCAATGGTCTTTTAAGCACATGAATTTTGATCTTACATAAACTAAATCAATAAATATGCTGTACTATTCATCATAAGTACCCTGTAGTCCTCTGGAGCTGTAATCGTCCATGAACAATCCAGGAATGGTGCATACTTGTTGGGGTATCCCGGAGAGTCAAAACTTCCTGATGGATTGTAGTACAGCCCACCACACTGAACTTAGGAGAATATGGACACATTAATAACTGACATGAATTAAACCATACAAAACAGAGCAGTGGTAAACAACCCTGTCCTATGAGGGCCATCAAATAGTCTGCAATAATGAATACACTTGAGTAACTTGGATATGCTCAACAGAGATAATAAGAATAAACAGGCAGAGAAATCCACACTGGTAAACCTTAAAGGACCAAGCTGCCCATTAGTAGAGGACATACATTTAAAGGGACATGTTAAAGGGACATGTTATTTCATTGTCGCTTCTAGAAGATGGTATTTATTAATGTGTCACAGCGTATTTCATTTTTCAAATGAAGATCTTAGAGAATAAAATAAAAAAATGTTAAACTTCTCTGGGAGCTTGCCCTGTCAGAGAGCAGTAACACAATGAGTTTTACCTTCTACAACCCGCTTTTTGCATTTCCTTTAGTTTCAAGGAAGTATAACTAGGTTTTACTTGATTTAAAAAAAAAAAATTAGAATGTTTAAAATATGTTTATTTTTAAATGCATGAAAATATGTCCCATGTCCATGGAAATACACAAGAAAATCATCTTAACATCTTAGTTGAAAGCTCCGTGGTGACCATGAAAGCATCATAGGAAGGGTCATTGGTAATAAATAATTATAAGGTAAAGAGAAGGGATTGTATTACAAGGAAACTGTTTTTTATCATGGGGTTCTGCCCATATAGCTACAAATAAAATTGCCTCAAATATAAAAATGTAGTTTTAATTATACCCTATCTTTATTTTGGTGGATTGTGTGCCACATTATTGAAGCCTTTTTGAAACATAAAAACATTTCTGAAATAAGATTAGGTTTAATCAGAGAAACCAGAAAGAAAGGAATGCGCAGAGAGACTGGGGAGAGAAAGAGGCAATGAGATGAGAGAAGGGGGAAGGTTTCACAGAAAGGTAAAAAAAGAAAGCAAGAAGGGGAAGAGTAAAAGGGGAGAACATCAGGGAAGAAAAAAGGGAAGAAAACCATGAAGGGGTGAAGAGAGCGCTAGGAGAAAAGGTATGAGTTAAGAGAGATGGGAAAAAAGATAGAAATAAAGAGTGAAAAAAGTGGGTATGATGAAAGAAGGGGCAAAAAAGTAGAATTGAAGAAGATAGAGCATGATACATCGGATAGAAAGCATTGGGGAGAAAGAGCACTACAAGGAGTAATAACAAATGGAGTGCTCAGGGGAGATGGAGTGAGTGAGAACATTGGTGAGAGCCTGGATGGGAGGGATAACATGGGAACGAGAACTCAGTGGGGAATGGAAAATACTGAACAGGGGACCAGAGAGCAAGGAGGCACATGGATGAAGAGATAGAAGAGATGAGAGAGCATAGGGTAAGATAAAAATTACATGGAGGAGACAGAGCAAGAAAGGTAAGTGACTCAGGAGACAGGAAGGGTACAGAGAGGAGGTTGAGACCATTGAAGAAAAGGAGAGAACACAGATACCAAAAAGCAAAATTCTTGTGTTTTAAGGTCCTGGTAGAACCTGGGCTCACACTCTGCATAGAGACAGTTGAATGAATCACTAGGTTACATAAAATCTCTGATAAAACATAGGGAGTCGTTTTTAAAAAAAATCACTTGGTTTTAAGTGCTCTGATGATGTAGAGCAGTAATTATGGATTCTATGTCCAGTTTATTTGCTTTTTTAAATACATTTTATGAACAACTATTTAAAAGTTCTATTTATACTCACTGAAAAATTCCAGACAGTACATGCAAATGTCCGTCCCCTGTAGCTCATACACACAATGTTCCTACAGTACTAGATTACTAGTCTATCACAGTCTGCGTCTCATCAACATTTTAGTAACATGAAACTGAGACACAGTCTGTGATCAGCTAGTGCATCTAGTATTATAGAGACAATATATCTAAGAGCTGCAGGGGACAGACATTTTGCAGCGACTGTTTGGGAGTCTTCAGTTAGTAAAAATAGAGTTGATGTGCCTGGCATGCTGCGGTCCATCATTTCACAGAGAGATGAACATGACTAAATGATTAAACAACAACAATTTTTTTTTTAAATAAACAACCAAATACTTATGTAGGTAATTGTAATATTAAAAACAGGGAACCCTCAATGTCGCTTTAACTTACACATTAAAAAATAAGTCAAGCTTTAATTATTTCATTATTTTTTTAAATTAAGAACTTCTGTAGTCAATTTTTTTCTATATGGACTTTTGAATAAGAAAACTTGATAATGGGCACAATGTTTTAGAAGGTAGCCTTTACATTTTTCACTTTTATATCTAATTAATCTTTGTTATAGGCTTCCATTTTCTTTATCAAGCCTGTTTCTTGCACCTTCTGTCTCAACAGGATGTGTCCTTGAAAACTAGTGACCATTCAGCTAGACTTAAATTGCCATATTCCAATTTGCAGAAAGACATTTGCTATGGAAGCTCAGGAAGTTAATGTTTGGAAACTGAAACTGCACCTTAACTGTATATAAAAGTAATACATTGTTTGGGTTCTATAAACACATTGCCTATTGTCAATTGTAGGTGTTCAAAAGAAGATATTTTAAATGATGACTACAGTGATCCTCTAACTATCATGTGCAATCGTGCCTTTGTTTGAGCTGTTATATTTACTTCTGTTTGTGGTCGGAGACTTTTTTGTCTGGATCAGTAGCTGATGTGTTGGCTTGTGCTACCTGGCCCCTTGTTAGCCTCTTTAGAGGGCTAGGGAGATCCAGAAAGGTGAATGAAATAGGGAGTGGAGGTTCGGTTGAATGCTGAGGGTTGGAGAGGTATTTAAGGGATAGGCTCCTCCTACAAATCCCAGGATACCTGGTCACTTGTAATCGGAGCCTTTCGTGTCTGGATCAGTAGCTGATGTGTTGGCTTGTGCTACCTGGCCACTTGTGAGCCTGTTTAGAGGACAAAAATAATAAAAGTGTAGGGCCTGAAAATAATTAGCTAGGTTTTTGAATGCTTGTTTGGTTGGGTGAATGGCATATGGAATATACTTTGTAAAGCAATTGGATTTCCAGCGGGCCCGTTATGTGGGCTGGAGTGTTAGTTCTAGAGGCGGAAGTAGCTGCGCCTATGCAAAATGAATGGCCTGAAAATGAATAGGGGTTTAGTACCAGCTTGATTAGGAGGAGTCGGATGTAGTGAACAAAAGATGTTGTGGAAAGAGGCTGGCTGGAGATGCTGAGGAGAGGGTGGAGGTATGGTTTGATCTTTTTGGATTTGATGACAAATTTGATAGTGGATAGCGGGCAGTCATGCTGGTGCATTGCTTGGGGGCAGACTGTTTCCCTGTAGCTTTATGAATTTAATATTTGAATATAATAAATTAGATTGACGTTGGTGCAAATGGAAGAAGAGTTCTCATAATATTCTGTGAATCTGTAATATTATTCAATGCTTATAGTCACTGAGCAAAAGTAAAACTGTTTTGCATATTAACCCTAGGCAAAAACATCCATCAAAATACAGCAGACACTTCTTTGTTGTTTAAAATAGATTGTGTAAATTGTTGTCCTTGTTACAGTTTAAATAAAAATAGGGGATAGGATGGTATAAAGGCTGGATGAGTTTTTAAACTAGTAGGTGGGAGAGAGGGACTAGTTAGAAGTAATGGGGTAGAAAGTGTAGAGGGTGTAAGGAATGAATCAACTAGTCATGTATGAGAAGCAGGGGGAGAGTTAGTATAGTCAATAGGGAGATTGCTAAGTAACCCAAGTATAGTGCCAGAAGCTTACCAGGAAAAATGGGAGAGTTAGAATTAATAGCTGAGAACTATATATGTGATGTATAAAGAATCAAAATGGGTAATCTTGCATTTTTTGGTTGCATAAGTGAGAGTTTTATTGCTATTTGCAGAGTGCTTTGGATTTTTGGTCCTTGCAGAACCTGGACTCACACTCTTCAAAGAGGCAGACATTTGAAGGAATAACTAAACAAAAAAAGAGAACACCTATATATCCAAACCGGTTTAGCCTCCTAAGGTAGGGTGGTAATTAATCAATTATAATTCAAACATTTTTTATGTGGATAAGTAAAATTTCTCAATTTATTCAATACATATACAAGTACAACATGTTAAAAACTATTAAAATTAACATATAGCAGCAATAAACACACACCAGAACACTGAAAGAATTTAAGTATAATAATGTAATTGCTATAGAGACACCGCAAAAAAATTACATTTTAATATAACCTAAATAAAAATCAAAGTGATAAAGTGCACAGTGCTATAAGGTGATGATTCAATGAAAAATGTATACTATTCTGATTTGGTGGTAGCGGAGCCCACCATTTACTCCTTTGCACTAATTCTAAATATACTATCTGCACAAAACCTGAAAAAACTAAATAAACTAATTCTGATGGTGGTACTGGGGATCCACCAATTACCCCCTAATCTAACATACCAAAGCAAGCTAACCTACTCTAAAAGTACACTTTTAGAGTAGGTTAGCTACATTTTTCATTAAATCATCACCTTATAGCACTGTGCACCTTATCACTTTGATTTTTATTTAGGTTATATTAAAATGTAATTTTTTTGCGGTGTCTCTATAGCAATTACATTATTATACTTAACTACTTTCAGTGTTCTGGTGTGTGTTCATTACTGCTATATGTTAATTTTAATTGTTTTTAACATGTCGTACTTGTATACGTAGTAAATAAATTGAGAAATTTTACTTATCCAGATAAGTATGAATTAAATCAATTTAATTAGTATTTACTATTTCAACAGATTTATATATTTTTTTCATACTACCTCCCCTCAGATTACTAATCTCATATTTTGTATTTGAAGGAATATCTAAACATGTTAAAAACAGGGTAATGTGCATTATTTTTGAAAATTCTAAAATAGTTTTCACTAGATTTTTAATGCTCTAACAATGAGAAATACTAATGAGGTTTAATTTAGACATATTGAGAGCACTATTGCTATGCCAAGCCACATTTAGAAGCAGATATATTTAAGGTTATATTTGTTTGTTACTGCCTAAAACATTTTGCTCATTAGTCTTGTTCTTCAGATAAGCATTACAAACCTGTGCTGTATGAAGCATTGAAACCTGTGGCTGCAGTCTTCCAATCACTGATGAACTCCAGGAGCATAGTGTTAGTGGAAGCGATGAGTGAATGAGGCAGTTTTGTCCCACATGTTCTCTCTAGGAGCACTGGAGAGGTTCTGCTGGCACCATCATAAATCTTAATGTAGTCAGCTGTACAGGCTGTGGAGAGCTGGACATCAAAACCTTCAAACCTAATGAACACCTAGAAAGAGTAGAATGTAATTTATATCTGTATTCAATATGCAATATTGTCCACCAAGTCAAGGTCATTAAAGAGAATCTATCACCAAGACAAAAATAAAATAGTGAAAGTATATTTTATTTCAATGTAATAGAAAGTAACTAGCAACTAAAATTATTTAAATATTTTCATGAGTGGAATTGACAACTGCTAAATTAATTTATCAAAGGAGTATTACCTCTGTGTAGACCAGTGGTGGGCAACTTGGTCATACAATGGTTGCCAACAGTCCAGGAATCTATGAATCTGAGTAACTCAGGTGTGTCAAAGTAGAGAGAATCTGAATATAGAGAGATATTGAAATCCTGAACTGTTGTTGGCTCTTGTAGGACTGCGTTGCCTAGCACTGGTATAGACAATATTTTTTTCATTTTTAGATGTGGGGGTGATTATATATACAACGTTGACTGTTCTAGCTGCCACATGGTCATTTTGTAAAAGGATGCTTCCTGTGCATTCCATGACTCCCCCCACTTCAGGAAGCTGATCATTAGAAACTTAAATGTCTGAGTGGCCCAACTGAACAAAAATGTGTGTGACTGTATATGACTCAATATCAAGAAAAAAGAGTGCACAAAAGGCTGTTCCCAATCTTTACTTTTAGATTATACTTGATATTGTGCCTGGATCATGGAATGCCAGACATTGTCCACATCCAGTCAATAGGTGATATATTGTTCAGTAAAATTGAGATTGAGCATGTAGAGATATTGCAGTGTAATGATCAATCATGAAGCCTCATCCACACCAATTACATCTTGGAAGACAAACAATGTGGCAAATCTCCAGGAATTTGGGTCTTATATGTATTGAGAGCAGCAGTCACAAGTCTTAGTGTCTTCTACAGCAGCGGCATCAAACCACAATACCACAGAGGGAGCAAAAAGCAGTGCCAGAAATGAAATGAGCCTCTAACTTCAGCTGCCGTTTTATTATTTTTACAAATTCTGAACTGTTACCTGGTCAGTTCGGATCCTGATCAACCAAACACAGTTGGCATTGTTTGGATAAAGAAAGGGATGATTGGGTGAGCTCACAACCCCAGAGGATCCAGTCAGTAGAGTACTACATACATCTAAAAAGCAAGAAGAGTGAGAACATCTAAATGGCAGATGAGATTTAATACGAATAAATGTAAGGTTATGCATCTGGGAAGGAAAAATAGCCATGCAATTTATAATCTTAATGGAGCAAATCTAGGTGTATCAGATATTGAAAGGGATTTGGGAGTGCTTGTGGACAACCACCTAGGTAACAGTGCTCAAAGCCAAGCAGCAGCTGCAAAGGCAAATAAAATATTAGCATGTATTAAGAAAGGTATAGAAGCCAGGGAAGCAAATATAATTCTGCCACTATACAAATCTCTAGTACGCCCTCATTTGGAATATGGAGTACAATTTTGGGCACCACTTCATAAAAAGGACATTTTAGAGCTGGAAAAGGTACAGAGAAGGGCAACCAAACTAATAAGGGGAATGGAGGGGCTAAGTTATGAAGAAAGACTAACCAAATTAAACTTATTTTCTCTAGAAAAAAGGCGTCTAAGAGGAGATATGATTACCTTATATAAATACATCCAGGGTCAGTATAAAGATTTGTCGGGGGAGCTTTTTGTGCCAAGAGGTTTTCAACTGACAAGAGGACATCCCTTGAGGTTAGAAGTAAAAAGATTCCACCTCACAGAAAGAAAAGGGTTCTTCACAGTACGGGTGGTTAATCTGTGGAATTCTCTACCAGAGGAGGTGGTGACAGCGGATTCGATAGATAACTTTAAAAGGGCACTAGATTTATTTCTAATTAAAAAGGGTATTCAGGGTTATCATGGATAATTAGAGAGACAGTAATGATCCAAATTTAACATTTCCCCTTTAGACAATTGGCTAAGTCTCGCTTTTTTTTTTTTTTTTCTTTCTATTTGCCTTCCTCTGGACTAATTAATAATAATAAAAAAAAAAAAAAAAACATTAAATAATTGATTAATAATTAATTAACAACTAATGAATTAATAGTTAATCCGCATATTGCAGATCAAAGGAGATCTTAAAAGGTTGAACTTGATGGACTGAAAGTCTTTTTTCAACCTTAAATACGATGTAACTATGTAACTATGTAACTATGTAACATATACTCCTGCCTGGGGTAGAAAAGTATTCATTGGGCCATATCTGCTAAATAGCAAAGTGTTAAGAAGTCATGTTTTAACCTCAAACATATATCCCATCATATTATAAAAGTTAAATCAAAAGGCATAGCAGGATGCTCCTGAATTGCTTAAAGAAAGTTGGCTGCTATTGGAGAAATTACTATTGTGCACATAAATAAACATAACTGGAATAGTTTGTTATTAAAAGTAAAATTGTTACATAATAAAGATGAAAAATTAAGTATTTTAGGCAGAAATTACCTAAAAATATCGCCCTCCCTTGATACTAATTTTATCCTCTGTGATTAATTCTCACAGTGTGTGTGATAAACAGGAAGAGTATCACAATGTCAATGATATTTAAAAATAAAAAAAGAGAAAAGGAACAACTTTGGGCCTAGTTAGATCCAGAAAATAGATACAAAAAATAGTAGATAATGTAATCTAGCCCAGCAAACAATGTATGGAATCAAGAAAAGGCAAACCACAATTGGATATTTATTTTAAAAAATGTATTATATTCACATAAAATAATTATTAATCAATGGACGATTAAAACATAACATTTGTTCATAACAGGGTGAGTTTCAGTTGGGTGCAAACCTAATGAAGTGTCCAAATAATTATTCAGAAATGATGATGTTAATCTGGATGGTTATAACTTATTTAGGAAAGATAGAGGCAATGGTAAAAGAGGAGGAGGGATTTGTCTGTATGTTAAGCCTGAATTTAAGCCTATTGTCAGAGAAGATATTTATGGTGGACCTAGTGATACAGCTGAATGTTTGTGGGTAGAGTTAAATAGCGGAGCACCAAATTCCAAAATAATATTAGTAGGAGTATGCTATAAACCCCCAAATATAGCTGAAAGTGAGGAAATACAATTATTGTTACAGATTGGAAATGCAGCTAAGCGTGGGCAAGTTATAATAATGGGAGACTTTAACTACCCTGAAATAAACTGGATAAATGAGACCAGCAGTTCAGCTAAGGGGAGCAGATTCTTGAGTACACTCAGAGATCATTATCTGGCCCATTTTATACAACAGCCTACTAGAAATGAAGCTATCTTAGATTTAGTCATAACAAATAATATTGATATAGTATCAAATGTTGGAATAGAGCAACCTTTGGGAAACATTGATCACAACACAGTCTCATTTCAGCAATACAAAGTATAGACTGGGACAGAGAACTATTAGGTAAAACACTGAACATAAATGGACAACATTTAAATCTTTACTAAATATACATACACATCGACATATACCATGTGGGAATAAAAGTAAAAGGAGTAAATCCCATCCAATGTGGCTTAACAATGATTTAAAGATCAACATACAGAGTAAAAAAACAGGCATTTATATTATACAAACAAGAGTGGACAGAGACTGCTTTACGGGAGTACAAGGAAATCAACAAGGCTTGCAAAAGGGCTATTAGACTGGCTAAAATAGTAAATGAAAAATTAATTGCAAAAGAGAGTAAGACTAACCCTAAAATATTTTTTAAGTATATTAATGGGAAGAAGGCGATGAAGGAAGCTATAGGAACTTTAGAATGTGACATAGGTCATCTGAAAATTAGTTACCAGGAAAAGGCAGATGAGCTAAATAGGCTTTTTTAATTCAGTATACACAAGGGAGGTACCAGTGGTTTGGACACTGCAACATAATGGGGCTACACTACCTTTGCCAAATAATTGGTTAACATAGGAAGTAATCCAAAAGAGGTTGGAAAAAATAAATGTTAATAAAGCCCCGGGTCCTGATGGAATACATTTACAGGTACTGACGGAACTGGGTTCTGTAATAGCCAAACCATTATATTTAATTTTTCAAGATTCACTCAACACAGGGTCTCTACCAGATGACTGGAGAAAAGCAGATGTGATACCTATATTTAAAAAGGGAGCAAGAGCAAATCCGGGGAATTATAGACCAGTGAGCCTCACTTCTGTAGCGGGGAAGCTTTTAGAAGGGTTAATAAGGGATAATATACAAGAATATGAACAGGATTATAAGTAGGAGTCAACATGGATTTATGAGGGATAGGTCATGTCAAACAAATCTAATTCGTTTCTATGAGAAGGTTAGTAGGAACCTGGATCAAGGCAACTCAGTGGATGTAGTATTTTTGGATTTTGCAAAGGCGTTTGATACAGTGCCACATGGGAGACTATTGTGCAAACTAAGAGATACAGGAATTGCAGTAAATATCTGCTCATGGATTGAGAGCTGGCTAAAAGACAGGAAGCAAAGGATTGTTGTAAATGGAACATACTCCGATTGGACTAATGTAGTAAGTGGGGTTCCTCAGGGTTCAGTATTAGGTCCTCTCCTTTTTAACATATTTATTAATGACTTAGAGGTGGGATTGGAGTGTGGTGTCTCCATTGTCGCTGATGACACGAAGTTGTGCAAGGTAATTAAATCAGATAATGATGTGCTTTCCCTCCAAAGGGATTTACATAAAATTGAGGAATGGGCATCTAAATGGCATATGAGATTTAATATGAGTAAATGTAAAGTTATGCACCTGGGAAGGAAAAATAGCCATGCAATGTATAATCTTAATGGAGCAAATCTAGGTGTATCAGATATTGAAAGGGATTTGGGAGTGCTTGTGGACAACCACCTAGGTCACAGTGCTCTAAGCCAAGCAGCAGCTGCAAAGGCAAATAAAATATTAGCATGTATTAAGAAGGGTATAGAAGCCAGGGAAGCAAATATAATTCTGCCACTATACAAATCTCTAGTACGCCTTAATTTGGAATATGGAGTACAATTTTGGGCACCACTTCATAAAAAGGACATTTTAGAGCTGGAAAAGGTACAGAGGAGGGCAACAAAACTAATAAGGGGAGTGGAGGGGCTAAGTTATGAAGAAAGACTAACCATATTAAACGTATTTTCTCTAGAAAAAGGCGTCTAAGAGGAGATATGATTACCTTATATAAATACATCCTGGGTCAGTATAAAGATTTGTCAACGGAGCTTTTTGTGCCAAGAGGTTTTAAACTGACAAGAGGACATCCCTTGAGGTTAGAAGTAAAAAGATGCCACCTTAAAGAAAGAAAAGGGTTCTTCACAGTAAGGTTGGTTAATCTGTGGAATTCTCTACCAGAGGAGGTGGTGACAGCGGATTCGATAGATAACTTTAAAAGGGGACTGGATTTATTTCTAATGAAAAAAGGGAATTCAGGGTTATCATGGATAATTAGAGAGACAGTATTGATCCAGGGAGACATCCGATCGCCATTATCTGGGGTCAGGAAATAATTTTTTTTTCTTTTGAGACCATTGGCTCACTTGTTTTTTTTTCTGTTTGCCTTCCTCTGGATTAATTAATAATTAAAAATAAGATTAAAAAATAATTAAATAATTGATTAATAATTAATTAACAACTAATTAATTAATATTGAATCCATATATTGCAGAACAGAGGAGATCTTAAAAGGTTGAACTTGATGGACTGAAAGTCTGTTTACAAGTGGCTTTACCTTACAAGTAAAGGCTGATAAATTGCAGAGTGCACTAATTGTGCCCAGGTGAGAGGGGTGTGGCTTGACTTTTAAACTAGAATAAAAGGTTTGTGAGCTGTTTTGGGGCTGTTCGCAAGTGGATTTACCTTACAAGTAAAGGCTGATAAATTGCAAAGTGAACTAATTGTGTCCAGGTGAGAAGGCAGAAGTTTACATAAACAGGAGAAAGGGCGAACTTGTGAGCTTGCGAACATTTTTAGTATCAAGTTCAATTCTAGTAAAAGCGTAGGAGTTTAAATAAAAAGAGGGACTTCAAAGAAAAGAGAGGGCAGATTTATAGTGCAAAGAAGGAAAACTTTATTCAAATATATTATTTTATATTCTTTATTTTTCCCACTGAAATTTTGTAGACAATAATAATAAGTATGAGTCAGTCCAGTGGCAACCTCCCTTTTTTTAATTTATTTTTTTCCTTTGAGACGATTCGCTAAGTCTCGCTTGTTTTTTTTTTTCTGTTTGCCTTCCTCTGGATTAATTAATAATAAAAAATTAAATAAAAAATAAATAAATAAATAATTGATTAATAATTAATCCGAATATTGAGGTCAGAGGAGATCTTACAAGGTTGACCTTGATGGACTGAAAGTCTTTTTTCAACCTTAAATACTATGGCCCTCATTCTATTATTGGCCGTAAATCGGCCGCAGATATCCCCTTACGGCCGGCCTTATATCTTGCAATCGTCTGTAAGCCCAGAAATCTTTAAATGCAAAAATAAATTCAAGACGGCACTGTAAAGCTCTGTAAATGCTAGGGATCATTATGGGGGACATGAGGATTATTGGGACCCCCCTCTCAAGCTTGCACATCAGCCCAAATCCGAGATTACATTAACTGTTTATTTTCCGGCCGCAGCGTGGGCGGGTCTGAGGTGCTCCAAGCCCTCTGGACTTTTTACATGGATATGTGACATAAATTTAAAAAAAAATTATTTACGGATTTGAGTGTAGGGGAATGTTGTGCTATTAATGCTAACACCTACAATCACTTTATAGTCTCATAAAAGTGCAGGATGGCTTTATTATGGCTTTAAAATGTGCTTAATTGTGTGCCTGCGGGACCTTTTTGCTGCAAGTGAGCTGCGGCTCGGTTTTAGCCTTGCAGAGAGGTTTACCGGAGCAATTGAATAGCAACCAGGATTTTCTTACGGCCGAAACTCTTGCGGCCGCAAGGGATAGCAAGGCGCCGGCCGCAAGCCTGTCGGAATCCCCGGCCGGAAGGGAATAGAATAGGCGAATAGCTTGCGGCCCCGCATCTCCTACGGCCGATAATAGAATGAGGCCCTATGTAACAATGTAACCTTAATTACTATGTAACTATGCTGCAATAAATAAGGAGAAACCAGTCACCAATCTCAGTCGAAAAGGCTGATTTAAGACTTTCTTAGTAAAGAAATTGCCTCACTGCAGTACATTACATTTCATGCTACTATTCAGCCACTCAGGTACTATATCTCAGTAATGAATAGCTTTGAGCATATGTGGCAATTTGCAACTTTGCACAAAAGGTTCAACTAGCCCCTTGCTAACAAATTGGAGCAATGTTACAAAATTAGTCATCCATTATAATAATGTTTACCAGTAAACACCATAAAGATTATATTGTTTTTTTGAGTTATTCAGTCGAGTCCAACACGCCATGACCCTATGGACCACAGCACACCAGGCACATCGTATGTTCAGTTGTGCCAATGCATAATGTTTTCTTGGCTCAGATATTGGAGTGGGTTGCCAGTTCCTTCTCTAGTGGACTTTGATTTGTCTGACCGGTCTGCTTTGACCTACCCATCTTGGTTAACCCTACATGGTATAACTCACAGCTTCACTGAGGTACACAAGCCCCTTCACCACGACAAGGTAGCATTCCAGAAGGGGACACATTATATAGAGGGATCCAAATATTGCCCCAATATTATACTATGTGAGCTGTGTGCACACCTATAATAGCATTTTCCAAAATTTCATCTGATAAAGTGAGGGCACCTAACAATTAGAGCAGTTTTCTTAAACAGAATATCATTTATAAAAGTCCCTTGTTTCATCAGATTGACCATAAATCCATTATTTGTATGTTACATAAATAGTGAAAACAAAAGTGATTCCTTTATATCGGAAAGTTCTGTGCCTCTCACTCCAATCATTCTATGCTGACACTAACTGTGAACTTAAATTGTTATTATTATTATGCATCTGCCAAATCTATGTTTTGCACCAATTAATGTACTGGACTCACTATAAAAAATGTTCTTAATAGTAGCTCTTATGAGTGATTCAATTCTGGTATTCTCTTGTTATTTGTGTATTTCAGCAGCATTAAATGTAGAACAATCTAGTCCTACATCCGACTAACTCACCATCTAAACTGCCTTTGTGGTAATAGTGTGTGACGTCATCTAGATGCTACATCTTGCACGCACACAAAGCCTGATGCACATTGCGCGTATGAGCTTTTTCTGAGGCCCCTTTTAGAAACTTTCGGGACTTCTCTTCTTTTTTGTAATGTCAAAGATATTAACACTTATACACCTCTCATATTTTGCAAATGAGCTTCTACGGTGGTGCCTTATAGAAACTTTTTTGTAATGTCAGAGATATTAAAACGTATATGCCTCTGTGATTATGCTTATTTAACTAACTGGGTATGCTCCTTTTGCTTATCATCACCTACCAATGCTGGAGGAACATCAGCCTGTGGAAATCATTTCAGGCATTAAGCAACAATCAAGAGCCAAGGCCTTCAAAAGGGCACAAGAGATCCCAGACATACTGTCACAGATCCTAGACTCTGAGCTGGACAAGGTCACATATGGACTTGACACACTGATGAGCCAACTCACTGCTCAAACACTACACATAACAAAAGAAGAGACATATCTCCACAGCCTAGGAAATAATTAGCCGGGGCTCATAAGGCCATTAACAAAATTGAGAAAAGTGTTACATATCTCCTCAAAAGATGGAGGACCCAAAGAAAAGACCCTTGGGTTAAAATTCCAGAAAAAAATAAAAGGAAAAACCTAGATGTTTTAATAAGTATTAAACTTTAAAACAATGGTTACTAATTTTTTAGAAAAGCTATATTCAACAATACACTTTAAATTGTAAACTTCCAGTTGAGCTGATTGCCTCTACTCCCTTATGAGGTTATTAGGGATTGGGAGATAGTCTAAAGGGTTCGACATAAGCTAGTGTCCTTGGATAGGTAAACCAATTTAACATATCATCAGCCTTTGAAAAGCATCTGCTCCTGTCTGTACATAACCTTGCTTTTAAGGGTGCCCCTCAGAGTTGCTGCCACTTATTGATAAGTTGTTGAGCAACTCACTTGGAGGTTTACAAGTTGATGTTTGAAAGCATGTTTCGTATTGAATATTGCATTTTTGAATCAGACTAGTTTTATTGAAATTCAATGTCTATCTACGGACATCACAGTAGAGTTACAGAGTTATAATATGCAAGATGAGACTTTAAGTCATGGTTGATTATTTTAGCTTTCTAACCTGGGTTGAATGTTCCTAATTCAGAAGACTATAAATTGATGTAATGAAAATGGTGTATGAGACAGCAATGGCGGGATTATGCTCACAGCTCTCTTACAATCCTCCCCATTTATACATTCCATTGTAATTTGCCATATAAACTCTTACCACAATCATAAAGCAGTTTTATTTTAGAAACATCCAGGTTATTCAGTCCATTTCTTTGGCCAATAGGAGTTGAGACTTTATAATTTGGAACTATGGTTGGCTGTCCATGTGTATTAGAGTATGCATATCTACAACACAGGGAGACAAATGTACACATGGTGTGTAAGAAAATGTGAGACATTGATGGGTTACGTGCAATTGTCATGATCCTAATCCTGAGGTTGGCCACTCTGTAGCCCTTACCTTCTTGTTCTTTGTATTGCGCCACAGGGTGCACCTGGGAAGCATCATAGGATTTAAGTTGCGTCTTCGTCCAAGCATGTCTCTTGGCACCTTTTTTGACACTAAGCCATCACATGCGTGAAGTGGTGTAAGCTTTACTTATGGCCTATTTATTATTTCAGTACCTGAGTAACACTGCTCAGTTATTTTGCGCCCCAGTACTACTTCTACGTGTTATCTCTGTGATAATCCTCAATATGACTACCTGTTGTGACCTTGGCTTCATTTGACATCTCTGCTCTCTAGCCCCCTGATCCTTGGCTTGTTTATACAATTGTTCTACCAACCTTGAGTGTAGACTTGAATTTACATTGACTTCTGACTCCCTCAACTCTGCTACTGGCTCTCCTATATTCTGCCACCTGCCCTAACCCCTGATGTTCTGACCTTGCTGTTGTCTCTGACCCATGTCTATATCTATCATTGCACATCCTTTCTGCTCCTAACCTAGAGCCTCATTCAATTGCAAGTCTGCATCTCGTGGTACACAGGCCGTATGTCTGCGGGCCTGCTGCAGGCTTGAACTCTGCTACAATTACGGTGCTATTCAATTGAACAAGGCCGCAAGTTACGGGCCTAAGCCTCAAGACCGTAAACCCATCCTGCAAGCTGTTAATGGGCTGGAATAAAAGCGGTCTACAGTTACAATCAGATCACGGTATTACAGAGTGCGACTCAGGCCTCTCAGCCAATAGAAAGCGGTCTTGCCGAAAATGATTCATTGCATTGACTGTGTTGTGTAGATTCTGATGAAGTAGCATGCAAGTCCTGGAGTTGGTGGTTTGAGCATTTATAGAGAGAGAATAGGCGATTTTTGAGAGCAGTATCTTCCAGTTTGATTTACTTTATATTCTTCTAACTATGATTTTACACTTAATCTTTGATTACACATATTTACAGATTACACATAATACAAATACACATATATAAATTAACACACATAGATACACATAGAGGGACCTGATACCAGGTGGGTGGTAGTTTCGGGGGAAAGACAGGCCCCAGGGGCAGTTGAGGGAGCAAAGGATCCCCTTCCACAGTCATGAGGGCAAGAAGCTAAAGGTAAGCACAGGACCCTGAACTACACGCACCAGGAGAATGTGGTCCTTCTTGGTGCCATCTGTGGATGTCCTTGCAGGGGAGAGGGAAGTTAGGGCAGGCCCTAAGGCCCAGGCATGGAAGAAGTTAGCGGCTGCAATAACAGCAGTGGGAACAGCAAAAAGGGATGTGAGGTCTGTGAAGCACAGGTTTGACAACATCAGGGCCAAGGTGAGGAGGATGATGGCCAAGGAGGTCAGTCAAGCTGCAGCACCAAGTGGTGGCCCCCAAGTGACTGTACAATACAATGAGTGGGAGAGGGTGGCCAAGGAACTTCTGAGCCAGGTGCCTGCTGCTGGAGCTTCTTGCCGAGCAGGATCCAGCCTCCATGTCAGGTGAATATCACATACACCAACATGCCACCACATGTACATCATACACACTACACATGTACATGATGACCAATAAGGACACTGACACTATGGAATTAACAAGGGATAGATGGATGCGTCATTAAATCCATGAAGCTGAAAAATCACTGTAATTCGTGGGCACAACAACAGTAATCAACCAATATAGAGTCCATGTATGGGTGTGCCCACTGCAGCGTATGTAGTTACAGACCACAACCGAAATGAATATAGCGATAGGAGCCAAGAACAATCAAGATCAATAAGCTAAGAATAGATCACATCTAGCAAATGATAACTACTCATAGTTGAAAATAGGAGAGTCATCCAGGTTCAAGGCTAGATGTCAGATAGTTAGGAATGAAGACAAAACAAAGTATTATTTATCATACTAATAAAATATACCTTTGTTTTCTCTCTTTCAGCATCAAGGAGGTCTGGGTCCAGTGGTGAGCCAGAAAGGGGGGCGTCGGCTCTGTCACAGTAGGACATTGGCGAGCGAGCCCCTGCCTAGCAGTAACCGGCGCAGGGGGAGGTGGAAAGAAGGGGAGCCGAGGGCCCTGGTTCGAAGGAGGAGGAAGTCATCTGGGCAGTGGGGTCCATGTCACCAGCAGGACCATCAGCCGCACCGGCGGCATTTAACCCCACTGTCCTCCTGAGACTGAGCATATCACCAGGCCTCTCCTACTGGGGGACCAGTGTGACTTGACCCCATCTCCTTCTCCCCTCACCAATGCAGCAGACTGGCCACCACTACCACCACCAGGCCCAGCAACACCACCACCACCCTCATGGACCAAGGCTCCAGCCGGGCCCCAGACCCTCCCCACTGGGCCACCACCAACACCATCACCTCCTCACCCAGCAATGCCCCACTGACCTCCATCCCCACCACCACCACCAAGCCAAGCTACGCAGGTATAGATACTGGCCATCATGCACCATCAACTGGAGTGCCTTTAGGGGATCCAGGACAGCATCTCCGCCAATCATGCGGAGGTCATGAGCAGCCTGGCCAGCCGCAATAGGGAGTAGAGGAGGCCCCATCTAATGACAGAATCATACCTTGCTGGGCTTCTCAGGATGGGGACGGACAAGAGCTCAATCCAACAAGTGACTGCAGAAGCCATGCTCTTCTGGTCCCCAGCCCCGCCTCCACCACCGCGGAAAATGTTCCTTGCACACCCGCAGCCCAGCCGCTCCTCTCCTCCCCCCATGCCTCCGCCACAACCACCAGTACAAACACTGCTCATATCGCTGCCTCCTGGGGGGATGCCTTTAAGGCCCTATTTTGCAGGTGTTATGTTTTGTTTTAGGTGAAATTCAGGTTTATGAATACATCTTCTGCATCTGCAATCATTGTGAAGGAAATGTATTAAGTGTAAGATTTTCACAGTGCCTCTCAGGTAGACATTCCTTTAATGACAGCCCCCTTAACTCTCCTAGCGGTAATACCGAGCGTTGCTCGGGGGTTAATTTTATGTACCTAAAGTGGTAACCCACAGCCACGCTCGGGATTACCTCGGAAGTGCAGGGAGTGCAGGGGCGTATCTGGAGGGGGCCCAGTGCTGCATAAATTCCCTGGGTCCCCTCAGCACACCATTCCTACTCCCTCCCTTTCCCCCTTATCCTTCTCCTTATTCTCCTTCTCTTCCCCCTTATCCTCCTTCTCCCTTTCCCCCTTCCCCATATCCTCCTCCTCACTTTCCCCTCTCTTACTTTCCCCTCTCCCCTTACTCTGATATGATGATCCAATGCTTATTCTTTGCCTGAGGCACCTCATCTGGCTGTTACCAGGACTGGCACACGCTAATGACGTGATGTGCATGTGATGTCACTCGGGATGCACGTCATTAGCATTTGCTGGTCCCGTTCACAGCCAGATGACATGCTGCAGGCAAAGAATAAGCATCGGATCATCAGATCATTATAAGGGGAGAGGGGTAAGGGAGGTGAATGGAGAGAGGGAAAGTGATGAGGAGGATAAAGGCGAAAGGGAGGAGAAGGAGGATAAGGGGGAAGGGAGGAGAAGAATGATAAGGGGGAAGGGGGAAAGGGAGGAGGAGGATAAGGAGGAAGGGGGAAAGGGAGGAGGAGGAGGATAAGGGAGAAAGGGGGAAAGGGAGGAGGAGAGGGGGAAGGGACAATGGTGCTCTGTGGGAGAGTAGGTGATGCGGGGAAGTGGGGGGATAAGGCATTCTGATTATGTCAGTATTTTTTAATGTACCACTTTAACATTCTAAATACTGACATAATCATACCGCCAGGAGGGTTAACATGTAGCTCCCACAATATTAAAGCTATCATATATCCAGATACCTAAGACATGATTGTTGATAGCTTGAATGTAGACTAATACCACTATGGTGGTGGACTTGCAAAGTCTCACAATGGCATGTTAATGACAGCAAGCATTATCATATGCACTAGTGAAGCATGTGATTAGGACCTCAATATCAGTCTGAGAACAGATCCTTGGGTCTGGCTGATGAATCTGGCTGCTGACCTTTGTGTCCTCCCCGTAATGGGTATTTTCCCCTATTTCCGATATCATGAATATCCTTTAACATGTGCTAACACCTGTATAGCTGATGGATGTGATATCAATGTTGATTAACAATATCAGATGTAGAAGGTGATAATACACCTTGACCCACTGACGCTGGTCACAGCTAAGCATTTATTGTGAGATGACACATCATTATTAATGGTCATGGCCAGTGAGTTATCCTGAGAACTAGTTAATGGTTAGTAATGCTTGCAGATGGAAATCAGGTGAATTGGTATATTGTTACAGTTACAGTATTTAGCAATGTACTGTACATGCATGATTTTCTATTTTTTATATTCCTTCGCCTTTTTTTTTTTTAAACACTTTTTTGGTAACACACTGGATTGGATTACACAGTCCAGAGGTTTTTGCATCTGTTTCATTGAGCAGATATAAATTGTAAGTGTTATGCACATTAATGGTTTCTTCAATTAAATGGAGTGATTTCTGATGCTCCTTTTTTTCATCAGATTCTGGTTGCAGTGGTGTAGTGATCACATATGACCCTAGTAGGTGCTATGTATCATGCTTATTTTAGACTATGACATTACCCCCTTTAGGTATCCCCTTTTTACCCCAAAAAAGCCTCTTGACCTTCCAGGATCCACCCATACCACACCTATGATATTAATGCACAGTCTTGTACATTTCTGATTATGCTCTGTGTATTAAATAAAGCTTTGTTATACCGCTCTAACCATGTCAGCGTGTTTTCAATGGTTGGGGTTTTGGGACATCCACATACATCACATTTGTGTCACATTCCTATATCAGTAAACTAATGAGCCCTAGTTACTATGCAATAAGTTAATACATATCATAATAATACTAATATCATTAGATATAATATAATATACATATATATATATATATATATATATACAGTATATATATATATATATATATATATATATATATATATATATATATATATATAATAAAGGGTTAATATACATGCAAAGTCATATTTGTGATACTGTGGAGTATCAACAATATTATCCCCTGAACGCCTGATAACAATATGACAGGTGACAATGTGAATTGATTGATAGCAAAACTCTTAATGGGATGTCACCAGATGATAATGGGTATACATCTTGGCACTTGGCCACCAGTAATGGCGTGGGACTTTCCAGGCTGGCCCCAGAGAGTTGGACACAACAGAGGGACTGAACAATCATAAAAAAATATTCCTGTGGTACTTGATATATGCCATGTAATGGTGTAATTTGGCCATTATTTGTCAGAGGTGATCAGTCAGAGAACCCACTCTGAGAGCAACCTCTTTTAGCTCACTTGTGCCTCTCACAGGGAGACATATTCTGTAGTATATCAGTCTGGTCTGTAAAAAAGAAAGGGTAAATTAGTCTACTGACCTGTCCAAAATGCCCCTCCAGCGGTGATCCCGATGCCCTGGTCTTCACTTTTCTGGGCCAAGATTGACAGTTATTTCAGCCAATCAGAACACTTAACTGCTTTCAGCCAGTCAGAACTGGATACAGGAGTGTATGCCATTCTGATTGGCTGAAATCTGATTGACAGGTATTTCAGCCAACCAGGACATTCAAATGCATTTTATTATAGGGAAGCATGTGCGGGAACCATCATTTGCGGCGGGGAGCTCCTCAAGGAAGAAGCTCCGGTTAGTAGAATTTTTTTTTTTAGAGCGATGGGAATTTGTTAGATGGACTTTTCTTGGCCCAGAAGATTGAAGATCAGAGATGACCTATGGTGGGGAATTTTGTCCAGGTAAGTAGACTAATTAACCCTTTCTTTTTTAGAAGTTGTAAGTCCTTTTTATTTTATCTGTAAGTCTTTTTTTTCTGTAATGCTTTTTTTATTTTTATGTAATTAGTAGTTTGTTATTTTTTGTACCTAGTGTTTTTTTTATTTTCTGTAATGTGGATGTTTTTATTTTTTGTACTTAGTGGGGTGTTAAGGATTTTATTAGGGTGTTAGAGGTTTATTAGGGGGTTAGGTAGGTAGTGTATGGGTTAATTGGATAGGATAGGGGTTGATAGGTTAGGGGTTATTAGGATAGGAAAGGGGTTAATTAGGTACAGTTAGGTTTAATTAGGTACATTTAGGGTTAATTGGGTACAGTTAGGGTTAACTGGGTACAGTTAGGGTTAAATAGGACTAGATAGGGATAACTGGGTCTAGATGGGGTTAAGTGGTTAGTGATATGGTTTATTAGGTATAGTGAGGGTTAAAAAGGGTTAATTACTTAGAGGGGGTTAATTAGTTAGGGGTTCATTTAGATGTATTAGTTTATGGGGGGGGATAATAGTGTAATGTAGGGTAGTGCTTAGACTTAGTGTCATGAGGGTCCTGGAGAACCATCATGGCACTTATAGTGTTAATGTCAGGGTTCATTATTGTCCCATAAGGGTCTATATAGACCCTTATGGGACTGATGGGGTTAATTAGAGTCTCATGGGGGTCTGTATAGAGCCCCACGAGTGATGGGGTTCATTTTAGGTTCTGCTGTGGTACTTATGGTACCCCCGCGGCAGGGGTTAATTATCATTGTAATACAGGGCTTTTAAGGAACTTTAAGGTCCTTCAAGGACCCGCAAGGCAGAAAATTTAAAATTGAAATGCTACAGGGGTCCCGAACGGGACCCCCGCAGCAAGGATTAATGTAGTGAGCCTGCAGGGGTTCCCGCAGGTTTGATTGCCGTCATGATGAAGGGCTAATTTACTATTGGCTCTGTATAAGCAGTAACTATGGGCTTGCATACGCAAACCTTGAACTGCTTATATATGGAACCAGGGTTTACGATTTTGGATCTCGGGCCACAGCTTGCAGCCTTGTTCAATTGAATAGCACCGGAATTGTAGCAGAGTTCAAGCCCGCAGCAGGCCCACAGACAATCTGCCTATATACCACAAGATGTGGCCTTCTAATTGAATAAGGCTCCATGTCTGGAGGCTTTTATGCATTGAGTTACTGCCACAAAATGGCTCTATACTTGATTCTAATTAATATTCTTTACAACTACGAGAGTCAAAGCTCATTACTCATTCAGGCATAGGCATCCTATTGAAAACCCTTGAATTTAATTGACTACAACTCCATGAATTCGTCATCATTTTTAAAAAGGAAAACACTTTTCCACATTCCTTTTTCACCCTCTATTCAATGGTGCAAAACACATATGGTAATTTCAGTGGCCCTTTAATAATCACTCACTTTCAATGCCTTGTGTCAGTATAGTTAGCATATAGGATATATGTGTGAATCACTTGATGATATGTTGCCTACATGAACTCACCTATGATAGTGCATGACAGATGAAAAATCGTATTTTGTATTCAGGTTATTATTACCAACTTTTTCAAAATGCTTACGATTTTCTGAAAAATAAATAAAAAAATAGCAAATTAGATTTGAACAATATACCAAACCTTGAGATCAGCAAAATTACATTGTCACATATAATATATTTTGCACCAATGAATATTTACAAATGCAAAATTTACTGTGTAGACATTGAAAATGTTACATGGATCAGTCAAAACCATTTTTCAATTTATTGCATTTTTAAAAAGTAACAGCCTTATTAAATTGCGATTCAGTAAATTTAAAGAGGCTCTAATTAAGCACATAGCATATTTTTTAACAGACGTTTTTAGTTAGTGAACTTCTATCCAAAAGCAAGGTCTTCTCTAACTAAAAACTTCTGTAAAAAAATATGCTGTGTGCTTAAATAGAGCCCTTTTAAATTTACTGAATTGCAATTTAATAAGGCTGTTAATCTTTTGTGAGATTTGTCACCGAAAACAGATAGTTCCCCTGATCTTTATGCTGGAGTAATTGTTGCTACC
The DNA here is from genome assembly GCA_027410445.1 of Discoglossus pictus. Taxonomy (NCBI): domain Eukaryota; kingdom Metazoa; phylum Chordata; class Amphibia; order Anura; family Alytidae; genus Discoglossus; species Discoglossus pictus. Next base: position 60,410,537 of record CM050175.1, on the reverse strand, counting down.
TTACTGCTGAACACCACAGCAAAGTCTCAGCCTATAGATGATAGAAAAACACGCATATTTTGGCTTGTGCTCCAGTACACAGTAGCATCAATATTATTTGCCTGTAAAAGTCGGCATAGGGGAAAACATATATAAAGATCATTTTTTTCCCAGGGCCCACTTGAAAATTGTTGGGGGTGCCGTGGTTCACTCACAGTGCCTTGCAAAAGTATTCACCTCCTTGACTTTCTACCTATTTTGTTAAATTACAGCCTTAAATTCAATGTTTTGGTAATCTGAATTGTATGTGATGGATCAGAACACAATAGTCTAAGTTGGTGAAGTGAAATGAGAAAACATATACATAAAACTATTTTTTAGAAATAGAAAACAGAAAATTGGCATGTGCATATGTATTCACCCCCTTTGTTATGAAGCCCATAAAAAGCTCTGGTGCAACCAATTACCTTCAGAAGTCACATAATTAGTTAAATGATGTCCACTTGTATGCAATATAAGTGCCACAAGATCTGCCATTACATATACACACCATTTTTGAAAGGCTCCAGAGGCTGTAACACCTAAGCAAGAGGCACCACTAACTAATCACTGCCATGGAACTCTCCAAACAAGTAAGGGACAATGTTGTTGAGAAGTACAAGTCAGGGTAAGGTTATAAAAAATATTAAAATCTTTGATGATCCCCAGGAGCACCATCAAATCTATCATAACCAAATGGAAAGAACATGGCACAACAGAAAGAATGCCAAGAGACGGCTGCCCACCAAAACTCACGGACCAGGCACGGAGGGCATTAACCAGAGAGGCAGCACTGAGACCTAAGGTAACCCTGGAGGAGCTGCAGAGTTCCACAGCAGAGACTGGAGTATCTGTACATAGGACAACAATAAGCCTTAGGCTCCATAGAGTTGGGCTTTATGGCAGAGTGGCCAGAAGAAAGCCATTACTTTCAGCAAAAAACAAAATGGCACATTTTGAGTTTGGAAAAAGGCATGTGGGAGACTCCCAAAATGTATGGAGGAAGGTGCTCTGGTCTGATGAGACTAAAATTGAACTTTTCGGCCTTCAAAGAAAACACTATGTCTAGCGCAAACCCAAAACATCACATCACCCAAAAAACACTTCCAAAATATTCCAGAATATTCCAAAAGAATATTAGTAGGAGTATGCTATAAACCCCCAAATATAGCTGAAAGTGAGGAAATACAATTATTGTTACAGATTGAAAATGCAGCTAGGCATGGCCAATTCTAATAATGGGAGATTTTAATTACCCTGAAATAAACTGGATAAATGAGACCAGTTCATCTAAGGGGAGCAGGTTCTTGAGTACACTCAGGGATCATTATCTGGCCCAGGTTGAACAAGAGCCTACTAGAAATGAAGCTATCTTAGATTTACTCATCACAAATAATATTGATATAGTATGTCATGTTGGAATAGGGCAACCTTTGGGAAACAGTGATCACAACACGTTTGAGATTGAATTAAAAAAACAAAATTTTAAAAGGGCAACAAAAACTCTTATTTTTAAAAGGGCAGATTTTAACGGTCTAAGGGCAGTAATACAAAGTATAGACTGGGACAGAGAACTGGCAGGTAAAAACACTGACCACAAGTGGACAACATTTAAATCCTTACTAAATATACATACGCATCGACATATACCGTGTGGGAATAAAAGTAAAAGGAGTAAATCCCATCCAATGTGGCTTAACAATGATTTAAAGATCAAGATACGGAGTAAAAAACAGGCATTTAAATTATACAAACAAGAGGGGACAGAGACTGCCTTACAGGAATACAAGGAAATCAACAAGGCTTGCAAAAGGGCGATTAGACTGGCTAAAATAGAAAATGAAAAATGTATTGCAAAAGAGAGTAAGACTAACCCTAAAATATTTTTAATGGGAAGAAGGCGAGGAAGGAAGCTATAGGAACATTACAATGTGAGACAGGCCGTCTGATAATTAGTGACCAATAAAAGGCAGATGAGCTAAATAGGTTATTTTCTTCAGTATACACAAGGGAGGTACCAGTGGTTGGGACACGGCAACATAATGGGGCTACACTACCTTTGCCAAATAATTGGTTAACACAGGAAGTAATCCAAAAGAGGTTGGAAAAAATAAATGTTAATAAAGCCCCGGGTCCTGATGGAATACATCCAAGGGTGCTGAGGGAACTGGGTTCTGTGATAGCCAAACCATTATATTTAATTTTTTAAGATTCACTCAACACAGGGTCTCTACCAGATGACTGGAGAAAAGCTGATGTGATACCTATATTTAAAAAGAGAGCAAGAGCAAATCCGGGGAATTATAGACCAGTCAGCCTCACTTCTGTAGTGGGGAAGCTTTTAGAAGGGTTAATAAGGGATAATATACAGGAATATGTCTATTTGAACAGGATTATAAGTGGGAGTCAACATGGATTTAGGAGGGATAGGTCATGTTAAACAAATATAATTAGTTTCTATGAGGAGGTTAGTAGGAACCTGGATCAAGGCAACTCAGTGGATGTAGTCTTTTTGGATTTTGCTAAGTCTTTTGATACAGTACCACATGGGAGACTATTGTGCAAACTAAGAGATACCGGAATTGCAGTAAATATCTGCTCATGGATTGAGAGCTGGCTAAAAGACAGGAAGCAAAGGGTTGTTGTAAATGGAACATACTCCGATTGGACTAATGTGGTAAGTGGGGTTCCTCAGGGTTCAGTATTAGGTCCTCTCCTTTTTAACATATTTATTAATGACTTAGAGGTAGGATTGGAGTGTGGTGTCTCCATTTTCGCTGATGACACATAGTTGTGCAAGGTAATTAAATCAGATAATGATGTGCTTTCCCTCCAAAGGGATTTACATAAAATTGAGGAATGGGCATCTAAATGGCAGATGAGATTTAATACGAATAAATGTAAAGTTATGCATCTGGGAAGGAAAAATAGCCATGCAATTTATAATCTCAAATCTAGGTGTATCAGATATTGAAAGGGATTTGGGAGTGCTTGTGGACAACCACCTAGGTAACAGTGCTCAAAGCCAAGCGGCAGCTGCAAAGGCAAATAAAATATTAGCATGTATTAAAAAGGGTATAGAAGCCAGGGAAGCAAATATAATTCTGCCACTATACAAATCTCTAGTACGCCCTCATTTGGAATATGGAGTACAATTTTGGGCACCACTTCATAAAAAGGACATTTAAGAGCTGGAAAAGGTACAGAGGAGGGCAACAAAACTAATAAGGGGAATGGAGGGGCTAAGTTATGAAGAAAGACTAACCAAATTAAACGTATGTTCTCTAGAAAAAAGGCGTCTAAGAGGAGATATGATTACCTTATATAAATACATCCAGGGTCAGTATAAAGATTTGTCAAGGGAGCCTTTTGTGCCAAGAGGCTTTCAACTGATAAGAGGACATCCCTTGAGATTAGAAGTAAAAAGATCCCACCTGAAAGAAAGAAAAGGGTTCTTCACAGTAAGGGTGGTTAATCTGTGGAATTCTCTACCAGAGGAGGTGGTGACAGCGGATTCAATAGGTAACTTTAAAAAGGGGACTGGATTTATTTCTAATTAAAAAGGGAATTCAGGGTTATCATGGATAATTGGAGGGGCAGTATTGATATTTAATCCGCATATTGCAGATCAGAGGAGATCTTAAAAGGTTCAACTTGATGGACTGAAAGTCTTTTTACAACCTTAAATACCATGTAACTATGTAACTTTGTAACACATTTTCAGCAGCCTGGACTGGGAAACTGGTTGAGGGAAATATGGATGGTGCTAAATACAGGGATATTCCTGAGCAAAACCTGTACCACTCAGTGCGTGATTTGAGGCTAGGACGGAGGTTCACCTTCCAGCAGGACAATGACCCCAAACACACTGCTAAAGCAACACTTGAGTGGTTTAAGGGGAAACAAGTAAATGTTTTGGAATGGCCTAGTCAAAGCCCAGACCTCAATCCAATAGAAAATCTGTGGTCAGACTTAAAGATTGCAAGGAGGAATGGGCAACAATACCAGTGGTAAGATGCGGCAAGCTCACAGAGACGTATCCAAAGTGACTTGGAGCTGTGATTGCTGCAAAAGGTGGCTCAACAAAGTATTGACTTTAGGGGGTGAATAGTTGACTTTTTCTGTTATTTTGTCCTATTTGTTTTTTGCTTCACAATAAAAAAAAAAGCATCTTCAAAGTTTTGGGCATGTTCTGTAAATTAAATGATGCAAACCCTCCAACAATCCATGTTAATTCCAGGTTGTGAGGCAAAAAAACCCATGAAAGATGCCAAGGGGGGGGGGGGGGGGTGAATAGTTTTGCAAGGAACTGTAAATGCTGTGATGAAATTTCACAGACCATTACATGATTTTTTTTGTCTGTTATATATCTGTTGTAACACATCGTGCAACATTGGAGTAATTATGTACACCTATTTGTAGGCACTTCTGTATTGACTATTAAATTGAATTAATTACATTTCCTACTTGTTTCTAGTACCATAAATGACCTAGTTGAGGTTAACACATTACTGGTAGTTCACTGACCAGTTTGGAAACCTCTGCTTTTTACTTACCCCTACTGCTTCCAGTTGAAATCTACTCCGTCTCTAGCACTCTTTCTGTAAAGTCATACTCCTATATTAGTGTCAACCCCCCCCCCCTTTCCATTGACATCATTTTTATCTCCACTCTTGCTAGTATACTCGAGCCTGGGCTGTCTGATGCTCATAAATCATGAGAATTAACGTCACAGAAAATGTTAATATGTATCACCAAAAACAAAACTATATACAGTAGGCATGAGTAACCTAGCTGCACCAAGGTTTTAACCTCTTCATTTATTATTTGTGCTGCCTTATTCTGATGTTTCCAAGAAGTCATACCAACAATCTTGTGGACCATTATTTTTTAGTTATGGCATGGATCCCAGATTTCAGATCACCAAACCATGCACACATTTCTTCATATGTGTTGCATAAATGTCCAGGGACAGCAGCAACAATGGAATAAGCAACAAATGTATTTGATATCTCCTTACTACCTATGTAATCTCAAGGACTGAATGTGTAACACTTACATACAAAAACTAAAAATCTTGTAGAGCTAAAGACATTGAAGGGAGTGTGGAAAATGGGTGAGACTTATAAACAACTGTAAAGTGTATGAAGATCCAATTGGACTAGATAACTGGATATAAGCACTGCAGCTCACAGTACATATACATCATGATAAAAACGTGGTAAATCATTTTAACCCTCTTTATCAGTGAATTGTATACCTGGATCTATATATTCGGTTTGAATGGTGATATGTTTGTCTCTGTCATTTCTGGCATGTTCATGGTGAAAACCCAGGGCATGGTTCAGTTCGTGTTGGATGACACCTTTGATCATGCAGATATCCGATACCAAAGATACCACCTGAGCACCTCCAACCATTCCAACAGTCGAAAAACATCTGGGAAACAACACATATAAATATCATACTTCCAAATATACGTATATAAAAGCACCATATCATTTAACTTGTGGTGCGCAAAAGAGTGTTAGATGCCCTCCACCGTACAGAGTACAGTAAGTAAAAAGTACATTTGTATTTACATTTGGACTTCTAAATATAAGTAAAAAAAATGTTTTTTGCTGGTACCTAACTCATGCTATAGATTTTGAGATCCATTTAAAATCAAAGCAGGGACTATCAGTGAATAGGTTTCCTAACTGGTGTATAATCCATCCTATGCTATGCTTCAAAGCTATGTTATAAAGTAGGCATATGGTGAAAGGAGCCATGTATAAAGTGTTATTGGATTAAAGAGTAAAAATGCATTGTGGACTCATTTGCATGTCCGTGCCCAGTTTTACAGATTGCAGTGCACATAAATAAACATTTTGGTACTTCTGGTTTTGGTGTTACGTCAGGGCAGGCTACCCTGATTTCAGTGGAAGGCAACAGCAATCTGAGCGGATCCAGTTCCTCATCCCCTTCGAATAGACGCAGGTGTGGGTCGGAACCAGGAAAGGGATGTAGAGATCCATGCCAAGGGATTAGCTGTGGCAGGGGACTTGAAGACAGGTCACATCAGTATAAAAGACGTACCACAAGGTCTCGCAGCAGGAGAAGCTCTAGGGAGAAGAGAAGGCATAGGGAGGATAACAGCAGGTGTAGGAGGAGGAGTGTATTATGTTCCAGATCAGCAGCTCGGCATAGACAACTCTCTTCCATCACAGGTGTATAACACGCAAGAGCAGCCCAGGGTGCAGTGGCCGATAAGGCAACTGGTGCCATGACATCTACATCAGGAACTAGCAGTCATATCTCATCTGGACTGGCAATTGGATTGGCCCCAACACCCAGTAATGGTGGTGAGTGTCAATATGTGCCTACAGAAGCACATTTACACTCTCATGGACACACAACGGGGAAGGAGAAACACAGGGTGTAGTATCAAATACCCCTACAATGTTAGTGATGAATCACCTTAAGGAAGTAATATCTAAATTAGAGGGCGGAGGTTAGGGTGGTGATTCAATAGCCCAGGCATGGGTCCCATCAGGGTTACCTTATCACCCACCCCCAGCTTGGGGAAGAATAACGGTCAACCCACTTCAGTAAGTGCAAGGTCCAAGCCGAAGGGCAGTCAGGAAAATATAATCAGGCTGCTGCAACTTCTATAGTGGTAGCGGATATGGCCTTAGCCACGCCAACATTATGCAGAATTGACCCGCTTGGTGTACATGTTCCCCCTGACTTAAAAAAAAGCTATGGAAAATGGAATTCATTGAGATCTTTATACCACTGCCCCTAGACCAATATTTTGAATTAAGGGCAGATAATCCTAGGGATGAAAGAAAGTAAGAGGAAGAGGATAAGAAGCGTAAATACCGGCGGATCCCTAAAACGTTAGCAAACTGGTTACATGCATTTTCCATTTTGGCTAGAATTATGGCGTCCTGAATTTTGCTGTCCACTATTTTGTTATCAAGATGAAATAGACAGTATTCATAGAACCCATGGGGAAATGGCCTGGTGGTTATACGATGTGCAGTTTAGGCAGAGGATGGCCATAAGGGAGGATATAAGGTGTAGGAACTTGGATGAAAATAGTCACCCCCCTCATGGCAGGCTCTTCCTTTCAGAGCTCAGGGACCAAGCAGCAAAATCTCTCTTAAAACGGTACTGCTTTCTCTTTAATGAGAGCGCGTGTAAATGGGGGTCAACATGTAAATGTAAGTACGAATGTTCAGATAGGAGGAAGAAAGAGGAAGGAGATAGAGGGAGAAGGAAGGAGCAGGAAAGACAAGGGAGAGAGGAGCGGAAGAGAAAGGAAAGAGAGAGAGATGAGGGATAGAGGAGCAAGAGAGAGAGAGAGTAGGGAGAGGTAGAGGAAGGAGAGAAGGGGAGGAAGGACAAAGGGAGAGGAGGGGGAGAGTGAGAGGAGGGGGAGAGAGAGAGGGAAGAGGAGAGAGAGAAAGGGGGAGGGAGGCGAGAGAAAGAGAGAGAGGAGGGCGAAAGAGGGAGAAAAGTTAGACAGAGAGAGGAGGGAGAGAGAGAGGAAGGCGAGAGAGAGGAGGGAGAGAAAGAGATAGAGATAATGGAGAGGAGGAAGAGAGAGAGGAGGGAGAGAGGAGAGAGAGGAGAAGGAGGAGAGACAGGAGAGAGTGAGAGAGAGGAAGAGGAGAGAGAGAGAAGAGGAGAGAGAGAGGAGGGGAAGACAGAGGAAGAAGAGAAAGAAGAGGAAGAGGGAGAGAGAGAGAGAGAGAGAGAGGAGGTTGAGAGTTAGAAAGGAGGGAGACAGCAGGGGGGAGCGAGAGGGGCGGAAGGAGAGGAAAAGAGACAGGAGAGGGAGAGAGATAGAAAGAGAGGAGGGAAAGAGATAGATAGGAGGGAGAAAGATAGCAAGGAAAACTACTGCTGTGGTTACGCCCTGTCCCCATGCCTCTAGCTGGGCGAGGCTCAGCCCCCTAAAGCTAGGGACAAGTTCTTCCTCTTCCCAGTCGACCTTCTGCATGAAGGAGTCCTTATTCTCTTTAAAATCCCTGTGATCAGAATTCTCACAACTGTCCATATCTTTCTCTTCTGATCCAGCCTTGGAAAAATTTAGCTGGGTTCCTGTAGTCTCTGCTAGGTAATTCTGTCCATGCCTGACTGGCATGACCCCTCCCAACTTGGTGGCCACAACCCATCCAGGGATGCTTCATCTAGCAAGCCTACATAATCCCCCTCCAGCTGAAACTCCTGCTGGATCAAAGGCCAAAGTAAGCTAGCTGCCTGAGAGACTGTCTTCAGTCCCAGCATTTGACAGCACTTGGCAAACACAGCTGTCTTTTCTCTGTCCCCAAGCCACAATCCGGATCCCCATATATAATGTCCCAAAGTGCCTCTTCGAGCCCCAATGAAAAACCGGCCCCCCCCATGAGGTATCCAAACAGGTCCCACAAAAGCAGCATATTGCTCTTCCAGGGCCACCTCCTCACATACAAATTCTTCAAGCCATTCCTTTGGCTTGCAACCTGGTAATAGTCCCAGGAATGCCATCCATTTGTTTAGAAGGCCCATTCCTTGACAGTCCTTTCCAGTAACCACAAAATTCTCTACTGGGGATAAGCATTTCCCTTTTAACAGGAGCTGGGAAAGAGCCGTTGCTTACCGCTCTCCGCTTCCACTATACCTCCTGTATGATCTGTGCCCGAAGATCCCTCTGCTGATCCTTGGTTAAATCTGCAGCCAGTATCTCCCTCCATCTTTGGTTCCTTCTAGACACTTCCTCCTCCTCTGTTGCAGACAACCTAGGCCCAGGTCCTGGAGTTGGGGTCACAAGTAATTTGCTCACCCCTTCCTCCATACCTCCTTCTACTAGGCGTAGTTCATCATTTAGGAGCATCATTATTATGATCATTATCATTATTGATTTAGTCATCCCTGCTGTCCTGTTCAATCCTCTGAGCCTGAAGATCTCTCTTAACTCTGTTATGGTCATCTCTCCACATGTTGCCATCTTACTGTATTCCACAGAGGTCCCAGCACTGTCATCCAATTGTCACAACCTGCTACTTCAATGGGGCAAGATAAGAACCTATTTCAAATCTACCCCAGCAGAACCGTATATTTCATATCACCTTTGGCACAAAAGATGGCTTCAGGATAGAGGCAATGCCCAGGAATATGTACAAATAATAAAGCAGATATGATAGTGGTCCCAGACCAAGATCACTCAGGATGCAGGCACACAGTAAATAGTTTACACTTTGTTTATGTGGAAAAATCAGAACACTCTCTTTATTCAGAACTAACAACATATATATATATATATTTCTAGCCACAGGCTGGCCAATCACAGTAAGCCCCATTCTTGGGTACATAGAAGGGCACAACTTGGCAGTGACGTGCCCCTGGTTTGCATGGAGATCCTGTACATCTTGTGAAGTCAGATTATCTCTGCAGTGGGTCATGTAGATAAATGCTCATGTGCCCTTATCTGGTGATGAACTCAGGATAATTTCTCCTTTGTGTAGGGGCATCTGCATCTGGGATCTAACTCAGATCCTGTGTATGTGTGTAATATCAGAACTAGGTTCCATCTGCCTTGTATCCTTGGTTGCTGTAGAATCTCTTGAGATAAGCTCACCAGCTACTTAAGCTACATGACAAGTGCTTGCTTAAGACTTCTGAAGAGCATATATCTGTCTTGAATGTTGTTTACCAAGGCCTGTATTTTTGAGTATGCAATGTTCTGCAGTTAAGTCTATGTGCAGAGCATTTACCTTAATTCTTCATTTATTCTCCTGTTCTATATCACATTTTCCCTCTATACCAAATAATAATTAGGATACAAGATAACAATATACAGGCAACATATAACCAAACAACAATAATACATCATTACAATGCAACAATGTCATGCGCCCTTGGCCATATCCATAACTAATGGCAATATTACAGTCACTAAACAATGCAGTCATGACACCGAGATTTACTCCATTAAGATTTTAAATTGCATGGCTATTTTTCCTTCCTAAATGCATAATTTTACATGTATTCGTATTAAATCTCATCTGCTATTTAGTCGCCCATTTCTCTAATTTATTCAAATCCCTTTGGAGGGAAAGTACATAATTTTCTGATTTAATTACCTTGCATAACTTACATAACCCCACTTACCACATTAGTCCAATCTGAGTATGTTCCATTTACAACAACCCTTTGCTTCCTGTCTTTTAGCCAGCTCTCAGTCCATGTGCATATATTTACTGCAATTACTGTATTCCTTAGTTTGCACAAAAGTCTCCGAACTAGCACTGTATCAAACGCCTTTGCAAAATCAAAAAATACTACATCCACTGACCTTGATCCAAGTTCCTAGTAACCTCCTCATAGAAACTAATTAGCTTTGTTTGACATGACCTATCCCTCATAAATCCATGTTGACTCCTACTTATAATCCTGTTCTAATAGACACGGACCCCTATTCAATTTTGCAATAGCTACAGAGTGATTAAATTGATCATGGCCGAAAGCCAAATCTGTAAATTATGCACCCATAAGTAGCATTTCAGAGCATGATCAATTATGCAAGGCCATAACTACCGATTTAGAAACAGCCAATAGTAAATGAGACCGGCTTCATGACATCAGTAAAACATGGAGGTTAAAACGTCAATCAATTAGAGTTGAGAAGTCTGATATGCGATCGGACTTGCAATCCGCCAATGTACAAAATAATATAAATGAATGAAGGTAATATTCTAGTCCACGTGGGTGGCCTGATATGTATTAACTCCTTGATTGCCAAGATTGATATAACACGTAAATGAAACAGAAAAAATTTGATTGCAGATTTGCGAGCTTGAGACTTTTGTGCAATTAATTCTAATGTCTTTCATCGCTTTCCCCGTCTTTTAAAGGATTTTCTTCTACATTTGCCATTTATGGGTGTGAACACATTTGCGGGTTTGAGGAATTGTAGCAATTGAATAGCGATTTGCTATAGTAACATTTATGGGCTTGAAAGATCAAAGGCTTAGCTGGGTCAGAGTTACGATTTCAACAACCGTAGGGATTTTCAGCCTGTAACCTGCAAATCGTTTGCAGGTAGCAAAAAGACGCTAATTGAATAGCAAATTAGTTTATGGGCGACATTATGGGCTCCAGTAACTAACAATTGCTCAACTGAGTAGGGGCCATATTCTTGTATAATATCCCTTATTAATCATTCTAAAAGTTTCCCCACTACAGAAGTGAGGCTCACTGGTCTGTAATTCCCAGGATTTGCTCTTGCTCCCTTCTTAAATATAGGTATCACATATGCTTTTCTCCAGTCATCTGGTAGAGACCCTGTGTTGAGTGAATCTTGAAAAATTAAATATAATGGTTTGGCTATCACAGAACCCAGTTCCCTCAGTACCCTTTATTAAAATAATTATTTTCCAGACTCTTTTGGATTTAACCAAATATTTGTTAACCAAAATATTTTGTGAAGGTAGAGTAGCCCCATTATATTGTGTTGTCCCAACCACTGGTACCTCACTTGTGTATACTGAAGAATATAACCTATTTAGCTCATCTGCCTTTTCCTGATCACTAATTATCAGACAGCCTGTTTCACATTGCAATGTTCCTATAGCTTCCTTCCTGGCCTTCTTCCCATTAATATATTTAAAAAAATATTTTATGGTTAGTCTCACTCTCCTTTGCATCTAACTTTTCATTTTCTATTCTATGTTCTATTCTATGTTGTGAAGGTGTTTCTTGCCTGATAATAACTTTTGGAAAATGTCAGTGTATATCCCAAACTCGAAAATGTCAGTGCCGAAGAGTGCTTTAATTACTGAACAATTTGCGAGCTTGAGACTGTTGTGCAATTAATTCTAATGTCTTTCATCGCTTTCCAATCATTTACAGTGCAGTATTGAATTTTTATTTGCATTTACAGTGCTACGATCAGGTGTTTAACCCCCTTGCGGCTCCTCTCTAGCACTCATAGGATTTTCTCCTACATTTGCCATTTATAGGTGTGAAACTATTTGCGGCCTTGGGGAATTGGAGCAATTGAATAACGATATGCGATTTTAGCAATAATAACTCTTGCAGAATTTAAAGATCAAAGGCTTCAGGAGACTGTAAGTTCCGAGTTTAACCATCGCAGAGTTTTCAAGCCTGTAACCCGTAAATCATTTAGAGCAAGCAAAAGGACGCCAATTGAATAGCAAGTTAACTTACGGCCTCACTTACGGCCTCCGGTAACTTACGATTGCTCAGTTGAATAGGGCCCTTTGACTGTGTGGATAACAACAAAATGTGGCAGGTTCTTAAATAGATGGGAGTACTAGATCATCTCATATTCCTCCTGAGGAATCAGTATCCAAGACGTCAATTCAATAATAATTCAACTTATAAGTGAAATGCATCATGCGGATGGACCAATCCAAAGCAGAAATCAAATATGCAGTGAGAAATATCAACATCCTCAAATATGTGGAAGATACTATTTTGAATACTTAAAGTGAGGAGGAACTAAAGGGCCTATTGATGAGGGTGAAAGAAGAGAGTGTAAACCTGGCCTTCTGATTAAAGTCTGTGGCTTCTGTCTCTCTCTGTACTCTCTCTCTCTGTGTCCTATGTCTCTCTCTGTGCTCTCTCTCTCTCTGTTTCTTCTTTCTCTCTCTGTGCCCTCTGTGTCTGCTTTCTCTCTGCTCTCTCTCTCTTAGATCTCTGTATCTCTTCGTTCTTTCTCTCTGTGCCCTCTTTCTCTCTCTGTGTCCTCTCTCTGTGCCCATTGACTCTCTGTGTGCCCTATCTTTCTCTGCCCTCTGTCTATGCTTTCTCTGTGCACTGTTTCTGCCACCTCTCCGTGCCCTCTGTCTCTTTCTGTGCCCTCTGTCTCTCTCTGTGCCCTCTGTCTCTCTATGTGTCCTATGTCTCTCTCTGTGCTCTCTCTCTCTGCTTCCTCTGTCTCTCTCTGTGCCCTCTGTGTCTGCTTTCTCTCTGCTCTCTCTCTTAGATCTCTGTCTCTCTCCGTGCTTTCTCTCTGTGCCCTCTTTCTCTTTCTGTGTCCTCTCTCTGTGCCCATTGTATCTCGGTGTGCCCTCTCTTTTTCTGCCCTCTGTCTATGCCTTCTCTGTGCACTCTTTCTGCCACCTCTCCATGCCATCTGTCTCTCTCTGTGCCCTCTGTCTCTCTCTGTGTCCTCTGTCTCTCTCTGTGTCCTCTGTCTCTATCTGTGCAATCTTTGTGTCTTCTCTCTGTGCCCTCTGTCTTTCTCTGTGCCCTCTGTCTCCCTGTGTGTGCTCTATGTGCCCTCTGTCTCTTGCTGTGGACTATATGTGCCCTCTGTCTGTGCCCTCTGTCTTTCTCTGTGCCCTCTGTCTCCCTGTGTGCGCTCTATGTGCCCTCTGTCTCTTGCTGTGGACTATCTGTGCCCTCTGTCTATGCCCTCTGTCTCTGCCCAGTCTCTCTTTGCCCTCTGTCTCTCTCTCTCCCTCTCTCTCCACGAGCTCATGGGAGGGGAAAAAGAGGCGAAGCAACCACACATGCACAACATGTGTGATTGTTAGATTTAAAAGCAATTTGTGACACCCGTGCAGTGCTCATGGAGTTACACATGGTGGATACACTTTTTAGATGCAACAAAGAAAAATGAATGTGCCATTAAGTTTTTCTTCAAAGGATCCCAGTTACCAAACATGAATTTCATATCAGCTTTTATATACATTTTTTCCATAGTGAAGCACAAAGAAGTAATTTCATACCTACCCATCAACAGGCAAAATGGAAAGAAAGTTGTGCTCATATTTTCTAGGCACAAAGCTTACACATGTCAAGGTTGCAAATTCCTCCATTGCATTCAGTATTGAGGTAACGTCATGTTCATCTGATAAGAGATAAAGAATGAGTAAAAGTAATGAGCACAGTTCTTAAAATTATGGGTTTTCTTTTACACAGGGAGATATTTCTACAATTTCTTGTTTCTTTGATTATATTACTATATGCTGTTAGATGCTGCAAGTATATAAGGAGAGGCATGGAGCTGCTGTCTGATGCTGCCAGTATATATGGCAGTGTGCTGTGATTATATTACTATATGCTGTTTGATGCTGCAAGTATATATGTTATTGTGCTATGATTATCACATATTATAATTGTCCAACTACGAATCGTCGTCACGCTTTGCGAGCTCGCAAAGCGAGGGACACAGTTTGGTCTGCAAATGTGAACCCTCGTGAAGCGAGGGGCATCATTTGCGGAAGGTGGAGGCTCCAACATCGGCTGCAATTAGCCAAAGGCTCATTGCAGGCCGCAAATGCGGACCCTTGCAATCACTATATACGGACTTACACAAAATAATACGAACCACGGGACTTAGAACAGAAAATTTACGGACTTAGCATAAAAAAATATGAGCCGTGGGACTTAGAAAAAAAAACATTACAACCTCGCAAAAATACGACCTTAACGGCCGAACCGTGTACACCTGAAAACATTAAAAACACAATAAATACACACAAAAAATACATAAAAAGCTTACCCACAGCAAGGGGGGGGGGGGGGGGGGGCGGGCACCCAGGACCTCTGCAAGTGACGTTACACCTCAATTTAAGTTTAAATTCCCGAGTTTAGACACACGTAAATCCCTTAAACGAGAGAAAAAATGGCCGCCGAAAAAAACGAAAACGAGGCTACAGGGCCCTAAAGACCCAAAACACCACCAAACACCTACAGATTTTCAAAAAAGCCGTACGAGGTTCAAGATACACTCTTACCAAGGACGCTACGTCATCCACAGCCGCGTACCACACACATTCTCCGCCATTTTACAACACTAACTTACACAATGCGGAAGTACATAGCTACCCTAACGGCTTTCCCTAGCGCACGCAGCCTATTTACAATACACACTGCACACATTGCTGACACTTACACCTCAGCTCCACGACAGTGCAAACCGACATTGTATGCTGCAGGAACATCAAAACAGATTGTCAGCTCTTCAACACAATGCTTCCTGCATATATTACTTCCAAATAGGTAAAATATATTAATTTATTAATTTATTATTATTTAATTAGCATACAAAAAAACTATTCACACAAAAAATACACTCTCACAGTAAACACAAAAGCCATTCACTGCGCCACTCACTACAAGCGCCAACACTGCTCATAGCACACAAAGCCTTGCAATAAGCGCAAAAAGCAGATTACCGCCGACCAAATAATAACAGCAAAAGCGCCTATCAGAAAAAAAAAATACAACAACCAACAGCCTCGCAATGAGCGCCCGAAGGATCTCAGACCACCAACAAAATTAATGCCTCGACCAAACAGCATTACCTGCCTTACAATTTTATTGCCGTCATTTTTGACGGACAGGTCGCTAGTATCATTATAGAGTGTAATATAGGCACTTTAATCTTTTGGCTAGTAGATGCCATACATTATTCTTTAGAGATGGCGTCCTATCTATGAGATGCAGCTAATTGATTTTAATGATTTTCATGAATTTTTACTGAGATGAGATCACACTTGAATACGTGAATAGTTACATCTTTATACTTATTAGTACTTAGAGTAGATAACGTTCCCCTTTTAGTTAGAGGATAAATAGCGGATCCTATTAGCCCCATTTTTCTTATTTTTCAGGGAACTCCACTATAATTTATAGGGGCTTCCGCTTTGTTATGTGTTTTACATTTGTGAACACATATATGTGGATCCATTTGTTTCACTAGTTTGGAGGGTAGATAGATCTGATTCCCCATTAAGTTAGAGGATAAATATTTTTCTTTTATGGATTCCGATATATAATCCTGTGTTCTATCTGTGTGTCTAAAGTGAGGGAACATTTATTGATTGGTACTATCAAACAGCTGACTAAATAATATTTGTCCTCACAGCTATGATTTATTTGGTGTAAAAGTAGAAAATGCAAATTCTGTGTTTATTTTATTTTTTACTTTTTAAAATGATGTTGTCCATTTTCATATTTTATTCAAAAGGCCATATAGAAAGAAACTGACCGCAGTAGTCCTTTAAAATTACACAATGGAGGTTTCAAATATGGTATAATTTAATATACTGGAAATATTGGAATATGCCTGGAAACTTCAGCAGATGTAGTAAAAAATAATATAAGCCTATTTTTTTCTGAAATGTACGAGTGTCTTCTAATTTATAATCAAAAGGAATGTTTCCGTCTGGACATAGGACACTCACTATAAGTGGGTGACAGTGTATAGGGCACACACACATGACCTCTGCTATCTTTATTCCAGAGGCAGTGTTTGCAGCTGACTGCATTGCGGTTGGTCTCAAGTATAATGTCCCCCTGGAATCGTGGCGTCAAGCTTCCTGAAACAAAAAGATTTGCATCCCTTTAGTAAAGATTAGGAATCTTATCATATGCGATACATTGAAAACAAAAGCAATGATCTCCCTGTTTCCTCCTCCCTCACCACTCCCTCCACTGTGAGATAAACACATGATCCGGTTGTCAGTAACTGATATAAAACAGAATTGATTTCTCATATGTGGATTCTTCAAAAAAATCTAATTTTCTGTAATCTTTTATATTCATAACAAACACAGTGGTAATGTTCTTAGTTTGTTAGATAATTCACAAACAACTGCCATTTTTTTGATCAAGTAAGTAAAAGAGGTGATTGCTGGGAATCCATGGTAGTATTAACTATTTGGTTTTACCTGGACCCATTTTTAATATGGACAAGATCAAGGTAAAGGTCAGTTTCCCTCTTCATGTAGCTCCTAAGTAACACACTATGGTGAAGTCTGGACCTAAATAAGTTGATGTGAAGCAGATATCTAATACATTTATGGAATACACCAGACATAGGCCATCTGCAAGGGCGTAGGAATAAAAAAAGTGTGGGGGGATAGAGTTTTAAAGAGACGAAGATGAAAGTAAGTGACAAGCAATACCAGTATGGTTCTACAGTAAACATGCAAACAAATAAAGGGTACAAGTGTGTAAAAGGAAGGCAAGGAGTAGTATAGCACTTTAGTAGACTATCTATGACAAAGGCAACATATATACAGTGCCTTGAAGTTTTCACCCCCTTGGCAAAAGTTTTCACCCCCTTGGCATTTTTTGTGTTTTGTTGCCTCACAATCTGGAATAAACATGGATTGTTTGAGGATTTGCATAATTTAATTTACAGAACATGCCCACAACTTTGAAGATGCTTTGTTTTTATTGTGAAGCAAATAACAAATAGGACAAAATAACAGAAAAAGTAAATGTGCAAAACTATTCACCCCCCTAAAGTGAATACTTTGTAGAGCTCCAAGTCACTTTGGATAAGTCTCTATGAGCTTGCCGCATCTTGCCACTGGGATTTTTGCCCATTCCTCCTTGCAGAACTGCTCCAGCTCCTTCAAGTTGGGTGGTTTCTTGGTTTCTATTGGATTGAGGTGTGGGCTTTGACTAGGCCATTCCAACACATTTACATGTTTCCCCTTAAACCACTCAAGTCTTGCTTTAGCAGTGTGTTTGGGGTCATTGTCCTGCTGGAAGGTGAACCTCCGTCCTAGCCTCAAATCACGCACCGAGTGGTACAGGTTTTGCTCAAGAATATCCCTGTATTTAGCACCATCCATCTTTCCCTCAACTCTGACCAGTTTCCCAGTCCCGGCTGCGGAAAAACATCCCTACAACATGATGCTGCCCCCACCATGTTTCACTGTGGGGAAGGTGTTCTTTGGGCGATATGCTGGGTTTGCACCAGACATAGTGTTTTCTTTGATGGCCGAAAGGTTCAATTTTAGTCTTATCAGACTAGAGAACCTTCTTCCATACATTTTGGGAGTCTCCCACATGCCTTTTCGCTAACTCAAAACGTGCCATTTTGTTTTTTTGCTGAAAGTAATGGCTTTCTTCTGGCCACTCTGCCATAAAGCCCAACTCTATGGAGCGTACGGCTTATTGTCGTCCTATGTTCAGATACTCCAGTCTCTGCTGTGGAACTCTGCAGCTCCTCCAGGGTTACCTTAGGTGTCTGTGCTGCCTCTCTGGTTAATACCCTCCTTGCCCAGTCCGTGAGTGTTGGTGGACGGCCGCATCTTGGCAGGTTTTCTGTTGTGCCATGTTCTTTTTGGTTATGATAGATTTGATGGTGCTCCTGGGGATCATCAAACATGTGGATATTTTTTTATAACCTAACCCTGACTTGTACTTCTCAACAACATTGTACATTACTTGTTTGGAGAGTTCCTTGGTCTTCATGACAGTGTTTGGTTAGTGGTGCCTCTTGCTTAGGGGTTACGGCCTCTGGGGCCCTTCAAAAAAGGTGTGTATATGTAATGACAGATCACGTGACACATAAATTGCACACAGGTGGACATTATTTAACTAATTATGGGACTTCTGAAGGTAATTGTTTGCACCAGAGCTTTTTATGGGCTTCATAACAAAGGGGGTGAATACATATGCACATGCCAATTTTCTGTTTTCTATTTCTAAAAAATTGTTTTATGTATACATTTTTCTCATTTCACTTCACCACCTTAGACTATTGTGTTCTGATCATCACATAAAATTCAGATTAACAAAAAATTGAACTTAAGGCTGTAATGTAACAAAATAGGTAAAAATTCAAGGGGGTGAATACTTTTGCAAGGCACTGTAGCTAGGGGATCAGAATGATGAACTACTAAACTATAATACTAGTCACTTGCCCGTAACAAATGACGGGATAATATTTCATTTTTCTGTTCCCCCCTCCATCTCTTTCACTCCCTCTCCCTACCCTGTGGCTCTTCCCCCCACTCCTTTGCCTCTTCCTCCCCTCTTCCTCCACTGTGTCTCTCCCTCCCTCCTCCCTCTCCTGTGTCTCTTTCCCTCCCTCTTCCTCCCCTGTGTCTCCTCCCCCTCTCCCGCCCCTGTGTCTCTTCCACCCCTCTCCTTCCCCCTCTCCGTCCCCTGTGTCTCTCTCCTCCCCTCTCTTTCCTCCCCCTCTCCCTCCCCTGTGTCTCTTCCCCCCTCTCCCTCCCGTGTCTCTTCCCCCTCTCCCTCCCGTGTCTCCCCCTCCCTCCCCTGTGTCTCTTCCCCCTATCTGCCTACCCTGTCTCCTTCCACTCCTCTCCCTCCCCTGTCTCTCTTTTGCCTCCTTTCCCTCCCTTGTGTCTCCTACCCTTGTGTGTGCCCCCCCCCCCCGAGTCTCTTTCCCCCTGACGAGTATTGAGCATGCACGGCTCTTGACAAACATTGCGTATGCGTGGCTCCTGCCGTACATGCACATTACGGCGGTTTATATTGCGAGTTTGTGTGTAAAGCTTGCAAATTGCGAGCGTTACACACAAACTCGCAATTACGGCAACTTTACAGTATCTCACAAAAGTGAGTACACCCCTCACATTTTTGTAAATATTTTATTATATCTTTTCATGTGACAACACTTAAGAAATAACACTCTGCTACAATGTAAAGTAGTAAGTGTACAGCCTGTATAACTGTAAATTTGCTGCCCCTCAAAAAAACTCAACACACAGCCATTAATGTCTAAACCATTGGCAACAAAAGTTAGTACACCCCTAAGTGGAAATGTCCAAATTTCCGTAAGGCCGTTTCAAGATTACCGTTTATCATCAGAGTGGAGCTGTTTCCCAGCTGGTGTTGTGGACCTTTATGAGTAGGTAGTTCGCAACAACAATTATTTAATATATGGTGGGCAAAAGAGCCATAGAAGCCCTCCACCGTACATTAGTACAGTATATAAATAGTACATTTGTGGTTAAATTTGAATGTCTAAAACAAGTAAAAAAAAACTTGCTTCCTGCTCAGAATTCTGAGAAATATAGTTATTACACTGCACTCTGGGAAGCTGAGCAGGGACACGAAAATGTGCTCACATATATACAGTATACAGAGACACATAACCATATAATCTGGGGTTCCAAAATGACAGGCATGTTTTAATTCAGTAGACAGAAAATATTGTTTTGCATCGATCAGTCGTGTCCGACTCTAAGTGACCTCATGGGATGCAACACACTATGCTGATCCACTTAGTATGCATGGCAGAGATACTGAATTGGTTTGCCAGTTCCTTCTCCAGTGGGTAACAGCATACAGCTCCTGGTAGTTCTAGGTGGTCTCCCATCCAAGTACTGACCATGCCCAACCCTGCATGGCTTCAGGGTAGTGTGACCTCTTTGTTCCCTACTTGAATCAAACCCAGGTTGCATCGATGAAAGCACTGAATCCTAACCACTGGACCACTAGAGAACCCATGCAGAAAATATTCGGCTATAGCTAATTATGATATAATACCGGCATGAATGCTAGTAGATTACACTCATCATGTTATCTAGGTACTGTTTTACAGGTCTGCATGTCATGTCAAACGTTTTATATCACACCAGTGAAGCTTAGCGATTCTAAAGTTTAGTTAGTTATTTTTGTACCTTGCAGAAAATTTTGGGCAAATGATGTGGCTGGGATGTCATTAACAACCAAATTCATCAAATGCACTAGTAATATGCATATGACATGTAATTATCAGTCGGCCATGGGTCCATATTACTTGAAATACTCAAAACACCACTATTTTGTTAAAAAAAAGTAAATTATTTTCATAAATATAATAGTTCATTATGGTTCTCAGAACAAACCCATACATTATATTCCCCAATGTCACTTTAAAACAAGTATTCTACTATGGTTATGGCTAATTCTACAATCATATAGGTTTTTTTGAGGCATTTATATAACAGTATAGCCTAATGGAGTTACCTTCATTGGCTCTCAGAATAGTAGCAAAGATATCCTCAGGCTCTGTGTGATCATTGGCTTCTGCAGAAACAGAAGAGAGAATTACATTAAAATAATACAAAAATTAAGAATTCTTTCCCATGAACAAACACAGTAGCATATAAAACTATGTTTGGATTAAAAACATGTTGTGGGTTAATTTGAATGTCCCTTCCAATATAAATATACACGCAAATATATTATTTTGTAATGTGTGTGTATATATATATATATATATATATATATATATATATATATATATATATATATATATATATATTTATATATATATATATATATATATATATATATATATAAATATATCTATATACATATATATATATATATATATATATATATATATATATATATATATACATACAGTGGATATAAAAAGTCTACACACCCCTGTTAAAATGTCAGGTTTCTGTGCTGTAAAAAAATGAGACAAAGATAAATCATTTCAAAACTTTTTCCACCTTTAATGTGACCTATAAACTGTACAACTCAATTGAAAAACAAACTGAAATCTTTTAGGTAGAGGGAAGAAAAAATATAAAAATAAAATAATATGGTTGCATAAGTATGCACACCCTTAAACTAATACTTTGTTGAAGCACCTTTTGATTTTATTACAGCACTCAGTCTTTCTGGGTATGAGTCTATCAGCATGGCACATTTTGACTTGGCAAGATTTGCCCACTCTTCTTTGCAAAAACACTCCAAATCTGTCAGATTGCGAGGGCATCTCCTGTGCACAGCCCTCTTCAGATCACCCCATAGATTTTCAATCGGATTCAGGTCTGGGCTCTGGCTGGGCCATTCCAAAACTTTAATCTTCTTCTAGTGAAGCCATTCCTTTGTTGATTTGGATGTATGCTTTGGGTCGTTGTCATGCTGAAAGATTAAGTTCCTCTTCATGTTCAGCTTTCTAGCAGAAGCCTGAAGGTTTTGTGCCAATATTGACTGGTATTTGGAACTGATCATAATTCCCTCTATCTTAACTAAGGCCCCAGTTCCAGCTGAAGAAAAACAGCCCCAAAGCATGATGCTGCCATCACCATGCTTCACTGTGGGTATGGTGTTCTTTAGGTGATGTACAGTGTTGTTTTTGCGCCAAACATATTTTTGGGAATTATGGCCAAAAAGTTCAACCTTGGTTTCATCAGACCAGAACACCTTTTCCCACATGCTTGTGGGAGACTTCAGATGTGTTTTTGCAAAATGTAGCCTGGCTTTGATGTTTTTTTTCGTAAGAAAAGGCTTTCGCCTTGCCACTCTACCCTGTAGCCCAGACAGATGAAGAATACGGGAGATTGTTGTCACATGTACCACACAGCCAGTACTTGCCAGATATTCCTGCAGATCCTTTAATGTTGCTGTAGGCCTGTTGGTAGCCTTGCAGACCAGTTTCCTTCTCGTCTTTTCATCAATTTTGGAGGGAGCTCCAGTTCTTGGTAATGTCACTGTTGTGCCATATTTTCTCCACTTGATGATGACTGTCTTCACTGTGTTCCATGGTATATCTAATGCCTTGGAAATTCTTTTGTACCCTTCTCCTGACTGATACTTTTTAACAATGAGATCCCTCTGATGCTTTGGAAGCTCTCTGTGGACCATGGCTTTTGCTGTGGGATTCAACTAAAACTATTTCAGGAAAGACCAACTAGAGCAGCTGAACTTTATTTGGGGTTAATCAGAGGCACTTTAACTGAAGGCAGGTGTATGCTGACTCCTATTTAACATGATTTGGAATGTGATTGCTTAATTCTGAACACAGCTACATCCCCAGTTATAAGAGGGTGTGCAGACTTATGCAACCACATTATTTTTATTTTATTTTTTATTCCCTCCACCTAAAAGATTTCAGTTTGTTTTTCAATTGAGTTGTACAGTTTGTAGGCCACATTAAAGGTGGAAAAAGTTCTGAAATGATTTTCTTTGTCTAATTTTTTTACAGCACAGAAACCTGACATTTTAACAGGGGTGTGTAGACTTTTTATATCCACTGTATATATATATATATATATATATATATATATATATATATATATATATATATATATATATATCGTATTTGTCGAATATTTGCAAAATCTCCAAAAAATAAGACATGTTCTATACAAAATAATTAAACCGCAGTTATCACATTTTCAGATATTCAGATCAATAACAAGTTTGGAATATATATATATATATATATATATATATATATATATATATATATATATAATGCATAAAAAAATACATATTGCAGATTCAGTTGAGTCCGACTCTACATGACCATAATGATAACTACTAGTGAAAGATCATACAAGTAGTATCAACAGCTTATTTTGTTTTGGCTGTATCATATTTGAACAGTCTAATTACCCTTCTAAACAAACTATCCCAAGTCCCCTAATATAACATTTAACCCGAATAAGCACATCTGATTACTGATATTTTATAAAATTAGCTGCTGCAAATATAATTATAAAATAAATTTACCATGTTGTGGAAGATTTTTAGATACCTGTAGAAGAGAAAATCAAAGTGCATGTTATTTGAAAACATTTTCTCAAGACATGATTTTATCTTTCCTCTTTATGTACTGTAATGGTATATCAAATATACATCTTACCTTTACAGGTAAACTCAAATACAGTCCCAATTGAAAGGCTGCAAGTATCAAAAATATGTGGAATGTCATGTGGATTGTGCATGCCTTATGCTCCCTTCCTCAGTCCAGCCTGCAAGTCCCTTAATGTGTTTGATGTCTACCTAACATAACATGCCCATTATACAGAGGGCTGGGTGACGAGAATACAAACATAGACTGAAGGAACGTAGTGTTCCAAGCCGCTAGCTCCTATCACATTTCTGAGTAATTACTTTCTATTTAGTACAGGGTAAGTCTGGTCCACATGTAAGGTACCAGACTCAGAGACCAGAGACATACATACACATATAACTCACCAGTGGCAGAGCTAGTGAATGGAGGGCTCTGTTGCAAAACAATATGGGGCTCCCATTACAATTTCTCTATCCACCCCTTGGGGTCAATAAAAAAAACAAAAATGGATGAAGATGACGAGATTACCCCTATGGTGATCAGATCACCTTTCCATAAAGTAAAGCCATCCTCATGTAATAAATGAATATAATAAAATAATATTCCTCATTTTTTGCCAATAGCAGAGGGTCACCGGCGGCACCAGCTCCACCACTTTCACTCACTATCTGACTGTTCAACTTGCAAACGACCAATCTAAAGGGCACTTTAAATTATGTTGCTTATTCTGAAAGTAGATCTAATATACAGTGTTGGGTTTTTCTACACCCTTTCTCATCATGTTGGTTGCTAGGTAACACACAAGAGTAGGAGGAGGAGGAAGGGGGGTTGTTAACCAATTGGTAAATTCAGATAACATTTCAGCAAAGGGCACATTCCCCATCCCTCCCATAGATTCAGTAGAGACAGCTTGCAAATATGATTGCATGTTGTGCTAGCTCCCCTCTGTAACTACACACTCATGTCTTAAAGGACCACTGCAGTTCAAGGAAAAAGACTCTTGTTTTTAAGTGTCTACCAAACTAAAATATTAGCAACTGTGTCAGTTTTGAACATACAACATGTTTTTGGCAAAATCTGAATATTTGAAGACTCTGTTTATGATGGATAATGGATGTGTGTGTTTGTCCATTGTTCTTGATGAGGACTTCAACATCTCATTAATTAGTTGGCAGGGCACTTTGCTTCCACAAATGACTGAGTATTTGATTCTGGTGTGGAACATTCTGTCACATGTTTGCCATCAGGGTCCGACAGAGGTATCAAAATCTAACTTTTTGTGTCTTTTCATCCTTGGTTCTTGATGAGGACCTGAACATCTCATTGTGAAGATCTGCTTTCTTCGGTCGGGCTTCTTCAGTCGGGTCTACCCAGCAGACCTTTCAGGTTCTTTTGATCCCTTCACCAAGACAGCTGATGTCTCTAAAATGCATTTAAAAATATAAACTTAAACTCAGCATTATACAATCAGAAACTGCTCTAATTGCTAATTCATAGTTACATAGTTACATAGTAATTAAGTTTGAAAAAAGTTCAAGTTCAAGCTTTTAAGATCTCCTCTGATCTGCAATATAGTTATTCATTAATTAATTGTTAATTGTTAATTAATTATTAATCAACTATTTTTTTTATTTATTATTAATTAATCCAGAGGAAGGCAAAAAACCCAAGTGAAACTCATAACAGGTTCAATAGATGTATATTTAAACGTGAACTGATAAAACTCTGTAACAGTTTGTGTGTCTTCTGGATTTTGTATAAATTGCTATTGCATTCTTTGACAATGTTTCATCTGCAAGGTATCATAACATCCACTTCTTTAGTATCTTCTCTAGGAATGCTGACACATACATATATCTTCTAGATAGGTTTCCTCTCCTTTTATAAGGAGCATACACACACTTCAGTTTCCTCCCCTATTATTAGGAGCATACACTCACTTCATATGTCTTCAAGATATGTTGCCTCTCTTTTCTTTAGGAGCATACACATACTTTATACATCATCAGGATTTGTTACCTCCCTTTTCTTTAGGATCATACACATACTTTATATATCTTCATTCAGAGCAAACTCTTCCACACAACAGGATACCAACTACTGAATACATTACTGAATATATCTAATAGTTACTGACTGACATCACAACATTCTAAATTATTTAACTGTTCATGAACCAAACATGCAACATAACATACATTAATTAACATACATAGGGTAATCAAAACAACATAGCATAATTCATAACTATAAAACATACTATAAAGTTACTGAGCCCAAAGGGTGGTCAGGGGGAACTTGACACTCATTACTTGGTTGGCAGGGCACTTTGCGTCCGAAAATGACAGAGTAGTTTGATTCAGGCGTGGAACATCTTGTCACATGTTGGGCAGAAATGTGGCACTGTCGGTGATGTGCATGCAGCTCTGAACTCGCTCATCTCACAATTTCTTTCAGCCTCAGCAGTACGCCTCACCTTGGAGGTCTGGCATCCTTTGTGGATGAAGCTGCACCATGCTGGACAGTTCAGGCTGAGGGTTTCCCAGGTGGTGGTGTTGATCTTGAGGCACTTCAAGAGTGCTTTCAGCATGTCCTTGAACCACTTTTTTACCCTGTAGGATCCCTTTCCCTGAATTAGTTCCCCATAGAAGATCAGTTTGGGATTGTTCTAATCAGACATTCTGACAACATGCCCGGACCATCTGGTCTGGGCTTTTATCTGCAGTGTATAAACTGATAGCAGACTGGCTCTGTAAAGGACTTCAGTATCTGACACTTTGACCTGCCATTTGATTCTCAGAAGCTTGTGTAGACATGACATGTGGAAGTGATTGAGCTACCATGCATGACTCCAGTGGACAGTACATGTCTCCCAGGCATACAGTAGAATTGGATGCACTATTGCTCAGAATGCCTTCAGCTTCATTGGTAGGCTGCTCCCTACTGGCTTTCTCAATTCTGTAGTTTAATTCAGCATCAATTGACTCTGCTCGAGAAAGAGTACTGCCCAGGTATGTGAATTCATCCACTGCCTGCAGTATCTCTCCATTTACAGTGATTGATGTTTTTCTGTACAAATGTTGGGGAGCTGGCTGGCGCAGTCTTCACCAGTCTTCTTAATGTTCATGGAAAAACCTTAGTTGTTGCATGCAGATGAAAACTTGTGCATACTGACTTGCATTTCTGGCTTTGTAGAAATAGTCAGAGCACAAGCGTCAGCAAAGAGAAAGTCTTGCAGCAGTTTCCTTCACCTCGGCACACAGTCGCCTTAAATTAAATAGTTTCCCACCAGTTCTGTACTTAAGACTTACTCCTTCAGCGCTGTACAGTCAGAGTGGTAGAGAATATATAGTTACATAGTTACATAGTAATTGAGGCTGAAAAAATACTTTTGGTTCATCAGGTTCAACCTTTTTTGATCATTATTCCAAAGGAAGGCAAATAGAAAAAATCTCACTCAAACAATGTCAATTGTTTCAAAAGGGGGAAAAAATAAAATTCTGAGAACACACTCTTGCTTTACAGCTTTGGTGAATTGAAACATCCTTATGCATGAGCCATCAAGTGAGTTAAAAGAGGCTGTTCTCTGATAGAACAAACCTACTTAGGTATTGTTCGTTTTCAGATGCGTTCCTCTACGTTTTGTTTAGTTTTTCCTCACCTTATGGGTGATAAGGGGAACCAGATGTGGGCTTCTTGCTCACTGTGCCTTAGGGAGTACAGCTACAGCTCACTGACGAGGCCCACAGAGGCCAAAATGTACTTTTGGGGTTTGCCTTTTCTCCTGTCCAGGGTAGAATAATTTGGTATTTCTGGGCTGGATAGCTCTTTTAAGTGAGACCAGACTGATATGCTTCCGTGTTATATCAACCTCAGTAATCAAGGAGTTAATACATATGAGGCCACCCACATGGACTAGAACAGTATCGTTATTCCTTTTTATTATTTTGTACATTGCCGGATTGCCAGTCCGATCGCATATTGGACTTCTAAACGCTAATTGATTGATATTTAACCTCCATATTTTACTGACGTCATGATGATGGTCTCATTTGCTACTGGATGTTTCTAAATCGGTAGTTAAGGGCTTGCTTAATTGATCATTATCATGCCCTGAAATGCTACTTATGGGTGCATGGTTTACGGTTTAGGCTTTTGGCCATGTAGCTGCGGGCTTGTTAAATTGAATCGATCTGTAACTGTTGCAATTTACTTACGGACATATTAAGGCAACTGCGGCCTTATAAGTAAGTGGAGGCCATGGACTCCTTCCTCACTGTGCCTTAGGTAGTACAGCTGCACCTCACTGACGAAGCCCAAAGAGGCCAAAAGGTACATCTGGAGTTTGCTGTTGCTCCTGTTCAGGGTAGAATTGCCTGGTATTTAGGGACTGGATCACTCTTTTGAGTGAGACCAAACTTATATGCTACAGGATATTTCTCCCTGTGAAGAGCACAAATGAAGCTGTTCTCCCCCCTTACCACATTAGTCCAATCTGAGTAAGTTCCATTTAACACAACCCTTTGCTTCCTGTCTTTTAGCCATGAGCAGATATTTACTGCAATTCCTATATCCCTTAATTTGCACAATAGTCTTCGATGTGGCACTCTATCAAACTCCTTTGCAAAACCCAAAAATACTACATCCACTGAATTGCCTTTATCAAAGTTCCTACTAACCTCCTCATAGAAACTAATTAGATTTGTTGACATGACCTATCCCTCAAAAATCCATGTTGACTCCTACTTATAATCCTTCTTGTTTATTATCCCTTACTAACACTCCTAAAAGCTTCCTCCCTACAGAAGTGAGGCTCACTAGTCAATGTATGATAAGAACGCCTAAAGTATCTTGATGAGCTCTTAGCATTCCACAAGTCAGCGAGGCTGCACAGGCTACTAGGCCATTCCCCGCCATCTTGCAGGGGACTATCATGAAGTTAAGAAGGTACTGCTGGTCCTGAAACAAGTAACTGCTCAACATTACAGAAAGCAATTCCGGGACCTGACCACTTGTGAACAGGACTCATATGGAGACTGGTGTGGAAGCTCGGTTGGTGTAAGGAGCACCAGGTTTGCTGAGGGGGCTGACCAGGTTATTGCCATGAGAGTCTGATGACCCACCACTGCAGAATAAGCTGTTCACCTAGCCAACCAGTACAGGGATACCTTGGGAGAAGTGTGAGTATCTCCCCCATCCAGTGGTCTCCACCCAGCTAGGCCACCTAGACCAGCGCTCCCCAGCCCAGTAGCCCAGTCTGGACCACAACTCCAACCAAGAGCATGACCCAGACCACAGTCCTCCTTTGTCCCAACACTAGTGCCCCATCAGTCTGTAGGAATGAAGGAGCTCAGCAGAAAGTGCAGTGCTTTGGGTGCCAACAGCTGGGGCATCTGAAGCGAAATAGTCCCCATGTCCGCCTGGGAAATCCCTTGTGTTCCCATCACCCCTTCTGGGGTGTAGATGTGTGGGTAGCTGACCCAGATCAGCAATGGAGGACCAGTTCTTTGATTACTCTGAGGATATAGTGTTGTCTATGGAGCAGTATTTTGTAGCCCATGTCCAGTTACCCACAGGGGACTACAGGAGTTGAGATGTCCAACCTATTATGGAGGATGGCAAACCCACAGAGGGCTTTAGGGACACTGGTTTGTTTCTGATCCTGGCCCACCCATGCCCCCTCTGCTATCCTGAAAAAGCAGGTGGACATTGTAATAGCTGGAGACCAGCAGCTATACATCCACTTAGCCAGGGTCCATATCAACTGGGGCAGGAGCCAAGGCATGAAAGAGGTGGGAGTAATTTCCATGCTCCTGTGGCTGTATTGTTGGGAATGACTTGGGTCCCATGGAGTGTTGTTGTGCGGCCATTGTCAAGACAAATGGGCCACCACCATTGTGATAAAAGAGGAGCTGGAGACAGCCCACCCTGCTATAAGTCAGATGCTGTCAGGGGTTTTACCTATTAAATATACAAAAGAGTATACTCCTATATATATATACCATTTCATTATATATTTCTGATTAAATATATCCTCTTAATATTTTAATTAATACACATATAGAAATTCCTCAAACATAACGGTGTTTGATATCATCGGATAGGAAATATCTTAAACTTTTCATATCTATGTGTTATGTTATACCTATATTGCACATCGTCATTTTATTTTGAGTTTTAAATTTATACGCATATTCCATTTTTCTGAGCTTCACTAACTGTCTACATTGTAATGAGAATGTAAACAGTGAAGCCAACAAAAGGCTAGTCATTAGTATTCATACTAGATTCTTTTGATCCACAAATGTCATGAAATAGTCACACCTCAAAATTGGAGACGAGAGATCCACCATTTGGCTCTGATAGACAATATTTGTTTGACTGTGCATTTGATATTCATGTATCCCCACTTAACACAATAGTGAGAAATGATTCCAGGATGTGATCAACGTGAAGATCTAGATAAGAATGGGTATTTAAAATAGGAAAAGAAAAAAAAAATAGACAGACACACAAAGAGGAGTGAGGCTGACACACAGAGGCAAGACATTGAGAGAGAGAGGACCTATTTTTGATTCCTAATATATTTAATTTTTCATATAATAACCGATTTGGGATTATCCAGGCTGACTTTACGTGATATTGGGTTGATTCTGGTATCTGGTAATGTATAGATTTAATTTCAAACTTCTGTGATATAAAAGATAAATTGATCTTATTTCTTCCTCTAAATCAATTATATCACAGAAGCTACCAATATATCTACTGTAGGTTTTATTAAAATTGTGATATACTTTCCTCTGTTCCTATACTAATTTTGATATTTCAATATATGGTATATTATATATTCTGCCAACAATATTATTGGGACTTACTATATTAATAAGATTGATTCTCATGTTTATTATAAATAGCTAAAATAAGGAATATTGGTTATAGTAATTTATTGTTATTTTCTATTACCCTAGAAGATTTTGTTGATAAAGAAGTTAGAAGGTTTTTCTTGTTTTATTAACATTTTATCGTATTATATTGTAGTAGACTTAATTGGGTTATTGACATCTGAAAATCATATAGTACTGTTTAGAACTTTTTATTACTCTAGAACTCGATTGTAATAATGATATAATAAACGCTGTTTTGTTTAAAAGCTATACTTTCCTATAAATTGACGTTATAATCGGACAATAAGTAAAATTGACTATTTCTAATATCACTTTACTATAAACACCACGACATAATTTGGAGGCACTGCTGAGATAACGTCTTTATAGATAAGTGAATTGATATTTATCAATTTAAAACTTTTTAATACAACAGCGTTTATTAAAATAAAAACAAAATGGCAGAAGGCCGATCCAGTTCAGAAAGGACAGGGGTGTTGTCATCAGATGAGATATTGAGACTAGATGCAATGGGATGTGAAACATTGATCAAAAGTTTAATAAGCAATGTGTATCCTCTGTGTGAATACCCATCAAGATTGTCAGAATACTTTAGTAACATTATACCGATAATTGATGGAAATGCCATAGACGATTGGAGTCAGGAGACAGAATTATTACCAAATATTAATGGTGTCATAAATGCAGTTCAGGATAACTTTGAACGTAAAAAGAATCTTGCCCGTGTAGCGATTAGCTGGATGGAAGTCGCCAGACACTGGAAAGGCCAGACTATTGAAAAGGAGGTGGTCATAACTGGTTTAAAAAAGACAATTAATGAGATATCTGAGGCATGCAACCATTTGAGAGACTTACACGAAGATAGGATAAAAATGTCAGAACATCAAGTAGTTAAACTGGATGAGTTAGAAAAGGAATTTGAAGATGCTAAGGAAAGATTACGAGGATATGAAGGATTAACAGCAATGTGTGATAAATTAATGAGGAAATTAGGGGATTTTCAAATAAAATGGGATGAGTTATCTGAAGACAGAGATAGAAAAATTGGCCAAATTGAAGAGTTGTCTGGGCAATGTGATCATTTAGCTCAAAAAGTAAATCAGGCTGAGGGACTGTCTCAAAAATACTTACAAGACTGTGAGGAGTTAA
Organism: Discoglossus pictus; assembly: GCA_027410445.1. Lineage (NCBI taxonomy): Eukaryota > Metazoa > Chordata > Amphibia > Anura > Alytidae > Discoglossus > Discoglossus pictus. The sequence goes on along the minus strand of CM050175.1, from coordinate 60,379,169 downwards.
AAAGAGAAAAATCAAGTTTAGAATATAAACTTACCACCCTTACTAATGAAATAAATAAAAGAACAATAAGAGAAGCTGAAAATTACCAGGAAGCTAGAAAGATTCAACATTTACTTGATAATGCCCAAAAGGAGATTAAAAATTACCAGCAGGATATTGGCAGGTTAAAAGCAGATCTAGATAAGGCCCAAAATCATGTAACAGACATAACGATTGCCAGGCATCCTAGAGATTTTGATGAGGAGTTTGATTCATCCCCTTCCAGGGATACTCATAATAAGAAATTATCTTTCCATGAGACAGCGCAGGCTATCAGAAAATTGGTAAAGCCCTACACTAAAGGATCTAAATTATCCATTGAGGATCACCTAGATACTGTGGAGAGAATCATGCTTGAATTAAATGTACGGGGATCTCATGCAAAGATATCATATCTCCCTTGGTCATTTGATAATTCATATACATCATTCTTTACTTCCCTTCAAGATAGCGATATAACTGATTGGGATCAATACAGAGCAGAGGTAAGGAGGTACTTTTCTGAATTTCGTAACCCCCAAGCAGCTTTAAGGGCCTTGCACAATCTCAAATGCCAGCCTGACGAAAGTCCAAAAGAATTTTTAGTCACATTAAAACATGCATATCGGCAGACAGATAAAAGAGCAGATATAGAATCGGCAGAGTTCAAGAGGATATATTTTCATGCCTTACCATCATTTATGAAAAGAAATATAATCAGGGATTATGATGACTCTAAACCACTTAGCTGGTTGGTAAACGAATGTTCCAAGATATATGAGATTCAACAGGATGAGGATAATAGTTTTAAACGTAAAGAAAAGGGCCAAATGCATAAAATAGCTGAAATCTCTATCCAACCAGAACTACCTTTCGAAACAAATACCAAATCCTATGCTGATGTGGTTAAAAGTCAAAATAAACCAAAATACATACCACCCAAACCTAGACCTATAAAAGTTACCCCTGAAAGGCCCCAAAATAGAAATAATAATTTGTTTTATGTAAGCCCAAATTACAAAGGAAATAATCCTATTAGAGATTATTGGTGGCAACCTAAAAACCCCAATTTAGAAAGAAGATTGAGCTCTCCAAGGCCCAGTACTTCAGAAAATTCAGAAAGCCAAAGAGTTACGAATAGGTATAACCGAAACCAAAATGTAGAACAAAACTCTAACCTAGAGGAACAAGTTAAATTATTGACCCAGCAAATGACTGCCCTCATGGCAGGAATGAATATGCCGGGAAATCAAACACTGAGAGCCCAGCCAGTCCAAAGGGGACAAGATTCTGAAAACCAAAACCAGTGACTGAATGGCGTTTGCAAAACTGTGATGGATAATCCTGAAACAAATGATAATAAGATGTTTCTTCCTTCTGTCCCTAAGTTTTCTTTGTACACAGGAACTCCCACAGAGCAAGAAGGAGGTATCAATGAAGTCAGAGGGAGCGGTATGAACAATACACAGGTTAAACCTTTTTGTTTACAGGATGCATCACTGACCAAGCCACAAATCATTGAAACAGGGTTAATAATTAGTCAAGATAATAAACAATATAATACAGGTAAAATTGAAGATATACCTAACCTGACCGATAACCCCCCCGAAATTACCATAAATTGGTTAAATAATACCCCCCAGTCAGACTCTCTAAATAAGAACGAACGATGGAAGAAGTCAGATATGTTAAAACATTCCCATTTCCTATGTGAGATGGAGGAATGTCAGGGGAGATACTATATCCCTGTCAGCTTACAAGATGTAGACTCCATGGACATTAAAGGGTTAATAGACACAGGCTCCCAAGTAACTGTTCTTTCCCAAGATATGTATCAAGAAATAGAACGTAGATCTAATAAGAAAACTATTCTAAAATCATTCATCGGAATTGTAAAGAATTTTGATGGAATTACCATAAAGACCAAAGGTAGTGTATGGTTGAGTATTAAAATAGGAAATAAACAGGTAAAACATCCAGTGATAGTGGTAGATGTTCCTGAGTCTCAATTTTTAATTGGGACAGATCTACTGAGGCGATTAAGTCCAATAATAGACTGTATAGATGGAGTAATATGGTCACAAGTTAGCTTTCCCATAAACTATGAAAAGGTTAAACAATCCAATATGCAGAGAAATTGTCATGTTATAGAAACAAAAGAAAATTCGGTGGAAATTCATTTTCAAAATAATCAAACACCTGAAATGACGATAATACAATGCCATGACATTTCTGAAGAACAAATAAATGATGAAAATGTGATCCAAATTAATCAGGCCCACATAGATAACACTCATGTAGAAGGAAATGTCCTAACTATTTCACTAAATAGGAAAACCTCTAAACCTTTTGAAATGACTAGACATTCCAAAATTATGGCTAACATAGAAATAAGAGATAAGGGTTTAGTTATCCCCATAAATATTATAGGTATGAGATATCCTAAACAAGCCAAAATAGCCTTAACCCATGAACATAGTTATATTAATGAAAGTCTATTAAAACGAATAAAGAATCCAAGATTAATTCGTAATTCCCAACCATATGACCAATACATATATAAAATAGATCATGAAACCTCAACCCATCCTATTATAGCAAGATGTTTAATACCCCTTTCAATAGGAGATAAAAAGGTTGTGCACTTGTTCCAGGTGATAGAGGATTCCCAATATCCAATATATATTGGTAATGATTTGTTACATCGGTTTGCTTTTCAAATTGATTTAATCCACAACGTTCTATGGTCCCGGTTGAATGAGTCACCATTAGACTTCAGTAATGACTCAGAAGCCTTGAAATATGCCCAACAGATGCCTTATGCAATAACCATACAGATGGAACGAACTGTCGCTATACCAGAAGGAGTAGCCCAATTCCCTCTACCCTTGCAAGTAAAAAGAGGACAGATGATTCAAGGCAAAGATGCTTATGTTAATCTTAGCTATCAAACCCAACAAAAAGGCCTTAACACCACCCACACTCCTTTAATTGCTGTGACACAATTACCTTTTGTCATCCTAGTAAATAACATAGCTTCCCATCCAATACATATGGAGAAGGGATCCATAGTAGGAATGGCCATTGATGCAGAATATTTCACCTCTGAATTTACCAATTCAGTTATTGGTTTGATACCAGAGGAATATATGAATGATGATAAAATGATTGACCAATGTTTCGATACTCAGCCAGAAGGATTATTTACTGTTCAATCTATTTATCCCTTCAGTTCCATGGAAGGCCAGTGTGAAATAACAGATGACGAGCTAATTTTTAATCAAAATATAGATGAACAAGAGTATGAAGAGAATTTGGTCGATAAGATACAGATAAACTCCATTACCACCGACCTATCTACACAACTAGAGGAAGCCTATGAAATTAGTCAACCTGAGGTATTCCCTGGGTTTAAAGAAAGAGTTGAAGAACAGATAATTTTAGCCGATGGGTGCTCTAATGATACTGAACGCCAAAAATTAAGACAAGTGCTTATGAATTACCAAGGTGTGTTTTCTAAAGACCCATATGATTGTGGCCTGAAGGATCTACATGTCACTAAAATTAAAACTGATCCCAGTATGCCACCTATATTTGCTAAGCAATATAGACTACCCCTCGCCTCTTATGAATCATTAGCCGATATTATAAAGAATCTAGAATCAAGGGGAATTATACGTCCTGTACATAGTTCTTATAATAATCCTGTTCTAGGTATTTTGAAGCCAAATGGGACATGGCGCTTATGTGCTGATTTGAGGCAATTAAATAAGAGAGTCCATATGTCGGCTTGGCCTGTCCCATATATAGACCAGTGTTTAGCACAAGTCCAAGGGTCTAAATTATTCACAACACTTGATTGTGCCCAAGGTTATTGGACTATTAAAGTCAATGAAGAGGACCAACATAAATTAGCATTTACATTTGGTAATCAACAATTTACATGGACTAGAACTCCATTTGGATTTATAAATTCAGGGAATGAGTTTGCTATCTTCTTGCACAAGGCAATGCCTGATGCTCAAGAGCGAGGGACATTAACCTATGTAGATGACATCTTGATTAAAAGTTGCGAATTTGATAAACATATCGCAGAAATTGAACATGTTTTGGACCAATTAAAGCACGCAGGAGTTAAAATATCTCTCCAAAAGGCTCAGTGGTGCCGCACTAAAGTTAACTTTTTAGGTCATGAGATAACTCCTGAAGGTGTAAATCCACAGAAAAAGAAGGTAGAGGCCCTACTTAAAACTAAAATGCCTACAACTACAAAAGAATTGAGATCATTCCTGGGTATCACCAATTATTCTCGTAAATTTATTGAGAATTATGCAGAAATAACAAGACCCCTCATACAATTGTTAAAGAAAGGTGAGCCATGGAAATGGGGTGAGATTCAGAACAAAGCTGTAAATGAGTTAAAACAGAAACTAAGTCGAGCCCCTTGCCTAGCGTATCCAGAACGAGGTAAGCCCTTCTTCTTAGAAACCGGTTATACTGATAATTGTTTAAGTGCTGTGTTATATCAGAAATATGACCAACATAACAAGATTATCTCTTGTGCGAGTAAAACACTATCACCTGTAGAGGTAAAATTTAATGATTGTGAGAAGGCTCTATTTGCTACAGTATGGGCACTACAACATTTTCGAAATTTCATACAAGGCGAGAAAATAATAGTGGAAACGGCACACCAACCATTACAATATATTCAGAGCAATAAAATTAGGTCTGGCAATCTATCAAATAGCCGCATAACTGCTTGGACCTTATCCTTACAAGGATGGCCTTTAGAGATAAGATATGCCCAAAATAAAAAGAATCTAGTTGCCCAAGGATTGGCGGATTTACATGATTGTACTGCCGCAGACCCCTTTAAGGATGATGATCCTCATATAGACCTTCTGGAGGAATATAAATTGTCACCTCATAAAATATATGAAGAGGTATTTTGTAAATCCTTACCCACAGTTTATGTAGATGGATGTGCCTATCACGTAAAAGTAGAGACAGATAGTAAGCTAGTTGCGGGAATTGGTAATGTATGGATAGATAATTTTCCTGCTCCTCCAAAAGGATGTAAAATAGGACCCAAGAGTAGTCAGATAGCAGAATTGATGGCTATATATTATGCTGTTTACACCGCAATAGAGCATAACATTAAGGACTTTGTAATCATTACTGATTCGGAATATGCCCGAAATAGTTTTGTTGAATATTTACCAGTATGGAAACGAAATAATATGACTAATGTCCGAAAGAAACCGATAAAACATGGTAAGTTAATACATGCCATTGATGAAATGGTAAATTCTCATGAACTGACTATATACTGGAAGAAAACAAAAGAGCATTCCAAAGTAAAGGGTCAGGATAAAGACGGAAATGATCTTGCTGATAAACTAGCAAAGCAAGGTGCCCTAGAGGGGGAATCAATTGAAATGGACCACCTTATGGGTCCATTGCAAATTCAGGCTATCACTAGACAGCAATCCCAGAAAGATACAGAACTCTCCACAGTACAGTGGTCCCATGATACTCCTAATTTGGACTTGATCAATAGTCAAAAAGAAGATCCTATCATAGGTCCATTTTATAACCATATACAGGATCCAATACAGTATCCTCTGGACAAAATAGATGTGTCAGATAAGGAAGATTTCAGGATTCTAATTAAGTCAAAATCCCAGTTTAACATATTAGATGGTTTACTTATCCGCACATCTAAGAATGGTATACATCAATGGGTAGTTCCTACTGCTTATCGAGGTCTAATGCTACAACATGCTCATGATGCACCAACGTCAGGCCACAGAGGTGAAAAGATTACATATGAGATACTTCGTGATTTCGCATATTGGCCACACATGTTGATGGATGTAAAAACTTACTGTCAAGGATGTTTAGTATGTCCCCAGTTTCAACCCCATTCACCTACCCATAGGGCTCCTCTTCAGAAAAGGGGGATGTCCATGCCATGGTCAGACATACAGATTGACTTTATTGGCCCAGTAACTACCTCTTCCAGGGGTAATAAGTATATGTTAACCGTAACATGTCTATTTACCAAATGGGTAGAATGCCTTCCGGCAACAAACTGTAAAGCGGAGACTGCCGCAATTTTGTTGATTAACCATGTGTTTTCTCGTTTTGGCCTACCGCAACGAATTGAGTCAGATAGAGGAAGTCACTTCACCAGTGAGGTGATGAGCCGTATGTGGAGAATCCTAGGTGTTAAACGTAAATTACATATTGCTTACCGTGCCGCTTCTAGTGGTGGGGTAGAACGGTACAACCAATCTATTGTAAGTATCCTAAAGAAATATGTCAAGGAATCAGGTAAGGACTGGGACATAAAATTACCCTTAGTTTTAATGGCGATAAGATCTACCCCTAGTACTGCTACTAAAATGTCCCCTTTTGAATTAATGACTGGGAGACGTATGGTACTCCCACAACACCTTATCTATAGAACCCAAGACCATAACTTGGTAAATGCCGCCACGACCCATCAGTATATTGAGAACTTGAGAAAGCATTTACAACAGGCTTTTGCATTTGCCCAGAAAAATCTAGAGAAATCTGCAGAAAGCACTAAAACATATTACGATCTGAAAACCTCTAAGAAAGAATATGAGATCACAGATCAAGTTTATCTATATAACTTCCTACGTAACCAGGCAAAAGAGAAAAAGTTTTTACCCTCATGGAAAGGGCCTTATACCATTATAGATAAAATTTCACCCGTCGTGTATAAGATTCAGATCCCAAAAGATGGTGAAATGATAGAGAAATGGGTCCATATTAACCAAATGAGAACCTGTCATCCTAGATCTCAGTTAAGAATCATTGAAAATACTTGCCCAGATGAACCGTGATTTGCGAAATGTTTGTCGAAAAAAAAAAAAAAAATCTTCTGTCTCTTCATCTATCTACCTAATCCATCATGTTAGGAATGTATTATTAAAACCACTTGTATTTCGATTAAACATAGAAGCCAAAAGAGAGAGTATGCAAATTGATAAAAGAAAAGGCCGCTCGTATCAGGGTAATGATGATCCTAACGCCAACAAGTTCAGACGGAAGCTATCGTGGGACGGTCCTTCCGCAGGCGTCTTAATCCAAGAGACTCCAAGATTCATCCTAAACCGGGAGGAGAATAACGTCGCCGAAAATCTTCATCAGTGTCGATCCACAGAGGATGACTAAAAGACCATTCAGAATATTCCACATCAGGGTGGAAAAGACTCAAACGTGGTATCGTGACCACATTGCCTGTTCATAGGCCACTGTGAAGAAGACGTAGAAACAACTAAGGAAAACTTCATAAACTCACATAACTCCCGTTATCAACAGTCAGAACATTTGCCGAATCATGACCATTGAAATGATTATCAGGAAGATAATGATAGATAATGAATCAGGACTACATCTCTTTTAAATAAAAGGACATTCAGGGTTATCCTGCTTAATCATGGAAGGAGTATTGATCCAGGGAGGAATCCGATCGCCAATATTTGGGGTCAGGAAGGAATTAATTTTTCCCAATTAAGACAATTGGGTTTTATGTTTGCCTTCCTCTGGATGATCCATATTATTGGTACATGTAAGCAATGAGGTCAGAAAATATACCCCAATAGAAATGATGCATAGGTAAAGAAATATGTTTAGACAACCGAAAATGTATCTATTTAATTACGCATATTGCTACTGTAATAATGTCACCTACCTAATGGGGAGACAGTATTCCAGGCGAAAAGGAAAAAGGTTAGAGCCATGGGCAGACCTTACGGAATTTAAACAGAAGGTAAAGCAGGACCCTTCTTTAGAAACTAGGGCACTCACTAGGAGATAGGACCTCAGGGGGAAAGGTTTATTTGAGAGGGCTACCTGTTGTTACCAATGCACACAGGGATGAATAGCTTTAGATGTCACTACGACAGCTGGTCGTTCCCAAGCAGTATCTGGTAGCCATTGCCCATGATATTCTGTAAGCAAGGCACCATGGCAATGGCTGCACTCTCCAATGCCTCACTCAGGTCTTTCTTTTGTCTTAGAGTATAAGGAGATGTCACTAGTTTATCTGCCTTGTGATACTTGTCTGTGCTTTTGTGGATGAGCCCCAGGGGTTCCCTTAAAGCCCACGCCAATTTTATAAATTCCCTTCAACAAAGTGGCTGTAGATATCATTGCCCCCCTTGCCAGGCTTAGTAAGCCTGACAAAAGATACATCCTCCCTTTGTTGGATTATGCATCTGGAGGCTTTCGCTCTTGGACGTATTACAGCAGCAACGGTGGCTGATACCTTGATAGCCATTTTCACCCTAGTTGGGTTCAGACCGTGTCAGACCGTGATACCTATTTTATGGCTCAGCTGACTCAGCAGTTGTGGCAGAAGTGTGAAGTGACCAAGCTGAGATCAACCGCCTATCATCCCCAGACCAATGGTTTGTGTGGGAGATTCAATGTCACCATGAAGGCTATAATTAGAGCATTTGTGGACCAGGAAGATGATTGGGAAACTATGCTTCTCTACTACTTCTTTTCCTGTAGAGAGGTCCCTCAAGAGTCTACAGGGTAGATCTATCTCACCCAGTAGGAGTTGTTTGTATATCCCTTATAGCATGAACAGAACCAACCCAGCTTACATCCACCAAAGTGCCTTGCTAACCACAGGAATCAGTAGAGCCACCCTGCAAATGTTACCTGACTGTAACAAAAGCCAATGCAGATTCATCAGTAATACTCCCAATAATAAGGATTTATTATTCCCTCAGAATGAAATATAAACATCAATTATGTAGTTCAAATTGACAATAAACTGTATTGGGGTGATACAGTATTTATGCACACTGAGTCCAAGCATGTCCCATAATCAACTTCACCCTAGGAAGAGGTTAGCCCCCAGGGTCCATATTAGGAATTTCCTTCCTGCTCTGCGTACTTGGCAGGGGTCTTTTAAATAGTTACAAAGTTACATAGTAATTAACATTGAAAAACAACTTTTAGTCCACCAAGTTCAGCTTTGCTCCGAAATATGCAGATCAGTTGTTAATTAACTGATCCAGAGGAAGGCAAACAAAAAAAAATACATCGACACATTGCCAATTGTCTCAAATGGGGAAACAAACTAAAATTCCTTCCTGACCCCAGATACTGGTGATCTGATTCCTCCCTGGATCAAAAAGCCCTCTCTAATTATCCAGAATACCCTGAATGCCCTTTTTATTTAATAATATATCCAATCCCTTTTTAAAGTTGTCCGCTGTCACCACCTCCTTTGGTAGAGAATTCCACAGTTTAAACACCCTTACTGGGAAGAACCCTTTTCTTTCTTTAAGTTCAATTTTTTTTTATTTCTAACCTCAAAGGATGTCTTCTTGTCAGCTGAAAACCTCTTGGCACAAAAGTTCACTTGACAAAGCCTTGTATTGACCCTGGATGTATTTATATAAGGTAATCATATCCCCTTTTATACGCTTTTTTACTAGAGAAAATAAGTTTAATTTGGTTAATCTTTCTTCATAACTTAGCCCCTCCATTACCCTTATTAGTTTTGTTGCCCTTCTCTGTACTTTTTCAAGCTCTAAATTGTCCTTTCTAGTAAGTGGTGCCCAAAATTGTACTCCATATTCCAAACAAGGATGTACAGGAATAGGGATTTAAATAGTGGAATAATTATGGGCCCTATTAAATTCTCCCTCGTAGTTCTCTCGGTGCTCGCAAAAGGCAGTTTTCCTGCTGTTTGCGAGAACCGAATCTCTCGCAGCCTGCTTTACGATATGACTGCGAGAAAATGGCCGAGAATAGGCTCCGAGAGAGCTACGTAGCCTTAAATCTATGCACGAGTCTCGCATATCGTAAGAATCCCTACGTGGACAAAAAGTCCACGCAAGGGATCCGAAAGCCTCTACGTGCTGCCTCGGAACAGCCCGAGACAGCAGCGTGAGGCTCCCCCCTGCACCCTATACACATCCCCATGCTGCAGGGGTCTCTATCAGGACCCCTGCAGCACCCCCACATTAACCCCTTGCAGCGGGGGTCCCCGATCTGCATAGATCAGGCCCCCCGCTGCATTTAAAACTTTTAAATTCCCCGCCGCGGCTCCTTAAAGGGACCGCGGCACACTATTAGCCAATCCCGGCCGCGGCACTTAAAATTAACCCCCCTCTATGCTGGGGGTCCCCATCGGGACCCCCGAAGTGTCCCCACATAAACCCATTGCAGGGGGGGTCCCCGATCTGCATAGATCAGGCCCCCCGCTGCATTTAAAACTTTTAAATTCCCCGCCGCGGCTCCTTAAAGGGACCGCGGCACACTATTAGCCAATCCCGGCCGCGGCACTTAAAATTAACCCCCCTCTATGCTGGGGGTCCCCATCGGGACCCCCGAAGTGTCCCCACATAAACCCATTGCAGGGGGGGTCCCCGATCTGCATAGATCAGGCCCCCCGCTGCATTTAAAACTTTTAAATTCCCCGCCGCGGCTCCTTAAAGGGACCGCGGCACACTATTAGCCAATCCCGGCCGCGGCACTTAAAATTAACCCCCCTCTATGCTGGGGGTCCCCATCGGGACCCCCGAAGTGTCCCCATATAAACCCCCTGCAGCGGGGGGCCCCGATCGGCACCGATCGTGACCCTGCTGCAATTCAATTTTAAATTTCCCGCCTCGCGGGTCCTCAAAGGACCGTAAAGGTCCTGAAAGGACTCGCACTAAAAATAATAACCCCAGGCAACTATAATTACCCCATTAACTCATGATGGTCAATCCAGACCACCATAAGACCTAAATTAACCCATTAACTCATGATGGTCAATCCAGACCACCATAAGGCCTAAATTAACCCATTAACTCATGATGGTCAATCCAGACCACCATAAGACCTAAATTAACCCATTAACTCATGATGGTCAATCCAGACCACCATAAGGCCTAAATTAACCCATTAACTCATGATGGTCAATACAGACCAGCATAAGGCCTAAATTAACCCATTAACTCATGATGGTCAATACAGACCACCATAAGACCTAAATTAACCCATTAACTCATGATGGTCAATACAGACCAGCATAAGGCCTAAATTAACCCATTAACTCATGATGGTCAATACAGACCACCATAAGACCTAAATTAACCCATTAACTCATGATGGTCAATACAGACCAGCATAAGGCCTAAATTAACCCATTAACTCATGGTGGTCAATCCAGACCACCATAAGGCCTAAATTAACCCATTAACTCATGATGGTCAATACAGACCACCATAAGACCTAAATTAACCCATTAACTCATGATGGTCAATACAGACCAGCATAAGGCCTAAATTAACCCATTAACTCATGATGGTCAATACAGACCAGCATAAGGCTCTATTTAACCCCATCAGTCCCATAAGGGTATATTATTACCATTATGGGCCTGTTACAACCCAACATTAACCACATAAGTGCCATGATGGTCCTCAAGGACCATCATGACACTAACTACAAACACTACACTATAACCCCCAATAAACCATTTAATCTAAACTAACCCCCCTCTACACTAATCTATTAACACTTACACTACCTACCTACACTACCTACCCCCTAATAAACCTCCCCAACACTCTAATTACAAAAAACAAAAAACCTACAGTACAAAAAACAAAAAAACCTACAGTACAGAAAACAAAAAAAAATTACACACCTGAAAAGGAAAGACAGATAAACACAATACAATAATACATATAATACATTACATACATTACATACAATACATGACATTACATATAATATATTAAATATAATATATTAAATATAATATATTACATATAATACATTACATACATTACATACAATACATGACATTACATATAATATATTAAATATAATATATTAAATATAATATATTACATATAATACATTACATACATTACATACAATACATGACATTACATATAATATATTAAATATAATATATTAAATATAATATATTACATATAATACATTACATACATTACATACAATACATGACATTACGTATAATATATTAAATATAATATATTAAATATAATATATTACATATAATACATTACATACATTACATACAATACATGACATTACATATAATATATTAAATATAATATATTAAATATAATATATTACATATAATACATTACATACATTACATACAATACATGACATTACATATAATATATTAAATATAATATATTAAATATAATATATTACATATAATACATTACATACATTACATACAATACATGACATTACATATAATATATTAAATATAATATATTAAATATAATATATTACATATAATATATTACATATAGTCCTAATCAAATACCCCCTATCTATCTAACATACAATCTATTTAATTTAAAATAAATCCTAACTATATCAAATACATCCCCCTATCTATCTAATATACAAAAAATCCTAACTACATACACAGACCCTTATTCTAAAATAAAATAAAATAATTACAGTCCTAACTACATACACAGACCCTAATTCTAAGCTAAAATCAATAAATTAAGACCACTTACCTTTAAGATGTTGCTTCAGATTACTAACCTATGGGTCAAACAAAAAAAAAAATTAGTACAAAACATTAACATCAAATAAATAAACATTATATACATTCTACATATTCAACTCACCTTTACAGCATGTCCAGTCACTGTTAAGCTCTTCCGGCGCGGCCCTGTTAAAAAAAAAAAACACAATACATGAATACATGAATACAATATATAAACAATAAATAAAATACACAAATAAACATCTAAATATACATTTAACTTACCTCCCCGCGATGTCCCCGGCCTTCTCTCCTTCAGCCCCGGCTGGGCCGCGGAACCATCCGCGCTCTAAAAAAAAAAAAGAAAAAAAACTAACGGAGGTCTGCACTGGCAGACCTCCCCGACGCTACTGAACCTCCCGGAGTCGTTTCCGGGAGGAAATTGGCATTGGCGGCTTGTGATTGGCTGAAAAAGCTGTCTATCAATTTCAGCCAATCAAAAGTCGTCAATGTGTGAGCCAATCAGGATGGGATACACCCCAATATCCCACCCTGATTGGCTAAAACACTTGTCTATCTTTATGGGAACCAATCACAACGCTCAGATGCCTTCAGCCAATCACTATGGGATACACCCCCACGGAGTGATTGGTAGAAGACATCTGCGCATCCTGATTGGCTCCTACATTGACGACTTTTGATTGGCTGACAGCTTTTTCAGCCAATCACAAGCCGCCAATGCCAATTTCCTCCCGGAAACGACTCCGGGAGGTTCAGTAGCGTCGGGGAGGTCTGCCAGTGCAGACCTCCGTTATTTTTTTTTTTATTTTTTTTTAGAGCGCGGATGGTTCCGCGGCCCAGCCGGGGCTGAAGGAGAGAAGGCCGGGGACATCGCGGGGAGGTAAGTTAAATGTATATTTAGATGTTTATTTGTGTATTTTATTTATTGTTTATATATTGTATTCATGTATTCATGTATTGTGTTTTTTTTTTTTAACAGGGCCGCGCCGGAAGAGCTTAACAGTGACTGGACATGCTGTAAAGGTGAGTTGAATATGTAGAATGTATATAATGTTTATTTATTTGATGTTAATGTTTTGTACTAATTTTTTTTTTTGTTTGACCCATAGGTTAGTGATCTGAAGCAACATCTTAAAGGTAAGTGGTCTTAATTTATTGATTTTAGCTTAGAATTAGGGTCTGTGTATGTAGTTAGGACTGTAATTATTTTATTTTATTTTAGAATAAGGGTCTGTGTATGTAGTTAGGATTTTTTGTATATTAGATAGATAGGGGGATGTATTTGATATAGTTAGGATTTATTTTAAATTAAATAGATTGTATGTTAGATAGATAGGGGGTATTTGATTAGGACTATATGTAATATATTATATGTAATATATTATATTTAATATATTATATTTAATATATTATATGTAATGTCATGTATTGTATGTAATGTATGTAATGTATTATATGTAATATATTATATTTAATATATTATATTTAATATATTATATGTAATGTCATGTATTGTATGTAATGTATGTAATGTATTATATGTAATATATTATATTTAATATATTATATTTAATATATTATATGTAATGTCATGTATTGTATGTAATGTATGTAATGTATTATATGTAATATATTATATTTAATATATTATATTTAATATATTATATGTAATGTCATGTATTGTATGTAATGTATGTAATGTATTATATGTAATATATTATATTTAATATATTATATTTAATATATTATATGTAATGTCATGTATTGTATGTAATGTATGTAATGTATTATATGTAATATATTATATTTAATATATTATATTTAATATATTATATGTAATGTCATGTATTGTATGTAATGTATGTAATGTATTATATGTAATATATTATATTTAATATATTATATTTAATATATTATATGTAATGTCATGTATTGTATGTAATGTATGTAATGTATTATATGTATTATTGTATTGTGTTTATCTGTCTTTCCTTTTCAGGTGTGTAATTTTTTTTTGTTTTCTGTACTGTAGGTTTTTTTGTTTTTTGTACTGTAGGTTTTTTGTTTTTTGTAATTAGAGTGTTGGGGAGGTTTATTAGGGGGTAGGTAGTGTAGGTAGGTAGTGTAAGTGTTAATAGATTAGTGTAGAGGGGGGTTAGTTTAGATTAAATGGTTTATTGGGGGTTATAGTGTAGTGTTTGTAGTTAGTGTCATGATGGTCCTTGAGGACCATCATGGCACTTATGTGGTTAATGTTGGGTTGTAACAGGCCCATAATGGTAATAATATACCCTTATGGGACTGATGGGGTTAAATAGAGCCTTATGCTGGTCTGTATTGACCATCATGAGTTAATGGGTTAATTTAGGCCTTATGCTGGTCTGTATTGACCATCATGAGTTAATGGGTTAATTTAGGCCTTATGCTGGTCTGTATTGACCATCATGAGTTAATGGGTTAATTTAGGCCTTATGGTGGTCTGGATTGACCATCATGAGTTAATGGGTTAATTTAGGCCTTATGGTGGTCTGGATTGACCATCATGAGTTAATGGGTTAATTTAGGCCTTATGGTGGTCTGGATTGACCATCATGAGTTAATGGGTTAATTTAGGTCTTATGGTGGTCTGGATTGACCATCATGAGTTAATGGGTTAATTTAGGTCTTATGGTGGTCTGGATTGACCATCATGAGTTAATGGGTTAATTTAGGTCTTATGGTGGTCTGGATTGACCACCATGAGTTAATGGGTTAATTTAGGCCTTATGCTGGTCTGTATTGACCATCATGAGTTAATGGGTTAATTTAGGCCTTATGGTGGTCTGGATTGACCATCATGAGTTAATGGGTTAATTTAGGCCTTATGGTGGTCTGGATTGACCATCATGAGTTAATGGGTTAATTTAGGCCTTATGGTGGTCTGGATTGACCATCATGAGTTAATGGGTTAATTTAGGTCTTATGGTGGTCTGGATTGACCATCATGAGTTAATGGGTTAATTTAGGTCTTATGGTGGTCTGGATTGACCATCATGAGTTAATGGGTTAATTTAGGTCTTATGGTGGTCTGGATTGACCACCATGAGTTAATGGGTTAATTTAGGCCTTATGCTGGTCTGTATTGACCATCATGAGTTAATGGGTTAATTTAGGCCTTATGGTGGTCTGTATTGACCATCATGAGTTAATGGGTTAATTTAGGCCTTATGGTGGTCTGGATTGACCATCATGAGTTAATGGGGTAATTATAGTTGCCTGGGGTTATTATTTTTAGTGCGAGTCCTTTCAGGACCTTTACGGTCCTTTGAGGACCCGCGAGGCGGGAAATTTAAAATTGAATTGCAGCAGGGTCACGATCGGTGCCGATCGGGGCCCCCCGCTGCAGGGGGTTTATATGGGGACACTTCGGGGGTCCCGATGGGGACCCCCAGCATAGAGGGGGGTTAATTTTAAGTGCCGCGGCCGGGATTGGCTAATAGTGTGCCGCGGTCCCTTTAAGGAGCCGCGGCGGGGAATTTAAAAGTTTTAAATGCAGCGGGGGGCCTGATCTATGCAGATCGGGGACCCCCCCTGCAATGGGTTTATGTGGGGACACTTCGGGGGTCCCGATGGGGACCCCCAGCATAGAGGGGGGTTAATTTTAAGTGCCGCGGCCGGGATTGGCTAATAGTGTGCCGCGGCCCCTTTAAGGAGCCGCGGCGGGGAATTTAAAAGTTTTAAATGCAGCGGGGGCCTGATCAGTGCCGATCGGGGACCCCCGCTGCAAGGGGTTAATGTGTGGGGGCTGCGGGGGTTCCTATGGACCCCTGCAGCAAGGTGTTCATGTGAGGACACTTCGGGGGTCCCGACAGGGACCCCCGCATTGAGGGGGGGTTCATTTTAGGTGCCTGGGGGGGGTTTGGAGTACCCCCCACGGCAATGCTTATGTGGGGGACTGCCGCGGAGGTCCCTTTTAGGACCCCCGCAGCACTTGATGAGGAGTGGGAGCCTGCGATATCATCTCGCAGGCTGTCACTCCTCATGTACATTTACGCAGTGTAGATACGTACGGCCCTGCTGCGTAGCTCACACGTTGCTCGCAGCAGGGCTAATTTAATAGCATTGTAAGTTAGAGAAACTTTGCAGTACGTAGGGCTTAAGTAGAAGCCTCTTATTTACGAGGCTGGAATTTAATAGGGCCCTATGTTTGCTTCCCTTGCTTCTTAATACATGATAATATTTTACTTGCCTTTGCAGATGCTGTGTGGCATTTCAACATCTGACACAGCTAGATTTGCTCCATTAAGATTAGAAATTGCATGGCTACATTTCCTTCCCAGATGCATAATTTTACATTTATTCATATTAAATTATATCTGCTATTTTGTTGCCCATCCCTCCAATTTATGCAAAATTCTCTGGAAGGAAGGTACATCATTTTCTGATTCAATTACCTTGTACAACTTCGTGTCATAAGCAAAAATGGAGACAATACTTTCCAGTCCTACTTCTAAGTCATTAATAAATATGTTAAAAAGGAGAGGACCTAATACTGAATCCTGAGGAACCCCACTTACCACATTAGTCCAATATGAGTATGTTCCATTTACAACAACCCTTTGCTTCCTGACTTTTAGCCAGCTCTCAATACATGAGCAGATATTTACTGCAATACCTGTATCCCTTAGTTTTCACAATAGTCTCCCATATGGCACTGTATCAAAAGCCTTTGCAAAATCCAAAAAGACTACATCCCCAGAGTTGCTTTGATTCAAGTCCCTAATAACCTCCCTATAGAAACTAATTAGATTTGTTTGACATGACATATGCCTCATAAATCCAAGTTGGCTCCTACTTAAATTCTTCTATGTTATCCCTTATTAGCCCTTCTAAAAGCTTCCCCGCTACAGAAGTGAGGATCACTGGTCTATAATTCACCGGATTTGCTCTTGCTCCCTTTTTCAATATAGGTATCACATCTGCTTTTCTCCAGTCATCTGGCAGAGACCCTGTGTTGAGTGAATCTTGAAAAATTAAATGTAATGGTTTGGCTATTACAAATCCCAGTTTCCTCAGTACCCGTGGATGTATTCCATCAGAACCTGGGGCTTAATTAACATTTTTTTTTTCCAACTTCTTTTGGATTTCTTCCTGTGTTAGCCAATTATTTGATGAAGGTAGTGTAGCCCCATTTTGCAGTGTCCCAACCACTGGTACCTCCCTTGTGTATACCGAAGAAAAGAACCTATTTAGCTCATCTGCCTCTTCCTGGTCCCTAATTGTGAGAGAGTCTGTTTCACATTGTAATGTTCCTATAGTTAAAATAAAAAATATTGTTATAATTACTCTAATTCTCTTTTGCAGCTAACTTTTAATTTTCTATTTTAGCCAGTCTAATAGCCCTTTTCTTGTGTACTCGATATGTAAAACAAAAGAGGGGTATGGGGGTAAAGAAGCACAGACAAACTGATGGTGTAGTATGCACATCAATTTATTCAAATATAAAAAAATATTTTTTTTATATTTGAATAAATTGATTTATATACTACACCATCAGTTTTTTCTGCGCTTCTCAACCCCACATACCCCTCATTTTTATTTTCCCTTTTCCCTCTTTTTTCTATAATTTAAATGCCTCTTTTTCAATCCGTTTCATGATCTTTAAATCATTGTTAAGCAACATCAGATGTGATTTGCGCCTTTTATATTTATTTTCACATGGTCTATGGGGATAAGTATGTATATTTCACAATTAGGTAAATGTATATTATAGAGCAAAAGAGAAGCACAACACCACTTCCTAGTGCAGATCAGTTGTTTTATTTTAAATAGCTGTACGAAAGAAATATGACGAGATAAAACAGATGAAATGGACACTCACATGTGCCGACCTCATGCAATGAGGTGGTTCGGTAGCAGATATAATGAATCACCAGGAGGTCCTCTAATAGTTCTTGCTTTTCCATATATAGCAGGGATGCTTCTTCTAGGTACTCTCAATATCCATGTAACAGAGTAGGTCATTCTAACTAGGGGTAGTGTCCAAACACAAAGACAACACTGATGAAACCCCTTTCTCTTATAAACATATAGCAAGGGTTAATAAACCCAAGTACTAATGTTAGTTAGAGAATGCCACACTTGCAGCCCTATTAAATTCCCCTAAAGTGAAAACCCATAGCCAGTAACAGAGCTCTCTATACTTACGGCTAATAAATTGGCCTCTTAAAGCTACCTGCAAACGGTCTGCAGGTTACAGGCTGAAAAACCCTACGGGCTGTCAAAATCGTAACTCTGTTGGTGTAAAGCTTTTGATCTGTTAAGCCCGTAAATGATACGTTTGCAAATCGCTATTAAATTGCTAGGAATCCACTGGCGTTCAAACCCATAACCCGCAAATGGAGACAAAAATATTACTGCCTCCAAATAGGACCTGCAAAGGGTTTACAGGCAACTTCTCAAACTGTAAAAGACAATATAAACACACCAGTAGACTTTAAAATATGGGGAAAGCATGGAAAGGCATTACAATTACTTGCACAATAACCCCTATATACAAAATAGGCATTTAAAATAATTATTATTTTATCATATGCTGGAGTGGTCATGCATATGCTAATATGAAAAACCAAAGCAATTAAAGACACATTACATGATTAAATTGCAACACAAAAACATGAAACTGATGCCATATTAACCCTTTCTCACTCACAGAGGCTCTAATGTGGACCCTGGAATATATATATATATATAAATATATATATTTATATAGATGAATAATCAGAGTATTGCAGTATATATATAGTATACTATTGACTCTGACTCGACAAAGAGAGGAACGCTCTCGAAAGCTCGTCATGAAACCTATGAATATGTTTGTCCAATAAAAAAGGTATCACTATATACTGCAATACTCTGATTATTCATCTGGATTACTGGACATTCACGGCTACCTCACTCTTCATATATATATATATATATATATATATATATATATATATACCGAATATATATATATATATATGATTGCATACACATCTCGCTCATCACATGTACATTGGGAAAACAAATAGTGGCCAAATTACACCACCACATCGCATATATCAATTATCAGGGGAACATTTTACTATTTGTTGTTCAGTCCTTCAGTCCTGTCCAAATATCTGTGACCCTATGGACTGCAGCACATTTAGCTAGTTCTCTGCCTGTGCTGTTCCACAAGGTTGGCATGCCAAAGATACTGGAGTGGGTTGCCAGTTACTTCTCTAGTGGACTAGTGACCTCTCTGCTATGACCTGCCCACCTACAGTGGCCGTACATGGTATAGTTCACAGATTCATTCAGGTACACAAGCTCCTTCACCGCCACCACTTAGCAATCCACAAGGGGACCAGGGGAATATACACCACACTAATGCAAATTGATGAATAGCAAAACATAATGATAGGTCACCAAATGGGAATGGGTATTCATCTTGGTACATGGCCGAGGGGCCGGGGGATGCCTCCGGGGTGGAGGAGGCGGGGCTGGGACCAGAGTGCGTTGCATGGCTTCTACTGTGACCCCCTGAAATGTTCTCTGGTCCGCCTCAATCCTGAACAGCCCGACCAGGTAGGATTCAGTCATCAGGTGGTGCCTTGTCTCCTCCCTATTGCCCCTGGCCGGGATGACCTTTGCATGATTGGCGGAGATGCTGGCCTGGATCCTCCGGCTTGCGTCTATGGCCTGTTGATTGCGACATGGCCGCTATGGGCTTGGAATTTAATATGGCCCTTGGTCTGTGTATATAAGGAACAAACTCCTCTAGTATTTTCACCACTCTATCTGACTGACTCTAAATGAGTGTGCATTGTTATTTGCACCAAACAGTGCTATACAATATTATAACATAAAATATAATCTAACTCTATGCTTGTTGCATTATTACACACACTATTATATAATTGAGAAAGCCCTTATGGGGACAAAACGCATTTGATTTTAGTGACTATTTTAGTTACTATATACTTTTTATACTTTATGTTATAATATTGTGTAGCACTCATTTAAAGTCAGTTGCATGAGGTCAGCACATGAGTGCCCATTTCATCTGTTTTATCTTGTCGTATTTCTTTTGTACAACTATTTAAAAGAAAGCAAATGATCTGCACTAGGAAGTAGTGGTGCGCTTTCTCTCCCTTTCTCTATAGTTTCAAGTATGTATATTTAGTAAGGATGTGGACGTTGTCCATATCTTTTCAGTATTTATATTAGTTATTTGTTCCAGTCTATACATTGTATTGCTGCCCTTAGACCATTAACATTTGCCCTTTTAAAATGAAGAGTGTTTGTTGGCCCCTTAGAGTTTAATGTTTTTAATTAATTCTCAAATGAGACTGTGTTGTGGTTACTGCTTCCATTTTTCCAATATGATACTATATCAATATTATTTGTGATGACTAAATCCAAGATAGCCTCATTTCTAGAAGGCTCTTGTATAACCTTGGCCAGATATTGATCTCTGAGGGTACTCAAGAACCTGCTCCCCTTAGCTGAACTGCTGGTCTCATTCATCCAGTTTATTTCAAGGTAGTTAACATCTCCCATTAATAAAACTTGCCCATGCTTAGCTGCATTTCCAATTTGTAACAGTAATTGCAGTTCTTCACTTTCAATTATATTTGGGGGTTTATAGCATACTCCTACTAATATTCTTTTGGAATTTGCTGCTCCGCAATTTAACTCTATCCACACGCATTCAATATTATCACTGGTTCCAGCATAAATATCTTCTCTGACTATAGGCTTAAATTCAGGCTTAACATACAGATAAATCCCTCCTTCCCTTTTACCATTTCCCCTATCTTTCCTAAATAGGTTTTAACCATCCAGATTAACAGTACAGTTATGGGAGTCATTCCATTAGGTTTTAGTAATGCCTATTAAATCCCATAACTGCTAATAATTCGGAATCTCAAATTTTTGAAGTGCCTGCCACTGTACTTGAGTTACTTAGCAATACCTCACTATCGGCTATCCTAACCCTCCCCCTTCTCCACCCCCATTACTAGTAAAATCATTCCCTACCCTCTCCACACTTTCTACCCCATTACTTCTGTCTAGCCCCTCCACCTAGTTTACAAGTTTAAAAACTCCTCCAGTCTTTCTACCATTCTTTCAGCTAGCACACAAGATTAACTCATCATTAAGGTGCAATCAATCCCTGTTATAGAGATTAACCCAAGTGAGAAGTCAACCCAATGTTCTAAAAACCCATCCCCTCCTTAATGCACCATTTTTTTTAGCCACACATTTACCGCCTTCTGTCTCCCTGGACTAGCATGTTGCACTGGTAGTATCTATTTTTTTTTTATTTTAGAGGTCCTTGCCTTAAGCTTATTGCCTAGTTCTATAAAATCAGTCTTTAGAACTCTCCATATTCCACTAACTTTGTCATTGGTAACAGTCTGCATCAAGACCATCGGTTCAATTCCAGCCCCTCCCAATATTTTTTCTACCTGATCCACAACATGTCGAACCCAACTATGCGGGAGACAGCAAATTGTAGTGTCTGGATGTCTCTTTGCCCAGGAAGAGGAAAATGTCACATATTAATGTTATGAGCAAGCATTCCTCTGTCAGGAAGCCTTCACCACCTGGAGGGTAATATTGTAAACATTCTTCACAGATGAAGTGTCTGGTTAGCCCCACTACTCTGCTGTTCCCACAACAGGTAACCCACGTAACTGGACCACCTTCACACCTGGGACCCGGTAATACATTCTATTAAACTTTCTGGGAAAAATGCAGCACCAAACACGTCTGGTTGCCACCGTTACACCAATAAATTAACACAACAATACAATACTTCCCATTACGCTGATATTTTGGCTCTTTCCACAAACAACCTGGCTTCACAATACAAACCTGGTTGTCACAGTTCAAGTGTCCAGGCTGGGAGGACAGGGTCAAATGAGAGAAGGAAGAAAGAATAACAATAGTCCATGTTAATCCAAGGCCTCCCATAGTCCAATAGTCCTACAAAGTATTGGGCCCCCCTTGCCGTCAAACAATCCACAACCCATTCTGCTGGCTGAATAGGTTGGGCAGGACAATAGTTGCCTGTGGAAATGGAGCATATCTCTGCAGATCCAAAACTTTACTGTCAGGATACAGTCAGGATAATGCTCATCAGAATGCTGATAGCCTTTACAGGCAATTGGACACCCCACTACCCGTTTAAGCTCTTGAATCATCTGGTGATTGGAGGAGGGAGTGATTGTGATGACAGCTCTTCACTCAGGATTCTCTTTTTCATATCTGTGGTGGTGTAGGTTGCCATGGCAACAGTGAAAGTTGCAAAGAGATTTTTAACTATCTGGAGGAGACTAATTTCTAATCATCGTAGGTGCTATAGTAACATGTCCGGGCTACGTCTCTCACGCCTAACCTCAGTAGTAGAGTAGGACATGCAAAAGCATTTCTGCTTATAAACTTTAGGACATGAATGAAATAGTGATTGGAGTAAGGAGGGCAGTTTGTGGGAGCAGAATAGAGGGGAGGAAAGAAGGGTAGGAGAAATGTTAATGGTGTTGGAGACATAATGTGGAGAAAATGAGGAGCTTAGTCTGAGAATCACGCTGGAGCTTAAGGCGAAAAAGAAAGTGTAAGGGAACTTAGTAGTCAAGAGAGTAATCAAGAGGAATAAGTAATTGATTAGGTGCAAGTGATTTGAGTGATTCAATAAATTATGAATAACCAGGAGCAGGTGGGAGAGGGGCAGGGAAAGAGGGGATTGCTGGTCTGGGCTATTTGTAAGCTTGCTGAGCAAAGTTGCAGGGTCACAGACAGCTTGCTTGTATGAGTTAGCTGCAGCGATATGGCTGGTTTAGGCTGTTTGTAAGTTTGCTGAGCAAAGTTGCATGGTCACAGACAGCTTGCTTGTATGAGTTAGCTGCAGCGATATGGTCTGGACTGTTGGTAAGTTTGCTGAGCAAAGTTGCAGGGTCACAGACAACTAGCCTGTATGAGTTAGCTGCAGTGACATCCACTTTCTCCAGCATTATTTGCTATTGCTATGGAACCTCTTGTAGAGAAATTGAAATATCAATGTGATAAAAGTTAGCAAATGCAAATCTAACATTAGCCTCTCCATGGTTATTTTGAAAAACACAAACCCATTCACAACTTTTCCAAATGTATTTGTATTTTGTATATTAAAAAAATGTGCTGATGTATCAGAGTTAAAAAGAATTAGCGGTAAATCATACACATTAAATTTAACAATTCCTGTTCCAATTATCACATGTATAGTTGTGAGCATGCGAGTTGTTGCTAATGCTTGCGGGCTTGCGCAGCGAGCCGCGTCCCTCGCATAGCGAGGGCAGCGGGCGAGGGCCTCAGTTGTTGGCATGGAGCGCCGAAGGCGCTCCATGCCAGCAACTGCGACCCTCGCAAACTTTATGTCGCAACGCAAACAACATAGGACACACGTTAACACACATTACGACCTCACAACATTCGGACGCAACTCGCGAACATTACAAAATTCAAAACACAATAAATACACACAGCACATACATAAAAAGCTTACCTACAGCAAGAGGGAGCATCCAGGACCTCAAAAAAGCAACTTACACTTTGATTTCACTCAAAATAAAAGAGTTTAAACACTAAAAAATTTGCTAAGCAACAGAAAAAATGGCCGCCGAACAAAACGAAAGCGAGGCTACACAGGCAAACACCATACTAGACACGTTAGCACACATTACGACCTCGCAAAAATCGGACGCAACACGCGAACATAAAAACATTTAAAACACAATAAATACACACAACACACATAAAAAGCTTACCTACAGCAAGTGGGACCATCCAGGACCTCAAAAAAGCAACTTACACCTTCATTTAAATCAAAATAAAAGAGTTTAGACACTAATAAAATCGCTAAGCGAGAGAAAAAATGGCCGCCGAACAAAACGAAAATGAGGCTACAGCACTCTAAACACGGAAAACACCACAACACACTCGCAAAACACCACAAGAAACTCGCAAAACACCACAAAAGACCTACCGATAATCCGCTAAAACGCATACCACACATTACCCGCCATTTTACGCCAATGCAGAAGTACACCACTACGCTAACGGTTTCGTCTCGCGCACGCACAGTATTAAACTGCACACATTCACCACGCTTACTCAGCAGCTCCACACCACTAATGCTGCAGCAACATCAAAACACATTGACAGCTCTTCAACACAATGCTTCAAAATAAGTAAAGTATATTCATTTATTAATATATTATATATTTCATTATTACACACCAAACAGCATTAGCTCACTTACAATTTCATTGCCGTCATTTTTTGACGGGCAATTCACTACTTACAAATAAATTCTATTTTTTGCTTGCCAGTGTTCACATATAACATATTTAGGAGTAGACATTTTGGCACAGTTTGAAGACTTATGATAATAAACTTTAAAAACATAAAAGAATACTGAGTAAAATCATTACATATATGGAATAAACTACAATTGCCATTACTAGGCCGTATAGCGGCAATCAAAATGGACATCTTTATTTATTTTAAACTTTACCTATAGACATTAAGCACTTAAAATCTAATATTTGCACATTTCTATGGAGGTATACATTCCCACACAGAAACAAAGGAGGTTTCTAACACCAAACTTAAATATTTATTATAACACAGAACAGTTAAAACAAATTATGGCATGGAATTTAAGTTCAGATTTGCCAGGATGGATAGATTTAGAAAAATGTATTAGCTTTGAAATGGGACGTACAAACATAATATTGCTACCTTACAAAATAATACAAAAAAAAAATGTTTCATTATTATATATTGTCAGGTAGGTTAAAACTTTTAAAAACTTAAAATATGGACTAAACTTGGTTTAAAAAGAGTAATACATTTTATTGGAAAAACTATTTCATTTGAAAGATAAAGAAATACTTATATAGTACACTTACAGACAGAAATATCACTTCATTTAGATAATTTAGACATGTATGTGCTTATACGAACATATTTCAATATACTGCACTGGCATCTTCAGGCAGCCTACTGCCCTCAATGTCATAGGCCTAAGCCTTGTGGTCTAGGCAGAATCACACCCCTTGCCATATATTAAATTGCTATGCCATTGTAAATTAATGTATGTAGCCTGTTAGTTAGAGGGATGAACATATCGCTTTATAGTATAGCTTAACATATTCTAGTGTATTCTTGCAAAGTAACGGCAAACAAGCCGGACTATAAAAGGAAAGTGTTAACCAAGCAAACAAAAACAATATCATGTTCCTTTATAGTCTGGCAAACAAAGAGATTAACAAGGTCCTGTATGGTGGTGAAAGTAATAGATTTAGGGTGAGGCAAATGTCTATATAACAGAGAATTCAGAAAACAATAGCAAAGTCTGACACCTCTTCCCACTGACCTAAGGCTAAGATAGGATTTCTGTGTCACACCTAATGGATGATATAACAGAACTGGTGGTAGACAGTCACATCTTTTATGAGGCAAAGTAACATATATATAGTGATAGTTTTTTTTTATATCTTATGAGTAAAACAAGACACGCTGTAAAGGGCCCGAGCAGAGATTCCAGTTATGGTATGAATGTAAAGTAACTGTAAAAAATGAGTATATGCCATTGAAAGTGCTAAACAATGTATTTTGTTATAAAATCACCCACTTTAACAGATCCTCCTGCCAGAATGGCCTTTTTCAGTAATTACTTCATTACGGCATTATCACAAGTGAGGTACTAAGTTACATTCATTAACCTTTGTTTTGCCAAGAGATAGTAAACTCCTGGACTGTTGGCGGTTCTTTTAAGACCATGTTGTCCACAACTGATGTAGACGATAGTGCTGCTCTGAGCATTGATGGGGAGTGTACGAGGTTCATCAATGCGCTATCATTATGT
The DNA here is from genome assembly GCA_027410445.1 of Discoglossus pictus. NCBI lineage: Eukaryota > Metazoa > Chordata > Amphibia > Anura > Alytidae > Discoglossus > Discoglossus pictus. The sequence continues at coordinate 60,352,683 of CM050175.1, read as the reverse complement.
TATTTGTAGTGGGAACAATGATCCAGAAGTAATTCAGTCTATGAATGTCATGTCGTTATGCTCTGTGTGGTCTCATAGCATGTTATGCTCTGCTGGATGTAATAAAAGAGAGAAATATATCATTTTAGGACAGGTTCTTAGCGTTATTTCCACTCTTGTCAGAGGATGAAAGTAAATTTAAGAATACCGTTCAACCTTCATGTATTAGCCAGATGAACATGTGATCTCCATAATTTAACACAGCAGGCCAGATGTATGAAAGTGCTGGAGAAGCAAACCCTTCTAATGTTATTTTATTGTTATTCTCTCACACTTTGGAATACATAGGAAACAGTGAGAAAAAGTAGAGCTATTGCAAGTTTAAAGAAAAATGCTACTATACACATTTTATAGAAAAAAATCTAATACTTCCTTAACAGGAAGACAAAGGAGAAGAAACTATAGATCTCTGCAACCAGATCATGCCACTACTGATCAGTTCTAAAGTAAAAATATTCAAACTGTAAAAAAGCATGACTTGTAAAAGGTGTTGGATTATCTGTACTATAGTTAACCAACACCTCAATTGCTGGGGAATATGCCATTTTTTATTGCAATTATTTTAGGGTCTAACTAGGTAATGGAAATCTGTTAAACAAGCTGACTTTTCCACTTATTAATAGTGTAGCTTAATTAATTAATAATTCATTCAATACATATAGCATATAATCAAAATAGCTTCACATACAAAACCAGTTTTTATACTAGCCAATCCCTTCACCAATCCTACTAAAACATAGAAGCATATATTTGACAGCAGATAAGAACAAAATAAAGGCTCATCAGGTCTCTACATAAAAGAATGGATTAAGTAAGCCTCGGGATAGTCTTATGGTTATCCTAGGCATGTTTATATTCTTAAATGTGTTTGACTCTACCACTTCACTGCACAGGCAGCAGGACAAGTGTCATGAGAGCCAGGAAAACTGCAGTGCAGAGAGCCATATGGATGTCACAGCATATGGCTGCAGATAGCCATATGGATGTCACAGCATATGGCTCTTTCCTAGCTATGCAGATGGTCAGGAAAGAGGAAAACATCAGTGCTGATAACAAGGGCCCAGGACAGGTGTCACATCAAATGCAGATGACTGGGGAATAGCAACCTATGAAGATAGCGAGGTGGCAGGACCGTTGTTTTGGGAGCCAGGAAAACAGCAGTGCAGCTAACCATTCCCCAGTAGCCAGACACCAGTAAATGCAGATAGCAGGCAGTAGGATTAATGGAAAACTATGCAGGTTACCAGGTAACAGGGCAGATGTCACAGTTGCCAGGACCACAGCAGTGTAAGTAGCCAGACCTCAGGACATGTGTCACAGAGAATGCAAGATAGCTAGCAGCAGAACTAAAAAGAAGTATGCAGCTAGACGGGCACAGCGAAATAGCAAAGAGGTAACTAGGTATACTGGAACAGTTAGCTCCTCAGAGTTAACTAGGAACACAGCAAAACGAAAATAAAGAGCTCCACAGAATGAGAGCACATATAGACAATATGCAGGAAGACTATAGCATGCTCTGTTTATATATCCCTGGTTCCAATTAGGCCAAGTTTGCAAGACAGCTAGAAATTAAACATGGCCCTTTAAATGTATAAATTAGTGTGTGTAGGCCTACATGAACACTCTCAAAAAGTAAGCAGCATGGAGATTGATAAAGGCTTTCCAAAACAAAATGTTTGTCTCTAAACATAAACATTAAAACTAGAAACTTATTTCCCTGTATTATTTTATTAAAGTAAAGGGATAACACTACATATGCATGATTCATGATTAGTACAGCCATTTCACTATTAACATTCCTCTGTTGTTTGTAAGATCTCTTACTAATGCTGCAGTCGCAGATTTACATGCAAAATACGTCCACACATGCTTTAGACCATGTGCTTTATGGTAAATGTATTTACGAATGCTGTCTGAAAATTAGTGACCAGGAAAAGGCAGATGAGCTAAATAGGTTCTTTTCTTCGGTATACACAAGGGAGGTACCAGTGGTTGGGACACTGCGACATAATGGGGCTACACTACCTTTGCCAAATAATTGGTCAACACAGGAAGTAATCCAAAAGAGGTTGGAAAAAATAAATGTTAATAAAGCCCCGGGTCCTGATGGAATACATCCACGGGTACTAAGGGAACTGGGTTCTGTAATAGCCAAACCATTATATTTAATTTTTCAAGATTCACTCAACACAGGGTCTCTACCAGATGACTGGAGAAAAGCTGATGTGATACCTATATTTAAAAAGGGAGCACGAGCAAATCCGGGGAATTATAGACCAGTGAGCCTCACTTCTGTAGTGGGGAAGCTTTTAGAAGGGTTAATAAGGGATAATATACAATAATATGTCTATTTGAACAGGATTATAAGTAGGAGTCAACATGGGTTTATGAGGGATAGGTCATGTCAAACAAATCTAATTAGTTTCTATGAGGAGGTTAGTAGGAACCTGGATCAAGGCAACTCAGTGGAAGTAGTCTTTTTGGATTTTGCAAAGGCTTTTGATACAGTGCCACATGGGAGACTATTGTGCAAACTAAGGGATACAGGAATTGCAGTAAATATCTGCTCATGGATTGAGAGCCAGCTAAAAGACAGGAAGCAAAGGTTTGTTGTAAATGGAACATACTCCGATTGGACTAATGTGGTAAGTGGGGTTCCTCAGGGTTCAGTATTAGGTCCTCTCCTTTTTAACATATTTATTAATGACTTAGAGGTAGGATTGGAGTGTGGGGTCTCCATTTTCGCTGATGACACAAAGTTGTGCAAGGTAATTAAATCAGAAAATGATGTGCTTTCCCTCCAAGGTGATTTACATAAAATTGAGGAATGGGCATCTAAATGGCAGATGAGATTTAATACGAATAAATGTAAGGTTATGCATCTGGGAAGGAAAAATAGCCATGCAATTTATAATCTTAATGGAGCAAATCTAGGTGTATCAGATATTGAAAGGGATTTGGGAGTGCTTGTGGACAACCACCTAGGTAACATTGCTCAAAGCCAAGCAGCAGCTGCAAAGGCAAATAAAATATTAGCATGTATTAAGAAGGGTATAGAAGCCAGGGAAGCAAATATAATTCTGCCACTATACAAATCTCTAGTACGCCCTCATTTGGAATATGGAGTACAATTTTGGGCACCACTTCATAAAAAGGACATTTTAGAGCTGGAAAAGGTACAGAGAAGGGCAACAAAACTAATAAGGGGAATGGAGGGGCTAAGTTATGAAGAAAGACTAACCAAATTAAACTTATTTTCTCTAGAAAAAAGGCGTCTAAGAGGAGATATGATTACCTTATATAAATACATCCAGGGTCAGTATAAAGATTTGTCGGGGGAGCTTTTTGTGCCAAGAGGTTTTCAACTGACAAGAGGACATCCCTTGAGGTTAGAAGTAAAAAGATTCCACCTCAAAGAAAGAAAAGGGTTCTTCACAGTAAGGGTGGTTAATCTGTGGAATTCTCTACCAGAGGAGGTGGTGACAGCGGATTCGATAGATAACTTTAAAAGGGGACTAGATTTATTTCTAATTAAAAAGGGAATTCAGGGTTATAAAGGATAATTAGAGAGACAGTAATGATCCAAATTTTTAACATTTCCCCTTTAGACAATTTGCTAAGTCTCGCTTGTGTTTTTTTTTTTTTTTTTTCTATTTGCCTTCCTCTGGACTAATTAATAATAATAAAAAAATAAAAAAAATAATTGATTAATAATTAATTAACAACTAATGAATTAATAGTTAATCCGCATATTGCAGATCAAAGGAGATCTTAAAAGGTTGAACTTGATGGACTGAAAGTCTTTTTTCAACCTTAAATACTATGTAACTATGTAACATTTGATAGCAAAATCCCCTGTGACTTCACATTGTCAAGTAAAATGCAAGTATGTACAAGCGGAAATAGAAAATGTGTTGTAAAATACAAGATTGCTTAAACTGTTTTTTTTATTTTTTTATTTCATTGATACTTTAAGTAAGGCAAGGATCACTGCACTCTTCATCTATTAAAAAATGTAAAAGGTTTGTGAATACAGCGAGGTTGGGAGTTTCAAGGTATTGATTCTGCAACATACTCTTTGCATTCATTGTGATATTAGTAAATAGTATTTTTTTCTATCAGCTGTACTCCCATCACTCTCCTACCTTTACCTTTACATTTAAATTCATTTTGTTTTTAATATACAGAATTTCTCATATCCTTTACTTACACTCCCTCTTCTGTTCTCACATACACTCAGTGTAACCCATTCTCAGCTCCCCTTCCACTGTCAGTCTCTTTCTCATAGGTAACTGCATCATCATTTGTATCCAAGCATGAGTTGGGTAACTTCTGCTCAACCTGTGCTTCAATCCAGAGTGATACTTGCATTACTGCTGAAGAGCTCATCCTCCTTGGGTCACAGGAATGAATGCATCTGATATTGACGCAGGCAATGTGGTATCATATCTGATCAGCCTAGTACGAGCATCGTCCTAGTCGGAGGGCTTGCTATCCTACTGATAATTTGTCTTGTTATATGAATAGATTGTGAGCATTACTCTCCTCTCTGACTCTTCCATCCTGACCCTTGCCTAATATAAGATACCTATGTGTCTGCCACCAGCACTGACAGTTTGCCTGTTCCTAAATACATCTTGCCTACCACCAACACCGGATTTGGGTTACGATTACTCTTTGCCTCTTATATCATCTGCCTGATGGGTCCATATTCTTTATCATCTACAAGTTTAACAAACTTATACTCTCTTACACTGTTACTTCTTATTATTTCATTTTCTGTCTTTGCTGTTCTTTTTCCTCCTTGCCACCACCATACCCTTTCTCATACTCTTTCTATTGCTCTTATTCCCCCACCCATTATGTTTCTTTCTTTCATTCTCAACTATGATCTACTGCACTACTTATTTCTCCATGTTTGTCTCCTCTTTTCTCCCACTCCTTCCATCCTCCACTTTCATGCCATTTCACTCATGCTCTTTATTTATTTCTCACGCTCACTCCTTCTCACATTACATTTTGCCTTCACCCTTGCTCTCATTCACTCAATCATGCTGTCTCTATTCCCCTATATTTAAACCTACAGGCTCCACAAATCCTACAGTCCACAAATCCATTTAAACTCATATGATCTGTCCATGATGATTAGGATTTTTAAAATAGGCCATTACACTGGTTACATAATGACTCCTATCAGGACTGCCAGCTGGGCATATGTGATTGTGGTATGGGGAAAGTATACCTTGTCTGCCCAACCTATGTAGGGACTTGGCTCAGTAGTTGTTTATAATTATTTAATGTTGTTATGTTAATTGGGTTACTGTATGCTATCCTGCATGTTCAGTTGTGGGTTAACTGACAGTTGGGACTCAGTCATGTAATCTGTAACTGTCATATATAGAGTTAGTTATGCTCCAGACTTGATAGAGTGAGGGTCGCAGATATCACCGTCTCTGACAAAATGAATATGTATGAATTTCAACAGCAATAAAAGCAGTTCCTGATTCTTTTTTATATGCTGATCCTGTGTTCATATTTTTGAATACTGTATTAATCTAAGAGGATTTTAGCGATAAATGCTACCTTGGTGAAGGGATCAAAAATAATCTGAAAGATCTGTTGGGTTGGTTTGGCCATAACAGCCTTATCAAGCCCAACTGAAGAAAGCAAAACCCCACCATTGGTGGAAGAAGAGGGATTACTTCATCAATTATTCAAGACAGTAGCCAGAATGGCATATGGAAACTCATCCAAGATAGACATTAAGTACTTTCATCGGCTTGGAGGAGATGCAGAGACAGACAGGCAGTTTGCCCAGTACTATCAGACGAAGTCCCTGATTTCCTGCAGACAGAGGTGATTGAGGAGAAAAGGAACCCGATCACAAGGAGGAAGGAGCGGAGAGCACATCAGCTTACAATGGAAGAGGACCTGGTAGAACCTCTTATGCATCAGTTGATGGAATTCCAGGGGCTCAGGCAGGGAAGTGAGCTATCAGAATGGCTGGAGGGACTGGTGTGAGAGGGGATCGCTTTGGAGGAGGAGTATGATTATCTGATGGTGCCAGCTATTGCATTGCAACGGCCTTCCTACTACAGGCTGGAGTTAATACAATGATTAGTGTGTACTTGGGCAGTGAGTAGTGGGCAGGTGAGTAGTAAGAACCTAATAAAAACAGGGGAAGGTGCGAACACTTCTAGCATAAGGGAAGTTCTAGTGAAGTACTAAGGGAAGTACTAGTGTAGCAGTTTAAATATAACGAGGGAGTGCAAAGGGGGAAAACATTGTGGTGCTTTATACATTGTGTTACCCACTGTAATTATGAGTCAGTCCAGTGGCAACCTCACTCAGTGTACATCCTGTCATATGTATGCACTACTGGAACAGATGATCCAGGGTCCATATCTCTGTGACAGGTGTGAGCATGTTGCCTATCTTGAAACTGGAGAACTGGAGAGGATAAGTGCAGCACTTAGTGTTATTGTTCCACTGGAAAGGGGGATGGTGCTCACGGCTGAGGCTAGTGAGGATGTCCAGGGAGGTAGCTGGGTTACAGTTACAAGGAGAAGCAGTGGGAACAGAAGCAGGAGGGAGGCCAGTTCTGAGTTGGCACGCATCAACAGATTTGCCAGATTGAGTGAAACTGTTTGGGATGTCCATTCAGGAATGGCACTGCCAGATAGAGCTGTTCCTTCTAACAGACGGGAGAACAGTTCTACTGGAGGAGTGGGAGGGCAGAATAGGCAGAGCAACAGGCAGGTTCTGGTGGTTGGGGACTCTATTATTAGGAAAGGTAGACAGGGTGATTTGTCACCCGGATCCCAGCAATCGAACAGTTTGCTGTCTCCCGGGTGCTCGGGTTCGGCATGTTATGGATCGGGTAGACACATTATTGGGAGGGGCTGAAAATGAACCGGCGGTCTTGGTACATATTGGTACCAATGACAAAGTTAGTGGAAGATGGAGTGTCCTAAAGAAGGATTTTATAGAACTAGATAACAAGCTGAAGGCAAGGACCTCCAAGGTAGTATTTTCTGAGATAGTACCAGTGCCACATGCTAGCCCAGGGAGGCAGAAGTAGGTTAGGGAGGTTAATGCATGGCTAAAAATGTTGTGCATTAAGGAGGGGTTTGGGTTTTTAGAGCACTGGGCTGACGTCTCACTTGGGTACAATCACTATAGCAGGAATGGATTGCACCTTAATGACGAGGGAGCTTTTGTGCTAGGGGATATGATGGTAGAATGGCTGGGGGAGTTTTTAAACTAGTAGGTGGGGGGGAGGGATGAGATAGAAGTAATGGGGTAGTAAGTGTAAATCCTTACTAAATAAACATACTCATCTGCATGTACCAAGTGGAAATAAAATGAATAGGAGTAAATCACATCCCATGTGGCTTAACAATGAGTTAAAGATCATGATGAGGAAAAAGAAACATGCATTTAAATTATACAAGAAGGAGGGAACAGAGGCAGCTTTATGTGACTATAAGGAAATCAACAAGGCTTGCAAAAGGGCTAATAGACTGGCTAAAATAGAAAATGAGAAGTCAGTTGCAAAGGAAAGCTAACCCTAAAATATTTTTTTAAATATATTAATTGGAAGAAGGCGAGGAAGCAAGCTATAGGAACATTACAATGTGACACAGGCCGTCTGATAATTAGTGACAAGGAAGAGGCAGATGAGCTAAATAGGTTCTTTTCGTCGGTATACACAAGGGAGGTACCAGTGGTTGGGACACCACAACATAATGAGGCTACACTACCATCACTAAATAATTGGTTAACGCAGGAAGAAATCCAAAAGAGATTGGAGAAAATAAATGTTAATAAAGTCCCAGGTCCTGATGGAATACATCCAAAGGTACTGAGGGAGCTGGGTTCTGTAAAAGCCAAACCAGTATATCTAATCTTTCAAGACTCACTCACTACAGGGTCTCTACCAGATGACTGGAGAAAAGCAGAGGTGATACCTATATTTAAGAAGGGAGCAAGAACAAATCCGGGGAATTACAGACCAGCGAGCCTCACATCTGTAGTTGGGAAGCTTTTAGAAGGTTTTTTTTTTTTTTTTTTTTTTCATCTTTATTTTTTTATTCATATAAATATGTCTATACAGAAAAAAAGAGATAAAACAAATAATGTGTTTGCAATGTACAAAAAAATAAATAAATAACAAACAACACATAAACATTACAGAGCAGGATCTTATTGTCCCAACTTCCTTGATATCCCTCAAATTTTAGTTATATTATTAAGATCTACAGAGACAGAAGAAAAACAGAAGAGAGCAAAAAGAAGAAAAAAAAAAAAAGAAAAAAAGAAACCGTCATGGAAACACTACTAAGGAGACATCCACATCCGCAAACTCTCTAACTTAATGCCAGATATTGGTCCCAAAGCTGCCATTTTATTAGACGAGTGGCCTTAGGAGTATTATCCCATACGTTATCGGACATTTCTGTTCTCATCATTTCTCTATTTTTTGAGATGGTGTTCTCTAATTCTTTCCAAGAAGGTACCTGTGGTTGTTTCCAGTATTTCAAGAGTAACCATTTGGCAACTAGGCATATGTGTGATATTAGATATCTTTCCCCTAATGGGAATTGTTCCATTTGCGTATGTAAAATGAATTTTAACGGGTTACAGATAATTTGTTTACCAATAAGAACAGATAGTTCTTGGCTTAATCTCATCCAGAATTTTTTAATTTTTTTACAGTCCCACCACATATGGAGGGTTGTACCTGGTAGTCCACATTGTTTCCAGCATAGACCATCTAAATTACTATATATTTTTTTTAATTTATTGGGAACATAGTACCATCTGTGGATTAATTTTACCATCATTTCATTATATGAGGAGTTGATTGATGAGTTCTTAACCGTACTAAAAATTTTAGTCTAGTCTTCCTCTAATATTGTAATTTTCATGTTAACTTCCCAAGCTAATATTCCCAAGCTTTTATCAAAGGTAATATTTTTGTCAATTATATTACTGAATTTGGAAATTATATGTGACGATTCACCTTTGATTAGATATTCTTCCATTTTCCACATTTTGTTCATATTAGTAATCTTATATCCTGATAAACTAAGGTACCTTTGTAATCCTTTGTACTCTAACCACGTTATTTTATCTAAATTTAATTTCTCTTTAATTCTTTTCAGTTCCAATAGATTTCCTTTTTCTTATAAGTCCCCCACGTTTCTAATATTATGTGATTTTAGTAATGATATAAATAATCCATTTGAGTTATTATTCAGAAAATCTATTTTGAGCTCCACTGCTGTTTATACTTAGCAATCCATAGTATATTTTTTATAGATGATCTACCCGATAGGGAGTCATCTTGGAATATTTTGTATGTAATTATATCCAGCTACTTGTGTAAGTATAATTTTTTTATTTAGCTCTTTAATAGAAGGAGAGCTTAATCCCCCTTTCTCAAGTTTCTTACATATTATGGATTTTTTAACTCTTTTTTTTTCCGCCTGATATATAAAATCATCTAGTGTTTCTTGAATGATTTTTATATAATAAGCCAGTATTTTGCCCGGGAGACACCTCATTATGTAAGTGATTTTAGGGATTAGGTTCATATTAACTGCATTTATTCTAGATATCCATGATAACTGTAAAGATCTCTAGTCATTCAACAGTTTTCTAATTTGTTTCAATATTTCATTATAATTATCTTTAAAGATATTTTTTATGTGACCTGGAAATCTTACCCCCAGGTGTACTATATGGAAAGAATTCCAACAATAAGAGTATAAATTCACTAACCTATTTTTTTCCTCTGATGATATATTACAGGTTAGTACTTCCGATTTCTGTTGATTAATCTTAAAATAGGAAAATTTGCCAAATTCTTCAAGAGCGGTCTGCAGAGCTCTACAGGAATGTTCAGGGTTTGTTATTGTTATTATGATGTCATCTGCATATGCCATTATCTTGTATTCCTCTTGTCCTATTTCAATTCCTATAATTTCTGATGATTCTCTGATAGTTATCAGTAAAGGTTCGAGGAATAAAATAAAAAGCAGGGGAGATATTGGACAGCCTTGACGAGTACCATTAGTTATTAGAAATTTGCCCAAGCTATATTGTGGAGATGAAATATGTGCTATGGTATTTGAATACAGGGCTTTTACTGCTGATGAGGCAAAGCTTTCCAAGCCACATCTCTCCAGAACACCCTCCAAGAAATCCCACCTGACCCTGTCAAAAGCTTTCTCTGCATCTAATGACAGGGTCAGGGAGGAGATCCTCTTTTTCTTTACATAGGTCAAGATGTCCAATAAACGTCTGGTATTATCCGACGCTTGTCTATTCGGAATAAATCCCGTTTGATCCGGTTCTATTAAGGTAGATATGATCTTGCTTAATCTATTTGCCAAAATTTTAGAATAAATTTTAATATCGACGTTGATTAAGGAGATTGGGCGGTAGTTTTTATATTCTTCAGGGTTTTTCCCTTGTTTCAGTATACTAACTATTTTTATTTCCGTTAATTCTGATGGTATCAATCCTTCCCGTTTTATCTCGTTAAAGAGATTACATAAAGTACTATTCAATTCTTTGCTAAGGTATCGATAGAATAAATTATCAAACCCGTCTACCCCGGGGGTTTTATTTTTTTTACTTTTGGACACAATTTCGATTATCTCTATACTTTCTATTTGTTTATTCAGATAACTAAGCTGTTCTTCCGATACTTTGGGGAACTTAATCTTATCTAGGTATTGTTTAATCTCTTCTATTCCTGGCTTAACTACTTGATGATCTTTCTCTAAATTATATAAGTTACTGTAATATTCTTGGAATATTGTTCCTATCTTGTCTGGGTGAGATTGAGGAATGTTGTTTACATCTAAAAAAAATTCAATATTATTTTTGATGTATTGTTTCTTCAATTTGTTAGCCAGGAATTTACCTGATTTTCCCCCTTCGAGAAATTGTGTCCGCTGAAATTTCCATAGTATTTTATCTGATTGAAGCTGAATAATTTTTTGTATTTTAGTGTTTATGTCTTTTATTGCTTTACTATTCTCATTATTTGGTGTCCCCCTAAAGATATCCTTCATCCTATTTAGTTCCAAATAGAGTGTCCTTAAGGACTTGCCTCTTAGCCTTTGCATTTCAGCTGCTTTTGCAATAAATATGCCCCTCATATATGCTTTATACGTACACCACAGGGTTATATCTGAATTAACGGATGACTTGTTAATTTTAAGAAATTCCATAGTTTCCTTTTTCAAATATGTAACAAATTCTTCATCTTTCAAGAACCAGGAATCCATCTTCCAACTACTCTTTTTTCTTCGATTATTTGTATTTAGATCTTGTATAATTAATTCATTTAGAGAGTGGTCTGACCACGGGGTAGATCCGATGTTTATCTTTTTAATTACTTTTAAAGTTGGAAGATCGGTTAGTATATAGTCAATTCTAGAAAATGAATTATGTCGATATGAGAAGTGGGTATATTCGCGTACACCTGGATGTAAGATCCTCCATGGGTCAATCAAGTTATTATCCTCTTTAATTTTGCGAAATGCTTTTGAGGTACAATTTGTTTGAGATACTAATTTGTTAGCCCAGACTATTTGTTTATCTAAATTATCATCTAATATCATGTTGAAGTCGCCACAGATTATTAACCAGCCTCCTTTGATTCTATTAATCTCTTTAAGGAGATTTTTAAGAAACCCTATTTGGCCTTTATTTGGTAAATATGCATTAACCAGTGTTGTTAGAAACCCATCAATCAGTCCAGTCCATATTATATATCTACCCTCTGGGTCGATCTTACTGCCTTCTTCTGATATTTTCAGGCTATTTTTAAATAAGATTGAAACCCCTTTTGATTTTTTCTTAAAGGTAGAGTCTATTCTAGTTGTAAATTTTGTATTATTCATATATTTTAGGTTTTCCTGTTTTAGGTGTGTTTCTTGCAGACATAACATTTCAGCATTTAATTTGTTGTACTCTAAAAAGGCCGTTTATCTTTTTGTTGGAGAATTAAGACCATTAACATTATGTGAAATTATTTTTATTTGCATTTTACTTTATTAAAAAGATACCAGAGTAAATGTGTGTGATATTCCTTGGGTGTCTCCATGACTCGAAGAGAAAAAAGGGGAGAAAAAGATAGAAGAAAAGAAAAAAACACAAATAAAAAAGGATAGACCCGCAAAACCAACAAAATAATCCTAAAAACCAGCTGTAAATTAAAACAAAATGTCAGCTGATATTTTACAAGACGCATTAGATATTAGGAAGTGAAAATGTGTCGCTCTGTTTCTGAGCGAGGGGATAGGGTCTAGCGTACAGATATTAAAATTAGATTTCAGGAGAATATACAAAAATATGGTACATTCACTGCACACTACCCTTAAGATGGATATCTTTATTCCTCGGACAGTCGAGAAGGGAAATCTCCTTAACTATGAACTTTAGATTTGTCAGTTTTAACTTGAGCATAGCTCCCCCTTTATGTAGTCATATCTAACTTATTCAAAATGTTGACCTTCCAGCTAATAGCAAATCTGTATTTATTACTTTCCAATAAAGTAGTATACTTTATATATGCCGCTAATATATTCCATATATACCTCTATTTTTTACCTTAATTACCTTTTCTGATATTATTATATAGTATTAATTATAATTTCCATTCTAGAGACATTTGCTTAGGGGGATTCTAACCTAGTGAGTGTGTCTAATCCTAATCTTATTACTACGCTCTACTACTCCATTTATATTACTTTCATAAGAGGGAAAAGTGTGCTTGTTTACCCTATCTATCTTTTAGATTATATTTTATGTGATATACTAATATTTCTAATTTTATCTTAAACCCACATAATCGTAATTCTTTACGTTTGATGAAAAAAAAAATTTCCACTTGTGCTTAGAATATTTCTATTATTATTATGACCAGCTAACTATAGTCATCTATATAAAAATCTTTGTGTTAGTGAGTATCTACCTGTCCCCTTTTAGAAGGGTTAATAAGGGACAGAATACAAGAATATGTCTATTTGAACAAGATCATAGGTAGCAGTCAACACGGATTTATGAAGGATAGGTCATGTCAGACCAATCTCATTAGTTTCTATGAGGAGGTTAGTAGGAACTTGGATCAGAGCCACTCAGTGGATGTAGTCTTTTTGGATTTTGCAAAGGCTTTTGATACAGTGCCTCATGGGAGACTTTTGAGCAAACTAAGGGATACAGGAATTGCAATTAATATATGCTCATGGATTGAGAGCTGGTTAAAAGACAGGAAGCAAAGGGTTGTTGTAAATTAAACATACTCAGATTGGACTAATGTGGTAAGTGGGATTCCTCAAGGTTCAGTATTAGGTCCTCTCCTTTTTAACATATTTATTAATGACGTAGAAGTAGGACTCGAAAGTAGTGTCTCCATTTTTGCTGATGACACTAAGTTGTGCAAGGTAATTAAATCAGATAATGATGTACTTTCCCTAAAAAGGTATTTGCATAAATCAGACAAATGGGCGGCTAAATGGCAGATGAGATTTAATACAAATAAATGTAAGGTTATGCATTTGTGAAGGAAAAATAGCCATGCAATTTATAATCTTAATGGAGCAAATCTAGAGGTATCAGATATTGAAAGTGATTTGGAGTACTAGTGGACAACCACCTAGGTAGCTGTGCTCAAAGCCAAGCAGCAGCTGCAAAGGCAAGTAAAATATTAGCATGTATTAAGAAGGGTATAGAAGCAAATATAATTCTACCACTATACAGTTCCCTAGTACACCCTCATTTGGAATATGGAGTACAATTTTGGTCAGCACTTCATAAAAAGGAAATTTTAGAGCTGGAAAAAGTACAGAGAAGGGCAATAAAACTAATAAGTGGAATGAAGGGGCTAAGATATGAAGAAAGACTAACTAAATTCAACTTATTTTCGCTAGAAAAAATGAGTCTACGAGGGGATATGATTATGTTATTTAAATACATCCAGGGTCAATATAAGGCTTTGTCAAGTGAACTTTTTGTAGCAAGAGATTTTCAACTGATAAGAGGACATCCTATGAAGTTAGAGGAAAAAAGATTTCACCTTAAACAAAGAAAAGGGTTCTTCACAGTTAGGGTGGTTAAACTGTGGAATTCTCTAGCAAAGGAGGTGTGACAGCGAATTCGATAGATAACTTCAAAAAGGGGTTAGATATATTTTTTAATAAAGAGGGCATTGAAGGTTATCCTAGATAACTAGCGAAGGCATATTGATCCAGGGAGAAATGTAATCGCCAGTTTCTGGGGTCAGGAAGGAATTTTGCTTTTTTTCCCCTTATTAAACAATTGGCAAAGTTTCAATGTTTTTTTTTGTGTTTGCCTTCCTCTGGATCAACTAACACTTAATAACAAATAATCCACATATTAAAAAGATCAAGAGAGATCTAAAAAGGTTGAACTTGATGGACTAACTCTTTATTCATCCTCAAATACTATACTATTGATATCTAATTAACAACTAATTAATGAATAACTAATCCGCATATTGCAGATCAGAGGAGATCTTAAAAGGTTGAACTTGATAGACTGAAGGTCTTTTTTCAACCTCAATTACTATGTAACTATGTAACTATGTAAGTGTAGGAGGGGTAAGAAACTTATTAAATAGTCATGGGGGGAGGGTTAGCACAGTCTGTAGGGAGATATTGCTATGTAACTCAAGTACAGTGGCAGGCACTTCAGAACTACAGACTTATAACATAAGGTGTATGCTTGCTAATGCCAGAAGCTTGCCAGGAAAAATGGGAGAGTTAGAATTATCAGCAGTTAATGAGAAATGGGATTTAATAAGCATTACTGAAACGTGGTGGGATTAATCTCATGACTGGACTGTTAATTTGGATGGTTATAACCTATTTAAGAAAGATAGAGGCAATGGTAAAAGAGAAGGAGACATTTGTCTGTATTTTAAGCCTAAACTTAAGCCTATAGTCAGAGTAGATATTTATGGTGGAACTAGCGGTAATGTTGGATTTTTGTGGGTAGAGTTAAAAAGTGGAGGAGCAAATTCTAAAAGAAGATTAGTAGGAGTATGCTATAAACCGCCAAATATAATTGAAAGTAAGGAAATGCAATTATTGTTAACGATTGGAAATGCAGCTAAGCATGGGCAAGTTCTAATAATGGGAGATTTTAATTACCCTGAAACAATCTGGATAAATGAGACCAGCAGTTCAGCTAAGGGGAGCAGGTTCTTGCGTACACTCAGAGATCATTATCTGGCCCAGGTTATACAAGAACCTACTAAAAATGAGGCTATCTTGGATTTAGTCATCACAAATAATATTGATATAGTATCAAATGTTAAAATAGGGCAAGCTTAGGGAAACAGTGATGACAACACAGTCTCATTTGAGATTTAATTAAAAAAAAGATAACTGTAAAGGGCTAACGAAAACTCTTAATTTTAAAAGGGCAGATTTTAACGATCTAAGGGCAGTGATACAACATATAGACTGAGAACTGGTAAGAATACTGAACATAAATGGACAAATCCTTACTAAATATACATACTTATAACCATATACCATGTAGAAATAAAGGTAGGAGTAAATCACAACCCATGTGGCTTAGCAATGAATTAAAGATGAAGATGAGGAGTTAAAAACAAGCATTTAAATTATACAAACAAGAGGGGACAGAGACTAGTTTACGCAAGTACAAGGAAATCAACAAGGCCTGCAAAAGGGCTATTAGACTGGCTAAAATCAAAAATGAAAAGATAGTTGCAAAGTAGAGTAAGACTAACCCTAGAATATTTATTAATATATTAATGAGAAGAAGGCCAGGAAGGAAGCTATAGGAATTTCAATGTGACACAGGCCGTCTGATAATTAGTGACCAGGAAAAGGCAGATGAGCTAAATAGGTTATTTTCTTCGGTATACACAAGGGAGGTACCAGTGGTTGGGGTCACTGCAACATAATGGGGCTACACTACCTTCACCAAATAACTGGTTAACACAGGAATAAATCCAAAAGAGGTTGGAAAAAATAAATGTTAATAAAGGCCCTGGTCCGGATGGAATACATCCAAGGGTACAGAGGGAACTGGGATCTGTAATAGCCAAACCATTATATTTAATTTTTCAAGATTCACTCAACACAGGGTCTTTACCAGATGACTGGAGAAAGGCAGAGGTGATATCTATTTTTAAGAAGGGAGCAAGATCAAATCCGGGGAATTATAGTCCAGTGAGTCTCACTTCGGTAGTGGGAAAGCTTTTAGAAGAGTTAATAAGGGATAATATACAGTAATATGTCTATTCAAACAGAATTTTATGTAGAAGCCAACATGGATTTATGAAGTATAGGTCATGTCAAACAAACCTAATTAGTTTCTATGAGGAGGTTAGTAGGAACCTGGATCAAGGCAACTCAGTGGATGTAGTCTATTTGGATTTTGCAAAGGCTTTTGATACAGTGCCACATGGGAGACTATTGTGCAAACTAAGAGATACAGAAACTGCAGTAATTATCTTCTCATGGATCGAGTGCTGGCTAACAGACAGGAAGCAAAGGGTTGTTGTAAATGTAACATACTCCGATTGGACTAATGTGGTAAGTGGGGTTCCTCAGGGTGCAGTATTAGGACCTCTCCTTTTTAACATATTTATTAATGACTTGGAAGTGGGATTGGAGTGTGGTGTCTCCATGTTTGCTCATGACACAAAGCTGTGCAAGGTAATTAAATCAGAAAATGATGTACTTTCCCTCCAAAGGGATTTGCATAAAGTAGAGGAATGGGCATCTAAGTGGCAGATGAGATTTAATACGAATAAATGTAAAGCTATGCATGTGTGAAGGAAAAATAGCCATGCAATTTATAATGTTAATGGAGCAAATATAGGGGTATCAGATATTGAAAGAGATTTGGGAGTACTTGTGGACAACTGCCTGAGGCAACGGAAGCAAATATAATTCTCCCACTATACAAAGCCCGAGTACGCCCTCATTTGGAATATAAAGTACAATTTTGGGCACCACTACATAAAAAAAGGACATTTTAGAGCTGGAAAAAGTACAGAGAAGGGCAACAAAGCTAATAAATGAAATGGAGGGGCTAAGTTATGAAGAAAGACTAACAAAATCAAACTTATTTACTCTAGAAAAAAGGCATCTATGAGGGGATATGATTACCTTATATAAATATATCCAGGTTCAATACAAGGCTTTGTCGAGGGAACTTTTTGTGCCAAGAGGTTTTCAACTGACAAGGGACATCCTTTGGGATTAGAAGTAAAAAGATTTCACCTTAAACAAAGAAAAGGGTTCATCACAGTAATGGTGGTTAATCTGTGGAATTCTCTACCAAAGGACGTGGTGACAGTGGATTTGATAAATAACTTTAAAAAGGGATTCAATATATATTTAAATAAAAAGGGCATTAACGGTTATCCTTTATAAATAGAGAGGGAGTATTGATCCAGGGATGAATCCGATCTCCTTTATCTGGGGTCAGGAAGGAATTTTATATTTTTTTCCCTGTTGAGAAAATTGGCAAAGTTTCACTGTTTTTTTTGTTTCCCTGTTTGTCATCCTCTGGATCAATTAACAATAAATATGTGTATTGCAGATCAGAGGAGATCTAAAAAGGTTGAACTTGATGGACTAAAGTCTTTTTCAACCTAAATTACTATGTAACTATGTGACTCCAGGGTGCAAGGTGATCCAGCATGTGGCATTGGGCCTATAGAACAGTGAGTGCATGTGGGTGATCCCGTATAATCAGCACTGCCAATATTTAGGATTAAAACCAGGGTCCAAGGAGGCTGCGTTTATTGAACCCTTACTCCAAGAAGGGTTGGAGCTGCAAGCCAGTTAAATGAAGCTGCTGGTGGAGGCAATGCTGAGTAGGAGTGGAAGGAGCTCTGCTATTTGGGGGTGGATGAATAAGATGCATCCTGCCACCAAGAGCCCCTAGAAGCATACAGCTGTTTGGATTGGAGTGTATGCAGCCAGGGGTCATAAAACAGTCACAATGGTACCCAGCTAGGCAACATGGCTGACCTCATGCATATGAAAAATGGATAAACCACAATAAGGGCCTAGCAGGTTCCCACATTATTCTAACTGATAATAAGTCCTACTAGAGCTGGTAAGGCCCTGATAACATAACTTAGAGCCTGTGAACCACATTCTCCTGTGTTAATTACATCAACCATATTGCCACCGTACATCAATATCAACACATACATTTTCACCTAGAAACCATGGGCCTTATTCAATTGCTACTTTTTGGAGTTCCGGGCCCACAAGTGGAAAGAGCAAGTTACTTAGCTATTCTATTGCCTCTTACTAGCGGGCCCTGATAGGGTTACTTGCTGCTCGCTACTTTCCATTACAATCCATCAAATCAAAGCTTACTTCCCTCAAAGCCTTTGATCTTTCATGGCGCTAAAATCGCCACTCCACTATTCAATTGTTCCAATTTCCCCTCCTGTCAAGCTTGCAAATGGCTAAACTCTACCCACAGGTTACTCAACCCAAGGAGGTGTCGCAAGGGCTTGCAAAGCCCTCACGTATCCTCCCCACTGCTCCCAAATCAAACCCCCATGATGCGGGGGCCCATCTGGAACACCGCAGCATTTTACATTTTAAATTGGTGCAGAGCAGGTCCTTAAAGTTCCTTAAAGGACCTTAGAGGACCAGCAAGGCTAAAAAAAAGATAACCATAACACTCATAGGGGTCTATACAAACCCCCCTAAGTTTCTAATTAACCCCATTTCTTATGGAGGTCTATACAGACCACCATAAGCCTCTATTTAACCCCATCAGTCCAATAAGGGTCTGTAAAGACCCTTATGGAACAATAATAAACCCTAGCATTAACCCTATAAGTGCCATGAGGGTCCTCCAGGACCCTCATGGCACTACGTACAAGCACTACACTACATTACACTACCTCCCCAATAAACCAATAAATCTAAATAAACCCTCCTCTAACTAATTATCACCTCCACCGTATCCTACATAGGGGTGTATCCAATTCTGATTGGCTGAAGGCAATATCACCCTCTGATTGGTTTAGAAATGTTTGACAGTTACATCAGCCAAACAGAACGAGATATAGGGGTGCCATTTTGATTGGCTCACACCTTGGCGCTTTTTTATTGGCTGAAATATGACTGACAGCAATTTCAGCCAATCACAAGGCGCCATTTTGATTTTTCTACTGGAGTATGTGCGAGAACCATCATTTGTGGTGGGGAGCTCCTCAAGGAGGAGCTCAGTTAGATTTTTAAAATTTTTAGAACGCTGGGTTATTTTTCGTGGGGCAATGCAAGAGATAGTTACATAGTTACATAGTATTTAAGGTTGAAAAAAAGACTTTCAGTCCATCAAGTTCAACCTTTTAAGATCTCCTCTGATCTGCAATATGCAGATTAATTATTAATCAATTATTTATTTATTTATTAATTTACTTTTTTATTTTTATATTTTAATTATTAATTAATTCAGAGGAAGGCAAACAGAAAAAACAACCTAGCCAGACTTAGCCAATCGTCTCAAAGGGGAAAAAAAATAAAAAAAATAATTCCTTCCTGACCCCAGGTACTGGAGATCGGATTTCTCCCTGGATCAATACTGTCTCTCTAATTATCCATGATAACCCTGAATTCCCTTTTTAATTAGAAATAAATCCAGTCCCCTTTTAAAGGTATCTATCGAATCGGCTGTCACCACCTCCTCTGGTAGAGAATTCACAGATTAACCACCTTTACTGTGAAGAACCCTTTTCTTTCTTTAAGGTGGAATCTTTTTACTTCTAACCTCAAGGGATGTCCTCTTGTCAGTTGAAAACCTCTTGGCACAAAAAGCTCCCTTGACAAATCTTTATACTGACCCTGAATGCATTTATATAAGGTAATCATATCTCCTCTTAGATGCCTTTTTCTAGAGAAAATAAGTTTAATTTGGTTAGTCTTTCTTCATAACTTAGCCCCCCCCATTCCCCTTATTAGTTTTGTTGCCCTCATCTGTACCCTTTCCAGATCTAAAATGTCCTTTTTATGAAGTGGTGCCTAAAATTGTACTCCATATTCCAAATGAGGGCGTACTAGAGATTTGTATAGTGGCAGAATTATATTTGCTTCCATTGCTTCTATACCCTTCTTAATACATGCTAATATTTTATTTGCCTTTGCAGCTGCTGCTTCGCTTTGAGCACTGCTACCTAGGTGGTTGTCCACAAGCACTCCCAAATCCCTTTCAATATCTGATACACCTAGATTTGCTCCATTAAGATTATAAATTGCATGGCTATTTTTCCTTCCCAGATGCATGACAAAACATTTATTCGTATTAAATCTCATCTGCTATTGAGATGCCCATTCCTCAATTTTATGTAAATCCCTTTGGAGGGAAAGCACATCATTATCTGATTTAATTACCTTACACAACTTAGTGTCATCAACGAAAATGGAAACACCACACTCCAATCCTACCTCTAAGTCATTAATAAATATGTTAAAAAGGGGAGGTCCTAATACTGAACCATGAGGAACCCCACTTACCACATTAGTCCAATCAGAGTATGTTCCATTTACAACAACCCTTTGCTTCCTGTCTTTTAGCCGGTTCTCAATCCATGAGCAGATATTTACTGCAATTCCTGTATCTCTTAGTTTGCACAATAGTCTCCCATGTGGCACTGTATCAAAAGCCTTTGCAAAATCCAAAAAGACTACATCCACTGAGTTGCCTTGATCCAGGTTCCTACTAACCTCCTCATAGAAACTAATTAGATTTGTTTGACATGACCTATCCCTCATAAATCCATGTTGACTCCTACTTATAATCCTGCACAAATAGATATATTCTTGTTTATTATCCCTTATTAACCCTTCTAAAAGCTTCCCCACTACAGAAGTGAGGCTCACTGGTCTATAATTCCCCGGATTTGCTCTTGCTCCCTTTTTAAATATAGGTATCACATC
This sequence comes from Discoglossus pictus, assembly GCA_027410445.1. Lineage (NCBI taxonomy): Eukaryota > Metazoa > Chordata > Amphibia > Anura > Alytidae > Discoglossus > Discoglossus pictus. Next base: position 60,331,654 of record CM050175.1, on the reverse strand, counting down.
AGCTTTTCTCCAGTCATCTGGTAGAGACCCTGTGTTGAGTGAATCCTGAAAAATTAAATAGAATGGTTTGGCTATTACAGAACCAAGTTCCCTCAGTACTCGTGGATGTATTCCATCAGGATACGGGGCTTTATTAACATTTATTTTTTCCAACCTCTTTTGGATTACTTCCTGTGTTAACCAATATTTTGGCAAAGGTAGTGTAGACCCATTATGTTGCAGTGTCCCAACCACTGGTACCTCCCTTGTGTATACCGAAGAAAAGAACCTATTTAGCTCATCCGCCTTTTCCTGGTCAGTAATTATCAGACGACCAGTGTCACATTCTAATGTTCCTATAGCTTCCTTCCTGGCCTTCTTTCCATTAATATACTTAAAAAATATTTTAGGGTTAGTCTTACTCTCTTTTGCAATTCATTTTTCATTTTCTATTTTAGCCAGTCTAATAGCGTTTTTGCAAGCCTTGTTGATTTCCTTGTAATCCCGTAAAGAAGTCACTGTCCCCTCTTGTTTGTATAATTTAAAAGCATGTTTTTTACTCAGTATCTTGATCTTTAAATTATTGTTAAGCCACAATGGATGGGATTTCCTCCTTTTACTTTTATTCCCACACAGTATATGCCGATGTGTATGTATATTTAGTAAGGATTTAAATGTTGTCCATTTATGTTCAGTGTTTTTACCTATCAGTTCTCTGTCCCAGTCTATACTTTGTATTGCTGCCCTTAGATGACTTTGAGGAGGATGGGGGCACAGCTGTTTTGCCATTTTGGACAGGTAAGTGGCCTTTTAGGTCTATATAATCTTACATGTTGTATTTATTTATGTATTAATTGTACTCTTTCTTTTTATTGTAGGTGTGCCAGACCAGTGGACATTTTTCGATTGGGTTCTTGTTATGGGATGAAGCACAGAAGACCATCATCGCCGGAGGGGCATTTAGGAAAGGCAAGTGGTATAATTTACTATTTATTTATTGCTGGGTGTGGGTTTTTAATTTTATTGTGATAGTGATGTATTTATTTTAGTTTGTAGTTTTTTATTTTCTGTTATGTTATAGATTTTATTAGGGCGTTGGGTAGGTAGTGTAAGGGTTAATAGGGTAGGGCAGGAGAGGGTTTCTAGGATAGAGCTTTACTGGGCACATTAGGGTATAAATAGGCCCAGTTATGGTTAACTAGGACTAGATAGGGTTAAATAGGACCAGATAGGGTTAGATAGGACTAGATGGGGTTTAATAGGACTAGATAGGGTTACATAGGACTAGATGGGGTTAAATTGGTCTAGATGGGGTTAAATAGGACTAGACAGGGTTAAATAGGACTAGATAGGGTTACATAGGACTAGATGGGGTTAAATAGGTCTAGATGGGGTTAAGTGGTTAGTGATAGGGTTGTTTAGGTATGGTGATGGTTAAATAGGGTTATTAGAGGGGTTAATAGACTGGTATAGGGTAGGATAGGGGATAATAATGTAAGGTAGAGGTTAATAGGGAAGGGGTTTATTGGGTACAGTTAGGGTTAATGGGTAATGGGGTATTGTTAGGGTTAATGGGATATAGTAGGGATAATGGGGTACAGTTAGGGTTAATGTGTTAATGGGGTATTGCTAGGGTTAATGGAGTATAGTTAGGGTTAATAGTGTAGTGCTTAGACTTTGTGTCATAAGGGTCCTGGAGGACCTTCATGGCACTTATTGTGTTAATATAGGGTTAATAGTGTCCTATAGGGGTCTATATATATCCCTATTGAACTGAGGGGGTTTATTTTAGTCTCATCAGGGCCTGTATTGACCCCCATGAGTGGGGACCCTGTGGGGGTCCCAATCGGGACCCCCGCATCATGGGGTTGATGTGGGAACCCTGCATTTCCCAAGTCCTATGGGCTTGGAGGTTGTCATGATGACGATCTCTTTTTCCATTGGGTGTTTCGATAGCAGACGTTACGGTCTTCATGTTCAGGCCCGTAGATGCTATTTCCGACGGCAGGGTTTGCAACTATCAGGAAGGAGGACTAACTTGCAGGCCCAGGCAATTGAATAGGAAAGTAAAAGTAGAGCTACTCGAGCGAGTAGCCCAAAAGTAGCAAATTGGGATTTTACTTGCAAGTAACAACCCCAAATTGAATGAGGCCCCATGACAGTAATTCTATGCACAAAATATCCAGCTGTCCATCCAGTTGTGACATTGAAGCTATAAATACAGTTGTCACATCCTTTTAATGTCATAAAATATAAATATTTAAAAGATAAAATATTTATATATATATATATATATATATATATATATATATTGTAACAGAGAATATATATATATATATTGTAACAGAGCGCCCCCTTCTGACAGGGGGGTGGGGATTGGGTCCGGTTCTCCTTGCTCTTAAAATTATTTATGGAAGAAAACACAGCAGGTCTGTCAGAAGCTTTGTTTTACTGCTGTTTTATTTTGTCAGTACAAACAGAAAGAAAAATAATGCTTATCCTCAGCAACGAAATAGAATTCTACATAAACGGGCTTACTATAACCTGGAACACCCTGATTCGCCCTGACACCGCTTCTCGGCCTGCAGGTAAAATTATACAGTCCACAGTGTAAGCTCTCTGCTTCTTTCTTGTATCTCTTGAGGACCTTTTTCCTTTTCTCTATCTGTCAATAGCGGGTGAAGCATAGGGCCCACCCTTCTCTCCCTTATGCTTCACCCCAGGGACCCTTGTCACCCTCTTGTGATGAGGGATGATTACTCTCTCTTAATACTCTCTTCTCCCTGGTGCATTTGTAATCCTTTTTCTGGGTATGATGAAAATAATATGTATTTGGCACCAACCTTTTATCCCCCAAGTTGTATCCGGTTTATCAGGAATGGGGGGGGGGGGGGGCTTTTGGATGGCTCCTTACTCCGCTTGATTTCTCCTGAACAGAAGTGGGCCGCTCTCTCCTTTAGGAAAGTCTCTCAGTGACACCCTCCTCCTCAGACTGCTAGGCAGAGCCTGCAAACTTCACTAAGCAGCCCTTTTAACTGCTCATGAGCAGGGTCAGGTGTTGGCTTAATTAGGCTGAAGATTTTGGATTAACCTTTTCTATGTCAGTCCAGGGTATATGGCTTTGCTCCATCTGCGGCTTATATATCTTCCCTGATGTACTGTGTTGCAGGTTATCAGGGATTCCTGCTGCACTTTATTACAATATATATATATATATATATATATATATATATATATATATATATATATATAAATATATATATACGTGTGTGTGTGTAGTGGTTCCTTGGCGCAGTTAGGGCACTTGATTTTACTCATTATAATAATGATGACATTCTCATTTCCTATTGGCTCCTAGAGACATTTCTCATCCGTAAACCTTGGTTTGGGTGCGTCTCACACTAAAATCTCTTGCGGACAAGGAGGGAGTGCCATAAAGATTAACATTGAAGTCTAACGTAAAGAAAAATACTTTTGCAGGTGATTTACAGATATGCCGCAGTTTATACCATCCGATAAGTATAGGGCCCAATGCCCTTACCACCAAAAGATTCTGTATGAGAATCTTACTTATGTTATGCACACTTTTTTATTTTCACGATATCAAGTTTCATTGATTCCATAGCTCTGCATAATAGTAAAGGACTATATCAATAAATTATGATAGTACCCAGGAAAAATGACTAACTTCCCATTGTAAAGCTATAAACAAATTCTCACAGCATAAAAATCTATATTTTGTAGGTTTCTTTCAGACTCCAGCTTCATATTTATATATTTATCTATTGCGGTAGCTGAAAATCATAACAAAAACATTCAGATTCCCTCTTTATCCAGTGCTACATTTACACCTGTGGTGCCCCTAGACAAAATTCAGCAGTGGCTCTCACCGCCAAACACACATATGTATATTTTAATATTAAAGGTTTTATAAATTGGTCCAGAGAGTGGTAAACTATATGTAGTTAATGTCATTTGTAAATATGGAAGATTTGTTTATATGTATTATATGCATGTGTGTATATAATTGTATAACCGTTATATTTTGGCACACAGTTCCTCAAGGAACACCTGCCTGCTGTGCCTTATGGGACATCTGGCCTTGGCTTTACACATAATCTAGTCATCTGACAACACTTTCACCAAACATGGAAGACATTTCCATGTGATAAAAGCAGGGGTGGAGCTACTGTAAGTATAGCTTGGGGTAAGAGGAACTTAATTTGTTAGGGTAGAGTGTTAGAAACTTAGAACCACATTCAATTGCAAGCCTGCAACTCGATCGCTGTAGGCGAGTGTGTTGTGGGCTCTCGTTCGTCTCCGATTGCGATGCTCTTCAATTGCTCAAGCCCGCAAGTTACTGTCCCAAAGCTGAAACCGTAAACCATGCACTGGTTCGTAGCAGTTCAGGGCGGGAACATGATAAATGAAGCAAGCCCGTAACCTCCCATTTGGAATCGGCCAATAGAAAATGAGACATTATTACGTCAGTAAAACATGGAGGTTACATGTCATTCAATTTGGTTCGGAGGTCCGATATGCGATCAGACTTGCAAAACCCGCAAAATAAAGAATAATGAAAATGAATGCCAATACAGTTCTAGACCATATGGATCGCCTGATATGTATTAAGTCTTTGATACACGAGATCGACTTAGCCCCGAAATAAAACATAAAAATAAATTTCCTACCGATTTGCGAGTTTAAGACTCTTGTACATAGTTACATGATTACATAGTTACATAGTTACATAGGCCCTCATTCTATTATCGGCCGTAAATCGGCCGCAAAGCTGCGATTCCTTGCGGGGCTCCCGTTACCTTGCAATTCAAATAGACGGCGCCGCAAGGATATCCCCTTACGGCCGTCCGTATATCTTGCAACCGGCTGTAAGCTCAGAAATCTTTAAAAGCAAAAATTAATTCAAGACGGCACTGTAAAGCTCTGTAAATGCTAGGGATCATAATGGGGGACACAAGGATTAATAGCAACCCCCTCTCAAGCTTGCACATCAGCCCAAATCCGATATTTCATTAACTGTTTATTTTCCGTCCGCAGCGTGGGCGGGTCTGAGGTGCTCCAAGCCCTCTGGACTTTTTCCACGGATATTTGACATAAATTAAAATAAAAATTATTTATGAATTTGAGGGTAGGGGAATGTTGTGCTATGAATGCTAACACCTACAAATCACTTTATAGTCTCCTCAGAGTGCAGGATGGCTTTATTATGTGCTTAATTGTGTGCCTACAGGACCTTTTTGCTGCAAGTAAGCTGTGGCTCGGTTTTAGCCTTGCAGAGAGGGTTCCCGGAGCAATTAAATAGCAACCAGGATTTTCTTGCGGCCGAAACTCTTGCGGCAGTTTAAGATCAAAGGCTTTCCTCCGGCGTGTGCGGCCGTAAGGGATAACAAGGCGCCGGCCGCAAGCCTGCCGGAGTCCCCGGCCGGAAGGGAATAGAATAGGCAAATAGCTTGCGGCCGGTCCTTGCGGCCCCTCATCTCCTACGGCCGATAAAAGAATGAGGCCCATAGTAATTTAGGTTGAAAAAAGACTTTCAGTCCATCAAGTTCAACCTGTTAAGATCTCCTCTGATCTGCAATATGCGGATTAGTTATTAATTAATTAGTTGCTAAATAATTATTAATAGTATAGTATTTGAGGATGAATAAAGAGTAAGCCCATCAAGTTCAACCTTTTTAGATCTCTTATTGATCCAATATGTGGACTATTTATTATTAATTGTTAATTGATCCAGAGGAAGGCAAACAGAAAAAAAAAACCATTGAAACTTTGCCAATTTTCTCAACAGGGAAAACAATATAAAATTCCTTCCTGACCCCAGATACTGGCGATTGGATTCATCCCTGGATCAATACTCCCTCTATTTATCCAGGATAGCCCTTAATGCCCTTTTTATTAAAAAAATATATGAAGATTTGTCAAGGGAGCTTTTTGTGCCAAGAGGTTTTCAATTGACACAAGGACATCCTTTGAGATTAGAAGTAAAAAAGATTCCACCTTAAAGACAGAAAGGGGTTCTTCACAGTAAGGGTGGTTAATCTATGGAATTCTGTACCAAGGCAGGTGGTGATAGCGGATTTGATAGATAACTTTAAAAAGGGATATCCTGGATAATTAGAGAGGAGAAATCTGATCACCAGTATCTGGGGTCAGGAAGGAGTTATTTTTTTTCCTTTTTTAGACAATTGGCAAAGTTTCACTTGGGTTTTTTTCTGTTTGCCTTACCCTGGATAAATTAACAACTAATCTGCATGTTGCAGATCAGAGGAGATCTTAAAATGTTGAACTTGATGGGCTAAAAGTATTTTTTTCAACCTCAATTACTATGTAACTATATACCGCTAGGTTTTAACTAGCTAACAACATATAATTGGATTCCTCTACAGGACCCTGAAGGGATCCATTGATACATTGCTGGAAGTCGTGTGTGTAAGAGGGGAGTTTACATTTCAGGTGTGCCATATTTATGCCTTTTGATGCAACATCCTGCTTTGGGGCCAGTGGGGGGCGGGTGTGGGGTTGAGGTGTGGTTCCCATTTCAATTTTATCCAGTTAAAAAACAAAGGCTCTGGACCTCTTTCAACTGATAACAACAAACACCCACTCATCATCCAGCTCTCATGATGTGATGTCGCATAAATAAATGTAATTCCTATACTCATAACCACACCGATCTTACTGTTTCTGTAAAGTAGTACTATCATAAATTGTTATTGCGGGGGCTCCCTAGGGGTATTTAGAACAAAACTAAAAAATAAATAAAAGAATAGTGGTCCTTTTCCTTTTTAAATTCGCCATAAATTCGCCACAAGTAGCAGCAGCAGTGGTGGCCACCAACCACTAGATGGCGCTGTCGATTTTCAGTGCTGATACCATAGAGTTAAAATTAGGTAGACTGTTAGGGATAGGGTGAGGGTTAAGGTGAGGGTTCGGGTTATATCACATCTAACAGTGTATGTTGTATATTAATGGATGTATATTGGTTATATAATTTCATTTAGATATAAAATATACTCCTAACACAGGGTTAAAAAAGCAAGGTAAGTGTTTAGTGAAACTTGGGTTTTCACACACCCATAACAAATGCCAATCACTACAGCTTTCGATCCACTTTGAAGAGTTAGGTATAACACGAGAGAAGGAGCTTTGAGAGACTTCATGAGAAGCTACATTACGGGTTAATACGGGCTATTGAGGACACGTTAGCACCCACTGTCCTTTAGTAAATTCTGCCATTGTATTTAACTTCTTAAACCGACTCTAATAAAATTACATAGAAAAGAAAACTATTTATATCAGGGATGATCTTCTATTAATGATGTATAGCCCTATATGAAACTTGATTGGTTTAAAGGGACATAATTATTTTTAATACCTAAGGTTGAGCTGTATATATTTCAATGCTTTATGTTGCCCAGTTAATCCCCAATCCATTTTACTAACATCTGTGCATTCTTAACATTCTTAGCCACTGCAGGTTCGGCAAAGACAAAACATCCCAAGCACCCTGTAAATAGCACTAAATTCTCGATCCTGCAACAAAAAATGTAAACTTATTTCTTTCGGTTTAGACATTCTAATCTCAAATTAAAAAAAAAGTGAAATATATTACTGCAGAGAAGACAATATAAAAGCATTTGTAGGGATCTTATCATTTATGGTCTTTTCAGGATTTGGAGAAATGTAATATTGATTTCAATAAATGAGGCAATATCATCTGTCTCCTGCTAATTCAGTGTAAGTAAGCAGTTTGAATGTCATAAAAGATGTTAATGTTGCATTCAAAAAGAGTAATAAAACAATGAAACAAGCTTAAAAATGTTTTTTGCACATTTTCTTCTTGATTTTATGATACAATACTACAATACCCCAATGATGTACTTGTTTTCTTGATATTTCTGGCATTCTATAGGCAATTGTGTAGGTTGTCTGTGTGACCAGGGGATTAAATCTTTATAGCAGTTACACCCAGCTCTATATCTCCTGGCCGGAGGCGATGTCTCTATTCTACTTACTACAAAAGACATTGTATCCTCCTAAAACTCCAAATATTAGTTTCCTATCACTCTGAGGCAATGCAGGACATGGATACATATATAAAATAATTAAAGAGACATGGATATATTTTTTTCCTAATAGTGTGACAGTGTGTTTTCTTTTTTATTTAATGTCTCAGGCTCAATAAATTGTTCCACAAGTTTACTTACTGGAGGAGCTTTACCCATGCCATACAATCAACAGCAATCCTGAATGAGTCACTTGTCTACCAGTGAGGCATGCACACTATAATATACTCTGGGCATACCTCCTGAAATTTCAAAAAAACAAAGAAGGGCATTTATATTTACTATTTACTCAGACAAGTAAAGCAGTTCATACATGTGACAGGATGTACACTGAGTGAGGTTGCCACTGAACTGGTCAATAGGGCGGTACTGCTAAGTAACTCAAGTACAGTGGCAGGCACTTCAGAACTACAGACTCATAACATAAGGTGTATGCTTGCTAATGCCAGAAGCTTGGCAGGAAAAATGGGAGAGTTAGAATTATTAGCAGTAAATGAGAAATGGGATTTAATAGGCATTACTGAAACATGGTGGGATGCCTCTTATGACTGGACTGTTAATATGGATGGTTATAACTTATTTAGGAAAAATTGAGGTAATGGAAAGAGGGGAGGATGGATTCGTCTGCATGTTAAGCCTGAATTTAAGCCTATAGTCAGAGAAGATATTTATGCTGGAACTAGTGATAATTTTGAATGTTTGTGGGTAGCGTTAAATAGCGGAGCAGCAAATTCCAAAAGAATATTAGTAGGAGTATGCTATAAACCCCCAAATATAATTGAAAGTGAGGAAATGCAATTATTATTACAGATTGGAAATGCAGCTAAGCATGGGCAAGTTCTAATAATGGGAGATTTGAACTATCCTGAAATAAACTGGGTAAGTGAAACCAGCAGTACGGGTAAAGAGTGCAGGTTCTTGAGTACAATCAGAGATCATTATCTGGCCCAGGTTATACAAGAGCCTACTAGAAATTAAGCTATCTTGGATTTAGTAATCACAAATAACATAGATATGGAATCAAATGTTGGAATAAGGCAACTTTTGGGATACAGTGATCACAACACAGTATCATTTGAGATTGAATTAAAAAAACAAAACTATAAGGAGCCAACAAAAACTCTTAATTTTAAAAGGGCAGATTTTAGTAAAAGGAGTAAATTACTTCCAACGTGGCTTAACAATGATTTAAAGATCAAGATACAGAGTAAAAAACAGGCATTTAAATTATACAAACAAGAGGGGACAGAGACTGCTTTACGGGAGTACAAGGAAATCACTAAGGCTTGCAAAAGGGCGATTAGACTGGCTAAAATAGAAAATTAAAAATTAGTTGCAAAGGAGAGTAACTAACCCTACAATATTTTTTAAGTATATTAATGGGAATAAGGCCAGGAAGGAAGCTATAGGAGCATTACAATGTGACACAGGCCGTCTGATAATTAGCGACCAGGAAAAGGCAGATGAGATAAATAGGTTATTTTCTTCGGTATACACAAGGGAGGTACCAGTGGTTGGGACACTGCAACATAATGGGGCTACACTACAATCACTAAATAATTGGTTAATGCAGGAAGAAATCCAAAAGAGTTTGGAAAAAATACATGTTAATAAAGCCCCAGGTCCTGATATAATACATCCAAGGGTACTAAGGGAACTGGGTTCTGTAATAGCAAAACCATTATATCTAATTTTTCAAGATTCACTTAACACTGGGTCGCTACCAGATGACTGGAGAAAAACAGAGGTGATACCTATATATAGGAAGGGAGTAAGAGCAAAGGCTAGGAATTGTAGACATGTAAGCCTTACTTCTGTAGTGGGAAAGCATTTAGAAGGGTTAATAAGGGATAATATACAAGAATATGTCTATTTAAACAGGATTATAAGTAGGAGCCAACATGGATTTATGAGGGATAGGTCATGTCAAACAAATCTAATTAGTTTCTATGAGGAGGTTAGTAGGAACTTGGATCAAGGCAACTCACATTCGCCAGTATCTGGGTTCAGGATCAAATATTTTTTTTCCCCTTTTGAGACAATTGTAGAAAAATTAACTGGGTGAATTCTCATGTTATACCTTTATTATGTTGTTTAGACAGCAACGACTAAAAACAATTAAAACATAATGTTAAAACCAACTATAACATATAGATATTACATGAGAATTCACCCAGTTAATTTTTTATATAAACAATCTAGTAGTGTTAAGCACTAATGGGAACAAGTACCCTTAGAGGAACTTTGTATACTTTTGAGACAATTGGCATAGTTTCACTTGTTTTTTTTTTCTGTTTGCCTTCCCCTGGAACAATGAACAATTAATTTGCATATTGCAGATCAGAGGAGATCTTAAAAGGTTGAGCTTGATGGGCTAAAATTATTTTTTCAACCTCAATTACTATGTACCTATGTAATAATTATGTATCATTAGGTGGTCTTACCACCATTTGATCAATGTGTAAACTATATTTTACATTAAAAGACCACTTTGGCAATATTTTATTACTATTGAAGAGCATGTTTATTTCTAATACTACAGTACTTTTAAGAACTTAATGATGTTACTGTGGAATTTACCGTTTTGGCTTCAGCATATCAACATCATGAGGTTGGAAGTGTATCTGAACAATGAAACTGTGACTGTTATATCTGCCAGTGCTTTGAGCATGATACAACCACTTAAATATTGTACAGGCAGCATCAGAGAAGAAAGCAATATGGAGACACACAGTAAAGAATAATTACATATTAAGGTTTGCTAAAAAAAGTGTTCCTTTAGGCCCATCAATGTAATTGATTTTATATATGCTTTAATTTTCATAGTATTGTATATGCTGCATAGCAATATCCATTTAAAGTGTGCTTGATTTCCTTTACAGTTTTAACCTTATCCACCTTTACCAATTAGCATTTCTGTAACGCTATAAAGCTATATATATATATATATATATATATATATATATATATATATATATATATATTTATATATTTATTTATATTAAATAAATAGTACATTTGTGTTGACATTTGAATGGCTACAACAAGTTAAAAAATGTGTTTCATGCCCAGAATTCCGAGACATGCAGTTATTACACTGCATTTGGGAACCTTGGCAGAGACATGCAGATGTACCCGCAAAGGCTTTGCTCTTGCAATCCATAACCATATCAAACATATCTTCCCTTCAGCATATGCCCGCTGTATGAAACAGCTTTGAGCAAGCTGGCAATCCCTATCCAGGCATCCACTAACTTCACAGCATAATGTCTCCGCTCTCTTGGCATCCGTAATACTGCTCTCTCTTTGTTCACATCTGATCTAGAAAATCGAACATTTAGAGTCTCCTTTTCTGGCACCTCTTCTTTGCCCATCCCTTTTACTGTTGGCATACCCCAAGACTCAGTTGTAGGCCCATTCCTTTTCTCCATTTATACTTCCTCCCCTGGTGCCCTAACAAAATCTTTTGTATTTCAGTTTCATCTATATACAGATGACACTCAAATCTACCTCTCGGCACCTGAGCATATCCTACTGGATGTCTGCCCGTCATTGCAAACTTAACATGTCTTAGACTGAGCTCCTTATCTTTTCACCCTCTTCCTCAGTTTCCACTCCTCACATATCTCTCACTGTCGACAACTCCATCATCACTTCGACCTCCCAGGCCCGCTGTCGGAATTTTTTTGGACCTACCCCCTCCTTCATTCCTAACATTCACTTAATCACTAAATTTTGTCATTTTAACCTAAAAAATATCTCCATAATATGTCCCTACCTTACACAAGACACAACTAATATACCACAATCAACACAAAGTGTCATGATCCTAACATATAAAACCTTCCACAATATTGCACCCTGCTATATCTCTGCCCTGGTCTCAAAATACGTTCCCACCCACCCTCTTCGTTCTGCTAGCAACCTTTTTCTTTCCTCTGCTCCTATCACCTTCTCACACCACTCCTGCCTTCAGGACTTGTCTCAGGCTGCCCCTATTCTTTGGAACTCATTACCTCGCTCCACTAGACTATCCTCCTGCCTCAAATCTTTCAAAACTCCATTACAAATCCATCTATTCAAAGAAGCCTATCATATTTAGCCTCTAAATGCACAATGCATCTATCACTCTCCTGTACCTCACCCATATCCTTTAGAATGTAAGTTTGCGAGTTTTCAATCATGTTAGGTGCTTTAGGGAAAACACTGTGTGTGTTTGATTAAAAGTTCAATAACAGGGCCCTCCATTCCTTTGCATTGTGTTCAATTTGTCTTTGACTTGTACCTAACCCCTGTATAGCACTACAAATTTGTTTGTGAATTACAAATAAAGGATAATAAAAAGATAAAATAATGGCCTACATTTGCCATGATGGATTCTCATTTTAAAGGGAGTCTTCCAATTACACATAAATTGCTTTTAACTCTCTCCTTGCTATCCTCTCCATCACCCATCTTTCTCCTCTCCATTCCATAATGAACTCCCTTGCTAGACACATTTACCATACTAAACTCTGTGTCTGCAGCTCCTCTCTGTGAGTCACTCCGCTGGCTTCCCATAGCCTCCTAAATAGTAATGAACCTAACATATAAAGCCCTCAACAATAATGCACCCTCTTATATCTCTGCTCTCATCTCAAAACACTCTTCCAACCACCATCTTTTCCCTGCTAATGACCTTATTCTTTCCTTGTCTCTTATCATCTCCTCTCACTTCCACCTCCAGGATTTTTCTTATGCTGCCTGTATTCTATGCAACTCCTTGCTTTATTTCACTAGACTATTCTCCTGCCTCAAATCCTTCAAAACCTCACAAAACAATGTGCATAAAGAGGATTATTAGCTCCAGGCTTAATATACACAATGCATCTATCACAACTTTACATCTTTACTTTACTTTACAGCCATACCTGTTAGACTGTAAGGGCCTCATTCAAATGCAATTTGGCCAATTGAATAGGGCTCTATAGAGGCACAGAGCATATTTTTTTACAGAAGTTTTTAGTTCATGAACTCCTATCCAAAAGCAATGTCTTCACTAACTAAAAACTTCTGTAGAAAAACTATGCTATGTTCTTATATAGAGCTCTATTCAATTGGCCAAATCGCAACTGAATGAGGCCCTACGTTTGAGAGTTTTCAGTCTTTTTTGGTGCTTTAGAGAAAACTCTTTGTATGTTTGATTTAAGCTCAATAACAGGGTCCTACATTAATTTGCAATGTGTTTTGATTTGTACTTAACCTCTTTACAGCTCTACGGAATATGTTGGCGTATTACAAATAAATTACAATAATAATAAATAAAATATAAATGCAATTCAGGTATTTATGGATTATAAAATGTGCCCTTTTCCTGCCACAGAAAAGTTTAAGTGTTAGACGAGTTATGTGATATTAGCTTAAGAAGAACACAAACAAATTAATGTAACTGTTTTTGCATATACGTTTTGTTCTAAACCATCTGAGCAAATCAGATTACACAGATAAGAATGCGACATATCAGTGACACAAATAAGTTTTTTTTTTCTAATGGTAATAAACACATACAGTTTACCTTCTGTTACATCTACTTACCCCCTAAAGGAATTCTAACATTCTGTATTACAAAGGGAAAAAAATATCTAGACAAAGTCAAGTGACATAATGAGTGATATGGTAAATTAAGCAATAAATAGTTCAAATTGATTGTATGGACATACTAGTACATTTCAAACTCATATACCTCTTTAGTGTTATTACCATCTTGCTTTGGGTAAACTTGTAATACACTTCTGTATTCCCCTGAGGTTGCGGTTGAAGCTGTGTAATAGTGTATTGGGTGTGTAAATAGATCCCACTCCTAGTGTCACTGTACTTTCCCATCCTGCCAGCTGATTGGCCGGAGTAACTTCTGTCCTCAGGTAAGAGAGTCATATCATATCAAAGAGACAACCGAATCCCAAATCACAGCAGCACGATGGACGCTTGCATATATATCACTTTCATATCCTGCCTGCTGAGAATTATCAACCATTTACCTGTGCAGGTGAGAAATACTTTGTTATGTGACATAATAACTGAATATATATATATATAGATATTTTATTTTTTATTTATAGGCTAATAACAAGTACGACAGAGATAACATAGAACATTCACTTATTTACAGAAGAACAAGGACAAAGGAGACACTATGCAGAGCCAGCTTTTCAATGAATTGTTTGTTGTTAGTGCTAGACAGTGTGTTTATTTTTAGCTTTGCTTTTCTTGTACAATCTTGTATTTCCCTCTGTTTTCCAAAAATTCCCCAGGTGCAGTCGTAACATATCAAGTGCAAAACATGACCAATCCTAGAGACAAATATTTTAACTGCATCCTATAAGAGGATGAGGTTGTTTATCAGAGGTAGTTAAATATGTCCACTTTAGAAAATATTAGGTGATATAAGGGATATTACATTGTAATCTCAAATTGTTATCTGCTTGATGATGCATTAGATACGCTTTGTGACTGCACCCCGAGTGGGCATTAGCCCACAAAGCACACTATTAAGTGGTGTCTGTGTTCAGGTCTTAGTTCTGTTTCTTAGTATGCAAATGACGTGGATATGTTGCTCACTGTGCTTTGGGAGATCAGTAACTTCCAACTTAGGAAAGCCATTCATTGCTGCAATGGTGGTCTGGGGATTGCTAATTATCCAGTGTAGGGGAGACTTGCCTTAGGTGCATGTACCTGGATTGGTAAGAACATGCTGTTAAGTGATGTCTGCCCCTTGGTGCGTCCTTCACTTTTGTTTGCGTTAACGGTAGATCACTGCTCAACATTGGCCCCAACAGTCATATAGGAACGTACCTATCATAGGGTTGTAAAAGCTTGTATTCTGGTTTTCTTTAATGAAACAATGTATTTCTATATTGGCAATGTGCTGTTTTGAAGACAGTAGGCAAAGTGTTTGAGCTAATTTCTGTACATGTTGGGCTATGCTAATTAAGATGCTTCTGGTACATAGTTACATAGTAATTGGGGTTGAAAAAAGACTTAAAAGACTTTTAGTTCATCAAGTTCAACCTTTTAAGATCTTCTCTGATCTGCAATATGCGGATTAGTTGTTAATTAATTGATCCAGAGGAGGGCAAACAGAAAGAAAACCCAAGTGAAACTTTGCCAATCATCTCAAAGGGGAAAAAATAATAATTCCTTCCTGACCACAGATACTGGCGATGCGATTCCTCCCTAGATCGATACTCTCTGTTTAATTATCCAGGATAACCCTGAATGCCCTTTTTAATTAAAAATATATTCCCTTTTAAAGTTATCTACCGAATCCTCTGTCACCACCTCCTTTGGTAGAGAATTCCACAGATTAACCACCCTTTCTGTGAAGAACCCTTTTATTTCTTTAAGGTGGAATCCTTTTACTTCTAACCGCAAGGGATGTCCTCTTGTCACTTGAAAACCTCTTGGCACAAAAAGCTCCCTTGACAAATCTTTATACTGACCCTGGATGTATTTATATAGGGTAATCATATCTCCTCTTAGATGCCTTTTTTTCTAGAGAAAATAAGTTTAATTCGGTTAGTCTTTCTTCATAACTTAGCCCCTCCATTCCCCTTATTATTTTTGTAGCCCTTCTCTGTACCTTTTCCAGATCTAAAATATCCTTTTTATGAAGTGGGGCCCAAAATTATACTCCATATTCCAAATGAGGGCGTACTAGAGATTTGTATAGTGGCATAATTATATTTGCTTCCCTGGCTTCTATACCCTTCTTAATACATGCTAATATTTTATTTGCCTTTTCAGCTGCTGCTTGGCATTGAGCACTGTTCCCTAGGTGGTTGTCCATAAGTACTCTCAAATCCCTTTCATTATCGGATACCCTATATTTGCTCCATTAAGTTTATAAATTGCATGGCTATTTTTCATTCCCAGATGCATAACTTTATCTTTATTCATATTAAATCTCATCTGCCATTTAGATGCCCATGTTAATCACAATGAAAGGTGTGCAATAAGGATTGCTATATTTCAGAAAGTAACAGATGAATACTTCTGATCATTCAAGACACTCCACTACAGCACAATTATATATTTCAGTTAAATGAAAGCATATGTTTTTTTTTATTTCTAAAACATTGTGCGAATCATCTAATGTAATTCTATAGAGCATTTTGTAAACATGGATAATACTACTCAAAGAGCTTGCAATGTATCTTAGTGCTTTCAGTAAAAAGAAAATGATTATTTCTTTCAACACAGAAAAAAATGTAAGAACAGAGTTACCACCCATTGTTGCACCTGCTGCACTCCTCACCTGCAACCCTCATTGTCATCTGTACAATAATATGCAGATGATCCTAATCTACTTAATTTAGCAGGCCAAATAAGGTGGATTTTCCTCTGTAGGAGAATATGGCCTGATGATTAGGATCAGCTGACATTGAGGAAGGTAATGTTTGTTTTTGTTTTTTAAAGTCTTTCTTTGATTTTGTTTGCACATGTATTTTAGTGTTTATTTATGCTGAACTAAAACATAGATTTTACTGGAAAATTGCTTACACTGACCATTTAATTCAGTGAGACAGTAATTCCCTAATTCCCAATGTAGGAATGGTGGAGCTCAAGCTACATTCAGGGGTAAATATTATGTCTGCTTTGTGTTCTACTTTGAGTGCTAAAGGGTGAAAAACAGTGAATAACAACAACTGCAATCTGTTGTGAGGAATGTGTAAGTATTGAACTGGGAGGTTACAGTGGTGGTACTTATCGTGCCATGACAGTACAAATAATTGTACCATAGCTCTGCACTGTGTTTATCAATAACAGCAAAGCAAACACTGATGAGCCGGCTTGACATCAAGGGGGGGATGACATGCCCATGGAATGGGAGGTACTGGGTTGTGCTAGAGGAGGGGTGCCCATGCTTGGAGCAGGTCTGTCCACCTAAGCATCGGCCTGAAGATTTTTTTTTTTTTTTCTTTCTTTATCCTCGCATATGTTCTCCATGGAAGCCTTGATACAGGTGCTCCAGCTACAGCAGGAGGGATGTGGATCTGAGTGGGTCAGGGAAATCTGGAAGATCATCCTACTGCTCCTCCCATCCACAGGCATCAAAGCAGCTGAAAAAGGATACTTTTAAACAGCCTTGTGGGTTAATTTACCCCACTTGTGGTCAGCCCATCTTTTTCCTGGAAATGAGGTGTCCAAGATGGCCACCATGGTGAGGAAGTTAGATGTCACTGGGTGTGTGGAACATCGAGCCCGATTTCTTGAAGTCAGCACAATGTTGACTTCACAAGATGTCGGTTCTCGGACGAATTAATCACAGGGCAATGTGCCTGCTATATTCCCTGGATGAGGGATCTCTTAGCAATGTGTTTTTCCTTTAGCTTTTTCTATTCTCCCATATTCTTTTCTATCAATTCCACCTCTGGGTGCCACCATAAGAGTTGCTGATAAAGCTTATGATAGTACATACCTATGTGCTACCAGAGGTTTAGAAAAACACTTGTCTGTGCAGTTAAAAAAAGAGTATACAGAATATGGAGTTTATTTAGCACTTTTCCTTTTTGCTTGTCTTCCATTAAAGAAGATTCAAAAGTAGGCATTTTTGTTTGATCAAAGGATGAGCATCACAATTATAGTTGTCAGTGTGGGGAACGTTTACGGTGTTGGTCACGCTTGCGGCCCTCTCGCAGCGAGGGCCGCAACTGTGAGCCTCGCAAAGCGAGGTGAGCCGTTGAGGCAGGCCGGACTTAGGATGCAATGTGTGCCGAAGGCTCATCACCAGCAGCGCAGGAGTTAGGCAGGCGCTCATTGCAGGCCTCGGGATGAGAGCCGCAGTCGCTCATCACAAGGCCTGCAGGGCTCCCATCACCCTCTGCCTCTCTCATCTCTCCTCTGCCTCTCTCTCATCTCACCCTCTGCCTCTCTCCCATCTGCGCCTCTGCCTCTCTTTCATCTCCTCCTCTGCCTCCCACTCATCTCCCCCTCTGCCTCACCCCCAATACCTTGTTCCTGCCAGTAGCTGAAGAACGTACCTGGATGCAACCCTGTCAGCAGCAGCGCATTCACCGGGTCTCATTGCAGGCCTCACGATGGGCACCACAGGCGCTCATCACCAGCGGCGCAGGAGTTAGCCAGGCGCTCATTGCAGGCCTCGGGATGAGCACTGGAGGCACTCATCGCGAGGCCCGCTGAACATAGGCTCCCATCACCCTCTGCCTCTCTCCTCTGCCTCTCTCATCTCCCCATCTGCCTCTCTCTCATCTCCCCCTTTGCCTCACCCTCATCTTCCCCTCTGTCTCCCCCTCATCTCACCCTCTGCCTCCCCCAGCGCCTCACCCCCAGTACCTGGTTCCTGCCAGTAGCTGAAGCACGTACCTGAATGCAACCCTTCCAGCAGCGCCTCACTCACCGGTTCTCCTCTGCGGCTCCCGTCCTACAGCCTGAACTACTTTCCGGATTAAGCCGCGCATCACGCTGGCGGTATGCGCAATGCGCAGCTTGATCCAGAAAATACAGAGCCTTGCAAAAGTATTCACCCCCCCCCCCCTGGAATTTTTTTGTGTTTTGATGCCTCACAACGTGGAATTAACATGGATTGTTTGAGGATTTGCATCATTTAATTTACAGCCCACAACTTTGAAGATGTTTTTTTATTGTGAAGCAAGCAACAAATAGTACAAAATACAAGAAAAAGTCAATATGCATAACTATTCACCCCCCTAAAGTCAATACTTGTAGAGGCACCTTTTGTGGCAATCACAGCTCCAAGTCACTTTGGATAAGTCTGAGCTTGCCGCATCTTACCACTGGGATTTTTGCCCATTCCTCCTTGCAAAACTGCTCCAGCTCTTTCGAGTTGGATGGTTTGCGCTTGTGAACTGCAATCTTTAAGTCTGACCACAAATTTTCTTTTTGATTGAAGTCCGGGCTTTGACTAGGCCATTCCAACACATTTACATGTTTCCCCTTAAACCACTCAAGTGTTGCTTTAGCAGTGTGTTTGGGGTCATTGTCCTGCTGGAAGGTGAACCTCCGTCCTAGCCTCAAATCATGCACAGAGTGGCACAGGTTTTGCTCAAGAATATCCCTGTATTCAGCACCATCCATCTTTCCCCCAACTCTGACCAATTTCCCAGTCCCGGCTGCTGAAAAACATCCCCACAGCATGATGGGGATGGTGTTCTTTGGGTGATGTGATGCGTTGGGTTTGCGCCAGACATAGTGTTTTCTTTGATGGCTGAAAAGTTCAATTTTAGTCTCATCAGACCAGAGCACCTTCCTCCATACATTTTGTGAATCTCCCACATGCCTTTTCGCAAACATGCCATTTTGTTTTTTGCTGAAAGTAATGTCTTTGTTCTGGCCACTCTGCCATAAAGCCCAACTCTATGGAGTGTATGGAGCATATTGTGTCCTATGTACAGATACTCCAGTCTCTGCTGTGGAACTCTGCAGCTCCTCCAGGGTTACCTTAGGTCTCTGTGCTGCCTCTCTGATTAATGCCCTCTTTGCCCGGTCCGTGAGTTTTGGTGAGTGGCTGTCTCTTGGCAGGTTTGCTATTGTGCCATGTTATTTCCATTTGGTTTTGATAGATTTGACGGTGCTCCTGGAGATCATCAAAGAATTGGATATTTTTTTATAACCTTACCTTGACTTGTATTTCTCAACAACATTGTCCCTTACTTGTTTGGAGAGTTCATTGGCAGTGTTTGGTTCGAGGTGCCATTTGCTTAGGTGATGCAGCCTCTGGGGCCTTTCAAAAAAGGTGTGTATATTTAATGACAGATCATGTGACACTTAAATTGCACACAGGTGACATCATTTCACTAATTATGTGACTTCTGAAGATAACAAAAGGGGTTAATACATACAGTATTGGCCCGAATGTAAGCCGCACCTGTAAAATTCAACGGGAAAAATAGAAAAAAGATAGTACTCGAATATAAGCCGCACCCTTAAAATTCGAGAGAAAATGACGCTCTCCAAGTGATCAGCCATTGCAAAAAACAGGCTTTCTGGTTAGTACTGTAACTTATTTTGCAGGTTACAGGCCTTACAGGATGTTAGAATCACTAAAACCGGAAATCGTTATTCAATTGCTATAATAAAATACACAAGCATGCAAATCGTACTCTTAACTCGCAATCACGCAAATCAGAAGAAACTTTACATTCGCGAATATAAGCGGCACAGGTAACTCGCAAACTCAAGGTGGGAGGGAGCGGTGGGGGAACGGTGACACAAAGGAGGGAGAGGAGGGGGAACGGTGACACAAAGGAGGGAGAGGATGGGGAACGGAGACACTGGGAGCGAGAGGTGGGGACACAGGGACACAAGGGAGGGAGAGGTGGGAATGGAGACACAAGGGAGTGAGGGGGGAAGGAGACATGGGTGTGAGAGGGTGAAAGGAGACACGAGGGGGGAAAGGGAGAGGGGGAAAGGAGACACAAAGGGGGAACGGGAGAGGCAAATTAGATACAGGGGAAAGGAAGAAGGGGAAAGAAGGAACAGGAGAGAGAGATGGGGGAAAGGAGACACAGGGGAGGGAGATGGGGAAAAAGAGATACAAGGAAGGGAGAGGGGGGAAGGAGACACAGGGGAGGGAGAGGGGGAAAGAAGTCACTAGGAGGAAAGGGAGAGGGGGAAATGAGACATGGGGGGAAAGTGAGAGGGGCAAAGGAGACACGGGGGAAAGGGAGAGGGGGAAAGGAGGAACAGGAAAGGGATAGATAGGGGAAAAGTGACACAGGGGAGGGAAATGGGGGAAAGGAGACATAGGGGAGGGAGAGGGGGGAAAGGGAGAGGTGGAAAGGAGGTACAGGAGAGGGGGAAAAGGAGACACAGGGGATGGAGAGGGGGGGAAGGAGACACAGAGAGGGAGAGGGGAAAAGGGAGAGGTGGAAAGAAGGTATGGGAGAGGGGGGAAAAGAGGCACAGAGGGAGAGGGGGAAAAGAGCCACAGGTGAGGGAGAGGGGGGGGAAAGGAGACACAGAGAGGGAGAGGGGGGGGGAGGAGACACAGAGAGGGAGAGGGGGAAATGGAAAGTGGGAATAAGGAACAGAAGAGGGAGACGGGGGAAGGGTAACACAGGGGAGGGAGAGGGGGAAAGGAGGTACAGGAGAGGGAGAGGGGGAAAGGGAGAGGGGTAAAAGGGAGAGGGGGAAGGAGGTGCAGGAGAGGGGGAAAGGAGACGCAGGAAAGAGAGGGGGAGGAGACACAGGGGATTTTTTGACAGGCAATTTCCTAGTAAGAATGTAAATATGATATAGTGAAGGCAAATCGCACGTATGGGGGTTTGGAGTGGTGGCAGCATGATGAGGAATTTCATCAGAGCCTTCCTGTCACCCCATCACGGGGTGAAAATGATTTTTCCTCATGGTTAAACATGGTTAAACGAAGGAGCTCATTGCGAGCCCCACAATGAGCGGCTATGCCGCTCATTTCTGGCCTGGGCCAACCCACCACTTTCATGCTGAGCGCCTTCGGCAAACATTGCAAGGTCAGCAATGAGCAACCTTCGGCAATCATTGCGAGCCTCTCCCCACTCTCTGACACCTGTGTCTGTTTCCCCCCGCTCCCTTCCATGTGTCTGTTTCCTCCTCTCTCGTTACCACTCTCCCTGCCCTGTGTTATTGTCCCCTTATTTCCCTCCCCTTTGTCTCTTTCCCCCCTAGTCTTTTCACCATGTCCCCCCTTTCCCTCCACTGTGTCTTTCTCCTCACTCTGCTGAAGTCTTGCGTGCCTCGCAATGAGCGCCTAAGTGTTACTGCTTTCGCCCTCGTTTTGAGTCTTTTCCCAAACAATTACGGGTTTACAGCTGCCATTTTGTTTCCTCGCTTAGCCGATTTTCAATCTCCTAAGAACTAAACCTAAAAGTAGCTTGCAACATCACTCACAGGCTCCCTGCCTCACCCCCTGTGCTGTGTGTGAGGATGTAAGTTAATTTTTTAGGTAATTGTCCTTCCGACAGCTTTCGGGTTACAGGCTTGAAAACCTTTGGCGCACATTACCAGACATTTTCAAAGTCTTGCGGGTTTCGTGCTGAGCCTGGCTGAGCCACGCTGAACCTGGCAATGAGCGCCTTCACCGCTCATTGCCAGCCTTTTCCTAAGTCTTGCGGGCCTATAGGAGAATAATCAAATTTGAATAAAAAAATAATTAAGACATAAACTTTATTAAGATTGTCCCATTATTGTACTTTAATACCGCTTTTTCTTGCCTTATTGTGTGGCCTTCTTTTTTAATATAGATTTAAATAAAGATATTGTTATAATTGATATTATAGTGCAAAATACAAAGGGCCTCATTCAATTGCGATTTGGCCAATTGAATAAGGCTCTAAATAAGCACATAGCATATTTTTTTAAAGAAGTATTTAGTTAGTAAAAACCTTACTTTTGGATAGATGCTTACTAACTAAAAACTTATTTAAAAAAAATATTTTAAGTGCTTATTTAGAGCCTTATTCATCTAACCAAATTGCAATTGAATGAGGGCCAAAGAGTGCAGAGAGTGCAGTGCATTTAATGTATACTTAAAGATAATGATTATTTTATCTATGCAAAAACTATTATAATATATGCAATAATCTAATATATATATATCAATGCAGACAGCAAAGATTATACCTAATATACTAATACAAACAACAACAATCACATATTATAATTGTCTAACTACGAGACGTCGTCACGCTGCGTTGCGCAGTGCGTACGGCTTTGCGATGAGCGCCGCAGGCGCTCATCGCCCGGCGAGCCTCGAGCAGCGAGGCGAGCCGTTAAACCGCTCTGTTGCGTAGTGCGTACGACTTTGCGATGAGCGCCGCAGGCGCTCATCGCCCGGCGAGCCTCGCGTAGCGAGGCGAGCCGTTACATCGTAGCAATTAGAAAAAAAAATACGAGGTGAAAAAAAAAATTACGAGATAAGCGGCGGAAGAAAAACACTAAAAAAAACACTAAATACACACAAAATAAATAAATAAAGGTCACTTACAGCATGGGGAACCAGGCAGGACGTCTGGAAGTGAGTTGGAACTGCAATTTAGATCGATTTAGCCGAGTTACAAAGATCGAAAATCGGCTAAGCGAGAAAAAAATGTCCGACAAAAAAAATGAAAACGAGGCTATACTACTACGAACTGCGTAAAACACCGCCACAGACGTATGTGTTAGAAAAACAACGAGATAAAGGATGCGGATTAACCGCACAATGAGTAAAAAGACAGTAACGAGTATATTTTACGAAAACGAGATTACCGATTTACGCATTAACACAGAATTCCCGCCTTTGTCTCGCGCCACATAGAATTTCCCGCCGAAAACAACGCATTTGGCTCGCGCAACTGCGGATTTCCGCCTAAAACATTGGTCACAAAGCCTATATATAGGGCACATTTCCCACAGGACTGACACTTTCTCCTCAGGTGATGACAGTCTGACTGGATGTTTTCGGATGCCGGGAAATCGCAATAGATTGTTAGCTCTTCAGTATACTGCTTCAGCATTGTTATATTAAAAAAGGTAAATATATTATTGATATTATTTCTAATTATTAATTAATAAATTGGTAATTACTTAATAAATAATAGATAATAAAGTTAATTAATATAAAAATAATATTGTGCCTATTATTTATAATTAGTAATTAATAAATTGGTACTTAATTAATAAATAATAGAGAAGAAATTTAAGTCATAGAAAAATATTAGTGTGCCTATTTAAAATTATTAATTAATAAATTGGTAGTAATTAAGAAGAAGATCAATAAAAAATTATTTTTTAGTAATTAATTATTAATGTACATTAATTTTACAATTATTTGGTTATATGTCATGATTACCTGTGTGAAACAATTGTTAATAACATTCATAATGTACATTAATTAATTAGGAACACATTAATTCATTAATTATTAATGTACATTAATTTAAGAACTATTTTGTGTTATGTCGTGATTACCTGTGGGTAAGAATTGTAAATAACTTTCATAATCTATCATTAATAATCATTAATTTGAACAAAGGTTAAGAATGTGCAATATTTTGTATAAAATAAACCAAAAATAAAAAATAAAGCCGATATACTCATGCTTAAATGTTAATGTTAGATTGAGTCACACATTAGTTGAATATTAATGAACATTAGTTGATTATTAGTTCATTAGTAATGTACATTTTTTTAAGAAGTCATTTGTAACATACTCATTTTAAAATAACAGTAAAAAAAAAGCCTACATGCTGATGTGTTGAGGTTATATTTAGTCAGACATTAATTTAAGATTAAGACAGATTCATTGATTCCTATTGAAAAAATAACAGTAAGATTGAGTGTATGTTTAGAATCTATGCTTACATATGTATGTTCATGCTGATTTATTGATATATTTTTTTTTCAGTTTTTTAATGTATGCAAAAATAGTTATGTTAAGCCTCATTGATTAAGTAACATATTATACATCAATTACTATTTTGTATAATTGCAGGGAAATCTACGTGAATGACCAGAGATAGTGACGTTTCAACACATTGAACAGCATAAGGATCATTTGGACAGGTACAGAAATTAAATTATGAGGTTTTTAATGTAGCTGAATATATGTTCATTTAATGATATTGATGAAGCAAAAGTTTACAAATATTATCTATTTGATTTTACAGTTTATTCAGATCTGCAAGGGAATAAACAGACAGCGTGACGTTTGCAGCCTTGGAACAACATCAACATCATCCTCACAGGTATAACATTTAATTTTGTAGTGATGCATACAAGAAGGCTATATATTATATATTTGGTGTAAATTTAAATTTGTGGAAAATAGAGAGTACTTATTGAGTCATTTAATGTATGATATTTACTCAAAAAATGAAAAATCATGAAAAGACAATAATAATTAATAATAATATTTCAAGAAAATAAGAAGCTTACAACACTTGCAAAAAAAATAAATTGATGGTATGCTGTGAATTCAATCAAGAAGGAATGTCATTGAAGGATTAATAATATAAAGATAGATATGTGCAGCTATTTCCGATTTCATATATGTCAATAAAATACTTTAAAAAATGGTTTCATTTCTTTCAGTCTAAAGTGCAACAATTGAAAATGTTTTATTAGTTTATTTATCTACTTTCATCGAACAGTACAAAAAGGAAAAAAAATGTAGACAAAACAAAGAATAAACAATAATTGCATTTCTATTTACAATTACAGATTAACATGGCGGACAATGGAGAAGACAAAGTTGAACGCAAAAGAAAAATGGCAAGGGAAAGGAAGCAAAGGTGGAGAGATGCTCAGACACCGGAGACTTCACAACGCTTGCGAGAAGAAGATCGACAGAGACTTTTAAATAAAAGAAAGATGAGTAAGAAAGCCGCAAGTGAGTGTGTTGGGGCTTCCAAGAAACGTAAAAGTAAACAAAAACATCTCTCTGAAACATTGTGCAATGATTCTATTTTGCAGAATGACTTGAATGTAGACACACAAGAAAAAAATGTACATATAGAATGTGGGTCTGATATTTATGTTGAAGAA
This sequence comes from Discoglossus pictus, assembly GCA_027410445.1. NCBI lineage: Eukaryota > Metazoa > Chordata > Amphibia > Anura > Alytidae > Discoglossus > Discoglossus pictus. Next base: position 60,306,068 of record CM050175.1, on the reverse strand, counting down.
ATGCATGATAATGTGTTTACTACTGCAGTCGAAGTAGATACTCATTATTGTGGGTTACTTAATGTGGTTTGTCAGTTTTGTGGGGCCTATCATTTTATAAAGGAAAGACCTTATGACGGAAATTTCATTAGTTGCTGTCAGAAAGGAAAGGTCAAACTTCCAGTAAGACACCCATTTCCATATTATTTAGAATGCATTATGAGTGATCCAACATTTCCAAATTATAATAATTTTAAACAAAACATAATGTCTTATAACAGTGCAATTTCATTTGCTTCAATGGGTGCAACATTAGCAGAAAATGTACCAGGACATGGTCCTTATTGTTTCAGAGTTCAAGGTCAAATATACCACAGAACTTCACATTTACACCCACAAGAAGGACAGCAAAGGAAATTTGCACAGTTATATGTCTTAGATACGATGGAAGCTGTGGAACAAAGAATGACACTTCCAGAAAATAGACAGTGTTTGCGCATAGTCTTTGAACAGCTGGATAAAATTATGAAAAAAAAACCATATAGTCAAGCATACAAACAATTAGCACAGCTTGAAAAAGAACAACAGGAACATGCTCAAAGACATCAATTGCCTACACCAAGAGTCAATATGGTGTTAAAAAGAGATCGCAACACTGATCAGAGAAGATATAATTTACCTACTGTAAATGAGGTTGCCATGGTGTTTAAAAATGAAGATGGTGAACCACCTTTTCAGCGGGATATTAGAATATATCCACGCAATGAAGAACAACCATTTATTAATATCAATATATTAAGCTGTAATTTAGATCCAATGACATATCCCATTTTCTTTCCAAATGGGGAACCAGGATGGGAACCAAAATTAAAATTGGAAAGTTATCCCAATACTAAACTTCGTATTCAATCTAATATTTCCATGCTGGAATATAAAGTGGCACAAACTGCTATCCGTGATTGTTTTAATCCAATTTTACATGGAGGAAAACTCACTCAACAATGGATTATTGATTCATATTTACAAGTTGAAGCCAATAATCTAAATTTTATTAAATATCAACAAAATAAATTACGAGTAGAACAGTATTGTGGATTAATGGATTATGTGGCAGATTTAGCTGCCAACAGAGACATTCCAGCTGGAAGAGCAATTATTTTGCCATCCTCTTTCCAAGGATCTCCTCGCAATATGCGAGAAAGGTATAATGATGCCATGGCTATTGTTACTAAATTTGGAAAACCAGATTTATTTATTACATTCACCTGTAATCCACAATGGCCAGAGATAAAGGAGAATTTGAATTTGGCACAAACTACTTCTGACCAACCAGATTTAGTGGCAAGAGTATTTAAAATCAAACTCAATTCATTAATTCATGACATCACTAAAGCACATTTATTTGGACAATGTGTGGCTTTTGTTTACACCATTGAATTTCAAAAAAGAGGATTGCCACATGCTCACATACTTTTAATACTGCAGGAAAAAGACAAGTTAAAAACTGCAGAGAGAGTGGATTCAGTAATTTCGGCACAATTGCCAGACCAAGAAATATATACAAAACTTTGGGAGATTGTTACACATAGAATGATTCATGGCCCATGTGGAGAGATGAATCCGAATTCACCATGTATGGAAAATAAAAAATGTACTAAAGAATTTCCAAAACAATTTCAAATGCAAACTTATGCAAATTGTGATGGATATCCTTTGTATAAAAGAACACAAGGACAAACAGCTATTATCCGGGGCCAAAAGGTTGATAATAGATTTGTCGTTCCATACAATCCACATTTGCTCATGAAGTACAATGCACACATCAATGTGGAAGCTTGCACTTCGATTAAATCAATTAAGTATGTGTATAAATATATATACAAAGGATATGATGCAGCTACTGTTGTTGTACAAGGTGCTGGAAATGAAAACGAAAATCCAATTTTACATGATGAACTTTCAAATTATTTAGATGCTCGGTATGTGAGTGCTCCGGAAGCAATGTGGCGCCTTTTGAAATTTGAGATGCATGATCGATCACATGCTATCTATCGTTTAGCTGTACATTTGCCTCAAAGTCAGATGGTTTGCTTTACTGAAGGAAAATAAAGAACTGCATTATATCAAAGTGAAGACAGAGATACTACGCTTACTGCGTGGTTTAAATTAAACTGTCAGGATACGCATGCCAGACAATTTTTATACATAGAGATACCATATCACTATGTATTTGTAAATGGTCTATGGCGACTACGAAAAAGAGATACCCATAAAATCATACCACGAATTTATACCGTCAGTCCAAGGGACATTGAACGTTTCAGCTTAAGATTACTTCTGTTACATGTTCCCGGTGCACAGAGTTTTGAGCATTTACGTACAGTGAATGACATAGTTTATGAGACATTCCTATTAGCTGCAAGACATCAAAATTTCATAGCTGATGATACAGAATGGGAGAGGTGTCTGGAAGAAGCAGCACTATGTCAAATGCCTAAGCAAATGAGACAACAATTTGCATTCATTTGTATATTTTGCAATGTACCTGATGCTTTCACTTTGTGGGAAACATTTAAATTAAACATGTCAGAAGATTTCTTGAAACGTTACAGAGAACCAATAGCTCTGTTAAAAACATTGTTGGAAATCCAAGAAATATTGTTGGCTCATGGATTAAATTGTGCAAGTTTTAATTTACCAGATCCAGGACTTATAGATGACATCAATTTTGATGATTATGACACTGAGCTTCAAAAACAAAAAACCCAAGAAAAACTGGCAACTTTAAATAATTTACAGTTAGAAGCATTTCATGCCATCACAAATGCTACAGATGATGAAATGGTCAAAGACCGGTATTTCTATCTAGACGGACCAGGTGGATCAGGAAAAACTTATCTGTACAATTGTTTGATGAGTTATATCCGATCACAGGATCAGATAGCTTTGCCATTTGCAACAACTGGAATTGCTGCACTTTTGTTAGATGGTGGTAGAACTGTGCATAGTGGATTTAAGCTGCCAGTTCCCATTTTGGAAACATCAGTCTCAGATATTCGACTCAATTCCATACAAGCAAAAAAATTCAAACTAACTAAACTAATTATCATAGACGAGGCAACAATGATGTCATGTCATGCACTGCAATGTATTGACAGATTCTTAAAAGAAGTGATGGATAATAAGTTGCCATTTGGTGGAAAGGTGATGCTGTTAGGAGGCGATTTTAGGCAAACATTACCTGTTGTGCCACACGGAAATAGAACAGAGATCATTGAAACATTGAAACATGTATCAAGACCAGTAAACTGTGGCAAATATTTACACATCTCAAATTAGAATTAAATATGAGATCTGAAGGCCAAAATGAATTCAATGACTGGCTCATTAAAATCGGAGATGGAAAACATCCAGAAATACAGCATTTACCAAATGATACCATTGAAATTCCATCAGAAATGGTTTGCAATGAATCACTCATATCAGCCATATTCCTAAACACTCTTAATAATGAGGATTACACAGACATTGCAAACAAAGTAATATTAACATCAAAAAATATTGATGCCTTGAATGTAAATAACGAAATTTTAAAATACATCAATGCACCACAAAAGAATTATTACAGTGCAGATTCGATTCTGTCTGATGATAAAGACAGTGAATCGAATTTTACTATCGAATTTATTAATTCGTTAACACCATCTGGAATGCCCCCACATATTTTACAATTGAAAAAAGGTGCAATTGTTATGTTATTGCGAAATATGAATCCAAAAAAAGGACTTTGTAATGGGACCCGATTAATTGTGCATGAGTTAAAAGATCATTTTATACATGCAGAAATTATAACTGGGACCCATAAAGGTGAACGAGTTTTTATACCAAGAATTGATTTAGCTCCAAGTGAGAGTGGTTTGCCCTTTGTCCTTCAACGGAGACAATTTCCAGTTATCATGGCATTTGCTATGACCATTAATAAATCCCAAGGACAAACTTTTAAGTCAGTTGGGATTTTTTTAAAGGAACCAGTTTTTGCACATGGACAACTCTATGTGGCTTTTTCAAGGTGCACTAATCCAAAAGAAATTAAAGTGCATGTTGAAGAAAACGAAACTCAAGGTCATTTATTGGACGATGGATGTGTTTACACCAAAAACATTGTCTACTATGAGGTGTTGGAAAGATAGTGGACAATGGTTTCATTTTACTGCCAACATTTTATGGGACTCAATATGATTGCACAAAAACAATATTTCAAGTAAAACATCTAAAGAATGGACAAAAAAAGATAGAGAACAGTGGTTTGACTTCCAGTACTAAATTAAAGTACTCTGGGACTCTTTAAACAGGGGACCACTATTTCAATTATGAAAATATATCTGATATTTGCAGAATGGACTAAATGAAAAAAAAAAACAACAGTAAAATATCCTGAAACAGATTGGAATGGGTTCAAAGTTTTATATTTACATGATTGGCCCCACAAAAACAATTCACTGATTTTTCCATAATTTACAAAAGTTAAATGTTATTGTTTGAAGTTACAATTTAAAATGTTAAATATGTGTTTTTGGAATGTTTACAAAAGTTGGGTAAATATATATGTTGTATAGTCAAATATGTATTGTTACTATAAAGTTTAAGTATTTAGTAAGAATTTAAAATGTATTATTTAAAGACAAAGTATTGATTCAGGGAGAAATCCGATCGCCAGTTAATGGGGTCAGGAAGGAATTAATTTTTTTCCCTCTTTGATACAATTGGACAAGTTTCAATAGGGGTTTTTTTATTGTTTGCCTTCCTCTGGATTCAATGCTAATTTAGTTTAACAACAGTTTAACAAATATGTTACAAATGAGAAAAAGTATGTTATTGTTAAAACAATTTAATTACTCTAAGTTAATATAATCTGCAGTTACTCAGTGATAAATATGTATTGAAAAGTGTTAGTATTGGTAACAAAATGTTGCACAAATGTTTCATATACAAGTTGCATGTTACAAAGTTTAATGTATGAGAAATATAAATTGAAAGTTAAAAAAATAAAAAGTTAAAAATAATTATGTGTTTTTATTTTTAGAAAAAAAAAGGGACAAATGTAGCTGACTCATTTGGAGATGCAAACAAATTTCACAACATTTAAATTTTATTGACCGTCATTTTTTGACGGGCAAGTCGTTAGTCTTATATAAACAGCTAAATATGTACATCAATTACTTAATACAAACATAGTTTCTAAAATATTATTAATTCATGAGTATCAATTTATGCTAAATAATCATTCAGTACAAAAATACAAAACTTTTTATACATGTGCGGAAAATGTTTATAGTGAAAAATATGTCGGTTCAAAATTCTATCTGCGTCCTGACAAGACTGTTGTGATGGCTTTGGAGCCTGCCACTGGCTCCTGTATTTTATTATAAACAATTATCAAAAAAAGTGTGGCCAGGTCCACCACTTTTCCCTATATTTCCCAATATAAATATATGAAGGTACTACACTGATCTCCTACTCTACCCACATTTATAAACATCCTGCAAAACAATACATTTAATCAAGTACAATTATCATCAAATAATCTATTTCATTCAAGTGCAAATAGTGAGATTATGACTATGATTAACTTTGTTTGTATGTATGGGTATACAAATTATAAGTCCACTTATCATTTAGTGCTGTATCAAACAGCATGTACTCTGTGTCTCCTTGCTTGTAAGGCAAATGTGGGAGCGTCTATCTGACACGATGACGTCATCAGAATGGGACAAGTCCAGAAAAACGGCCTGACACAGCGTTTGCTTCCTCCAAGGTTGCTTTTTAACATTTTTAATAAATGTTATGTCTTTATTATTTTCTGATTCAGAATTGATTATTCTCCTATAGTGATATTTTTATGAGGGTGGCGATATCCAGGGAATTGAGTATATTTTCTCTTCTTTAAAAGAAAGTGAGATACCGGTCTTGTCACAGTTGTATCATCTTAATTTAATACCAAATTTATATGTTCTAGGGCTCTTCAACGTAGTTGTCTTGTAGTTTTCTCTATGTAAGCACACAAACAATTTGGTATATAACCCCATTGAGTCACATGATAGATGGCATTTTATACTGTATCTTTTTGAGCCTGAGTAGTTAAAAAATTCCTTTGTCCTCTTAATTTGGGCACAGGCTTTACATTTACCACATGGGTGACAACCTATAATTTGTTTGTGTAACCAATTGTGTGATTGTGTTGTTTGAGTACTAAGATGTCTTTTAGATTTTGAGATATTTTATAGGTGATAGAAGGTTTAGATGGTATCACTTTTGATATATCAACATCCAAGGTTAGTATATGCCAATGCTTAGATATAATAGTTTTTATCTGTTCTGCTTCATTATTAAGTCTTCCTATAAATCTTATAGGTTGTAGATGGTATTTGTGATTTTTAGGTGACAGTAATTTAGAAAAATCAAGTTCTAAGGCTTTTCTATAGGCTTTATTAAGTATCTTTTTTGAGTATCCTCTATCCAAAAATCTCTGTTGTAAATCCTTAGCCTTAGTCCTGAATTGTACTACAATTTTGTCTAAGTCTGATATATTGCCCATTCAGTATACTGTAGCTTTTATTGTACTATCTGGATGGTGATTTGAGCAGTGAAGTAAACTATTTACATAGTTATCTAGTAATTGAGGTTGAGAAAAGACTTTCAGTCCATCAAGTTTAACCTTTTAAGATCTCCTCTGATCTGCAATATGTGGATTAGTTGTTTCATATATACACATACTATATACACATATACATCAATATATACATGAAAGCACAGAGCACTGTAGTCCACAGTGATATCAAAGGAAAAAATAATAATTCCTTCCTGGCCCCAGATACTGGCGACCGGATTCCTCCCTGGATCAATACTCTCTCTAATTATCCAGGATAACCCTGAATGCCCTTTTCAATTAAAAATAAATCCAGTCCCCTTTTAAAGTTATTTATTGAATCCGCTGTCACCACCTCCTTTGGTAGAGAATTCCACAGATTAATCAACTTTACTGTGAAGAAGCCTTTTCTTTCTTTAAGGAGGAATAAAAAAATCTATACTAATGTTGTTAACATACTTCTAGTTAATTACAGTTTGAAGAGGTATAAGTCTGCAATATGTAACGTTACATAAGAGGAGGTAAATTAATGTGATATAAGCTAAGCAATGTATAGATGTTATCTTCTCTGAATGAGTATACTTTGTACTTATTTGTGGTAGATAACCCTTGTGTATTGAAACTGTGACAATAAAAAAACTGAAAAAATGCTTAATTGACTTGCTTAATTGATTTGTGAGTTTGGTGCCACTGTAGTAGTAAAGCTAAGTCATGACCCTTTAAAGGTATAAGTTGTACGCATCATAGCTGGATTATTACAATAATAATGTTTTTGTAGAGTGCCAGCAGATTCCATAGTGCTAGGGATACAACAAATGCATGGATAAAATTTGACATACAGACAACAAAAGTTGTCTATATTAGAATTAAGACAAAATGGTACATTAAAACACATAGTATATGGCCCTGTTCTTGTGAGAGCTTAAAAACAATTCACCTACTTCACAACCAATCTGCAAGAACTTGCTCCACAACACCTTTCCAATGTGCTACAACCCATTCTCAGTCCTATCACCTCCCTCACTTGCCATGACATTGCCATCACACAATACAACTTTACTCTATCTTGGCGCTCTTGCCCCCATAACGGCATGCAGACGCCCTCACTCTCACATACAGCCACAAACACGCTACATCCAGAGCTGCTCTCGCACTGCTAAATGATTATGGAGGAAATATTGCACTTCAGCAGAGTCCCTTCACTACAAGTTTATTCTACGCTCCTATCACTTCGCCCTCAATCTTGCCACACAGTGCTAATTCTCATCATTAATATCCAGTTTGGCCTCCACCCCCGAACATTTATTTGCCCCATTCAATACTCTCCTCTGCCCTCCACCACCTCCCTCCACTTCCTGTCTCATGGCTGATGATTTTCCTAGCCCATTCAAAAACAAAATTGAAAATATCCGTAAGTTAACTCACCCTTCCCTTAACAAACCAACAGCACTCTGTCTTCACCCTTCCCCAATCTCCTTTGACCCCGTAACTGAGGATGAAGTCTCTAGTCTTCTATAAACCTCTCGTCTTACAACTTGTCCACACGACCTTCTCCAACACAGCTTATCCCTCCCCTCTATATCTATTCAACCTTTCCCTAAACACTGGCAAGTTTCCATCACTGTTAAAACATGCCATAATAACACCCATTCTTAAGAAACCCTTATCTGATCTAGCTTCTGCATCTAACTATCATCCTATCTTTCTACTTCCTCTGGCTTCTAACCTCTTGTGCTTGTCATTTACAATTGCCTTACACAATTTATTTGCTCCAACTTCCTCCTTGACACCTTCCAATCCACCTTCCGGCCTCAACACTCCCCAGAGACAGCTCTCACAAAAGCCACTAATAACTTGCTCACAGCCAAGTTAAAGGGTAATTTCTATATTCTAATTCTTCTGGATATCACTGAGACCTTTGAGACAGTTGACCACCCTCTTCTCATCCAAACTCTCCACTCTCTTGGCATCTGTGACACTGTACTCTCAAGGTTCACATCTTATATATAAAAACTGAACACTTAGTAACGCCTTCTCCTCTTCTTTGCCTCACCCTCTGACTGTTGGCGTACCCCATAGTTAATTTCTAGGCCCATCCTTTTTTTTCCATCTATACATCCACCCTTGGTGGCTTAATATAAATGTTTTGCCTTTCATTATCATATATATTTTTCTTTACTTTTGTTTAGTTGTAGGCGGCATTAGTTTGGACTTCTCCCTCCACTTGTAAGTTGTGAAAGTAATATTATATTTCCAAATGCACAAAGCACTTGTTCCTGTACTAGAGGTTAAACTTCATGAACTCTTACTTGCAAAGTTAGGGCTCTAGGAACTCTTGGGTTGGTCCTACTACCAAAGCCTTGGTCAGTTGCCCAGCATTATAATTTTTTTAAATATTTGAGCCCAAATTCTTTAGTTATTCTATACATTAAGTCATTTCTACACATGAACACATGCAAATTCAGATTGTCACTTTTAATATATTGACTTTGTTTTTGCAGATTTCTGGTAAAGTCAGCAATCAGAGTGGTGAGTACTATTTCATAAGTGATTCGCATGTTAACCCTGGAGCAGTTAACCCCCGCAGATTCTCTCTAACTGGTATCAATGCCAATTATGGGATGGAGATTGCAGTAGAACATGCACAGATTATATCACTGCTTGGGGGTGCAGCCATTCACATAGCAAATAAAGTGTTATACATATTAATGTACAGCACACATAAAAACAAGTTATATTTATACACTATATAAATATATATATATATATATATATATATAAATATATATATATATATATATATATATATATATATATATATATATATATTGTGGTAGTTTGACCTGCTACCTTCTAGATTAATCAGCAAGAAGTGAATTTATTCTTTTAATCTTTTTATTAAAAGTCCAAAAAGTACACCACATTATGGCTTACATCAGCCAAAGGTATGACAAAACACACAGTTCTATCATATATATCTTCCTCAGTAGAAAAGGGGAGCATTCGGCCCTCCCGTCTCTCCGAAATGCTCCAACCCTTAAACAGTCTTTTGAGAGACTGTGTCCAGTTTGCAGTTAGACTGCTGCCTTCTCCCTGTGGTTACTTTACACAGATTCTTGTAAGGAAAATCTAATCCTTGACTCACAATCTCTGGGACACAGCTTCCTCTGGGACACAGCTCCCTCTGGGACACAGCTCCCTCTGGGACACAGCTCCCTCTGGGACACAGCTTTCTCTGGACACAGCTCCCTCTGGGACACACAACAGTCTTCTGACTGTAATCAAGAACGGGCAGCAAGCTTATCTCTGTAGCTTGCTCTTTTGCTGCTCACCAACAGGAGCAGGTTCCACACACTGCTTAGGCCCAAGCCTAAGTTAAAGAGACTCCACCCATCTCTCTGCTGTTGTCTTAAAGTTAATCCACAGCTGGGCTTCAATTAGCCTCTGATCACTGCCTGGAGTTAACTCTTTTCTTCTCCAGAGAAATCTTCCAGCCTCTTTAGTTAAACCCACCTCTAGGGGCACTCTTTGCTTCACTCTGTTATATATATATAGTGCATGTAGTGCATATATTACGGTGTGAATTTGAACTATGTATTAAGTATATGCTGTACAATAATATTTATTATAATTTATTTAAATCCCATTGGTAGAATATATGAAGTTAGGCAATTAATGTGTTTGTCTCTCAACAGAAGGCAGTGAAATACCTGATGGGGAAGATGTGTGCAGCATCATCACTAAACAAAACAAAGGTAAGAAGGTGTGTGATATGCTGCTATATGTAAACCAGGATTAAAAGTCACAAAGGTCATGTGTGTATTGCATGGGTGCCCCTTGGCTTGTAATATGCTGTGAGTTTCTGAATAGCGGCAGCAGATGAACCTGCAGGGCTAAGTAGAGGGCACAGAGGCCAACTTGTATATTAGGAGTATATTAGGATTCTTGGGGTAGATGTCAGGAACCTCAGAATGTCAGTCTTTGCTCATGGTCATGCAAAATAGAAATAGATAAAAGCATCAGACATGGATGTTAAGACTGGCCTAGCTTCAGGAAAAAGTGTGGACATGATCAGCAGTTTCAAGTAGTCAAGAGTAGTCCATGCCTCTGCATTGTGCTGTCATTTGTGGCTTTGTGGCCTTGTCCCCCTTCTGTGCCTCCTCTCTAGCCTACTCCTTTTGGCCTTTTAAATCTCCATCACAGTCTTGGACACTCTGGAGGACCCCTCAACCAGATTTTCTGTATTCATACAGTGTCATAGGCCACTCATACTAACTCATATCACATTGCATGATAGCCCTCGCTCGTATTATATATATTATATTATATCACACTATATCATATCATACTGTGTCATATCTCACGCTTACCAAGTCATATCATACCTTACTATATCCCACGTTTTTCTAGTCACACCACACAGTTCCATATTTCATGCTTACCTAGCTATTTTGCACCGTACTATATCTCACACTTACCTAGTAATATTGCACCATACTATTAGCCCTATTAAATTCCCGCAGCATGTAAGACCATAGCCCATAATGAAGCCCGTAAGACTTGCAGCTATTCATTTGAAGACTAGAGAGGACCCGCTAGGGGGTTAAAGTCCTATCCATAGCACTGTAAATGCAAATACACACACTACTGTACTCATAATTAAAGGGAAAGTGATGTTAGGTATTAAAATTAAGAGCACAACATTCTCAAGCTTGTAAATCTGCAATATAAAATACTTTATTTTATGTTTAATTTCGGTGTTATATCGATCCTGGCAATCAATGTGTTAATACATATAACGGAACTCACATGTACTTGAATATCATATTTACTGATTTATATATTTTGCATTATATTTGGAATGCGGGTCCGATCGAAACTCGTAATTGAAACCTGTAAGGCTTTGAAATATAACCTCCATTTTTCAGTGACGTAATGATGACGATCTCTGCTACCATTGGCTCTGTCTAAACCCGTAACTTCGGTTAGACTAATTGATCATGTTCGCGGCCGCACATCCGATGTGCAACAAATGGTTTACTGGTTTGCGTCTGACACCTAACCATTGCACCATACAATATCTCACAATTACCTAGTCGTATTGCACCTTACTATATAAGCGTTATTATACTGTATTGTACCTATACCATAACGAACCATGTCATTCTGAATCGAATCCCCTAATGGATCATATCCTTAGTGTATCAAGTTCTATTCTGTTATAAGATATCCAAAGCGTACTAAGTTACATCATACTGTATAGTACTCCCAGAACACCAAGTCACACGTATAGTATTGCTAGCACACTACTCATAATACAACATATCGCTCTCTTAACATAAAAGGCTTAACATGCCATACCGCACTCCTAGCATACCAAGCAACATCGTAACATATTGTACCTATAGCATACCATGCTGCATCACACCCCTAGCTTAAAGTCATATCATACCCCAAGTGTACCTTATCATAAAATACTATATTGTATTCCTAGCCTATAAAGTCTGATCATGCCGCATAATACCCTTGCCCACCGAACCATAACATACGGTATCAAACCCCTGTATAGCAAGCTATACCGCATCATACCCCTCCCCTACATACCAAGTCCCATTACCTGTATCGCACACTTTATGCGCTGAGTCATATCATACCTTATTGTACTCCTTGCATACCTAATCATATAATACTAAGTAGTCATGTATTACGTTATTATACTCCTATCATTCAAAGTCATATACCATTTCATATTTCTAACAAACTATCTTTAACTCACTTTTACCTGAATATATTATAGATGTTACTTTCATTAGGATTTTGTCTCAACCCTTAATCGTAGCTGAACATAAACATCTCCCTCTGCTCAATCAAAAACAACCTTCACGACATCCACTTTTAGTTAGCCTCAAATCTAGAATACATTACTCTACAAAATAAATCCAATTAAATAAATAGGATGATGTTGCTAAACATGCCACACCCAAAGGTACCATCACTAACAAGAAAGCCCCGACCGCAGTTAATGGGTTAAAAAATAACCTGGAGTTGTGAGAGTGGCTGGAACACTCCTACATCCCATAAATACTTACCTCCCCCAAACTAACCTCCTTGTTTGTTTCAATCTCCCCACCCTCCTAAATTTTCTCTCTAGCTTCATTTCACTCTCCCATGCCCTCTAATTTGGCCATGACGCCATAGCTCAAAATGCCACACCTCAATCTACAATCACTAGAGAGAAAACCCCGTCTACAGTTAACAGCTTAAAAAATAACCTGGGGAGGGACTGGAACCCTCCTACATCCCATAAATACCTCCCCCACACTTACCTCCAGTTTGACAATTGTAGCGTTGTTACACATATTTATTAGACAATTTGAAAACATATAGTAATAACCATCCATGGTCATATCGGGAAAAGCTCAGGTGTCCAGAAACGCTTTAATTTGCTATCCATATGTTGTGTCAGTAAATGACCACTGTGAATATATTAAATTATTGCTGCACTTCAAGAAAAAAATACACTTTTTTTGTTAAATATGCACTAAACTAACAATATTAGTAGCTAGAAGCTCTAAACATAAAAACTAAACTGAATTTTTGAAGAATATCTTTATGAGTACAGGAATCCCTTGTGTGTTTTTTACATTAAATCCTCAGAGCTTTATCATGAGTGTGTGTGGAGGAAAGGGTGTGGAAGTAAGGAACAATTAGCCTCTGTTATTATAACTGAATAAGGCTGAAACAATTGCAGCACAGATTGAACAGCTAGGGGAAACTGCTTTTGTGCCGTTTCACTAATGATGTAGCATTCTACTGAATGATATTTTCTAAGTGACTTACGGCCTTATTAAATTGCAATTCGACCAACTGAATAGGGCTCTATATAAGCACAGAGCATATTTTTTACAGAAGTTTTTAGTTAGTGAACTTCTATCCAAAAGCAATGCCTTCACTAACTGAAAACTTCTGTAAAAAAATATGCTCTGTGCTTATATAGAGCCCTATTCAATTGGCCGAATCGCAATTTAATAAGCCTGTTAATATGGAATGTTATAATGCCATGCCTAACAGACACATATAACAGAAAATAGTCTTATGGTGGCTGTGGATTGAAACTATTTTTACACAATTTTTGTGGTAAAAATGAAAGACACACAGTAATTTGTGATTATAAAGCAATTTATTAAGAGAGACAGCAGATAAGACTGAAACATAGTTGCCTTAGGTGCTTAACATTTCCTCTTATTGATCATTACCTCACAGGCTAGCATCTAGCATTTGCTTGAAGAACTAGATCATGGATAGTCCCAAAATTTTTTCTGCATATTTCATAGTCTACTTATTGGGTATTATAATAGGGACCAGCCAGATTTGGGGTAACATATAAACCTTTGTGAGTCTTAGCATCATCTGTATAATTGCCCCATAGTACAAATTGTAATATGTTTTTAAATTATTTTTCAATATTTTTAAGCACCCCACTGTCAATATTTAAATAAAAAATGTGTTAATAATGTTTCCCACACTTTTTTGCTATGTGTAACTTTATTAGTGTAAGGCACTTCAGGTATAGTATTATATCCTCAGATTTCTCCCATTGCTTATATATGCTCTTAGTTCGACAAATAGAGTTTCATTCAATATGAAGGCCACAACTCGCAGTATACAGGTCGTATGTCTGTTGTGGGCTTGTGGCTGTCCCCAAATCCGGTGCTATTCAATTGAGGCAGTGGTGCAGGTTACTGGCCAAGGCCTCAAGCCCGTGAACCCTGGTTTCACACGTAACGCTTCCGACTATCCAATCCGAGGAAGTGAGCCAGGTCAATTAACCAACAGGAACAGGAGGAGGAGAGTGAGAAGAGGAGGAGAGATAGAGGTGTGGAGAGAGGAGTAAGCAGGTCAGGGAGGGGAGGTACAGTTGTAGGAAAGCAGGAGGGGGAGGGATGTTCCCCCAGATGTAGGCACACAAGGTCTAGGAGCACAGGGTCAGGGGCCTGGTCCCAGGAGAGGGAGGTAGTGGGGATGAGGGGCAGGCCCAGGGAGAGAACATGGAGCCAGGAACCCCAGACACAGCTGGGAGGGCAAGAGGTTGTGTCAAAGCACAGGGCCCACAATTATAGCCCAGAGGAGACAGAGATACTCCTGGGGGAAATCCAAGCCCGCCATAGCATCATACATGGTGGTAGGGATGTGAGGGCTGGCAAGAAGACACATACCTGGAATGAAGTTGCTGCATTAGGGGTTGCAAACAGAGATGGGAAGAAACACCGGTATAATGACTGCTGGATGAAGGTGAAGAAGATGATCGCAGCAGAAGCCAGAGCAGCCCGTGCCACTGGTGGTGGGCCACCAGTCAACATCACCTACTGTGGATGGGAGCAGACTCTGAAGGAGTAATTGGAGAGAGCGGCAGTAGTGGGCCTTCAAGAACAGCTGGACTCTGGCTTTCAGGAAACCCTGCAATGCGAGTATCATATTCACAATCACACCCTCATATGCACACACATGAACCCCACACACGTAGATAACTGACATACAATAGCACTGTCAGATCTCTGGTTTTGACTACATAAATTTGGGTCAGCAATAACGATGTACATCCAGGAAGAAAGCATTATTATCATAATTGTTATCAATGAAATGTCCAATACCTGCAGTTAAAACAGATTCTGGCTAGCAGTTGCCAATTCATTTTGTGTTAGTGTTATGTTTGCTGTTTGTTCCAAGTTCCTCTAAAACAAAACAGTTTAAATTTCAATTACAAATATGTATTTTTTTGCCATGAGTTCCCCCATCCCTATCTTCCCCATGTTAAATTGCACAATTTAGAGCTGTTTTGCTTAACACTCCTACTGCTTGTAACAAGGAATAGCTGCAGATCAACATTCATTTTACATCTATTTTACATGTATGGGTGTGAACACTGCAGCATATGCAGATACAGTCTCTAAATGACTGCCTGTGTGTGTCATCTACTAGCCTAACCTGGACCATGTCCCAGAAGCATGTTAACACCCATTGCTGAGAATTGGTCACAGATTGGTCAGCCTCACACACTGCACAGCAGATTCAGATGAGCACATGTCCTAATGAACTGCAGATGGTACACTGCACCAGCTATATATGTATATATATATATATATATATATATATATATATATATATATACATAAAACTATTTTTTTAGAAATAGAAAACAGAAAATTGGCATGTGCGTATATATTCACCCCCTTTGTTATGAAGCCCATTAAAAAGCTCTGGTTCAACCAATTACCTTCAAAAGTCACATAATTAGTGAAAGGATGTCCACCTATGGGCAATCTAAGTGTCACATGATCTGTGATTACATATACACACCTCTTTTGAAAGGCCCCAGAGGCTGCAACACCTAAGCAATAGGCACCACTAACCAAACACTGCCATGAAGACCAAGGAACTCTCCAAACAAGTAAGGGACAATGTTGTTGAGAAGTACAAGTCAGGGTAAGGTTATAAAAAAATATCCAAATCTTTGATGATCCCCAGGAGCACCATCAAATATATCATAACCACATGGAAAAAAACATGGCACTACAGCAAACCTGCCAAGAGACGTCCGTCCACCAAAACTCACGGACCAGGCAAGGAGGGTATTAACCAGAGAGGCAGCACACAGATGTAAGGTAACCCTGGAGGAGCTGCAGAGTTCCAAAGCAGAGACTGGAGTATCTGTACATAGGACGACAATAAGCCGTATGCTCCATAGAGTTGGACTTTATGGCAGAGGGGCCAGAAGAAAGACATTACTTTCAGTAAAAAAACAAAATTGCAAGTTTCGAGTTTGCAAAAAGGCATGTGGGAGACTCCCAAAATGTATGGAGGAAGGTGCTCTGGTCTGACTAAAATTTAACTTTTCGGCTATCAAAGAAAACGCTATGTCTGGCACAAACCCAACACATCACATCAACCAAAGAACACCATCAGCAGCCGGTACTTGGAACCTGGTCAGAGTTGAGGGAAAGATGAATGGTGCTAAATACAGGGATATTCTTGAGCAAAACCTGTACCACTCTGTGCGTGATTTGAGGCTAGGACGGAGGTTCACCTTCCAGCAGGACAATGACCCCAAAACACACTGCTAAAGCAACACTTGAGTGGTTTAAGGGGAAAAATGTAAATGTGTTGGAATGGCCTAGTCAAAGCCCAGACCTCAAGCCAATAGAAAATCTGTGGTCAGACTAAAAGATTGCTGTTCACAAGCGCAAACCATCCAACTTGAAGGATCTGGAGCAGTTTAGCAAGGAGGAATGGGTAAAAATCCCAGTGGTAAGATGTGGCAAACTCATAGAGACTTATCCAAAGTGGCTTGGAGCTGTGATTGCCACAAAAGGTGGCTCTACAAAGTATTGACTTTAGGGGGGTGAATAGTTATGCACGTTGGCTTTTTCTGTTATTTTGTCCAATTTGTTGTTTGCTTCACAGTAAAAAAAAAAAACACCTTCAAAGTTGTGGGCATGTTATATAAATTAAATGAAGCAAATCCTCAAACAATCCATGTTAATTCCAGGTTGTGAGGCAACAAAACAAGAAAAATGCCAAGGGGGGTGAATACTTTTGCAAGGCACTGTATATTGATATAAGTCATGATCCACAATGCTCATGATACAGCTCATTGTTTATCTGCGTAAAACAATCCCCACAGCCAATTACAAGTGACCATGATGTCAGGGATATGGAAACACACACGAAACAATTGTTTAGAGAATTCATACTCAAATACTATTGTCCTCTCATTTCAGTACCCAGGAGGCGTAACACGGCTGCAGAATCCCAGGTGGGGGCTCCACAGGAGGAGGAACCACAAACCCCAATGCAGGTGATGGTGGAGGAAGCGCAGACCCCAGGACCATCACAGGAGACTGACCCATCAGCAGCAAGACCCTTGTGGGGAACACCCCCCGGGCCCTCACACTCATCATGGGCACGTTCCCAGCCCTTTCAACCTACAGACATGTCAGTGAGCCAGCAACCACCTGCAGGGATGTTGAGGTCCTGGGGACCACTGTCAACAGGCCCACCACAGCCACCTGGTGAGATGCATTGGATGCATTGCCTGGACCCCTATGCTCTACCACTCCTAACAGGGCCCAACAGGCCGGGCCACAACAGATGATGCCACAGCAGTAGTTGTCCCAGCAGTTGTTGTCCCAACAAATGATGCCACATCAGTTGTTGTTCCAACAAATGATGCCACAGCAGTTGTTGTCCCAGCAGATGTTGTACCAGCAGATGTTGCCCCAACAGACCGGGCCAACATTATCCTAATGGGCATCACCATCCCGACGTGCAACACCATCCCCAATGGCAACAGCATCGCCAATGGCAATACCATCGCCAATTGCAACAACATCCCAATGGGCAACACCTCTGGCCTCTGCACAGCACATCCACAGTCCAACTTTACATAATTACATAGTAATTGAGGTTGAAAACAACTTTCAGTCCATCAAGTTCAACCTTTTAAGATCTCCTCTGATCTGCAATATGCATATTAGTTATTAATTAATTGTTAATTAATTATCAACAATTTATTTATTTATTGTTTTAATCATAATTAATTGATAATTAATTGATCCAGAGGAAGGCACACAGAGATGTGAAGGCTGGTGACAGAATTCACAACCCCTTACAAGGCACCTGGAGGGGCATCTTGCGGCACATCCACATGGATGATGAGCATGACAATATAATAATGCAACAGCTGCAGCTCAGCTTCGAAGGCAGAACGCTATTGGTGAGGAGGCATAATCGAAGGATGGAGAGGTATGAGCAAATGGCTCAAAGGGACAGACAAGCCTAGGCACATCACTTGGCGCGGCTAGTGCAGTTGGCAGAAGCACACGTCAACACTCTACAGCCTTTGGTTCCACAGGCTCCACCAACACCGTAACCGGAGCCTGCTTCCTCCTGATCTCACCCCTTACAGCCAACGCCAGTTGCTACACAGCCACCCCAGTTGAAGGCACCCCTCAATCCAACACCTCCTGGCCGTGGTAGAGGGAGAAAGCGAGCGGGCACGAAAGGTGTGGGCCCAGTGCTCAGAAAGAGGAAGTAGTTGAGAACATGTTTACAAGTGGATTTACCTTAAAAAGTAAAGGCTGATAAACTGCAGAGTGCACTAATTGTGCCCAGGTGAGAGGGGTGTGGCTTGACTGTTAAACTTGTATAAAAGGTTTGTGAGCTGGTTTGGGGTCTGTTTACAAGTGGATTTACCTTAAAAAGTAAAGGCTAATAAACTGCAGTGTGCACTAATTGTGCTCAGGTGAGAGGGGTGTGGCTTGACTGTTAAACTTGTATAAAAGGTTTGTGAGCTGGTTTGGGTTCTGTTTACAAGTGGATTTACCTTAAAAAGTAAAGGCTAATAAACTGCAGAGTGCACTAATTGCGCCCAGGTGAGAGGGGTGTGGCTTGACTGTTAAACTTGTATAAAAGGTTTGTGAGCTGGTTTGGGGTCTGTTTACAAGTGGATTTACCTTAAAAAGTAAAGGCTGATAAACTGCAGAGTGCACTAATTGTGCCCAGGTGAGAGGGGTGTGGCTTGACTGTTAAACTTGTATAAAAGGGTTGTGAGCTGGTTTGGGGCCTGTTTACAAGTGGATTTACCTTACAAGTAAAGGCTGATAAATTGCAGAGTGCACTAAGTGTGCCCAGGTGAGAGGGGTGTGGCTTGACTGTTAAACTAGGATAAAGGATTTGTGAGCTGGTTTGGGGCCTGTTTACAAGTGGATTTACCTTACAAGTAAAGGCTGATAAATTGCAGAGTGCACTAATTGTGCCCAGGCGAGAAGGCAGAAGTTAATAGAAACCGGAGAAGGGGAACTTGTGAGCTTGCGAACATTTTCAGTATCAAGTGCAATTCTAGTAAAAGCCTAGGAGTTTAAATAAAAGGAGGGCCTTCAAAGAAAAGGGAGGGCAGATTTATAGTGCAAAGGAGGAAAACTTTATATAAATATATTATATTATATTCTTTATTTTTCCCACTGAAATTTCGTAGACAATAATAATAATTATGAGTCAGTCCAGTGGCAACCTTATTCAGTGTACATCCTGTCAAATGTATGCACTACTGGAACAGATGATCAAGGGTCCATACCTCTGTGACAGGTGTGGGCATGTTGCCTCTTTGGAAGCTCAAATTGAAGATCTGGAGAGGAGAATTGCAGCACTTAGTGATATTGCTCCACTGGAAAGGGAGTTGGTGCTCACGGAGCACAGTTTAGCTGGGCCTAGTATGGAGGGAGGAGCTGGGGCTAGTGAGGATGGCCAGGGAGGTAGCTGGGTTACAGTTAGAAGGGGAATCAGAGGGTACAGGAGGAGGCAGGCCAGTTCTGAGTTGGCAAACAACAACAGATTTGCCAGATTGAGTGAAACTGTTGGCGATGTCCATTCAGGAATGGCAATGCCAGATAGAGCTGTTCCCTCTAACAGCCGGGCGAACAGCTCTACTGGAGAAGAGGGAGGGCAGAATAGGCAGAGCAACAGACATGTTTTGGTGGTAGGGGACTCTATTATTAGGAAGGTAGACAGGGTAATTTGTCACCCAGATCCCAGCAATCGAACAGTTTGCTGTCTCCCGGGTGCTCGGGTTCTGCATGTTGTGGATCGGGTGGATAAATTATTGGGAGGGGCTGGTAATGAACCGGAGGTCTTGGTACACATTGGTACCAATGACAAAGTTAGTGGAAGATGGAGCGTCCTAAAGAATGATTTTAGAGAATTAGGGAATAAGCTTAAAGCAAGGACCTCCAAGGTAGTATTTTCTGAGATACTACCAGTGCCACGTGCTAGCCCAGGGAGGCAGAAGGAGCTTAGGGAGGTTAATGCGTGGCTAAAAAAGTGGTGCAGTGCAGAGGGTTTTGGGTTTTTAGAGCACTGGGCTGACTTCTCACTTGGGTACAATCTCTATAGCAGGGATGGATTGCACCTTAATGATGAGGGCGCTTTTGTGCTAGGTAATAGGATGGTAGAACGGCTGGGGGAGTTTTTAAACTTGTAGGTGGGGGGGAGGGACTATATAGAAGTATTGGGGTAAATAGGGTAGAGAGGGAAAGGGATGAATTATTTACCCATGGGGGAGGAGAAGGGGGGAGGGTTACAATAGAAAGTAGGGAGATATTAATAGGGGCCTCAAATACAGTGGCAGGCACTTCACATCAGCAGAGCCATAGCAAGATAAAGTGTATGATTGCAAACGCAAGAAGTTTGCCTGGGAAAATGGATGAGCTAGAAATATTAGCAGTACAAGAAAAATGGGGCTTAATAGGCATTACGGAAACATGGTGGGATGAATCTCATGACTGGACTGTTAATCTGGATGGTTATAACCTATTTAGGAAAGATAGGGGAAATGGTAAAAGAGGAGGAGGGATCTGTCTTTATGTTAAGCCTTAATTTAAGCCTATAGTTAGAGAAGATATTTATGCTGGCACTAACGGCATCATTGAATCCTTGTGGGTTGAGCTAAATAGTGGAGGAGCTAATTCTAACTGCATATTGGTGGGAGTATGCTATAAACCCCCAAATATAGCTGAAAGTGAGGAAATACAATTATTGTTACAGATTGGAAATGCAGCTAAGCATGGGCAAGTTCTAATAATGGGAGACTTTAATTACCCTAATATAAACTCGATAAACGAGACCAGCAGCTCAGCTAAGGGGAGCAGGTTCTTGAGTACACTCAGGGATCATTATCTAGCCCAGGTAATACAAGAACCTACTAGAAATGGGGCCATCTTGGATTTAGTCATCACAAGTAATATTGATATAATATCAAATGTAAAAATAGGGGAACCCTTGGGGAACAGTGATCACAACACAGTCTCATTTGAGATTGAATACAAAAAACAGAGTTGTAAGGGGCCAACAAAAACTCTAAATTTTAAAAGGGCTAACTTTAATGGGCTACGGGCAGCAATACAACATATAGACTGGGACAAAGAACTTACAGGGAAGAATACTGAAAATAAATGGACAACATTCAAATCCTTACTAAATAAACATACTCATCAGCATGTACCATGTGGAAATAAAATAAATAGGAGTAAATCACATCCCATGTGGCTTAACAATGACTTAAAGATCATGATGAGGAAAAAGAAATATGCATTTAAATTATACAAGAAGGAGGGAACAGAGGCATCTTTATGTGACTATAAGGAAATCAACAAGGCTTGCAAAAGGGCTATTAGACTGGCTAAAATAGAAAATGAGAAGTCAGTTGCAATGGAAAGTAAGACTAACCCTAAAATATTTTATAAATATATTAATGGGAAGAAGGCCAGGAAGGAATCGATAGGACCATTACAATGTGACACAGGCCATCTGATAATTAGTGACCAGGAAAAGGCAGATGAGCTAAATAGGTTCTTTTCGTCGGTTTACACAAGGGAGGTACCAGTGGTTGGGACACTGCAACATAATGGGGCTACACTACCTTCACTAAATAATTGGTTAACGCAGGAAGAAATACAAAAGAGGTTGGAGAAAATAAATGTTAATAAAGCCCCAGGTCCTGATGGAATACATCCAAGGGTACCGAGGGAGCTGGGTTCTGTAATAGCCAAACCATTATATCTAATCTTTAAAGACTCGCTCACTACAGGGTCTCTACCAGATGACTGGAGAAAAGCAGAGGTGATACCTATATTTAAGAAGGGATCTAGAGCAAATCCGGGGAATTATAGACCAGTGAGCCTCACTTCTGTAGTTGGGAAGCTTTTAGAAGGGTTAATAAGGGACAGAATACAAGAATATGTCTATTTGAACAGGATCATAGGTAGCAGTCAACATGGATTTATGAAGGAAAGGTCGTGTCAGACCAATCTAATTAGTTTTTATGAGGAGGTTAGTAGGAACTTGGATCAGGGCAACTCAGTGGATGTAGTCTTTTTAGATTTTTCAAAGGCAATTGATACAGTGCCACATGGAAGACTAGTGAGCAAACTAAGGGATACAGGAATTGCAGTAAATATCTGCTCATGGATCGAGAGCTGGCTAAAAGACAGGAAGCAAAGGGTTGTTGTAAATGGAACATACTCCGATTGGTCTAATGTGATAAGTGGGGTTCCTCAGGGCTCAGTATTGGGTCCTCTCCTTTTTAACATATTTATTAATGACATTGAAGTAGGACTCGAATGTAGTGTCTCCATTTATGCGGATGACACTAAGTTGTGCAAGGTAATAAAATCAGATAATGATGTACTTTCCCTACAAAAGGATTTGCATAAATTAGAGAAATGGGCGGCTAAATGGCAGATGAGATTTAATACAAATAAATGTAAGGTTATGCATTTGGGAAGGAACAATAGCCAAACAATCTATAATCTTAATGGAGCAAATCTAGGGGTATCAGATATTGAAAGGGATTTGGGAGTACTAGTGGACAACCACCTAGGTAACAGCGCTCAAAGCCAAGCAGCGGCTGCAAAGGCAAATAAAATATTAGCATGTATTAGGAAGGGTATAGAAGCCAGGGAAGAAGATATAATTCTGCCACTATACAAATCTCTAGTACGCACTCATTTGGAATATGGAGTACAATTTTGGGCACCACCTCACAAAAAAGACATTTTAGAGCTGGAAAAAGTACAGAGAAGGGCTACAAAACTAATAAGGGGAATGGAGGGGCTAAGTTATGAAGAAAGACTAGCAAAATTAAACTTATTTTCGCTAGAAAAAAGGCGTCTAAGAGGAGATATGATTACGTTATTTAAATACATCCAGGGTCAATATAAGGCTTTGTCAAGTGACCTTTTTGTAGCAAGAGATTTTCAACTGACAAGAGGACATCCGTTGAGGTTAGAGGAAAAAAGATTTCACCTTAAACAAAGAAAAGGGTTCTTCACAGTTAGGGTGGTTAAACTGTGGAATTCTCTACCAAAGGAGGTGGTGACAGCGAATTCGATAGACAACTTCAAAAAGGGGTTAGATATATTTCTGAATAAAGAGGGCATTCAAGGCTATCCTAGATAACTAGCAAGGAATATTGATCCAGGGAGAAATTTGATCGCCAGTTTCTGGGGTCATGAAGGAATTTTGCTTTTTTTTCCCCTTATGAGACAATTGGCAAAGTTTCAATGGGTTTTTTTTTTATGTTTGCCTTCCTCTGGATCAATTAACAATAATTAACAATTAACAATAATAATAAATAGTCCAAATTAAAAAGATCGATAGAGATCTAAAAAGGTTGAACTTGATGGACTAACTCTTTATTCATTCTCCAATACTATACTATTAATAATTATTTAATCAATAATTTAATTAATAACTAATCCGCATATTGCAGATCAGAGGAGATCTTAACAGGTTGAACTTGATGGACTGAAAGTCTTTTTTCAACCTTAATTACTATGTAACTATGTAACATCGCCTAGGTCAGTGGCTGTCAAACCTCTCCCCAGGACCCACCACACAGATCATGATTTAGGTGAAACTCTGTGTGAATACACATGTGAAGCAATTAGAGGCTCCACCAGCTGTTGAATACTAGTTGCCTCATTTTTGGTTTCACATAAATCATGGCCTGTCTGATGGCTCCTTAGGAGAGGATTGAGTACCACTGCCCTAAGTCCTCCTCATCCACACTCCACAATGAATATTATTTTGTATTAATGTTGACATACTATTGCCTGGCTACAGAGTATGTACATGAATGGTTATGTTCAATATTTCTGCAATTGATGTTCAATGCAGATTGCCACTTAGATGAGGTTTTGCAGTCAATCCAAATAGTGTTCTGATTGATATCTTGTTCTTGTTTCTGGGCTATTAAGACCTACAATCTCACGACCATGTAGGCATGTTCCTCAACCTCCTCTTTCTGTGTCACAGATTCTGCTCATCTATTTCTGCTTATTCCTTACTGTCTGTATGACATTATCCATGATTATGTTCATCTTTTAAATGAGCAGATATAGACAAGTTGTAAATGCTATGCACATGACTGGTTTCTTCAATTAAATAGAGTGATTTCTGACCACATGTGACCCTCATAGGTGCTATGCATCATGCTTATTCTAGACTATGACATTACCCCATTTAGGTATCCCCTTTTTCCCCCAAAAAACCTCTTGCCTTCCCTGGATCCGCCAACACCACACCCGTGTTTCCATTTCTGATTGTCTTTGTATGAAATAAAGCTTTGCTATACCGTTCTCACCCTTTCAGTGTGTTTTCAATGGTTGGAGTTTTGAGACACCAACATACTTCACATTTGTGTCACATCCCTATATCAGTAAACTAATGAGCCCTAGTTACTATGCAATAGTTAAATACATATAATAATTCAAATATATATATATATAATAAATGGTTAGTACACATGCAAAGTCCAGTTTGTTATACTGTGGATTATCAACATTCTCCTGAAGGCCTGATAAGAATATGACAGGTGATAATGTGAATTGATTGATAGCAAAACACTTAACGGGAGGTCACCAAATGATAATGGGTATACATCTTGGAACATGGCCACCAGCAATGGCGTGGGACTTTCCAGGATGGGCCTAGTGGAGAATATCCCTGATGGAAGTGAGTTGGCTGTTGCTCTATGTGCCTCTGCACAGCCTCCATGTGTTTTTGCAGCACTTCCTCATGGTTTAGAGTAGATTAGTGTGGTATATGTTTCCCTAGACCCCTTCTGGATTGCTAACTTGTGGTGGAGAAGAGCTTGTGTACCTCAATCAAACTGTGAGCTATACCATGTAGGGCCACTGTAGGTAGGCAGGTCATAGCAGAGAGGTCAGACAAATCACGGTCCACTAGAGAAGAAACTGGCAACCCACTCCAGTATCTTTGCAAACCTTGTGGATAAGCACAGACAGAGACATAAGTAAGTGTGCTGCAGTCCATAGGATCACAGAGAGTCGGACACAACAGAGGGACCGAACAACCAAATGTGAAATGTTCCCCTGGTACTTGATATATGCCATGTGGCAGTATAGTTTGTCCACTAATTGTTTTTCAAAGTAGATGTGATGAGTGAGATGTATATAAGATAAACTTTGTATTTTTAGGGTCCACATTAGAGCCTCTGTGAGTGAGAAAGGGTTAATATGTCAGCAATATTCACATATTTGTGTTACAATGAGGTAGTGTGTCTTTAATAGCTTTCAGCATTTTGCAACATGACTTTTCATATTTGCATATGCGTGATCATTACAACATATGAGAAAAATAAAATATTTTTTTCTTTACTATTTGATAGTTGTGTAATTTTAATGCCTTCCATTGCTTTAAACATATTTTAATGTGCAGTGGTGTGTTTTTGTGTTTTGCAGTGTTCCAAACAAGTGTGTAAACCCTTTGCAGGTCCTATTTGGAACCCGTAAGTCTTGGGCTGCCACTTGCTGATTGCGGGCTTGACTGCAGGTGCGGTGTTGAGTGATTTTGGCAACTGAATTGCGATTTGTGATTTTAACTCTTGCAGCCATGAAAGATCAAAGGCTTTGGGAGGCTGTAAGTTCCGGGTTTTCAAGCCCGTAACAACAAATCAGTTTTTAACTCGCAAAAAACGCCCCCAGTAACTTACGGGCTCCAGTAACTTACAATTGCTCAATTGAATGGGGCTCAAAGTTTTGGACATATTTTTTACTTTTAATTCCAGTTTCCTGATTTTGTTATGTATGCATACCATTATGTAATAAAAAAAATTATGCAATCCCTACAGGGGAGACCAAATGTCTGTAGTGGTATACCAAGCTGTATGTGTGTTTCTATGTATATATATATAGACCAATAATGATAAAGATAAATAAATCAATAACAAAAATAATACTCTGTTTACATAAAAATAACAATGATAAATGCTATAAAATGATAAATGGTTTTCAAAATACCAGCAGACCCATTAAATTAGAGCTCAGTGCAACGTGAAGCTTGCAACCACTGCAGGCTTGAAATTTGGCCAAGTTACTGTGCTATTAAATTAGAGCGGACTGCAAGTTACGAGCTTGAGACGCAAACCCGTAAACCAGTTGAATTTGCAGATTTGTTAATTATTAATTAAGCAAACCCGTAGTTTAGATGGAGCCAATGGAAACAGAGATTTTCATCATTACGTCACTAAAAAATGGAGGTTGGATTTCAAAGTCCTACGGGCTTCAATTAAGAGTTAGGATCGGACCCTCATTCCAGTCATCATGCAATATTAATAAACCCACAAATATGATATTCTATTACATGCGAGTACAGTAAAATCCCTGTTATCCGGCACTCAACCAACCGGGACTCAAGCTACCAACACCTGCATAAATTCCCCATTGGCAATAAAATCCAAATTATCTGGCATTATCCGGCAGTTTATGGGCCCAGTTTAGTTGCTAATGCCTTTTTAAATGCAATAACAGGGAGTATACTGTACCATCATATGTTTTAGCAGCTGCAAAGGCAAATACAATATTAGCAAGTATTAAGAAGGGTATAGAAGCAAGGGAAGCAAATATAATTCTGCCACTATACAAATCTCTAGTACGTCCTCATTTGGAATATGGAGTACAATTTTGGGCACCACTTCATAAAAAGGACATTTTAGAGCTGGAAAAGGTACAGAGAAGGGCTACAAAACTAAAGGGAAATGGAGGAGCTAAGCTATGAAGAAAGACTAACCAAATTAAACTTATTTTCTCTAGAAAAAAGGCGTCTAAGAGGGGATATTATTACCTTATATAAATATATCCAGGGTCAATGTAAAGATTTGTCAAGGGAGCTTTTTGTGCCAAGAGGTTTTCAACTGACAAGAGGTTAGAAGCAAAAAGATTCCACCTTAAAGAAAGAAAAGGGTTCTTCACAGTAAGGGTGGTTAATCTGTGGAATTCTCTACCAGAGGAGGTGGTAACAGCGGATTCGATAGATAACTTTAAAAAGCGACTGGATTTATTCAGGGGTATCCTGGATAATTAGAGAGAGAGTATTGATCCAGGGAGGAATCAGATTGCCAGTATCTGCGGTCAGGAAGGAATTCATTTTTTCCCCCTTTGAAACGATTGGCTAAGTTTCACTTGTTTTTTTTTTCTGTTTGCTATATAACTATGAAACATTGATTGCTGGGATCGATATGACAAAAAATATACATGAAATAAAGTATTTTATTGGGCCGAATTTGCGGGCTTAAGAATGTTGTACTATTATTTCTAATACCTAACATCAGTTTCCCTTTTAATATAAGTACAGTAGTGTGATTTTATTTACAGTTAAAGTGCTACGTATTGGACTTTACTCCCCCTTGTGAGTCCTCCCCAGCACTCGTTTGGGCTACATTTGCATGTTAAGGGCTTGCGAGAAAGTGACTTTGTTTTCTAATAGTGTGACTTTGAATTTAATAGTATGATTGTAATTGTAGCGGTTACGGCTTGATGGATCAAAGGATTTGTGGCAGCGAAGTTCAAAGTTGCTCATCCCATAGGCAAACCCGGAAGATCGGCAGCAGCCTGCTTTACGGGGCTAATTTAGTAGCCATGGGTCCTATTTTCTACAATATGAGCTATGGTTTTACACATAGCCTGAATTTAATGGGGCTGCAGGTCAATAAAGTCCATATAAATGTTCTTAAGTGGTGGTCCACTTGTCTTGTACTGGTAGTCATTAATATATAGTCCCCATGTGTACCAATAACTTGTTAGGGGCCCACTGTCTTTGTTGCTGGTATAACTTGTAATTCGTAAAGTATGATGTGTCACACTTAGGTATGCCGTTTACTCTCTAGAGTCACTGTTCACAAGTGCTCATATATGTGAAAGGCAAGAGGGGAAAGCAGGGGAGAGAAGAGCAAACGCCCAATAGTGCATTCAAATTAATAGGTATTTATTGCACAATAATAACACAGGTGAACAGAAAAGTATCACATTCACATGTTATACTCTCCACTCAAATGAGGTATGGAAACAGCTCAAAAGGGTGGAGAAATCCCCACGTCTAGGCAAGTAGTATGAGACTTCTCTATATATACAAAGGCAGTCATGCTCCACTAGAATAAATGGTGGTAATCCCAGATCTGATGGGCTGTCTACTGTTAGCTGTAATGTTTGCAAATGTCTTTTCATTTCATGGCTACAGTCACCATGTGAAAAGATCTTGGATCCCAAGAAAATAAAATCTGTCACTGCCTTTACTTCTTCCCTATCTATTTGCCAGGAACTGAGATTGCGGTTTGCCACAATCTTCATCTTTTTTAATGTTGAGCAGATAACCAACTTTTGCAGTCTCTTCTTTTACCCTCATCAATAAGTCCTTTACTTCTTCCTCATGTTAAGCCATCAGAGTAGTATCATCCGCATATTACAGGGTGCTGATATTTTTTACAGCAATATTGATTCTGGCTTTGGATTTGTCCAGACCGGGCTCACTCATGATGTGCTCCTTGTAAAATTTGAATAAATAGGGTGAACCATTGTATTATTCCATGTTCAGTTGTGACTGTGGTTTCTTGGTCTACATACAGATTCCTCAGGAGGCAAAGGCTCTAGAATAGTCTATAAAGCAAATATTTTTTCTGGAACACTCTTGTTTTCTCTATTATCGATTGGACATTGGCAATTTAATCTCTTATGCCTCTTCCTCTGTGGAACTGGTTTGCACATCTGGTAGTTCCCACTCCATGTATTATTGTAGCCGAGTTTGCAGAATCTTAAGCATTACCTTGCTGGCATGTGAAATAAGTGCAAATGTTTGAAAATTGGAGCACTCTTTGACACTGACACTGATTTTTGTGGGATTGGGATGTAGACTGACCTTTTCCAGTCTATTGGTCACTGCTGAGTTTTCCTAATGTGTTGGCATAAAGCAGGCAATACTTTCACAGCATCCTCTTGTAGGATTTTGAATGGTTCAGATGGACTTCCATCAACTCTCGCAGCCTTGTTATCAGCAAGGCATCTAAGGGCCTGTCTCAAGTACATTGGACAAGGTCATCACTGCTGTTAAGAACCTTCAGTGCATTCCTGAAACCTCCTCTTTATCTAATCCGCTTCTGTGATATCTTTTATCCCACCCACTTTGGCATGAAAGGCTTCTTTGAGATCCCCAATTTTCTTGAAGAGATCTCTTGACTTTCTCTTTTTTATCTTCTTCTATCTCTTTACATCACTCATTATATAATGCCTCCTTGTCTCTTCTTGCTATCCTCTGGAATTCTGCATTTAGTTGGGTGATTAGTTTCCTATCTCCACTACCTTTCACTTTCCCTTTTCCTGGGCTACTTTCAAAGCCTCATCAGACAGTCAGTTTGCCCTCTTAGTTTTCTTTCTTTTGGGGATATTGGTGTTTGCTGTTTCCTGGATAATGTTACAAGCTTCGGTCCAAAGTTCTTCAGGCATTCTATCTTTCATGTCTAGTCCCGTAAATCTATTACTTTTACCTACTGTAGATATCGACATGCCTGTTATGCATCCTATATGATATATATGTTTTCTGACCGACAGGCAGCAAAAAACTGATGCGCCTTGGAGATGTCGCTGTACGACTCACTCGTAGTGCTCTGAGCTGTCCTGGGGGAAGTTGCTTTTGGCCTAAATCTAGCACTGGAACTGTCCTGGTACCATATACTCTCTCACCTGACTATAGTAAGTTGCATAATAAATTGATTTCACATATCTCTTTAAATTGCTGTTACTGTACTTTATGGTTTCTTTGTCCCTTTATGTGTAAACCTCTATATGATAGAGGGTAGAATCTTAATACTGCCTTTTTTTAATACACTTAGTAATTCTTGTACGGAGAGGCCAACATGTGCACATATTTCTAGTATTAATAATAATTCTGTAAAAACAGGAACCCACAACAACATTTGGAAGTGGTTCAGCTGTTTATTACATATCCACTCCCAATCCTTACACTTGAAAGGCTTATTTGGTTTAATTTATTTGAACAGATAAAGTAACATTTTAAATGTTCTTTTACCAATTATTTTTAGTACTGGTGTTTGGTCTTCGGAAAGTATACACCATGTTGGTGTCACTCCATCCTCCAATGTCCTGTTTCTATGCGAAAGCCAGTAACATTTTATTTTATATCCATTCAGCTGCACAGCTCATGCCGGAGGTTGGTGGGACTTGAAACCAACATGTTGACAGTCCATCAGCTGCTACTGATTAACAGCCTTATTAAATTGCAATTCGACCAATTGAATAGGACTCTATATAAGCACATAGCATATTTTTTTACAGAAGTTTTTAGTTTGTGAAGACCTTGCTTTTGGATCGAAGTTTACTAACTAAAAACTTCTGTAAAAAAATATGCTATGTGCTTATATAGAGCCCTATTCAATTGGCCGAATCACAATTTAATAGTTATTTTTTATTTATTTTTATATATAAATATACATATACATTATTCAAATTAAATGTAAACTAGGTATATAATAATATACTGATACCTATTTGCCTATCATGCATGTTAAACATCAAATCTAGATATTAAAAAAAAATATTATTTTCTTCTTATCCACAACAACATCACAATTTTAGTATTTGTACAGAAACAGCTAATCATGGTCTGTCAGGATCTATATACAAAAGCAGTTTATAAAAATAATGTGAGAATGGAATATACGATTGCTTGCTCAAACACAGCAAAATGTAGGTTTTACTTGTTTAAAATACAAAATAATAAGGATTTCTGTACAAAGTTAACATTTTTAGATAATGGAGATATTGTTAAACCTGTTTAGTTTTCAGACTTTATTTTTGTACCTTGAATTAACTGATGCTTTGTTATAGAGTATTATTATGATCATATACACTCTTTGATGTCCCACAGCAATGGCTGAAGCTGCTGTCATCTTTTCTGCCATGCAGGAATATACCACCCTGACATGCATTCAATTTGTAGGACGGCAGACAGAGATGGATTATATTCAGATTCGCTCAATTGATGGGTAGGTACCAAACTCTTGTCATTCTAAGCCATTAATCACATCAAGACCCAAAACTTTTGAACTTCAAAGCTTTCATAGAAGAAAAGCAAAGTCTATCTGATGTTAACAGACAGACAAAAGTGAACAACTAAGCTGCAATTGGTGCAGAATTACAAGTGCATTTGTGTAAAATGCATTAATCCCAAACTGATTTGTATTTAATGGACCACTATGGTCATATTTTTGAATATGGTATCTGAATATCTAAAAGAAAAGAGGGGTGGGAGAGCGATAGTGCACCAAAAATGACTGGTCAACTCTTTGTCCTATATCTGAATACCTGATTTTGATAATGGGTTAATGTTTTTAGAAAGCAAAACCTTTACATTCTTGACTTTTACATGCAATAATATTTTACTGAATTTTCTTTTCTGAGCTGATACTTTCTCAGGAGTGTGTGTCATTGTATATTAACTTTCACTTACTCCTATTGAATGAACTGCCAGTTTTGGATGCCACATTTATGCTGTGCAAATGGAATCTTCCTCTGCATTTAAAGTCTCCTCCTACCTAAGGAAGTTGAGGAGCAGAATGCATATTTCAATTTGCCAGTTAAGTAAAAAAAGGGACTGTAGCCTCACAGATTATTATTATCTTTTATTTGAAATGAGACAACATATTCCGTATAGGGGGATTAAGTACAAGGCAAAAACTAAATTAACACATTGCAAAAGAACGTAATTTTAATGATACATTCTGTATTTCTATACATATGTCCTTAGTCTGCTTATCTTCAGCAAACTGTTTGCAGACTTTCTTGTGCATCATCTTTAGATGAGGCTTCCTTCTGAGACGACCAATTTAATACAGTGTGCGGCGTATGGTCTGAGCATTGACAGGCTGACCCCCAGCCCTTCAACCTCGGGAGCAATACTGCCAGCACTCAGACGTCTATTTCCCAAAGACAACCTCTGCACATGACGCTGAGCATGTGCACTCAACTTCTTTGGTTGACCATGGCGAGGAACCTGTCCTGTGAAATTGCTGTATGGTTTTGCCCACCGTGCTTCAGCTCAGTTTTAGGGCTTGGCAATCTTCTTATAGCCTAGGCCATCTTTATGTAGAGCATCAATTCTTTTTTTCAGATCCTCAGATAGTTCTTTGCCTTGAGGTGCCATGTAGAACTTCCAGTGACCAGTATGAGAGAGTGTGAGAGCGATAACACCAAATGTATCACACCTGCTCCCCATTCACACCTGAGACCTTGTAACACTAACGAGTCACATGACACAGGGAGGGGAGGCAAAATGGCTAATTGGGCCCAATTTGGACATTTCCACTTAGGGGTGTACTCACTTTGTTGCTAATGGTTTAGACATTAATGGCTGTGTGTTGAATTGTTTTGAGGGGACAGCAAATTTACACTGTATTACAAGCTGTACACTTACAACTTTACATTGTAGCAGAGTGTCAAAAAAATAATAATAATAATATATATATATATATATATATATATATATATATAAACACATAGATCTGTAGTACCTCCCCCACTCTCTCCCCAGCAACCCCCCCCTCTCTCCCCAGAACCTCTACCAGTCTCTCCCCAGCACCACCCCCACTTTCTTCCCAGTGCTTCCCCATTCCCTCCCCAGTACCTCCTCCTCACCTCCTGTGCCTTTGGCTATTTGTATAATTCTGATAGCTTGGCTCACAAGATCATGCAAGATTACCTCTTGTGATCTCGTGAGAGACAGCTTTCAGAGTAAGCAGGCAGTTATAGGGGCAGGAGGTGAGGGGGAGGTATCGGAGAGGGAATGGGGGAGGGACTGGGAAAGGGAGTGGAGGAGATCCCAGCTCGCTTATGTGCGCTGTGAGCGTTTTACTGCTGCTAGACATGAGGGGGGGATTTATCCCCCCCCCCCAGTTCCTACACCCCTGCTTGGTACCCTTCCTAAACCTCATTATTAGGAGATCCACGTAAATACTGTGAAGCACACAACAGCAATGTGCAGTGAGATTTGCAAAGTCTTGGCTAGATTTCACTGGAGGGATGAAATCAAGGTGCTTTGTTTCCTTCTCCAGGTGCTGGTCTTATCTGGGCAGGATTGGTGGTCCTCAAGATGTGTCCTTACTCAGAAATGGCTGTGTATCCAAAGGCATCATACAGCATGAGCTTAACCATGTGCTGGGCCTCGTCCATGAGCACACAAGAAGTGACCGAGACAACTACGTAGACATTGATTGGATGTATATCCCAGATGGTAATATCACCTTCACTAACTGGAGACACTTGACCATCAACACCAATCTATTAAAGGACCACTATGGTCATGTATTTAAAAGATAATATTTTTAAGGAATTATACATTATAAGATGCAAAATGTTTTATTTAGAATGGAAAATATACAGCCTTAAATACCTTTCTGCACAATGAGAATGTGGCATCTACAACTTTCAGAGCTTGCTGTAGCAGTAATGAAAAGCTCATTAGTTTACAACATTTGGCCAATTATCAAAGTTAGAACCAAAGAAGAAAAGTATACCTTCAGAACCAACAATTGTATTTAACTGACAGTTTAGTTAAATACAATTGTTGGTTTCTTCTTTGATTCTAATATCAATATATACTACCAACAATTTTTGTAGTGCCCACCTTATTGTCTAGTCCTACTATTTCTATTCAATTATCAAATTTAATTAATCAAAAGACCATATAGCAAAACTTGGCCACAGCGGTCCTCTAACTAACTGCTAACTAACTAGCATGCAGCACATGGACCAAGAAAATTAATATGTCTCAAACTATAAAGCAGATTTCCAGTAATTTGTTATCTTTTTCATTATTCTAAAGCCTCGATATGGTACCTTTTTATGGATGAAAATTATATATTAATAATAAACAATAATAAATAATAATAATAAACAATCACATTCTGCACATAGAAAGCTAAAGTGTAAATGTGTGTGAGCGCAGAATAACTTGCACCGCTA
This sequence comes from Discoglossus pictus, assembly GCA_027410445.1. NCBI lineage: Eukaryota > Metazoa > Chordata > Amphibia > Anura > Alytidae > Discoglossus > Discoglossus pictus. Next base: position 60,271,562 of record CM050175.1, on the reverse strand, counting down.
TTACATTACACTCAGAAAGATCCGCCAGCACTCACATTGAAGAATTGAATCCATAAAACCGCCAAAACACAAATGTGCATGATAAAATCTAGCCCAAACAAAAAACACACTGAAGAAAACAGTTTAAAGGACACAAGAAAGCACTAGTTCTACACAGGACACAGCCCTAAATGGACATTGCAATGGTTATCCTTGCCTTCTACAACAATAAATAACATGGGTCAATCAAATACATCAACAGTTTAAAGAAAATCACTTGCTCACACCTTTAAAACTAATACTGTACTATCCATGCATCCATGTACAAAATGCACCTCTGTATCTTAACACATACTCACCTGTTTTAAAAACACTATTTTACTTACCTCTCTCTACAATGATCCTGTGTATGCATACTATGTTTATTCACTGGTGTACAGTATATCAAGGTTCACCTTCTGGAATGCTACCTTGTTGTGGTGAAGGGGCTTATGCACTTCAATAAAGCTGTGAGCAATACCATGTAGGGTCCACTTGAGAAGGAATTGGTAATTCACTCCAGTATCTTTGCCTAAAATACCTTATGGATGAGCACAACCAGAAACAGACAGATGTTGAGCTTGATGGACTGAAAGTATTTTTTCAACCTTAATTACTATGTAACTATGTAACTATGTGCCTGGCGTGCTGCGCTCATATGGTCACTGAGAGTCAGACATGACTGAAGGATAGTGATGTCGCGAACATCAAATTTTCAACCGCCATAGACTTCAATGGGCAGGCGAATTTCAAAACCCACAGGGACTCTTTCTGGCCACAATAGTGATGGGAAAGTTGTTTCAAGGGGACTAACACCTGGACTGTGGCATGCCGGAGGGGGATCCATGGCAAAACTCCCACGGAAAATTACATAGTTGATGCAGAGTCTGGTTTTAAGCCATAAAGGGCATAAATCACCTAACATTCCTAAATTGTTTAGAATAACATGCTTTAAAACATCAGGTATGATGTTGTATCGATCAGGTAGTGTAAGGGTTACACCCGCTTCACAGTAACAGACCAATCTCCCCGTTTAATGCACTGCAAACAACCGCAAACAGTCCCTTTGCACAACCGCAAACTCCCCATTTGCACAAGGTTGGATACCAAGCTAGCCATGTCCCGTTCCTTGTCCTCACTGATGTCATTGAAGGTCTCATCCTCCACCAAGCCACCAAGGGTCCCCGAAAGGTAACAACAAGCCCCCTGGGATGCCTGCTGTGTTTGGTCTTCCACCTCCTCAAAGCCTCCTTCCTCCTCTGACTCCTCTTCTTCAGACTCCTCTCTCTGCGTTGCCTCTGTCTGCATTATTATAAGGTGTGTACTGTTAAGTAGTACTATTCCTATCGGTTTAATCCCTGTTACGTCCACTATTAGGGGACGTGTATATGGCATGGATTTTTGGAACAGAGTGATGGAAAAAGATGCTTGGTCGGACCTCCAACTTCGAATTTGGGGCACTGCACGTGCAATGTAATGTGCCACCAGATAGGAGTGGTGTATTAAGTTGTACTATTTATTCCTATCAGTTTAATACCTGTTCCGTCACCTATCTTTCCTCCCAATAGCACATTCTATATATCATCAACCGGCCTGTGTGTATTTAGAGAACCCCACTTTAAGGCCCTTAACCTGGGACAAGGTGGCTTGGCTATCAGAATTGCCTCAGAGCCTTAAAAACTCGCCAAACCCCCTAATCAGACACTCACTATCATACTGGAAATGGGCCAAGAAACACACGGGTTTGTTCCCTGGATCCACCCAAATGACCCCAATTCTTGACCACCCTCAGGCCCCGAAACACATGAGCACAACATCACAACACTGGTGGAGGTCAAGGAAACTAGATAGACTGGGATACTGGTTAGTAAAGGGCCAGATGCTAACCTATGAGGAACAGAGGGACAAGCATGAGCTACCGCTGTCAGAACATTACAATTACTGTAGGCTGAGGCATTTCACACACTCCCTGACCCAGAAACAGGGGACACCGGTCTTAAATTGGTTCTCCAAAATTTGTAAAGATAAACCTCTATCAAGGGGGATCATTGGGTCGCTTTACAAATATAAAACATTTGTTACTGGTTGAAGCGACACTGGGGGAAGGACCGGAGTGGGGGACCCCTGGAGACCCTTCAGAAGCAACCGGCGGCAAAATCATCCCAGGAAAGGAGAGGTCGCTTACTGAAGCCTGCCCTAGGGTAACCCAAGGGTGATTGCCCAGGTTAGATATTGTAAATAATAAGCTAATACTTCTGGAGGGATGATAGCTAATAGGACTTTGGTGTTTCCTGCAGATATACTCTTTACTATTGTCTGTTTTACCATGTTTTAGGTATCTCTTAAATTGCAATCACAGTAAAAAATAAGAAAAATTATTAACCTAAAAAGTAAAAATAAGAAGGAATAGCCAGCTAACTTTCACAAAATGTCTTTATTGTAAATATGTATTTTTGCACAACTGTTATGCAGGACTGTTCGAAAATGCTTTATTTTTCATTACATGCTGTACGCCTTCTAAAATAAAATAATTTCAATGCAAAAATTAGGTATTGTTGCAGGGACCAGAAAAATTGATGTTAGTTTGCCAGGCAGAAAGTGCCCTAAAACATTGCGTCTTGAACCCTAGTTGGTGGCGGATAAGTCACGCAAGTCATCTGGCATTCAGGGATAAAATACAGCAGCGTGTGGACCATTATTAGCTCAAGGCAGCTCATCTATCAGGCCTTTTTTAATTGAATGTATCGCCCACTGTCAGTCCCTTCGGGATCATTCCCTCATTCATCTTAATAAAGGTGAGGTAATCTAGACTTTTTTGACCTAGGCGACTTCTCTTATCAGTGACAAAACCTCCTGCTGCACTGAAGGTCCTTTCTGACAGGACACTTGAAGCAGGGCAGGACAGAAGTTCTATGGCAAATTGGGATAGCTCAGACCACAGGGCAAGCGTGCACACCCAGTAGTCAAGGGGTTCATCGCTCCTCATAGTGTCGATATCTGTAGTTATGGCGAAGTAGTCTGTTACCTGACGGTCGAGTCGTTCTCTGAGGGTGGACCCCAAAGGGCTCTGGTGATGCATAGGACTTAAAAAGCTCTGCATGTCCTCCATCAACAACACGTCTGTAAAGCGTCCTCTCCTTGCCGGCATGGTCGTGGGAGGAGGAGGATTACGTTCACCTCTTCCGCTGTTAGATTGCCGTTGTGCTGTGACATAACCCTTAAACGCTGTGTAAAGCATACTTTTTAATTTATTTTGGAAGTGCTGCATCCTTTCCGACTTGTGGTAATTCGGTAACATTTCAGGCACTTTCTGCTTATACCGGGGCTCTAGTAGCGTGGACACCCAGTACAGGTCGTTCTCCTTCATCCTTTTTATACGAGGGTCCCTCAACAGGCACGACAGCATGAAAGACTCCATTTGCACAAGGTTGGATGCCGAGCTAGTCATGTCCCGTTCCTCGTCCTCAGTGATCTCACTGAAGGTATGTTCTTCCCCCCAGCCACGTACAACACCACGGGTACCAGATAGGTGACAACGAGCACCCTGGGATGCCTGTTGTGGTTGGTCTTCCTCCTCCTCCTCAAAGCCACATTCCTCCTCTGACTCCTCTTCCTCACAATCCTCTTCCAACGTTGCCGCAGGTCCAGCAAGCGATGCTGATAAGGCTGTTTCTGGTGGTGATGGTGACCACAACTCTTCCTCTTCCTCTTCACGCTCCTCTACAGCCTGATCCAGCACTCTTCACAGGGCACGCTCCAGGAAGAAAACAAATGGTATGATGTCGCTGATGGTGCCCTGGGTGCGAGTGACCAGGTTTGTAACCTCCTCAAAAGGACGCATAAGCCTAGAGGCATTGTGCAGGAGCGTCCAGTAACATGGCAAAAAAATCCCCAGCTCCGCAGAGGCTGTCCTAGCACCCCGGTCATACAAATACTCGCCTTTTCTTGTTGGAGCAGGTGGTCGAACATTAGGAGTGTTGAATTCCAACGTGTCGGGCTGTGTAAAATCAAGCGCCTCGCTGGCATGTTGTTTCACCGCTGGATATCTGTAAAGTGTGCCATGGCTGTGTAGGAACGCCTGAAATGGCCACACACCTTCCTGGCCTGCTTCAGGACGTCCTGTAAGTCTAGGTGCTTATGCACAAAGCAATGTACAATCAGATTACACACATGTGTCAACTTGCCCAAATTCAATGCCGCCAACAAATTTCTTCCGTTGTCACAAACCACTTTGCCGATCTCCAGTTGGTGCGGAGTCAGCCACTGATCCACCTGTGCGTTCAGGGCGGACAGGAGTGCTGGTCCGGTGTGACTCTATGCTTTCAGGGAAGTCAATCCCAAGACGGCGTGACACTGCCGTATCCGGGATGTGGAATAGTACCCGTGGAGCTGGGGGGGTGCCATTGATGTGGAGCAAGAGATAGCAGCAGCAGAAGAGGACTCAGCCGAGGAAGTTATGGAAGAGGATGGAGTAGGAGGAGTAGAGGAGGTGGCAGCAGGCCTGCCTGCAAGTCGTGGCGGTGTCACCAACTCCTCTGCAGAGCCACGTATTCCATGCTTGGCAGCCGTCACCAGGTTTACCCAATGCGCAGTGTAGGTGATATACCTGCCCTGACCATGCTTTGCAGACCAGGTATCCGTGGTCAGATGGACCCTTGCCCATACACTGTGTGCCAGAGATGCCATTACTTCCTTTTGCACAATCGAGTACAGGTTGGGGATTGCCTTTTGTGCAAAGAAATTTCGGCCAGGGTACCTTCCACTGCGGTGTCCCAATTGCTACAAATTTTTTGAACGCCTCAGACTCCACCAGCTTGTATGGTAAAAGCTGGCGGGCTAAGAGTTCAGACAAGCCAGCTGTCAGTTGCCGGGCAAGGGGGTGACTTTGTGACATTGGCTTCTTACGCTCAAACATGTCCTTGACAGACACCTGACTGTGGGCAGATGAGCAGGGACTGCTCAGGGCAAGACACGGAGTGGCGGATGGTTGAGAGGGGGCAAGCAGGGCAGCAGTGGTTGACGTGGCTGAAAATGCTGGACCAGGAGGAGGATGGCGGCTTTGACTTTGTGTGCTGCTTGTACTCATGTGTTTATCCCATAGGCGTTTGTGATGTGACATCATGTGCCTTCGCAAAGAAGTTGTACCTAGGTGGGTGTTGGACTTCCCTCGACTCAGTTTCTTTTCGCACAGGTTGCAAATGTCACAGGCAGACACACGAAAAAATTGCCACACTGCTGAGCTCTGCAATGACGGCATTCTGGTGGTGGCAACAGCATGCGTTGACTGGCGTGCTGTCTGGATGACCCCCGGGTGCCGATGCATGCTGTCTGACTGTGCCACTAGCTACTTTCGACGACCTCCTGCTGCTTCCAACTCGTCTCCTCCTCCTCTCTGTCTCCCCATCTGAACTTTCCTTCTGTTGTTCTTCTCTTATAGCGGGCACCCACATGGCATCCACGAATGCATAGTCATCATCAACCACTTCACTTGTATCTGACAACTCAACAAAAGAAGCAGCACCGGGTACAACATCATCATCATCAGACCGTACGTCCATGTGTGTAATGCTGCCTGACTGGGACATATCCCTGTTATCTACATCCTCTGGCACTAATGTTTGTGCATCACTAATTTCTTCCAACGGATGTGTAAATAACTCTGTTGACGGATCAAGTGAAGCGGCTGTGGTGTTAGTGTTGGTGGTGGCGGCAGGTGGGCGAGTGGTAACTGGAGAGGTGCCCGAAGCTAAGCTGGAGGAGTATGGTGTGTCTAGGTTCCGAGCGGAAGCTGTAGAAGATTGGGTGTCCTGTGTTAGCCAGTCAACCATGTCCTCAGAACTTTTCAAGTTCAGGGTACGTTGCCTCTGAAAACTGGGCATTATTCTAGGGCCAAAGGGAATCACAGCACCACCACCATGATGGCCCCTGCCGGGTGGCTTGCCTCTGCCTGTCATTTTTTTTACGATTAGTGGTACTATGCGTGCAAGCTACTGTGAAACTAGATATGAGTGTCACTGTGCACTGGCAAAAGTTGGCAGAGTAGATGCAATAGGCCTCACACACACGCCTGTAGGCAGGCTACTGATATTCAATCGATAACAGAAAAAAAAGGGTTGTTTTATGTCACTGTACACTACGGTTGCACCAGATATGAGTGTCACTGTGCACTGGCAAAAGTTGGCAGAGTAGATGCAATAGGCCTTACACACATGCCTGTAGGCAGGCAACTGATATTCAATCGATTACAGAAAAAAAAGGGTTGTTTTATGTCACTGTACACTACAGTTGCACCAGATATGAGTGTCACTGTGCACTGGCAAAAGTTGGCAGAGTAGATGCAATAGGCCTCACACACACGCTAGCAGGCAGGCATATGCAATAAGATTACACAGGAAAAAATAATAAAATAAAATAAATGATGTTCTAGCCCTAAAAAGGGCTTTTTGGGTTGCTGTTCTTTCAGCAGATATCAAATAAGTCCTTCAGGTGTGTAGTGAAAGCTAAATACACAGACTGGCTATCTATTTCCCTATTAAATCAGCAGCAGGTAGAATATATGTCCTCTCTCAACGAATGCAGCTTCAGAATGATTCTAAAATGGAGGCTGTCCTTCAGATGGAAGGCCCTGGAAGGGAGTGTATGCTGCTGATTGGCTGGAATGTGTCTGCTGACTGTAAGGTGCAGGGTCAAAGTTTCCTCAATGATAAAGAATAGGGGGCGGACCGAAAAGCGCATGTGTTCGCCGTTCGTCTTTAAGAGATACATTCATTTCCAAATTATATTTTTTTAGTATCCCATGTTTAATCAGTTTCTTAAAGACTTTGGATATCACCTAGTTTAAAGTGTATGTGCCAATATAATTGACCCATTTAAAATGAAAATACAAACACAGTGGATCAATTTTCAAATATTTACCGAAAAACAATTATATATAATATATGCATGTGAGCAAGGAAATAAGATCATGCATCAGTATTTTTTATTGTGGTGCATCGTGATCCCAAGGGGAAAATAGGATGACAAAAAACAAAAATGCTATAGTATATCTATCACACAGTAGAAGTGTTTCTCATTCAATGGATTCCTGAAATATAACTAATATGTATTGTGCACAGCATATATATGGTATACATCTGTTAAGAATGCAAAAGTGTTATGACATAGGAGAAGGGAATACCATTCATCTACATACAAGTGCCATTGTCATATCTAAATGTTATTTATTTATTTATTTTTTTAATTATTTTTACAAATGGAAAAGGTTACATATCACAACATAAAAAACATCCAAAATAGAACATATAGATAGCAATTATACAGTCGTACAATACATACATTCCTATCTTTATTTTTTACATTATAACGATAGCAAAACTATAAAAAAGAAAATTGCGTAAATTCTCTCCTAAGTCAAGGGATAGCGGGAGCAGAGGAGATTTAGATCGATTTACATACACTTTATACCAATGCAATAATGAATATATAAATCCCATGACAACCATTTAGCAGACATGTTTTTCCCTTTATAAGATAGTCGTGCCCAATCCTTCTCTATTTCTCTACTTCTAGCAATATGTGTAAGGGCCTCATTCCAGGACAGAGACTTATCTGACTTCCAAAGTTTAGCTAAATACCCATTCTTCCACCAATAGAATATGATTAGTTAAATATATATTCTAGGGGAATTTTTTATCGATTTCTAAATGTAAGATAGCTGATTGGGGGAGTAAGGATTAACTCTCTATTTAACATATCTGAGACAAATCTTTCACAATTTCTCCAGAAGGATCTAATTTTTTTCACAGGACCACCATAGATGTAATAGAGAGCCTATTTTTCCACAGCCCTTTCAGCATGCAGACAAATTATTAGTATTACATTTACTTACCTCTACTAGGGATAAGTGCCAACGCTGTGTAATTTTTAAAAAACAATTCCCTATAGGAAGATGAAATAACTAATTTTTTCACACTACTAAAGGAGCTAAGCCAGATTTCTTTTTATTTTATTTTTAATTTTATGTAATTAGTGGTGGTTTATTGTTTTTTGTAATTAGTGGGGTGTTGGAGGTCACACTCAGGGTTCGTGCCCTTGTATCCGGCACCACAATGGAGTACTCAGGAGCCTTTTTAAAATATCAGCAGTATTTATTCGAGTGTAGCAAAACAACATAAATGGTGCAAAACAAAATCCTAGCTTCTAATAGAAGCACTGACTTTACTCTTGGCTGTAGTTCCCTCACTATGCAAGATAAAGTTCACACAAAACAAAAGTCCAAACAAAAGCTTACTGGATATCAAGTCTCCCTTGTAGCAGGGGATTTCCACAGCAGGCTCTGGCGTCCTCTGTCCAGCTCAGACTGAGCTCTCCCTCTCAGCTGGGTGCTAATCAGACCTTTAAAGGTGGAACACAGCTGGCCTGCTTGATTAGCCTGCTGTGTTAACCCTTTCTTCCCTTAGTGGACACAGGGCTCTGCTCAGTCTCTCTCCCACGTATACTCCATCAATGATTATGTTACAGTAGGTAGTGTAGTGGTTAAAAGGTTAAGGTAGAGGTGGGTTAATATGATACGGAGGAGGGAGGTTCATTAGTTAGAGGGGGCTTGGTTTAGATTTATTGCTTTATTGGGGGGCTAATAGTGTAGTGTAGGGTAGTGTTTGTACTAAGTGTCATGAGGGTCATGGAGGACCCTCATGGCACTTATTGGGTTACTGTTATGGCTATTATTGTCCCATAATGTATCTATACACCCTTATGGGACTGATGAGGTTTATGGGGATCTGTATTGGGACCACTGCTGCAAGGGTCAATGCGGAGGTTCCGATGGGGGAGGAGTTAATTTTAGGTGCCGCGGGGGTACATACAATTCCCCCGCAGCCGGGATTGTGAATTGGTGTGCCGGGGGCCCTTTAAGGAAGCGGGAGGGCATTTGAATGTTTTTAATGCAGGGGTGTCCCCATGCGGACTCCCGCTTCAAGAGTTAATGTGGGGACCTTCCAGGGGTTCCGATGGGGACCCCAGCAACATGGAGGGAGTTAATGTCAGTTGCCACGGGGGTACTTACTGTACCCCAGCCACATGGGGTTAACCATTAGTGTGCAGTGGGCCCTTTAAGGAACTGTGGCAGGGAAGTTAAAATGTTTAAATGCTGCAGGGGTCCCGATCGGGAACCCACGCAGCATGGGGTTAATGTGGGGACCTTGTAGGGGTCCTGACCGGGACCTTTGCATCATGGGGGTTGGATTTGGGAGCAGTGGGGAGGATATGTATGGGCTTTGCAAGCCCTTGCAACACCTCTTTGGTACCAGCAAGCTGGAGTTGGCTTTTTGCCCTTTACAGGCTTGGCGGAAGGGGTAATCAGAGCAATTGTATAGCAATTTGTGATTTTTGCAGCCGTAACTCTTGCTGGCGGTGAAAGATCAAATTCTTTGAGGGAAGTAAGCTGCGATAAGACAGATCGCAATGGAAAGTAGCACACAGCACGTAACCCGATCGGGGCCCGCAAGTAGGAGGCAATTGAATAGCTAAGTAACTTGTTCTCTCCACTTGCGGGCCAGGATCTCAAAAAAGTAGCAATTGAATGAGGCCCTATGTGTCTGACTGCAGTCCCAAGAAGATTAAGCCCACAGTGTTTGTATTCATGCACAGACCTTTTGTTGCAACTGACAGACAGATCTCTGACTCCAGATCTTCTAGCTGCTCTAGCTGCAGTAGAATTAAAGGGACATGGAAGGATTCTGGACTAGGAATATAATATACCTGGGCTTCCTTTCAGTTTTGTGTACTTTATTTTAAAGTTTGTTATGGACATGGTTCTCCAAATCATCATCTTCCACTGGTTGCAAATGGACCTTTACAAGACGGCCAACACCTGTAGTTGTATGTTAGGGGCATTCTGCCCGTCTTATTTCTGATCTTGGCCCTACAGTTCATTTAGTTGGGCTTTATGGAGTTCACATCCCTCTAACAGTGGCCAATAGAGCTCACGTCCTGGGCCACCTTATCCACATCCTAACTCTCTATACAGCCAGCACCTCTCTTCTTCCATGTATAATATGGGACCAGTTCTCAACTGCAGTACGTAACACACCATTCTATAGTATTTTAGGGGGTGCTATTTGTATGGGACTTAGAGCCATCCTCTCTCACCCTCCCCACTCTGTCAAGGGAACAATGTTTCCTTCTTCTGATCCTGATGACTAGGTCGCAAAATATTTTCTCCCCACTGAGTTCTGGTACAGCCATCTCTGTTCCTTGCTCATGTGTGACAGGGGCACTTGTCTCTACATCCTCCACAGAAGCTTCTCTGCTCCTGGTCTTCTTCCAAGTCCTCTTCTCCTCTACATTCCTCCTCTCTCATGCTTTCCTCTTGTGAGGAATTGACTCTGCTGGGTTTTGAACCCTGGTCCCCAGGCTGCTATACCTCTTCCCTACCACTGCGCCAGCCTGCCTTTTGTGAATTCCATTGAGACCTTATAAGCTTGACTCTGCTAGCAATTTTATCAGTACCTAAGTCTCTTCAGCTGTGTCTGGTCAGGTGTCTGGTTCTTGGCCTATATAAGGCACTTCCTGTCTCTGTATCCTTGCCAGATTATTGTTGGTGCCTGATCCCTTCAATAAAAGCTTGTTCCTGTTTAGGTAGGTACAAGTTGCTGAACCGGATTATTGCTGACCTTGGCTACTGGTCTCCACAACTTTGTGATTCCTATATCATTACACCTCTACTCTTCCACTTCCTCTCTCCACTCTTATCCCTCCTCTTCACTCCTCTCCCTCTTTTTCCTCTCGAATGAGCACACTCTGAATCCATCTCTCTCTCTCTGGGCATGTGGTGGGGATGTGGTGTGTGAATGTGTACATGGTATTTGGTGAGGGTAAGAGGTATATACAGTAGATGGATATGTAGGATGGGTAGTATCAGTGTAACTATTATGCTTATTTAGTGATAATGTGTAAATGTATTGTGTAAAATAGTGTGTAATATTTGTAAAAAAGTTCTTACACTACTCTAACTTCAAATACTATTGAAAAATCAGCCACCATTGCTAGGCAGATTCATTGTAGTGTTAAAAAAAAGATGAAAAAGACGAAATTCAAATGGAAAACCTATACATGTGTATAACTAAAATTAACCTTATTTTAGTAAACTTTGTTTTTTTTTATTTTAAGACTAGTAACTTGCCAGTCATAAATAACAGTATCATACCTTATGTACAATTGACTGTTATGTCTCTTTCTGTGCTCTCTGTGTGCCCTCTCGCTCTATCTTTGGGCCATCTCTCACTGTGCTCCCCCTCTCTCTGTCTGTGTCCCGTATTTCTCTGTGTGCCGCCTCTCTCTCTCTGTGCCATCTCTCTGTGCGCCCTCTCTTTCTCTGTGCCATCTATCTGCAATCTTGGCCTATCCCTCCCTCACTCTCTGCCTTTCTCTCACTCTCTCACTCTCTCACTCTCTCACTCTCTCACTCTCTCACTCTCTCACTCTCACTCTCTCTCTCTCACTCTCACTCTCACTCTCTGGCGCAAACCATAGGCAACTGCACATAATTGAAGTTTGAAAGAGTTAACATTACTCAAGCAACTGATTAGCATGACCTGAGTATAACTAATTGAAGCTGGAATTTAGGAATGGCCATTACCGGCTGTGTTTGTTGCCTGCAGTCTGTGAGAGGCTACTGGATCGATTGATGTGCTCTGAGTTAAAGAGAGACACTAACACAGAGAAGTTGTGGGCAGAAGAAAAGTGACACACGGAGAGAAGTGTTTTGTATGAAGCTTCAAAAAATAGAAAGACCTCAGTTTGAAGCTAATAAGGGCTCTGCAACAGAGTGGCTTCTGAAGTATACAGGCCAGTGATTTGGAACTAACTATTGGACTGTTTGTTTTTGCTTTTGCTACACCCGGGTTTCAGCTGACTGTCTATAAGTAAAGGTAGTGCTAGGCCTGTTATTTTATTTTATTTGCCTTATTTTAATATTTTTAGATCACTGGTTACAATATTACAGTAAAACTTGAAAAAAAGTATTATGCCTCCCTTTTTGGTGTTCTCTATGAAAGTGGCAGAAACACATGCACAAACCCAATGGGTGCATGGTGACTTGTCACACTGGTATATGAAGAAGGATTACATGGTCTTGAATTTGAAGACAGTCTGCGTTTCAGCTTGGCGGAGATGGCAAATGCCTTAATGCTGGCTATAGCAGCTTAGTAGGAAGCAAGAGAGTAACATACACTAACAAGAAAACAACCTACTGGCTACCAAAGTGACTTAGAATCAAGCTGCTCAAGAAACCAACTGTCTCAATACTGAGAATTAGAAGAACACAAAGAGGAGACAGGCCAAACTGCAGAAGGAGCTGGTTGAAGCAGCTAAAGAGTCTTTCCCCTCGAGCAAGATGAAATATAAAGGTGGCTGATGTTGTGAGCAAAGGTCAAAGGGCAAGGTGTTGTCATTCACAGTGGGTAAAACAAGTCTCAGTATGAAGGTTGTTGATCAAGACAATGGAGAAGATTTGAACCCAAACAATTGCAGGAGGCTAATGGGTGAAAGCAATGTAGGGTTCCATGAGAAACCTGTACAAACCCAGTCAACTGTTCCCAGTGAACTCTCCAAGGGGGAGGGTGATGAGGATTTTTGAACCAGAAAAAAGTCAGATCAAAGATATGATTGCAGCCAATGTTTTTTTCAAAGGAAGGGCAAAATTAATGGCAATATCTACACCTGAAACATCTCTGCCATCACGTCTCTGGAGACCATTTGCCTTCCAAAAAGAATGGAATAGGTAGTGAAAGAGTAGGAAGAGCAGAAACTTCAGCAGCTACAAGAGAGTCTCATCAGTGTAGAGGAGAAAGGAAGCATCCACAGACATGGTAGTCAACAGGACAATGGGGATGAGTTGTCCCGCATACACTGCTTTACGGCACAAGTTGCCCAATCCCATAGTGTTGAGATAAGGAGAGGGATGTGTGACTTTAAGGGGTATGTGTGTACCACAGACTTTTCAAAGCTCTTTCTTGCAGGAGGTCTGAAGAAGTTAACTTTTCCGATGCAGTAGAGTAGAGCTGATTAAACACTGAAGCTGGAATTTGTGAGACTGCTGGATGGACTGAACACGGGCTGAAGAAAAGCGACACACAGAGAGAGGTTTCTTCTATATAGCTTATATGAAGACACAGATAAAGAGACCACATCTTGAAGCTAATTACAGGGAGTGCAGAATTATTAGGCTAATGAGTATTTTGACCACATCATCCTCTTTATGCATGTTGTCTTACTCCAAGCTGTATAGGCTCGAAAGCCTACTACCAATTAAGCATATTAGGTGATGTGCATCTCTGTAATGAGAAGGGGTGTGGTCTAATGACATCAACACCCTATATCAGGTGTGCATAATTATTAGGCAACTTCCTTTCCTTTGGCAAAATGGGTCAAAAGAAGGACTTGACAGGCTCAGAAAAGTCCAAAAAAAGTGAGATATCTTGCAGAGGGATGCAGCACTCTTAAAATTGCAAAGCTTCTGAAGCGTGATCATCGAACAATCAAGCGTTTCATTCAAAATAGTCAACAGGGTCGCAAGAAGCGTGTGGAAAAACCAAGGCGCAAAATAACTGCCCATGAACTGAGAAAAGTCAAGCGTGCAGCTGCCACGATGCCACTTGCCACCAGTTTGGCCAGATTTCAGAGCTGCAACATCACTGGAGTGCCCAAAAGCACAAGGTGTGCAATACTCAGAGACATGGCCAAGGTAAGAAAGGCTGAAAGACGACCACCACTGAACAAGACACACAAGACTGGGCCAAGAAATATCTCAAGACTGATTTTTCTAAGGTTTTATGGACTGATGAAATGAGAGTGAGTCTTGATGGGCCAGATGGATGGGCCCGTGGCTGGATTGGTAAAGGGCAGAGAGCTCCAGTCCAACTCAGACGCCAGCAAGGTGGAGGTGGAGTACTGGTTTGGGCTGGTATCATCAAAGATGAGCTTGTGGGGCCTTTTCGGGTTGAGGATGGAGTCAAGCTCAACTCCCAGTCCTACTGCCAGTTCCTGGAAGACACCTTCTTCAAGCAGTGGTACAGGAAGAAGTCTGCATCCTTCAAGAAAAACATGATTTTTATGCAGGACAATGCTCCATCACACGCGTCCAAGTACTCCACAGCGTGGTTGGCAAGAAAGGGTATAAAAGAAGAAAATCTAATGACATGGCCTCCTTGTTCACCAGAATCCATGGATGGCAGGCTTTTGAGTGTCCTTGCAAAGAAAGGTGGCTATATTGGTCACTGATTTGTTTTTGTTTTGTTTTTGAATGTCAGAAATGTATATTTGTGAATGTTGAGATGTTATATTGGTTTCACTGGTAAAAATAAATAATTGAAATGGGTATATATTTGTTTTTTGTTAAGTTGCCTAATAATTATGCACAGTAATAGTCACCTGCACACACAGATATCCCCCTAAAATAGCTAAAACTAAAAACAAACTAAAAACTACTTCCAAAAATATTCAGCTTTGATATTAATGAGTGTTTTGGGTTCATTGAGAACATGGTTGTTGATCAATAATAAAATTAATCGTCAAAAATACAACTTGCCTAATAATTCTGCACTCCCTGTATAGTTCTACAACAGAGTGATATTGACCAAACAAACTACTGGACTGATTGTTTTTGTTCCACCCAGGTTTAATTTTAGACAGTTCCTTCACTATCTAGCTCCCACCCAGCTAAAGTTAGGGCTTTGATGGGAGCTAGGCTTATTATTTTATTTTGATTTGTTTTATTTTATTATTATTGTTACTGTCCACAGTATTATAGAAAAAAAAATTGAAAGTATTATAGCCTCATGTATTGATGTTCCTCCATAAAGTGCCAAAACAGTCATAAAGCAAAAGAGAGAAAGGTAATTATCACAACATATAAACAGTGGTAGAAAATTACTTGCTAAAATTTATAGTCCTGGATTTTCCAATGTATAATGAATGTCAATGTATAATTAATGGCTACCCCTGTATATATATGAGGCCCCTAATTCTTGCAGGTGGTATAGCTGCCCATTCGTCTTGGCAAAATGCAGGTCAATCCAGGTCATGCAGAGTCTTTGGTGGTCTTGCATGAAACGCACATTTCAGATCTCCCCAGAGTGGGTCGATGATATTAAGGTCAGGAGACTGTGATGGTCACTCCACAACCTTCAACTATTTCTGCTGTAACCATTGGAGGGTCAAATTGGCCTTGTGCTTAGAGTCATTGTCATGCTGGAAAGTCCAAGAGCATCCCATGCACAGCCTTCGTGCAGAAGAATTGAAATTGTCTGCCAGTATTTTTTTTTTTTTTTTTTATTCAATTTTTTCCTTTATTTTGTTTATAAATTGAAAAAAACATAACATGAATAAAGATATAACGTTTGAAGTAATACAAATTGCAAACAGTCGAGAAGTTTGTTTCAGAGTTCCCTTACAACTAGATTTCAAAACATAGCATTCATAACATTCAAATTTGGACCAGCCTAGAAACAGTACCTGAGGACCTAGACAGGTCCTACCCTAGCGGCCCTTTGTGTCGTTTTGTGCAGAATTTGTGCCTTTACTAATAGATGAGTGAGAGTTTTAGAAATAGAACTAACCTCTGAGAAGATCCCGCAGCGTCCAGGTGTCCCAGCAGGAGGCCCAGCGTCTGTATTTCCCTTCTACTTCGGCCGATAGTGAGCTCATGTTTTGTATGTATCCTATTTCTTGCCTCACCTCAGTGTTCGATGGAGAAATGGCTTTCCAGTGTTTTGCGATAACACATCTGGCTGCTAGAAACACCGGACTGGTCAAGAACTGCTCATTTTTTGAAAGACCCCTGATCGGAAGACCCAGTAGGGCTTCGCTTGGGTTCTGCGCTAGACGTGTCCCCCATAGTTTTTCTAAAGTGTCATAGGTAAAATCCCATGTTTGCCGAATTTTGGGGCATTCCCAGAGCATGTGTAGCATGGTGCCTTCATTGGGGCACCCTCTAGGGCACCTGGCGGGGTATGCGGGATTTGCACGAGGCAGCCTAGTCGGAGTGAGGTACCACCTCATTATTGTTTTATAGGCGTTCTCCTTAAGTGTTATGTTGAGAGAGACATTGTTTGCTTGTTTTAATATCTTACCCCATTCCTTGTCTTCTAACGTAACCTGTAAGTCTGTTTCCCAAGCTATTTGGTAAGGGGGGTTTGGCGGGAGTATTGGTGTCAGAGTATTTTGTAGAAGGTGAAAATCTTACCTTTCCCCCCAGGGTTGTTGAAGCATCGTTCAGTTACCGATCTGTCCCTAAGACTATTTAACTTATTTGTGTGTGTGAGCACCTCGTTAACCCCTATAAGATTGAGCCATTCTTTGGGGGGTGCATTGATCGCGTTAACGGAAATTGGTAAGGGGAATTCTCTATTTATATCCCACATGTCCGCTACCACCGTTAGTTTATTGCCTATCCACCAGCCCATTTGGGTTAGTCTGTCAAAGCGCTAGTCTTTGTGTGGGGACCAGAGGGGTGTCAAACCTGAACCTTCTTTCAAGAGGTTGGATTTCCTGTTACTCTCTCGCCAGATCTTTATGGAGTTGTCTATACAGGATGACAGCTTATCAAGTTGTAATTTGTGGTGTAGGCTCAACCATAAGATTTGGGGAAGGATTAGATGGTGATCTCCCAAAACATGTCTCTCAATTTCCACCCAAACAGGGTAGTTGTCTTTTTTATGCGAATTCGTCATTTGTGCTAATCTCGCAGCTCTGTAAAATCTAAGTAAATCTGGGAACCCCAACCCACCTTTTTGTTTTGGGGCGGTCAGCGTGGCTTTATTAATTCTGGGTTTTTTGTAACGCCATGTAAAGTTATTCAGAGTTTTTTGTATTAATTTAATTTCCTTAACATTAATCTGTGTCGGAATCGTTCTGAATAGGTATAGGATTTTGGGGATGACATTCATTTTAACTGCATTAATCCTCCCTAACCAGGAAATATTAAGAGAGGACCAGTTGGTTATGTCTGCTCTTATTCTTTTGAATAGACGTGGGAAATTAACCTCATATATTTGATTTAGTGACTTTGGGATATTGATGCCCAGGTATGTTATAAATGTGGGAGCCCACTTGATGGGGAAATTGTGTTTTATGGATTCTACTAGCGCTTCAGGTAAGGTGATATTGAGGGCTATACTCTTGTTTGCATTGATTTTGAAGCCCGATATCTGGCCAAATTTCGCAAGGAGCTGCATAAGATTAGTGAGGCTGATTAATGGATCAGATAACGTAGTCATGATATCATCAGCAAAGAGACTTATTTTGTTTTCTTTTCTACCCACTTGCAACCCTCTAACACTGGGGTGGTCCCTAATGGCTGCAGCTAAGGGTTCTATGCAAAGTGCAAACAGTAGAGGAGATAGAGGACACCCCTGTTTTGTACCTCTGAAGATGTTGATCGGGAGGGATCTAAATCCTTGATAGGAAATAAACGATTTTGGGGATTTATATAGGGCCATGACCCCTTTTAAGAATCCCTCTCCTAGTCCCATTTTTAAGAGTGTCGCCTCCATGAAGAGCCAGTCTATACGGTTGAATGCCTTTTCTGCGTCTAATGATACCAACATTAAAGGCACTTTTACTTTGTGGGCCATGTCAATTAAATTTATTATTCTCCTTGTATTATCTGGGGCTTCCCTACCCGCAATGAAGCCTACCTGGTCCGGATGGATCACATCGGGCAGAAGTGGGGCAAGTCTGTTTGCTATGATTTTTAAATATAGTTTAACGTCTGTGTTAATCAGGGATATAGGCCTATAACTACTGCATTGGGTACGGTCCTTTCCCTCCTTGCAGATGACAATAATATTTGCTTCAAGGAATTCTGGTCTCATTTGTTCACCTGCTAAAAACCTGTTAAATAACCTCTGGACGTGAGGTAGTAAGGATACCATACAGTGTTTATAGTAATACAGTAGTTTGTGAATCCATCCGGGCCAGGGGCCCCATGCGCTTTGGAGTCGATAATTGCTTTTTTTATTTCTTCAGAGGGGATGGGGCGTGCTAGGGCTTCAGCTTCATTTGCGATCTGGTTTGAATACGGGGTTATTTGCCACGTCGGTGATTTTAGCTATATACAGTATGTGTCAGCTCTCTGTGCCTTAAGTCGCCTGGCTAGCATACAGTCTGGTTTATTTGTGCAGCGGAAGAATTTAGCTTGCGTCCTTTGCAGAATGGATACCTTTTTTTTTCTCATTACCTTGTTTAATTTCTGTTTGAGCCCAAGAATTTTGGTATAGATTTGTACATTGTTATGTTTAGCGAACTATGCTTGTAAATCCGAAATCTCTAGATTCAATTTTGAAATCTGAGCTCGGTCTGCTTTCTTGGCTGCCGCCCCTAGCTGTATGCAGATTCCCCTGATCACCGCTTTATGTGCTGCCCATACTCCTGCTTCGTCTACTTCTCCCTCCGTGTTTAATTTGAAGTACTCAATAATTGCTTTGTTTATTTTTTTGTTCATTTCTACGTCATTGAAGAGGAGAGGATTAAGGGACCAATTGGGAGACCGACCTTTTGGTGCTATGCCCGAAAGGGCAATTTTAACCAGCTCGTGGTCCGACCAAGAGATAGAGTGAATGGAGGCTGTCGTTAGGCTGTTTGTCATATGTTGTTGAATTAGGAGGTAATCTATGCGTGAGTGAGATTGGTGTCTTGCGGAGTAGAAGGTATATTCCCTGTCTAGCGGGTTCATTATTCTCCATGAGTCTATTATGCAGTTAGAACTTAAGATCGATTTAAATGCCTTGGTTGCAGTGGGGGTGGAATATGGCGCGGGGGAGGTGATCTATCTTTACTCTGATCTAGGACGGCATTCATATCCCCTCCTATTATCCAGAATGAGTTTTCCCAGCTTGTAATGAGATTAAATATCTTATGCAAAAATTTTGCTTGGTCCGTGTTTGGGGCATACAGATTGAGGAAAGAAACTTTGTGTTCCTGGATAGTGCCGTGGACTGCTAGGTATCTCCCTTCAGCGTCTTTTTGTGTGCGAGTATGGCGGAAGTTAAGTTTATTGTGAAATAGGATTGACACCCCTCTTTTCTTTTCACTCGCTGTCGAGTGAAAGGTTTGTTTAAATGCCTTCCCCCAGTACTTTGGGACCGCTGCTTTCTTAAAGTGTGTTTCCTGCAGCATTATTACGTCCGCCCCCAGTCTTGTGTAGTCTTTTAGGGCTATACCTCTCTTAACTGGTTCGTTTAAGCCTTGAGTGTTGTGTGTAATGATGTTAATGCTCATGACTCACCGTAGCCTCAGGCTCAGGCACCGCCCAGGTGTGGGGTTAGATGCTGAACTTACCTTGGGAGCTTCCTTAGGACTGTGGACCTCCTGCTGGGACCACACCGGAGCCTCGCTAGATCCAAACGGACCTACCTCCTGTGGGGATTGGAGCACAGAGAAAAATGGTACGTTAGATAGTGAGAGCTGGCGTTAGCTATCCTAACTTAAAGCTTGCTGATCTCTAGTCCTATACAGAAAAGATTTTACTTGTACGGTCTGGCTAGTAGCTGATACGTTGTTGATCTTATCTCTTAAGAGTCTTTAAGTTATCATTAGAACATTATCTTAAAAGTGGAGGACCAAGGAAAAGAGAGGAATAAGTAAAAATGGGAAAAATAAATAAGAATGGAAAAGGAAGGAACTTCTAGCTCTCTAAGTAAATATAGACTAATGTTCGGACAGTGTAGACTCACCTATGGTAAAAGTGAATAGCAGCTGTTGTAAATTAACAGCACTTAACTAAGTAACTTTGGTGGTAGGGAAAAAAAAAACTACCTACAGGAGAGCAACTTCTGGCTTCCTCAACCACTTGGTGAATCCAGTAGTGTTACAAGAGGAACACTGAGTGGGTTCTCCCTTCGTGTAAACTTAACAAAGGTGAAAAGCCCATAAGGGACACTATGAGTCACATAAATCTTTTTATAAGAGTGTGACGACTCTTGTCTGTAGCTAGCATTAACTAGGAAATTCTAAGCAGTTGTCTTAAGTTTAAAACAGAGTACCAAAAAAGGTATTAGACAAGATAATATATACTGTACAATGAAGAAACAAAACGGTCTTAGAGGTTTGAAGCCTCTCTGTGTCTGTTGGTCCCTCTGTCTGGAGGTCTGCCGGTCAGAAGGTTCGGGGTTCTCTGTCGGAACTTGGAGTCTCGTCTTCTTTCTCGTACTGGGCGGGTGCCTGATGGGTCTTTGGCGGCCTCTGGCAGCTGAATGTCCCATGAGGATAGCAGGTTGATTCCTTCCTCCAGGGATTTTATGTGGAAAAATTTGCCATCTCTTGCAATGGACAGTCGAAACGGGAAGCCCCAAGAGTATTTCCACCCATGTGAGAGAACACTGTCCAGGACGGGTCTCATCTTCCTCCTTTTGGCTAGCGTAAGTTGAGAAATATCCGAGAATATGCTGGGCTGCTGCCCGTCAATGGCCGGGATTCCTGCTCTAGAGGCTCTCATAAAAAGGTCTTTTGTTGTATAATATTGGATCTGGCATCGTGGACCGGCCACCCAGTGCTCTGAGCACCCGGTCTAGATGGTATGGTTAAGAGTTCATGTCTGGTAGGAGGAGTTCACACAGCTCCAGCAAATATAGATGGAGATCAGTCACCGACTCCGGGACATTACGTAGTCTGACGTTCTGCCTCCTTGAGCGATTCTCTAGGTCCTCTTGAACAGACTGCTGAGATAGTTGTTCCTCTTTCAGGGCCGTGATATCAGCCTCCAGCTTGCTGTGTGCCTCTTTGAGGTCATTATATTTTCCCTCTAGTGTAACAGTCTTGGAGTCCACTTTTATTATTTCGGCTGATAGGCCAGCTGCCACCTTTTGGATCTCTGCTTTGACTTCTTCGCGGAATGATAATATCAGGTCTTTCAGATCCTGAATATCGCTCTTGGTGCTTGGGGCTGAGTGTTCCATGGCTGTTGGGGTGGGAGTTTTTACTGACCCTTGGTCTTTTTGCTTAGAAG
The DNA here is from genome assembly GCA_027410445.1 of Discoglossus pictus. Taxonomy (NCBI): domain Eukaryota; kingdom Metazoa; phylum Chordata; class Amphibia; order Anura; family Alytidae; genus Discoglossus; species Discoglossus pictus. The sequence continues at coordinate 60,250,540 of CM050175.1, read as the reverse complement.
ATGGAGAGACCTTTGGAGCGTAATAAGATTGTATACTCTTAGTGCTCTTGCGAGTGGACACTCCAGCTATATCCTATGGCGTATGTTGTCGTCACTTTTCCTTATGCCAGTGTCCCTTTTGAGGTGGGCTTTTAGGAACTCTTACATCTCAGATTATGGTGATTCTGTTTTGTAAAGAGGGGGTCTTGGTGATGAGTATAGACGGTTTGTTGAGTTGCTACACCTCCCCTCAGGCTTGTAGTCATACACTGTCAGACCTATACACTTCTGTGGGTCAATGTGTAGTTTCTCTATTGTCCACCTGGGGTCAGTGTCTGCTTGCTGAGAGTTCAGAGTCAGGGATCTGCTTCTGAGCACAAAAGCCTCTGAGACAAACTTTTGCTTTGTTTGATTCTCTTTGGGGACAATACTATGTTTTATAGTGAGGTTATAGACAGTTCTCTCATCAAGGCTGGTGTTATAGCAGTTGCAATCTTTTCTGAAAGAGGTGGGCACACTTCTTCTAGGCCTGCAGGTTTATTGAACTGAATCCCTTTGGTGCTGTTTGTGGGAAAGTAGCAAAAAGTCCTGCTGTGAGGAGCTCCTGCAACGAATGACACATTTTTGCCTTACCACATCTTTTTTACAAGCTTTCTAGGCCTATGATTGGCTAAAAAATGTGTCAATCAAATATCAGCTAGCCAATTACAAAATAGATTTTTTTGCAATCTGATTGTTTGGCTCCTCAAACGTATTTTATTTATTAGGGGAGGGGGACATGCAGAAAGGATCATAAACACCACACTCTCCCTGCTATGGGTTGGTATGCCAATACGAACATGAGAGTTGTTTGCAGAGGCAGTATAATAGCTTCAGAAACTTCCTTTTAAAAATGTCTGTAAGGCAAAATCAGCCTAGAGGGTGTTTTGTGGGAACACTGTACTCAAGGCCATAGTTGGCTATTTGTGCACTCACTGAGCCACATACTCAGTGAGTGCATATACACTCCCATACAGATAAAAAAAGAATATGGACAAGTGTATTAAATATATATTTTTTTTATGTTCAACATACAACTAATTTATTTTCTAATTGTGCAGCCTTTGTAAGCAACTTTGAGAAGTCCGACCCTCCAACCAATAACCTGGACTTGCAGTACGATTACACGTCTGTGATGCACTATGGCCGGTGAGTGACCACTGAATATTTGTTTGTGACTGCAATCCAGAGAGCAGCTTTAAGTTCCTGGAAAGTCAGTGATAAATTACTAACCATTAATAACAACAAGGAGAATGTCTACTAAGCATGTACAAAGTAAAAAATGAATAAGTATAGCAGCCATAATTCATGGAGTAAACTGAATTAATCCAAGAGAAAATAATCCATTGTTTTCTTTACAAGAACTTATTACATGTTTGCCACACAATGTGAGGATTTTGGCCCTCACCTTCGCCTTTGGCACTCATTGTGAGCCTCTGCCCCTGTATACTTTATAGACCTTGGGTTAACTGTTACTGCCTTGCATGCACAGCTTGATAAATCAAATGACTATCACTTGTATCAATTAATTATTCATATCACTATGATTATTTATACATATTGGCATTCTATTACTCATCAATTATATGTAATGATATGTTATTTTTAATCAATAATTCTTTAATTTATTAATTTTAATTTTGAAGCGTAATACGATAATCATAAATGTTTTACATTTCAGATGCAATTTAGAGAATTTGTATAGAGAAGCTAGGGATGCAGTTGTGGGGCTGCAATGAGCGCCGCACGACACTACAGTGGGGGACACTACCGGGGGACACTACCTCCCCACTGATGCTCCCTCACCTCCACCCTGCCCCACTGATGCTCCCTCACCTCCCCCTGCCCCACTGATGCTCGCTCTGTCCCCCCCCCCCTTTGCCCTCGCAAGGCCCTCACAACCCTACAGGGTGGGACACTACCGGGAGACACTACCTCCCCAATGATGCTCACTCAGCTCCACCCTGCCCCACTGATGCTCCCTCGCCTCCCCCTTGCCCCCTTATGCTCCCTCTGTCCCCCCTTTGCCCCCCTACCTGCTCCTCCCTGCAGCATAGGGACTCCCAAGTGACGTCATTGCTACGTCCCTATGCTGCATGGACTCCATTGAGCAGATACAGGGCAAAGGGGGGACAGAGGGAGCATCAGTGGGGCAGGGGGAGGTAAGGGGAACACAGAAGGGGGTAGGGGGGGAAGAGAGACAGGGAAGGAAGAGAGGGAGCAAAGAGAACCAGGGGAGGAAGGGGGCAAAGAGAGACATGGTAGGTAGAGAGGAGGCAAAGAGAGACAGGGGAGGGAGAGAGGGGAAAAGAGAGACTGGTAAGGGAGAGAGGGGCCAAAGAGAGACTGGGGGGGGGGGGGAGAGACACAGGGGAGGGAGGGGGGGGGAAACAATTTAGAAAAATCTATCATGCTGTAATTTTTGGCAGGCAAGTCGCTAGTAAACAGTGGATATAAAAAGTCTACACACCCCTGTTAAAATGTCAGGTTTCTGTGCTGTAAAAAAATGAGACTAAGATAAATCATTTCAGAACTTTTTCCACCTTTTATGAGACCTATAAACTGTACAACTCAATTGAAAAACAAACTGAAATCTTTTAGGTGAAGGGAAGAAAAAAAAAAAAAGGGTTGCATAAGTCTGCACACCCTCTTATAACTGGGGATGTAGCTGTGTTCAGAATTAAGCAATCACATTCCAAATTGTGTTAAATAGGAGTCAGCATACACCTGCCATCATTGAAAGTGCCTCTGATTAACGCTAAATAAAGTTCAGCTGCTCTAGTTGGTCTTTCCTGAAATGTTCTTAGTCGCATCCCACAGCATTGTTAAAATGTATCAGTCAGGAGTAGGGTACAAAAGAATTTCCAAGGCATTAGATATACCATGGAACACAGGGAAGACAGTCATCATCAAGTGGAGAAAATATGGCACAACAGTGACATTACCAAGAACTGGAGCTCCCTCCGAAATTGATGAAAAGACGAGAAGAAAACTGGTCTGGGAGGCTACCAAGAGGCCTACAGCAACTTTAAAGGAGCTGCAGGAATATCTGGCAAGTACCGGCTGTGTGGTACATGTGACAACCATCTCCCATATTCTTCTTATGTCTGGGCTATGGGGTAGAGTGGCAAGACGAAAGCATTTTGCATTTTGCAAAAACACATCTAAAGTCTCCCAAAAGCATGTGGGAAAAGGTGTTCTGGTCTGATGAAACCAAGGTTGAACTTTTTGGCCATAATTCCAAAAGATATGTTTGACGCAAAAACAACACTGCACATCACCAAAAGAACTCCATAGCCACAGTGAAGCATGGTGGTGGCAGCATCATGCTTTGGGGCTGTTTTTCTTCAGCTGGAACTTGGGCCTTAGTTAAGAAAGAGGGAATTATGAACAGTTCCAAATACCAGTCAATATTGGCACAAAACCTTCAGGCTTCTGCTAGAAAGCTGAACATGAAGAGGAACTTCATCTTTCAGCATGACAACGACCCAAAGCATACATCCAAATCAACAAAGGAATGGCTTCACCAGAAGAAGATTAAAGTTTTGGGATGGCGCAGCCAGAGCCCAGACCTGAATCCGATTGAAAATCTGTGGGGTGATCTGAAGAGGGCTGTGCACAGGAGATGCCCTCGCAATCTGACAGATTTAGAGTGTTTTTGCAAAGAAGAGTGGGCAAATCTTGCCAAGTCAAAATGTGCCATGCTGATTGACTCATACCCAAAAAGACTGAGTGCTGTAATAAAATCAAAAGGTGCTATAACAAAGTATTAGTTTAAGGATGTGCATACTTATGCAACCATATTATTTTATTTTTATATTTTTTCTTCCCTCTACCTAAAAGATTTCAGTTTGTTTTTCAATTGATTTGTACAGTTTATAGGTCACATTAAAGGTGGAAAAAGTTCTGAAATGATTTATCTTTGTCTCATTTTTTTACAGCACAGAAACCTGACATTTTATCTGGGGTCTGTAGACTTTTTATATCCACTATATATATATATATATATATATATATATATATATATATATATTATTTTTTTTATATAGCAATTTGGGTTGACAAAATATTTTTAGTCCATCAAGTTCAACCTTTTTAAGATCTCCTCTGTTCTGCAATTTGCGGATTAGTTGTTAATTTATCCAGAAGAAAGCAAACAGAACCCCCCCCCCCCCCCCCCCCCAAGTGTAACTTAGCCAATCATCTCAAAAGGGAAAAATAAAAGGAATTCCTTTCTTACCCCAGATACTGGCGATCGGATTCCTACCTGGATCAATACTGTCTTGCTAATAACCCAGGATAACCCTGAAATCCCTTTTTAATTAATAATATATCCAGTCCCTTTTTAAAGTTATCTATTGATTCCGCTGTCACCGCCTCCTTTGGTAGAGAATTCCACAGATTAAGCACACTTACGTGAAGAACCCTTTTCTTTCTTTGAGGTGGAATCTTTTTACTTCTAACCTCAAAGGATGTCCTCTTGTCAGTTGAAATCTCTTGGCACAAAAAGCTCACTTGACAAAGCTTTATATTGACCCTGGATGTATTTATAGAACGTAATCATATCTCCTCTTAGATGCCTTTTGTTTAGGAGAAAATACGTTTAATTTGGTTAGTCTTTCTTCATAACTTCGCCCCTACATTACCCTTATTAGTTTTGTAGACCTTCTCTGTACTTTTTCCAGCTCTAAAATGTCCTTTTTATGAATTGGTGCCCAAAACTGTACTCCATATTCCAAATGAGGGCGTACTAGGTTTTTTTTTATAGTGGTGGAATTATATTTGCTTCCCTTGCTTCTATACCCTTCTTAATGCATGTTAATAGTTTATTTGCCCTTGCAGCTGCTGCTTGGCATTGAAAACTGTTATGTAGGTGGTTGTCCACAAGCACTCCCAAATCCCTTTCAATATCAGATACCCCTAGATTTGCTTCATTAAGTTTATAGATTGCATGGTTACTTTTCCTTCCCAGATGCATTACATTAAATCTCATCTGCCATTTAATTGCCCATTTCTTTAATTTATGCAAATCCCTTTGAAGGGAAAGTACGTCCTACTAACCTACTCATAGAAACTAATTAGATTTGTTTGACATGACCTATCCCTCATAAATCCACGTTGACTGATAATCCTGTTCATATTGACATATATAGTAGCCCTTATTAACCCTTCTAAAAGCTTTCCCACTACAGAAGTGAGGCTCACTGATCTATAATTCCCCGGATTTGCTCTTGCTCCCGTTTTAAATATAAGTATCACCTCTGCTTTTCACCAGTCATCTGGTAGGTACTCTGTGTTTAGTGAATCTTGAAGAATTAAATATAACGTTTTGCCTATTACAGAACCCAGTTCCCTAAGTACCCTTGGATGTATTCCATCAGGATCTGGAGCTTTATTAACATTTATTTTTTCCAACCCCTTTTGCATTTCTTACTGTGTTATCCAATTATTTGGTCAAGGTAGCGTAGCCCCATTATGTTGCAGTGTCCCAACCACTGGTACCTCCCTTGTATATACCGAAGAAAATAACCTATTTAGCTCATCTGCCTTTTCCTGGTCACTAATTATCAGACGGCCTGTGTCACATTGTAATGCTCCTATAGCTTCCTTCCTGGCCTTCTTCCCATTTTTATATTTTTTTAAATATGTTAGGGTTAGTCTCACTCTTCTTTGCAACTAACTTTTTATTTTCTATTTTAGCCAGTCTAACAGCCCTTTTGTAAGTCTTGTTGATTTCTTTGTACTTACGCAAGGCAGTCTCTGTCCCCTCTTGTTTTTATAATTTAAATGCCTGTTTTTTACTCCGTAGATAGATCTTTAAATCATTGTTAAGCCACATTGGATGTTATTTACTCCTTTTACTTTTATTCCCTCATGATATATGGTAATAGGTATGTATATTTAGTAAGGATTTACATGTTGTGCATTTATGTTCAGTGTTTTTACCTGTCAGTTCTTTGTCCCAGTCTATACTTTGCATTTCTGCCCTTAGACCGTTAAAATCTGCCTTTAAAATCTGAGAGGTTTTGTTGGACTCTTCCAGTTTTTTTTTTTTTTATTCAATCTCAAATGAGACTGTGATGTGATCACTGTTTCCCAAAGTTTGTCCTAATTCAACATTTGATATCATATCAATATTATTTGTGATAACTAAATACAAAATAGAATAATTTCTAGTAGGTTATTGGATAACCTGGGCCAAATAATGATCCTTGAGTTATTTCAGGGTAGTTAAAATCCCCCATTATTAAAACTTGCCCATGCTTAGCTGCATTTCCAGTTTGTAACAATAATTGCATTTCCTCACTTTCAATTATATTTGGGGGTTGATAACATACTCCAACTAACATTCTTTTGGAATTTGCTGCTTTGACTCTACCCACAACCATTCAACATTACCGCTATTTCCAGCATAAATATCTTCTCTGACTATAGGCTTATATTCAGGCTTAACATAGACAAATAGCTCCTCCTCTTTTACTATTTCCCCTATCTTTCCTAAATAGGTTATATCATCCAGATTAACAATCCAGTCATGAGATTCATCCCGCCATGTTTCAGTAATGCCTATTAAATCCCATTTTTCATTAACTGCTAATAATTGTAACTGACCCATTTTTCCTGGCAAGCTTCTGGCATTGCAAGCATACACCTTATGTTATGATTTTGTGGTTTTGAAGTGCCTGCCTCTGTACTTGAGTTACTTAATAATACCTCTCTATTGACTATACTAACCCTCCCCATCTCCTCCCTCAGGAGTAGTTAATTAATCACTTATCCCCTCTACACTTTCTACCCCATTTCATTAATTTAGTCCCTCCCCCCACCTACTAGTTTAAAAAACCCTCCAGCCTTTCTATCATCCTATCCCCTAGCACACAGGCTCCCTAATCATTAATGTGCAATCCATCTCTGCTATAGAGATTGTACCCGTGAGAACTCAGCCCAGTGCTCTAAAACCCCAAACCTTACCTCAGTGCACCACATTTTTAACCATGCATTACCTCCTTAAGCTCCTTCTGTCTCCCTGGGTTAGCATGTGGCATAGGTAGTATCTCAAAAAATACTACCTTGGAGGTTCTTACCTTAATCCTATTCCCTAATTTTCTAAAATCATTCTTTAGGACACTCTATCTTCCACTAACTTTATCATTGGTACTAATATGTACCAAGACCACTGGTTAATTTCCTGCCCCTCCTAATAATTTATCTACCCGATCCACAACATGCCGAACCTGAGCACCTGGAAGACAGCAAACGCTTCACTTGCTGGGATGTGGTTGACAAATCACCCTGTCTACCTTCCTAATAATAATAGAGTCCCCTAACACCAAAACCTTTCTGTTGCTCTGCCTATTCTTCCTTCCTGCTCCTCCAGTAGACCTGTTCTCCCGGTTGTTAAAGGGAACAACGCTATCTGGCATTGCCATTACTGAATGGACATCCCCAACAGTTTCACTCAATCTGGCAAATCTGTTGGTGTTTGCCAACTCAGAACTGACCTGCCTCCTCCTTCTGATGCCCCTGATTCCCCTTGTAACAGTAACTGATCTACCTCCCTGGACATCCTCACTATAGCGCCATCTCCACCCTCCAACTCCCTTTCCAGTGGAGCAATATCAGTAAATGCTGCAAATCTTTTTTCCAGTTCTACAATTTTAGCTTTCATAGAGGCATCATGTTTACACATGTCACATAAGTTTGGACCCTGTATCATCTGTTCCAGTAGTGCATACGCGTGACAGGATGTACACTGAGTGAAGTTGCGGGTAGCTTCTGCAAGTCCCAGCAATACCACCACTGGGACTGATAGGTAAAAATAAATAAATCCAAAAGCAAAAAGAGAAGCAAAACATCTACTCCTCATCCAGTGGTATTGTCTGACCCGGTAATTATGCTCAGCCAGCGGGTGCTAGACCACACACCCCTCCCTTCAGATCTTAAAGGGGATAATGTGGATAAGGGTCTGGAGGAAAAGCAGGGGCAAGAGGCTCTCCCAAGTGAGTCAGGGGTGAAAAATAAAGATCAGGTCCTGCGTCTTGCCTTTGAGGGGGCCCCAGTAAAGCCACTGCTGAATGGGTGGTCAGTGTCCCAGAAGTGCTAAGCTTCAGTGACACCAGCCAGTCCCCTGCTCCGGTATCACTCTCCACTCTGGGGCTTTGATAGAGCCCCAAGTTGAGTCCCTACTGGAGGGGGGAAATATAGGCTTGACCCCCATTAAGGGCCCTATAGACTTGTCTATCAGGGGGGATGTGGCATCAGGGGAAGTGGACATGGGGGCGGGTGATATTGCAGGCCTTCCTGTTAATATCATGGGGGGTGCCTGTCAATCCTCCTCAGCCTTTCTCTGACCCTAATATCGGTGCAATCCAAGCTGCGCAAGCAACAGTAAAAATGGCAGAGAATGCATAGAAAGCCTTCAAGACTTCCAGTAACGCTGTCAAGACTGTTTCTGCAGGTACTCTCTGATTTACATCTGGATTAGTGTTTGGTCCTCGGGGATGATTTCAACTGCACTCTCGATGCTCTGGACCAAATTGTCCAGAGCCGTACCCACCTTCTGCATCAGCATGTGGGAGCTCATCGCACGCTTCTCCCTAGAGGACATCTGGCGAGAACAGAACCCAGTGGCATCAGATGGTTTCACCTATGTCATGGTGAAAGCCAGTCTGGTTACCTTCTCCTGGATCGATAGGCTTTATATATATATAGTCATTATAAGTCACAAGCCTGTTCCTGTACCATTAGGTTGGCTCTGTTCAAAGATTACAACTGTGTTTCTGTGATGGTGACGCTAACTCCTCGAGCGCCATAAGCTGCCTATTGGCACTTCAATAATGCCTTGTTGGAGGACCATGGGCTCGTGACATAGATCTGAGTGTTCTGGATGGACTCGAGGGGTTGTAAGGGTGACTGCTAGGTTAAAACAGTGGTGGGATGTGGGCAAGGTGCACTTGCGACTCCTGTGTCAGAAATATACCAAAGGTGCGAGTGGACAGCGCGAAGCTGAGCTGGAGTCACTCTCGATGGAGGTGCTCCATATAGAGAAGAAGCTGTCCACTTGTAAGGACCAATCCCTGCAAAGTGAATATCTGGTGAGGAAATGTGTCCTCTGTGACCTGGAATGACACCAGGCCAAGGGGGCATACAGTGCCTTGCTAAAGTATTCACCCCCCTTGGCATTTTTCATGTTTTGTTGCCACACAACCTGGAAATAACATGGATTGTTTGAGGATTTGCATCAATTAATTAACAGGACATGCCCACAACTTTGAAGATGTTTTTTTTTTAATTATTATTGTGAAGCAAACAACAAATAGGACAAAATAACAGAAAAAGTAAATGTGCATAACTATTCACCCCCCTAAAGTCAATACTTTGTAGAGCCACCTTTTGCGGCAATCACAGCTCTAAGTCACTTTGGAAAAGTCTCTATGAGGTTGCCATATCTTACCACTGGGGTTTTTGTTTATTCCTCTTTGCAAAACTGCTCCAGCTCCTTCAAGTTGGATGATTTGCGCTTGAAAACAGCAATCCTTAAGTCTGACCACAGATTTCCTATTGGATTGAGGTCTGGGCTATGACTAGGCCATTCCAATACATTTACATGTTTCCCCTTAAACTCTTCAAGTGTTGCTTTAGCAGTGTGTTTGGGGTCATTGTCCTGCTGGAAGGTGAACCTCCGTCCTAGCTTTAAATCACGCACAGAGTGGTACAGGTTTTGCTAAAGAATATCCCTGTATTTAGCACCATCCATCTTTCCCTCAACTCTGACCAGTTTCCCAGTCCCGGCTGCTTAAAAACATCCCTACAGCATGATGCTGCCACCACCATATTTCACTGTGGGGATGATGTTCTTTGGGTAATATGTGATATGTTGGGTTTGCGCCAGACATAGCGTTTTCTTTTATGGCCGAAAAGTTCAATTTTAGTCTCATCAGACCAGAGCACCATACTGTTTGGGAGTCTCCCACATGCCTTTTCGCAAACTCAAAACATGCCATTTTGTTTTTTGCTGAAAGCAATGGCTTTCTTCTGGCCACTCTAGCCATAAAGCCAAACTCTATGGAGCGTATGGCTTATTGTCGTTCTATGTACAGATACTCAAGTCTCTGCTGTGGAACTCTGCAGCTCCTCCAGGGTTAAATTAGGTCTCTGTGCTGCCTCTCTGATTAATGTGCTCCTTGCCCGGTCCGTGAGTTTTGGTGGGTGGCCATCTCTTGGCAGGTTTACTGTTGTGCCATGTTCTTTGCATTTGGTTATGAAAGATTTGATGGTGCTCCTGGGGATCATCAAAGATTTGAATATTTTTGTATAACCTAACCATGACTTGTACTTCTCAACAACATTGTCCCTTACTTGTTTGGAGAGTTCCTTGGTCTTCATGGCAGTGATTGGTTAGTGGTGCCTCTTGCTTAGGGTTGCAGACTCTGGGGCCTTTCACAAAAGGTGTGTATATGTAATGACAGATCATGTAACACTTAGATTGCACACTTAGATTTCACTAATTATGTGACTTCTGAAGGTAATTGGTTGCACCAGAGCTTTTTATGGGCTTCATAACAAAGGGGGTGAATACAATACTATGTAACTATGCCAATTTTCTGTTTTCTATTTCTAAAAAATAGTTTTATGAATATATTTTTCTCATTTCACTTCATCAACTTAGACTATTGTGTTCTGATCATCACATAAAATTCAGATTAACAAAACATTGAACTTAAGGCTGTAATGTAACAAAATAGGTAAAAAGTCAAGGGGGTGAATACTTTTGCAAGGCACTGTATGTGTAAAGCCGTTTGCATTTACTAAAACATCTAGACTGTGAGCACCTCTTCTACTCACTGGAGAAAAAGCAAAGCAATAGTAGACAGATCACATGCATTCTAGGTGAAGACAGTGCTCCCCTTTCAGATCCGGAGAGCATCTGGGACAGAGCATGGAATTGTTTTCAAAATCTATACTCTCCGGATCCTATTTCTTCAGATGCCTGCAGGGTGCTATGGGAGGGGCTCCCTGTTAGGTTCAAAAACACTGTGTGAGACAAAAACAAAAATCAAGGTAATAATTGATATCAAGGTGTGAGGAATTGACTCTGCTGGGTTTTGAACCCTGATCCCCAGGCTGCTATACCTCTTCCCTACCACTGCGCCAGCCTGCCTCTTGTGAATTTCATTGAGATCTGATAAGCTTGACTCTGCTAGCAATAGTATCAGTACCTAAGTCTCTTCAGCTGTGTCTGGGAAAGGTGTCTGGTCCTTGGCCTATATAAGGCACTTCCTGTCAAATGTACCTTGCCAGATTATTGTGTGGTTCCTGATCACTTCAATAAAGCTTGTTCCTGTTTCACCTACAAATTGCTGAACTGGATTATTGCTGACCTTGGCTGCTGGTCTCCACAACCTTGTGATTCCATATCATTACAGAATAATCTGGCCGCTTTCATGGAGACCGCCGGGTCAGATTCTGCATTGGCCCAGCAGGTTGCTTTATTTGCAAGAACTGTGCAGACCCAGGCACAGACCATTCAAGTGCTGCAGGACCAGGTAGCTGAACTGCAGGCCCAACAGGTTGCTTTTACTGCAAGAAATGTGCAGACCCAGGCACAGACCATTCAAGTGCTGCAGGACCAGATAGCTGAACTGCAAAATAAAATTCAGTCAATGCACAGTGAGTATACCAGCTACAGGGCATGAGATGTTGCGGCTGCTACTGTTACACCTGCACAAGATGCCCGCTTGCCCCTACCAGAAAAGTTTGGAGGAGATCGCAAAAAATTTAGGGGTTTCCTAAATCAATGCCGTTTGCACTTCATGATGTTACCTCAACGATTTCCATCTGAAAGAGAGAAGGTGGGATTTATTTTTTCCTTATTCAAAGATGAAGCCCTGGCTTGGGGCTCCCCTCTTCTGGAACAAGACTGTCCAGTCTTGGGTAATCTAAATGACTTTCTTGAGGCCATGTGCCTAGTTTTTGATGACCCAAATCGATGTGCTACAGCAGAAGCCACTCTCCTTCATTTGCATCAAGGGAGGCGCTCGGTGGCTGAATATGCTGCTGAATTCAGACAGTGGGTTGCTGATACTACCTGGAACCAATCAGCCCAGAGGTTCCACTTCAGAAAAGGTCTCTCAGAAGCTATAAAAGATGAGCTAGCTCGTGTTGATCTTCCTGCTGACTTTGATGCATTTGTGCGTTTGGCTATCCGTATTGATCGGAGACTTTCTGAAAGAAGATTGGAAAGACAGGGGTCTTTTAGACCAAGTACTACTCCAATTTCCTATTCAAGAACTTCTACTCCGATCCCACAAACACCTACAGACTCTGAGCCAGAGGCTATGAAGGTAAATCTAATAAGAGGGCCATTATCCAACAAAGAAAAACAGTGGCGACGCACTCACAATATATGCCTGTATTTTGGTAGTGCAGGGCACTATGCCATCAAGTGCCCTAGCAAATCCAAAAGAACAATAGCTATGGTGGCTGAGGGTGCACAGATTCAACACTAATCCCAGATTTCAGATCAACTGGATTCTGTCACACAACCCTTGTTTTCTCTGGCTCATGGTGAAGAGGGTATGTTGACTCAACATCCTCATTTTGTGGTGCCTATCACGTTGCAATGTGGTGATTGTAAAATTTCAACTACAGTTATGATAGATTCTGGAGCAGGCGGAAACTTTATGGACATTAAATTTGCTGCAGGAAATAGAATTCAGTCTATCCCTAATTCTTCACCTGTGTTAATGGAGACAGTTGACGGTTCTCCACTTACGTCAGGCCCGGTTACACATGAGACTGTGCCCTTAATGTTGACTGTGGAAGTGAATCACCATGAGGCTATCTCTTTCCACCTAATTTCCTCAACACAGTTTCCAGTGATTTTGGGGGTACCTTGGCTTGCTCTGCATAACCCACAGATTGATTGGAAGATCAGAACTTTGTCCTTTCCTTCAGAACACTGCTTAATGAATTGTCAACCCTCTAAGGTAACACCTGTTGCCACAACAATGAATGAAATGGTTGCTACAAACTTGACTAAGCTTCCGCTACAATATCAGGATTTTGCAGATGTCTGTGATAAGAAGAATGCTGATCAGCTTCCACCACACAGGCCTTATGATTGCCCAATAGAGCTGTTGCCTGGGGCTGCTATCCCATTTGGCCGTATATATTCCCTTTCTGAGCCTGAATTGAAATCTCTTTGTGAATACCTACAAGAAAATCTTGCCAAAGGCTTTATTCGACCATCTACTTCTCCAGCAGGAGCTCCTATTTTCTTTGTAGAAAATAAAGATGGCAGCCTACGGCCATGCGTTGATTACAGGGACATTAATAACATCACTGTTAAAAAACGCTACCCCTTGCCTCTGATTCGTGAACTTTTGGAGAGACTTCGCTCAGCTAAAATATTTACGAAGCTTGATCTTCGGGGGGCATATAATCTGGTTCGCATAAGACCCAGTGATGAATGGAAAACAGCTTTTAGAACCAGGTACGGGCATTACGAATATCTAGTAATGCCATTTGGGCTGTGTAATGCCCCTGCAACTTTCCAGCATCTTATCAATGATGTACTATGAGATCTCCTGGATCAGTTTGTTGTGGCATATTTGGATGATATCCTAATATTCTCTGATAATCTTGAAAACCACAGAAAACAGGTCTGTATAGTTCTAGAGCGCTTTCGTACCCACCGCCTATACATTAAACTAAAAAAATGTGAGTTTGAACAAATAGAAATTCAATTCCTGGGGTATGTAATAACTCCCAAAGGTTTAAGTATGGACGCAAGTAAAATTAAAGCTGTGCTGGACTGGCCCATCCCCAAGAATGAAAAAGATGTTCAGAGATTTGTGGGGTTTGCCAATTTTTACAGGCGTTTCATTAAGAATTTATCTGCCGTTATTACACCGATCACTGAACTCACACGTAAAGGGACTCCTTTTCAGTGGTCTGATATGGCGGATACCGCATTTTCCCGATTGAAGACTCTGTTTACCTCTGCCCCCGTCCTGGTACATCCTCAGCCGGAATTACCATTTATTGTGGAAGTTGATGCTTCTGATTCAGCTGTTGGTGCTATACTGTCTCAAAGGACTGGACCTAAGATGCTGTTACATCCGTGTGCCTTCTATTCCCGACAGATGGTGCCAGCAGAAAGAAACTATGACATGGGGAATAAAGAACTATTGGCTATAAAAGCTGCCTTCACCGAATGGAGACATCTCTTGGAGGGAGCTACCCATCCAATTACTGTCCCTACAGATCACAAAAATCTGGAATGTATTCGATCAGCAAAGAGACTGTCAGCCAGACAAGCACGCTGGTCCCTATTCTTCTCGAGGTTTAATTTTTTGGTTACATACCGTCCTGGCTTCAAGAATGGTAAGGCGGATGCCTTGTCTAGAATAGCTGACCCCCTCCATACTACCGTAACCAAGACCACCATCTTGCCGGAGGATATATTTATAGGAGTTACATTTCCTTCTGATCTGATGTCTCGCATTAAAAAGGGCTACGCTGAAGACCTAGTTCTTCGTGATCCTCCTCGTGACCTCCATATAACGATGCTTAATGGGTTTTGGATTTTTCAACAACGTCTGTTTGCTCCGGAGTCAGTGCGACTGGACCTTTTACTTCTCTACCATGACTCAAAACCAGCAGGTCATCCAGGAATCCGAAAGACGCAAGACCTACTTGCCCGATCCTTTTGGTGGCCGAAGTATCATGAGGATGTTAAGCAGTATGTATCCTCTTGTGATGTATGTGCCAGACATAAGACTCCTCGCTCATTCCCTGTTGGCTTGCTTCAGCCTCTTCCGATTCCTCATCGTTCCTGGGGATCTATATCCATGGACTTTATTGTGGAACTACCTCCCTCTAAGGAACACACTACCATTCTTGTTGTTGTGGACAGGTTAACTAAGATGGGTCATTTCATACCAGCTCGTGGTCTCCCTTCAGCTAAACAGACGGCTGACCTGGTTATTCGGGTAATATTTCGCTTGCATGGAGTGCCCGATGATGTCGTTTCTGACAGTGGAGTGCAGTTTTCATCTCGTTTTTGGAAACATTTTTGTTCTAATCTAGGTATTAATGTAAATCTGTCGTCAGTTTTTCATACGCAAAGTAATGGACAGACTGAGCGAACCAACCAGACTTTGGAGCAATATTTGCGGTGCTATATTAGTTACCTGCAGGATGACTGGCTGGATTTTCTACCCACGGCGGAGTTTGCCTATAATAATGCCCAACACTGCTCCACTTCTTTGAGCCCATTTTTTGCCAACTATGGTTACCATCCGACCTTTCTAGTCAGTCTCCCAATTACTACTTCCATTCCTGCTGTCACTGACCGGCTAACCGCCTTACGTGATTCCCAACCACTGTTGAAAGAGACTCTTTTGGAGGCTCAGGAATGCTACAAAAGAGCTGCTGATAGGCATAGAAAGGAGGCCCCAGTCTATCACGTTGGTGACAAGGTGTGGCTGTCAACAAAGAATCTTAAGCTTCGGATTCCTTCTCATAAATTGGGTCAAAGGTTCATGGGACCTTTTGAGATCATTGCTCAGATCAATGCTGTCACTTTCCGTTTGCAACTCCCGAATTCCATGAAAATACATCCAGTGTTTCATGTTCCACTGCTTAAACCTTTTCATGAAAATACTTTCCCTGGCCGAGCCCTGCCTGCCAGTGAGCCTCACTTCTGTAGTTGGGAAGCTTTTAGAAGGGTTAATAAGGGACAGAATACAAGAATATGTCTATTTGAACAGGATCATAGGTAGCAGTCAACATGGATTTATGAAGGAAAGGTCGTGTCAGACCAATCTAATTAGTTTTTATGAGGAGGTTAGTAGGAACTTGGATCAGGGCAACTCAGTGGATGTAGTCTTTTTAGATTTTTCAAAGGCATTTGATACAGTGCCACATGGAAGACTAGTGAGCAAACTAAGGGATACAGGAATTGCAGTAAATATCTGCTCATGGATCGAGAGCTGGCTAAAAGACAGGAAGCAAAGGGTTGTTGTAAATGGAACATACTCCGATTGGTCTAATGTGATAAGTGGGGTTCCTCAGGGCTCAGTATTGGGTCCTCTCCTTTTTAACATATTTATTAATGACATTGAAGTAGGACTCGAATGTAGTGTCTCCATTTTTGCTGATGACACTAAGTTGTGCAAGGTAATAAAATCAGATAATGATGTACTTTCCCTACAAAAGGATTTGCATAAATTAGAGAAATGGGCGGCTAAATGGCAGATGAGATTTAATACAAATAAATGTAAGGTTATGCATTTGGGAAGGAACAATAGCCAAGCAATCTATAATCTTAATGGAGCAAATCTAGGGGTATCAGATATTGAAAGGGATTTGGGAGTACTAGTGGACAACCACCTAGGTAACAGCGCTCAAAGCCAAGCAGTGGCTGCAAAGGCAAATAAAATATTAGCATGTATTAGGAAGGGTATAGAAGCCAGGGAAGAAGATATAATTCTGCCACTATACAAATCTATAGTACGCCCTCATTTGGAATATGGAGTACAATTTTGGGCACCACCTCAAAAAAAAGACATTTTAGAGCTGGAAAAAGTACAGAGAAGGGCTACAAAACTAATAAGGGGAATGGAGGGGCTAAGTTATAAAGAAAGACTAGCAAAATTAAACTTATTTTCGCTAGAAAAAAGGCGTCTAAGAGGAGATATGATTACGTTATTTAAATACATCCAGGGTCAATATAAGGCTTTGTCAAGTGAACTTTTTGTAGCAAGAGATTTTCAACTGACAAGAGGACATCCGTTGAGGTTAGAGGAAAAAAGATTTCACCTTAAACAAAGAAAAGGGTTCTTCACAGTTAGGGTGGTTAAACTGTGGAATTCTCTACCAAAGGAGGTGGTGACAGCGAATTCGATAGACAACTTCAAAAATGGGTTAGATATATTTCTGAATAAAGAGGGCATTCAAGGCTATCCTAGATAACTAGCAAGGAATATTGATCCAGGGAGAAATTTGATCGCCAGTTTCTGGGGTCAGGAAGGAATTTTGCTTTTTTTTTCCCTTATGAGACAATTGGCAAAGTTTCAATGGGTTTTTTTTTTATGTTTGCCTTCCTCTGGATCAATTAACAATAATTAACAATAATAATAAATAGTCCAAATTAAAAAGATCAATAGAGATCTAAAAAGGTTGAACTTGATGGACTAACTCTTTATTCATTCTCCAATACTATACTATTAATAATTATTTAATCAATAATTTAATTAATAACTAATCCACATATTGCAGATCAGAGGAGATCTTAACAGGTTGAACTTGATGGACTGAAAGTCTTTTTTCAACCTTAATTACTATGTAACTATGTAACTATGTACTATGTAACCTCCCGTCCTCGTGAATGGTGAGGATGAGTACGAAGTGGACAAAATTCTTGACTCCAGGATCTTCCGTAACAAGCTTCAGTATCTGGTTCGCTGGAAAGGCTATGGTGAGGAGGAGAGTTTGTGGGAACCAGTGGACAATATTCACGCTCCTGATCTCCTTCAGTCTTTTCATGTGCAGTACCCTGCTAAACCAGGTAATAGGGCATCCAGAGGCTGCACCTATAGAGGTGGGGGTAATGTGAGGAATTGATTGCTGGGTTTTGAACCCTGGTCCCCAGGCTGCTATACCTCTTCCCTACCACTGCGCCAGCCTGCCTCTTGTGAATTTCATTGAGATCTGATAAGCTTGACTCTGCTAGCAATAGTATCAGTACCTAAGTCTCTTCAGCTGTGTCTGGGAAAGGTGTCTGGTCCTTGGCCTATATAAGGCACTTCCTGTCAAATGTACCTTGCCAGATTATTGTGTGGTTCCTGATCACTTCAATAAAGCTTGCAGTACTTGCCTTGCTGCCCAAAAAGGGTAATTTCCCCCTTATTAAGAACTGGTGACCGGTCTCGCTGATCAGCACAGACTATAAGATTGTAGCAAAAGCAATATCGCTTAGGTTTGGGTCTGTACTGGCAGAATTGGCTCACCCTGATCAGTTCTATGCATTCCCGGGCCAGACTATTTTTTACAGCATTTTTCTGGTTTGGGATCTCCTACATATTACCAGAAGGACTGGTCTGTCACTTGCCTTTCTCTCCCTAGACTAAGAGATGGCATTTAATAGGGTGGATCCTCGTTACCTTATAGCCAATCTGCAAGTGTATGACTTTGGTCTGCAATTTGTGGGCTATATGAAAACACTGTACGTCTCTGCAGTGTGTTTACTTAAAATCAATTGGTCCCTAACAGAACCTTTAGTATTTGGATGGGGGGTACATCAAGGATGTCCCTTGTCTGGACAGCTGTATGCACTGGCCATCAAGTCTTTCCTCTGTCTGTTGAGGAAAAGGCTCACAGGGCTGGTGCTAAGAGAACCAGACATAAGGATTGTCCTTTCAGCCTATGCTGATGATGTGCTCCTCGTGGCCCAGGACACAGTTGATCTTGAGCTGGCAAAAGAGTGCCAAGAGGGTATATTCAGCTGCCTCCTCTGCTTGGATCAACTTTTCCAAATGCACAGGCCTTTTAGAGGGTTCTCTACAGATGGACTCCTTGCCTCCCCCATTCCGTGACATCTCATGGGAGGCAGATGTCATCAAGTGTTTAGGGGTGGCTTACCTGTCCGCTTATTCTTCCATCCCAGACAGGATGGAAGGAGTTGGAGGACAGTGTCCTTACTCGTATGGGGCAACGGAGGGGTCTGGCAAAAATGGTTTCCCTTTGGGGGCAGACTCTGGTTATCAATTAACTGGTGGATTATCAGATCTGGCACTGGCTGATTTGAGTCCAAACCCTGAGTTTGTCACCAATATCCAGAGGAGCTTACTAGATTTCTTTTCGATGGGAAGGCATTGGGTCTATGAGGGTGTAGCCAGCTTGTCTTTGGCGGAGGGTGGGCAGGGGGTGGTATTTGTCAACTCCCAGTTGCACAACTTTTGCCTTCAGTACCTGCAGAGATACCTTTATGCAGATCCCTCTCCACAGTGGTGCACACTGGCATCCAGCTTCTATCGCCAGTTGCACATAGGGTATGACCGGCAATTATTTCTTATCAGGCCCGATGGGTTTGGGAGAGACCTCTCAGTGTTGCCGGCAAACTACCAGGAAACCCTCAGGGCCTGGAGCTTGGTCTTCGTGACCAGGCAAGGCGTGCCTTTGGGGGGTTAAATTGTTTACAGAGCCCCTACTATATAATCCAACTGTAGGGGCTCCACTGTTACAGTCTCCCAGTACCATCAGCCGTCTTAGACAAGCATGGATGACCCGAGTCGGGGATCTCCTGGACTATGAGCATTCGGATTGGGTGTCACCCCAGAAGCTTGCTCTCCATCTGGAATATGCGACACCCAAAGTCCCGGGGCCTTGCTCCAGGAGATTAAGAATGCCATCTCCCCCGGAGTGTCACATGCACATTCCAACACCCCCGCTCTGGCTGTTTGCATTGAACACAAGCCCCGTGTTTTTCCATCAGGCTCCCCCTGTCCCATACCTCTTGAGGTTGAGGGATATACCCTCGGCATGCTTTTGCGGCATGCCAAGGAGGAGCTTGTGTTCTCTCATGCTTCATACAGTGCAGTTCCTTGCCCTCGTGACCTGTCCCGATATCACCTGGTGGTGGGTCTTACCAGCTAATGAGAGCAAGAGGCCCCAGTAGAGGGAACTTTATTCTGATTTGGTTCCCTGACCCACCGGGGATTGAGTTGGAGAGTACTCACTGAGAACGAGAGAATACCTGGCTAAATTCACGGACTCCGCTGCCACTTGTCCATTCTGTGGCAAGGTGGAGTGCATGTTTCATATTTATTTTATTTGCGCCAGACTGCAGCTCTTGTCACTCTTGAGGGGCCTTCTCCTGCAGTTCTGGCTGCATTTCTCCACACACTTTTTTTTTTTTTGGGCGCCCAGTGTCCCATGGCAACATTGTATTAAACTATTTCTGTAATTTTTCTAATTTAGTTTTTACAATTGGTATGCGTAAGCATCTGAAATAGTAAATTATATGTGGTATAAGTGTCATTTTTAATGTGTGAACGCATCGATTGGTGGGTAATTCGCTTTATATATGTTTTTGGAGTATTGTGGTAAATTTAAACATAGCACAAACAATAAAAACAGACTTTAAATTTTTACATTTTTATATGTAAATATTCTTTAACATGGTTTTAATTTTTTTCGCTCAGCTGCTACTTTCTCAGTAGGATATATTATTGTAAACTAACGAGCTTTTCTTTACTTCTGTTGAGAGCACAAGCAGTTGTAGGTGCCACATTGCATTTATGTTTGCATTCAAAAGTCCCCATCCAAGATGTTCATCAGCACACACTAAAATAGTAATTTACTCTGCTGCATAACAGCATATAAAAAGTAAAAAACTACATCATCATTTCCCTATTGTCAAGTGTAGATCATCAAAATAGAACATGTTAAATATATGCAGTGGTCTTTTATACTTCAATTTCCAAAAGAAGCTCCAAAAGAAAAAATGTAAGTCGATTTAACATTCAGAACTAAATTGTATATGATACTGGCAAATTTTATTCACATGAAAACAAAGGAAAGGTAACACTTTTTATGACCTTATTGCTAATACAGACATTCTATTAATACCCCCTCCCTGTGCCTCTGTTTTATTAGATATGCTTTCACCAAGGTCTCCGGACACTCTACCATCATTCCCAAACCTGATTCTTCAGTCCAGATTGGTCAGAGATACGGACTGAGCAGCTTGGACATTATGAAGATAAATCATCTTTATCAGTGTGGTAAGGAACAATATACTGTGTTTGGATCTCAGGATATACTTATGCCAATTAAAAAAAAATCTATCTGCAATTTATCTTCAATCTTGTAAGAACCAAGACATGGTTTACTGAATTCCTGAGTTTGTCAGGTTTACTTTGATATTGTTAAGTTGTCTACAACATTAAACTAATGTGCATGCAAGTGATAATGGGTCACAACAAGTAGTAAATGGTAACCACTCATTGTAAACCCCCTTCCCTAATCATTTATAGTTACCACAACTGACTGGCAAAAGAACGCATGTACCTGGTGAAATGTCATGGTGAAACTAACTAATCAACCTACCAACAGAGGGGTGAAGCTTCCTTAACATACCACTGGCACCAAAGGATGCAATCAGTGTGGTCTACTAAACATATACTAAAATATAAGTAACAGATTGTAATCTCTTTTACCAAAATGGAAAGAATGAATGCTCTTAGAGACCTTAATTAAGTAAAACCATGGCCCCAGCTCCTGTATCACACCATAAATATAATGTATTGTGGGAATGTCTTTGTCTACACTGAGGAGGTTGATACTGAGTAAAAGTCAGAGAACTACCAGTGGTTCATGGGCTACTAGTTGGAGACTCCTGGTCCCTACCTGGAACACACCATCATGTTCCACAAGCATGGGGCAACTATCACTGATCACTTGTAGTAATTATAGGCTAATTATTTAGGAGTGTTCATAATCTTTGCTTAATATAAACAGCCTCCCACTGAAGTTGTATGGACAAGCAAAGTAACTACATTTGAACATGTCTTTTATAAGCATACAACCAAGGTTTTTTAAGTAGATATAATAGTTGTGATGGGCTTTTGGATTCCAGATGTATGCAGCACCCTACTCACTGGGTCTTATGGATCTCTAAGTTCTGAACATAAGGATCTGGCTTCACTCAATAAATCAGACTGTGTGTGGTTGATCCGTATCCCTGAAGATAAGGTAAAGAAAAAGATAGTGGCTGCGTGATAGTGATCTTTATATATAAAGTAAGGATTTCGATAAAGAGCAAAATGTACCAAAGTTCACAGCAGAGAAGCTAATTAAAATTCTAAGAAAATACAATTACAATTATCGTAATGGACTTCATCCAAAAATGATACAGCTTTTTCTTATCTTGCTCTATAATTGATCTTTAAAACGATTTAATTGTAACTATTTCAATCTATGCTGTGTATAGAAATATACTATATATGTGACAAGGTACGAGGTCTCCATGATTTAATGGCAAGCTGTTTATTGGAATAAAATATAGCACTGAAACCAGTTAAATCTATAACTCAGTGTGCCATAATAACCAGGATCACCAGGGAAGTATGATAAACGTGTGTGGCTTACTGAGCTTTCACTCTATGTAGTAAACCTGCATTATTGTATTTGTGGTGACTTCTCTAACTCACCATCCACTTTCTTTTCTAATTTTTGTAGTGGTTATAAATAAGCATGTCCAGCAAACCATTGTAGTAGGATAATCACAAAGTGTAAGCACAGCTACATTTATTTTTTATTGTTTAAGGTAGACCTGGAGAGATGTAATTTAATTATTATTTATTATTTTTATTTCATTTATATTATTATACAAAGTGTATGGCAGATGCTGAAAATAATTAAGTAGTACATTTGTGGCGTTTATATATGTCTACCTTTTGTTCTAATTATGGGAATACACAGTTGATCATCATTATGATTGAAGGTTCCTAGTAAGTCACCAGAACTAAGCCATTTTTAGAAATAGTGAACAGTGTCAATGGTAGCTCAGTTTCTTAAAAAGCAACATTCCTTCAACCCTCCAAATAGAGAAGGATTTCAATGTTGATATGGTACTAGGTAACACCAAGCTAGATAGAAGTGAGGCGCAGGTTACCTGCAGCTCTTCCAGCTGCCAATAAAACTACCACATGGATGGATTGTTGGATTACCTAGGCACTTTGTTAATTTAGTTTTGCACTAAAGATTTTGTTTAATATAACCTTGGAAGCTTCTAGACCTAGCCAAACTACAGCACCTTTTTGTATATGATATTACATGGTATAATATGGAAACATAGTTCATACACTTGACCCATGCATGATCCATTTAGGCTAGGGTGATAAATAAAAGACACGACAACTGAAATTGGGAGAACAACGGGCCACAGCTTTATTATAACAATTGTAAACAACAACACTTAACTTTATTTACATGAACTATTTTAACCTTTTTTACCGGGGGAGGAGCCCGGCCACGGACAGTGACCTCACGCTTTGAGCCCTTCCCAAAGCCCCAATGCTTATCTTAAGCACGCCCTGTGAGGTAGGGGCAACGCTCACTTAGGCCAGTGGACAGGGCAACTGGCCTCCCGCCAAGCCCTAAATTATCAAAATACAACATTTTTTGCCACTTCTCCAAAATTCCTTAAATACAAAAACATCCTCTTTTTTTTTTTTTTTTTTTTTATAAATATAATAATTACATCTTACATTTTTACAACCAAATTAACAGGGAGGGTAGGTTGGATTTCAGTCGGGAGACCGCGCTGATGTAAAACGGCGCGAAACGCGGATGACCAACACGCCCCCGCCGCAGCTGATTGGCTGACAGGCCTCACAGGCTCCGCTGGGTCACGCGACGCTACGTGCTGACCCAGGAAGCCTGTGCAGCCTCCGCGTCATACGCTAATGCGGAAGGAATCTTATCCGTTCTCTCTCTCCATCTCTTTCTCTTAAGTAGTATGTTCAGGCTAGTCTGACAGTAAATTTATTGGGAAAACTATAAAATGAGCAGTTATTAGACTGATCTGTGGGTGTGTATCTTTAATTACAGGTGTTCCTGAGGTTTCACACATTTGAAGCCTCTTCTACCTGCCATTCTGATTATATTAAGGTTTATGATGGTGTTAGCAGGACATCTCCTATACTAATGAATAGAGGATGTGGGTCAGGACTGCTGCCTCCACTGATGTCCTCTGGGAATCTGATGCTGCTGGAGTTTGCAAGTGATGGAGCATCCATCTTCTCAGCCTCTTATAACAAAGGTAGATCTCATATGTGCCCAAAACAGTGCCCAGGATAGAGAGTGCAGGGGTTGGCTTTATGGCAAGCATAGCATAGACATGTGCATTGCTGTATAACAAATCTACATGGTCAGTTATACACTTCACTCCAGTGTACAAAATATAGCAAAGTCAGGTGTGGTATAAATTCTTATATACATATGGTTCAACCTTACTACTGCATAATAAATATAACACAGCCATGCTAAATATTATGCTACATATGAAATATAGCAAAACCAGATGTTTAATGTTGCATACAAAAGAGAGCATACTTAGATACATGCTATACACAAAAATCTTAATTGAGGATTATACTTCCATATACCAAATGTAGACAATTAGGTGTACATTGCTGCATACAGAATATTAAACATGCACGTGTACTGTACACTATTGCATAAAAAAGCACATACTGCACATGTACACTATAGTTAAATATAATACAACTGTACCCTTTATATAAGACATGACCAGGGATAGCGTGTTGTATTCAAATCTGCTGATACATGACCAGCTGTATACTGTTGAATACCAAGAATAATATGACCAGGCAAATTCTGCTGTTTACCATATTTGCTATAACATGACTAGGTGTATACTGATGTATAATATTTATACTATAACCCAGTGTGCAACGTGCTTGCATGTTTCTTTCTGAAAAAAGCGCCTCTCCAGTACTTTGTAAATTTCATAGAACTCTATGTTTGTGTTTGAAGAAAAATGTGGAGGGACGTTCACTGCCATGAATGGAACCCTGACATCTCCAGGATACCCCAAGTCGTACCTGCCCTTCACAGACTGTACATGGTCCATTGTTGCTCCCGCTGGCTACAGGGTGTGTGGTGTCTCTATAACAAATGAGGTTTACAGGACTAACTGAAAAATCATAAGATACAAGAAGAGGGGGTATTGAGTACCCTAGAGCAGTGGTTCCCAAACATTTTTTGAAGAACTCCTTACAAATTGTTGAGGGTCTTGGTGGACCATCTGATTATTTCTGAAAATCTTGGCAAACCACCTACTGATTTATGTATAGCAATAGGCTATTTTAGATTATAGTTATTAAATAGAGTTTGGTTACTTCTGAACTACACATTATTTATTTTTATATATTTTTCTGTAAACTCAGTTGCAGATTAGACCACTTAAGTGAGTTTTGTGGATCATTGGTGGTCTACGTACCATAATTTGGGAATCTCATCCCCAGATACTATGGACCTCATTCAACTGCGATTTGGCCAATTGATTAACACTCTATAGAAGCACAGAGCATATTTTTTTACAGAAGTTTTTAGTTAGTGAAGGCCTTGCTTTTGGATAGAAGTTCACTAACTAGAAACTTCTGTAAAAAAATATGCTCTGTGCTTATATAGAGCGCTATTCAATTGGCCAAGTCGCAATTGAATGAGGCCCTATGAGTAGCAAAATATAATTAATGCAGTTTACACATGTATACTCAGCAAGCCAGACTACTGAAACCAATCAAACTTGTCTTGGGAGCCAGAGACTAGAATATGTAATGTACCAGTGTATGTATGAGCCAATAGTAAAATATAAGACTCCTTTGTTACCAAAAGACCAAGATTTTGTCAAGATTTGCTGAAAAAAAAAAGAGACTAGTCCATGAAGCACAACCTATATTTGGGTTTTAAATAAGTGACGGCTCATCCTCATTTTTTCTGCAGTTATTATTGAATATCACCTCATTTTCCCTGGAGTCATCTCGGAACTGCATTTATGATTACTTGTCCCTACTGGATGGGTCTCGGCCCTCCTCCAACCCAGGCAAGTATTGTGGCGCCAGGACAATACCTGCACTCATCTCATCTGGGAGCTGGCTAATGTTGCAGTTTCACTCTGACAAGTCTGTACAATACACTGGCTTCCAAGGAAAGTTCCACTGGGGTGAGTAACTGTATAGGATCTAAGAAGTCTCCTGCTCCGTGTAATGCATGGTTTTAAAAACAAAATACAACTAACATTTCATATTTATATTATGCTCTGTTGAAAAATATAAAATACAGAAATTGTTTTAACTGTTATGTACAATTTTTCAAGATTGTGAGCTGACACTGCTTTATTTGCTGTATACACTTTTGTAATTTGCACATCATTGTGGAAACTTTCAACAGAAGTGAATATAAACCTGAATACCCAGTCTATGAAATTAGATTAAGACAAAAACATAATGCCTGCCCAAAGAAAAGCATAATGATATTTTGTTGTGTTTACATTCTAAATATGCCATTGCTGTTATCAAACTAAGTTCTTCAAAATAGCATACTATAAATATGGACTACAGTAGTCATTTAATTTGACTATTGGTGCACCAATCAGCACAGTGCAAAGCAATAGCTCCTCTTGCACCATATTTAGTGAAGTAACAGTAATAATTTGAACCCCCACACTTGCTATCTAATTCACCTATACTAGGAGGGTGGGGCAAGATCAGATCCAGGCTATTGTTGGTCCAAAATGTTTCACTATTGTTTAATATTTTCCTTTAATGATAATGGACATTTTTTCTTTGTTATTAAAAGGATTACAATGCTGGAAGAAGTAGGTGGAACTGTAGATTCAGATAAGATTTGTATTCATAAATGTCCTTTCAAATTAGCATACTTGACAAAAGAATGCAACAACAAAGTAAGCCCCCATAGGATATCCCCCAAGTTACAGACAGACTAATAGTCTAAGATGATTCTCTATGACATAATCAGTCATGTCTACATAAGATATTTCTAAAATGCTTTTATGTTCCTGTCTTGCATACCTACTAATGCTGTTATTTTGTTACATACTTCACAAACTACAGTTGTCCTTTAAGTTTGTGGGTATTTTAGCCTCCCAAGGGCTTCCACTAGTAAGTTAAAATGTGGAACTTTACACAAAAAGTACAGTACTCCAATAAAGTACAGTAGTGCTAATTTACAGCCTCATTCAATAGCTGCGAATTTGAGATCTAAGCTCCCAAGTGGAGATCGCGGGCAAATTTGCTATTCAATTGGTGTCTTTTTGCGAGCTCAGATCGGGTTATGAGTTACGAGCTTGAAAAAATGTTGGCTGTACAACTCATAACTTACACCATCCAGAAGTCTTTGATGTGCCACTTTCACAGGGCTAAAATCGCAAATCGCAATTCAATTGCTCCAATTCCCGAGTTAGCAAACGTATCCGTATATCGTAAATGGCAAATGGAGGAGAAAATCCTACATGTGCTCGAGAGGACCTGCAAAGGGGTTAAACACCAATTCATAGCACTGTCAATGCGAATAAAACTGTAATACTGCACTGTAAATAATTGGGAGTACGATGGCAGACATTAGGATTACTTGCACAACAGTCTCAAGCCCTCACAACTACTGGAAATACCTTTTATTTTTAAGTGTCATTTTGGGGTTAAATGACCTCGGGTATCAATGAGTTAATACATATCAGGCCACCCATATGGACTAGAACAGTATTGGCATTCATTTGTAATAATTCTTCATTTTCAAAGTCTTGCAAGTCTGATAGCATATCGGACCCCTGAACCTGATTGATTGACTCGTAACCACCATGTTTTACTGCCGTAATTAGGAAATTCACGTTTTATATTGGCCAATGCGAAATGGGTGGTTACGGGCTCGGTGAATTGATACGCATCCCGCCCACAACTGCTCCGATCCAGTTCATGGTTTACAAAGCTGGCTTCAGGAGCGCAACTCGCGACCTGGAGCTATTGAATAGCCTCGCAAACGGAGACCAACGAGGGCCCGCAACCCACTCTGAGACATGCGGCCATCGGTGAGCGTGTTGCGAGCTAGCAGTTGAATGAGGTTATTAGTTTCCCACCCCTGATCTTACAGTGGCGGAGGTGTGTGCTTGGGCACAAAAATTTGCTCAAAGTAAAATCATATTGCTATACTAACAGAAACAGAATGTATTGGGTAAACAGAATTGGATTGATTGTATACAGTGAAGAATGTAACAAAATAACAACACTAACAATTCTGTAAGGCAAGGATTTTTAGAGAAAATATGAATTTTTGAATACTCTAGAATCTAATTTGTCTTTGTGGAGGGAGGGGTGGTGTAGCAGGGAAGAGCACTAAGCCCCATCCCCTCACTCTCAGCACAGAAGCACATCGCTCTTTGCCAGACTCCATGTATTTGAATATATAATAGAGCAGAAAAATAGCTGCATATTAAAGTTAAAAAAAACACTGTGCTTATTTTTCTACTTCCTAAAACATGATTGCCTATTATCAAGGTTAGTTATTCAAAGAACTATAGAAAATATGTGATTGATCACTTTAAGATATATACCTAATGGTTTTGTTCATGCAGTTCCATTAGTGATTAAACTACTTCTGGGGATCTAGGAAGTGAGGCCAATTTTTTTTTTATTTCATCCAGGACAATCAGAAACAGTGATGTTAGTCTTTTAGATTGTTCCTCTTTTGGATCACTACCTTGTCATGGTAAAGGGGCTTGCGTACCTCAGTGAAGCTGTGAGCTATATCATGTAGAATCAACCAAGATGGGCAGGTCCCACACATTGTGGTCCACTAGAGAAGGAACTGGCAACCCACTACAGTATATTTGCTAAGAAATCCTTATGGATAAGCACAACCAGAGACATAATTGTGCCTGGTGTGTTGCAGTCTATAGGGTCACAGAGAGTCTGACTCAACTGAACAACTGGACATGCTTAGATGATTGTTAGAACAACAGGGGAAAACTAATAATCTGTGGCTGAAGAAAAGTCCTCTGATCTTCACATATACTTTTGTGAAGGGCTATTGGTTGTGGGGGTCAGGGGAGTTCTACCCTGGCTTTTAAAAATGGGTTGTGACAGCTACTTCTCCTCCAAATCAGTTTTCTGTATGGTATCAAGGGCATCCATGGGTGGCTGTGGACAGTGTTACAGTAGGTCCCCATTTGTAATCCAATGGCTGTTGGTAGTATTGCCAGTGGGTACTACAGAGGATCAAGTGGCAGCACAACCTCCCGAAGCAAGGGCAGTGGAACAGTCTGTCCTGCTGCATACATAACAAGATTGTACTCATTTTCAGAACAAGCAGAAAATAAATGCAATTCCTCAGACCCCTGATCTTTGCTCCGTCTCGGTTGTGCCAGGTAGGATCCAGGCATTTACCTGCTCTGTTGAATCCATGTTGGAGAAACAGCTTCTGCGTTGACCACAGAAGATTGGTTGCTTGCACAATCTCCAAAAGCATGGGCAGTGGAACAATCTGTCCTACTGGATCAGGAGTGTGACTATACTCCTTTGGGGAACAAGTGGATAACAGTTACCGTAGGGATCCGACCAACTTGAGCTCCTGTCCGGTATCACAAAACTTTGCGCCAGTGGTGCTTGCTTCCTTCCTGAGCCCCATCTCTGGTGGACTGGCTCCCATTATCAATCACGGATTACTCCGGATCTTGGGGCCGGTGCCCTGCCCGATTGTTGCACAATCTCGGTAGTGCAAGGCAGGCTATTTGTGTTAACCTGCTGTGCTGAACAGCACCTGCTGTGACCTCGGAGTATGCTATGCTACATCAGGAGCATGATTATACTCCACTCGGGAAACAATAGCAACCTGCTCTAGGTCCTCAGGGCCTGGGCCCTCCCCTGATGGCTGCTTGGCCTGGGAGGCAGATTCCACCTCATCTTCCATGGGGACACAATGGAGATTGCGGCTCCACTCTTCATTCTTCTATCGTTTGCCAGCCTCCACTATACTTCCACCATGGTTGTAGCGGATGAGCTAACTGGACTCTCCTTAGCCATGTCCTTTGGATTGGAACTGGGTGAACCCTTTAGCAGTTTGGATCCCCCCTTCTGCACCTTGCCTGGATCAGACAGTTGCTGCTGCTGGTCAGGATCTTGTCTCGAGTCAGCTGCAGCTGGGAAGGTGGTCCTTATCTGTAAGACTGTCACCGCTGCTGGCTTTGAGGGAGAAGATCTTGTTTGGATACATCTTCTCTGCTCTTGCCTTGCCTTTGGTTGGAAGATGTGTTAGCTCCAGTGTCAGGGTCCCAGGGATAATTCCCACTCATTATTACCTTGAAGGTAGTCTCTGTATTTATAGATCCACCGCTTCTCTTCCTTGCAAGCCATCTGGATTAGGGTTTGTAACGGTACCCATCACTGTTTTACCCTGTTTTATGAATATTATGGTTAAAATATGATGCTACTATATGTATGTTGGTGTATGCTCTGCAGAATATTGTCCCAGACATTTGCAGCTTCTTGGCATGGGAGATAATCCTGTTACAGAGACTCCGCATAAGATAAAGGAAGTCTATTGTATACAGTGGTTTCATTCTCAGATAAGAACAAAGAAGTGTAATTGAATCAATGTCTGATTGTATCAAAGTTGCCAGGGAGTCTCGGGGAGGTGTGACCACACCTATTGTTCTCTTTATGTGTATTGTGTGGCCAAATATGGGCATGTGTATTGCCTGTGGGAAGAGATGAGTATAAATATTTCTGCAGAACAAAATAAAGTCAGTATTCATTTGACTCCCAAATTGTGTGTCGTCCAATATGGGAGGTCGGGAATGGTGAGACTGTAGTGCTTCTTGGATATTTTACCGTATACCAGCGGAGATATTGGACTGCGTGTTCCAGCTCCGTTACATTTGGTGGCAAGTGGCGGAATTGTTCCCACGGTCAGAAGGACAGCTATAGGAGACACCATTCCGTGGAGTTCAAATTGAGGGCAACGCTAGTATCCGTACAGCGCCCCTGGCTACAGCAGGATGGAACCGGCTAGTTTTCAGACAGCGTTCCATCATGAGGAGGAGGAGGAGGCGGCCGCGGACTACAGGGATGCAGACAGAAAGGAACTCATGGTTACAATACCTCTCATTACCCCACAGACTGAGTTTGAAAGAGAACTCCAAAGCAGACTGGCCTTTTTCCCAGGTACGCTTCCCCTTAGAATGGTTAATGACAGATGTCCACAAATTCATAATGGAAAAGCAGCGGGCACGGGAGCGGTCCATCTTGGGAGCTGCTAACCCACCTCCCACCATTAACCCCCCCCCCCCAGCACTGCGTCCGGGTGGTGGGAACTACCAAACCCCTCCACGGTACATCAGGTACATCAGGTGCCACACGTGTAACCAACAGGGCCACATGCAGAGAGACTGTCCCAGAAACAGAAACCGCTCCACGTGGAATACTCCAACTAATTCCCCTCCCCAGCGACAGTGTCTACCCCAGGGGGCCGAAGGTGCCGTCCTTTCTCCCCAGCGGCAGTGTGTACCCCAGGGGGCCGAAGGTGTCGTCCTTCCTCCCCAGCGGCAGTGTGTACCCCAGGGAGCTGAAGGTGTCGTCCTTCCTCCCCAGCGGCAGTGTGTACCCCAGGGAGCTGAAGGTGTCGTCCTTCCTCCCCAGCGGCAGTGTGTACCCCAGGGAGCAGAAGGTGTCGTCCTTCCCACCCAGCGGCAGTGTGAACCCCAGGGAGCTGAAGATGTCGCACTCTCCCCCCAGCGACAGCTTACCCTAACAAGGGGAGACACCAATCCCCCAGACGGCGCAGATGGGACCAGGGTCTCTGTGCCTGACCTACCGGGATGCTGGACAGCCTGTCCAGATCCCCAACTACTCTCACTCTGACAACCGGAGGAGGGGGTAAGTACAAATTCCCCTCCCTAGCTAACTCCTAATGTGGCTCCAGGGTTAACAGAGGAAATGTTAACCCCCACTGACCCCCACCTTTCCCTGGCTACTGAGCCGGAATACGTCCCAAGTACCCCAGCAGAAGAGCTGACAGTGGGGCAGAGTGCAGTCGGCCTCTGCCCTCCCTTTGTCCCTTGTACAGAGCAGGATGTCCTGCAGGATATACCAGCAGAAGAGCTGGCATCAGGGCAGAGTGCCGCTGGCCTCTGCCCCTCAAGTCCCCTCAGCGTGTTGCCCCATCACCACAGCAAAATATCCAGGTACCTGGTTAGACTTCCCCCCAAAGGAGAGATGTGTGACGAAGTGCCCTTCGCCACTTTGTCTTGGAGAGGACTGTTTGCCAGCCTCCTGCCCTGCGACTATGGCCCTGGGACATATTGCCCTTTGGAACCAGTGTTCGGCCATACCAGAGTGTATGTCACTCATTCTGGTCCTTTACATACAGGGGGGTCATTCTGTACTTGCCCTGTCGGAGCGGTGATACCACAGATAGCTATGCCATGGAGCCCATTCATATAATGAAAGACTATGGGAAAGACTTTAGCTACCTGGCAATTGAACTGTGTGAAGAAGATCTGAGCGCTATTCGGTAGTTTTGTGCGCTCAGATCCCAGCTATCTAGGGATATGGGAAATGTGAGTAAATGTGAATTGCAGTAATGCTGATGGGTTGTCAAACTAGAGAATTGACCAACAAAAACTTTTGTCCGGACATCCCCAGGCCGATCCGTTGGGATCAGACCGTGTATGCCGGCTTATGGTCACGGGGGAGGTGTGTAACGGAACCCATCACTGTTTTACCCTGTTTTATGATTATTATGGTTAAAATATGATCCTACTATATGTATGTTGGTTTATGCTCTGCAGAATATTGTCCCAGACATTTGCAGCTACTTGGCATGGGAGATAATCCTGTTACAGAGACTCCGCATCAGATAAAGGAAGTCTATTGTATACAGTGGTTTCATTCTCAGATAAGAACAAAGAAGTGTAATTGAATCAATGTCTGATTGTATCAAAGTTTCCAGGGAGTCTCGGGGAGGTGTGACCACACCTATTGTTCTCTTTATGTGTATTGTGTGGCCAAATATGGGCATGTGTATTGCCTGTGGGAAGAGATGGGTATAAATATTTCTGCAGAACAAAATAGTCAGTATTCATTTGACTCCCAAATTGTGTGTCGTCCAATATGGGAGGTCGGGAATGGTGAGACTGTAGTGCTTCTTGGATATTTTACCGTATACCAGCGGAGATATTGGACTGCGTGTTCCAGCTCCGTTACAGTGTTAAATATAGTCCTTTTTATACTGGAATTCTAACCGTATATACTAACCAGTTAACTTACATCTGACTACTATAAGAACTCCAAATATACTGGAAACTTATAAATTAAAGGGTTTATTAACATACAACACTAGTGAGATTAGAGTCTGAATATACAAGGCTCTATTTCTATAATCTATTTATATAATACTAATGTCTCTGAGTGTGTGTATGTAAGTGTAGAGTATTCCATCTAATTCATCTGTTCCTTTCCTAAGATAATTCTACTACCCAGCAAGTCCATTTGGCCCAGCAAGTCCATTTGGTCCATAGCCACACCTTGTAGATTGTTACAGCCAACCAAATCTCATGTTCAGTGTCCATAAGGTAATGATTACTAGATGTTACTGTAGTCCAAGATAATTATCCATTTCACCTTTTCTCGACCCCTTGTCTCTTTTGAGTTGATTCCCATGCTTTGTGTCCATGATGCAAATACACCCACTCTGTATATGTCATTCAGGCTTGGTGACTC
This sequence comes from Discoglossus pictus, assembly GCA_027410445.1. Classification (NCBI taxonomy): domain Eukaryota; kingdom Metazoa; phylum Chordata; class Amphibia; order Anura; family Alytidae; genus Discoglossus; species Discoglossus pictus. The sequence goes on along the minus strand of CM050175.1, from coordinate 60,217,196 downwards.
CACAATTGTTATTATTGATTACCCCCTAGAGAGCCTTGAACAAAGAAGGGGGATTAGTTATTAATTATCCAGGCTCCTGTCCTTCAGGGGCTGATCAGGAAAGGTGGCATCACTTGATTGACAGGTCATCCATGTGGGGAAGGTGATGGGGCTTGGTGATTGGACCAGGTGATGTTTGTCTAAGGATGGTGCCTGATTTTAATTGGGTCATATTGCACATCAAAATGTTGTTCCCAATAAACTGATGCTCTGTGTGTATTTCATTCTGAACCCCAAATTGAAAAGCTTTTTATTATTTTGTATCCTGAGACTCTGCTGGTCCTAAAGTAAAGCAAGGGTCTAACATCTAAATGGTATTGGCTGGGCTGATCCTGTTTAATCCTGCCTTTCTGATTTCCAATGGCTGGTGGAGGTGTTTGTAATGATATAGGAATCACAAGGTTGTGGAGACCAGTAGCCAAGGTCAGCAATAATCCAGTTCAGCAACTTGTAGGTGAAACAGGAACAAGCTTTATTGAAGGGATCAGGAACCAACAATAATCTGGCAAGGATACAGAGACAGGAAGTGCCTTATATAGGCCAAGAACCAGACAGCTGACCAGACACAGCTAAAGAGAGTTGTCACTGATTTCATTGCTTTTAGAGTCAAGGTATCAGATCTCAGGCAAATCTGCAAGAGGCAGGCTGGTGTACCGGTAGGGAAGAGGTTTAGCAACATGGAAACCAGGGTTCGAATCCCAGCAGAGTCAATTCCTCACATTACCCCCACCTCTATAGGTGCAGCCTCTGGATGCCCTATTACCCGGTTTAGCAGGGTACTGTGCATGGAAAGACCGAAGAAGATCAGGAGCGTGAATATTTTCCACTGGTTCCCCCGATCTATCCTCCTAACCATAGCCTTTCCACCGAACCAAATATTGAAGCTGGTTAAGGAAGATCCTGGAGTTAAGAATTTTTTCCACTTCGTACTCATCCTCACCATCCACAAGGACTGGAGGTGGGGCAGGCAGGGCTCGGCCAGGGAAAGTATTTTCATGAAAAGGTTTAAGCAGTGCAACATGAAACACTGGATGTATTTTCATGGAATTTGGAAGTTGCAAACGGAAAGTGACAGCATTGATCTGAGCAATGATCTCAAAAGGTCCCATGAACCTTTGACACAATTTATGAGAACGAATCCGAAGCTTAAGATTCTTTGTTGACAGCCACACCTTGTCACCAACGTGATAGACTGGCGCCTCCTTTCTATGCCTATCAGCAGCTCTTTTGTAACATTCCTGAGACTCCAAAAGAGTCTCTTTCAACAGTGCTTGGGAATCACGTAAGGCGGTTAGCCGGTCAGTGACAGCAGGAATGGAAGTAGTAATTGGGAGACTGACTAGAAAGGTCAGATGGTAACCATAGTTGGCAAAAAATGGGCTCAAAGAAATGGAGCAGTGTTGGGCATTGTTATAGGCAAACTCCGCCGTGGGTAGAAAATCCAGCCAGTCATCCTGCAGGTAACTAATATAGCACCGCAAATATTGCTCCAAAGTCTGGTTGGCTCGCTCAGTCTGTCCATTACTTTGCGTATGAAAAACTGACGACAGATTTACATTAATACCTAGATTAGAACAAAAATTTTTTCAAAAACGAGATGTAAACTGCACTCCCCTGTCAGAAACGACATCATCGGGCACTCCATGTAAGCAAAATATTTCTCGAATAACCAGGTCAGCCGTCTGTTTAGCTGAAGGGAGACCACGAGCTGGTATGAAATGACCCATCTTAGTTAACCTGTCCACAACAACAAGAATGGTAGTGTGTTCCTTAGAGGGAGGTAGTTCCACAATAAAGTCCATGGATATAGATCCCCAGGGACGATGAGGAATCGGAAGAGGCTGAAGCAAGCCAACAGGGAATGAGCGAGGAGTCTTATGTCTGGCACATACATCACAAGAGGATACATACTTCTTAACATCCTCATGATACTTCGGCCACCAAAAGGATCGGGCAAGTAGCTCTTGTGTCTTTCGGATTCCTGGATGACCTGCTGGTTTTGAGTCATGGTAAAGACTTAAAAGGTCCAGTCGCACTGACTCCGGAGCAAACAGACGTTGTTGAAAAATCCAAAACCCATTAAGCATCGTCATATGGAGATCACGAGGAGGATCACGAAGAACTGGGTCTTCAGCGTAGCCCTTTTTAATGTGAGACATCAGATCAGAAGGAAATGTAACTCCTATAAATATATCCTCCGGCAAGATGGTGGTCTTGGTTACGGTAGTATGGAGGGGGTCAGCTATTCTAGACAAGGCATCCGCCTTACCATTCTTGAAGCCAGGGCGGTATGTAACCAAAAAATTAAACCTCGAGAAGAATAGGGACCAGCGTGCTTGTCTGGCTGACAGTCTCTTTGCTGATCGAATACATTCCAGATTTTTGTGATCTGTGAGGACAGTAATTGGATGGGTAGCTCCCTCCAAGAGATGTCTCCATTCGGTGAAGGCAGCTTTTATAGCCAATAGTTCTTTATTCACTATGTCATAGTTTCTTTCTGCTGGCACCATCTGGCGGGAATAGAAGGCACACGGATGTAACAGCATCTTAGGTCCAGTCCTTTGAGACAGTATAGCACCAACAGCTGAATCAGAAGCATCAACTTCCACAATAAATGGTAATTCCGGCTGAGGATGTACCAGGACAGGGGCAGAGGTAAACAGAGTCTTTAATCGGGAAAATGCGGTATCCGCCATATCAGACCACTGAAAAGGAGTCCCTTTAGGTATGAGTTCAGTGACCGGTGTAATAACGGCAGATAAATTCTTAATGAAACGCCTGTAAAAATTGGCAAACCCCACAAATCTCTGAACATCTTTTTCATTCTTGGGGATGGGCCAGTCCAGCACAGCTTTAATTTTACTTGCGTCCATACTTAAACCTTTGGGAGTTATTACATACCCCAGGAATTGAATTTCTGTTTGTTCAAACTCACATTTTTCTAGTTTAATGTATAGGTGGTGGGTACGAAGGCGCTCCAGAACTATACGGACCTGTTTTCTGTGGTTTTCAAGATTATCAGAGAATATTAGGATATCATCCAAATATGCCACAACAAACTGATCCAGAAGATCTCGTAGTACATCATTGATAAGATGCTGGAAAGTTGCAGGGGCATTACACAGCCCAAATGGCATTACTAGATATTCGTAATGCCGGTACCTGGTTCTGAAAGCTGTTTTCCATTCATCTTTTGGTCTTATACGAACCAGATTATATGCCCCCCGAAGATCAAGCTTCGTAAATATTTTAGCTGAGCGAAGTCTCTCCAAAAGTTCAGGAATCAGAGGCAAGGGGTAGCGGTTTTTAACAGTGATGTTATTAATGTCCCTGTAATCAACGCATGGCCGTAGGCTGCATCGTTCTTTTCTACAAAGAAAATAGGGGCTCCTGCTGGAGAAGTAGATGGTTGAATAAAGCCTTTGGCAAGATTTTCTTGTAGGTATTCACGAAGAGCTTTCAATTCAGGCTCAGATAGGGAATATATACGGCCAAATGGGATAGCAGCCCCAGGCAACAGCTCTATTGGGCAATCATAAGGCCTGTGGGGTGGAAGCTGATCAGCATTCTTCTTATCACAGACATCTGCAAAATCCTGATATTGTAGAGGAAGCTTAGTCAAGTTTGTAGCAACCATTTCATTAATTGTTGTGGCAACAGGTGTTACCTTAGTGGGTTGACAATTCATTAAGCAGTGTTCTGAAGGAAAGGACAAAGTTCTGATCTTCCAATCAATCTGTGGGTTATGCAGAGCAAGCCAAGGTACCCCCAAAATCACTGGAAACTGTGTTGAGGAAATTAGGTGGAAAGAGATAGCCTCATGGTGATTCACTTCCGGAGTCAACTTTAAGGGCACAGTCTCATGTGTAACCGGGCCTGACGTAAGTGGAGAACAGTCTACGTTCTCCATTAACACAGGTGAAGAATTAGGGATAGACTGAATTCTATTTCCTGCTGCAAATTTAATGTCCATAAAGTTTCCGCCTGCTCCAGAATCTATCATAGCTGTAGTTGAAATTTTACGATCACCATATTGCAACGTGATAGGCACCACAAAATGAGGATGTTGAGTCAACATACCCTCTTCACCATGAGCCAGAGAAAACAAGGGTTGTGTGACAGAATCTAGTTGATCTGAAATCTGGGATTGGTGTTGAATCTGTGCACCCTCAGCCGCCATAGCTATTGTTCTTTTGGATTTGCTAGGGCAATTGATTGCATAGTGCCCTGCACTACCACAATACAGGCATAAATTGTGAGTGCGTGTTTTTCTTCGTTGGATAATGGCCCTCTTATTAGATTTACCTGCATAGCCTCTGGCTCAGAGTCTGTAGGTGTTTGTGGGATCGGAGTAGAAGTTCTTGAATAGGAAATTGGAGTAGTACTTGGTCTAAAAGAGCCCTGTCTTTCCAATCTTCTTTCAGAAAGTCTCCGATCAATACGGATAGCCAAACGCACAAATGCATCAAAGTCAGCAGGAAGATCAACACGAGCTAGCTCATCTTTTATAGCTTCTGAGAGACCTTTTCTGAAGTGGAACCTCTGGGCTGATTGGTTCCAGGTAGTATCAGCAACCCACTGTCTGAATTCAGCAGCATATTCAGCCACCGAGCGCCTCCCTTGATGCAAATGAAGGAGAGTGGCTTCTGCTGTAGCACGTCGATTTGGGTCATCAAAAACTAGGCACATGGCCTCAAGAAAGTCTTTTAGATTACCCAAGACTGGACTGTCCTGTTCCAGAAGAGGGGAGCCCCAAGCCAGGGCTTCATCTTTGAATAGTGAAAAAATAAATCCCACCTTCTCTCTTTCAGATGGAAATTGGTGAGGTAACATCATGAAGTGCAAACGGCATTGATTTAGGAAACCCCTAAATCTTTTGCGATCTCCTCCAAACTTTTCTGGCAGGGGCAAGCGGGCATCTTGTGCAGGTGTAACAGGAGCAGTCGCAACATCACGTGCCCTGTAGCTGGTATACTCACTATGCATTGACTGAAATTTATTTTGCAGTTCAGCTACCTGGTCCTGCAGCACTTGAATGGTCTGTGCCTGGGTCTGCACAGTTCTTGCAGTAAAAGCAACCTGTTGGGCCTGCAGTTCAGCTACCTGGTCCTGCAGCACTTGAATGGTCTGTGCCTGGGTCTGCACAGTTCTTGCAAATAAAGCAACCTGCTGGGCCAATGCAGAATCTGTCCCGGCGGTCTCCATGAAAGCGGCCAGATTATTCTGTAATGATATAGGAATCACAAGGTTGTGGAGACCAGTAGCCAAGGTCAGCAATAATCCAGTTCAGCAACTTGTAGGTGAAACAGGAAAAGCTTTATTGAAGGGATCAGGAACCAACAATAATCTGGCAAGGATACAGAGACAGGAAGTGCCTTATATAGGCCAAGAACCAGACAGCTGACCAGACACAGCTAAAGAGAGTTGTCACTGATTTCATTGCTTTTAGAGTCAAGGTATCAGATCTCAGGCAAATCTGCAAGAGGCAGGCTGGTGTACCGGTAGGGAAGAGGTTTAGCAACATGGAAACCAGGGTTCTTGAATTGGCCGCATGCTGCAGGAGATCTTCCAACTTTTTTTCCAAAACAATTTCTCTCTGGATCAATTGCTTAATCAATGCTTCCTCTTCCATCTCCGGTTTGGCTCCCAACTTTTTGATTGTGCAGATCAGACAGAATTTCCTTGCCAGTTGTAATACATGCTTGCTGCTACGGCTGGTCTGTGTACCCGTTGTTGCCACCACTTGTCACAACTCGGGGGGGGGGGGGGGGGTGTTTGCTTTATGCCCAAAGCTCCTCCCTTTGATTACAGGAATTTTCCCTCAGGATCATGAGGGGGAGACTTGCTGGGACAGCCATATCAGGATCATCCGCCAGAGCAAAACGAACATTGAGTCACTGGATCAGCATAACCGACATGATCTGCTCTTCAGTGGGCTTGATAAGCCAAAGGAGACTAATCCTACCTGCATATCTAATCTGGTTCTTCCATCCCCAGAAGGTCAGGAGTGCCAGGATGTCTACTTCCACCAGTCAGGTGTCGGCTTATCTACCCACCAATTGGTCAGACCTACCATATAGCATCTGGGCTCTCCAGGGGGTTGAGTTGTCTACTGGGGAAGTGAGGCTAAGGTGAGAGGGGACAGCCAGGGCTCCCATAAAGTGCATGGATGCCTATGGCTGATTGATAAGTTTAAGCACATACAATTTAGTGGTTAACTGCAAAACAATTGATCAAAGCAATATCACTTACAAATTGCTTGACATCTCTTGACCTTCGTATGTTGAAACAAATTGTTTTATTTGTTGTCTGACAATCAGTTAACTACACTTGATGGCTAAATCAGTGCCATAGACAGTCCCATTGAAGTCTATGGAGCCTGTGTATTAAACACACATCAAAACACATTGTACATATAACAATAATCAGAGGGGAAATCTTGGAATTGGATTCCAGTGGGCTATCCACTTAGGGGAATAGCCATTATAAGGTTCTGGAGACAAGGAAGGCCACCTTGCGTGGGCTTTATAGCAAGATCAGTTTTTAAATACTTCTTTTAGGAGAAACAGAACCAGTGATTTTAGTAGTTTAGGACAGCTTGAATGAATGTTAGAACAAGGGAGAACAAATAGTCTGTGGCTGAAAAAAAAGGCCTGTTGGTTGTGGTGGGTCAGGGGAGTCCAACCATGGGACCAAAAAGCGGATTGTGACACACACAAATGAATCAGTGCAAAGCACAAAAGTAATACGCACACAACTCATATATTTTTACAGCTAGGTTTGAATTGTCTGATCCTGCCTGATACGGGTGTATCATTCTCGAAAACACTGTCAGTTTGAGATGCCAGATTTCCATTTTTAAACTACCTTTGCATTCAAAGTCTTCTCCCATCTCAGGAACTTGATCAGCAGAAACCACAATAGTAGATTCCACACTAGAATCAGTGCATATAAAAGGTAAACATTTAGAGCTGTGTTTTAAACATAGGACTACAGTGGTCCTTTTATATGCAAAGGTTAGCACTGATTATTTCAATGCTCCTGTGTATGAAAACATGTCTATTATTTAATTAAAAAAAATATAACATACACTTAAAGTGATTCATACTAATAAACTATGTACGGCCCCCCCTCCCCCATAATGGCAGGTGCTCCATATTAGGAGAATATAGGTAAAATTCAACAGCAATTCCAAGAGCTGACTGTCAATTTTTATTAATTATTAATATGCAGCACATCTTTACCTTTTTTCTTCTAGTGCCATCGGTAGTCTGACATGAGCCAGCAGATCATGATGAATGAAACGAGAGAATTCCCTGCGCAGATCCACCACCTTTTTTCAACAATGGACACTTTGGATAGAAGAGAGAAATACCATATTTTAATTTTAAAGGATGCAATACCAGCACAAGTTATATGTTTTAATTGGACATCGGTCTTTAATAAGATTCATATTCAGTTCATTAAAAAAGTAATAGCATTAATCTTACTTTCAATATTCAGACTGAGCTGCTGCTGATCTTCACCCTCTCTAAGGTCAATTGGGGCAGGTTATTTTGCCTAGCAAGCAGATGCTAAATTTTCAGACAAAGCACACCAGCACAATACAATGATGGCTATCATAGACTGGAGACTTTTAATGCTACTATGGCAACAAACTTTTACTTTTGGGATAGCACATCAATCATTCTTTATTCTCTTATCATGTCTGATTGTTCTTAAAACACTATAGACTTGTCTCTCAGATAACACCACATCCTGAACTTGTAAGGGTGAAGGCAACCACCCTACTGGAGCCTGAGATGATAATCTTTGAAAATCAACTTGATATTAAATATTACTATTTTAAATTATTAAATAGGAATTTTATTATTGATCAATGCGTAATGAAAATAACTAGCTCTGCTTGTTAGGGCAAAGGACAGTGGTTCTTTACAAGGAGAACTGGACTTTTTGTAAAATTATGCCTTAACTTTTACACTTGTAGATGTTTCTACACATTTCACATCTCATTTCGATGTGAGAGAATTCTCTGAGATGTCATTTATGCCACTTTCCTTAGCACATCTGCAGTGGTGGAGGAAGGGGGAAATTTGCATTTTTTTGTGTTGGGCCCTAAGTGCAAACTCACTCAGTGCCAATCTTTTATTTATACTGTATATGTATATATATATATATATATATATACAGTAAACTCCCCGTTATCCGGAACCTATGGGGACTATTGCCAGATAAGTGCAGTTTCTGGTTAAATCGTGAGTCCCCGAATTTAAGGGTCTAAACAATCCTTAAACACCCCAAAACCCTAACACCCCAAATACCAGTCTCGAACTCCGGATAGTGCAGGATAGTGCCGGTTATGCCCGTTTAGCAGGAGTAAATTTAAAATGGGGAACAGTGCCGGTTGCTTGAGAGTGCCGGTTGGTTAGGTGCCGGATAACCAGGTGTTTACTGTATATATACTTATTTATATAAGCTTCAAGATCCATTTACATTTAATTGTATATATATATATCACATATTATAATTGTCTAACTGCGAGTTGTCGTCACGCTTTGCGGCCCTCGCAAAGGAAGGGCCGCAACTGACGACAACTCGCAGTTTCACCATGTCTCCCATCAGCCCTACTGCAGGCTTGCACGGGTAGCCGGCAAGCGTGCGCGATCGCACACGCGAAGACGTCACATAAGCGTGCGCGCGCATCTACAGCAATGAGGTGAGGGAGAGAGACACCGGGGAAGAGTGACAAGGAGGGGAGAAGCAGGGGAAGAGATACATGAGGGAGGGAGAGGAGGAGGGGAATAGAGACACGAGAGGAGGGGGGAAGAGAGACACAGGGGAAGTGAGATACAGGGGACAGGGGAAGTGAGATACAGGGGAGGGGAAGAGAGACACAGGGGACAGGGGAAGTGAGATACAGGGGAGGGGAAGAGAGACACAGAGGAGGGAGAGGAGGGGGAAGAGAGACACAGGGAAGGGGGAAGAGAGGCACAGGGGAGCGAGAAGAGGAGGGGGAAGAGAAACACAGGGGAGGGAGACGAGGGGGAAGAGAGACACAGGGGATGGAGAGGAGGGGAGGAAGAGAAACGGTAGGGGAGGAAGAGAAATGGGAGGGAGAGGAGGGGAGGAATAGACATAGAAGGGAGAGGGGGGAAAGAGACACAGGGGAGGGAGAGGGGGGAAAGAGACACAGGGGAGGGAGAGGGGGGGGAGAGACAGAGGGAAGGGAGAGGAAGTAGAGGGCGGGAGAGGCTCACAATGAGTTCCAAAGCCACTCATTGCAAGGCCCGAGATGAGCGCTGAAGGAGCTTATTGCAAGGCCAGTAAAGTAGAGGGGGGAGAGGTTCGCAATGAGCCCCTCCCGTCAAGTAGAGCGGCGCTCATTGCGAGGTCCGTAATGAGCGCCGAAGGCGCTCATCGCGAGGCCAATAAAGTAGAGGTGGGGGGAGAGGCTCGCAGTGTGTGACAAACACCATTGCCAGGCTTTAATTTATTGCCGTCATTTTTGACGGGCAAGTCGCTAGTATATATATATATATATGTACTGTATATATATATTGTGATAATGTGGCCTTTGGCTCCTGGTTTCCTTCAGTGACTTCATATAAACAACCAAGTCCCAAAGTGCTTTTTATATCTTTTTAATAAAAAGTTTTCAAACATAACCAAAAATAGCTTATTTTCAGCATGAAATAAACTTAATCTACTTAAATGTACTGGCTTAACATCAGTAACACCCTTGCTAGCACTGAAGCCGCTTCTCGGCCTTCAGGTAAAATATACAGTCTTTGAATAGTCCATATTCAATAGTTTTAAGTCTCGTTTCTCTGCAGACAGTCGTCTTTCAATTTCATACAATAGGGTGGGGTTCTTGCCCGCCCTACTCTCTAGATACCCAACCTCCAGGGACCCTTGACACCCCCTTTTGTTGAAGGCTCAAAATCTGTTAATTTCACAGACTTCTCCCTATTATCAGATTCTGTAATGATACCTTTAAACCTAGTGTATCTCTCTCTCTCAGCTGTAATGGATCCTCTGCTCCAATCGCTGGGATAGCACCAATCGAACTCCTCTGTAAAATCTGCTGTGGCAAAATCCTTGCAGCAGCTCCAATGCAAATCCATTGTTTCCTCTGCAGAAAACAGTCTCCTCTGTAAAGGCTCATTTTTCCTTTGCAGCAAACAATCTCCTATGTAAAGTTTCAGGTCTCAATTTCTGCTTTCAGCAGACAAATTCAAAATACCGCCTTCACTGTCACCAGCAGATAACTACAAACGTCCTTCTTAGCTTGTGTGAGGCTCTGGCCTTCCTTCTGCTTAGAGAACTCTTCAAAAAGTGTTTTGCGCTCACCTCTGGGGGGCACTATGTTCCAATATATATATATATATATATATATATATATATATATATAGATGAATAATCAGAGTATTGCAGTATATAGTGATACCTTTTTTATTGGACAAACATATTCATAGGTTTCATGACGAGCTTTCGAGAGCGTTCCTCTCTTTGTCGAGTCAGAGTCAATACTGATTATAGAATCACAAATACAGCAAAAAAATTCCAGGATTAACAAATAATGTTCTGATCAGCCAGCCGTGCAAGTATGTGGGGGTGCAGACCAGAGTAAGTATATACTTAAGTGTGTATATATATATATATATATATATATATATATATATGTATATGTATATATATGTATATGTATATATATGTATGTATATGTATATGTATGTATATGTATGTATATGTATGTATATGTATGTATATGTATATATATGTATATATATGTATATGTATGTATATATATATATATATATATATTTATATGTCATTTAATATATGGTGAACAAAAGAGCTACAGAAGCCCTCCACCTTACAGTAGTACAGTAAATAAATACTACATTTGTGTTCACATTTGATAGTCTTAAACAAGTTAAAAACTTGTTTCAGGCCCAGAATTCTGAGAAATACAGTTATTACACTGCATTCTGGAAACCTTGGCAGGGACATGCAAATGTGCCCACAAAGGCCTCTCTCTTGCAATCCAAAATTACATCAAACATGGCTTCCCTTAAGCATATGCCCACTTTATCAAACAGCTTTGAGCAAAGCTAGGGTTGGATCATACATAAGCCACCCACGTACACACGTTTCAAAGTTACTGTCTGTCACATCTGCTTCTTCAAGGGGGCTCGATAGCTTGATAGAAACCTAGTTCAAACCTACCCCAGCAGAATTGTGTGTTTCTCTCTGGCACAAAAGGTGGCTTCTGAAAAGGGCAATGCCCAAAGGTACAGGCAGAGAATACTGGATACAGGCTACTAGTGACCTCCAACAAGACCACTCACCAATTCAGGATACAAACACAAAAACAGCCTCACACTGTGGATATATGAAACTAGTACTGAACACTTATTGAATCATGGAACCAACATATGTATACTCTATCTCCCATACCACACCCTTGTGCACCTTTGTGTATGTGTGTGATGTCAGAGCTAAGTTCCATCCGTCTTGCATCCTTGGTTGCTATAGAAGCTCTTGAGATAAAACTCACCAGATGTCTAAGCTACATGACAGGTGTCTATAGCTGGCTAGTGCAACAACCTTCATGTTAATCTTCAGTGTTTGCTTAGGACACCTGAAGTGCAGACATCTGTCTTGGCTGCTGTTTATCAACGCCTGTATGTTTGAGGATGCAATGTTCTGCAGTTAAGCTTATGGGCAGAACATTTTTACCATTTCCTTGTGTATTCTCCTGTTCTATATTACATTTTCCCTCTATAACATATTATAACTAGTATACATGATAACAATGTATAGGCAACATGTAACCACACAACAATAATATGTAATCAAAATGCAACAATGTCATACTCCCTTGGCATATCCATAATTATTGGTAATAATACAGTCACTAATATATGGTGGGCAAAAGAGCGATAGAAGCCCTCCATCGTACAGTAGTATAGTCAATAAATACTACATTTGTGTTCACATTTGAATGTCTAAAACAAGTTAAAAAAACTTGTTTCATGCCCAGACTTCAGAGAAATACAGTTATTACACTGCATTCTGGGAACCTTGGCAGGGACATGCAAATGTGCCCACACAGGCCTCTCTCTTGCAATCCATAACCAAATCAAATATGGCTTTGCTTAAGCATATGCCCGCTGTATGAAACAGCTTTAAGCATGTCCCTTCAAAACAGTTATCTATGAGTAGGTCTCCTGGCCTGTGCATAATTCATTCAATGCTGTTTTAAAACTGTGTAATACAATGAGCATATGCTTTAAAAGAGCCATTTATAAAATTATTTTGAACTACAGATTTAAAATGCATTGTGGGGTCGTTTGAATGCCCCTGCTCAGTGCAATAACTTTATTTCTGGAAATCTTGATAAAAAAAAGCATTTTAACTTATTTCTAGACATTCAAATGTGAACACAAATGTGCTATGAATATAAATATATATATACCAACTATCACCCATAATAGCAGGGAGGGGAGAGGGAGGTAGAGAAAGGGAGGGAGGGAGATAGATAAAGGGAGGGGGAAAGGGAGGGAGGGAGGCAGAGAGAGATGGAACAGAGAGAGTGTATGCATAGAGATAGGAAGGGAGAGAGAGTGTGGGAGGGAGGCAGAGAGAGAGTGGGAGAGAGAGAGAGACGGGGAGGGAGGGAGAGAGATAAAGAGCATTAGGAATGCAGAGAGAGGGCAGAGAGAGAGAGAGAGAGAGAGGGTGCGCACAGAGAGGCAGACCTTTAAGAAGTCTCTCCCAGCCACCCTCTTCCTTGCAAACTGCAATTAACGTTCGCGTCTGGTGTCTGGAGGATGTTTCTTGGCGAGTCCTTGTCTTTTGGCTTCATCAGGCCTAACTTTGCTGGATTTTTAGCCCTTATCTACTAAGCAACAAATTTGTGTATGCCCAAGTTAAGTCTCTTTCATCACGATGCACTTATTAAGCCCTTCGGCGCAGATTTAGGCAAAATCTACTAAACAGCAACTTTGTCCATGCCCAAAGTAAGTCCTTCACAGAGCAGATTTAGGCCCATATCTACTAAACATTCATCTAGTTCACGCCAAAAGTAACGCCATTTCCACTGCCATTTTTTTCTAATTTTTTTCCATTGTAAAGAGGGCCCCCTGCCCAGCCCCCCTTACTGCACCAGCCCCCCACTTAAATGTGGGCTTTTTACTAGAGAATTCATTGGTGGTTCAGCTGTACTGCTATCCCTCCCCTGCCGGCTCTTCTTCTCTCCAGGGCAGAGAATCCGAAGTAACAAAGTAACATGTGTGTTGTCATGTGTGTTGTCATTTGGGATTCCCTCCCCTAGCAAGAAGTGCCGTCTGGAGAGGAGTAGCAGTACAGCTGAACCATCAAATAATTAAATCCAGATCCTTCTTAAGAAACTCACATGAGCGTTCAAGGGGGCTGCGGGAGGGAATGGCCGGGTTGGGAGCCCACTATACTACAAAAAAAAATAATACAAAAAACCCCAGTGCATTGCACCGCCTGCACTGGTGGTAGCTCAGCCCCTGCACATCTGGCCCAAGGAGGTCCCAGACACAGCTCTGCAATTTTTAGGGAAATATAATATAATTACCTTTTTGTTCATAATATGATAGACATGATCAGTGCCACATGGGAGACTATTGAGCAAACTAAGGGATACAGGAATTGCCATAAATATTTGCTTATGTATTGAGAGCTGGCTAAAAGACAGGAAGCAAAGGGTTGTTGTAAATGGAACATACTCTAATTTGACTAATGTGGTAAGCAGGGTTCCTCAGGGCACAGTATTATTCTTGTTAACATATTTATTAATGACGTGGAAGTGGGATTGTAGTGTGGTGTCTCCATTTTTGCTGATGACACGAAGTTGTGCAAGGTAATTAGATCAGAAAATTATGTACTTTCCCTCCAAAGAGATTTGCATAAATTAGAGGAATTGGCATCTAAGTGGCAGATGAGATTTAATACAAATAAAAGTAAAGTTATGCATCTGGGAAGGAAAAATAACCATGCAATTTATAATCTTAATGTAGCAAACCAAGGGGTATCAGATATTGAAAGGGATTTGGGAGTACTTGTGGACAACCACCTAGGTAACAGTGCTCAATGCCAAGCAGCATCTGCAAAAGCAAGTAAAATATTAGCATGTATTAAGAAGGGTATAGAAACAAGGGAAGCAAATATAATTCTCCCACTGTACAAATCCCTAGTACGCCCTCATTTGGAATACGGAGTACAAGTTTGAGCACCACTACATAAAAAGGACATTTTAGAGCTGGAAAAAGTACAGAGAAGGGCAACAAAAATAAAAAAGGGAATGGAGGGGCTAAGTTATGAAGAAAGACTAACAAAATTAAACTTATTTACTCTAGAAAAAAGGTGTTTATGAGGGGGTATGATTACCTTATATAAATATATCCAGGGTTAATATAAAGATTTGTCAAGGGAACTTTTTGTGCCAAGAGGTTTTCAACTGACAAGGGGACATCCTTTGAGATTAGAAGTAAAAAGATTTCACCTTAAAGAAAGAAAAGGGTTATTCACAGTAAGGGTGGCTAATCTGTAGAATTCTCTACCAAAGAAGGTGGTGACAGCGGATTCGATAGATAACTTTAAAAAGGGATTGGATATTTATTTTAATAAAAAGGGCATTAAGGGCTATCCTGGATAAATAGAGAGGGAGTATTGATCCAGGAATTAATCCAATTGCCAGTATCTGGAGTCAGGAAGGAATTTTATATATTTTTTGCTGTTGAGACAATTTGCAAAGTTTCTCTGGGTTTGCCTTCCTCTGGATCAATTAACAATAAATCCGCGTATTGCAGATCAGAGGAGATCTAAAAAGGTTGAACTTGATGGACTGACGTCTTTTTTCAACCTAAATGACTATGTTACTATGTAACTATGTAACTGCTCCAACATAAAGGGTTATTTTAAGCCCTTAAGTTTGCAGGCTGTGATTAGCTAGCACATCTAATACCAATAGAAACACTGTATGATAAGCTCAGGGGGGTTGGACATTTGCAGGGACTGTTTGGAATGTTTCAGTGAGTAAAAATACAGCTTCTAAGGACTTGTTAATAAACTGATGTTTAAATATGTAAATAAACACTTAGGTATTTTATTTTTTAATTAACATTAAAAACATGGAAGTTTGTTTTATTTTACCATCAATTAACATGTGCAAGTAGCAACACAGAAAGGTGATAGCTAGAAAACTTAATTTAAAACATAGTTCCACTCAATAACAGGTGCTGTTCCACCTCTTTTATTGCCCTGTGAACTACTGAACAGAAAATAAATAAATCAACATAAATTACATTAATTGGTTGTAATCGCATGACCCCATACTTTAAAAAGTGAGCATGCTCCAGGTTATTTGGAATTCATAATTAATGTAATTTATGTTGATTTGTTTGCTCCCAGGACAATAAAAAAGGTGGGACAGCAGCTGTTATTGAGGGGAATTATGTTTTTAAATTATATTTTGAATGTTGGTTTATTTGTCTTCTGGTCAGTTGTTACTAGGACAATGAGAAATGTGGGTGAGCAGTCTCTTACTCTGTTTTCATAAAGTGTGCACTCATATGAAACTGTGGATTACGTTGTTTATTTTAGTAAAGATTCTTGGTTAACTTAATATTATGACATGGGGCACCATTGAGCTATTGTTACAACAAGGGTAGCACAGTACCTGTGGTAAAATGATAGCCATGATTGGGAGCGCCATATACATTGTAGCTGGTAACTTTTAAGCCCTTTAAGGGGACTCTGAAATGGTTATGTAAAAGAACAATCTGCATCTAGTATAATGACCATGGCCACGCTGAATCACTTGGTATTCATGGCAGAGGTATTGGAGTGGGTTACTAGTATATTCTACAGTGGGCCACAACATTCAGCTCCTGGTATTCCTAGATGCTCTTACACCCAAGTACTGACCAGGCCCAAACCTGCATGGCTTCAGGGTGGTGTGACCTCTTGGTTCCCTGACTGGAATTGAACCCAGGTCTCAGCAGTGAAAGCACCAAATCCTGTGCCTCTATTCATCTTTAGGAAGTTGCCATGTTGACCCCTCTCATATCTCAGAGAGTGTCGGACAGCAAACACAATCTCCATATTACATCTTCTAATGCAAACACAGCAGGTCAGCATCTTGCTTTTGGTTTAAGTGTAAATTTCAGTTATCTTCAGCTGCGGGAGAACTAGCCACAGGACACCATGAACCAGTAGGAAGCTGATGGCCATGCTGTGTTTGTGTTGGAAGCTGCAATATGGAGATTTACAGCTTGCTGCCTGTCCACATCACACTCTGAGGGACAGACAGTAGAGAGAGGGAATGTGCCAGTCACCTGTAGCTGAGCTGAGGATAATTAAAAATAGTAATAATTTATAACTTTATCTAGTGTATACTCTTGATATAACATTTTCCACTCAATATTCACAACACATTTTTTTAATTTTTGGTCCCATAAATCTATGTAATCCTGGTATATTTTTATACTTCTGCTATTTTCCCATGTAGGAAACTTTAATCATTTAATTATAATATTTACAGCAGCTTTTGTGGTTTTAGTGAGACTAGGTTCTTTCCTCCTATAGATAAAGTAACGCAGTAATGGATGGGAAGCTTGTGATAGATTTATAAGCTTAACTTAAAGTGGCTAGCAAAGTCGTTGGCTGTAAGACAGGAATGGAGGTGGTGGACTGTTGAATGTGGAGAACAAACCTTTGGGTTTGGAGGCTAAATTGGGTTTTAGTGATAAGAAGTAGCGTTGTTTGGCAAGATTGAGGGAATAGTGATAGGAGAGTAGAAATATGTTATAGGTATAGAGAGGTATAAGAGAACCAAAATACATAGTCCTCTTTGAAATTGATAGTGGAGCTTCTCTGATCAAGTGGATTTACAGAGAATGTCTGAATATTTGAAGACTAGGAGAGAGTCTAATGAAGGTAGGGAGTTCTAGTTTAATCACAGTTTTCATGGGACATCCCGCACAACATACATGCAATATATAGTATACACAGGTGTAGAAGTGCTATGGTACATGTTCCTATGGTGGTACTAACAGGAGGCATACTGTATTTCTTAAATACTTTATATGAGCTTATTGGCATCATATAGCTTTTAATGGTAGCTTGGGCTGAAGTAGAGCAAGACTAATCGCAAAACATGGATATCGGTCCAGAGAAAATAAAGATAGGCCATTAGATATAGTCAGGGCAGGCCGCAAAGTTTCAGATATTTAAGAAAAAGCTGGCTCAGATATGCGATTCTGAAGTCAGGCGGCAAAAAACAAGTTGAGTCAGTAGCAGAGGTCACACTCAGTTAGGAACAGACAAACAACAAAACACGCATGTAGCAGAATACCTATTAGTGAGAGCAGTATACCAAGTTAAGCAGCAGGCCATATGAGCTACTGTGGATTAACTCAGACTTTGACTTAAAAAATATTGCCAGCTATATGATAAGATTAAACTTTTTACGTCTACACCAGTGAAAATTGCAACTTGACTTGCCTAATTTGAGCTAAATTCTTTAATCAAAATTGTAATTTTTATTTAGCTTACTGAAGTGAGATAAGCCTATGTTTTCCACAATGATAAGTGAATTGTCATTTACTGTGCTATAAATGTCAGGTTAAATACACTTCTAACAAAGTAAATTCAAATTGCACGATTACATATTCCAGGCACTCTGTGAGAACAATTAATTAGCTGTATTTATCATCAGGTCAGGAACTTCGAATTTGACATATATCTTATTATATTGGGTGTCAAATTGTTAACTTTAACTTAGATAATGTAAATTAGCAGAATTAACTGACCTCATAATCATGTGTGCAGTGATTTGGTACAGGTGAGAGGGGGGTGTTTTTGCCTGGGTTAAACTTGCATATAAGTTGGGGCCTTGTGTGTAACTGTTTGTATCTGATTTACTCAGACAAGTAAAGTGTGTTTATTTTCGTTGTGCAGTGATTTGGTACAGGTGAGAGGGGAGTGTTTGGTCCTTTCCCTCTTCCTATAGGCAAAAGATTGGCAGCAGCAGTGCCCCCGCCAACCACTAGATGGAGCTGCCAATTTTCTGAGTAGTGCTGCACAATGCATATAAGGTGCGACGACAGAAGAGGCCTTGAGCTTTGAGAAGCGTGCCTGAGGCCCTTGAGGGCCAAGAGCCCGCACCAAACATAGCGATGGCCTTGCTGTCGATTCAGCGCTGTCGAGTTGTGCCACGTTGGAGGAGGGAATAATTAGGGCCTTCCCTGAAACCAGATGGCTCCATCTAGCAGCTACTTGCTGGCACTGCAGCTGTCAGTGCTGGCAATTTATTTGCGAATATACAACGGGATAGACCCGAGTGTTTTTGCCTGGGTTAAACTTGCATATAAGTTTGGGCCTTGTGTGTGATTTTTTGCAGGAGGGCATTCAAAGAAAAGAGTCAAATTCTAGTCTTTCCAGTCTGATTTTTTGTCATTTGTGTATATAAGTCGGTTCAGTAGCAATCCCACTTAGTGTTCATCCTGCCACATGTATGAACTACTGGAATAACTGATCCAGGGTCCATACCTCTGTGAGAAGTGTGAGCATGTTGCCTCTCTGGAAGATTTCCAGGGAGGTAGCTGGGTTACAGTTACAAGGGGAAGCAGGCTGAACAGGAGGAGGAGCCAGGCCAGTTCTAAGTTGGCAAACACCAACATATTTGCCAGATTGAGTGACACTGTTGGTGATGCCCATTTAGGAATGGCAATACCAGATAGAGCTGTTCCCTCTAACAGCCGGGAGAACAGTTCTACTGGAGGAGTGGGAGGGCAGAAAAGGAAGAGAAACAGACAGGTTTTGGTTGTAGGGGACTCTATTATTAGGAAGGTAGACAGGGTTATGTGTCACCCAGATCCCAGCAATCGAACAGTTTGCTGTCTCCCGGGTGCTCAGGTTCGCCATGTTGTGGATCGGGTAGATAAATGATTGGGAGGGGCTGGAAATGAACCAGCGGTCTTGGTACATATTGGTACCAATGACAAAGTTAACGGAAGATGAAGTGTCCTAAATAATGATTTTAGAGAACTGGGGAATAAGCTTAAGGCAAGGACCTCCAAGGTAGTATTTTCTGATATACTACCAGTGCCACATGATATCTCAGGGAGACAGATGGAGTTTAGGGAGGTAAATGCATGGCTAAAAAAGTGGTGCAATAAGGAAGGGTTTGGGTTTTTAGAGCACTGTTCTGACTACTCATTGGATACAACCTCTATAGCAGGGATGGATTGCACCTTAATGAAGAGGGAGCTGCTGTGCTAGGGGGAAGGATGGTAGAATGACTGGAGGACGTTTTAAACTAGTAGGTGGGGTGGGGGGGGACTAGATAGAAGTAATAGGGTAGAAAGTGCCGAGCTGCTAAGGAATGAATTAACTAGTAATGTGGGAGGAGATGGGGGAGGGTTAGTATAGTCAATAAGGAGGTTCTGCTAAGTAACTTAAGTATAGTGGCAGGCACTTCAGAAGTACAGACTCATAACATAATGTGCATGCTTGCTAAGGCCAGATGCTTGCCAGGAAAAATGGGAGAGTTAGAATTATTGGCAATTAATGACAAATAAGATTATATAAGCACTACTAAAACATGGTGGGAGGAATCTCATGACTGGACTGTTAATCTGCATGGTTATAACCTATTAAAGAAAGATAGGGGAAATGGTCAAAGAGGAGGAGGGATTTGTCTGTATGTTAATCCTGAATTTCAGCCTATAGTCAGAGAAGATATTTATGCTGGAATTAGCAGTAATGTTGAATGTTTGTGGGTAAAGATAAAAAGCAGCAAATTCCAAAATAACATTGGTAGGAGTATGTTATAAACCCCCAAATATAATTGAAAGTGAGTAAAAGCAATTATTATTACATATAGCATGGGCAAGTTCTAATATTGGGATATTTTAACTACCCAGAAATAAACTGGATGAGTAAAACTAGCAGTACGGGTAAAGGGGGCAGATTCTTGAGTACACTCATGGATCATTACCTGGCCCAGGTTATACAAGAGCCTATTAGAAATGAAGCTATCTTGGATTTAATTATCACAAATAAAATTGAGATGGTATCAAATGTTAAAATAGGGCAACCTTTGGGAAACAGTGATCACAACACAGTCTCATTTGAGATTGAATAATAAAAAAAAAAACTGTAAGGGGCCAACAAAAACTCTGAATTTTAAAAGGACAGATTTGAATGGTCTAAGGGCAGCAATACAAAGTATAGACTGGGACAAAGAACTAGCAGATACATTTTTTTAACATAAATGGACAACATTAAAATCCTTACTAAATATACATACACATCGGCATATACCATGTAAAAATAAAAGTAAAGGAGAAAATTACATCCAAAGCGGCTTAACAATAATTAAAAGATCAAGATACGGAGTAAAAAACAGGCATTTAAATGATACAAACAAGAGGGGAGAGAAAATGCTTTATGTGAGTACAGGGAAACTAACAAGGCAGCAATAGAGCGATTAGACTGGCTAAAATAGAAAATGAAAAATGAGTTGCAAAGGAGAGTAAGACTAACCCTAAAATATTTTTTAACTATATTAAGGTGAGGAAGCAAGCTATAGGAGCATTACAATGTGATAATTAGTGACCAGGGAAAGCCAGATGAACTAAATATGTTATTTTCTTCTGAATACACAAGGGAGGTACCAGTGGTTGGGACAATGCAACATAATGGGGCTACACTACCTTCACCAAATAATTGGTTAAAGCAGGAAGAAATCCAAAAGAGGTTGGAAAAAATAAATGTTAATAAAGCCCCAGGTCCTGATGGAATACATCCACAGGTACTGAGAGAACTGGGTTCTGTTTGCCAAACCATTATATTTAATTTTTCAAGATTCACTCAACACTGGGTCGCTACCAGATGACTGGAGAAAAGCCTATAGATAATGTATTGATGTATTGACTTAATTATTAATGTAATGTATTGAATTGATTCCTACACATTTGGTTTGAGCAGGCCTTGACCTAAATAAGGATTTGTCACTGAGGAAGCTGCGAACCACATCAGCGAAACGCATCTGACACTTATTTTATTGTATTCATCAATGTTTTTTACCACTGGAATTGAACTCATACATTATCAATAAAGATTCAAAATTGATAGTTTCATTGGGCAATAAAACAGTAATAATTAAGAATCTTCAAGAAGGAGAAATAGTCCTGAAAGATCTGTAAATACGCCCCTCGCCTTCCAAATCTGTGGGTATAGGAGATTAGATTGTTGGGCTGTCATTTAATCAGTAGTATTTAAATGTTATTTTCAATGTATAGCACAACTAATATTCATTTAATATATGGTGTGTCTGTAAAAACTTGTCAGTAATTTTAATCACTATAAGTTGAACTCACAATGCACCAAAAGATTTCATGTGGTGAAAGTAGATTGAACATTATATAATATATAGAGAGACCAAGTGGGAATGGACTGGACTTTTCCAGCTCCAATTAACTGTGGGATTAAGGATAAATTTAAAAGGTGAATCTTTTTGGCACTAAATTATATCTTATTAGATATGTGTAGCAACACTAAGCTAATGTAATAGTACAATGTTTGGTTTAGAGTGAATAGCATTAAAGCTTTGTCTTAGGGTAATCGATAAAGTAATCACAATTGGTGTAAGGTATTAGATTAAAAGGGCACTCTTTATGTATTTGTTGGATGCCCGACAAACTGAAGGGGAGAGTATGAGGGAGGGATAGACCAAAGGGCGCGAAATGATCCCCTTGGAGGAAGGAAGGGGTAGAGATCATTTGATGTATTACAATGTGAAATGTATATCCTAGACAAATTTTTTGTAAAAGCTTCTCATCCTGTTTGGGTTACTGTGGCATGCCCGGGTGTAACCAAGCCTGTGGATTGCCAATTTTGAGCTTACTGAAGTTCAACTTTCTCTTTCCCCACGGCAAGCCAATTTTCTTTGTTTGTTGGTTTGCTCGGTGAGGTGATGGAGGAAGATTCACCGGAAGTGAGTGTATGGGTTATGAATGGGTTCAGTATGAATGTTGTGGTAGGCATTAGTGCTTGGGAAGGGATCGGGAAGGAGGGGGGAGGGGGGGGGGGGGAGGAGAAGCAAAGAATCTCAAAATAATATGACTAATATAGATAAATTGAAAGAAAATAGATTGAGAATCTGCAGTCAGAATGTCCAAGGACTAAATTTAGGGGTTAAAAGACAGATATGCCAGAGATCGTTTGGTGCTGGCTCAGCTGATGTGGTATGCCTCCAGGAGACCCACTGGCAGACAGGTAAAATCCCCTACTTTAAAATGAATAATATAGGTCTGATTCTTAATTCTACCTACAGGAAAAAAGCCCGGGGAGTTTCAATTCTTTTTAACCATAAATTAATCTTGCAGGAAGAAATCTCCATAATAGACCCTAATGGTCGTTATATAATTTGGGGAGGTCTAATAAATAGCGAGAAATTTACAATAGTTAATATTTACGCCCCAAATCAAAGACAAATTAGCTTTCTGAACAGAACTTTTAAGCTGATAAGAAGATATAGTTCGGGTGCTCTTATCATTTGTGGGGACTTCAACCTATGTGTAGATGTCGATTTAGATAGGAAATCCCACAAAGGGATAGTTTTAGATTCTCACGTGAAACTAAAAAGTAACCTTTTTCATAACATTTTAATGAAACATCAAATATATGATTCATGGCGCACCTTTCACCCCCAGGAAAGGGATTACTCATTTTACTCCTATCGACATGATACGCATGTTAGACTGGATTATATATTTGTGAATAGCGCAACGTTAAAAAGAGTGATAAAAACAGAAATTGGTCCTATATTATGGTCAGACCATGGTATGGTCTCTATAAATATATCAATGGGTCATGTAGAAACTATTAGACCACCATGGAAATTAAAAATTTCATTACTTCAGGACCCACAGATAAAAGAGTTGTTAAAAAAAGAACTAAATGATTACTTTAAAGCCAATAACCCGTCTGTCACATCTAAAGTTACAGTTTGGACTGCTCACAAGCCTCCATAAGGGGCTATTTGATCAGCTGGGAGGTGATGAAGAAGAAACTTAGAGGTCGTTCTTTACGAGATTTATACATCGACTTGTCAAATTTAGATAGGCTTAATAAGATGGGCTCAAATGACAAAATGTTAAAGAATATGGCTGCAATAAGATCTCAGATTAAAAAAATAGAACAAGGTCTGTTAGATAAATCCTTATGGGCACTGCAGCAACGAATGTACCATATGGGGAACAAATCAGGGCGTCTCTTAGCCAATAAATTAAAGAACAAAACATCGTGCAAAAGAATAGAAAGGTTAAAGTATAAAAATGAAACACTGACAAAGCCTAGTGACATAGGGAATGCCTTTGGTCTTTATTATCAAGATCTTTATAACTTGAGGGAAGATAAAAATTTTATTTCACCATCCAAAGAAGAGATACTTAAATTTTTGGATAAAATTAACTTACCAAGAATTTCGGATGTCGATTTGGACATGTTAAATAAAGAAATAACTGTGAAAGAAATTTTGGAAGCAATTGATAACCTGAAAAATTTTTCATCACCAGGCCCAGATGGCTTTAGAAATTGTTATTATAAAATCTGTAAGTCAGAATTAGTATTCCCTCTTAAAAACGCTTTGAATGAAATTATGACTTCAGGGTGTGCACCCAAAGAAATGTTGGAGGCCTTGATTATAACAATCCCTAAAGATGATCATAAAGAACCATCGTGTAAAGATTTTCGACCAATCTCCTTACTGAACACGGATATTAAAATCTATGCTAAAATCCTAGCTATTAGGTTGAATGCAATTTTAGGGGGACTCATTTCTTCAGATCAAAAAGGCTTCATTAGAGGGAGGCAAGGTTCTGACAATGTCAAGAGAATGGTCAATTTGATCTCCTTTGCGCAGCGTAAGGGAGCTCCCACCGTCCTTGTATCACTAGACGCAGAGAAGGCTTTTGATAGGGTCGGGTGGGAGTTCCTGGAAGTACTGTTTGACAGATATGGGTTGGGTGACTTTGGTTCAAAGGCAATTTGGGCCCTATACACTAATCCCAACGCAAAAGTAATGGGGCCAGGTTATAGTTCATCCAGTTTCCCTATGTCAAATGGGACACGTCAAGGGTGCCCCTTATCCCCTGCCATCTTTGCTTTGTTTATAGAACCACTGATAATAATGATTAGAAATGCGAAAGAGGTGCAAGGAATACAGGTGGGAGCTATGGAACATAAAATATCTGCTTTTGCGGATGATATTCTTGTTGCATTACAAAACCCGGTAGCCTCTCTCGGATCCTTATTCCGACTGATTGAGGAGTATAGTAAAATATCAAATTTTAAGCTAAATATTAGCAAATCAGAAACCATGCCCATTAATATCTCTTATGAATTGTTACTCAAATTAAAACAAGTATTCCCTCTCATATGGCAAAACTCCTTGAAACATTTGGGGATAATATTGGAGCCAAATTTGAAGCAGACAATAAGAACTAACTATAAAACAGTGTACAATAAGGTGATAGAAAAGATTAATGCTTGGTCTGGTCTAAATATTTCCTGGTCTGGGAGAATTATTGCCATAAAAATGGTAATATTGCCAAAAATAACCTATATCTTAAGGAATATCCCCTGCCGAATTCCCACCTATTTCCTAAATCGATTACAAAATAAAATTGATATCTTCATTCACAATGGGAAAAAAATAAGAATAAAAAGATCAAGAATGGGAGGGAAATTTAAACATGTTGGTATGGCCTATCCATTACTTAAAGAATACCAGGAAGCTACATTAGTGGCAAATATGTTGGAATGGCTAGATTCTATTAATGACAATAATTGGGTTCAAATTGAACAAGAGCTAACAGGTTTAAAGAACATTAAAATTCTTTTGTTTTTAAAAAAGATTAACCTTAAAAATTTGATACAGGATGAAACTATGGCTAGAGTAAAGGGGAACGTATGGAATAAATTGAATGGCAAATATAATTTGATTCCATTTCCCTCACCAATTACTCCGTTACTAGATCTAGCATCACATATTGAATCTCCAACCCTAAGGAGGATAGCTAAAGTAGGATTTAACCGGCTCCTAGAATTGTTCTCTGGTAATAATTTCTCATTGGAGAATATTAAAACGAAAGCCCCTCAACTAAAGATTTCATGGCTAGAATCCTTATCACTGGAAAAGGCCCTCAAAAAATCAGAGTTTTTCCTGACTAGATCAAGAGACTTAACTCCTCTGGAAAAATTGATTATGGCGGAATCTAAAACTCATATTATCTCAAAATGTTATGATATTATTAGAAGGCCACAAATGGAATATAAAGCTAAGTGTATTCAGGATTGGGAAGAGGAATTGAAGCATAAATGGACCATTGAAGAGTGGTTTAGATCATATGAAATTACGGACAGATTTGTTAAATACCCCTCTTATAGAGAACTCCATTTTAAAATCTGCAATAGGTGGCATTTCACCCCGGTTAGGATGGCAATGATTTGTGGGTTGGATCAGGAGAAGTTTTGTTGGCGTAAATGCAGTGGAATAGGTTCTTCCCTGCATATTTGGTGGCAATGTATACATATCAAAAAACTCTGGGCAGAGGTTTTTTTCCATTTGACTAGAATAAGTGGGGTAGAATTGTGTCCACACCCGGAGATAATTTTATTCCACATCTTCCCCCCCCTACCTTTAAAAGTTAAAGCTCTTATGCTACAGGTACTGATGGTAGCAAAATCATTAATAGCTTCCAAGTGGAAGCAGAAAGAGGTTCCGTCCTGGAGCGAGGTTAAAGGTAAAGTAGATAAAAATCGTTTACTGGAACTAAACTTTACTGACCTGGGTGTGACCAAAAAAAGTAGCTTATCCTGGTCTTTATGGGACAGATATTTCCGCAATACGTAAATTGGAAGCTGTTGATTTGTCCGAGGTCATTCTGATCCTTCCACTCCGGTCCCACTCCACCCGTCTTCTCTTCCCTAGTGATACCTATGCCTGATGCCTTGTATGATAGTAGTGTGCTTGGTGGTGTGTTTTATTTTGATTATATATGATATTATAGTAGTTTGGAATACTATTGGGATATCGTCGGGATAGTGCAGTCTAGCTTTTCCTTTAATGTACGTAATGGGGTAAAGGCTCCAATAATGAGATGGAAGGCTTTAACAAATCGAAATAAAATTGGGGAAAAAAAGGAAAAGATAGAAAAAGGTAATAAAGGATAGATTGATAATAACAACATGTGGGAATTATAACGGTGTTATGTCTTGCACCCCCATGCCTCTTAAATTTTGGGTTGTTAATCCGGGAATATAGAGTAAAGACAAGAGGTTTGGGGTTTTGTACTGGGTTTCTTTTTGTTTGTTTTTTTTGTACACAGTTGTTAAGTTGTATATATTACCTGCTCTGGTATACTGTTAATTTCCGCATATTGATGTGCAAATTTTCCAATGATAGGGCAGAAGATCTGTCTTTTTATGGAATGTATGTTATTTATACCTTTCTACATTAATAAAATATTTAAAAAAAAATAAATAAAAAATAAAAATAAAAAATAAATAAAGATTTATTCTTTTGGATACCGTCTGTGAATACTTGTGCTTAGGACCACACTATCACGAATGAATGACAAGCACAAGACAACGGACTGAGTAAGCGTTTACACCTCGGTATACTTATACCGAACCGAACCACAAAGATATATATATTGGGCATATGGCACTTAGAATATGGCACACTATCTCAGAACTGATTTACAAGAGTCATTAGAGGTGACCATCGGATCAGATCCACTACCGATTGTGCGCTATACAGTCTTCCCCCACTCTCTTCTCTTGCATACGTATAGGACACCGGCGTGAACAGTGTCTTGGGAGACAGCGGCACACCTGCACACATATATTAGTCATACACCCACCCGACACATCAAGTAACCGTGGCGCCCAGCAAACCACGGTAACCACCACTGGAAGATCAACCTTAGCACTTAGGCCTATCAGATTGTGGTCTCATTGAACCCAATAACCGATCCTTTACAAATAAAATATTAGCATATATTAAGAAGGGTATAGAAGCCATGGAAGCAAATATAATGATGCCACTATACAAATCGCTAGTACGCCCTAATTTGGAATATGAAGTACAGTTTTGGGCACCACTTTACAAAAAGGACATTTTAGAAATAGAAAAAGTACAGAGAAGGAAAACAAAACTAATAAGGGGCATGGAGCGGCAAATTTGAAGAAAGACTAACCAAATTAAACTTATTTTCTGTAGAAAAAAGGCGTATAAGAGGAGATATGATTACAATATATAAATACTTCCAGGGTTAGTATAAAGATTTGTCAAGGGAACTTTTTGTGCCAAGAGGTTTTCAACTGCCAAGAGGACATCCTTTGAGGTTAGAAGTAAAAGATTCCACCCTTAAGGATGAAAATGGTTCTTCACTGTAAGGGTGGTTTATCTGTGGAATTCTCTACCAAAGGAGGTAGTGACAGCGGATTCAATAGATAACTTTAAAAAGGGATTGGCTATATTTTTTAATAAAAAGGGCATTCAGGGTTATCCTGGTTAATTAGAGAGGCAGTATTGGTCCAGGGAGGAATCTGATCGCCAGTATCTGGGGTCAGGAAGGAATATTTTTTTTTCCCTTTTGAGACAATTGGCAAAGTTTCACTTGTTTTTTTCTGTTTGCCTTCCTCTGGATCAATTAACAATTAATCTGCATATTGCAGATCAGAGGAGATCTTAAAAGGTTTAACTTGATGGAGTAAAAGTCATTTTTCAACCTCAATTACTATGTAGCTTTGTAACTATGTGTAGGTTTCTGCTACTGTATGGTCAAGCAGCATATAACCAATATAAGAAAATAATGAATATCCCACAGATTATACAAATTTTCCAGAAGAAAATGATAGTGTGCATATTGCACTTTATTCTGCAATCTACATATATATAGTTAGAAAGACTTCGTAAGATTTTTCTATCTACTTTGCACACTCCATTCTCTATCTCAATTATATAGCCTTTCTCCATCATTTTCCACGTTCTATATCTCTCATAACATTTCTAACTCTATTGAATTCTCCCTTGACTAGTTGTGTATATATCTGATTATCTCTCCTTTCCCATGTACCTCTCTTTCTGCTCCCATCTATCTCCTTTTATTTTTTCTGCCCTGTATTTCTCTCATTTTGTTCTTTCCTGGCACAAGTTATATAAGGCACTTATATGTTGGACTTCTATGAAAAATGGTGGTTGGATTTCAAAGTTCTACGGGCTTGAAACACGAGTCACAATCGGACCCAAATTCCATTGTCTGTTTCTAACCAGGAGTTACGGCCTTGCATCAGCAATCATATTCAAGCTTGCAAATGCTACTTTCGATAGCTTGGCTCCCGATTTTCACTATCGGGCCCTAACTTGTCGGCTTGCCGAATTGAATAGCATCGCAATCGGAGACGAACAGGAGCCTGCAACTTAATCACAGACATTTTCTGCGATCAAGTTGCGAGCCCAGAATTAAATGAGGCTCTATGTGATTTGTATCTTGATATAGACATGCCATTTAACTCCCTTGTAGGGCAAAATAAGGGTGAGTTTAGAACACCTTGAAAGCATTTTTGTTTGCTTTAATAATACATGGTCTATGCTGTTTCCACACATGAAAACTGTGTGATCTTAATATAACTTTTTATGCTGAATACAAATAGAGTACTGTTTTTTCCTTATCATGTAAAAATCTTAACTTGCAAAAGGAATTTCATATTTTCATATGATGCCTTTCTATTAACAGCAAAAGCTAACAGCACAGAAGGACATTTGTTTCCATTTTGCAAAAGCATGGCTTTCAAACAAGTCAATGAAGAGTTTTATGTTCATGACCAAGATCACTATTACAGTGCAAATATTGTTACAGTAAACTAAATTATTTTCTTGAGAATAAAAGGTTTTAAATTCATCTTGGTTGTTTAAAAAAAAAATACAGTTCAGTTTGTAGTTTGAAGTAGATTCATTCCCTTATGTGTAGACCCCAAAAGTTTGGCCTGTTTTTTGGACAATTCAAATCCTAAATAAGGTTGTTTAAATCACCTTAAGTTAATAGACTCAGAAGAGGATATACTTGCATTAAAAGTATGGTCATGTTTCTCCTTGTGTTGAACGATGCTAGTGTTGCCGTCTTCTGAATCTTTATTGGCTGAGTTACATTTTTTGGAGACTGCGTTACAATGTGGGGAACTGGCCTCATAGCGGACAGCAAATGTGGGTATTTCACTATATATTTGGATTTAGATGTCATTCCTGTGTTGTTTGCTTGGCAAAAATAACAATCTGGTTTATGATCTTTGGGTTCCATCCAAACCATGCGAACTGCAAAGGGGATATGGCTGGAACCATATACCCATCCTGTCAGAAGCCTAACCCAGGTAACACAGTAAATATGGAATGCCCAGTTCTTATCTTGGTTGCTTAATTTGCAATGAGAATATAGCTCATAACAATTTTAGTTTAGTAAAATTTCATAGTTCAGCTTTAAATATCAATTTCCCACACGCATAGCAGAAGAAGTATCTGGAGAATTCAAACACGTCCTTAGCATAAGGACACAGTAATCTAGAAATCTGATCAGTTGCACAGTAATCTAATCACTAGACAAAAGAGAACTGAAGCTAGCGCAATATGTACACAGTAAATGTCCGCTTACTACTTACATAGGTTTCTCGGACACAATGTATCACGCGTCTGCTAGTCTGTCTGGTTGCCGTCTGCCTGTACCTGGCTGCCAGTTTGCCTACTTGCTGCCTGCAGATGCATAAAATAGCATAAAAAATGATTTGGGAAAAAAAAGTTTTTAACTAATTGTTACCTAGTTATATAGTATTTGAGGTTGAATAAAGACTGTTAGTCCATCAAGTTCAACCTTTTTAGATCTCTTCTGATCCTTTTAATATGTGGATTATTTGCTAATAATTGTTAATTGATCCAGAGGAAGGCAAACAGGAAAAAAAAAAGCATTGAAACTTTTCACAGTTTAACCACCCCAACTGTGAAGAACCCTTTTCTTTCTTTTTTCCTCTAACCTCAATGGATGTCCTCTTGCCAGTTGAAAATCTCTTGGCGCAAAAAGTTCACTTGACAAAACCTTATATTGACCCAGGAAGTATTTAAATAAGTTAATCATATACCCTCATAGACACCTTTTTTCTAGGGAAAATAAGTTTTATTTGGTTAGTCTTTCTTCATAACTTAGCCCCTCCATTCGCCTTATTAGTTTTGTTGCCCTTCTCTGTACCTTTTCCAGCTCTAAAATGTCCTTTATATGAAGTGGTGCCCAAAATTGTACTCCATATTCCAAATGAGGGCGTAAAAGGGATTTGTATAGTGGCAGAATTATATCTGCTTCCCTTGCTTCTATACCCTTCTTAATACATGCTAATATTTTACTTGCCTTTGCATCTGCTGCTTCGTATTGAGCACTGTTACGTAGGTGGTTGTCCACAAGTACTCCCAAATTCCTTTCAATATCAGATACCCCTAAATTTGCTCCAATAAGATTATAAATTGCATGGCTATTTTTCTTTCCCATATGCATAACCTTACATTTATTTGTATTAAATCTAAATCTAAATCTACCATTTAGCTTTTCATTTCTCTAATTTATGCAAATCCCTTTGTAGGGAAAGTACATCTTTATCTGATTTAATTACCTTGCACAACTTAGTATCATCAGCAAAAATGGAGACACTACTTTTGAGTCCTACTTCTAAGTCATTAATAAATATGTTAAAAAGGAGAGGACCTAATACTGAACCTTGAGGAACCCCACTTACCACATTAGTCCAATCGGAGTATGTTCCATTTAAAACAACCCTTTGCTTCCTGTCTTTTAGCCAGCACTTGATCCATGAGCAGATACTTACTGCAATTTCTGTACCCCTTAGTTTTGCTCAGTAGTCTCCCATGTGGCACTGTATCAAAAGCTTTTGCAAAATCCAAAAAGACTACATCCACTGAGTTGCCCTGATCCAAGTTCATACTTACCTCCTCATAGAAACTATTTAGATTGGTCTGACATGACCTATCTTTCATAAATCCATGTTGACTCCTACTTATGATCTTGTTCAAATAGACATATTCTTGTATACTGTTCCTTATTAACCCTTCTAAAAGCTTCCCAATTTCAGATGTGAGGCTTACAGGTCTGTAATTCCCTGGATCTGCTCTTGCTCCCTTCTTAAATATAGGTATCACATCTGCTTTTCTCCAGTCATCTGGCAGCGACCCTGTGGTGATTAGATAAATTAGATATAATGGTTTGGCTATTACAAAACTCAGTTCCCTCAGTACCCTTTGATGTATTCCACCAGAACCTGGGGCTTTATTAACATTTATTTTTGCCAACCTCTTTTGGATTTCTTCCTGTGTTGACCAATTATTTAGTGATGGTAGTGTAGCCCCATTTTGTTGCATTGTCCCAACCACTGGTACCTCCCTTGTATATACCGAAGAAAATAACCTATTTAGCTCATCTGCCTTTTCCTGGTCACTAATTGTCAGACGGCCTGTGTCACCTTGTAATGTTCCTATAGCTTCCTTCCTCGCCTTTTTTATATTGAACAAAAATATTTTAGGGTTAGTCTTACTTTCCTTTGCAACTGACTTCTCATTTTATATTTTAGCCAGTCTTATAGCCCTTTTGTAAGCCTTGTTGATTTCCTTATATTCACATAAAGGTGCCTCTGTTCCATCCTTCTTGTATAATTTAAATGCATTTTTTTCTTTTTCCTTATCATGATCTTTAATTCATTGTTAAGCCACATGGGATGTGATTTACTCCTATTCATTTTATTTCCACATGGTACATGCCGATGTGTATGTATTTTTAGTAAGGATTTGAATGTTGTGAATAGTTTCAGTATTTGTCCCTGTAAGTTCTTTATCCCAGTCTATATGTTGTATTGCTGCCCTTAGCCCATTAAAGTTAGCCCTTTTAAAATTGAGAGATTTTGTTGGCCCCTTACAACTCTGTTTTTTGTATTCAATCTCAAATGAGATTGTGTTGTGATCACTATTCCCCAAGGGTTCCCCTATTTTAACATTTGATATTATATCAATATTACTTGTGATGACTAAATCCAAGATGGCCTCATTTCTAGCAGATTCTTGTATAACCTGGGCCAGGTAATGATCCCTGAGTGTACTCAAGAACCTGCTTCCTTTAGCTGAACTGCTGGTCTCATGTATCCAGTTTTTTTCAGAGTAGTTAAAATTTCCCATTATTAGAACTTGTCCATGCTTAGCTACATTATCTATCTGCAGCAATAGTTGCAGTTCATCACCCTTATATAAGTGGGCTTATAGCATATTCCTACCAATATGCGTTTAGAATTAGCTCCTCCACTATTTAACTCAACCCACACAGATTCAATGTTGTCGCTAGTTCCACTATAAATATCTTCTCTGACTACAGGTTTAAAACCAGGCCTCACAAACAGACAAATCCCTCCTCCTTTTATACCATTACCCTTATCTTTCCTAAATAAGTTATAACCATCCAAATTAACTGTCCAGTCATGAGATTCATCCCACCATGTTTCAGTAATGCCTATTAAGTCCAATTTTTTTTGTACCGCTAATAATTCTAGCTCGCCCATTTTCCCAGGCAAACTTCTTGCATTAGCAAGCATATACTTTATGTTGCTATGGCTCTGCCATTGTGAAGTGCTTGCCACTGTATTTGAGTCACCTAGTAATGCCTCCCTGCCTTCTATTGTAATCCTCCCCCTCCCCCCCATGGGTAGATAATTCATCCCTTTCCCCCTCTACCCTTTCTACCCCAATACTTCTATCTAGTCCCTCCCCCACCTACAATTTTAAAAGCTCCCCCAGCCGTTCTACCATCTATTCCCCTAGCACAGCAGTTTCCTTGTCATTTAGGTACAATCCATCACTGCTTTAGAGATTGTACCCAATGTGACAAAATAGATTGGATCTTTCAATATATTTATTATTAGAAAGTGTCATCACAAAAAAACTGTCGATAATAGCCAAATTCTGATGGCATATTTGAATTCAATATGAAAAATAATTGTAGAAGCACCTTCATTTTACAATTTTATTATTCAGATAAACAGTGATCAATTTTAACAGGAAAATTATGAGGAATCTTGGTTTTGTGATTTAATATTGTATATTGCTGCTCTCTAATGTCAATTAACAGAGCTGCCCTTTCCACAACAGATTTTGACTTCTGAAAGTGAAACATTTTCATGTGTTTTATTGCACTGGGTGATGCACATTTTAAAGACCAGCTATACTAAACAACGGGCCCTGTTCTATTGCCCAATTCATAAAGTTACACACACTTAAAATCGCTCTAAAAATATATCCACATATTCTATTAGCTACTGGCAATCCCATCCGAATTCCCCGTCCACAATCACTACGGGCCAGCCAAAGATTAGAACTCTGTTGGTTTTTGCACAGTTTGAATATTACAAGCTCTAAATAATTAAAGTTACACAAAATCGATATTCTATTAGACCTGTAGCTCTAGTTCGCAAATAGAGTATGACCTGCAACTGAAAAAAGTATCACGCTTCTGTAAAAAATATTTTGAGTACTAAACAGGACTCGCACAGGCTTTTTCAAACACTTAATAAAACTATAACCACAATCAAACACAGAGTATTGTACTTTAAAATCATGGCAAGGCATGGAAAAACATTAGAATTAACTGCAGAACACAAATTTGTAATTAAAAATATTATTTTTAAATGTTATTTCTGAGTAATATAGATCTCAGGACTCAAGGAGTTAATACATATCATGAAACCCACATGGACTAGAACAGATGATCTAATGCATTTTATAGAGTGCTAGGTTGCTTGATTGCAAGCCCGATCAGCAAATATTATTTATTGGCACAAATGAATTTATAGCCTTTGACTGCAGATTACGTGTAACTTCCATGTTTTACTGATATCATGATGATGGACTCATTTAGTATTGGTTGTGTCTAAGAAGTAAATTACATGCTTGCTTATATGTTGTCGAATCATATGATCAGATCCCCTGAAATCCTACTTAAAATTGCAGGGTTTACAAGTTTGAGCTTAAGGAAGTAAACTGTAAAAAAAATTATGAAAAAGAAACACCTGATAGGATTAAATCTACATTAATTAATTAGTGGCTTAATTGATTGTCAGTCCTTTAATATTTGATTGTACAGTCATAGAGCCTCATTCAATTGTCGATTCGGGACATCTGGTCTTCGCAAATGGAGCCCGTAACTTATTTTGCTATTCAATTGGCCTCCGTTTGCAGGCTCCGATCGAGTTATGGGCTCTGAGATGTGATTTATTGCGATCCGTTGAGATTTTAAAATCGCTAATTGATGTACCTCAAAACCTTTGATCTTTCACGGCCACAAGAGTTCCGAATGTTAAAATCTCAAATTGGTGTTCAATTGCTCTCTTTCCCACTCTATATCCACTCCGTCAAGCCCGCAAATGACAAAACTCGAACCACAAGTTTAGGGTCCAAGGAGGACTCGCAAAGGGCTTAATGACATGTATGGAGCACTTTAAATGCACATATACACACACTACTGTACTTTTATTAAAAGGGAAATTGATGTTAGGTATTACATAGTTAGATAGTTACATAGGGCCTCATTCTATTATCGGCCGTAAATCGGCCGTAAGGCTGCGATTACTTGCAAGAGGGTTCAGTTAACTCGCGATTCTATTATACGGCCCCGCAAGGATCTCCTTTTACGGCCGGCCGCATATCTTGGAACCGGCCGTAATCTGTGAAATATAAAAACTGAAAAATAAATTCAAGCCTGCACTGTACAGCTCTGTAAATGCTAGGGATCATATTGGGGGACATGAGGATTAAAAGAAACCCACTCTCAAGCTTGCACATCTGCCCAAACCCGAGTTCAAATTAACTGTTTATTTTCCGGCTGCGGCGTGGGCGTGTCTGAGGTGCTCCAAGCACTCTGGACTTTTTACATGGATATTTTACGGATATTAAAAATTAAATATTTTACGGATTTGAGTACAGGATAATTATGTGCTATTTTTTCTAACACCTAAAATCCCTTTATAGTCTTCTCAAAGTGCAGGATGGCTTTATTTGAGCTATTTTATGTGCTTAATTGGTGCTAGCGAGACCTTTTTCCTGCAAGTAACTGCGGCTCGTTTTTAGCCTTGCAGAGAGGTTTCCCGGAGCAATTGAATTGCAAATCTCTTGCGGCCGTTTAAGATCAAAGGCTTTCCTCCGGCGCGAGCGGCCGCAAGAGATAGCAAGGCACCGGCCGCAAGCCTGCCGGAATCCCCGGCCGTAAGGGAATAGAATAGCCGAATAGCTTGCGGCCGGTCCTTGCGGCCCCGCAACGGCTGCGGCCGATAATAGAATGAGGCCCATAGTAATTAAGGTTGAAAAGAGACGTTCAGTCCATCAAGTTCAACCTGTTAAGATCTCCTCTGATCTGCAATATGCGGATTAGTTATTAATTAATTTGTTGTTAAATAATTATTAATAGTATTGGAGGATGAATTAAGAGTTAGTCTATCAAGATCAACCTTGTTAGATCTCTATTGATCTTTCTAATATGTGGACTATTTATTATTAATTGTTAATTGATCCAGAGGAATGCAAACAGAAAAAAAAAACATTGAAACGTTGCCAATTGTCTAATAAGGGGAAAAAAAGCAAAATTCCTTCCTGACCCCAGAAACTGGCAATCAAATTTCTCCCTGGATCAATATTCCTTCGCTAGTTATCTAGGATAGCCTTGAATGCCCTCTTTATTCAAAAATATATCTAACCCCTTTTTGAAGTTGTCTATCGAATCCGCTGTCACCACCTCCTCTGGTAAAGAATTCCACAGATTAACCACCCTAACTGTGAAGAACCCTTTTCTTTCTTTAAGGTGAAATCTTTTTACTTCTAACCTCAAGGGATGTCCTCTTGTCAGTTGAAAACCTCTTGGCACAAAAAGCTCCCTTGACAAATCTTT
Organism: Discoglossus pictus; assembly: GCA_027410445.1. NCBI lineage: Eukaryota > Metazoa > Chordata > Amphibia > Anura > Alytidae > Discoglossus > Discoglossus pictus. The sequence continues at coordinate 60,181,077 of CM050175.1, read as the reverse complement.
ATACTGACCCTGGATGTATTTATATAAGGTAATCATATCTCCTTTTAGATGCCTTTTTTTCTAGAGAAAATAAGTTTAATTTGGTCAGTCTTTCTTCATAACTTAGCCCCTCCATTCCCCTTATTAGTTTTGTTGCCCTCCTCTGTACCTTTTCCAGCTCTAAAATGTCCTTTTTATGAAGTGGTGCCCAAAACTGTACTCCATATTCCAAATGAGGGCGTATTAGAGATTTGTATAGTGGCAGAATTATATTTGCTTCCCTGGCTTCTATACCCTTCTTAATACATGCTAATATTTTATTTGCCTTTGCAGCTGCTGCTTGGCTTTGAGCACTGCTACCTAGGTGGTTATCCACAAGCACTCCCAAATCTCCCTCTTTGTAACTACATTTACCTATGCTGATTAGTTCTCATAGTTGTGTAGGGGTGATCAGGGTTGGCATAAATATGTGTAATGACATAGGCTAATACTTGAGCAATTCTTTCACCATTCTGATTTAATCAATTGAGTATCATTATCACCCGGAACACACTGTAGGAGATAATTATTTGTCCTATATAAATGTTGTTAAATGGTATTTTATGCTTTTTTCGTGACATTTGTAAATTCAGAAAATCATATATACTGTCTATTTTATTTGATTGTTAGTTGATTTTCTTATTATGCTGTAAATACATACATACTTATGCCATGTGGCATTTCTCATATGAAGTGTTTCTCATTCATCTACTAAAAGTTCTCTCAAGCAGGGGCTGAGCCAACTCTGAATAGTTTCAGGCACTTTGAGAAGATGATTATAAGACGATCTCATGATGATAATATATTTGAATTATGTGTGTTTACACAAACAAGCCATGAGGTTGTCCATTGGTTGAAATCAGTCCAGTGACTGGAAGTAGGGGAAGATAGAAGGTAGTTTATCTAGGGGGACAAAGGGCTAGATTAGGCTCTCTCTTTCGCTCTCTGGCATAAATCTCTTTCCCTTTGTCTCTTTTCTGGGATTTTTTACTATATCTTTTTTGCTTAATCATGTACTAAAAAAAGATCAAAGGGGGCTTACTTCTAACCAAACTTGCTTCTGCCCACTTTCCCAGTAAGGTATGTCCTTGTAAATATTTTCTATTTTAGGTGGCCAAATAGACACACTATTAGTTTAGAAAAACGATGCACTATAAGATAGTTATCTCCATTCTGTACTCTAATTAAAGTACATTTTAAAAATATACACACATCACATATAATAGTTGTGTATATATGGGCTGTTGGTCATGTTTGCGAGCCTCGCAAAGCGAGGCGAGCCATTGATGGCTGCAGCTCACCGGACTTAGGCAGCAATGAGTGCCGAAGGCGCTCATTTCACTGTGAGCCTCGCAAAGCGAGGCTAGCAGGTGAGGCAAGCAGGACTTATGCTGCACTGAGCACCGCAGACGCTCATCGTGAAGCCAGTAGGACTTTGCGCCCTGCAAGTTGAAACACAGGGGACTTAGGCTTGGCCCGTGGAACTTAGCGAGGGACGCAAGGCAAGCCCTTGACAGCTGCAGCACATGGGACCAAAGGCGCTCATTGCACTGCAAGCCTCGCGAAGTGGGGCGAGCAGTTAAGGCACGCAGGACTTTGCAATGAGCACTGCACTCACTCATCATGAGGCCAGTAGGACTTTGCCCCCGTTATGTTGAAGACTTAGGCTTGGCCCGTGGAACTTAGCGAGGGGCGCAAAATTATGGTTCAAAGCACGTACATGGACTGCAGTGTGCGCAAAAATACAACTTTAACGGCCGAATTACTAAACAGTAAAAAGCTGAAAAAACAACAAATATGCCTCAAATTAACTCACACACAGCACAGGGGGAGGGACAGGGAGCCTGTGACTAAGGTTGCAACTTAATTTGAGGCATACAGTATTTGATGTTTTTTCCCGAAACTCGCAAAAAAGAACCCCAAACAAGTAACACTTGAGGAAAACCAGTAACACTTCCTCCACAACATTAAGATTTACACCAAAGCAAAAAAAACACTTGACCAAAAGTAGTAAAACTTAACCCAAGGCAGTAACACTTAACCCAAGGCAGTAACACTCATGGCGAGGCCACTAAAAAATACAGATGTGATAGGCTCGGCGCTCATTGCAAGCCATGCAATGAGCACCCAAAGCGCTCATCGTGGGGCTCGTGATGAGCTCCTAAGGCGATCATCGCGGGCCCTGTAAAGTACACAGGGGAGAGGTTTGCAATAAGCTCCAAAGGTGTGGAGCTCACAATGACGGGCAAGTCGCTAGTACTATAATGTGTTATACAGTATCTCATATTTTTATAAATATTTTATTATATCTTTTCATTTGACAACACTGAAGAAATGACACTCTGCTATAATGTAAAGTAGTAAGTGTATCGCCTGTATAACAGTGTAAATTTGCTGTCCCCTCAAAATAACTCAACACACAGCCATTAATGTCTAAACCGTTGGTGACAAAAGTGAGTACACCCCTAAGTGGAAATGTTCAAATTGGGCTCAAAGTGTCAATATTTTGTGTTGCTACCATTAGTTTCCTATCACTGCCTTAACCCTCATGGGCATGGAGTTCACCAGAGCTTAACAGGGTGCCACTGGAGTCCTCTTCCACTCCTCCATGACGACATCACAGAGCTGGTGGATGTTAGAGACCTTGCACTTCACCACCTTCCACTTCAGCATGCCCCACAGATGCTCAATAGGGTTTAGGTCTGGTGACTTGCTTTGCCAGTCCATCGCCTTTACCTTCAGCTTCTTTAGCAAGGCAGTGGTCGTCTTGTAGGTGTGTTTGGGGTCGTTATTATGTGTGAATACTGGCCTGCGGTCCAGTCTCCAAAGGGAGGGGATCATGCTCTGCTTCAGTATGTCACAGTACATATTATAAAAATGTGAGAGGTGACCTTGAGTTCCATGTTATAACAACAAAAGGAACTAGAGAAAGTGGGACATGAACAGTATAGGAAACAAATGTGGGGCTTTAATTCAAAAGTATTTTTGGCTAACAAGGGCAGAGGGATTCCTATAAAAAGAGGGATAGCTCGGAGACATGCATTATTCCTGCTGAAAACACTTCTAGTTTTAGAGTCCACATGTCCACTGTACAGATAGAAGCTCCTTCCGCATTCAAAGTCTCCTTCCACATCAGAAAGTCATTAGCAGAAACTAAAATAGTGAATTGTGCATTAGTATAATTGCATCCGCTTCTGGATCACCACCTTGTTGTGTTCAAGGGGCTTGTGTACCCCAATGATACTGTGAGCTATACCATGTAGGATCACCCAAGATTGGCACAAAGGTCAGACAAATTGGGGTCCACTGGAGAAGGAACTGGCAACCCACTCAAGTATATTTGCCATGAAAACCTTGTGGATAAGCAGAACCAGACACAAGATGTGCCTGGGGTGCGGCAGTCCATAGGGCCATGGAGAGTCGGACACAACTGAAGGTTAGAACAACAACAACACATTGAGTTAAGGTAATTAATGGATTTTAGGATCGATCTCATTACATATACATACATATAAACATAATTGAAGTGAATAAATTATGTTTAAGTAAATTACTTTGGAAATGAGAGGCCTGGGTGTTTATGACATTTATCTGCACTGTTGAATTTTATATTTAGAAAGCATGATTACTACAACACTGTTGTCTATTACTATGATTATGTAGCTGTGTGATGCATATCAATGTGTAGCCATCACACATGCATCCCTCGGTCAGGAGCTATCCGAGGTTCTGATCTGGGTATGCATACAGCCAACCACAAGATGGCCGCCGCCTTCTTTTGCTATGGCGTCAGCGATGACGTCACTTCCTCCTCCCAGCTTGTGTTTACATACAGGACAGTGTGTGCCTCAGAGGGTGAGTGTCCCTGTGTTATAAAGAGGGGGATCCTGAGACAATCCTGGAGACTGCAGTGCTCAGTCTGCTGCTATGAAGGTGAGACAGCCATGATGTGGTGTGTTGTAGTAGATGCAAATGATTCCTAAATAGATATATATATATATATATATATATATATTAGTACTGTATACATGTGAATATTGCTAGATTATATATAATAGTATAGCATATAATACAAAATACATATGTTATGTCTTGTAACCTATGCATACTTTTTACATAATATATATACACACACACACACACAGATATATATATATATATATATATATATATATATATACACCAGTAGTTATGTATCCATCATTTACCAAGATACCTGATTTGACCAAAGGAAAGTTCTTTCCCTATTATATCAGTGAATTATTGTTTTATTCAGTGTAGAACAGCAAATAAAGTAAAGTGATAGTAATCATGTTTGTGCGTTTGCGTATATATATATATATATATATATATATATATATATATATATATTCACTTTCTGGATCACTACCTTGTGGTGAAGGGGCTTGTATTCTTCAATGAAGCTGTGAGCTATACCATTTAGGGTCACTCAAGGTCATATATATGTAGCAAATGCTCTCATAATATGTTCATACTATCCAGTATCTAACCTCATTTGACCAAGAGACTTAAGTAGCCTGTAAAGTTTTTTTTTCGCCATTTGAATGACTGATTTATACATTATAGCACAGCCTACTTTATAAAATATAGTAGCTGGGATGTCTGAACTCACTGGTTATTTCCAGCCTGGATGAGTCTGCTGGATGTCTCAAAGGCAGAATAACTGTTGTGTCTTATCAAGTACTAATCAGTAAGATGGTATAACTTTGTATTTTTCATTAATTCAGGCAGACTCTTAGCTGATGTCTAACCTATCACCATGAATTGCACCAATCAGATTATTATTACCCACTGGGATAGTCTGAAATATAATTTTCATATCTATATTCTAAAAGGTTCTCTTCTACATCCATTTTTTTTTATTTCTGTTGCTTGCTGTCAATAAGTTAAAGGACTACTCTAGTATTGGAAAATGTCACGTTGTTGTAGAGCAGGGGTCACCAAACTCGGTCCTGGAGGGCCGCACCAGGCCTGGATTTGAGTATTTCCTTTCTGTGCACAGGTGAGTCAATCAGGATGGCTGAAGAAACAAGATTCTCACCTGTTTGCAGCAAGGATATCCACAAATCCAGGCCTGGGTGCGGCCCTCCAGGACCGAGTTTGGTGACCCCTGCTGTAGAGTATTTAATAAACTGGGATCTGTTCTGTTATGTAGCCGCACACAGTCTGAACCCTGGGTTTGAACGCTGCGCCACAAAGAACTATTCTCCCTTCCAACGTGGCGCAACTCGACTGCGCTGAATCAACAGCGAGGCCATCACTATGTTCGGCGAAGGCACTCGGCCGCCGAGGGCCTCGGGCTCGCCTCTCATAGCTCAAGGCCTCTTCTGTCGGCGCGACTCATGAGCCACATTGGAAGGGAGAATATTGTTTTGCCTACAGTAACCCCAACCCCAGTGTTCAGACTGCGTAACAGACCAGGACCATAAACTGGCAACGTTAGTAGCTATTCACTAGGAGATATTTAAAATTCATGACCATAGTGGTCCTTTAAGTCATTTAGAAATTATTACTACTTTTATCTGCAGGATGTTTCCCAAATTTACCTTTTCTCAACCAAGAAACAACTACGCTACTGTAACACCAATAACAAAGCATATTTAGTTCCCTTTGTTGTTTTTGTTTGCTTTGTTGTTTATGTTAGATAAAAAGTAGCTGCTTCTTGTCTTTTTTATATTGGAGTGGTAGTGGATATCCAGTATTACAGATGAAGAATAAGAGTATTACAGTATACACTGATATGCTTTTATTGGACACACATTATATTTAAGAGTGACAAACTTCTGAGAAATGCAACCTTCTTTTTTATGTCAACATAGTGACAAATGTAAAACTCTAAACATTATACAGCCTTACTTGGTTACCCTGTGGTTGTTCTTCAGTTATAGATAATAATAAAAAAAGGTTAAAAAAATGTTTAATGTGACTTTTGACACTGGATAGCTATTCAGAGCTATTTTATATAAAAATGAGCAATAATGAATACCCCCTTCTGTATCGCCACCTTATTATGGTGATGCTGCTTGTCTACTTCAATGAAGCTGTGAGCTATACCATGTAGGGTCACTCAAGATGCACGGGTCATGGCAGAGGGGTCAGACAGATAGCGGTCCACTGGAGAAAGAACTGGAACCCACTCCAGTATTTTCACCATGAACACCTTATGGATAAGCACAACCAGACAAGATGTGCCTGGCGAGCTGCAGTCCATAGGGTCATTGGGAGTCGGAAACGACTGGATGACTAAACAAAATTAATAATGAATAATTATTTAATTAATGATATGTTCGCTGTAGCTCTCCTCTTATATAACTGCTACATCACACTAACTGGTGGGTGTTGACTGATATTCCCAACCCACAGGGACCCACGTCAGAATCACTGGAGGAAGACTATCCAGTTACAGATGAGGAGGAAATCTCTGCACATCTGGAAGAGGAGCCCCCTGCAGGTAGGACTTGACCAATAATTCTGTCCGCTCAGTACAGTGCAGGCACACAGAGAATTTCAGTGTACAGAGCTGCAAATTATAATTTTGTCCAACCAAGGAATGGCATGTTTTAACTTGCTGTCTCCTAAGCATAATAAAGGTGGGCAGCTATTCCATTCTTAAGGGCCATTCTCAAAGCTTAATTTTAATACTTATTAGCAATACAATCAGTATCTGAAATGAATTTGATGATCTTCAAAAACATACTTTTAAACCTAGTATTATAGCTTCCAGCAGATCTGCTTCTCTACACCTTCTGTTAGGGGTCCAGAGGAGAAAGAAGATCTGCCTTGTAGATTGTCCTATTATTCTTGACTGCTGTAGATTTTGCCTTCAATAGCCACTGCAGGGAAGGAGACAAGTACATACTGTTATCAGGACAACATATCTGTTGAAGTCTGAAACACTAAACTTCAAATGTAAGTTTTAAAAGCTACATTCATTTGTTTGTTAGTGACATTCTGATACATTGCCTACCAGTTATTATATAAATAGACAAATTAAACTTTATTGGCTGAACATTACAGAGGTACTTTAGTTTTTAGAATCTGCTGAATCAGACATGATTAATTATCTTATACTCATGTACACATCTCTGCTGCATCTAGAAATAAATTATAAACAGGCTGAGTAAATATGATAAATTGTTTTATGACTATCTGGATTTGGGTACATAGCAAACTTTTAAGGCACAAACTGGCCCATCCTCTAACATCAGTTAACAAAGAATTCTGCCATGGTAAGCCATCTTTATATAGAGGTTTGAGAGGTATGTGGCATTTACATTTGGTACAGTCTCTGAAGTCTTTATGGAAAATTCCCAAAACATAGGGCTCATAAATTACACTAATGTAGGATAGTGTGACTTTGATTCCCTTTCACAATCCACAGCATTTTTTAATTTCTGTATGAACTTATATTACATATTTTTTGATTCAGAACGTTTCCGTTCACTATTTATTATACAGACGTGTTCTGCAAAATGTGTATATTTTTTTTTTATTGCTGATATTAATACAATGTGAATTCATTTGTTGTTTTTCCTATGAGTCTGAGCATTTGATGCACATGATCAGCTGTAACACATTGGGTGGCTTGCAGGTATAGATGAGAATATGGCACTTTCACTTTTTCAGCTATGTATATATGTGCGCACATTTCACATCTTTTTTTGTAGGCTGGGAAAATTACCAATTGTATTCCTATCAACTGTTTTAAAATTATGAGGTTATCAATCATAAAGCAGAGTTGTTTCTGGGAGTACGTTTCGTAGTCTCTCATCTGTTTGTAGGATTGTGATGCTCTTTTGATATTTTGCTCCGAAATGTAATTGCCATTCTACATGTATGTATTATTATTTATAAAGTGCAATCAATGTGCATAGATATTTATATAGACCAGATACCAAACCGTTACAAGACAATGTAAGTCCATTTAGCATAAAAGCAACCAATGGGTCCCTGCTCCTAAGAGCAATCTAATAATATGGAGGATAGGCTGATACTGACATGTTATGGTAAAAGGGTAAGTACATATGAAAGGGAGAATGCGACTAATGCATTTACTAAGGGATAGGTGATTTTGAAACTGAGCTTCGAGAATTGGTGACATAAGTATTTGGGTAATGATACTAACTTAGCTATCAACAACTTGCTGATCTCTTGTTTCTTGTTTTCTGTGTTTAATACAGTATTACCCTATTTATTTTAGAAAAACCTACACCTGCCCCAGTTATACAACATGGCTTTTCTTTGAGTTTTTGTTCACCTGATATTTTGCTTAGTGCACCAGTTTACATGAGGCCAAGGCCAAGGTATGATGCCAAGGTATTCAGATTTTCAGTAGCCACATATGTTGTTGAACATATAAGTTCCCATACCGATAGAATAATTACTGCATTGTTAATTTTGTAGAATCAAATTTTAAGAAGTAATTGTTGATGTCCTAAATTAAAATGTAGCCCTGCACACGTTTTGCATAACAATGTGTGTTTGAACACAGTATCTGAATATGGGCTTCCTCCCTTTCTTATAGAAGCATAGATTACTTGCACTATTCTGAAAGCAGAGTGATCAAAGCCTGTAGGTGTGCAAGGAAGGAGGAGGCTGTGTCTGCGTCTGGCAGGTGCGAAGGGATTTACTCAGCAGTTAATATATGCAGATATGAGCAAGTTTGGAAGCAATCATCTGGCATTCTTGTTTATTTTGTCTTATATTTGTTATGTTTGTTATTGTTTATGCAATAAATAGTGTGTATTTTGTAAATGGTTTAAGTATTATCTCAGAGGTAATGATAATATCTAGTATGCATACATATTTTCCCTAAATGTTCTTCTATTCTGTAAGCTATACATACAGTTTACAGAAGTGGTAGTAGATAAGTGGACTTTCTAATGTATTTTTGCAGTACAATTCAAAGTCATATTAAATGCTATAAGGTAATGTTATTTTAGCAGTATCTTGTCCCTGAGCAGTTACAGTCATTTTGACTTGATCATAAAGTGCTCCGTGTAATGACTACCTGTAGCATATGCATAACGGTAAAAATACAGCAAAATTGCTGCACTGTATGTGTACAAGGGTAATGCAATTATTTTTCTGCTTTACATGTAGTACAGTTATTTTGCACCTTTTGTGCCTTTCCATATATCGCCAGCAAATCTAAAGTAAGACATGCCTTTCTTTGGTTAAAGAAATTTGCCAGGGTAGTATGGTACGCAAAATTAGAGGCATTGCATTTGAATATTATATCATGAATATTTCATTGCGTTTTATTGATTAAAGAGTTTAAGAATAAAAAGCATACATCTATATTTGGTGCCATTTTAACCAAACATTAATAGTGCCACTGATCTCCTTGTTAACAGAATTTATTTCTCATTTTAGGGCAGGATTTCTGTTTAAGGTTAGGTTACCAACCCAAATTACAATGTCATTGGGTAATGTTATCTATTTGTGATTTTGCTTGTAAAGAGAATGAATCTTAGATTTTAGTTCCTTAGAGCTTGTGCTATAGATTAGGTTGTGAACAAACAGATTTTTTTTTCTTCTTGTTTTCACTCTTTAACTCTGCTCTGTTGTTGTTTACCATGGTTCAAATCTGCATAATTCTCACTATAAATCTATATTTGTATTCAGGGCTGGGTTTACTTATCTGGCTTCCCTAGAGACAAACTCCTTAGCCACCACTTGCACGCACGAGAGCAAGTGCATCTGTTTGCCAACCACTGTGTTGCTCCACAAATCAGTTTTGTGCACCAATTCCCTTATCTCTTTTTGGTCATATTTCTGACCCTTTTAAACGACACAGGAAGCTTAAAATTGCTTTTTCCTTTTCTTTTCATATATCTTGCCAGTATTACAATATGACACACCAAAAACAAAATGAAAGAAAATAACCAGCCAAGCTCTTATCAGAGCACTAACTTTACTGTTAGATAGTTCCCTCACTAACCAGATCTTCCAGGCAGCTAAATCTGGATTGCGCATAAACAAAATAATCAGTACAAATCATTTTAAAGTGACTGGCCTGCATGTTCCATAAGTCTAGATGTTCTATTCCTCAGCGGCTTGCTTATAGCTCCTTACTACGGAGTCTCAGTCAGGGTGTCTCTCCAGCTTCAGATACCAACACCCTTCCTCTTATGTTTTTGCAGTTCCAATAAACAGTATACTTTTTTCACTCTGGGTGTCTCTTGTAAACACCCCACACCTCTGTGAGTCTGCATTTTCCATTTTATATATATGTAAAGAGAGAGAGAGATCTCGCCCCACGCTGATAATAGTCAGTAACCTTGAAACAGCTTTACGTGGGTAGGATTCCCAGCTTTTCTATAATCCAACCTTGGCTGTGCCAAAAAGTTGTGTAGATTTGTTATTTGTGCGCACATTTGCATGACCATGCTCAGGTTTCCAGAATGCAGTGTAATAACTGTATTTCTCATCATTTTGAGCAGGGAATATGTTTTTTTTAAACTTGTTTTAGACATTCAAATGTGAACACAAATGTACTATTTATATATATATACTAGCGACTTGCCCGTCAAAAAATGACGGCAATGAGATGTGTATGTTTGGAAAGTTGTTTAGTTATTAATATACGTATTTGACACTTGTAAGATTTTAGTTATGATGAAATAAGTACTATTGTGATATTAAACATGTTTATTTTTTTAAAATGTTGTTTTGGTCAACAGTAACTGTTAAAGCATTTTGTATTAACATTTGAATGTAAGAACAGTTGAACTTTAAATTAATCAGTATTGTAAACTTGAGGTAATGGTTTTTTAATCTGATGTTTCAGGAACAGGTTCTAAATGCTTTGTTTGGTTAGTAGCTTTTTTTGGTGTATCTTTAATTTTAGAAGGTGATAGTCTTTTGCTTGCAATTCTTTTGCGTTCTTTTTCTTGTCGAATTTCATTCTGCTCCGGTGTCTGCTGGCTGTCCAATCTCTGTCGTCGTTCTCTAGCTTGCCGTCTTGTCTTTTCTTGTTTGCTCTCGTTATCAGCCATGTTAATCTGTAAAAAAAATAATGTATCATTAGTTTAATTTGAGATGTTAAGTTTGTTTTTAAAACATTTTTTTCGTGTTTTTTGCTACAATCCAGTTTTGAGTCCACCATATTTTGCATACTTTATTTCCTTAATAAGTCTTGTATTTTGCATATGCTCACAATGTTTTTAGCATTATCCTGTTTTGTGTCTACCACTTTTGGTATGCTTATTTAGGCTTCTTTGTAAGGCTTATAAGTTCTTAAACAATAAAGAAGAATATTATTTAACTTTTCTATCTGTTTGTGTGATTTTTGGTACAATCCTGTTTTGTGTCCACCATATTTTGCATACTTTATTTGCTTAATTAGTCTTCTTTATGATTATTAAATGATGTTGGACAGTAAAAATGAATGTTAATTGCCTTTTCTATATCATGGTAGGCTTTTTTGTTTTATCCTGTTTTGTGTTCACAACTTTTTGGATACTGCATTTGGCTTGTGGGTGATGGTTGGAGGTTTTTTTACAGTAAAGAGGAGGAATACTTTTGTTTTATTTATGTTGCTAATGTTTCGGATGCTATCTTGTTTTGTGACAACCTCTTTTTTTTTTCCTCTGAAACTGTCTTTCTTTGTAAATTGTATAGGTGTTTGTGAAGTTTGTTGAACTGTGTTGTTTTAGTCTTTATTACATTTGTATTTTTTTTATTTTTTGTACTTTTAATTTTTATATTGGCGGCCATTAAACATATATATTTCATTTTTTTTTTTCTACTTGTTATACTATACCTTGATTGAAGTGTTGTTCTTGTCCGAATGACAGAGGATCCCCTCCTGCCAATCTTAATCCGCCAGTCTTCTTGTAGTGTCTGTTTGAAAAAGAAAGTGAAATGGTTAATTGTATATTTCTTCTTTTTGATTTAGCAAAGCATGGTCTTTTTCAACATGTAATGTATTTTTCTATCTTACCTCTTCTTCTTTCTTTTTGTCTTCTTGAAAAGGGATTCTCTTTCACAGTCCACGGTGCAAATTCTTGAGTGACGCTGTTGATGCAGAGTCTGTTTGAATAGTAAAAAAAGGGCAAAGATTCAGCTTTAGGTTCCATATGTATTAGTGTCATATTATTTTTTGCTATGTGTTGCAGTAAATTAATGTCATTTAAATATACTTGTTTAATTAGTTTCGGTTAACATTATTTTGTTGTAGGGCCTATACACCTAAATGTGCGTGTCACATGTCACTATACATGAATCACATTTTCATACTTCAAGTAGTTTTTTTTTTTTTTGCTGTCTTGGTAATAAAATGTAATATATTATAGCTTACCTCTCAGTTGTAATTTGCACAGTGTAAAGTAGGAAATTAGGAAATAATTCTCTTTTATGCGTAGTAGTTTTAAAAATGGTGGTTAATATCAGTGTGGTACGTGCCGCATAGTATGTGTTTCAGTTTTGCGAGTCACTGTAGTATTGTTGCATCTGTAGCCTCGTTTTCGTTTTGTTCTGCGGACATTTTTTCTCTCGCTTAGGTGATTTTCGGCAGTTTAAACTCGTTGTTTTTTACTTAAATGGACGTGTAAATTAACTTTTCGAGGTGTCGGATGCCCCCCCCCTTGCTTGTAAGTAAGCTTTTTATGTGTTCGTTGTGTTTATTTATTGTGTTTCTGATGTTTTCATGTGCGCTGTTTTCGGGCGTTTTTTGCGTGTTGGGAATGGGTCGTATCGCGGCCGTATTTTTTTTCGAGGGACGCAATTGTTTTTTTTTCTAAGTCGTGCGTGTATGTGTTAACCGCGTGTGAGGCGCCTTTGAGCCTCCACCTTCCGCAAATGCGACCCCTCGCATGCAATGTATGCAATGTATATATATAAAAATAAACTTCAGTGTATTTCCTCTTTAAGAGCTTTGTCAGTTACTAAAAATGATATTTATCTACAAAATAGTTTTTAAGGGTTGTAATGTAATAGACTATGGTTCACTAAAGATATACTTGGCTTTTCTGGCACATTATCAAAATCACTTGTGATCCTGCCACATTCTTTATCCTGTTTTAGTTCTCCTTTTTAACTCATTCATATTATGGGTATTTATAGCCATAAATGAATTACAAGGTGATGGACACATAACATGTTTTTTTCCTCCTATCGCTTGTCTCTCACTATATATATATATATATATATATATATATATATATATATATATATATAAAATCTGTCATTCATAATATGGTGGGCAAAAGAGCGATAGAAGCCCTCCACCATACAGTAGTAAAGTAAAAAAAATTGTACATCTGTGTTTATATTTGAATGTCTAAAACAAGTTAAAAAAAACTGCTTCCAGCTCAGAATTTCGAGAAAAACAGTTATTACACTGCATTCTGGGAAGCTAATGCGCCCACAAATGCCTTGCTCTTCAATCCATAGCTGTTATCAAACATGGCTTCCTTTAAACTTATGCCTGCTGTATTACACAGCTTTAATGCAAAGCCAAGGTTGGATTAAACACAAGCTGAGCATCCTATCCATGTACAGCTGTTTCAAGCTTACTGGCTATCATCTGCATGGAGCGGGATCTCCGCCTGTGTTGTGGACCTTATGAGTAGGTCCATTTGTGGGCACATTTGCATGTCCTAGCTCCGCTTCCCAGAATGCAGTGTACCAACTGTTTTTCTCAGAATTCTGAGCTGGAAGCAGGTTTTTTAACTTGCTTTAGACATTCAAATGTGAACACAGATGTACTTTTTATTTATTTATATATATATATCAATTCCATAGTTACATACTTACACTGATCTAGTATTTTATTTATGATGAGCGTTCTGTCCCATGTGGGTTTACTATCACCATTTGTTGAAGGTAAAATAAAAAGCTTTAAGCACTCCAAGGCCCCTTTAATGTCTCTGGAAGCACATATGATTCCCTTCAATTCAACAGGTTTCCTGCCACTGGCTTATCCTCTGATTTGCTTGAGGTAAAATAAAATTCAGTTCTGATAAATACACATATCCAATTAAGGTGTAAATTGAGACCTCTAATGTGAATCCCTGACAACATAAGGTGTTTCTGGTCTTTCACGCCCTCCAACCCCCACACTCTCTTTCCTTTATTTCATCCTCTAGCACAAAAACCTTTATGTCACCTTCAGCCATATTTTGTCACTTGCTCATATTGTCTTGATCATCACCAGCAACCATTTTCATCTGTGAAATATTCACACGATCTGTCTTAACTTATCTTTACCATTGCCTTTTAAGTTATTATATGTTTTGCTTTCTACATCATTTTGCTCCTTGATACCATTCCTCATTGATCTCCCTCCATACTCCACGAGGCCCTCTATACTTATTATCCTTCTCAAACTTCACAATCCAATTGAAAACCTCTGCCCAAACCTGCCTCTGTCGTTTCTCCCTCCTTTTCATGCCTGTTGCATCTAGGGAGTTTTACTAGAAATCTATGAAGACAAACTTCCTTCTGCCTTCGTGTCGCAATGTTTCTGAAGACATTGTTTGATCATTAAACAAGTGCCCATTGTGGCATGCTAGAGCTTTGCCAGGGTGATACTTTTCAACAAAATGTTGTAATCCAGCCCATTTAGCACACATTCCTTTAATCGTGCAGTAGGTGCTTCCTCCCTTCCCTCCTCTTCACCGGAAGAAATTTCCTTAGCCTGTTGCTGCTCCCTTTTGAAAGTCATGCAGCTCCTCAATGCTGAGTTCATCACTAACTCTTCAATGTCTTCATTGCTGGTCTACCGGCCCATGGATTTGCCCAGAGACACAATGCCCTCCACTATTCTGCTAGGTTCAGCCTCCAAGTTTATCATAGTTACATCTTCTGGCCACAGCTTTCTTCCAGGCACAGTTCAAAATCATGTGATAGACTGCACACCAGGCCTTATCTATCAGACTGACACAGTGGAGGATATTGAAATGGTCCTTCCAGAAATCTCTGTTTCAACTCTGTATCAACATTTACATCAAAAGACCTGTGGAAGAGGGCCTTGGTATACAGTTAAAGTTTGAGATGACCTACTGGTCCATGGATCAGAGGATTTGTGTTAGGGGTCAAGAACTTCACAGTTCTAAAATGTAACTCTCCAGCATGTTGTCCTCCAAGCCTGGAGGGTGAGCGGGAGCATTGTCCATTCTAAACAAGGCTCTCAGAAGCAGTTCTTTCTCCTCCAAATATTTTTTGACAGTACACTAGTAGATGCCTACATTTGATATCTCCACTAGCATTCCCACAAACCAACAAAGTTAGCCTGTCCTTCATCGGCTTGTGCCCTGGCAATGTCTTCTCTTCTTGAGTGATGTAGGTTCTTCCAAAATAAACCTGTCTCATCACTGTTTAAAAATTGTTGGGGAACAAAAGCCTTAGCCTTTGCATAGTCTCTAAACTCCCTAACAAAGGTATCACTAGCCTTCTTCAGACTCATGATGTAATCGGAAGCTACACTTTGGTTCTCGGATGCACAAGCTACACTTTATTTCTTATAGGGACAGGTGACACTTTGATTCGTGCAGACACAGGCTGCACTTTGGTTCTTGTAGACACAGGCTGCACTTTGGTTCTTGTAGACACAGGCTGCACTTTGGTTCTTGTAGACACAGGCTGCACTTTGGTTCTTGTAGACACAGGCTGCACTTTGGTTCTTGTAGACACAGGCTGCACTTTGGTTCTTGTAGACACAGGCTGCACTTTGGTTCTTGTAGACACAGGCTGCACTTTGGTTCTTGTAGACACAAGCTGCACTTTGGTTCTTGTAAACGCAAGCTACACTTTAATTTTGTAGATGTAGGCTATACTGTACTTTTGATTCTTGTAGGCACAGGCTATACTGTTCTTTGATTTATGTAGACACAGGCTGCACTTTGGTTCTTGTAGACACAGGCTATACTGTACTTTGGTTCATGTAGACACAGGCTTCACTTTGATTCTTGTAGACACAGGCTTCACTTTGATTCTTGTAGACACAGGCTACACTTTGGTTCTTGTAGACACAGGCTATACTGTACTTTTGGTTCTTGTAGACACAGGCTGCACTTTGGTTCTTGTAGACACAGTCTATACTGTACATTGATTCTTGTAGACACAGGCTGCACTTTGGTTCTTGTAGACACAGGCTATGATTCTTGTAGGCACAGGCTGCACTTTGATTCTTGTAGGCACAGGCTGCACTTTGTTTATTGTACACTCAGGCTATACTGTTCTTTGATGCTTGTAGACACAGGCTGCACTATGGTTGTCATAGACACAGGCTGCACTTTGGTTCTTGTAGACACAGGCTATACTGTTCTTTGATTCTTGTTGACACAGGCTGCACTTTGGTTCTTGTAAACGCAAGCTACACTTTAATTTTGTAGATGCAGGCTATACTGTACTTTGATTCCTGTAGACACAGGCTATACTGTACTTTGCTTCTTGTACACACAGGCTACACTTTGATACTTGTAGAAACAGGCTGCACTTTGGTTCTTGTAGACATAGACTATACTGTACTTTTGGTTCTTGTAGACACAGACTGCACTGTGATTCTTATTGAAACAGGATATACTGTATTTTGGCCTTTGTATACACTGGCTTCACTTTTATTCTTGTAGACACAGGCTATACTGTACTTTGGCTTTTGTATACACAGGATGCACTTTAATTCTTTTAGAGACAGGCTATACTGTGCTTTGGTTCTTGTAGGCACAGGCTGCACTTTTATCCCTGTAAACACAGACTGCACTTCTTGGTCTTGTAGACACGGGATGCACTTTGATTCTTGTAGGCACAGACTGCTCTTGGGCTCCTGCAGGCACAGACTGCTCTTGGGCTGTTAGCACAAACTAAACAACACCACAGTACAGAACTGTATTTAACTTCCTAGAGAGACAGGATGCAGGGTGTGCTGAGCACATTGAGTTCTGAGCAAGCATCAAGTTCTGAGCGCATTTATTCTCATGGAGACTCGTCAAGTTCTAAGCAAATGTGAAACGGAGCAGACGAGAACCGAGGTACCACTATATTATGCCTGATCTGCAAATTGTCACACTTTATGCTCCAGAGCTATAATGCACTACTTTAACTATGAAAATCACTCTGTAAAATATCTATCGGCTACCTTTTTAGCTTACAAATGTGCCCCTAAAATATACAAGTATAGAGCTGCTAAATTAATCACCATGCAATTAAATAATTATTTATTAAGAAGTGCTTGTTGTACTTTGTCTCTTTGACCAGCAGGGGGAAGCAGAGTTCCACACCACAATAACATTGTGTTTTATGGTGTAAACCTTTAGCAGGCTATAACATTATAGCTGATACCTATATATTTGGGGGAATTATCGTATGAATTTGTGTCATCACTGAGAAGTGTTTATTCTCACTACTTGTGTATATTCTCTTATTGTCTATGATATTGTAGAAGACTTGTGTTCAAGATGTCTAAAGGATTGAATGTGAATAATGAGATTTGGAAGACTGCCTGGTCAAAATAACTATCCATCAATGAGTTTCGAGCCCATGCTGTAATTTTAAAAGTTTTACCACAGGAAGTTATGTGAAAAACCCATGTGAAAGTTTTTTTTTTATGTAAAAGCTGCCTTTAAAAAAATAAAATAAAAAATGTTTAGTTGTATTCTATTGACTTGTAAACCCTGCCTTTTTAAGTCTGATTTCAGGGGCGTGACCATATGATCTGACAATATTTAAGCAAGCCTGTAATTTACTTCTTAGACACAGCCAATAGAAAATGAGTCTGTCATCACGATGCCAGTAAAACATGGAAGTTACACATAATCTGCAATCAGAGGCTAAGAATTAATTTGTGCCAATCGCATATTATACTTGTAATTGCGAGTTTGTCAGTTATGCAATGCAGGTTGTGCATGCCAAAGGCGCTCATCGCAAGGCCCGTAAATTAGAGGGGGGAAAAGGCTTGCAATGAGCGCCTCCTGAGGCAGGGAGTCCATAAATGAGGTTGAAAGCTAATTTGCTTTTCAATTGGCGTCTTTTGGCGGCCTCCCAACGGCAGGGGAGGGGGAGGGAGAGTGTGGAAAAAAAACACAGGGAAGGGAGAGGGGGGAAAGAGAAAATGGAGAGAGTGGGGGGAAAGAGACACAGGGGAGTTACGGGCTTGCACATGCATGCAGCGCATGCCGCGGCCAGCAATGATTGGCAAAACCGTTCATTGCAAGGCTCGAGATGAGCCCTGTCTGCACTCATAGCGAGGCACGTAAAGTAGAGGGGGGGAGAGGCTAGCAATGAGCGCCGAATGCCCTCTCCCTGCCCTTTTTCTCTTTATCTCCCTCCCCTGTGTCTCTTTTCCCCCTCCCCTTTGTCTCTTTGCCCTGCTCTCCCTCCCCTGTGTCTCATTGCCCTGCTCTCTCACCGCTGTGTCTCTTTCCCCCCTCCCTCCCCTGCGTCTTTCTCCCCCCCCTCCCTGTTCTGTGCTGTGTGCTGGCTTGGGGAAATTAATAATAGTTATAATGGTAAGTTATAATGACCACATTGTATGCAAGATAGTGCTGTCCTCTTTAAAATGAGATGTATCATGCCATATTTTAATTTAGATGTGGGTGATTGGATTGCCAAAATAGATCTAATGCTATCATGAGATTGTTACTGCCAGCACATTATAGCTGGAGTGGAAGGTGTACAATGTCCTCATTTGAAAGAGTTGGTTTACTTCTTCCAAGGAGGGGGATCCGTGACCTACTTAGGATTGGTAGAGTGGAATGTAGGGGTTCTTTTAGAGTCCTCTATTCCACCACATTAATTCTGCATTAAGTAGTGGCATATTCACAGTGATCTCTTGTCATTTCTATTTAGATTGTCAGTACTTTTTTTGAAATACATACTTTTATTGGACTGATGTGGTAATTGGGGTTCCTCAGGGTTCAGTATTAGGTCCTCTCCTTTTTAACACATTTATTAATGACTTAGAAGTGGGACCAGAAAGTAGTGTCCCCATTTTTGCTGATGACACAAAGTTGGTCAATGTAATTAAATCCGATAATGATGTACTTTCCCTCCAAAGGGATTAACATAAATTAGAGGAATGGGCAACTAAATGGCAGGTGAGATTTAATATGAATAAATGTAAAGTTATGCATTTGGGAAGGAAAAATAGCCATGCAATTTATAATCTTAATAGAGGAAATCTAGGGTTATCTGATATGGAAAGGGATTTGGAAGTGATTGTGGACAACCACCTAGGTAACAGTGCTCAATGCCAAGCAGCAGCTGCAAAGGCAAATAAAATATTAGCATGTATTAAGAAGGGCATAGAAGCAAGGAAAGCAAATATAATTCTGCCACTATACAAATCCCTAGTACGCCCTCATAAGGAATATGGAGTACAATTTTGGGCACCACTTCATAAAAAGGACATTTTAGAGCTGAAAAAGGTAAATAATTAAAAGGGCATTCAGGGTTATCCTGGTTAATTAGAGAGGGAGTATTGCATATTGATCCAGGGAAAAATCCAATCGCCAGTATCTGGAATAAGGAAGGAATTAATTTTTAGTTTTTTCCCTTTTTGAGACGATTGGCTAAGTTTCACTTTGTTATTTTTTTTTCTGTTTGCTTTCCTCTGGATTAATTAACAACTAATCCACATATTGCAGATCAGAGGAGATCTAAAAAGGTTGAACTTGATGGACTAAAAGTATTTTTTTCAACCTCAATTACTGTGTAAATATGTAACAATGTAGTATAAGCATGCAAAACTATTCTGCAGTAAAATTAGCTACACTGATTAAATTAATTGAAGGTAAAGAATGCTGATATATAAACCACAATTCCTTTAGCCTATGCTAACAAGGGTGATAGAAGCCCCTGTACTAAGTGCAGCAAACAGAATGTTTGCATGTCTAAAAATAAGCTAAAGGGCCATTTATTTCAACAACATTTGGACCACATCATTGTAAAGATCTCATAAAAATATTTTTAAATTTATGAAATACGTGCATTTTCACTGAGAAATAAAATCTGTTTTTATATGAGTGAAAGACAACTCCCATACTGCTCCATGTCTGCAACCAATCAGGTGTGACCCTCTTCAAGCCAATGGTAAGGTTTTTGTCAGACTGCTTATATTTCATGTTTGAAGAGAACAGGTTCATTTTTTTTTCGTACCTGCAGAAAATTCAGGATTTTGCTCTCTTGCCTCTCTGGAATTTGGGCAATGCAGTGCTCTGTGCAGCTTCTTGCAGTGATCTCAACAAACAAAAATGTAACCCTTACCACATCTATCTGTGCAGACATAATATACTGGACTTGCTTAAACAGGAAAGCAATGGATTAAATGGTCAGTGCAGCTTAACTTGAGTCCAGAAGGGTGCTGTGCTATCCATCATAACCTTCCCCCATAGAGCCTCACACAGCACACGCTGCACTCCGCAATCTGATTACTCATTACACATGTACCAGCTATATTTACATAGATTTAAAACTTTAAACAGTTTAGCTGTTATTAATGTAATCAAAAAAGTAATTTTAACATATAATATTGTGCTCTTTCACACCATGAAGAGCACTTACAGTGATTTCTGTTGCTCTTTAATTAACTTATTCCCGCTCAGAATCTTGATAAATAAATTGTTTACACAGCACTCATTAATCCAACATTCATTGTAAACATGACCTTTTTATATTCTATGTCACACATTTTGAGCAGCATCTAAAGGTAGCATTTGTGAGTCAGGAAACCTACCCACAGACCGTACTGTGTCAGTGTTTGGAATCTCAGTATTGTGTAGTGGTTTCCTAACGTATGCTGTAGATTTTGTGAGAAGGTTTATAAGCCACAATTCATTTAGCTTATGGTGAGTAAAGAGAGATAGAAATTTTCTACCGTACTGAGTACAGCAAACAAATAATACATGTGTGTGTATTTTTGCATTACTAAAAATAAGGTAGAAATACAATGTAGGCACTGCACTCTAGGAAACTTGGTGAAAACATGCAAATGAGCCTACATTTAATTTTCACTCTTTAATCCAAAACTGTGTATCTGTGTGTACAGTATATATACGATTTATTTACAGTACTCTGTACGATGGAGGCTTCTATCACTCTTTTGCCCATCATAAGTTTAAATGATGGTTGGGGTTAACTAACTCCCCACAAAACCTACTGCACATGCCAGGAACCGGCCCCACACTGATGAGAGGCAGTAACCTTGAAACAGTGACTGACGATGGGTGTGCATAATCCAATCCTGTGATTTGTTTAAAGCTGCATGTTTAAAATGGTATTGGATTACAGGAGTGAAGCCTTTGTGGGCTCATTTGCATGTCCCTGCCCTAGTTCCTAGAGTGCAGTGCTGTATTTCTGCATTACTGTATTTCTTGGAATTCTGAGCAGGAAATAATTGCTATAATTGTGTATTAGACATTCAAATGTGAAAATAAATGTTATATATATATGTGTGTGTATATATATATATATATATATATATATAATATTTTTTTCTTTTTGGACATACTTTACACAACTCATTGCTGTCTTAAAAACCTACCTTGTTGTTTATATTTTTGTATATTTTAGCAAACCACTGCATTAATATGAATAAGTGTGAGGCATTAAAGATAGGACTCTGGGCTAGAGTTTCGGTCATATGCCCTCACAAACAATACTTCATCTCGATGCTTCTTCCACACTGAACAAGACCTAAACACACTTCTTTTTCTGTATTGTGGGAGAGGCCACGGCAGAGCCTGGGACAGACACGCACTATGAGAGACAAATAAAGAGGAGAGTACAAAGCACTAAATAGGGAGGAAACCGAACCCCCCTCAGTGGGGAGCATCCTGTCATTTTTACTATCCAAATGGTTGTGCACAATCCTATCAGTGACCTTTTTAATGGAAGTTCCCGGCTTGTTTAAGCAATGCGGGGTAATGAACTAAGACCTTGAGAAACCATAGCCGTACTCTCTGCTTGAACACACATCCGACACAGGTAATATAGATTGATACATAGCACCTGTGTGATGATAACACTCCTTATGTTACACACATTGCTTTAAATACTAATGGTTAAAAATAATACAAGAAGCAAGAGGATGAATAGAAATCATTTTGTGGATTAAGGGCCAATGTAGTCATTTATTTAAAATGTACTTATTTGAAGAACTACACTGACAATAGGACATCCCTTGAGGTTAGAAGTAAAAAGATTTCACCTTAAAGAAAGAAAATGGTTATTCACAGTAAGGGTGGTTAATCTGTGGAATTCTCTACCAGAGGAGGTGGTGACAGCGGATTCGATAGATAACTTTAAAAGGGGACTGGATTTATTTCTAATTAAAAAGGGAATTCAGGGTTATCATGGATAATTAGAGAGGCAGTATTGATCCAGGGAGAAGTCCGGTCGCCGGTGTCTGGGATCAGGAGGGAATTGATTATTATTATTATTTTTTTTAATATATAGAACTAATTAATTAATAGTTAATCCGCATATTGCAGATCAGAGGAGATCTTAAAAGGTTGAACTTGATGGACTGAAAGTCTTTTTTCAACCTTAAATACTATGGCCCTCATTCAATTGCAATTTGTCCAATTGAATAGGGGTCTAAATAAGCACATAACATATTTTTTTTAAAGAAGTTTTTTAGCGAACATCTATCCAAAAGTAGGCAAATAAATAAAAAAGCTTTTATTACTTGTATGTGCAGTTATACTACAGTAGAATGTATACTATTTTAATTTCTTCTGATCTACTTCCTGAGATGGTCGGAAACTTTGAATGCACAGGACGTGTCTACCCACCCAGTGGAAATGCAGCACCTAAACTTACCAGTGCTTTTATTAAGCTGGATGGGAAGCTCATTGATATCATATTTACGGCTTTATCAATATTGCATTATTTCTGGAATGCGGGTGTGATCGTAACTCGTAATTGAACCCCGGTAAGACTTTGAAATCCAACCTCCATTTTTCTGTGACGCAATTATGACGATCTCTGTTTCCATTGGTTCCATCTAAACCCGTAACTACAGGTTTGACTAATTGATCACGTTCACAGCCGGGCATCCAACATTCAACAAATGGTTTTACGGGTTTGCGTCTTAAGCCTGTAACGCGCAGCATTGAAGGAGGATGTATCTACAATGATACATCCTCCTGAGATAGAAGATGCAAGGATCAGTTTGGTAAAGGAAATAGAACCTCACAGTATAGAATAACTGCATATAAAATGAATACAGTTAAAGACTGTGTTTGTTTTTTGTTTTTAAGCATGCATAAAAACATTTACCATTATCAAGTTTAATTATTCAACAATCCATATACGAAATAACATATCTGAAGTGGTCCTTTAAATGAATTCCATGTGTTCATGTTTTTATTTGCTTGAATTTTCATTTTTATTATTTTGTTTAATCCTCTGTATCATTCTGTTGCTATAACATTTTAAAATAAATTATGTTCATTAAGCTGACAGACTGGCAGCATGTCAGGTTCACTCTTCTAGCTTTCTTCGTGTTCTTGTTTGCTGAAGAGGCAGCAGCAGTACAGTGAATGGAAAGCTGTTGGAGTTGGGCAAGAGCTGTGACAAAGTGGGCATTAGAGTTTCATTGTACAGGTCAAAGCTGCGGAGTTCACTTTCCTAAAATTGTAAAGGTGGGTTAAGGCAGGATCAGTAGGAAAAAGTCTGAAGTATGATACCCATTCTAGGATGAAAGCCAAAGTATAATAATACAATGGGAGACATCAGTAGTGGCCATCTTGCTACAAATTGAGCTCACATTCAAAAGTCCATGTTTAGCTAGTTAATGGGTACCAAGAAGAGGTGAGGGATAATCAAGATGCTGGATTAATAGAATACATCAATAGTGGCCATCTTACTATAAATTGAACTTACATTCGAAAGGCTATGTTTATCTAGGTAACGGGTTCCAAGAAGAGGTGAGGGATAATACGGATGTTGGATTATGATGGCATTGACAGGTGATATGGTGAATTGGTGAAATAAGGCTGATTGTTCAGATGGAGGGTGTGAGGAGGGTTGGTAAGGGGCATAATATAACTGTTTAGAGTACAGGACTGTAGTGTGAGGAGTTAATTGTTGCTGAAGAGTTAGCTGAGATAAGGAACACTATAGACAGGAGCTATGTCAGTTTTGGTGACTTGACGCATTTGTTGGTAAACTGACATAAAATGGGTTTAATGTGGGGGCATGAGGCAGATGGTTTGTGGCTGGAGTGGAGATAAATATGTAATTTTATAGAGAATCTAAGAGAACAGGAGTAATGTGAGTATGGGATAAA
This sequence comes from Discoglossus pictus, assembly GCA_027410445.1. Taxonomy (NCBI): domain Eukaryota; kingdom Metazoa; phylum Chordata; class Amphibia; order Anura; family Alytidae; genus Discoglossus; species Discoglossus pictus. The sequence continues at coordinate 60,156,803 of CM050175.1, read as the reverse complement.
TGTGATGAGGGAGGGATGGGATTCTGCAAACTAAAATAATACATTTCACAGCAGCATGATCGCGTGTAAAATGTGATAGAGCCTGTATTAAATCTCAAGTACTGCTGCCCCCCAGAAATAAATGTAATGATGTCATTATGTGTTTTGCAAATACTCTATATCTGAACATACCAAAGCATCCTTAAAGGGCCACTTATGTCATTAAAGGCGCTCTGCACTATCATGGAGTGCAGAATCTGAATGAAAATGTGTAAACTCTTTCATTTGAAGCTCTTGTGACCATTCAGTATTTGTTTAAAATGCTGCCCTGTTAGCTTTTGTGACACTCAAAACATTTGACCTCAACCTCAGAAGGAGTCTGTAGCACTGCAATATTAATTAAAGATATATCTAAATTTCCCTGTATTTAAATTTCTCTAATCTAACACATGCTGCTTATATCAGACACACACATTATAATGTCATTCTATACACATACAGATTTATTTTATTTTAAAAAATGCTTTCTACAACCCCAGAGTGTGGCTACTAACCAATAAAAAAAAGTGAATTCAAAGTACATGTTTTACTAACCTTCAAGTAAACCCCAACACAGTGCAGAAATCCACACAGCAATGTCTGAGCTGCTGCTTTTTTCCCCTTGTGTGTGAATAGAACAATTCTATGATGTTATAGCTGCCTGTGATTGGACAAAACAAATTATGAATTTTATGTTAATTTTAGCTGGAATTGTCTCTAAAAGAGCAAACTCAAGAGATATAGCAATCTTTAAGGTAAGATGAATGTTTATTTTGGTATTACTTCATTTAAAAAAAATGTTTTCATGCTTTACGTATTTTCCTCTATCAGATGCATTCATAATCCTTGAAAGTCAAATATGCCTTTAAGTTTATAATCTCATTCCCTCGGGATCTGAATGGACCATAAATTACAAACTCCCCTGAGACCGCAGCATGTGTCATCTAAGGGCTCCCCTATACAGCTTACCAAAAGCAAAATGGCACAACGCAATTATTTGGTATTAATGATAATGATCAGAAGCATATAGTAATGCAGCTGGCTGTTTTATAGGATTTTTAGAGCTGTATAACAGACTCTGTAAGGTTGAAGAGGAGCACGTTGTCCCACTCCAGAGACTATTCTGGAGGGCTATGGGATGTGCTTGAGGGTGCATGTGCTAACCTGGGCCACCTGTTGTCAACCATTGCCCTACATGTTCATATTTTAATAATAAGTTCCACATATTTTCCCTTTACGTTTAAAATGTCTACAAAATCCAAAGGATATAAAGCCATTTTGAGTGTGCTGGTAATATTTGGTCCTTGCAGAACATGCCAAACATAGCTCGTCAAATCTGTTAGCTCAAAACTTTTCAAAATTAACAGGGTTATGAAAAAAATTATGAAACAGTGCACCATTTTTAAAAATTGCTTTATTTGATGATGTAAAGCAGTATTAAGCCACGTTCTTTTGAATGCTATATTTATTTGATTGATTAATAGAGAATAGTTTGAATAGCACCTTTAAATCAGAATGAAAAATCCTCAAGCGGCCCTCATCTGCTGATCATTGTTTTAAATGTATTTAATGCATTTTTTTATGCTTAATTGTTCAGCTTTCTATCTGTTTTGATGCATAAACAGAATTGTGCAAAGTACCTGGGGCCCAAAAAGTTATACCTGGAGTTTTTAAAGTCTCATAGCTTCTTTGGGCAGTATAAAACCAAAGTTCAGACTCACAAATTGGATGCAAACTGCGTGCGTCTGTTCACACTCCTTGCAAGTGCAGACTCTCTGCATCTGCTTACTGCACATTTTCTCTCACATCCTCTGGGACTCACTATGAATAACTTGCTTCCAAAATTAAAAAGCAATTAGAAAATGTAAAACCTCCCATAAATAAAAGTTTTAATACAATGTCAGCTCCCTGGATTACAGAAATACCCAGGAGATCACAGTTCTCGAAAAGAGTCTGCTTTGATAAGAACAAGTAAAAAAGAGACTTCGGTTTCATTTCTTCTGTAGCCAAAAAATGATGCAATTATTGTTAATTATGCTGTTTTATCAGGGCAGATGCAGCAATATTCACACCACTTCACATGTTCTGTTTGCTGCTTTACTGGAATGCATAATTAAATCTCAGCCATGTAGTTTTAAATATATACTATACAAACGTGTGGATTCTATGTCCTTTTCATGTTTTGGAAAAGTTCATTTGTTTTAAACTAAGAATTATGCATCTAACGAGTTTGGTGGTGGATTTTAATACCTCAGCAGACTAACGGAATAATGTTTAGCATTATGCTATATGAGTTTTCAAGTTATATTGAATAAATAGTACATTTGTGTTCCCATTTGAATGCCTAAAATAAGTTAAAAGAAATCCAGAAATCCAAGAAACACAGTATTGCACTGTATTCTGTGAACCTGGGCAGGGACATGCCAATGAGCCCACAAAAGGCTTCACTCTTGTAATCCAATACCATTTTAAACATGGCTACCTTTAAGCACATGCCTGCTGCAATACACAGCTTTAAGAAAAGCCCAAGATGGATTAAGCACAAGCCAGGAAACCTACCCACAGACAGCACCGTTTCAAGGTTATTGCTTTTTATCAGTGTGGCACTGGTTCCTAGCTTGTGTAGTAGATTTGTGAGGAGGTAGTTTACCACAACAATCTTTTCACTTATGGTGGGCAAAAGAGTGATAGAAGCCCTCCACAGTACAGTTATACACAGTTATCACATATATAGTTGTGAGCGTACGAGTCGTTGCTCACGCTTCACTGGGCAAGGGCCTCAGTTGCTGGCGAGGTCACTGGGCACGGGTCTCAGTTGCTGGCATGGAGCGCCGAAGGCGCTCCATGTCAGCAACTGAGGCCCCTTGCGAAGCGAGGGCCTTAGTTGCTGGCGAGGTCACTGGGCAAGGGCCTCAAACCCTCGCAAAATTCACGTCGCTACTCAAAAAACACGACACACAAATTACGACACTCGCTAAATTTTACGAGGCACGCAAACAACGTACGAAACACGTTACCACACATTACGACCTCGCAAACATCGGACGCAACACGCCGACATACAAACATTTAAAACACAATACATACACACAGCACATACATAAAAAACTTACCTACACCAAGAGGGAGCACCCAGGACCTCAAAAATGCAACTTACACCTCGATTTTACTCGAAATAAAACAGTTTAGAGACTAAAAAAAAAACGAAGCGAGAGAAAAAATGGCCGCCGAACAAAACGAAAACGAGGCTACAGCACTCTAAACTCGCAAAACACCACAAGAAACTCGCAAAACACCACAAAACACCTACGGATATTCCGATACAGACCTATACCACACATTACTCGCCATTTTACACCAATGCGGAAGTACACGACTACGCTAACGGTTTGGTCTCGCGCACGCACAGTGTTACACTGCACACATTCAGCATGCTTATACAGCAGCTCCACACCACTAATGCTGCAGCAACATCAACACAGATTGCCAGCTCTTCATCACAATGCTTCAAAATAGGTAAAGTATATTCATTTACTAATTTAGCTACCTTACAATTTCATTGCCGTCATTTTTTGACGGGCAATTCGCTAGTCACGTATAATAGTTAGTAAATGTGAGTAGTGCCTGCGAGATGAGTTCTGCGCAGGCGTTACTCATATGCTGATTGCTGGGCTACTGTGGAGAGTCGCACAACTGCACAGTTGCGTTATTTGTGCTCTTGTGCAGTGCAGCCGCTGCATGGTAATGTGGGGGGGGGGGGGGGTGGAGAGAGGGAGGGAGGGGGAGAGAGATAGTATGCAGGGAGAGGGAGGCAGAGAGGGAGGGAGGCAGAGAGGGAGGCAGGGAGGCAGAGAGAGAAAGGGAGGGAGAGAGCGGGAAGGAGAGAGGAAGGGAGAGAGAGAGGAAGGGAGAGAGAGAGAGGAAGGGAGAGAGAGAGAGGAAGGGAGAGAGAGAGGAAGGGAGAGAGAGAGAGGAAGGGAGAGAGAGAGGGGAAGGGAGAGAGAGAGAGAGAGGAAGGGAGAGAGAGAGAGGAAGGGAGAGAGAGAGGAAGGGAGAGAGAGAGGAAGGGAGAGAGAGAGGAAGGGAGAGAGAGAGGAAGGGAGAGAGAGGAAGGGAGAGAGAGAGAGGAAGGGAGACAGAGAGAGGAAGGGAGAGAGAGAGAGATAGAGGAAGGGAGGGAGACAGAGAGAGGAAGGGAGAGAGAGAGAGATAGAGGAAGGGAGGGAGACAGATAAAGGGATGGAGAGAGAGAGGGAAACGGAGAGAGGAAGGCAGAGAGAGTAATGGAGACAGAGAGGGAGGCAGAGAGAGAAAGGGAGGCAGAGAGAGAAAGGGAGGCAGATAGAGAAAGGGAGGCAGATAGAGAAAGGGAGAGAGAGAGAAATGGAGGGAGGGAGGGAGGGAGAAAGGGGTGGAGAGAGAGAGGATGCAGGGGGGAGGGAGAGAGAGAGAGGGAAACAGGGAGAGGGTGGCAGAGATAGGGATGGAGGCAGAGAGAGAGGCAGAAAGGGATGCAGAGAGAGAAAGGGAGAGAGAGAGAAAGGGTGGGGGAAAGAGAGAGATAGAGAAAGGGTGGGGGAAAGAGAGAGAGAAAGAGGAAGGGAGAGCGAGAGAGAAAGGGAGAGAAGCAGGCTGAGGGAAAGAGAGATGTAGAGAGTGGGAGAAGGAAAGAGTGGGAGGGGTAGAGCGAGGGGGAGAGGGGGATGGAGATAAGGAGAGAGAGACAGAGGGCAGAGAGAGAGAGTACACACACAAAGTGAGGGCGCACACACACAAAGAGGTGGTACACAGAGAGACAGAGGGCGCACTGACAGAGACAGCACAGACAATTGAACATAACATATGACACCATCATTTAAGACGGGCAAGTTACTAGTAAAGTTACATTTAGAAATTATTTACTTCCTCTAGTGTGATTGGTTGCAGCTTACACTACCAAATTAGGGAAACCCTAATAGTGCTACAGAGCTGTATTATTGAAAGATTTATTTAATCATAGTAGTAATATTTTTATAAAAAAAACTGTAATAATACTTAAGTTATGTTCTTTAGATGCATACTGTATAAATCAGCGGATTCTATGTTTTGGGGAAAAAAATCATTCTAAATTTAGAAACATGAATGTACAGTTTTTGGTGGTGAATTATATTTGTATTAAAATTACTATGGGATTAATTGACATACATTTCAGTACAATGCCATTGAATGATCCTTCTAATGCATTTTGATTAATGAATTTCTATGTTATTGTGTATCAACAAATAAGATTACATTCTGGTAAAAAATCATTGCACTTGTATCAGTGCTTCAGAGAAATATCACTGAAATATTATCTAAACAACATAAAAATGTAAAAACAGACAAGTTTTTTGTTCCATCTTTTCAATAATTATTTATATTACATGAAGAACATCTATAATTCTATTTTTTACACTTTTGAAAAGTGAATTAACTCTGAACATGGCACCATAAAGCTTTTGGATGGTGAATTTTAGAAACTTTTTCCATACTGTTTTTTTTTATAACTCACATTATTTATATTTCAACAAGACATTTTTTTAAAATACTGATTAATGACTTCTTTCCATGTCAGTTGGTATTTGCAAACAATAATGTAGAAAAGTGTTAATAAAGGACTAACCCATGGCTTGTTTGAGTAATGTAAGACTTAATGAATTTGATGTTGGAATACAAAGAACACTTAAGTGGCAGCATTCAAGGGTTAGGTTAAATCTTTTTCTTCCATACTACACGGTTTTGCTAAAGTCTGAAACACTTACAGTGCATTGGTTATTTATTCAAAGTCCCGTCAATTGGTTTTATACACATTGTTTGGTTGAGACAGCCATTGAAAGATTTCAGCAGTATTGATTTCAATGCAGGATGCATTTACTCCTACTAAATGATGACCTAATTTAAAAGGGTGTTCAATCTACTTTAATAATTCTGTGTAATTCAATTTTTTAAAGGACCACTGTAGTATTTGGAAAAATGTCATAGTTACATAGGCCATGATAACAGTATTTTGAGAGAAAATCTTAAATTTAGCAACATAGGTGCTTCTATTTTGGACTTTAAAGTACAGTAGTGTGTGTTTATTTGCTGCTACAGTTATACAAACAGGTGTTTAACCCACTTGCAAATCCTATCTTGTTGCGGGCTTGTTGGAATGTTGTAATTGAATATCGCTTTTGCCTCTCTAGAACTGGTAAGATTTACGGGCTTGAAAACTCAATGTAGGAGATAGGGCTGAGTTATGTATTTGGCTGGCCCACACTGCCTTTGAGCCTGTAACTAAATGTAGCAAATTGAATATCTGTAACATCTACGGGCTACATTATGTGTTCAAGTAATTGCGATTTGGCCAATTGAACGAAAAGCCCTAAGTGTTTACCTCTACAAAAATTGTATGTGTATCAGCTCCTTAAACACAATGATATTTCTGTGATTTATTATTTGGTTTGTGTAACTTTACAATGATATTGATCTTGGAAGTTGATGCAAATGATAACATGTTTAAAGGTCATCAGGTATTTTGCAAATACATATAAAAGAACTTTTCAATGAAAACTATATTTAGACCAACAAGGTATTTTTTTGGAAGCTGTATTCAGACACTTACTGAATGTGGGCTCTTATTTTTAAAAGCCTATATGGCAAAACCAAAATAGAGTGTATTGACTGAAAGCACACAAAGATCTTATTTATTGTGTTATTCACCCATCTATTGGTGAAGAATGTGCAGGTACTTAATGTTCTTATAAACAGCCTTAAAAGACCAATTCAGTTAATGAAAAAACGCATGTGTGCTAACAAATAACAAGATCAGCAGCTACATTGTTACATAGTAAATGAGGTTGAAAAGACGTTTAGCCCATCAAGTTCAACCTTTTAAGATCTCCTCTGATCTTCAATATGCAGATTAATTGTTAATTGATGGTAGTGTAGCCCCATTATGTTGCAGCCCCCCAACCACTGGTACCACCCTTGTGTATACAGAAGAAAATAACCTTTATCTTACCTGCCTTTTCTTGGTCACTAATTATCAGACGGCCTGTGTCACATTGTAATGCTCCTATAGCTTCCTTCCTGGCCTCCTTCTCATTAAAGGGTTAGTCTTATATGGTTAGTCTTACTCTCCTTTGCCACTTATTTTTCATTTTCTATTTTATCCAGTCTAATAGCCCTTTTGCAAACCTTGTTGGTTTCCTTGTATACCCATAAAGCAGTCTCTGTCCCCTCTTGTTTGTATAATATAAATGCCTCTTTTTTACTCCGTATCTTGATCTTTAAATCATTGTTAAGCCACATTGGATGGGATTTACTCCTTTTACTTTTATTCCCACACGGTATATGCCGATGTGTATGTATGTATATTTAGTAAGGATTTGAACATTGTCCATTTATGTTCAGTATTTTTACCCATCAGTTCTTTGTCCCAGTCTATACTTTGTATTGCTGCCCTTAGACCTTTAAAATCTGCCCTTTTAAAATTCTGAGTTTTTGTTGGCCCCTTGCAGTTTTTGTTTTTTAATTCAATCTCAAATGAGACTGTGTTGTGATCACTGTTTCCCAAAGGTTGCCCTATTTCAACATTTGATACCATATCAATATTATTTGTGATAACTAAACCAAGATAGATTAATTTCTAGTAGGCTTTTCTATAACCTGGGCCAGATAATGAGTGTACTCAAGAACCTGCTCCCCTTAGGTGAACTGCTGGTTTCACTCATCCTGTTTATTTCAGGGTAATTACAATTTCCCAGTATTAGAACTTGTCAAATCTATAATAATAATTGCATTTCCTCACTTTCAATTATATTTGGGGGTTTATATCATACACCTACCAATATTCTTTTGGAATTTGCTCCTCCACTATTTAACTCTACCCACAATCATTCAATATTTTCACTAGTTCCAGCATTAATATCTTCTCTGACTATAGCCTTAAATTCTTAAAAATTAAAGCTGTTTAAGCTATGAAGTTAAAATTAATTTTAGAATGTTTTTTGCATCTATTAGTTGAGGGAAGGGAGAAGTGCTGAATGTTTGTCAGATAATTGGATCCAACTGGATTTTACACCAACCTCCTTCCCCTTCATATGCCCAGAATCAAACAGCTTGCAGCAATAGATACATATCTCACTCTTCAGAAATGTAAACACCCCTCTCATATCAACAAGCTTCATCAAAGTAAAAAAGACATTGCAGTATGTTTTTTGCAAATGTACTATTATATATGCTGTTATTCTATACTGTAGGTGGATGTTACCTTATTTTCTTTAATGATTTTCACCTGGGACGATGATCCCATTGTGTGTTGCACTTTTTTGTGGATCAGTTTAATGCTTCTGTATAGAACACATTGTCACAACTCGCTCTTCATTGAGCTTGAAAAGTCTAAGAAGACCAATTATTTTTATTATTAATATTATTAACTTTTATTTGTAACGCGCCAACATATTCCGTAGCACAATACAGGGGACAGAAAACAAGGAAAAATACAGCATTAACAACCTTCCAAAAATAGAGGACCCTGTTTTGAGCTTAGAATCTTTGCAGAAAATGCTTTTTTCCAAAGCATCCTAGAAGACTGGAAACTCGCCACTTACAATCTAAATGCAATGGAAGGGACAGAAACCGGAGAAAGATTAAACAGATAAGGAATAACAAGGGTCAGAAGGGAAGTGAAAGTTAAAAAGGTTTTTCATTTAGTGGGAGAGAAAAGGAACAGAGGTGAGGGCTCTAGCATTTAATATGTTGTCTGCCCCTAGTGGTGAGATAATATATGCAAGTAGGAAAGTCAGGTGATTCCCATTCCACTATAAATTTAATCTGAAATGGGGTGGGATGGTGAGGGGCAGGGCGTGAGGGCAGAACTCCCAGAATTAAGAGTAAGCAGCGAAGCCTACTGAGACTAGGATGCAGGTAACAATTGGGGTTAAAAGAAAAACAATAAAAATATGGTGTGAGGGACCGATTAGAACAGGGAGAGAGAGAGAAAGAGAAAGCAAGCAAGCAAGAGTGTGCAGTTAAAAGAAAGAAAATGCCAAGACATGTGGGAATCCTACCCTAGATTGTATAGGTTATATAACCCCTCACACACGATGGTTTAGCTGGAAGCTAGGACAGGTTACCAGTTTAGAGGTCAAGTTACCAAGTTCCAGGACAAGTTGAGAAAAATATTTCTGAATTAAAAAAATAATGCTCTCCCTCTAAAGCAGGAGTGGGCAAGTTCGGTCCTGGTGGGCCACTCACAAGCCTGGATTTGAAGATATCCTTTCAGTTGAGTCAATCAGGGTGACTGAATAAGTGATTGACTAACCTGTGAGCAGCAGGGATATCATCAAATTGAGGCATGTACAGAATGTGGCCCTCCAGGACCAAACTTGCCTACTACTGCTCTAAAGGAAACATAACATGCATATGTGTCCTAAACAGAGTATATTTTTTTATCAGTTGGTCCACCCTTCCTATACCATTTTTACTGCCATCATCAAATTTTGAATTTCTCTAACACATCAGTGTTTCACACCACCCTAGTGGGGAACCATTAACCCTGGGTGTACATACCTAGGTTATCAGGGAGAAGGTCTCCGCTAAGCTGGGAAACTAGCGGAGGATGGTGGAGGCTGGTTAGTGGGCCCAGTGTTCAAAATAGTATGTTTATTAACTTTCCAAAAGCCATTTTCCTGTTATTAAGCCATGCATTTCAAAAGAACATATTAGAAAAATATGACATCAGTGGTCCTTTAAAGGGACATTTTTTTTTTGGTTTTATATAAATGTTTTAGCTACGTTTAACTAATTTTACTTTTCATATACAGTTTACACTGTATGTAGAGCAGAGGGCTAGTATGAGTAGCACCAGGTCTAATGAAGTGATTGGGCCAAATTCGAGAGAACGTCCAGTGGTGGAGGTTTGCAAGGGAAAGAAAAGACTGCTGCTGCAAAGGTGGCCAAAGCAGTGCTCAGTTACACCCAGTAAAGGACAACATTATTTCAATTCAAATTCAAAGCAAGCCATTTAACAACACAGTGATCCAAGTCTATGCTTCAACCATTGATACTGAAGAGGCCGACATTGTACAATTCTACAAAGATATTCAGCACCTCATAGATATTACACAAAAAAAGATGTTACTATCGTCATAGAACATTGCAGTGCTAAAGTGGGGAATCAAAATATATCTGGCATTACTGGCAATTTTGGCCTTGGAGTACAAAATGTAGCAGGTTAGAGATCAGTAGAATTCTGTTAAGATAATTCTCTGGTCATAGCAAACACCCTCTTCCAACAGCCTCAGTGAAAACTCTACACATCGACATCACTGGGTGGTGTAGAAATCAGATTGACTATATATACTTTTGTAGCCAAAGATGAAGCTCTATACAGTTAACAAAAGCAAGACCTGGAGCACGCCAGCTCAGACCATGAGCTTCTTATTGCAAAGTTCAGAAACAAATTGAGGAAAAGCGAGGCTATTGTCAGACCAAGCAGGTACGAAATAAATAATATCCCTTGTAAATATGCAGTGGAGGTAAATAATAGATTTAAGGAACTAGACATGGTAGATAATTCCTTAAAAAATTTAAAAACAAAAGTTTGCAACATTGTGTAGGAAACTGCAACAACAAATATTCCCCTCAAAAAAAGAAAGGTAGTAGAGATAGGAGAAGACTTGCCCAACTGAATTAACAGTTCCAGAGGATAGCAAGAAGAGACAAGGAGACATTCTATATTAAGCAATGTAAAGAGATAGAAGAAAATAATAGAATGGGAAAGTCAAGAGATTATTTCAAGAAAATTGAGGATCTCAAAATAACCTTTATTCCAAAGTGGAAAGGATAAAAGACAACAATGGTAGGAACTTAAAAGAAGATAAAGAAGAGGTGGTGGGAATACACAGAAGATCTGTACAGGTAGGATGTATCTTAGCAGCATTGATGACCTCTATAGTTTGTTCAATGAGATGGAGCCAAACATCTTATCTTGGAGAGTGAAGTGAGATGGGCCCTAAGAAGTCTTGTTGATAACAAGGCTGCAGGAGTTGATGGAATCCTACCTGAACTACAAGAACATAATGTAAAAAGTGTTACCTGCATTATGCCAACAAATTTAGAAAACCCAAAAGTTGCCATTGGACTGGAAAAGGTCAGTCTAAACCCGATCCTAAAAAAAGGCTGTGCCAAAGAGTGCTCCAGTTATCAATTTAACGAGTCAGCAAGCAAATGCTTAAGATCCTACAAGCTCAGCTCCAATATTAAATGAACAGAATACTATCCAATGTACAAGCTGGGTATCACAGAGGAACTAGTTACTGGATAAGATGAGTTCCAGAAAGCATGTACTTTGGCTTCATAGACTATTCTAAAGCCTGTAACTGTGTGGATTACAATAAAATGTAGCACGTTGTTAAAGGGATGGGGGTTGCAGATCATCTTATCCACCTCCTGATGATTCTGTATGTGGATCAAGACGCCACTGTCAGAACCAAAAATGGAACAACCCAATGGTTCAAGATCATTCAATATACAACAAGGTTTATATTTTGTCACCTTATCTATTCAATCTATACACAGAATGCTTCACGAGTAAAGCCAGGCTGGATAAATCTAAAGCCAAAATTATTGTTGCTTGGAGAAATATCAGCAACTTCAGAGACACAGATAGTACTATTCAGATGAGTTCAAGTACAGTCTGTAACAGATTTTATTCTCCTGGGTTCCAAGTTTTCTGTAGATGGTGACTGCAGCTATAAAATTAAAAAGATATTTGCTTCTGGAGAAGAAAGCTTTGGTAAGTCTGGACAAAATTATGGTAAGTCTGGACAAGCTATTAAAAATACTGATATTACACTTTCAACTAAGGTCTATATAATTAGAATTATGTATAACCAATAGTAATAAAAGCATATGGGAGCTGCACCATAAAGAAGCATGAGCACCGTAGAAATGACACCTTTGAATTTTGGAGAAAACTGTTTAGAGTCCCTTGGGCTGCAAGAAGGTAAATCCATCCATACCAAAGGAAGTCAAAGTCGGAATAAATCAATCAGTTTTGCATTCTCCCCCTTTGTCCTTACATTCTCTCCTGCAGACTGCCATATTGGGGCCCCATTCTATACTAGCAGTGTAATTTGCGGTATATAATAAAATCGCCTGAAGGTTTCTTTTTTTCCCCCTACATGACACGTTTATTCTAATCTTTTCATTCACGATATTATGGCACTCGGCTCACATCCATAAATCTTGTCCAGTCATTTCCCCTACATTACGGATAAGACATCACTTCATGTACCAGAAAAGAAGCATGACATCATCACATATAATAGTTGTCAAACTGCGATTTGTCGTCACACTTGTGAGCCTTGCGAAGTGAGGCGAGCCGTTGAGGCATAGAAGCCTTCTGAGTTCGTAGGACTTAGGCAATGTATATATATGTGTATATATATATATATATATATATATATATATATGTGCGTGTATATATATATATATATATATATATATATGTGTGTGTGTATATGTGTGTATATATATATATATATATATATATATATATATATATATATACTAGAGAATTGCCTGTCAAAAAGTGACGGCAATGAAATTGTAAGGTAGCTAATGCTGTTTGGTGTATAATAATGAAATACATAATACATTAATAAATGAATTTACTTTACGTATTTTGAAGCATTGTGTTGAAGAGCTGCAAATCTGTTTTGATGTTGCTGCAGCATTAGTGGTGTGGAGCTGCTGTGTAAGCGTGATGAATGTGTGCAGTGTAATACTGTGCGTGCGCGAGACCAAACCGTTAGCGTAGTTGTGTACTTCCGCATTGTCGTAAAATGGCGGGCAATGTGTGGTATGCGTCTTAGCGGGATATCTGTAGATCTTTTGTGGTGTTTTGCAAGTTTCTTGTGGTGTTTTGCGTGTTTAGAGTGCTGTAGCCTCGTTTTCGTTTTGTTCGGCGGCCATTTTTTCTCTCGCTTAGAGAATTTTTTAGTGTCTAAATTCTTTTATTTTGAGTTAAATGAAGGTGTAAGTTGCTTTTTTGAGGTCCTGGATGCTCCCTCTTGCTGTAGGTAAGCTTTTTATGTATGTGCTGTGTGTATTTATTGTGTTTTTAACTTTTTCATGTTCACGAGTTGCGGCCGATTTTTGCGAGGTCGCGATGATTGGTAACGTGTCTTGTATGTTGTTTGCGTTGCGAGGTAAAGTTTGCGAGGGTCGAAGTTGGTGTGTCGTGTTGCCAGCAACTGATTCCCTTGATTTGCAAGCCTGAGCAGCGGTGCCGTTGCACATGCGAGCCTCACAAAGCGAGGTGAAGCAGCCGCGCAGCACTTAGGGTGCAAAGAGCGCCGAAGGCGTTCATTGTAGCCAGCGGCGCCGTCACACATGCGAGCCTTGCAAAGCCTCGCCACGCAAACATTCAGCACACAGAGTAGAAAGACACAGGGAAGGAAGACACAGGGAAGGGGGGAGATGCTGGAAAGAGACACATGGCATTCCCAAGCACTTAACTTGTAGGTTAACGAAACCTGCAATAAGCTGCCCGTAGAGTAGGCAAGAGGAAAGGATGAGCACCGCAAGTGGGAGAAGCTTGCAATGAGCGTCACAATAAACCTTGCAAAGCAGGAAAGTTGAAGTGCACGGGGGGGGGAGGCTCACGATGAGCACTGAAGGTGATCAGTGCAAAGCAGGAAACTTGAAATTGAAGTACACAGGGGGAGAGGCTCGCAATGACCGCCCGAGGGTGCTCAGAGGGCCAAAAGACTCACATTGTGTGGCAAACAGCATTGCCAGCCTTACAATTTTAATCTTGTTCTTTTTATAGTGAGTACACCCCTCACATTTTTGTAAATATTTTATTAGGGGAATCAACACAACATATTTCAGAAAACATATATGCACATATAGACATATGTGTCTATATGTTTGCTCTGGGCCTGCATGAGTGCTGCCGGCACTGGGGAGCTACAGTTCATTGAGGGAACCATGAATGCCAACATGTACTGTGACATACTGAAGCAGAGCATGATCCCCTCCCTTCAGAGACTGGGCTGCAGGGCAGATTTCCAACATGATAACAACCCCAAACACACCTCCAAGACGACCACTGCCTTGCTAAAGAAGCTGAAGGTAAAGGTGAGGCCAAGCATGTCTCCATAACTAAACCCTATTTAGCATCTGTGGGGCATCCTCAAATGGAAGGTGGGGGAGTGCAAGGTCTCTAACATCCACCATTTCTGTGATGTCATCATGGAGGATTGAAAGAGGACTCCAGTGGCAACCTGTGAAGCTCTGGTGAACTCCATGCCCATGAGGGTTAAGGCAGTGCTGGAAAATATTGGTGGCCACACAAAATATTGACACTTTGGGCCCACTTAGGGGTGTACTCACTTTTGTTGCCAATGGTTTAGACATTAATGGCTGAGTGTTGAGTTATTTTGAGGGGACAGCAAATTGACACTGTTATACAGGCTGTACACTGCTACAATGTAAAGTAGTAAGAGTGTAATTTCTTCAGTGTTGTCACATGAAAAGATATAATAAAATATTTACGAAAATGTGAAGGGTGTACTCACTTTTTTTGTGAGATACTGTATGTGTGTGTGTGGGTGTGTATATACAGTGGATATAAAAAGTCTACACACCCCTGTTAAAATGTCAGGTTTTTGTGCTGTAAAAAAAAGACAAAGATAAATAATTTCAGAACTTTTTCCACCCATGTGACCTATAAATTGTACAACTCAATTGAAAAACAAACTGAAATCTTTTAGGTGGAGGGAAGAAAAAAAAAAAAAAGAAAAATAATGTGGTTGTATAAGTCTGCACACCCTCTTATAACTGGGGATGTAGCTGTGTTCAGAATTAAGCAATCACATCCCAAATCGTGTTAAATAGGAGTGAGCATACACCTACCATCATTTAAAGTGCCTTTTAATAACCCCAAATAAAGTTCTATTTTAATATTTTTTCTTCCCTCTACCTAAAAGATTTCAGTTTGTTTTTCAATTGAGTTGTACAGTTTATAGGTCACATTAAAGGTGGAAAAAGTTCTGAAATTATTTATCTTTGTCTCATTTTTTTACAGCACAGAAACCTGACATTTTAACAGGGGTGTGTAGACTTTTTATATCCACTGTATGTATGTATGTATGTGTGTGTATATATGTATGTATATATATATATATATATATATATATATATATATATATATATATATATATATATATATATATATATATAGTAAATTGTTCATTTGAGTTCACGTTTGACCATGTAAAGTAAGTTAAAAAAACATATTTCCTTCTCAGAATTCCAAGAAAAACAGTTATCGCTCAGCATTCTGGGTACCTGGTGAACAGACATGCAAATATGCCCACAAATGTGAACTCTTTATACCAATACCATTTCAAACATGTGGGCATGTGTTTCTAGTCCACTTGGTTTCCTGATATGTATTAACCCCTTCATTAATCGGTTGTGTGTTACCCTGGATGTCGTATAATGTAATGGACATAATAATAAACTATTATATGTTTTAATTACACATATGTTTATATAGGACTGTTATAATATTATAAATAATTTTTTGGTGATGTACTGTCTCTTTATCTGCTGCTCCAGGACTCAACAATGGTTATAAAACCATTTGCGAGTGGTGTTTTAATACCTATAATATTTCTTTCCAATATTTGATGTTACGACACTGCCCTATTTTGCTTGTGATCGATTAAATCTTATTAGCATAGGGTTTCGGTGTAATCGTAATCTTTTACAAATGCAAAAATCAATGGAAATGTATGCTGTAATTTTCGGCTTAATCTTGCCGCAGTCACTTGTAGTATGTCTCTTGCTATGTTTCCAGGATGGGTGAATACAATAGTTAGGTAGTTTTACTTTGCCCTTAAACAAATTAAAGTATTATGCTGATAGAAGCTTAAAAAACTAAACTGGCAGGTTTTTACATTTACACAGACACTTTTTACGTTTTATACCAACAATGTGTTATTATAAATGAAGACATAAAATTATTGTTATTTCAAATCCTCTTAGTTTAATGTATTTAGCAGTATCTAACACACAGCATGCTACTGTCTGCTTGCTGGCAAACAGCATAATTCTAGTGTGAATCCCCAAGATCATTATTCGAAACATTTATCTAAAGCTTCTATTAAAAATGATATGCCATTGATATGAAGTTGTAGTTGTTCAGTCCTTCTGTCATGTTCGTCTCGCAGTGACCATATGGACCGCTGGATACTAGGCACATCTATTTTTGTGTTTATCCATAAAGGTTTTCGTGGCAAATTTTCTGACCTCTCTGCTATGACCTGTCCATCTTGGGTGACATGGTATAGCTTGGAGCTTCCTTGAGATACACAAGCCCCTTCACCATGACACGCTAGTAATACAGAAGTGGATTGATTGAAGTATGTTTCTGTATAATGGCGATAAAAGATCTTTGTTATGCACTTGGGAATTTAGGATAGATTTTCCATCCTTCGGATGTTTACAAATAAATGAAAGATAATGAACCTGCAGAGTATACAAAAAATATATATCTTTGATGGGTACTTCAAAGAAAAACCTCTGAAATTTATATACAAACAATTAAACATGTCAAAGCAATTTAGATATTTTCATTCCATCTGATTTTTATTTTAGTTGGAATACTATAATTAAATTGTATTATTTTGAAAAGTGAATTAACACTAAACAAGGTACCGTAAAGCTTTTCAGGTTAAGTTCAGAAAATAACTACTCACTTATTGTTTACAATTCACACTATTAAGATTTCAGCTAAACATTTTGTAAATACTGGTTAGTGACTTGTTTTCATGTCTCAGGATGTCTGCAATTAAATGTTTTCTGAAAGCACAAATTGTGCAGAGAAGACTACCATATGATTCATTTGAATAATGACTGAAAATTCACTGTATTTAACAATGATGTACATATAAGTACCAAGTGACAAAAAAGGCTTAACACGCCACCTTTTAGTTTTAGTATTCAAAAAACCCTCTCCTCAGTGTTGTATACATTGTCTCGCTGGGGCAGATATTGCAATTTTAGCTACCGATACTGAATTCTATACTGAGTAAAGGAACCATTTACCTCACTGTAAGGGCTCTTCATGGTGTGAAAGAGCACAACATTGTATGTTAAAATGATTTATTTTAAAAAAATACACTAATAACAGATAGAAAATCGGAAGTTTTAAATCTCTATTTACATACACGTTAACCAATAGCTTTCCTGTTTAGGTGAGTCCAGTATTCCATGCCTGCGCAGATAAATGTGGTAATGGTTACATTTTTGCAAGAAGCAGCACCAAGCACTTAATGAGCATAGATAACTGAGTGTTGACCCCAATGCATTGGTCTGCTTTCCTTAAAGTCCAGAGAGACAAGAGAGCAGGAACTTGAAATTCTACCCTTGAGGGAAAATAGAACATACACATATAAGCAGTATGCCAAAAGACTTGCCATTGACTTGAATAGAGCACACACCCCAGCAACCTGATTGTTTGCACTGTGGGCAGTCAATCATACTTGTAAACACAGATTTTATTTGATTTGATTTCACAGTGAAAAATTCACATATTTCAAAAATTCAAAAAGTATTTACATAGTTACATACTAATTGAGGTTGAAAAAATACTTTTAGTTAAACCTTTTTAGATATCCTCTGGTCTGTAATATGCAGATTAATTGTTAATTGATCCAAAGGAAGGCAAAAATCCAAGTTAAACTTTGCCAATTGTGTCAAAAGAAAAAAAAAATCATTCCTGACCCCAGATACCTGTGATC
This sequence comes from Discoglossus pictus, assembly GCA_027410445.1. Taxonomy (NCBI): domain Eukaryota; kingdom Metazoa; phylum Chordata; class Amphibia; order Anura; family Alytidae; genus Discoglossus; species Discoglossus pictus. Next base: position 60,138,963 of record CM050175.1, on the reverse strand, counting down.
GGATTCATCCCTGGATCAATGCTCCCTCTCTAATTATCTAGGATAGCCCTTAATCCATTTGGAGGGAAAGTACATCACTTTCTAATTTAATTACCTTGCACAACTTCGTGTCATGAGCAAAAATGGAGACAATACTTTCCAATCCTACTTCTGAGTAATTGATAAATATATTAAAAAGTAGAGGACCTAATACTGAACCCTGAGGAACCCCACTCACCACATTAGTCCAATCTGAGTATGTTCCATTTACAACAACCCTTTGCTTCCTGTCTTTTAGCCAGCTCTCAATCCATGAGCAGATATTTACTGCAATTCCTGTTTCTCTTCGTTTACTCAATAGTCTCCAATGTGGCACTGTATCAAAAGCCTTTGCAAAATCCAAAAATACTACATCGACTGAGTTGCCTTGATCCCAGTTCCTACTAACTTCTTCATAGAAACGAATTAGGTTTGTTTGACATGACCTATCCTTCAAAAATCCTTGTTGTCTCCTACTTATAATCTTGTTTTAAATAGAAATATTCTTGTATATTATCCCTTATTAACTAACCTAAAAAGTTTTCCCACTACAGAAGAGGCTTACAGGTCTAGATTTTTCTGGATTTGTTCTTGTTCCCTTTTTAAATATAGGTATCACCTTGCCTTTCTCCAGTCATCTGGTAGAGACCCTGTGTTTAGTGAATCTTGAAAAATTAGATATAATGGTTTTCCTATTACAGAGCCCAGTCCCCTCAGTACCCTTGGATCTATTCCATCAGGACCTGGGTCTTTATCAACATTTATTTTTTCCAACGTCTTTTGGATTTCTTCCTTCGTTAACCAATTATTAGGTGAAAGTAGTGTAGCCCCATGTTGCAGTGTCCCAACCACTGGTACCTCCCTTGTGTATACAGAAGAAAAGAACCTATTTAGCTCATCGGCCTTTTCCTGGTCACTAATTGTCAGACGGCCTGTTAAAAAATAAATTATGGTTAGTCCTACTCTCCTTTGCAACTAACTTTTCATTTTCGATTTTAGTCAGTCTAATAGCCCTTTTGCAAACCTTGTTAACTTCCTTGTACTCACGTAAAGCAGTCTCTGTCCCCTCTTGTTTGTATAATTGAAATGCCTGTTTTTAATCCTAATCTTCATCTTTAAATCATTATTAATCCACATGGGTTGTGATTTACGTATTCTACTTTTATTTCCACATGGTATATGGTGATAAGTATGTATATGTAGAAAGGGTTCGAGCATTGTCCATTTAAGTTCAGTATTTTTACCTGTCAGTTCTTTGTCCCAGTCTATACGTTGTATTGCTGCCCTTAGACCGTTCAAATCAACTCTTTTAAAATTGACAGTTTTTTTGTCCGCTTACAGTTATGTTTTTTTTAATTTAATCTCAAATGAGACTGTGTTGTGATCACTATTTCCCAAAGGTTGCACTATTTCAACATTTGATACTATATCAATATTATTTGTGATGACTAAATCTAAGATAGCTTCATTTCTTACATAGTAGTTACATAGTAATTAAGGTTGAAAAAAGACTTTCAGTCCATCAAGTTCAACCTGTTACGATCTCCTCTGATCTGCAATATGCGGATTAGTTATTAATTAAATTATTGATTAAATAATTATTAATAGTATAGTATTGGAGGATGAATAAAGAGTTAGTACATCAAGTTCAACCTTTTTAGATCTCTATTGATCTTTTTAATGTGGACTATTTATTATTATTGTTAATTGTTAATTGATCCAGAGGAAGGCAAACAGAAAAAAAAAAAACATTGAAACTTTGCCAATTGTCTCATAAGGGGGAAAAAAAAGCAAAATTCCTTCCTGACCCCAGAAACTGGCGATCAAATTTCTCCCTGGATCAATATTCCTTGCTAGTTATCTAGGATAGCCTTGAATGCCCTCTTTATTCAAAAATATATCTAACCCCTTTTTGAAGTTGTCTATCGAATTCGCTGTCACCACCTCCTTTGGTAGAGAATTCCACAGTTTAACCACCCTAACTGTGAAGAACCCTTTTCTTTGTTTAAGGTGAAATCTTTTTTCCTCTAACCTCAAAGGATGTCCTCTTGTCAGTTGATAATCACTTGCTACAAAAAGTTCACTTGACAAAGCCTTATATTGACCCTGGATGTATTTATATAACGTAATCATATCTCCTCTTAGACGCCTTTTTTCTAGCTAAAATAAGTTTAATTTTGTTAGTCTTTCTTCATAACTTAGCCCCTCCATTCCCCTTATTAGTTTTGTAGTCCTTCTCTGTACTTTTTCCAGCTCTAAAATGTCTTTTTTATGAGGTGGTGCCCAAAATTGTACTCCATATTCCAAATGAGGGCGTACTAGAGATTTGTATAGTGGCAGAATTATATCTTCTTCCCTGGCTTCTATACCCTTCCTAATACATGCTAATATTTTATTTGCCTTTGCAGCTGCTGCTTGCCATTGAGCACTGTTACCTAGGTGGTTGTCCACAAGTACTCCCAAATCCCTTTCAATATCTGATACCCCTAGATTTGCTCCATTAAGATTATAGATTGCTTGGCTATTGTTCCTTCCCAGATGCATAACCTTACATTTATTTGTATTAAATCTCATCTGCCATTTAGCCGCCCATTTCTCTAATTTATGCAAATCCTTTTGTAGGGAAAGTACATCATTATCTGATTTTATTACCTTGCACAACTTGGTGTCATCAGCAAAAATGGAGACACTACATTCGAGTCCTACCTCAACGTCATTAATAAATATGTTATAAAGGAGAGGACCTAATACTGAACCTTGAGGAACCCCACTTACCACATTAGACCAATCGGAGTATGTTCCATTTACAACCACCCTTTGCTTCCTGTCTTTTAGCCAGCTCTCGATCCATGAGCAGATATTTACTGCAATTCCTGTATCCCTTAGTTTGCTCACTAGTCTTCCATGTGGCACTGTATCAAATGCCTTTGAAAAATCTAAAAAGACTACATCCACTGAGTTGCCCTGATCCAAGTTCCTACTAACCTCCTCATAAAAACTAATTAGATTGGTCTGACACGACCTTTCCTTCATAAATCCATGTTTACTGCTACCTATGATCCTGTTCAAATAGACATATTCTTGTATTCTGTCCCTTATTAACCCTTCTGAAAGCTTCCCAACTACAGAAGTGAGGCTCACTGGTCTATAATTCCCCGGATTTGCTCTAGATCCCTTCTTAAATATAGGTATCACCTCTGCTTTTCTCCAGTCATCTGGTAGAGACCCTGTAGTGAGTGAGTCTTGAAAGATTAGATATAATGGTTTGGCTATTACAGAACCCAGCTCCCTCAGTACCCTTGGATGTATTACATCAGGACCTGGGGCTTTATTAACATTTATTTTCTCCAACCTCTTTTGTATTTCTTCCTGCGTTAACCAATTATTTAGTAAAGGTAGTGTAGCCCCATTATGTTGCGGTGTCCCAACCACTGGTACCTCCCTTGTGTAAACCGACGAAAAGAACCTATTTAGCTCATCTGCCTTTTCCTGGTCACTAATTATCAGATGGCCTGTGTCACATTGTAATGGTCCTATCGATTCCTTACTGGCCTTCTTCCCATTAATATATTTAAAAAATATTTTAGGGTTAGTCTTACTTTCCATTGCAACTGACTTCTCATTTTCTATTTTAGCCAGTCTAATAGCCCTTTTGCAAGACTTGTTGATTTCCTTATAGTCACATAAAGCTGCCTCTGTTCCCTCCTTCTTATATAATTTAAATGCATGTTTCTTTTTCCTCATCATGATCTTTAAGTAGTTGTTAAGCCACATGGGATGTGATTTACTCCTATTCATTTTATTTCCACATGGTACATGCTGATGAGTATGTTTATTTAGTAAGGATTTGAATGTTGTCCATTTATTTTCAGTATTCTTCCCTGTAAGTTCTTTGTCCCAGTCTATATGTTGTATTGCTGCCCGTAGCCCATTAAAGTTAGCCCTTTTAAAATTTAGAGTTTTTGTTGGCCCCTTACAACTCTGTTTTTTGTATTCAATCTCAAATGAGACTGTGTTGTGATCACTGTTCCCCAAGGGTTCCCGTATTTTTACATTTGATATTATATCAATATTACTTGTGATGACTAAATCCAAGATGGCCCCATTTCTAGTAGGTTATTGTATTACCTGGGCCAGATAATGATCCCTGAGTGTACTCAAGAACCTGCTCCCCTTAGCTGAGCTGCTGGTCTCGTTTATCCAGTTTATATCAGGGTAATTAAAGTCTCCCATTATTAGAACTTGCCCATGCTTGGCTGCATTCCAATCTGTAACAATAATTGTATTTCCTCACTTTCAGCTATATTTTGGGGTTTATAGCATACTCCCATTAATATGCGTTTCGAATTAGCTCCTCCACTATTTAGCTCAACCCGCAAGGATTCAATGATGCTGTTAGTGCCAGCATAAATATCTTCTCTGACTATAGGCTTAAATTCAGGCTTAACATAAAGACAGATCCCTACTCCTCTTTTACCATTTCCCCTATCTTTCCTAAATAGGTTATAACCATCCAGATTAACAGTCATCCCACCATGTTTCCGTAATGCCTATTAGCCCCATTTTTCTTGTACTGCTAATATTTCTAGCTTATCCATTTTCCCAGGCAAACTTCTTGCGTTAGCAATCATACACTTTTTATGTTGCTATGGCTCTGCTGTTGTGAAGTGCCTGCCACTGTATTTGAGGCCCCTATTAATACCTCCCTACTTTCTATTGTAACCCTCCCCCCTTCTCCTCCCCCATGGGTAACTAATTCATCCCTTTCCCTCTCTACCCTATTTACCCCAATACTTTTATATAGTCCCTCCCCCCCACCTACAAGTTTAAAAACTCCCCCAGCCGTTCTACCATCCTATCCCCTAGCACAAAACCGCCCTCATCATTAAGGTGCAATCCATCCCTGCTATAGAGATTGTACCCAAGTTAGAAGTCAGCCCAGTACTCTAAAAACCCAAAACCCTCTGCACTGCACCACTTTTTTAGCCACGCATTAACCTCCCTAAGCTCCTTCTGCCTCCCTGGGCTAGCACGTGGCACTGGTAGTATCTCAGAAAATACTACCTTGGAGGTCCTTGCTTTAAGTTTATTCCCTAATTCTCTAAAATCATTCTTTAGGACGCTCCATCTTCCACTAACTTTGTCATTGGTACCAATGTGTACCAAGATCGCCGGTTCATTACCAGTCCCTCCCAATAATTTATCCACCCGATCCACAACATGCCGAACCCGAGCACCCGGGAGAAAGCAAACTGTTCGATTGCTGGGATCTGGGTGACAAATTACCCTGTCTACCTTCCTAATAATAGAGTCCCCTACCACCAAAACATGTCTGTTGCTCTGCCTATTCTGCCCTCCCTCTCCTCCAGTAGAACTGTTCTCCCGGCTGTTAGAGGGAACAGCTCTATCTGGCATTGCCATTCCTGAATGGACATCCCCAACAGTTTCACTCAATCTGGCAAATCTGTTGGTGTTTGCCAACTCAGAACTGGCCTGCCTCCTCCTGTTCCCCCTGATTCCCCTTCTAACTGTAACCCAGCTACCTCCCTGGCCATCCTCACTAGCCCCAGCTCCTCCCTCCATACTAGGCCCAGCTAAACTGTGCTCCGTGAGCACCAACTCCCTTTCCAGTGGAGCAATATCACTAAGTGCTGCAATTCTCCTCTCCAGATCTTCAGTTTTAGCTACCAAAGAGGCAACATGCTCACACCTGTCACAGAGGTATGAACCCTGGGTTATCTGTTCCAGTAGTGCATACATTTGGCGGGATGTACACTGAGTAAGGTTTCCACTGGACTGACTCATGATTATCAGTTACAAAAATACAGTGAGAAAACAGAAAACAACAAAATACACACAGATATAACTTACACAGGCCAAGCCACACCCACTCTCACCTGTACTCTGATTAATGCAACAGACAGAAAACTGTGCACTGACTTAGAGCGGATTCAAACCAGACCTCACACAAATGCACCCAGATATAAATATACAGACCAAGCCACACCCACTCTCACCTGTACACTGATTAATGCAACAGACAGAAAACTGTGCACTGACTTAGAGCAGATTCAAACCAGAGCAGATTCTAGTAGGCTCTTGTTTAGCCTGAGCCAGATAATGATCCCTGAGTGTACTCAAGAACCTGCTCCCTTTAGCTGAACTGCTGGTCTCATTTATCCAGTTTATTTGATTACATAGTTCGTACAGGAACTTCTATAAAGCTCATATACAGTTATGGGCATGGGGCCCTATTCTATTACCCAGCTCGTACATTTATACACACTTAAAATCACTTTTAAAATGGCCACGTATTCTATTAGCTACTAGCATTCCGATTACAAGTCAAACAAACAATACGCGCGAGCCAAAGGTGCAACTTGGGGCTTACATCCAAGATAGCCTCATTTCTAGTAGGTTCTTGTATAAACTGGGCCACATAATTATCTCTCAGTGTATTTAAGAACCTGCTCCTCTTAGCTGAACTTCTGGTCTCATTCATCCAGTTTATTTCAGGGTAATTAAAATATCCCATTATTTCAACTTGACCATGCTTAGCTGCATTTTCATGCTATAACAATAATTGCAGTTCCACACTTTCAATTATTTTTGGGTGTTTATAACATATTCCTACCAATATTGTTTTAGAATTCGCTGTTCCGCTATTTCTACTCTACCCACAAACATTCAACATTACTGCCAGTACCACCATAAATCTCTTTTCTGACTACAGTAGACTCTCAGTTAACCAAAACTCAAGCAACCAGAACTCTCAAGCAACCAGATTTTTTAAAAATAATGTACTTTAAATAAAATTTACATTTGACAGGGTTGACCATATGCCAGGAGCCAGGTTGTCATGCCACAAAATGCTTACAGGCACCTAGATTGCATCCACTGTACTTCTCTGCAATTCAGTTTTACCTGGAAGCAGAAAGGCATGAGTGACTGAGCCAGGGCAGTGTTGGCGTTTTACAAATACACTTAGAGCATCCTATGTGCGGCTTATCTAGGCCTCTTTTATTAGTCTCTTTTATTAACTCTCAAGCAACCATAAACTACATTTATCTGGCATCTACCAATCCCTGTGGGTGCCGGATAACTGAGAGTCTACTGTATAGGCTTAACTTCAAGTTTTGAAGTGCCTTCCACTGTACTTGAGTTACCTAGCAATTCCTCCCTATTGACTATATAAACCCTCCCCCCATCTAATGCGTTCCTTACCCCCTCTACACTTTCTGCCCCATTACTTCTATCTAGTCCCTCCCCCCACCTACTAGTTTAAAAACTCCCCCAGCCGTTCTACCATCCTATCCCGTAGCACACAAGCTCCCTCATCATTAAGGTGCAATCCATCCCTGCTATAGAGATTGTACCCAAGTGAGAAGTCAGCCCAGTGCTCTAAAAACCCAAACTCCTCCTTAGTGCACCACATTTTTAGCCACACATTAACCTCCCGAAGCTCCTTCTGTCTCCCTGGGCGAGCACGTGGCACAGGTAGTATCTCAGAAAATACTACCTTGGTGGTCCTTGCCTTTAGCTTATCACCTAGTTCTATAAAATCATTATTGAGGACAATTAACTTTAACATTGGTACCAATATGTACCAAGACCACGGGTTAATTTCCAGCCACTCCCAATAATTTATCTACCTGATCCACTACATGCCAAACCCTAGCACCTGGGAGACCGCAAACTAATAATAGTCCCCTACCACCTAAACCTTTCTCTTGCCCAGCCTATGCTGCCTTCCCACTCCTCCAGCAGAACTGTTCTCTCGGCTTTTAGAGGGAACAGCTCTGTCTGGCATTGCCATTCCTGAAAGGACATCCCCAGCAGTTTCACTCAAGCTGGCAAATCTGTTGGTGCATAAGGTGTATGCTTGCTAATGCCAGAAGCTTGCCAGGAAAAATGTGAGAGTTAGAATTGTTAAAGGTTAATGAGAAATTGGATTTAATAGGCATTACTGAAACATGGTAGGATGACTCTCATGACTGGACTGTTAATCTGGATGGTTATAACCTATTTAGTAAAGATAGGGGCAATAGTAAAAGGGGAAAAGGGATTTGTCTGTATGTTAAGCCTGAATTTAAGCTTATAGTCAGAGAAGATATTTATGCTGGAACTAGTGATAATATTGAATGTTTGTGGGTAGAGTTAAATAGCAGAGCAGCAAATTCTAAAAGAACATTGATAGGTGTATGTTATAAACCCCAAAATATAATTGAAAGGGAGGAAATGCAATTATTATTACAGATTGGAAATTCTGCTAAGCATGGAAAAGTTCTAATAATGGGAGATTTTAACTACCCTGAAATAAACTGGATAAGTAAAACCAGCAGTACAGGTAAAGGGAGCAGGTTATTGAATGCATTCAGTGATCATTATATGGCCCAGGTTATAGAAGAGCCTACTAGAAATGAAGCTATCTTGGATTCAGTCATCACAAATAATATTGATATGGTATCAAATGTTGAAATAGGACAACCTTTGGGAAACAGCGATCACAACACAGTCTCATTTGAGATTGAATTAAAAAACAAAACTGTAAGGGACCAACAAAAACTCCTAATTTTAAAAGGGCAGATTTTAAAAGTCTAAGGACCGCAATACAACGTATAGATTGGGAAAAAAAGAACTGGCAGGTAAAATTATTGAATATAAATGGACAACATTTAAATCCTTGGGAAGAATGTCAGGAAGGAAGCTATAGGGGCATTACAATATAAAACAGGCAATCTGACAATTAGTCACCAGAAAAAGGCAGCTGAGCTAAATAGGTTCTTTTCTTCTGTATACACAATTGAGGTACCAGTATTTGGGACACTGCAACATAATGGGGCTACACTACCTTCACCAAATAATTGGTTAACGAAGGAAGAAATCAAAAAGTGGTTGAAAGCAATAAATGTTAATAAAGCCTGAGAGAACTGGGTTCTGAATTTAGACCTGTAAGCCTCACTTCTGTTGTGGGAAAGCTTTTAAAAGGGTTAAAAAAGGAACAATATACAATAATATGTCTATTCCAACAGGATTATACATAGGAGTCAACATTGATTTATAAGGGATAGGTCATGTCAAACAAATCTAATTAGTTTCTATGAGGAGGTTAGTAGGAATTTGGATCAAGGCAACTCAGTGGATGTAATCTTTTTAGATTTTGCAATGGCTTTTGATACAGTGCCACAAGGAAGACTATTGTGCAAACTAAGGGATACAGGAATTGCAGTAAATATCTGCTCATGGATCGAGAGCTGGCTAAAAGACAGGAAGCAAAGGGTTGTTATAAATGGAACATACTCAGAGTGGGCTAATGTGGTAAGTGGGGTTCCTCAGTGTTCAGTATTAGGTGCTCTCCTTTTTAACATATTTATTAATGACGTAGAAGTAGGACTCGAAAGTATTGACTCAATTTTTACTGATGACACAAGGTTGTGCAAGTTAATTAAATAAAACAAATGATGTACTTTCCCTCCAAAAAGATTTGCATAAATAATAGAAATGGACAGTTACATGGCAAATGAGATCTAATCTGAATAAATGTATGGTTATGCATCTTTGAAGGAAAAATAGCCATGCAATTTATAAACTTAATGAAGCAAATATAAGGGTATCAGATATTGAAAGAGATTTGGGAGTTCTTGTGGACAATCACCTTGGTAACAGTGTGCAATGCCAAACCGCATCTGTAAAGACAAATAACATATTAGCATGTATTAAGAAGGGTATGGAAGTAAGGGAAGCAAATATAATTCTGCAACTATTAAAATCCCTAGTACGCCCTCATTTGGAATATGGAGTACAATTTTGGGCACCACTTGATAAAAAGGACATTTTAGAGCTGGAAAAGTTACAGAGGAGGGCAACAAAACTAATAAGGGGAATGGAGGGGCTAAGTTATTAAGAAAGACTAACCAAATTAAACTTATTTTTTCTAGACAAAGGCGTCTAAGAGGGGATATGATTACCTTATATAAATACATCCAGGTTCAGTATAAAGATTTGTCATGGGAGCTTTTTGTGCCAAGAGGTTTTCAACTGACAAGAGGACATCCTTTGAGGTAAGAAGTAAAAAGATTCCACCTTAAAGAAAGAAAAGGGTTCTTTACAGTAAGGGTGGTTAACCTGTGGAATTCTCTACCAAGAGAGGTGGTGACAGCACATTCAATATTTAACTTAAAAAATGGATTGGATATATTTTTAAATAAAAAGGGCATTCAGGGTTATCCTGATTCATTAGAGAGGGAGTATTGATCCAGGGAGAAATCCAATTGCCAGTATCTGTGGTCAGGAAGGAATTTTTTCTTTTCCTTTGAGACAATTGGCTAAGTCTCACTTGTTTTGTTTTTTTCTGTTTGCCTTGCTTTGGATTAATTAATAATTACAAATAAAATAAAAAATAAATAATTAAATTATTGATTAATAATGAATTAACAACTAATTAATTAATATTTAATCCGCATATTGCAGATCAGAGGAGATATTAAAAGGTTGAACTTGATGTACTGAAAGTCTTTTTTCAACCTTAATTACTATGTAACTATTTAACTATGTAATATCAAAGCCTGGGGAAATGTGTTGCACTTCCTACTACAGCTTTAAAACAAAAACAGTTTTCGGGTATTTTTTCTTCCAACCTTATATTAAGGTTATAACATAAGCACTGGGTTAGGGAATGGTGTTGTGGTTACCCTCATTAAAAAAAATGTTGATCTGAATGACTTTTCAGCAGATTTTTACTATATAAAATAGCACATCTAACCTCCTGCAAGTGAGTGAATGAGATGCAGCAGGCAGCCATGGAAAACCATAATGGATTCACAGGAAAGCTGCCCAGAGAAGTGTATAGATGAGCATGTTCTGTAAGAATTCTGAACTACTTTATTTAACCCCAGGAACACAGACCGAGAGAATCAATCAACTGGAGAACAAGACGCTGCTAATGAAAATTAGGACAATCTGTTTAAAATTCAGTGCCCATTTGTCATACTCAGTTTATTCACAGCACAGCCATCACTTCTCTTGCAACCTTTGCATTGTGTGTAACACTACGCAGGAGAATTCTAAGATGCATAGGATAGACATCTGAAGTGACAGTGCACCATATTTAGTTCTTTTTCACTGTGCCATATTTTCGGAAACCTATTTTCTTTCTATCCCTTTTTGTCATTGTAGGCAGTGAAGATAAGCTCCATCCCGCTACATGTAGGGCACAGATCACTGACCATTAACTTACTTACTTACAAAAGCATTAATTTCACATTTGTTTGCTTCCCTAAAGTCCCTTCAGGACCTAATATTAATTTTGACTTTAGGTTAGTTAAATCTCCTTTCTTTTGGTTTATTTGCTTATTGAGTATCTTAATGAAGCTGGAATACTAGAAACTGCTTGAAGTAAAGCTTCTCATGCATACTACTGTGGCAAAGATCAATCAAAATGATCGGTAAACTTCTCCAGCTCTGGCATCTAGTAAAAGTTTAAAGTCTCTTGAGATGGGACTTTACGTGCATGTCCATTATTCAGCATCTGGTGAATTAAACTTAAAGCAACCTTGCAGTCTTTTTATGTAAACTGAAAGCTGAAAGTACCTATGATCTGTAATGTCTACCAACATGGATAGATGTGTTTAGTTAATGATCCATCCTGTATGAGGTCACTGTATTCCAGATTAAAAAGCCAACTCTGAGATTATCTCTGTAATACTCTATGTAACTTTGGAGCTCTGGATGTTTATGTTTATTTTTATATGGTGATAACATTATTGTTTACATTTGAAGAGTGTACAATCTACTCTTATTTGAAAAATAACTGTAGATTGTAGGGCCAAGTTGCATTGGAGTAACCATCCATTGCACCCAAGCAGTCTGTTGAGTCAACACAAGGATCTAAGGTATCACTGTAAAAACCACACTCCATAGAGCACACACTAATGTAAGGTACGCCTCTGAGAAATGTGTGTCACTAAATACCACAAGGGATATATGAGAGCTAAGGCTCAATATTTACATTTGAAGTACATTTGTAGTATATAAAAATGTAACCTTTAATAAGTTTCCTTAATACCCCAAAGAAAAGAAAAAAAGGAATTTATAAGGGAAATAAAATTACATTTATATACATTGATTCTTTTCACTGCCACCAATAGTAATCTTCCCACAATTTATTAATGCTTGGTTGGAAAGGAACTCTTAAATTCCCTAGCAATAACTTAGCTAGATAAGTTGAATTGGAATAGCCTAATAATCATCCTTCTCTTACATAATCTAATACTCTAATGACCCCCTTGGCTTAGCCTTTTGAGGGGTGCCCAATTTCTTTAACTTAAACTTGAAACTAAGTGTATCTATTTTTAGAAATACAATTCTGTGTTATTGATTGACTCAAAAAGTTAAATTGTAATACACAATACAAATTTACTCCAAATGCAAATATAGTCTTACACTGTTTTGGACAGTAACTAGGGATAATTATTTAATAAGGAATGCACACTTTGTGCATATTTTAGGTGTTGGCTGCATTATTTGAAATGATGTTAAAAATGATGTTTAACATTGAAAATGTATACACTTGGCCATAACAATATCCCATCCAAATTAACTGAAGATTAGTGACAGGATAATAAGTAGGAGTCAACATGGATTTATGAGAGATCGGTCATGTCAAACAAATCTAATTAGTTTCTATGAGGAGGTTAGTAGCAACCTGGATCAAGGCCACTCAGTGGATGTAGTCTTTTTGGTTTTTGCAAAGGCTTTTGATACAGTGCCACATGGGAGACTATTGTGCAAACTAAGAGATACAGGAGTTGCAGTAAATATCTGCTCATGGATTGAGAGCTGGCTAAAAGACAGCTGGCTAAAAGACAGGAAGCAAAGGGTTGTTGTAAATGGAACATACTCCGATTGGACTAATGTGGTAAGTGGGGTTCCTCAGGCATCTGTATTAGGTCCTCTCCTTTTTAACATATTTATTAATGACTTAGTGGTAGGATTGCAGTGTGGTGTCTCCATTTTCGCTGATGACACGAAGTTGTGCAAGGTAATTAAATCAGATAGTGATGTGCTTTACCTCCAAAGGGATTTACATAAAATTGAGGAATGGGCATCTAAATGGCAGATGAGATTTAATACGAATAAATGTAAATTTATTCATCTGGGAAGGAAAAATAGCCATGCAATTTATAATCTTAATGGAGCAAATCTAGGTGTATCAGATATTGAAAGGGATTTGGGAGTGCTTGTGGACAACCATCTAGGTAACAGTGCTCAAAGCCAAGCAGCAGCTGCAAAGGCAAATAAAATATTAGCATGTATTCAGAAGGGTATAGAAGCCAGGGAAGCAAATATAATTCTGCCACTTTACAAATCTCTAGTACGCCCTCATTTGGAATATGGAGTACAATTTTGGGCACCACTTCATAAAAAGGACATTTTAGAGCTGGAAAAGGTACAGAGGAGGGCAACAAAACTAATAAGGGGAATGGAGAGGCTAAGTTATGAAGAAAGACTAACCAAATTAAACTTATTTTCTCTAGAAAAAAGGCATCTAAGAGGAGACATGATTACTTTATATAAATACATCCAGGGTCAGTATAAAGATTTGTCAAGGGAGCTTTTTGTGCCAAGAGGTTTTCAACTGACAAGAGGACATCCCTTGAGGTTAGAAGTAAAAAGATTTCACCTTAAAGAAAGAAAAGGGTTCTTCACAGTAAGGGTGGTTAATCTGTGGAATTCTCTACCAGAGGAGGTGGTGACAGCGGATTCGATAGATAACTTTAAAAGGGGACTGGATTTATTTCTAATTAAAAAGGGAATTTAGGGTTATCATGGATAATTAGAGAGGCAGTATTGATCCAGGGAGAAGTCCGGTCGCCGGTGTCCGGGATCAGGAGGGAATTGATTATTTTTTTTATTTTTATGTACAACTAATTAATTCATAGTTAATCTGCATATTGCAGATCAGAGGAGATTGTAAAAGGTTGAACTTGATGGACTGAAAGTCTTTTTTCAACCTTAAATACTATGTAACTATGACATGCAAACATATGATTACAGTAGTCAAATGCATGAAAGGATGGGTGTACAGGAAGATCATCTACCTATAAATATATTATTGTTACATAAATGTTATGTTTGTTGATGTCTCAAAACCTTAACCATTGAAAACATGGAAACTGTGATAACGGTATAATAAAACTTTATTATATACACAGAGCAAAATCACAAATGTATAGGACTGTGCATTATTATCATGGGTGTGGTGTAGGTAGATCCCATGATACAGTACTGTGCTAAATACCATAACTATAACAATATACCAGCTTACCATTAGGTCATGATAAATCATTAGCTATGACCATTAATAATGATGTGTCATCTCACAATAAATGCTTAGCTGTGACCACAGTCGGTAGTCCAAGAATACTATCACCATCTCTATATGATATTTTTTAGCCACATTGATATCACATGCATCTGGTATACAGGTTATCACACTTTCAAGGATTCTTATGATACTATTTGATCTGAACACCTACCCGTTAATATGGAGTGGACACAAAGGTCAGCAGCCGTGATCGCTGTTACTTACATCAGACAAAAGTATCTGTTCTCATATTGATATTGATGCTGGCTTTGACTAACTTTTGCAACTTTGCAAGTCCCCCGCCATTGCTGCATTGGTCATGTATTCTAAAACAGGATTTATGTTTTAATTAATATTGTGTGAGCTACATTTTTAGGAGGGGATGTCATTGATGGAATTTCTGATAGCCACTGTGAATGTATTTTAAATGCTTTAGATTTTTAGCAGTGCTTGCAGATAAAGAAGATGCCTCATGCACATGAATTGTGTCTAAAATAAAAAAAAGATTAAAACAAAAATTAGGCCTTTAAAAAATGTAGGGACTCCAGCACATCTTCTCAGCGGCATTCCTCAGTGACCAACAATTGGTGAAATGTTAAACATAACCCTAAATATCCACAGAGAAGAGGATTGTGCATCATGTGATGGGAGGTAGCCATCTGCTTAAAAAATATCACCATCACATAGGCCATGATCCTCTACTCTGTAGCCAGGCTAGATTATGTTAACATTTAGACCAATAGATTGTCACTGAGGAGTGCTTTTGAGAAAATCAAAAAATATGTGCAGCTTCTACATCTTCCTCCACCTTGCCACATGGCCCCAAGTCCACATGGCCGCATGCATTCTCCCTAGTTTGGGGGGGGCCACATGTGGATTCCATCATCAGTTTGTGCTTTATCACATCCCTATAGATCCTCCGCAGGCTGCTGTCCATAGAGGCATGTCTGCAGGAGACACTGATCTGAAGTCCCTGCATAGCGTCCACTTGCTCCAGTATCCTGATCAGCATCTCCCCAATGGCTGCCTCCAATGGTGGTCCTGGAGATGGAAGTGTGCTGAGGCTGGCATGGCTGGGTGAGGAGGCATTGGTGGCCCAGTGGAGAGGAACTGGGGCCCGACTGGAATCCGTGGTGTTGGTGGGCCTGGTGGAAGAGAGAAATTACCTTTGCTCAGTCCAGTAGGAAGTTGCTCGGGTGGTGAGTCAATTTGTTAGAGGGGGCCAGTGGAGTCCAATGCCATGTTTATATTTCTGATGTAAAAAAAAAATGTGTTTTATGTGTATTTATTATATGTTAGGGTATAGGGTGGAGGGTAGATGTTGCAACCTATTTATATGTGTGCCTATGTGTATCATTACTCTATGTATATGTATATTATGTATTATCAGTTAATATGTGATTTGATAGATTAAGTGTAAAATTAGTATTTGAGAAATATAAATCAATTAGAACTTGCTCTCCAAAATTGCCTACTCTCTCTCTTTCCAAGACTAAAAACCACCCGCTCTGGGCCTGCGTGCTAATTTGTGAAAATGTACAACACCGTCAAGGTTGCAGCTTTATTATCTCGCCCTGTCAATCACTGATCCTTTAGCCCATTTTCTATTGGCTCCTATGGCTGTGGTGCAAACTTAAATTGCAGCATTGGTTTCACAATGCAAGCGTCATATAATCATGCCCCCTAAAAGCTTGAAAGTCCTCAGGACTTTCAGGGATGTCAGGTAGTTTCTTATCAGTTTGAACTGCTGCAGTCCTGGTTTGTCTCTGTGATCCTCCTCAGTATCTGTCTGTTTCTGGCAAACCAAAGGTCTTCTTTAACACAGCATATAAGGCTCCAAGCATTTTGAATGGTCTAACGTGTGTGCCAGGAAATAGTCCATAAATTAACGATTGATAACCTAAATATCGCCTCAGTACACAGTCCTTAAAGGTATATGTAAGTGAGCTGGGTTATGAATGCATCTGATAGAGGAGAATTAGTAGTGTATGAAAACATGTGTTATATAGAAAAGTTCAGTTTACTTACAAAGTTATTTGCACAAAAGTCAAATCCAGTGGTTCACACCCACAAGACGCTTACATAAGCCGGGTACACACAGGAAATACAGCAGTGTACCCGCTGGAAATACAGCAAGATACACATTTTGACCTTTCTGGTACATAGCACATGAAGTAACTGTGCAGTTCTAGTACTGAGCACATGCCAGAAGCCACTGAGATGTAGAATGATACAATGTATTGGCCTGATTCTGAATTTGAATGTTATGCTAAATGAGGTGGAGTTTTCTAGGGGTGTACACGATGAAGTTAGCAAAATTTCCTACGTTTTTTGGCATTTGCATTTTAAGGTAAGCTAATTTATGTTTATTTTGGGATGTTTTTTGTATGCAAAAATGTTTTCATACACGACTTATTCTCCTCTACCAGATGCATTCATAAACCATCTCACTTGCATAAACCTTTAAGTTAATCATTCAAACTGTCAAAAGAGCACTGCCAAAACAAATGCAGTGCTGTCTCTGCACACAATAGGTTATACTGTAGAACAGACTACTATTATGATCTTAAATGGATTTCATCAGTGTGGGGCTGGTACCTGACTTGTGCTATAGATTTTGAGGAAAGGCTACCACAAGATAATATAGTTTACGGTGGCCAAAATAGTGATAGAAGCCCTCTACCTTGCAAAGCAAAGTAAATAAATTAATTCATTTGTGATCACATTTGTAAGTGTAAAAATAAGTTAAAAATTGTATTTCCTGCCCAGAATTTCAAGAAATTCAGTTATTGCACTGGACTCTGGGAAACTGGGTGGGCACATGCAAATGATTAGCTAGATACATGAAGATGCCACTCGCTGTGCAGCCAAATCCCCATGCTAATTATATGTGCAGCTGCTAGTGGGGAGCTTCAAAGGCTATAACCGTATTAGCTAAGTCCTTTGAAAAGGATCCCACATACGTCAATATGCATCAAAAGTGCTTCTTTTAACTAAATGCCCTTAGTTTCATTTGGTCTACTGAAAATGTAATGTATCTATTCTAACTGGATTCAGGTTGAAAAAAGCATAGTAATTTTTTTTTTTTTTTACAAGAAATTGGTTTACTCCTCTCCAAGGCTATGTAGAATGTAAATCTACAATGCCTTGAGTCATCAAGAAACATTGGTTGTATAAGTGAAAATCCCTGTCACCTGAGGGTAGGCATGTCAGTCTAGGCCTACTTCGTATAAGTGTTCCTTATTGATTGTAATATCTATTTGTTGGTGTGTATAAAAAGCTTAATATATTAAAGAAATCATGATGTCATATGAGAAGCCAGAGTACAAGTGAAGTAGATTGTAGATTTTATTCCCTCAGAATCTGTTTGTCGCCTTCATACCGGTCGAAAGTTTGTTGGCTTGCAATTAAATAGGGGCCTGTGCATCTTAAATGCAAATGTAGCCTGAAGAGCAGGGCTTTCTTCAGTTATTTTTAAACCTTTGTGTTCTTTTAAATTAAGAAAACAAAAAATCCTTTTCTAAAATAGTATTTCTTCAAATCAATTAGAAGTTAACATTATTGCACTTACATCTACAGATGGAAGTTTTTTTCCATTAAATAACTCAGTGCAAATAGGTATGTAGCACAGTCATCCCTTTTCCCTTCTTCCTTATCTCTCATTTAAGAAGCAAAGGAGAGAAGAAGGGATTTGGTGTAGTATAATTTGTTAAATATAAAACATATTGAAAAGTTGCCTACATTACATGTGGCATTATTTTCATTATATCATAAAAACCTACAGTCTCAGAAGTTGCTAATATCTTCCTCTTCTCTCCACACCCAAGGTGGTAGACACTCAACAGCATACTATCAGTTCCTTGTTTCCTGTGATACTGGGGTCTAACAAAAAGAAAAAAGGATTTCACCATTTCCCATAAAACTCAAAGTTTAAATGTTGCAATATATTTTTAAATACCGGTAGTCAAAAATTATTGTTAAGACTAAATTTGTAAAATAATCAGAAGGTTTCTGCATCATACATTAATGATAAGAATTGTAAGGATGTGAGATTATGTTGTTGTTTTATTGGTTTGCATTTTTTAGGTAGAAGGTACAAAACGGGTACAAAACGGGTTATTCTTACCATTCCACCTAGTTTAAAATTGTCTCCAAGAAGCTTTAAATAAAGGATTCAGAAAAGTTCTCTTAAATTTCAAGTAGCTACTCTTGGAATTTTTTTTTCAATAACTGCTTGCTGCCAATTATTTTATTAAGTATTTCATTTAGCTACAGGAAGGATCAGGCCATTCATAGTTTCATAGTTAAATAGTATTTGAGGTTGAAAAAAGACTTTTAGTCTATCAAGTTCAACCTTTTTAGATCTCCTCTGATCTGCAATATGCAGATTAATTGTTAATTGATAATTGATCCAGAGGAAGGCAAACAGAAAAAAAACCTGTGAAACTTTGCCAGTTTTTCCCAAAAGGGAAAAAATATATAAAATTCCTTTCTGACCCCAGATACTGGCGATCGGACTCATCCCTGGATCAATATTCCCTCTCTATTTTTTATTTAAAAATATATCCAATCCCTTTTTAAAGTTATCTATCAAATCCACTGTCACCACCTCCTTTGGTAGAGAATTCCACAGATTAACCACCCTTAATGTGAAGAACCCTTTTCTTTCTTTAAGGTGAAATCTTTTTACTTCTAACCTCAAAGGATGTCCTCTTGTCAGTTGAAAATGTCTTGGCACAAAAAGCTGACTTGACAAAGCCTTGTATTGACCCTGGATATATTTATATAAGGTAATCATATCTCCTCTTGGACACCTTTTTTCTAGAGAAAATAAGTTTAATTTGGTTAATCTTTCTTCATAACTTAGGGCCTCAATTCCCCTTATTAGCTTTGTTGCCCTTCTCTGTACTTTTTCCAGCTCTAAAATGTCCTTTGTATGTAGTGGTGCCCAAAATTGTACTCCATATTGCAAATGAGAGCGTACTAGGGATTTGTATAGGGACAGAATTATATTTGCTTCCCTTGCTTCTATACCCTTCTTAATACAAGCTGATATTTTATTTGCCTTTGCAGCTGCTGCTTGGTATTGAGCAGTGTTACCTAGATAATTGTCCACAAGTACTCCCATTCCCTTTCAATATCTGATACCCGAGATTTGCTCCATTAAGAATATATATTGCATGGCTATTTTTCCTTCCCAGATTCATAACCTTACATTTATTTGTATTATATCTCATCTGCCTTTTAGTCGCCCATTTCTCTAATTTATGCAAATCCCTTTGGTGGGAAAGTACATCATTATCTGATTGAATTAGCTTGAACAACTTAATGTCATCAGCAAAAATGGAGACAATACTTTCCAATCCTACTTCTAAGTTAATACATATGTTAAAAAGGTGAGTACCTAATACTGAACCCTGAGGAACCCCACTTACCACATTAGTCCAATCTGAGTATGTTCCATACATACTATCCCATATTAATCCTTCTAAAAGCTTTCCCACTACATAAGTGAGACTTACAGGTCTATAATTTCCTGGATTTTTTCTTGCTCCCTTCTTAAATATAGGTATCACCTCTGCTTTTCTCCAGTCATCTGGTAGAGACCCTGTGCTGAGTGAATCTTGAAAAATGAGATATAATGGTTTGGCTATTACAGAGCCCAGTTCCCTCAGTACTCTTGGATGTATTCCATCAGGACCTGGGTCTTTATTAACATTTATTTTTTCCCAACCTATTTTGGATTTCTTTCTGCGTTAACCAATTATTTAGTGATGGTAGTGTAGCCCTATTTTGTTGCAGTGTCCAAACCGCTGGTACCTCCCTTGTGTATACTGAAGAAAATAACCTAATTAGGTCATCTGCCTTTTCTTGGTCACTAATTGTCAGATGGCCTGTGTCACATTGTAATGTTCCTATAGCTTCTTTCCTTCTTCCCATTAATATATTTTAAAAATATTTTAGGGTTAGTCTTACTCTCCTTTGCAACTACCTTTTCATTTTCTTTTTTAGCCAGTCTAATAGCCCTTTTGCAAGCCTTGTTGACTTACATGTACTCCCGTAAAGCAGTCTCTGTCACCTCTTTTTTGTATAATTTAAATGCCAGTTTTTTACTCCTCATCTTCATCTTCAAGTTGTTGTTAAGCCACATGAGTTGTGATTTACTCCTTCTACTTTTATTCCCACATGGTAGATGTGATAAGTATGTATATTTATTAAGGATTTGAATGTTGTACATTTATGTTCCGTATTTTTACCCATCAGTTCTCTGTCCCAGTCTATAACTTTATATTTGTATTGCTGCCCTTAGATCGTTAAAATCTGCCCTTTCAAAATTAAGAGTCTTTGTTAGATACTGCAATACTCACTCTCTCTCTCACTCTCTCTCTCTCTCTCTCTCTCTCTCTCTCTCTCTCTCTCTCTCTCTCTCTCTCTCTCTCTCTCTCTCTCTCTCTCTCTCTCTCTCTCTCTCTCTCTCTCCCTCTCTCTCTCTCTCTCTCTATATATATATATATATATATATATATATATAATATGATAATTACTATATATTTAATACAAATATTGTATGCTTGCATAGGATGGCTTATGCACAAGTTTGGAGACTTACAGACAGTTGTTTCAATCTTAAAATGTATCTCATCAGTGAGGGTCTTATTTTGTGGAATCATTTAGCTTATGGTAGGCGAAAGAGTGATAGAAGCCTTCCTCCATAAAGAGTACATTTAAATAAATAGTACGTTTTTGTTCAAATTTGGACATCTAAAAATATGTTGAACGTATTTCTTGCACAAAATTCTGATAAACACAATTATTGCATTGCACTCTTGGAATCTAGGCAGAGACATGCACGATCAAGGGAAGGGGGTCCAACACCGCTCCAGAGTTATAACAAGCAGGGGTTATAACCTGTAAATAAAAAATCATGATTATGTTCCCTAGAAAAGTGTGTTTTTTAGCGTGTTAGGGTGGAAGGTGATACACTTCTTTAAAGAGATGCGTTTTTAGTGAGGCTTTTAGTGAGGACAATCAGGTGGAGTGAGGCAAGAAGTTCCAGAGAATAGGGGCAGCACGAGAAAAGTCCTGAAGGCGAGAGTGAGAGGAGGTCACAAGAGTTGTAGAAAGAAAAAGGTGATTAGCAGAATGAAGAGGGCGGACGGGGGAGTATTTGGAGATGAGAGGAGAGATGTACGGGGAGCTCTATTGTTGAGGGCTTTTTAAGTTAGGGTCATGATTTTACATTTCATTCTGGAGGCTTAGGGAAGCCAGTGAAGTGATTGACAGAGACGTGATTCTGAACGTTGTGTATGGAAGATGAGTCTAGCACAGATGTTCATTATGGATTGAAGTGGGGATAGTCGGGTGGTGGGTAGGCGAGCAAGAAGCGAGTTGCCTTAGTCAAGTTGAGTGATGATGAGAGAGTGTATTAGGATTTTGTGTCTTGTGTAAGATATTGGCGAATTCTAGAGATGTTTTTTAGATGGAGAAGGCAAGATTTTGTTAGGGACTATATGTGAGGGATGAAAGACAGGGCGGGGTCCAGTAGAACCCTAAGGCAACGGGCTTGGGAGGTGGGAGTGATGATGTTGTTGACAGTGAGAGAGATGTGAGGAATTGACACTGTGGTAGAGGGAGGGAAGATTAGGAGTTCAGTCTTAGACATCTTGAGTTTGAGATGGTGGGTGGACATCCAAGAGGATATACTAGAAAGGGAGTTGGAGACGTGTGTTAGAAGAAAGGGGGATATATCTGGTGTAGAAAGGTAGATTTGGGTGTCATCGACATAGAGATGATAATGAAGCCCAAAATAGTTTATTAGGTTACCAAGTGAGGATGTGTAGATGGAGAAGAGGAGGGGGCCTAGGTAGGTAGAAGAAGAGGTGTCAGAGAAGGAGACGCTGAATGATCGATTTTGTAGGTATGATGAGAATCATGAGAGAGCATTGTATAGAATACTGAGGGAGGAGAGGATATGGAGTAGAAGTGGATGGTCGACTGTGTCAAAAGCAGCAGAGAGTTCTAGAAGAAGTAGAATGCAAAGGTGACCATTTGACTTGGCGGAGAGCAAGTCATTTGTGACTTTAGTGAGAGCTGTCTCAGAGGAATGTTGGGTCCAGAAGCCAGACTGGAAGGGATCAAGGAGGGAGATAGAGGAAATAAAGTTGGTAAGGCGGTTTAGAAGCCAGGGGAAGTAGAGAGATAGGGCGGTAGTAAGATGTGACGTCAGAGTCAGATGAGGTTTTTTTGAGGATGGGAATAATTATGGCATGTTTTAGAGAAGATGGAAACATGCCAGTATTTAGGGAAAAGTTGAAGAGGTGAGTGAGAGCTGGGATTATTGTGGTTGATGTTATTGTGGGGAGGGATAAGCTGAGATGGAATAGGATCTAGAGGACAGGTAGTGAGGCGAGTAGATGATAGCAGGCTGGAGACTTGGTCCTCTATAGCTGGGTCAAAGCAGTTCATGGTGGCTGTGGGATTGTGGATGGGAGAAGACCACTATGAGAGGAGAGTTCATTGTGAATGTTTTGAATTTTATGCATAAAATGGCTAACCATTAGACTGTATCTCTAAATGCTTTCCAGTGGGTGAAAAACAACAATACATCTAACATAGAGCTATTGGTTTTCCACAAACTGCACACCTGATTCTAAATAGTACTACGGGACACACTAAGCAATTCTCATAATTTAGATCATTTAGTGTCAACTTGAAAAAGGAAATACATTTTTGCACATGCTTTGCTTTCTCTATCTGATGGTGCAGAACAAACATGGTGACTTCAATGGCCCTTATTTTTTAATACAATTTTATCTGATCCTAAGCTACTGTTTATAGCATTGTTTTCTGATCCCACTTCGTTCCAACATAGCAATAAAGAGAAATCGTGTGATCAAAACAAAAAGTGGGTAACAGGCATAAAGTTTTATTCATTTTTAGTTTCATTTATTTTTCTTTATTTACATCTACATACAGTGGATATAAAAAGTCTACACACCCCTGTTAAAATGTTAGGTTTCTGTGCTGTAAAAAAAATAGACAAAGATAAATAATTTCAGAACTTTTCCACCTTTAATGTGACCTATAAACTGTACAACTCAATTGAAAAACAAACACATCTTTTAGGTAGAGGGAAGAAAAAATATAAAAATAAAATAATATGGTTGCATAAGTATGCACACCCTTAAACTAATACTTTGATGAAGCACCTTTTTATTACAGCACTCAGTCTTTTTGGGTGTGAGTCTATCAGCATGGCACATTTTGACTTGGCAAGATTTGCCCACTCTTCTTTGCAAAAACACTCCAAATCTGTCAGATTGCAAAGGCATCTCCTGTGCACAGCCCTCTTCAGATCACCCCACAGATTTTCAATCGGATTCAGGTCTGGGCTCTGGCTGGGCCATTCCAAAACTTTAATCTTCTTCTGGTGAAGCCATTCCTTTGTTGATTTGGATGTATGCTTTGGGTCGTTGTCATGCTGAAAGATGAAGTTCCTCTTCATGTTCAGCTTTCTAGCAGAAGCCTGAAGGTTTTGTGCCAATATTGACTAGTATTTGGAACTGTCATAATTCCCTCTATCTTAACTAAGGCCCCACTTCCAGATGAAGAAAAACAGCCCCAAAGCATGATGCTGCCACCACCATGCTTCACTGTGGGTATGGTGTTTTTTTTGGTGATGTGCAGTGTTGTTTTTTAAAACCAAACATATCTTTTGGAATTATGGCCAAAAAGTTCAACCTTGGTTTCATCAGACCATAACACCTTTTCCCACATGCTTTTGGGAGACTTCAGATGTGTTTTTGCAAAATGTAGCCTGGCTTGGATGTTTTTCTTCGTAAGAAAAGGCTTTCGTCTTGCCACTCTACCCCATAGCCCAGACATATGAATACAGGAGATTGTTGTCACATGTACCACACAGCCAGTACTTGCCAGATATTCCTGTAGCTCCTTTAATGTTGCTTTAGGCCTCTTGGAAGCCTCCCAGACCAGTTTTCTTCTCGGCTTTTCATTAATTTTGGAGGGAGCTCCAGTTCTTGGAAATGTCACTGTTGTGCCATATTTTCTCCACTTGATGATGACTGTCTTCACTGTGTTCCATGGTATATCTAATGCCTTGGAAATTCTTTTGTACCCTTCTCCCGACTGTTACCTTTTAACAATGAGATCCCTTTGATGCTTTGGAAGCTCTGTGTGGACCATGGCTTTTGCTGTGGGATGCAACTAAGAAAATTTCAGGAAAAACCAACTAGAGCAGCTGAACTTTATTTGGGGTTAATCAGAGGCACTTTAAATGATGGCAGGTGTATGCTGACTCCTATTTAACACCATTTGGAATGTCATTTCTTAATTCTGAACACAGTTACATACCCAGTTATAAGAGGGTGTGCAGATTTATGCAACCACATTATTTTTATTTTTTATTTTTCTTCCCTCAACCTAAAAGATTTCAGTTAGTTTTTCAATTGAGTTGTACAGTTTATAGGTCACATTAAAGGTGGACAAAGTTCTGAAATGATTTATCTTTGTCTCATTTTTTTACAGCACAGAAACCTGACATTTTAACAGGGGTGTGTAGACTTTTTATATCCACTGTAGATGTATGTTTACAGCAAAAACAAATTATTCCCTTTTCTGGAAAGGAAAAATCTGGTATTTCAGCTGGGGAAATTATTCATTTAAGAAAGCAGCAGTTTTTAGGTTGTTAGACACTCCAATAAATATTCCTTTGTGTGTTCATGTGTTCATTAGGTCAAACACATTGCAAGACGTTTAATATTTTTTTACTCTTTTATGTTTTCTTACTGCTTTAGACTGAAAAATGAACCGTTAAAAAGAGATTTCAGCTCCTCTGAAGATGGCCTATTTTCCTTTAATAGTCACTTTTGGACCACATTTTAGGTGACTTATTTTTTGCAAGTATCTTACGGTGTTGTTGTTCAGTCCTTCTGTGTTGTCCGACTCTCGGTGACCATGTGGACTCAGTACGCCAGGCACATTTGTCTGTGTTTCTGGTTGTACTTATCCATATGGTTTTCTTGGCAATGATACTGGAGTATCCAGTTCCTTCTCCAGTAGACTGCGATTTGTCTGACCTCTCTGCTATGACCTACCCATCATGGGTAACCCTACATGTTATAGCTCACAGCTTCATTGAGGCACACAAGCCCTTTTACCATGACAAGGGTTTTTAGTATAATGTCCTTTAAGTTACTACTTATATTTTACTTATTTTCTTAAAGGATCACTGTGGTCAAACTCTTTTTTTTAATATATTTTGAATAGTTAAACTAATGGGCAAAATGTTCTTTCTCAACAGGGTGTGTCCTTACTAATGATTTGTGCATCAGACCTAAAGGTATATCTACATTTCCCTGTGTTTCCCTCTCTCTAATCTAACAGATGCTACTTATATCAGACACAAATTACATTGAGTCATTATATACACATACAAATTCATTGTATTTTTTGAATTGGTTTCCACACCCCAGAGCTGCTTAGACACCTCATAATAACCGATAGAAAAGCTGATTCAAGTATGTTTTTTAACTCTATACTAGCCTTCAAGCCAATAGCAGCACTTTGCAGAAATCCAGAGCAGCGCTACCTGAGCTGCTTCATTCCTGGGTAGAGAGGTGTGTGGTGAGAACAAAAACAATCACAAGTCTCATGATGCTTTGCTGCAGAGACTGAATCCCCATTCTGCAACAATGCTGTAGCTGCTGCTGATTAGCCACAACTAATTTTCAGGGGCATTCCTTCTGAAAATCAACTGTCAGAAAACTTGCAAACTTTAAAGTAAGTTTATTAATGTTTTATTTTGGGATTTTTTCATGCAAAAAATGTTTGTGTGCACTACGGATTGTCCTGTATCAGAAGCATTTAGAATTCACAAAATTTCCCTACAGCTTTAATGAGATAACTGACAGTTGCCACTGCCACTTTCCTGTTGTGCAGAACAAGCTTTCTTTCTGCATTCAAAGTCTCCTTTCACCTCAAAAAGTACATCACTATAAACTGAAATGATAGATTCCACAGTAGCGCAAATGCATTTAAAAGTAATACATTTCAGGTTGTATTATTATTTTTTACACTAGAGACTTGCCAGTCAAAAATGACGGCAATAAAATTTGAAGGCTGGCAATGCTGTTTGCCACACATTGCAAGGCTCTCCCCCCTCTAACTTGCGGGACATTTCAAAGTCGTGCGGCCCCCGCAAGCCCGTAACTTTTAACATTGAGTGACCAACATTTGTAATTACCACAACTATTATCTGTGATTCTAAAACCGCAAAGGTTCAAGTTCTAAATAATATATCAATTTATTTTAAATTTATGAACACAGTGGTCATTTTACAAAAGATATCCAGATTATCCATATTGTTTGCTGAATGGAAATCAAGGTGATCCATATTTGTGTTGGTATTATAGCTACAGTATTTACAAGTCCACAATCTTGACGTTTTGTTCTATTAATATGGGTTACAAGAGCAAAGCCGTTGTGGGCACATTTGCATGTGGTATCAAAATGTCTGCCTTTGTTATGGTGTCATTTGTGTCAGCACTGACTCCGTAAAACCTTTTTTAGGGATGTGATGTTTTAAAGTTACAAGTTTATTTACATTAATTTGTTCAAAATGAATCCTCATTCATTGGACCCTCAGTACTCGACTACCTGAAAACTCGTTGATTTCGGTATTTGATGCGTCTTAAAGAGCAAAAAACACTTCCTTGGAACTTGTCGCTCTTGCTAAAAACAATTTACATTACTTCTTATGGGAGTATGGTACCCATCGTTTTCGTATCTTGTCATGCGTTCTGGACCCAATTAACTTTGAGTACCAAGGGTCCTCTATATAAGCCATGGTAACCACAATAAATCGGGTTCCCTGGTGGTCCAGTGGTTATAATACTGTGCTTTCACCACTGTAACCTGAGTTTGATTCAAAGTCATGGAACCAAGAGGTCACACCACACTGAAGCCAAGTAGGGTTGGGGTTGGTCAGTACTTGGATGGGAGACCACCTAGGAATACTATGCTGTGGCCTATTGGAGAAGGAACTTGTAACCCACTCCAGTATGTCTGCCATTAATACCAAGTGGCTCAGCATGCCCATGGACATAAAACTGTGCCTGAGGGCTACGGTCTATGAGGTCACGGAGAGTCAGAAATGACTAAACAATGCAAAAAAAAAAAAAAAAGACCATGATAAATATAGAGAATACGTTTTTTCCCCCACTTATTTAACATTTGATAGACCTTAGTAAATTAACCTTTAAATAGACATAAACCATAATCATTTTTTTCAAGCACAAAAGAAAATGATTTAAACTTGCAAAAAATGTTTGCATGGAAAAATATTAAATAAAGCCTGTTAATATGTCATTGCAACTAACAGAAAGTGCAGAGAGCATACTTCAGTCTGTATGTCTCATTGACTGGCCGAGGACAAGCTCCAAGAGCAGATAATCTTCTGAATAAGTTTACCTTTTGTTTGGAAAAAAATCACACATTGTGACACATTAAATACCCAAGACTGAGGGCCTCATTCAATTGCAATTTGGCCAATTGAATTGTGCTCTATATAACCACAGAGCATATTTTTTTACAGAAATTTTTAGTTAGGGAAGACCTTGCTTTTGGATAGAAGTTCACTAACTAAAAACTTCTGTAAAAAAATATGCTTTGTGCTTATATAGAGCCCTATTCAATTGGCCAAATCGCAATTGAATGAGGCCCTGAGTATTTATCTGGGATTTGTCCCCATATACAATACAGATTGTTTTTAATTTTAGCATTATATGTACTACCTAGATTTGAGTGTTCTCATTGGTTTCAATGTTCTTTTCTCTTCCTAATCTGCATTATCAAATACCCTCTTTGCTGATGCCACAAAGAAAAAAAAAATAATTTCCATGTTCCCTTAAAAAAAAGAGTTTCAGCAGTGTAGTGTGCACACTCCCAACAATTTGCATCTCAACCTCCTGTAGATGGAGAGAGCAATCAGTTTTAATTCCCTTTCAAGATTAAGAAAAATTCCATATTTTTTAAGCTCTATGGGGAAATGACACATACAAATGTTTTCCTTGTACTTCAGCCCTTGCATATTTTCCAATAATATAATTGCGTTTAATGCTGGTAAATTGTAACACTTTTCATACCCTGCGGTGCTTTAAGCATATGCATACATGTAATAGTGCTGGATTTGCTACCTGTAAATTCCCTGCTTGCTCTGCATTCAAATCACGGGCACTTAGTCCCCCCCTCCGCCTCCCTCCTTTCTCCCTTCTTCCTGCCAGCAAGGCCAGCTTGCGAATTGACTCATCAAACTGCTGTTTCTCCAATTGCAGACGGGAAAGTGAGGATTCTGCCTCGGACAGCTCCTCAGCAGGGAGCTGCTCTGCTGGCCGTATTTCCTCGGCAGCATGCGCTCGCCATGCTAATCACACACCCTCTGGAGATAAAAATCTGCCAGCCACAGCATAGTCACAAACTGACACTTGTGCAGAATACTGGAGTACAATGAGAAATCTTGCACTTGACCAACAGTCTGGTATATTTATTAAAAGATCACTGTTCAGATTGTTTCTATATTGGCTTAACTAATAGGCAGTATCTTGTTAGAATATTAGATAGGAGAAAATAAACAAACTCTTTCCCCATTCGCATTGTAAAAATCAAAATTTTGGAACTTTCCTGTTGGCTGGCCACACTAGGTGGCCTAGCTGAGATGTCCGTGAATTTCTTGTTCTTGTAAAGTTTATAATCTGTCAGTACCATAACCTTACCTCTGTGCCATCTAGTGACCGATGGATGCCACTGCGTGTGGCCGGCCAACAGGAAATGTTTGAAACTTCTAGAGCAATCCTAGACTCTTCCCACCTCAGGAAGCTGATGAGTTGAAACTAGAATGGCAGATTTGAGCGCAACATAATTGCATATAAAGGTAGTATATTGAAGGCTGTGTTATTTTATTTCAAATTCTAAAAACTTCTTGCATATTTTCAAGTTTTCTTCAAGAGAATATATCTTAAAAGCATAGTTAAGTTTCCTGGATTATGAATGCATCTGATAGAGGAGAATCAGCAGTGTATGATGTACTCATTTTTGGAATGAAAAGATTCCAAATTAAAAACATTAAAAAAATCACCCTGATGTTTGCTAAATATCTTAAGGTTGCAAGCCGTTGGTTTTCAGAGTTAACACTTCTGGATATCTCTGCTAAAATTAGCATCAAATTTATAATTCCTTTGACCAATCACAGGCAGCTATACATTTTAATACATTGTAGCAATCAGTGAAGGGAGTTTGTGCAGGAAGGAATCGTGGAATGTGTAGTCCCCCTAAAGAAGGAAGCAGGAGGAGCCTGCCACTGAACTGTATACCTCTGCATTGAGCTGCCCTGGCTTGAAGGTTAGTACTGGGCTAAAAGTACTCCAGCAGTGGCTGCAGCAGTGGAAGCAAGGTTCTGCTAGATGGCATTGCTAGAATTGTACACCCGCTAACACTAGCCCTTACCCTAATCCTAAAGCTATTACATTGGCAGCAAAATATTGGCAGCGACATCTAGTGGATGCTCATGCCACCTGCAGTCGCCTATGCTGGTGTTGTGCTGGAGTACTCAAAAAAGGAAAGGAACCAACATTTCTATGGGTAGGTACACCACTGTGCCTATGTAAGCAGCTCTGGGGCTGTGGAAAACAAGTTTTATTTTGAAATACAATAAATCTGTATGTGTATAAAATGTAGTATGTGTGTCTGATATAAGCAGCATGTATGGCCGCAGTGGTCCTTTAGCCAGGGTGCAAAAATATATAATTCTTAGGCGCATGACAGTGCCAGGAATGAAGCCTATCCATAGAAACACACTATCCATATGGAAAACATTTAGTATTCAGATATAGGATTTTTAACAGTCTATATATATATTTTATAATTGTGTATATATAAGGAATCAGTAGTAGAAAGCGATAATTGTTATTAGCATATACTAGTTTTAGGATTGATGGAGCCTTTAAATATGTTACATCCTCAATTTGGAAATACAAAGGTTGCTTGCTGGAAAATCTGGGGAAAATGAGTCTCCTGTGGTGTCCTGTCGGTTTCCTGGACATCTCCTAAATCTCTCCCATGTACAGTGGGGATCCCTGATGCTGTAATTCAGGTGTAGTCAATAGGTGAACCTGGGTTTTGAATCAGGACCTCTGGTCCATTTCTTCCAGAACCATTACTACTGGTTTTATTATATATTTCACCTAAAGCTTCCCAATGATTTAATAAATTAGCAGTCCTGGAAGTCCTAAGTCCCATTGACAATGTAAACTTCCTTCCTGTGATACTCAAATGCCATTTTATCAAAATCTTTTTATTCAAATCCCCCCCCCCAAAAAAAAAATGGATTCTGGGCCAATTCACCATTGCTGTACACTAATTGATCTGATTATACCTATTGTATATTTTCATTATGTTTTTTTTTTGTCTGGATGTATATGTTATATTTTCCCCATAATAAATATATGGTAATCATTTCAGTAAATGTTAAAATATTTAGGAATAATATATCTAGCAAAACAAATTAATATATTTTGGACTAATAGACAATATTTTTAATATGCAAAATAAAAAAACAATACCATCTGGAAATGTTTGCATATCCATACTAAAATACATTGAATAACTATAAAAATATATAGTATTAACAATACATATACAAATAAATGTAATATAAGTGCAGAAACTTGAAATGAGTTGTCACAGTGTCCTAGAAATAGCCCATTTTGTGAGGACCTTGGGTCACACATGTGAAAGATGGCAGTCTGCATTAGAGTGATCGGGAAGAAAGGAGTAGATCCAGAAGCTTAGAACCTGTTATTCTGGGGGGGCATCTAGAAAGGAAGTATGAATTTTAAATGATAATTACATTGAGGATGATAATGTTAGCTAAGTAACCTAGTAATCTCTTTCCTGCTGTTGTGAACCTACACATGTTCTGGCATAGGTTAATCTGGGTGACCAAGGACCTATCTGAAGATTGCTGTTCCTACAGCTTTCGGATATGAGAATTTCTTCCTCGTAAAAAAGTCTCTCCGTGCCCTCCTTTAAAAGGAAAAAAAAAGATGATTCACAATTCAATGGTATTTAAGCAATATCCCCATTAATATAATGCAGTGCTAGGAAAGACTTACGCACGACCAACAGCATCATTTTGCCCTAGAAGGAAATGACCCCTTATGGGATCAGTTAGCCGCCAACAGGTTATATGACTGAATAAATTGCTGTTTTCTTGCTGTGCTGAAAATAATGTTGCTTCCCTTCTTTGATAAACAGCATGAAGTTAGAGAAGCACAGAGCAGGTGTGTATAATATACAAGTATGTACACATAGCCACGCCACACTTATCAGCTTCCTGGAAGGTACACAGACATAATGAGCACAGATCGGCCTCCCAGCCAACAAGGCCACTACTAACATTGTAATTGGGGCACTGCAGGGATGCTAATGTTGTAACCCCTTCAACACTGCAGTATACTGCTCTGCATACTGATAAGCCGCTGTGCTGCCAGTATAGGGAATGCCATTACAAATTACTGAATTTCTCCAGTCTCTGACTGCCAGGTGCCACTTGTCATCACAACACTGCTTTATGTCACTCATTTGGAATATGTCTCACCAATTTGTGAAAATAAAATTACTGTGTTAACTCTGCCTCTGCTGAACTATTCAGGGCTTTAGCAGCATGAAAAGGAATAATGTCTGTACAAAGACAATGATGCATTCCTGGAGGCTGGTGGTTGTGCCAATTAGTGAAACATCTTGGCAGTATTAAGAGCACTTTTTAAATGGAGAAGCTGGTTTCTGGTGAATTAATGTAATTACTTGATATACTTGTATTAGAGATGTATTTCTTGTCTTTTTAGCTACTGAATATATATGTATGTAGTTATAAGGGACTGCACTGTTGTTGCTGGCTTTATATGTTAGCCAGTGAAGAGATTGACAGATAGATGCTGACCGTTGAGTATGGTAGATGAGTCTAGTGTAGGAGTTCATTATGGGTTAGAGTGGAGATAAATGGGTGATGGGGAGACCAACACGAAGAGAGTTGCAGTAGTCAAGGCAAGATATGATGAGAGAATGAATTCGAATTGTAGATTTTTCTTGTATAATAGTGACTTATTTTGCTAAATATATTTTAAAAATAAAAATATTTTGTTATTGATTGTATGGAAAAGAGAAATGAAAAAGAGGACAAGGCCCAGTAGACCCCAGGACAACAGGGCTGGGAGGTGAGAGGGATGATGGCATTGTCCACAGTGAGAGATATTTGAGGAGTGGAAGCTGAGGAGCTTGGTCTTTGACATGTTGAGTTTGAGTTGACGTCACAGGTGCTAAGAGAGCAGAGAATTTGGATTAGAAGAGGGTGGTCTACTATATAAGAGGCAGCAGAGAGATCCAGGAGAATTACAATTAGAAATAGCTTGTTCTGTGGAGTGATGGGGCTGGAAGCCAGATTGGAGGTTGGGTCAAGGAGAGAGTTAAAGGAAATAAATTGAGTAAGAGTTATATAGTAATCCAGAGCCTTCATCCTCCTACAAGGTCAAAGTACTCCATAGTGAATGTGGGATTGGGGAATGATAAAGGTTGGGTGTTGTTAGTTTGTTGAGAGGCAGGAGTGTTTGAGTCATGTTGAGAGGAGAGTCCATTTTGGATGTTTTCAGTTTTATTTTTACATTTGCTGGCAAAATATTCAGCTGTGAGATAGGAAGGGACAGGAGGTGGAGGTGGGTAGCAGAGTGTGTTGAATATAGAAAACAAAAATTTGAGGTTGGAGAGCAGATTTGATATTTGTATTAAATCTCATCTGCCATTTAGCCGCCCATTTCTCTAATTTATGCAAATCCTTTTGTAGGGAAAGTACATCATTATCTGATTTTATTACCTTGCACAACTTAGTGTCATCAGCAAAAATGGAGACACTACATTCGAGTCCTACTTCAATGTCATTAATAAATATGTTAAAAAGGAGAGGACCCAATACTGAGCCCTGAGGAACCCCACTTATCACATTAGACCAATCGGAGTATGTTCCATTTACAACAACCCTTTGCTTCCTGTCTTTTAGCCAGCTCTCGATCCATGAGCAGATATTTACTGCAATTCCTGTATCCCTTAGTTTGCTCACTAGTCTTCCATGTGGCACTGTATCAAATGCCTTTGAAAAATCTAAAAAGACTACATCCACTGAGTTGCCCTGATCCAAGTTCCTACTAACCTCCTCATAAAAACTAATTAGATTGGTCTGACACGACCTTTCCTTCATAAATCCATGTTGACTGCTACCTATGATCCTGTTCAAATAGACATATTCTTGTATTCTGTCCCTTATTAACCCTTCTAAAAGCTTCCCAACTACAGAAGTGAGGCTCACTGGTCTATAATTCCCCGGATTTGCTCTAGATCCCTTCTTAAATATAGGTATCACCTCTGCTTTTCTCCAGTCATCTGGTAGAGACCCTGTAGTGAGCGAGTCTTTAAAGATTAGATATAATGGTTTGGCTATTACAGAACCCAGCTCCCTCAGTACCCTTGGATGTATTCCATCAGGACCTGGGGCTTTATTAACATTTATTTTCTCCAACCTCTTTTGTATAAACAATGATAATTACTGCTATTTGGCAAGTTTGAGGGCAAAGAGGTAGTAGCACAAAATAAACTTGCAATGAGTCTGTTGAAGTGTGAGCTGTCTTCCATAGACATTCACGAGTGCGGGAGCACCTGGATGTAGCGCGTTTGTGTAGTGTGAACTTCAATAGATGATAATTTGGAGGGAGGGAACCCGGGGGTATGCAGTGAAACGTTCAGCGAGAGGAAATTATTATGTCGACACCTCCACCTTCCTTGTTCCCAGGTCTACGTGTGTGACTAAAATGAAAGCCACCAAATGAGAGTGCTGTAGAGGAGGTAGTGTTTGATGGAGTGAGCCAAGTTTCAGTGATAGCCAATAGATTAAGACAAATAGGTCATGAATCAAAGTGAGTTTATTGCAAATAGAACGTGCATGCCAGAGGGAACAGGAATAGGGCAAAGTAAATGGTTTGTGACAGGTGATGGATATTAAATTAAGGTGTGTGTTGGGTATTTACTGTCATGGGGCTGTTCGTGACTGGCAGCAGGTGGAAATAAGTGAGGGGCCTGGTGTTAGGGGATATATCTCCAGCAACCAGCAGAAGAAGGTGGGAGAGGAGATGGTAGTATGACTTGCTTTTGAGCCTTAGAAGTGGGAGGAGATAGTGACTGGAGGAAATGGAAGAGCTCATGGGAGCAGCTAAGGGAGCATGACATTGTGGCTTACACCCCTGCTAAATGTTGTTCATTTTCTACGCATTTGACAATAAGTGCATGTCTTCTTGAAGTACAGTAGTACTTTAAAGAATTCATTTTGTGTTGTTGTTGTTGTTAAAACAACAAACATTGTGAGTTGTACAAACCATGGGCATAAAATATTTTAGGTGGAATATTAACTTTTGCAGACTTTATTTGTGTGAAGGAGTTTCAGATTATATGTTTTACCCAGATTCCTGCTGGTTTAGAGTTGGAGTGTCCTGGGATGTTTTCTCTGATTACTTTGATTGTCTGAATAGCAAACCATGTAATTACAGGTAGAATTAATGAATTGCTGGTGGTAAGACAACAGTTTTTTTTCAAGGTTTTTCCAATAAATGGAAGGATCGTTTTATTTTTAAATATTATCTTTGGATGACTGCAAAAATCATGTATAGTGTCCTTTTAATGTTGTCTGCATTGTATAGTAGGTTTCTTTATGGTGCTTGTGGGACTGGCTTGCATATCTGAGCAGTAAGCTACTGAGTAGCAGCAAGAGAGTTGCTCCCATGCTACCAATATCAGTTTTGTTCCTTAATATTTATTTTACTAAAAACACAGCATTTATGTGATATAGCATGATGAGCTGATAACTTTCCTAATGTGGATCTTTAAATATTTTATTGTTTTGTTGTTAAACTGTTTAACTGTTCCTTTGTTATTAATATTTTATAAGTATTACCATTGTACAATACAAAGGTTTTCACAATTTTGCTGAGAGTATGCCTTATAGATTGGTTCATATCACTATGAGTACTACTGTTCTCTAGCTGCATAAAAGTT
This sequence comes from Discoglossus pictus, assembly GCA_027410445.1. Taxonomy (NCBI): domain Eukaryota; kingdom Metazoa; phylum Chordata; class Amphibia; order Anura; family Alytidae; genus Discoglossus; species Discoglossus pictus. The sequence continues at coordinate 60,103,415 of CM050175.1, read as the reverse complement.
TAATAAATAATAAAAGACTATAAATGTTCACACATTCATTCAAAAAGTGAGTTGTAAGAGTTTCAACGTAAGAGGTTCAATTGGTAGTTGAGACAGAGTCTGATTTTATTCATCATTTGCATTTTGGATCAAATTATACCCTCTTAATATTTTAGAAACCTTTGTGCTATTATGCTTATCTGATATCAACATACTGTGCTGTAATGAATTTTGTGTAAATAATAAAAAAAAATGGTAAAACTAACAATGTGGCTAGATATTTTTTCGAGTGAAATACCTAAGAGTTAATTGAGTATAGTGTAATTTCAAAATTATTTTTATGGAAATGCAGGAATTCTATTATTTACCAACTTTCAATGATGGATTTTAACTTTTCAGTAACACAAAATATTTAATTAAGAAATTCCTTAAATTGCTACGGCATACTTCTCTTCTGTTACGACAGTCGGCGAAGAATTATTTAAAATTCACCAACTGAGTATTATTTTATTTTTATATAGCAAGATATTAAGCATTTGCTCATGCTCATTTCATGGTCTGCATGTTGCACACTTTCCTGACTTTTTGCTAAAACAATTTTCCAAGGGAAATCATGTGGTCCTCACTAATAGAGCCTGAACTCTGCTGTTTGCCTTTTATCAAATGCCTGTTTTTGTAAGTGATGTGATACAGAATAATTCTATCTTATGGCACAAGTGAGTCATAACTCTAGAGATTGCACTTTCTATATTTATTGCCTCATAATTATTGGTGAGTAATTATTTTGAACTGGGTACAATTCATGAAACTTTTTGTCCCCCCCAAAATGGCACCCCAGCTTTTGAATAGCGTGCCGTCATCGGGGCACCAAGAACTGTGCTCTGATGACGCTCTGCGCTCTACCTGGTGCTGTGTGATCTGCCCATGTCTGGTGCCCCCCATTATACAAGACACCTCCAATGGATATGCTGTCCAGTCATCTCTTCTAGATTGTAAGCTCTCTGTAACAGGGACCTCAATACCTTATGAATCAGCTTTTTTAATTTTGTAAATGCCACACACATCATATATTAATTTGGTCTTGACCTAGTAATGAAAGTAATGGGCAGTATTGAGGTCCCTGTTACAGAGAGCTTACAATCTAGAAGAGATGACTGGGCATGTGAGACTCCTCAGTGTATCCATTGGAGGTGTCTTGTATAATGGGGGGCACCAGGCTGGAGCGCAGATCATCATCAGAGCGCAGTTCTCGGCACCCTGATGACGACGCGCTATTCTGCTGCGCGCAAAGGATGTGCCACCTCCCAAAATACCATTGCAAAACTGCTACTTCAACTAATTCAATATCCTCTTGTTTTTCCTTTTCCTCCATTCCTTTGTTGTCTGATTTTTTTTTGTGTTCATTCTTTACATTCTCATTCTTTGGAGCGCTCACTTTTTTAGAATCCTTCCTGAGCCCCTACAATAGGTGAGCCCCCCAAATTTACTCACTCAGGGGCAATTCTACATGTCAGTTGTTCTCCTGTGTGTATCTCTTACCATAATTTGGCTGATATGACATAATTAAAAAAACTATAATAAGCCAGACCAGTGCTGTCCAACAGGCGGATCGCTGGCTTGTAAGCAACCTACCAGCTGACTGCCAGGGAGAATCTTCTCACAAACGTAATATTATTAAAATAGAACACTTATAACAGTTTAGACATGTATGACATCATATACTATGTCTGAAATGTTTAGCTATTTTACACAAATCTCTAAATATATTAATTTATATATTTAGATATGTTTTTATTGTTCTCAGTGTTCTCCCCATGATTTTGTAGCAGGCAGGTGACACGAAGGAGCCACCAGGCGGGCACATGGCCACTCAATACGTGCCTCCTCAAGATCAGCTTGTCAAGCCAATGTGGAGCGCCTGCCCAAAATGACCTGGGGAGAACATTGTAATCTTATACTAAATTCAGCCGGCGAGATCACTAGTCAAGTAAAAATCTGTCTGTTTACGCTAAAGAAATAGATTAAATATATTATTTCCTATACTCACAAACCATGACACTTAATTTTTTAATTTATATTCAATTTATATTTACTCCTACGTTGCGCCTACATTTTCCATGGATTTACTGAAAGAAGTTCACTTAAAACAATAATATGCCCGTACAGTGAAGAAATATAATAGATTAGTTATTTTGATGTATTCTGAAACATCTCACATTCTTACATTATTGCTTTCAAAAAAATCTTTTTTTTTTTTACTCATTGTTTCCTCATTTTCTTCATTAGCACGGCTCACTACCTTCTTTCAAAATTGATGACTCAATTTTTAAGAACTTGTAGAATTATAGGCAACCAGAATACCTCACTGTGATGGCTTCAAATTATCAACAGGTTAATAAATTTGAAGTTTCCCTAAAAACAGACTAATCATTTTTAAAAGAAGCAATACATTTTGAACACATCATATTCCTATACACCTTCAAATTTGGGTAATTTTAGATACTATGGATTAAGCTGCAATGGTAAATGGAAAAGAATCAATCCAGGCATACACAGCGTACAACTTCAAGGCAGATGCTTATAACCACTGCACCATCTCTCTGCGCTAAATAGTGAGTATAGACTCAAGAAAACTTACATTACATTAACTGTGCAGTTTCATGTAGGAGGGCTATACAAGTAACAACTGAAAATGGCAAGATATAAGTACATTTTTATTAGATTAAAAAATATAAGCTTTCACATAGCAGTTTTGGTGAATTCCATGCATTTTTATAATAATTTACTATCTTTTAGCAAAAAAATTGTTTTTTTTTTGCACTGCTGTGAAAGAGAATTGCATTGTCACAATGTTGCTTGAGAATTGTTATTTAAAAAAAAAATAAGGCTAAATAAAATTCTAAAGTATAACATCTTTCACATCAAAGTGAAACATCTATTCAGTCAAACAGAATTCAAATTTTCAAACATTCTTTAGGAGTAGAGAAGTTGTTAAACTTGCAGTACGTTTTTACTGATTATTTAATAGTTAAAAAGCCACTGAAGTCATCATATGTACTTTGCATCATTACATAGAGGGTGAAAAAGTGTTTTCCTTTTTAGAATGAATGCTGAATCCATGGAATTATAATCAAGGTATTTTAGTATGTTCCCTCTGTCCTGGATGAGTAATGAGCTTTGTAACATGTGATTGTAATGAATATTAAATATAATTAGCCTTTGTATCAGACCGTGACTGTCCTATGTAACTACTTGTGTATGATTTAGGTACGGAAGTATCAAAAATGGCAATAGCACAGCAATTTAAGCTGTAGACTATGGAGTTGGTTCAAGACCCTTCACAGCATTTTTTGTTGTTGCTTAAAAATAAGAAATATGTTATGTAGATTATATTACAAAGCAAAGGTTAATAGAGTAATAAACAATATAATAATAAATAATACAAATAAAATAATAAATATGAATATCAAGCTAGTAAAAAGTGAAGCTATATCACTATCAACAAAGGTCTGCATAGTTAGAACTATGGTATTCCCATTAGTAACATACGGATGTGAGAGCCGGACTAGAAGGCTGAGTGCCCTTGGAGTGGATCCCTATTTTCGATTGGAGCTAATGGATTGGCTCTGGGAGATCATGTATGGTGATCCCGAGTGTGGCATGAGAACTGTAAAGAGGAAGATTAACTTGTTTCTTAAAAGCTGTCAAGGGCTGGGACTAGAACCAGTCGTCCCAGGAGGCTAATTTGCTTAAACCCCAGGTTGAATTATGGTGTTGGCAAAAACTGGACTGCAAAAAGATCCAAAATGTTCACTGGAAGGTATGATCTTGAGGATGAAGCTCAAATATTTTGGCATTATCATTAGAAGTCATGATTCCTTAGAGAAGACTCTGATGCTGGGGAAGATTGAAGGCACATGAAGAAGGGGTAGGAGATGGATAGACGAGGTCACTGAAGTAATGAACTTGAGCTTGATGTATTTGGGAGTCAGCAGTAGAAATGTAAAAGCCTGGGCACCGGCTTCCACCACTATGTATATATATTATGGTACCAGAAACACCCGCCAGTTAGGTCCTCGCATCTGCAGTGGTTTAATTCTCTCGACGCTCTGGAGCACTGAACCAAGATAGTACAGTATTATCTCCAATACTAGCATACAATAGATATAACCTATTGTCCCTTACAGAAGACACCTTATAATTCAATTATAGGGAGGAATAACTTTATTGAGGGTTGGATGGACCTTTATGGGGCTAGAAATAATGGGGAACAGTTAAATATTCTTGAACATGTATGTGCAAAGTTAATGTTTGACCCCCCCCCCCCCCCCCAGCATTCCATATTTTGTACAAATCCTTATTTTGATCATAGTCACTGGCACATTGAAACAGTCTATTTTGCATGCTCTGTTTAGCCACAGAAATGGAAACAGTCACAAAGCTCAGACCGTGACTTCATACACCACTGTACAAAACAAAGAAACACTTTACAAGAGCAAAACAAGAACCCTGTGTGAGTGGACAGATTGGTAGGGAGGGGTCTGACTTGGCCTTGCTGTCTGCTTTAGATCCAGGTCTTTCCTCATGCTCTGAGGTGTCTGTTTTATTTACATGATACCCAGAACCACATTGCAGGAATGTTTTCTCTTAAAACGATGTATCATAGTTTCCATTTTTATTAAGTTTTTTTTTGGCTCAATGAAACATACAGAAATCGGTAATTTAAAAAAAAATATTTTTATAAGCAACTTCAATGTGGTGGTGTTAATAGTAAAGTGGCTACATCAGTAGTGCAAAATAGAAAGTCATGAGTAAGTACTAATTTTCCTTTTTTTTTGGAAACTGTTGTGATATAAGAAATTATGATATAAAGTTGATGTTGATTAAACAACTGAATTAATTGGTCCTTAGACAATAATAATCATGGTGAGTGGATATAAAGTGCCTAAGGATAAATTAGGCAACCATGTATGGCTAAACATAGAGAAAAGATTCCTTATGGGTCAACTAAAGAGTGAGAATGGAGAATTGACTTTCCGTGACTGAGGATATTTCCCTCTTTTTCAATAAAACTTTGTTTACTAAATTCTTGATTAGAGTTGTCTAAATGGCTACACACAATTGGCTCTATTTTTACAGATCCAGCATGCACCTCAAACTCATGGTGCAAAACGCCATGAACTGCGCCTAGTGAAAGATTCCTTAAGCTGTTCCTCCAGCCACACACATGTTCTTTAATATTACCTCTTTCAATGCTGAGCCTATACTTGTTGTATTCTCATACTACATTTAAACAAGAACATGTTAAATTATTTTCCGTGAGAGGGTCTTCGTTGTATTTGTAGAGGGAGGCTATAGCACCTATTTTAGATCCTTAAGCCCTAATAAATATCATACAGACTAGTGATGGCATAGTGATCACCATAGTTATAGTGATCACTGTACCCACACACATATATATTATTGTATAGATCATATTATTTTTCTGGCACATTGGCTCCATCTTTATGATTATGTAGTAGGGGTGGAGCTAAGCCCAACATCACAGTGTCTGAAGAACAGATTTAAAAAGTAAACATAACAATATAGTATACAAGAAATGTAATGTTTTTAGTAATATCCCAGGGCATATCAGTAAGTTTAATACTATAGGGGCCATTTAAGACTCCACCTAGAAAATTATGAGCTACTCAAGTTTCCTATTTACTTTTAAATAAATAATTTAAATCTCATATGATATTTTAATAGAACATTTTATGTAATGATATTGAGTAATACATTGATTTCCATGGGTTCTTTTAAAATTACAGACAAGGGCTTGTTTTTGTTATATTACCTTTTGTAAAAAAAAAAAAGCTATTTAAATTTGAGTGCAGGTATGTGTGATGCATACTTACAATTCTCTCCATCAGAAAGGCACAGGAGCTTTTTATTCCTTTGAAACAATGGGCTCCTGTGTTTTTTTTCTCTTTAAGACATTATATTTCGGAATCCTAATCTCTTCATTTCAGAGCTCTGTGTACAAGAAACCCACTGGGAACTGAGCTGGGGATGAGGTTTCAGGAACACCTGTCTGAGCTTGGTATTTAACTCTTTCATCTAGTTTGTGGCATTTGGACACTGCTAGTGACACTGAGTGTTAGCAATGTTTCTTTAGAATTGCCCAAAAGAGCAAACATTTTCATTTTTTTTTCCTGCACTAACAAAGCAGTTTAATAACAGTTACTAGTACAGAGCCATCCAGACTACAAAGAGCTGTTTATTAGATTTGATAGCATTTCGTAAAGTAGCCTCTGCAATCTCTATGGTCATTTAAAAGGTCATCAATCCTTTTGACTTCTGCATCTAGACCTGTCATTTCAAGTCCACAGAAAAACTGGACCAAGAAAAAAAAGACAGGATCTTTCCTGTTGGGTGGCCATTGCGAAGTTCCAAACACAGTAGGGGTGCAAGTAACATGCCACCAGGCTGCTGCACTGTTCTGTGCTTCTGCTACTCAGCTGAACTAATATAAGTACACTAATTCTAACCCTATCTTCAACCCTAACCCTAAACCCCCTAATCCCCTAACTCTAAAACATAACTGTAACCCTAACCTGTATCCCCTAACCCTACATTCGACTCTAACCCCAAGCCTAACCCTAAAACCTAACTGTAACCCTAACCTGTATCCCCTAACCCTACATTCGACTCTAACCCCAAGCCTAACCCTAAAACCTAACTGTAACCCTAACCTGTGTCCCCTAACCTGTATGCCCTAACCCTTCATCCAAACCTAACCCTAAAACCTAACAGTAATCCTAACCTGTATCCCCTAAACCTAACATGTATCCCCTAACCTGTGTTCCCTAGCCCTAAATCAAACCTTAATCCTGACCCCAAGCCTAACCCTAAAACTATTCTCAGCATTCATGCCCCGAGACAGGGAGAGCACTGCTGCATTCCGATCACTAGGTGGTGCTTCACGGCAACCTTGAAGCGCGCTCACAGCCAACCAACAGGAAAGGTCCAAAAGACATATCAGGGTTTAACAGAAAAATCAGAGTAGCAATTAAAACCTCAAACTTTGGCAGGTTAAAGCTTTATGTACCTTAAACTGTTTCTATTATGTATTTTTTTAATCATAATTAAAAAAATATTAAATAACAACTGTTTAAATTTGAAATTTACATTGAATGTGCACAGATCAGCACATATAACTATATGGTAACATGTGGTAGGCTCTAACCTAGTGATGGAAAACCTGTTTCACTTGAAGAGCCTCATGTCTTGCCTCTGAATCATTAAAAGGGTTTCATAGCTCTTTAAAGCATGTTGTTTTATCAAAAGCAAAATGGCAAAATCACTGTAGGAAAGTAGGTAATTGGTAGTAGACGTATATATTTAGCAGTTAATTTATTTGCTAGTTTTAAAGAGGTATAATGGACTGTGTATGGTTGAAGATGGACTTCCTTTCCGGTTCCAGAGAACAGGCAGAGGAAGTGCTTATGGGCCAACATTATCAAAGAGAAGCTACAGGTATATAGGTATGTTCCCCTTGTGGATCGCTACCTCGTTGTGATGGAGGATCTTGTTTACCTCAGTGAAGCTTTGAGCCATACCATATAGGGTCATCCAAGATGGGCAGGTCATAGCAGAGAGGCCAGACAACTCACGAAGGAGGAACTGGCAACCCACTCCAGTATCTTTGCCATGAAAACCTTATGGATTAGCAGACTTAAGATGTGCCTGGTGTGCTGTGGTCCATAAGGTCACTTAGAGTCGGACAAAACTGAACACACACTACAGATCGGTATGTTAAAACTGGTATAACTGCCATGAAATACCTCTTGTTTTTGCTTGTCAGATAGAGCCTTGAAAAATACCCCCTATGCTACAGAAATGCAAAAAAAATGTCTGAGAAGTACATGGGAAATAACCTGTATAGATACCGTATTTATCGGCGTATAACACGCACCTCATTTTAAGAAGGAAATTTCAGGAAAAAAAACTTACATTTCAAATAAAGAACTTTGAAGCAAAATAAGGGTAGCTCAGAACTTTTTTTAATTAATATTATTAATAAATATTAATTATAAGGTAAATAACGTAAAATGACAGTAAAAGCAACTGTTTTAACAAAAGTTTACTCAGAAATCGCTGCTCCTCCTCAACCCCCCCATCCTCAACCCCCCCATCCTCATCCTCCTTCCTCAACCCCCCTCCTCAACCTCCCTCCTCATCCTCAACCTGCCTCCTCAACCTCAACCTCCCTCCTCATCCTCAACCCCCCTCCTCAACCTCCCTCCTCAACCTCCCTCCTCATCCTCAACCTCCCTCCTCAACATCAACCTCCCTCCTCAACCTCCCTCCTCAACCTCCCTCCTCATCCTCAACCTCCCTCCTCAACCTCCCTCCTCAACCTCCCTCCTCATCCTCAACCTCCCTCCTCAACATCAACCCCCCTCCTCAACCTAAACCCCCCTAAATACCTCCCCCTTTCTCTTTCCCCTCACTTACCTGCTTCTGCTCCAGCCTCCGCTCCTTCTTGACCCGGCGCGCATGTGACATCACATGCGCGCCACGTCATTAGCATATACCGGGTGCCAGAATATTGGCACATAACACGCACACATCATTTGCCCCCTATTTTCAGGGAGAAAAAGTGTGTGTTATACGCCGATAAATACGGTAAGTGAAAGCAATCCAGAGAGTTGGTCCCAATACGTTAAGTACCACCACATATTGATTGTGATAAAGTAACTAATTGGTTAACCAGGGCAATTATATTCTCAACAGAGCCAGCTTTAAAAGTATTTGGCTAGAGACTTAGAATCTGATAATTTTAACATAAATGTAATATGGAATGTTGCTTTAAAAAGAAAAACATAGACAAGAAATGTTGATATGCACCCGGTAAATATAAATATAACTAGCGACTTGCCCGTCAAAAAATGACGGCAATGAGATGTGTATGTTAGGAAAGTTGTTTAGTTATTAATATATATGTGTGACAGTTGTATTGTGATATTAAAAGCTGTTTAGTTTTGTAAAATGTTCTCTTGGTAACCAATAATTTCAGAGTTCAATGTAAATTTTTTCTGTGCGTGTGACATATCCCTATACATGAATGATATTTTAATTATTAAATGAACCTTATTTTTTGTTTTTGCCAACACACATAAATGTGTGTGTGACATGTGACTATAGATGCTACACATATATGTGCGTGTCACATATCAGTATACATGACTCATAGTTTAATATTACAATTTCTTTTTTTTCTAATGTCATTTAAATGTAGTTGTTTAATTACTTCACATTTTTTTTTTTTTGTGGTGTCTTTATAATAAAATGTAATATATTATAGCTTACCTCTCAGTTGTAATTTGCACAATGTAAAGTAGTAAATTAGGAAACAATTCTCTTCTGAAGTAAGAGCAGCAGTTAACTCTGAAGTCACTCTGTTCATCACCTGAGTAGAAATTTAGAAATTTCTGGAAAGTAGGCAGTATTTATAACCTTGTAGAAATTTCTGGAAAGTAGGCAGTATTTTTTTAAACTTTGAAGTGCCTCAGAACGTTATAACGCAATACGCATGCGCAATTTGCGTTCCAGCTTACAATTTGCGTTCCATCCGCCATTTTGTGCGTAGTAGTGTTCAAAATGGTGTTTAACTGTGACTGTGGTACGTTCCGCATAGTATGTGTTTCATTTTTCCTAGTTACTGCAGTGTAGTTACGTCTGAAGCCTCGTTTTCGTTTTGTTTGGCGGCCATTTTTTCTGTCGCTTAGCCGATTTTCGGCCGTTTAAACTAATTTTTTTAACTTAAATGGACGTGTAAATTAACTTTTGGAGGTGCCGGATGCCCCCCCTTGCTGTAAGTAAGCTTTTTATGTGTTCATTGTGTTTATTTCTTGTGTTTGTGATGTTTTGATGCGCAGCGTTTGTAATGGGTCTTTCGCGGCCGTATTTGTTTCCGATGCGGCCGTATTTTGTTGCGATGTTGCCGTTTTTTTGGGCGATATACGCAGTTAGCTTTTACGTGTACGACGCAGTGTATTTGTTTCTAAGTCGTGCGTATGTGTGTAAAGAGCGTGTGAAGGGCCTTTTTTACTGTTTTTTGTTAAGTCTTGCTTGTGTGTGTCTGGGTGTAAGCGGGTGTGAGGGGCCTTTGAGTTTTTTTTTGTTAAAAAGTCGTGTATGTGTATGTGTGTGAACACAGCCGACGTTGGGATGCTCCCACCACCGCAAATGCGGACCCTTGCTTCGCGAGGATCCGCATTTGCGGGGACGTTGTTGGGTTTTTGTTGGCTGGGAGGTTGGGTTTATTTTGTTTAAACAGTCGTGTGTGTGTATGTGTGTGTTAACACAGCCGACGTTGAGCCTCCACCTCCGCAAATGTGGGATGCTCCCACCACCGCAAATGCGGGCCCTCGCTTCGCGAGGACCCGCATTTGTGGGGAACTGCGTCCCTCGCTTCGCTACGCGAGCCCGCAAGCGTGAGCAACGGCCCGTACGCTCACAACTATATATGTGATTTGTTAACATATAGGGGATAGATCAGGTATTCTAGAAAATGCTTTAAAAGTAAATAAAATAAATACACAAATAAAACAAATAAATTCCCTAAACTGTATCTTTAGTAAAGATACACTTGAAATAAACATACTATGTTGCACATATGGAGTAAAAAGTATCCTCAGAAATATAGCACTGAATCCTAACCACTAGACCGCCAGGGACCCACTTGAGTGTAAATCACCATAGTGTTCAAAACATATGTAAACACCTAATACTCAAACATGAGGCCCCTAAATAATTAGGTTGGCAATATTGGCAAAGTATATCCCTGGAAGTGTATGGAGGGAATACATTGCAAATTTGTCATGAACAAAGCAAAATATAACATTTGGACGGTATGGACTTAAATTCAAGCCTTCACTCTCACTGCAACACATTTCACATTCTAGGTGCTTCACTAGACATACAAGGAAATATAATATTTGATGTCTCCCCCCCTCCCCTGTGTCCCCTCCCCCTCTCTCTCCCCTGTGTCTCCTCCCCCTCTCCCTCCCCTGTGTCTCTTCCCCCTCTCCCTCTCTGTGTCTCTTCCCCATGTGTCTCTTCCCCCATGTATCTCTTGCCCCATGTCTCTCTCTGCCCCATGTCTCTCTCTGCCCCATGTGCCTCTCTGCCCCATGTGCCTCTCTGCCCCATGTGCCTCTCTGCCCCATGTGCCTCTCTGCCCCATGTGCCTCTCTGCCCCATGTGCCTCTCTGCCCCATGTCTCTCTCTGCCCCATGTCTCTCTCTCCCATGTGTCTCCCCCTATGTATCTCTCCCCCTATGTATCTCTCCCCCATGTCTCTCTTCCTCCATGTCTCTCCCACACCCTCCCCCCTGTCTCTCTCTCCCATCTCCCTGTCTCTCTCTCTATTTCTCCCCCCTCCTCTGTGTCTGTCTCCCCCCTCCCTCCTGTGTCTCTTCCCCCCTCCCCATCTGCCGTTTCTCTCCCCCCCTCCTGTCTCTCCCCCCCCATGTCTCTCCCCATCCCCCCCCCCCATGTCTCTCCCCATCCCCCCCCCCATGTCTCTCCCCATCCCTCCCCCCTCTCCCCGTACGGTGCATTGCGCATGTGCGGCTCATGCCACGCATTGTGCATGCTCGGGCATCGTAGCGATAGTGTGTGGCGGGAGCCTTACACGCGATCACAACTATAAAATGTGATACACAATTGTGCTGCAGTGTAATTTGCCATTTGTTTTCTGCAAATCAACTTCCTGAGGTTGAAGGAGACTTTGAATGTACACAAAGTTTCTGTAAGGACAATGGGAGTGTGTCAGCTGTAACTGCTAGTACTTTCTGCAGGAAAGCTCATTAGTTCACAAGGACGCACCCTGACGAGAAAGTACATTGCAACACAGAAGATAAAATGGATCCCCACATGAAAGAAACAGTGAAGCATAATGAGGTTGTGTGTGTTCTTATATTATTTTGGCCATTATAAGGTTTTATTTTGTTAAAATATGGTCTTTTTATTTTTGCAGTCCCAAGATCCTTGAAATAGTAAACATCATTCTGTAGTAGTACTGTTCAAATATCTTCATTGGGGTTAATATATTGATATACCAGGTACAATTATTTTACTTATCACATATATAGTTGTGAGCATGCGAGCCGTTGCTCATTCTTGCGGGCTCGCGCAGCGAGCCTGTGGCCCTTGCAAAGCCAGGGCCGCATTTGCTGGCAAGGCACTCCTTGCCAGCAACTGCGGCCCTCGCAAAAAAGTATAAGACATGTTCCGACCAATTACGACCTCGCAAAAATCGTCCCCAACCCGCGGACATCAAAAAATGAAAAACACAATAAATACACACAACACATACATAAAAAGCTTACCTACAGCAAGAGGGGGCATCCGGGACCTCAAAAAATAAAGTTACACCTCAATTTAACTCAAAATAAAAGAGTTTAGACACAAAAAAATTCTCTCAGCAAGAGAAAAAATGGCCGCCGAACAAAACGAAAACGAGGCTACAGGACTCGCAGAAACACGCAAAACACCAACAGAAACACGCAAAACACCACAAAACAGCTACGGATATTCCGCCACAGACGCATACCACACATTAGCCGCAATTTTAGAACAATAACTTATACAATGCTGAAGTACACAGCTACGCTAACGGTTTTGTCTCGCGCACGCACACTATTACACTGCACTCATTCACCACGCTTACACAGCAGCTCCACAGCACTAATGCTGCAGCAACATCAAAACACATTGTCAGCTCTTCAACACAATGCTTCCTGCATATATTACTTCAAAATAGGTAAAGTATATTAATTTATACACCAAACAGCATTAGCTCACTTACAATTTCATTGCCGTCATTTTCTGGCGGGCAATACTCTAGTATATAAGAAAGCCCTGCCTGTTATTGACCTTCAAAAGTTTTAGCTGCTTCACTGAGAGGACCAAGCCAGCAGTGAAATGGTTAGATAGCAGTGTAAATAATCAGAGTTTGGGTATTCATACTGCAAATAGCTGCAGGTCTCCCTCTGGCACAAAGCTTTGGCAGCTTGGCCTTAGGATTATCACAAAACACGGCCATGCAGCACAAGCGCTAATAATCCTGATTTATGTTTTCATTTTAACAGACCGGGAGCTTCGTTATTTGGGGAAAATTGCAGGTTGGCGCTGCAGGGACCCTTAGGTTATTAAAACCATAAATCGGTTTTGGACAGCCCTCCACTGAGCGGCTCTGAGTATTTCTTTTCCGGGTTCGATTTTAGACCCCTATGATTTGGGGTAGCCAAAAATATTTATCTACCAGCTTCCAGAGCTCTCTAAATCTGCCTACATTGGGCCTTTAATAATAAAACACTCACGGGTCCCTGTAGGAGCTGAACAGGACATGTTATTTAGCTTTTTTTCTTAAGCTTTTAACACTCTTTTGTATTAACAAATAATACCAGCAGTGTTATTCATTTGACATTTGCAGTTATTCATTGGAAATGTCAGGGCATTTACATACATCCACTGTGTCATCCTCCCTTTAGAAAAGGTTTGCTGGCTTACTTTCTTCGTATATAGACACTGAGCATGACGGAGATAAGTGCCCCTTGGCCTACAATGCCATCCATTTCTATTGTATCTTAAGCTTCAGACAATAAGTGATGTTTGCCTTTCTTTTTATCTTAAGCTAGCTTTATGTTTTCTGCAGGCATGATTAACTTCCCTCTGTCATCTTGGCTGGAGGACTGTCTCCAGAAACCACTACTCACTCTGTGCAATACTTGTTCAGGGAACAGTACTTCCACCGCCTCTAAGGATTCTGTGTAGTGACATGCAAACGAGGCCCAAGATCTACAACTTTTGGTTTAGGGTACAGTGCCAGAAACCCACTTTTTCACCCATATATGAGGCTAATATGTATGTTATAATAGGTAGGAAGGGGATGGAAAAACACTCCACTATATTTTCTGAAGATTGGGTTTTCAACCACCCAGCAGAACATATATAGTGTTGTGAGCTTACAATGGAATATTGTATAATGCACCCCTTTTCTCCAATTATTTCTGATAATTAAATTACCACAGAATATTTGACAACACAGGGACAGTAATAGCAGTAGCACTGATTGACCCTCAATGTTGTGTCTGGCATCTTTGCCTGCGTAATCAAGAACAAGAATTAGAAGAATATGCGGCTTAAAGTTACCTCAGAAAAGACCTAAACATGAGTGTTTTTATGTATAAATACTTTATAATATATAATATAATTAATATTATAAAGTATTTATACATACAAACATTAAATTAAAAAAATGTCCTTGATTTCTTTGATTTTCTCACTGATTGCCTAACTTTATATCTTAAGTTGCACAAGCTGCCCTGCTCAGACAGTGTGCAGGCTGCTGATTCCTTAAGTTGGCCCTCCAAAATTCATCCCTGCCCTTTAAAGTACAAAATGACAGAAACCTACAAAAAAAAATGACTGACATTATGTCAAGGTTCAGGAGACAATCCGTGCTGTCTGTTTTTTTCTGTCCACTTAGTTCTCATTTAATTGACTCTTGAATATAATACAAGGTTTCTGGTACCAGCCCTGGGCCCCTCACCCTGTATGACAAGGCAGCTCAGCATATAATTTACACTGTCTCCTATCTACTCTTGAATGAGAATAAAATTGGCACTTTTATGTACGTCTGACAAACCCTCAGTTCTTGTCTGTCTTTCTAATTGCGAGGTGTCACCCAGCCAGCACTGGAGAGATTTGAACCACCCTCAACACTTTATGATGACACACACAAAGCTTCAGCAGACACTGATTGAGATCAGCGACTTAATTAAATTTTGCTAATACAAATGAGAGATATAGACTGCACTTGAGTGGAAGGAAGCGGTGAGAGCAGCGAAAAACGATGCACTGATTGAGATGAAGTTAATGATAACAAAATACAGAATTGCAATTCAGTATAGGAGTTCGTAAAGGGTAACAACGTAACAAATGTGGGATTTGGTATAGGAATAACAAAGAGTAACAATGTTCAGGATTGAGATTTAGTATACAAGGATTATTCAAGATTGAGATTTAGTAATATAGGATAACACAAGGCTGAATGGACCTTTAGTTAACAAAGAGAACCAGCATGAAGGTTTGAGATTTAGTTCACGAGTAGCAGATGTAAAAAAAAATGCACAATTTTGATCTAGCATAGGCATAATAACCGGAAACCGCATCCAGGAGTGTGATTTAGTATATGAGGAACAAATACTAACAAAGTGCAAGATGTAGTATATGGGTATAAAGAGTAACACAATGCAGGATTATTATTTATTGTAGAAGTAACACCAGATAACAGAACCAGATAACAGAGCAAGCTGGACCAGCAAACCAAGGAATCCTGCTGCTTAGGCTAATGTTCCGATACAAGGAGTTGATATTTGCAACTTAAGAATATGACTAGGAAATTGTAAAACCACAATAATACAAACCGCTTTATCACTTGTTTCCAAAATGTACACATTTCAATTGGAGAATTAACATCATAATATGGGGCAGGGTAACAAAGAAAGCAGTGACTTAATACATGACATAAAATGCCCCATCCTTGGCATAGAACAACAGAGTGGATGTTGTGGGGACAAGGCCTAGGGGTGGAATAGCAGAAATTGACAATGTGAATCACCAGCCTACCTGGCAACAAGATGCTTGGTGAGGGGCTAGCCTACGTGATGGAAAACCTTGGGTGTAGCATTGTAAATCTGTATAATCAATCTCCTTGCTGTGCAATCGTCTGTTCACTTTTATTATTCCCAGTGG
This sequence comes from Discoglossus pictus, assembly GCA_027410445.1. Classification (NCBI taxonomy): domain Eukaryota; kingdom Metazoa; phylum Chordata; class Amphibia; order Anura; family Alytidae; genus Discoglossus; species Discoglossus pictus. The sequence continues at coordinate 60,087,626 of CM050175.1, read as the reverse complement.
CTTTAAGTCCACCTTACACCTACTCTTCAGACAAGTTTTGATGAAATGAGGGAGAATAGGAGCACCAATTGTAGACGGGGAGGGGAAAAGTAAATAGTTCTATTTGAGTTCTAACAAGGTGATAAGAGTAGCACAGGGTACCACTATGCAAGATTGAATTTACTATAGAAATAACAAAGTGTTTCACTTGAAAGTTTATAGTTAAGACTCAATCCTTCATGGTGACTAGTGTCACAGTTACCCCAAAAGGTTTCACAGAACACTGGGCTCCATAAAATCCATAGTATTAATGGTTCTTTTGAGGAGGCCTAACTATCAGATAGCACAACATACAGTGGGGTTACCATTGAGGAAGCACTATCTTTGTTGTTGTGCATTTAAAGAAAGACATTAAAGAAATAGAAGAGTCCTTCATGTTAAGTGTGGTGAAACTGTGGAATCCTCTACCATAGGAGGTATTGATATGACGTTTGATAAATACAGTGGTACCTCGTGTTACACCGTTAATGCGTCCTGGATGGGACAGTGTAGCCCGAAAACGGTGTAACCCGAGGTAGCATTTCCTATAGGAATCAATGTAAATTCAATTAATCCTTTCCGGTCCCCAGATTTTTCACATTTTAGTTTGAACCGGTGGTCTTGTTTTTGGATAAAAACCCTTAAAACTAAAGGCATTAATAAACAACAATAATTATGTCAAATAACTTCGAATGCAACTTCTTTTTACCTGTACTGAGAGGACTTGAGGGCCCAATGGGATGGTCGGGATATAGTGGAGGAGAAGGAGGCCACAGGTTATTGCTTGAAAGTTTAGCCCTTATAGGCACAGGCTGGTCATATTCGCTGACACAGGCTAGACAAATTGGCTGGCATAGATTGGGCACATTGGCTGGCACAGACTGGGCACATTGGCTTCTACAGGCTGGGCACATTGGCTGGTACAGCCTGGGTACATTTGCTGCTACTGGCTGGGCACATTGGCTGTTATAGGCTGGACACATTGTCTGGCACAGGCTGGGCACATTGGCTGCTACAGGCTGGGCACATTGGCTGGCACAGGTTGGGAACTTTGGCTGCTACAGGCTGGGCATATTGGCTGGCACAGACTGGGCACACTCACATACACAGGCACATTCACAGGCACACACTGACAGGGTCTTACCTTCACATAAACACTGCAGAGTCTCGCCAGATGTTGCCATAGGTCGGCGTATGTGCATGCGTCGACTTACGGTGTCGCAACGCAATCCAAGGCAAAAATGATGCAAACAAAGGCAGTCGCAACCCTAGGTACCACTGTAACTTTAAAAATGTGTTGGATATATTCTTGAATACAAGTGTATTAAGAGTTATCTTGGATAACTAGAGAAGGAGGAGTACTGATCCAGGGAGAGATCCAATAGCCAATTGCCAGTATCTGAGGTTTGTTCCCCTCTATGAAACAATTGTCAATGTTTCAATTGTTTTTTTTTTTTTCTGTTTGCCTTCTTATGGATTAATTAACCATTATTCCACATATTACAAGGATTAGAGGAGATCTAAAAAGTTTGATCTTGGTGGACTTTTCAACCTTAATTACAATGTAAATATGTAATTTAGTCTAGGAATTACAAAGGGTATCAACAAAAATGGTGCCACCATCAACAACAAATGTTTAGTAGAGGAATAAGTGTCACACAAAGGAGGGGTGTTTAATATAGAAGTTGCAATGATCATCATGCAGGACACGGATTTAGTTTAGGAGTCAAAAGGTACCACCATGAAGGATTGATGTTTAATATAGGACTAACAAAGGATATTGCCATGCAGGATAGAGATGTGGTATAGGGATACCAAAGTTTACTGTCATGCAATTGATATGACATAAATATTACACTGTATATATATATATAGTTTCTTAAAATATTACACTGTATAGATGTATTGAGTTTGAGGATCAATTTATAGACAAGTATACGCTGTCTGAAGAAATAGCATTTATTGGTGATATAGTAAATTCAAAGATAAGCAATTATAAATGTTTACACTTGTAAGCTTTGATATATTCAGTTAGATCACAATATACAATCTACCCAATGTCTATTACAATCTATTTTGGATGATTGGATAACAATTAGTCTTAACACACTTTATATTTGGTTAGATCAATACAGAAATCAATAAGCAGTGTATATAAACTTATCAAATGTGGATTAACAATTTATTTTAATACAATCTATATTCGGTTAGTTTAGTGTAGGAGTATATAAACAGTGCATATAATCTCATAAAGTTTGGTTAGCAGTCTGTCTAAGAATAGTTTATTACTTGGTTAGTGTAATACAGAAATCATATGTAGAGTGTATAAATATTCAACAGTCTATTCAATTCAGTAGATATGATATTAATAATTAGCAATATAATCTGTTACTCTATGAAAGCAGTCAAATATGGTATAACCATTTATATGGCAGTTAGAATATAGAAGTATATATTGAATCAATATGTATCAAAGTTGATTATATTGTATCTGAGATTGCAAGCTAATTAACCTTTGTATTTAGGTATTGACAAGCTATTATTTTTGGTTATTGGTCTTTTGCTAGTGTACTAGAAAAAAAAATGGTAAAAGACTGATTTTAAAGTAAGAAAGAATTCCACAGGGCATAATTTAGGTATGGCAAAGAATACCACAATGCAGTGTTAAAGGGTGTGGAATATGTTGGCACGTTACAAATAAAGGGTAATAAAATATTAATAACTAATAATAATAATAATAATAAAGGGTAAGTTATAATCACTACAAGTATATTTTTTATTAAAGATAACGCTTAAAGAAAATTATCTATGTAAAAGTTTTAGAATTTGTTTAGTTTGTCAGCTACTTCTCCATGTTTGTGGAGAGTGAAGCTCCCATTTTTTACACGGTAAAGGTCAAGAGCTAGCTCAAGCACCAATCCGGATTCGGTGTCTACATTCTGATAGTAATATTTATTTTCTTTAGAAGAAACAGATACAATCACACTCACAATTCCTGCCAATACTCCTCTCTTGCTTTTTTACTTCTCCTACATACTTCCAGAGATCTTTTTTTGAATACCTTAAATTGGGTTGTAGCAAGAAAATTGAGGGTAGAGCAAAGGAGCAGATTTGCTGATTTAATTGGGTTTTAATCATTAAGTGAAATATGTTTGTGAATAATACATATTTCTTATTACTTACACAGTTACACAGTTACACAGTTACACAGTTACACAGTAATTAAGGTTGAAAAAAGACTTTCAGTCCATCAAGTTCAACCTGTTAAGATCTCCTCTGATCTGCAATATGCGGATTAGTTATTAATTAAATTATTGATTAAATAATTATTAATAGTATAGTATTGGAGAATGAATAAAGAGTTAGTCCATCAAGTTCAACCTTTTTAGATCTCTATTGATCTTTTTAATTTGGACTATTTATTCTTATTGTTAATTGTTAATTATTGTTAATTGATCCAGAGGAAGGCAAACATAAAAAAAAAAACCATTGAAACTTTGCCAATTGTCTCATAAGGGGAAAAAAAAGCAAAATTCCTTCCTGACCCCAGAAACTGGCGATCAAATTTCTCCCTGGATCAATATTCCTTGCTAGTTATCTAGGATAGCCTTGAATGCCCTCTTTATTCAGAAATATATCTAACCCCTTTTTGAAGTTGTCTATCGAATTCGCTGTCACCACTCCTTTGGTAGAGAATTCCACAGTTTAACCACCCTAACTGTGAAGAACCCTTTTCTTTGTTTAAGGTGAAATCTTTTTTCCTCTAACCTCAACGGATGTCCTCTTGTCAGTTGAAAATCTCTTGCTACAAAAAGTTCACTTGACAAAGCCTTATATTGACCCTGGATGTATTTAAATAACGTAATCATATCTCCTCTTAGACGCCTTTTTTCTAGCGAAAATAAGTTTAATTTTGCTAGTCTTTCTTCATAACTTAGCCCCTCCATTCCCCTTATTAGTTTTGTTGCCCTTCTCTGTACTTTTTCCAGCTCTAAAATGTCTTTTTTGTGAGGTGGTGCCCAAAATTGTACTCCATATTCCAAATGAGGGCGTACTAGAGATTTGTATAGTGGCAGAATGATATCTTCTTCCCTGGCTTCTATACCCTTCCTAATACATGCTAATATTTTATTTGCCTTTGCAGCCGCTGCTTGGCTTTGAGCGCTGTTACCTAGGTGGTTGTCCACTAGTACTCCCAAATCCCTTTCAATATCTGATACCCCTAGATTTGCTCCATTAGGATTATAGATTGCTTGGCTATTGTTCCTTCCCAAATGCATAACCTTACATTTATTTGTATTAAATCTCATCTGCCATTTAGCCGCCCATTTCTCTAATTTATGCAAATCCTTTTGTAGGGAAAGTACATCATTATCTGATTTTATTACCTTGCACAACTTAGTGTCATCAGCAAAAATGGAGACACTACATTCGAGTCCTACTTCAATGTCATTAATAAATATGTTAAAAAGGAGAGGACCCAATACTGAGCCCTGAGGAACCCCACTTATCACATTAGACCAATCGGAGTATGTTCCATTTACAACAACCCTTTGCTTCCTGTCTTTTAGCCAGCTCTCGATCCATGAGCAGATATTTACTGCAATTCCTGTATCCCTTAGTTTGCTCACTAGTCTTCCATGTGGCACTGTATCAAATGCCTTTGAAAAATCTAAAAAGACTACATCCACTGAGTTGCCCTGATCCAAGTTCCTACTAACCTCCTCATAAAAACTAATTAGATTGGTCTGACACGACCTTTCCTTCATAAATCCATGTTGACTGCTACCTATGATCCTGTTCAAATAGACATATTCTTGTATTCTGTCCCTTATTAACCCTTCTAAAAGCTTCCCAACTACAGAAGTGAGGCTCACTGGTCTATAATTCCCTTCTTAAATATAGGTATCACCTCTGCTTTTCTCCAGTCATCTGGTAGAGACCCTGTAGTGAGCGAGTCTTTAAAGATTAGATATAATGGTTTGGCTATTACAGAACCCAGCTCCCTCAGTACCCTTGGATGTATTCCATCAGGACCTGGGGCTTTATTAACATTTATTTTCTCCAACCTCTTTTGTATTTCTTCCTGCGTTAACCAATTATTTAGTGAAGGTAGTGTAGCCCCATTATGTTGCAGTGTCCCAACCACTGGTACCTCCCTTGTGTAAACCGACGAAAAGAACCTATTTAGCTCATCTGCCTTTTCCTGGTCACTAATTATCAGATGGCCTGTGTCACATTGTAATGGTCCTATCGATTCCTTCCTGGCCTTCTTCCCATTAATATATTTATAAAATATTTTAGGGTTAGTCTTACTTTCCATTGCAACTGACTTCTCATTTTCTATTTTAGCCAGTCTAATAGCCCTTTTGCAAGCCTTGTTGATTTCCTTATAGTCACATAAAGATGCCTCTGTTCCCTCCTTCTTGTATAATTTAAATGCATATTTCTTTTTCCTCATCATGATCTTTAAGTCATTGTTAAGCCACATGGGATGTGATTTACTCCTATTCATTTTATTTCCACATGGTACATGCTGATTAGTATGTTTATTTAGTAAGGATTTGAATGTTGTCCATTTATTTTCAGTATTCTTCCCTGTAAGTTCTTTGTCCCAGTCTATATGTTGTATTGCTGCCCGTAGCCCATTAAAGTTAGCCCTTTTAAAATTTAGAGTTTTTGTTGGCCCCTTACAACTTTGTTTTTTGTATTCAATCTCAAATGAGACTGTGTTGTGATCACTGTTCCCCAAGGGTTCCCCTATTTTTACATTTGATATTATATCAATATTACTTGTGATGACTAAATCCAAGATGGCCCCATTTCTAGTAGGTTCTTGTATTACCTGGGCTAGATAATGATCCCTGAGTGTACTCAAGAACCTGCTCCCCTTAGCTGAGCTGCTGGTCTCGTTTATCCAGTTTATATCAGGGTAATTAAAGTCTCCCATTATTAGAACTTGCCCATGCTTAGCTGCATTTCCAATCTGTAACAATAATTGTATTTCCTCACTTTCAGCTATATTTGGGGGTTTATAGCATACTCCCACCAATATGCATTTAGAATTAGCTCCTCCACTATTTAGCTCAACCCACAAGGATTCAATGATGCCGTTAGTGCCAGCATAAATATCTTCTCTAACTATAGGCTTAAATTCAGGCTTAACATAAAGACAGATCCCTCCTCCTCTTTTACCATTTCCCCTATCTTTCCTAAATAGGTTATAACCATCCAGATTAACAGTCCAGTCATGAGATTCATCCCACCATGTTTCCGTAATGCCTATTAAGCCCCATTTTTCTTGTACTGCTAATATTTCTAGCTCATCCATTTTCCCAGGCAAACTTCTTGCGTTTGCAATCATACACTTTATGTTGCTATGGCTCTGCTGATGTGAAGTGCCTGCCACTGTATTTGAGGCCCCTATTAATATCTCCCTACTTTCTATTGTAACCCTCCCCCCTTCTCCTCCCCCATGGGTAAATAATTCATCCCTTTCCCTCTCTACCCTATTTACCCCAATACTTCTATATAGTCCCTCCCCCCGACCAACAAGTTTAAAAACTCCCCCAGCCGTTCTACCATCCTATTCCCTAGCACAAAAGCGCCCTCATCATTAAGGTGCAATCCATCCCTGCTATAGAGATTGTACTGAAATATATGTAGAGCTTATTTTACTTCTTCTGATATCTAAAAGTTCTGGTATTTACATATATACTATTTGTCATGCCCAGGGGCCACTGGGGGTCTCTTGGGGTTTATTCAACCAACCGGTGCCCTGGGAGGACCTCGGGTGAGTGGCACAAGGAGACCCTTTCAGGGCAAACATTGGATATATGGACTGTTACAAATGGATAAATGGACTGTACCTGGACTGTTATTTCCCTGTGAGCCAGGTGGTCATAATTGTGGTACCCCATGGATGTATGGGTTGGAGTTGCCCTTCTGGCACGTGTGGGTTTATAATATCTATTGTTGCATTAATAGCACGTGCCATTAGAACTGTGCGATATGGGTGTTACCAGGGTAACTCACAATGTACAGTCAGTGTGGCCCTAGTGTGTTTGATATCCAGGGGGAAGGGGGTGCTTAGTTTTGGGGTACAATAACAGCACTCCTCTCTGTTTTTCTAAAACCATTCCCAAATACTTAGGTACTTGGACAGTCACCACCAGTTAATACTGCCTAGAATAAAATGGGATTAGGTTTAGAATAAAATGTTAAGGTTTGTTAATGATTTATGATATCTAGGGGCCCTATGGACTTTTTGGAGACTGATCAAACTTATATAAGCTCTGGATGGGCACAGGTTTAAGTGGCGCAACTGATCCCTTTCCTTCAAAGAGATTGTCCCACCATCTGGGTACATGGACTAGTTTTGCCCTGTTGGCATGGGTTGGTTAATATTGAAAATATATATTTACTGTTAAGTATGAGAATCCCCATATAATGTTTGATATCAAAATGATAGGTGAAAATTTCCTGAGGAATGTAATAAAGCATGTCACCTGAATCCTCATGGCATATGGTCAGAGTTATGAGCTAACTGGTTGAGGGGGTTTGGGAAGGCTTCAGAAGTTCAGACTCCTAGGAGCCATGGTAATTCAGGGAAGGGTGAGGTAGATCGAATGAACCATTATTATGCCCTGGACTGCTGGCTTCCTGACAGGGGCAACTTAGCATAAACTAAAGTTTTTATTTCCCTTACCAAGTACCAAAGGTCAATTTAAGTTATTCAGTCTGTTAAGCTCCAGCACCACAGGGGGTGGTTAGAAAGGCTGACATCACTTGGTTGACATGTGGGCCACATGGATAGAGGAAGGGGGCTTGAGGATTGTTTAAAGGGAAGGTTTGCTAAGAGGTGTGACCTAAAGGTGATGGGTGACTTATGTGGATATAAATTCTGCATTTGTGAGCAATAAACAGTTCTTAGTGTAATCATACCCAATCATGTATGTGCTCATTTGCGAGGGAAGGAATAATCCTGATAGTTGGAATTAATACTACTACATCTGCTGAAAGAAGAGTTAAAGCTGGTGACTCTGCTACTCTGGTTAAGTGGTTCTTTTTGTTCTTGTGGTCTTCCGGATTGTCTAATACTGGTCTTGTTCCATCTCTGCTATCAGAGATAACAAGAAGAACCATCACATAGTACTGGATGGGTCAGAATCAGGTTGTGGGAAAGCCCAATGGTAGTTGTGGTTGGGACACTGTTATTTCTTTGTTCCTCAGCCACTCAAATCATCTTATATACATAAGTCTTGCAGGAAGCCCTAAAACTATGGCACTAATGTTTGAACTTCTGTAAGTGAACCCTTGCATATAAGTACAACTTGTGTTTTATTTCTAGATTGTGTAGCCTACCTAGGTTTAGTTAGATGAACCTATCTACCCCTTACCAGACATTGTACAACAGACAGAAGCCAACATCTGCATTCTTTCTTTCAGGAATGTTGTAGTAACTACCCCAATGAGGGTGAAGTTAATAGTATTGACTTATCCACAGTGTGGTGCGTCAACCACAGAGACAAGGACAGGGGGAGTGTATAGATGAACAGTATTACATGCTTGACAATCTATAACAAAAAGATTAAGGAATAGTCCTCTATTTTTAGGACAGTCGTGTACTTGAGCATAGTCACAGAATATTATACATACATTTCTTATGGGAATAGCAGCAGAACACATTGCTAGTGTTCTGTGACTGCTGTATGACAGCAGACCTCCTCCAGCACAGTTTAGTGCAATTTGCATCTCCATTAATTGAATTACTAATGTAATTAACGTAGGTGAACCACTTTAATTAGAAATAAAACTGGTAGAGAGAAGGGAAAATGACATGCTGATACAAAGCATCTGGAGTTAGACTAATCTTTAATTTTAATTTAAGGAGCAAAATAATTTCAGTGCAATTAGCGTTCATCTCATGGGATTGTGGGGGAGGGAAGGTTCTTGCGGCTTTCCGAATTTACCATGCAGAAGAGCAGGACATATTCATGACATCACTGTTAAATTTACTTAAATTTACAGCACCATGATGGGTCAGAACAGGTTCTGGGCAAGAAATTTTTTATTGATGAGGTGCAGGGGACTAGAACATCACAATGCGTTATTTGTAAAATTTTAGAATCACTTTATACCGCAAGCGAATACTACAAAATGCTCCCAAATGTTAATTTCATTATGCAGGGCCTACAAATAATAACAATTTGTGGCACACAATGTAACGATCCATTAAGCTTTACTAAAAAACTTTGCACTTTTTAAGCCAAATACATATTTCCAAAAGTCCTTTAAGTTCTTTAAGTGACTGCCTTTCAAGAAAAAAAGACACTTGTTTGTCAAGTATACCGAAAAATGGGCCATATTAAATTCCAGCATCGTAAGTCCAATGTGTAGCACGTAAGGGCTGCATGCTTCAAGTTTGGCCGTTTTACGTGGCTATTAAATTAGAATGGGCTGCGAGCTACGAGCGAGAGAGTATATTTCGTAAACCAGTTCTCGGCCCTCTGAGTTGGTCGCTCGAACGCAAACAATTAAGCAAGCACGTAGCTACAGGTTCAGATGGAGCCAATGTAAAAAGAGATGGTTAGTGTTACGTCACTGAAAAAGGGTAGGTACGTGCTTCAATTACAGTTTGAGATTGGACCCACAGTCCAGATATAATGCAATATTAATAAAGCAGTAAATATGATATTATATTACATGCAAGTAACAGTATATGTCTTAACACAGTGATTGCAGGGATTGATATAACACAAAATATAATCATGAAATAAAGTATTTTTCGGGGCCGATTTGCGGGCTTGAGAATGTTGTGCAATTAATTCTAAGACCTAACACCACTTTCTATTATAATAAATGTACAGTAGAGTGATGTTATTTGCATTACAAGTGCTACGTATTGAACTTTACCCCCCTTGCGGGTGCTCTCGAGCACACGTTGGCCTTTGGACTCCATTTTCATGTTACATGCTTGCTTGGGAGTGACCACGTTGCAAATTAATAGCTGAATTGAACAAGTAGTGGTTACGGGCTCGTCGTGTCAAACGATTTACATGCGCAAAGTTCAACGTTGCTCAGCACTTAGCCTCTTCTCGGCTGTCCTCCATGATAACATGCAAAGTCCACTGCGAGGAACGTTACAGGGCTAATTTAATAACTGTAACACGTAAATCTGGAGTTACAAGCTACGTTTTACTACACTGCCCCAATTTAATGAGGCTGAATTTTAGCAGATATGTAAGCCATGGGCATAAAGCATTTTTGGAGGGAAAATCTGATTTTTTTTTTAAAGAGACTATTTATAAATTTAGGATTCCATTTTGGGGTTGTTACATCCCTTGTTCAGAGCTGAATCATGAGGGTGTGTGTTTTGGCTATCGGTGAATCCATTGAACTTGATTAACTGCCTTTTATTATTTTTGAGTGCTGTTTTCAGATCTCAGATCTGGACTTTAAAAAAGACCATCACATCACATTTTATGTTATTGGTAATTTTTAATTCAATAATAAGTATTTGTTATTTTCTGTAGGGATACTTTAATTGTTGTGGTTAGGCCCAATTCTATTAGACGCCTGCAAACGACTCAAACTAATATAAATTTGGTTGCAGGTGTTTTTTTTGTAAAAAATGTTTAAATGTATTCTATTGACTCCAGCTCCCAAATTCCGACCGCAAGGCTAAACTCGTAAACTCTGACGTTTTACGTAGAAGTTAAAGGGGGTGATCATGTGTTCTGACAATATTAAAGCAAGCACGTAATTTACTTCTTAGACACAGCCAATAGTAAATCATCATGACGTCAGTAAAACATGAAAGTTATCGGAGGCTAAGAATTAATTTGTGCCAATCAGTAATATTTGCCGATCAATCTAGTACTCTATAAAATGCATTAGATCATCTATTCTAGTCCATATGGGCTTTATGATATGTATTAATCCCTTGAGTCCTGGGATCGATATTACACAGTAATACATTTAAAAATAATATTTTTTAATTATTTGTGGGCTTGAGACAGTTGTGCAATTAATTCTAATTTCTTTTCATGCCTTTCCATGCTTTTAAACTAAGTATTATGTGTTTAATAGCTGCTACAGCTTTAATAAGTGTATGAAAAATGCCTTGCAAGTCCTATTTAGTACTCGTAATATTTTTGATAGAAATGTGGAACTCTTTGCGGGTTAGACTTTGTTATGTTTTTCTACAACACCTATTAATTCCCTAACTACCATGGGGGGGGGGGGGGGTGTTAGTTATACACTCTTCTGCCCTGGACTAAATCCAATAATCCTCTCTTCTGGGCCAGGAAATGCCCCTCCAAAGAATAACCTGCCACTCTAAATTAAAAAACATTATGACTTTAACTAATAGAGCGAGGAGCGAGCCCTCTGCAAATATCTGTTGCTGCACTTTCTTTTGCATAAATAGATTTTTTTTGTGCCTTTAGATGTCCATCATATTTCAGCCAATCAGAATGTGTTTTTAGATGTCACACTGCTCAATATTAATTTTAAAACTAATTGGATCAATTAGTTTGCACAGATTGTTTCTATTTTCTTTAAGTTAATGAGTGTTACCTATTTGTGCCACAAGGGTCCGTCAGGTCCCCCTTTTGTGGAAGTTAACATTTAGGTGCCATGGGGGTCCTTTAAGAACTTGGTTAATAGTTTAAGCACGTGGTCAATAGTTTAGATGTCATGGGTCTTAGTGGACCGTCATGGTTATGTAGATGGTTGGCGCTGCAGAATACGTTGGCGCATTATAAATACTAGATAATAATAGTTCAGGGATCAAGGTTCATGGGGGAAGTGGGGATTGAGTGTGAGTGCTGAAGGGGCCGATCAGGAGTGAGCATGAAGGTAATCCCTGGGATTCCCTGCACCGCATTCCTGAATGGAGGGAATCCCTGGGGATTGTCATTGGTGAAAGTGGACATTGAGCAATGTGAGGTTGCTCAATCTCCATATTTTGCATAATCTCAAGACTTGTGCTTTACTGACAATGTCTGGGTTTATGACTTCCTGTAAGAAAAAATTAAATGTCATGCAAGATTTTCATGGCCATATTTGAAGTAGCACCCCAACGTTACTAAAAAATAGTTTATTTGAAAAGTGTTATAAGAAAAGGGTTTACATTTGTTGGGCTGTGTAATTGGATAAGCTTGAAATAGACACAATGCCTCCTTCCCTCTCACCGGCCCAGAAACAGACCCCTTGCATCATACACTGCAAAAATAGCTGTAATACACCCCTGTCAAAATGACCCAATGTATCAAAGATCTCCCAAGGGTCCTGCAGAGGCATCAACATTTTAAATAAATAAATAAATACATAGATGACAATTGGCAAAGTTTTGCATGGGTTCTTTTCTGTTTGCCTTTCTCTGGATCAATTAACAATTAATATGCACATTGAAGATCAAAGGAGATCTAGAAAGATTAAACTTGATGGACTAAAAATATTTTTTTCACCTTAATTATTCAGTAGCTATGTAATATGTATTACTTTTTTTTCTTGCTTAATTTTGCTCAGAGTCAGTCATTAAACAAATAAGTTTTTTTTTAATTGTGTGTTTGCCCTTAAAAGGATCACTTTAACTGAAGCTATTTTCAATGTAAATTTATTTGAAAAAAATATTTGTACTCACTTTTATTTGACCATTTACATTCAATTAAGGCACTCCTTTACCCCTTAAACATCTCATTGTCATTAGTTAACGTTAGCCAGAGGAGTACACTTTGCTCCTGGCATGGGCCTCTATTTAATTCCAAGCCCGTAACTACCTTTACATTGCCCGTATGTCTGCCGGTTAGAACTGTGTTACAGCTACAAATGTATTTAATTGACTCAAGCCTGCAAGTACAGGCTCACAGCCCCAACACGCAAAGCATTAACCCATGCGTAGCATTTAAGGGAATGACCATAAGTTACAATTTAGACAGAGCCAATAGTAAATCAGACCGTCATCATGTCGTCTGTAAACCATGGAGTTTCAACTACAATCAATTAGTGTTTAGAAGTCCTATCTAAAATTGGACTCGCAATCCAGAAATGTAGCAATCAATAAAAATCAATAAATCAACTGTTCCACTTCCTGCAGGTTCCATGATATGTGTTAACTTGATTACTGGGATTGATAAAAAAAAAAAAAATGTTAACATTTTATTTACGTTTTATATTGCAGATTTTTGAGCTTTAGACTGTTGTGCAAATAATTTGAATGCCTTTCATTGCTTTCCCAGTATTTTTAAGTACAGTAGTGTGTATTTATTTGCTTTTGCACAGTTACAAACAGGTGCTTAACACACTTGCGAGTCCTATCTAGTACTCGTAGAATTGTTTGATACATTTGCCATTTACGGGTTTGAAGGGAATTGCGGGCTTGTTGAATTGTTGTAATTTAAATATGGATTTTGCGTCTTTAGCACTGGTAACATTTGCGTCCTTGAAACATCAAAGTGGGAGATAGGACAGATATTTTTTTAACAGCAGTGCTTTTGAGCCTCTAACTCGCACTTGGGAAGCGGGTAGCAAAATGTAGTCAATTAAACATCAGTAACATTCAAGGCTCCATTACGGGCTCAAGTAATTGCAATGTGGACAATTAAATAGGGGCCATGGTCTTACCCATTAAACACATTTCTGATATTAGAAGATTTTGGTCCTAGGACAGATATTTTAATTAAATATGTCTGACACAGATCAGCGTACTATTAAACATTGAGAAGTCACAGTGAATAGTGATAATGATAAAAAAATGTCTTTATCTTTATTTTATTAACACAAGACCGCATTGCCAGTAAGTCTACAAGTCCTAACCCTTCCTGTAAATTGGAATGTTCACACATAATCTGTTATGTTATTATATTCTATTCTAAAATGTCATTGCATTTCTATACTGATGCTTTTTATGAGCAAAGTTGAAATACAGATATAGACTGACAAAGACAGCTATATATACACTAGACAGTCACCTTGTCACTTCAGCCTTGACCACAAGGTTATACTCATTTGCTTTAATACCTCTGAAGGATTTGATCTGAAATTTGGGATAGTTGTAGATAAGCAATTAAAATAAGTGTGTTTGTGTGTCTGCCTCGTGCAGTCATTTTAGACTCTCTGTGACCTCATGGACCAAACACACCATGCTGATCCACTTGGTATTCATGGCAGATACTGAGGGGGGTTACCAGTTCCTTCTCCAGTGGGACAAAGCATACAGTTCCTGGTATTCCTTGGTGGTCTCCCATCCAAGTACTGACCAGGCCCAACCCTGCATATCTTCTGGGTGTGGTTACCTCTTGCTTCCCAGACTGGAATCAAACCCAGGTCACAGCCGTAAAAGCACCAAATTCCTAATCACTGGAACACCAGTGAACCCAGACTGTGTGTTACTTACACTTAAAGGGCCACTCATATCATTAAAACTGTTCTGCCTTATTATTATTATTATTATTATTATTATTATTACCCATTATTTATAAGGTGCCGATATAGGGCCCTATTCTATTGGGCAATTTGTAAAATTATTCACACTTAAAACTGTTCTTAATATTGATTATTACATGTTCTAACTAATTAAAATTACTCAAGATAGATAATCTATTAGTCCCATAACGCTAGATTGCAAATAAATTCTAACCTGCAACTGAAAAAAGTATCAAGTTTCTGTCAAAAATATTATGAGTACTAAATAGGACTCACAGGGGCTTCTTCAAACACTTATTAGAGCTCTAACAGCAATTAAAAACACAATACTGTACCTTAGGAAGGCATGGAAAAACATTAGAATTAATTGCACAACAGTCTCAAACCCGCAAATATGTAATAAAAGGTAATATTGAGCTGGTATGAACAGAAGGGCCCACTGGACTTGTTTGGGGTTCATCAGTTATTGTATGTGTGGTCAGAAGGTACTAACAACTTGCTTAACAGTCATCTCTGGGATATACAAATGGTTAAACATTCTAAAGAATTTATATGGCCATGAGATCGGCCACGTGTAAAGGCTTTGGCTATAGTGATGGAGGGAGGTAGTTTTATGGCTCTGTAAGAGGAGAAAAAATGTGTAATGACAACAAGAAAGCTATGGGGGTGAGGGGGGTAGCAAGCTATTTACCTAGGAGGATGGGCTAGAACTGCGGGAAAGTCTTTGGTGTTTTATGTCATCTGAAATGTGTTTGGAAAAATAAAGAAGTCGCAGTCTGATTTTGGACACACTATATAGGTGGTGTCGGAGTCTGCTTGTACTAATTAAAGATACATGGTGTGTGATTCTGAGATCCTAAGAAAAGGGGTCTGAAGGTGCCTGTCTCTTCAGAATTGATGTTGTCATTTGAAGTGTTCCGGTGTCAAGATCTGAACAGAAAGTTGTGACCCATAGAGAGAGAGAATTGGGGTGAGCGTAGTCCCCCCAAATCAGCCGGGCGTGACATGATCCCATGACTCAAGGGGTTTATATATATCATGAAACCCACATAGAGTAAATATAGGAGTATCAGATATTGAAAGGGATTTGGGAGTGCTTGTGGACAACCACCTAGGCAACCGTGCTCAATGCCAAGCAGAATCTGCAAAGGCAAGTAAAATATGAGCATGTATTAAGAGTATAGAAGCAAGGGAAGCAGACATAATTCTGCCACTAATCTCTAGTACGCCCTCATTTGGAATATAGAGTACAATTTTGGGCACCACTACATACAAAGGACATTTTAGAGCTGGAAAAGGTACAGAGGAGGGCAACAAAACTAATACGGGGAATGGAGGGGCTAAGTTATGAAGAAAGACTAACCAAATTAAACTTATTTTCTCTAGAAAAAAGGCGTCTAAGAGGAGATATGATTACCTTATATAAATACATCCAGGGTCAGTATAAAGATTTGTCGGGGGAGCTTTTTGTGCCAAGAGGTTTTCAACTGACAAGAGGACATCCCTTGAGGTTAGAAGTAAAAAGATTCCACCTCAAAGAAAGAAAAGGGTTCTTCACAGCAAGGGTGGTTTATCTGTGGGATTCTCTACCAGAGGAGGTGGTGACAGCGTATTCGATAGATAACTTTAAAAGGGCACTAGATTTATTTCTAATTAAAAAGGGAATTCAGGGTTATCATGGATAATTAGAGAGGCAGTATTGATCCAGGGAGAGGTCTGGTCGCCGGTGTCTGGGATCAGGAGGGAATTGATTATTATTATTATTTTTTATATACAACTAATTGGTTGATGGTTAGTTCGCATGTTGCAGATCGGGGAAGATCTTGGAGGGTTGTACTTGATAGACTGAAAATCTTTTTTCAACCTTAAATACTATGTACTATGTAACTATGTAACTATGTAACTTTAAAAAGGGACTGTATATCTATATATTTTTTCAAAGGACATTCGGTGTTCTCCTCGATAATTAGAGAGGGAGTATTGATCCAGGGAGCAATCCGATCTCCATTATCTGGGGTCAGGAAGGAATTAATTGTTTTCCGTTTTGAGACAATTGGCAAAGTTTCACTTTGTTTTTTGTTTTGTTTTCTGTTTGCTTTCCTCTGGATCAGTTAACAATTAACAATTAATCTGCAATCAATCAGAGGAGATCTTAAAAGGTTGAACTTGATGGACTAAAAGTATTTTTTTTCAATTACTATTTAACTATGTAATAGAACAGATGATCTAATGAATTTTATAGATTGCTTGATTGCGTGCTCAACCGGCAAATATTACTTCAATATTACTTGCAGATTACAAACGTCCATCTTTTACTGACGTCATGATTCTGGTCTCATTTACTATTGGCTGTGTCTAAGTAGTAAATTATAGGCTTTGCTTAAATATTGTCAGATCATATGATCACGCCCCCTGAAATCAGACTTAAAAAGGCAGGGTGTACAAGTCGGAATTTGCAAGCTGGAGTCAATAAAATTCATCTAAACATCAAAAACCAAATGTATAAATTCAAGTCATTTGCAGGCTTCTAATAAGCCCATATTCTGTAGAACGAAACCCTCAAAAACTATTTTAACAAATTTCAAAAGAATGGAGGGCCCTGTTATTAATTTTTACTACTCTGATGATGTAAGGCAGTATTGATGAATTTCATGTCCCTTTGATCTAGAGACTGTACGTTAGTTACTGCAGATGATGACTGTAGTCATAAAATTAAAAGACTTTTGCCTCTGGGGAGGAAAGCTATGGCAAGCTTGGACAAGCTAGTAAAAAGTAAAGATATTAAACTATCAACAAAGGTCCGCATAGTTCAAACTATTCTATTCCCAGTAGTAACATACGGATGTGAGAGCTGGACCATAAAGAAGTCTGAGCACTGTAGAATTAACACCTTTGAATCGTAGTGTTGGAGAAGACTGCTTAGAGTCCCTTGGACTACAAGAAGATCCAATAAATCAATACTTCAGGAAATCAAGACAAACTGTTCACTAGAAGGTATGATCATGAGGCTGAAGCTCAAATACTCTGGTAGGATTCCCTAGAAAATACTCTGATGCTGGAAAAGATTGAAAGCGCAAGAAGAAGGGGACGACAGAAGCGGAGATGGATAGATGAGGTCACTGAAGCAATGAACATGAATGCATTGATAGAGCTCAGAGGGGCAGTGACTGAGAGATGCACATGGCATGCTGTGGTACATTGAGTCGCAGAGAGTCAGACACGACTGAACGACAAAAAAAACAACAACGTTACTTTCATTTATTGCACATTTATTCACTTTCATTGTATGCACAGTATACTCTTCCTGTAGAAATGTAAAATCTTGCTAGAAATGCTTTTGTGAGGTACAGGTACAGGAAATACTATAGTATCATATTTACCCTAACTGTATTCCATCCATCCGACAAATGGAAAAGTTATTACTATACTGCAATACCAGTAAAACTTTGCAAACTCCACATACTGATATATAATTCATCAATTGATAAAGCTAACCACTTTCACACACAGAAATTTGTTTGATATTTATTCTGCCCCTGATTTTCCTGCACATCCTCCACCCTGCTGTACCACTTTATTATTTCTACCCCATTCCTCTTTATCTTTCTCGCTCTCTTGCTCTTTCCCTTCTTTTTCACTCTGTTCCTTTCTCCTTTATTTTCTATGTTATCTTCAGTCTCAACTACTATTTTTTGTCCTTTTGCCTTTCTTTTATACATTAATGGAGAACATTCAGACATGACTACACATTAAAAAAACATCTCCTTAGGCATGGAACAAGATCACTTGCATTATTGTTCCAAGCTCAGGCTTCCATCCTACCTGTTTAGGTCTGACTTTCCTAAACAGTAAGGCTAGCTATACCACCGGGTATACTTTAAAGGACACCTGTGATGCACTAATGTTTATTATTATTATTTCAACTGCTCTTTATTTATAAAGCACCAGCATTTTCTGTAGCGTTATTTAAAATGTGCAATAGAGTACAGTGGGTACCATTAGTAAATTACAAAGGACAAATAGACAACTTCCAAGCTAAGTAGAAATAGAAAAGTACAGTGCAATACAAATATGAAACAAATGGGTCCACAGACAACTTGGTGCAGCAGGAGTTACATCCCTACTCCAAAGAGCTTACTATCTAGAAGGTAAGGTTGGGGTGTGATACGGGAGGGTAAAATATGCAAGATGGCAGTGAATAAAGCAGTAGGCTGAGTGGAGGTGTCTGTATGTTACACTGTATACTGTGTGTGTGAGCAATTGTATACTGTATAGTATTCTGTATGCTAATTAGGGCTGAAGGCGAATAAGCAAGTTATTTTAATTATGCATTGATAATTAATACAATTTATGTTTAATTATTTATAATAACTATATTGAATGTTCAGAGGTTAGAGTTGTAGCCTCTTATTGAGCTGATTGACTCTACCCTTATTAGCTCCTCCAGAAGCAATGGAGGGTTTGGCTGAGAGACAAACCAAAGGGTCCTAAGAATAGTCTGATTATATAAGAGGCCAAACAATCATTATTTGGCTGCCCTCGCAGCAAAAGCTTGTTAACAAGAGAAATCAATACAGAAATCTCCAGCCAATGGAAACCATTGTGTGGTTATAAAATTGTGCCTGCAAATGTAGCACTGCTTGGTAGACAAAGCCACTTCCCTTGTTTGACTTTGTAGTGGGTGGATACCATCAGTAGCTGAGTTTTGATCTGTGGCCCAGAATTTAATAATGAACATTGCTTTTTATGATTTTTTTTTTACTGATCAATGCCTAATTAAAACAAGTATCTTCATTTGTTAAGGCATTTCAATGAGGGCTAAAAAGTGCACTATGAATGATTCGCTTGAACAGAACAAATAAATAATCAGTCTGCAACACCACTGAAAACTTCCTAACACCTGCTTGTTCTAGTTATTCTTGTTCTAGATGAAACACAAAAAGCAATCACTGTCCTGCTGCACATAATGATAGAGAACAAAGTACAAAGAGACCTCAATCCATGTGATCTGAGAACCCATAAATCAAATTATCAAATAATGTACAGGGGTCCCTAATAGCCATTCACAGAAATAGTAACTAATGATGCAACATTGTGGGCTCCAGCCAGTAGCTACAAGCCAGAAGACACAGCTGAACTTAACAGCGCTTTCCACAATGTAATCATTAAAATGATTGTAAAAAGCAGATTTGTGAAGGTCATTTTTAAAACAGAGATTGGGACATAAGAATGCAATGTTCTTCAATAATGTTTTTTTTTTTTCTACCATTTTCCGTTCAGATATTTGGATGTTTTTTCTGCTTACCTCCAAAAACTTGAATTAGCACTCTCTGGTACATATGTCCAAACTAGTTTACTTGAGGGGATTAATATGCAACTTCACAAATTGACCAAGTAGGGAATGGCTTACTTAGTCAAGTCTGTAATTGGCTTTTGCCAAGGCAATGGAAGAGGAAATAAACTTTCTGTAATATCCCACAATGCAAAGAAAAATGAACACTTGTTATTCGGTCTCGAATGTGGACCAGAATCAGATGGCCTCATCCCCCTCCCCAATTTTTTCCATAGTTATAAAGTAATTGAGGTTGAACAAAGTTTTACCTTTTTAGATCTTCTCTGATTCTGTAATATGTTGATTAATTGTTAATTGAACAAAAGGAAGGCACACAAAAAAAACAATTGAAACATTGACAATTGTCTCATAATAGAAAAAAAAGTCCTTCCTGACTCCAAATACTGGCAATCAGATTCCTCCCTGGATCAATATTTTACTAGTTATCAGGATAACCCTAAATGCCCTTTTTTCAAAAATATATATATATATATATATATTGGATATAAAAAGTCTACAGACCCCTGATAAAATGTCAGGTTTCTGTGCTGTAAAAAAATGAGACAAAGATAAATCATTTCAGAACTTTTTCCACCTTTAATGTGACCTATAAACTGTACAACTGAATTGAAAAACAAACTGAAATCTTTTAGGTAGAGGGAAGAAAAAATATAAAAGGAAAATAATATGGTTGTATATGTATGCACACCCTTAAACTAATACTGTGTTGAAGCACCTTTTGATTTTATTACAGCACTCAGTCTTTTTGGGTATGAGTCTATCAGCATGGCACATTTTGACTTGGCAAGATTTGTAGCCCACTCTTCTTTGCAAAAACACTCCAAATCTGTCAGATTGCGAGGGCATCTCCTGTGCACAGCCCTCTTCAGATCACCCCACAGATTTTCAATCGGATTCAGGTCTGGGCTCTGGCTGGGCCATTCCAAAACTTTAATCTTCTTCTGGTGAAGCCATTCCTTTGTTGATTTGGATGTATGCTTTGGGTCGTTGTCATGCTGAAAGATGAAGTTCCTCTTCATGTTCAGCTTTCTAGCAGAAGTCTGAAGGTTTTGTGCCAATATTGACTGGTATTTGGAACTGATCATAATTCCCTCTATCTTAACTAAGGCCCCAGTTCCAGCTGAAGAGAAACAGCCCCAAAGCATGATGCTGCCACCACCATGCTTCACTGTGGGTATGGTGTTCTTTTGGTGATGTGCAGTGTTATTTTTGCGCCAAACATATCTTTTGGAATTATGGCCAAAAAGTTCAACCTTGGTTTCATCAGACCATAACACATTTTCCCACATGCTTTTGGGATACTTCAGATGTGTTTTTGCAAAATGTAGCCTGGCTTGGATGTTTTTCTTCGTAAGAAAAGGCTTTCGTCTTGCCACTATACCCCATAGCCCAGACATATGAAGAATACGGGAGAATGTTGTCACATGTACCACACAGCCAGTACTTGCCAGATATTCCTGCAGCTCCTTTAATGTTGCTGTAGGTCTCTTGTTAGCCTCCCAGACCAGTTGTCTTCTTGTCTTTTCATTAATTTTGGAGGGAGCTCCAGTTCTTGGTAATGTCACTGTTGTGCCATATTTTCCCCACTTGATGATGACTGTCTTCATGGTATTCCATGGTATATCTAATGTCTTGAAAATTCTTTTGTACCCTTCTCCTGACTGATACCTTTTAACAATGAGATCCCTCTGATGCTTTGGAAGCTCTCTGTGGACCATGGATTTTGCTGTGGGATGCGACTAAGAAAATTTCAGGAAAGACCAAATAGGGCAGCTGAACTTTATTTGGGGTTAATCAGAGGCACTTTAAATGATGGCAGGTGTATGTTGATTCCTATTTAACACGATTTGGAATATGATTGCTTAATTCTGAACACAGCTACATACCCAGTTATAAGAGGGTGTGCAGACTTATGCAACCACATTATTTTTCTTTTTTTCTTTTCTTCCCTCCACCTAAAAGATTTCAGTTTGTTTTTCAATTGAGTTGTACAGTTTATAGGTCACATTAAAGATGGAAAAAGTTAAATAAATGATTTATCTTTGTCTAATTTTTTTTACAGTACAGAAACCTGACATTTTAACAGGGGTGTGTAGACTTTTTATATCCACTGTAGTTGCCTGTTTCTCTAATTTATGCAAATCCCTTTGGAGGGAAAATACATCATTATCTGATTTAATTACCTTGTACAAC
Organism: Discoglossus pictus; assembly: GCA_027410445.1. Taxonomy (NCBI): domain Eukaryota; kingdom Metazoa; phylum Chordata; class Amphibia; order Anura; family Alytidae; genus Discoglossus; species Discoglossus pictus. Next base: position 60,065,632 of record CM050175.1, on the reverse strand, counting down.
CTAGTGTCATCAGCAAAAATGGTAACAATACTTTCCAATCCTACTTCTACGTCATTAATAAATATGTTAAAAAGTAGAGGACCTACTACTGAACCCTGAGGAGCCCCACTTACCACATTAGTCCAATCTCAGTATGTACCATTTACAAAAACTGTAATGGGCCAACAAAAAAATCTTAATTTTATAAGGGCAGCCATACAAAGTATAGACTGGGACAAAGAACTAATGGGTAAAAATACTGAACATAAATGGACAACATTCAAATCCTTACTAAATATACATACTTATCACCATATACCATGTGGAAATAAAAATAGAAGGAGGAAGGTAATTAAATCAGAAAATGATGTGCTTTCCCTCCAAAGGGATTTGCATAAATTAGAGGAATGGGCATCTAAATGGCAGATGAGATTTAATACGAATAAACGTAAAGTTATGTATCTGGGAAGGTAAAATAGCCGTGCAATTTAAATAATCTTAATGGAGCAAATATAGGAGTATCAGATATAGATATTTGGGAGTACTTGTGGACAACTACCTAAGTAACTGTGCTCAATGCCAAGCAGCAGCTGCAAAGGCAAAAAAAAAAAATATTAGCATGTATTAAGAATGGTATAGGAGCAAGGGGAGCAGATATAATAAATGGAATAAGGAGTATAATTTGGGCACCACTTCATAAAAAGGAAATTTTAGAGCTGGAAAAGGTAGAGAGAAGGGCTACAAAACTAATAAGGGGAATGGAGCGGCTAAATTATGAAGAAAGAATGACCAAATTAAGCTTTTTTTTCTCTAGAAAAAAAGGTGTCTAAGAGGAGCTATGATTACCTTATATAAATACATCCAGGGTAAGTATAAAGATTTGTCAAGTGAGCTTTTTGTGCCAAGAGGTTTTCAACTGACAAGAGGACATCCTTTGAGATTAGAAGTAAAAAGATTCCACCTTAAAGAATGAAAATGGTTCTTCACAGTAAGGGTAGTTAATCTGTGGAATTCTCTACTTAAGGAGGTGGTGACATTGAATCGATAGATAACTTTAAAAAGGGACTGGATTTATTTCTAATTAAAAAGGGCATTCAGGGCTATCCTAGATAATTAGAGAGAGAGTATTAATCCAGGGAGGAATCTGATAACCAGTATCTGGGGTCAGGAAGGAATTATTATTTTTTCCCTTTGAGACTATTGGCAAAGTTTGCCTTCCTCTGAATCAATGAATTAACAACTTATCTGCATATTGCAGATCAGAGAAGATCTTAAAAGGTTGAACTTGATGGACTAGAAGTATTTTTTCAACCTCAATTACTATGTAACTATGTGTTAGGTATGATACATAATACATTGTCTTGTTTTCATTCATAACTATCTGACTTCTAGCCTTGGACCTGGATGATTCTCTTAATTGTAACTATGGGTAGCTTTAATTTGCTAAATGTGATCTACTCTTGATTGTTCTTGGCTCCTAACGCTATTTTGATTCCGGCTGCGGTTTGTAACTGCATACGCTGCAGTGGGCACACCCATACATGGACTCTGTATTTGTATTTGTTGATTACTGTTGTTGTGCCCACGAATGACAGGGATTTGTCAGCTTTATGGTTTTAATGACACATCCATCTATCCCTTGTTAATTCCATAGAGCTGACATGTCCGTGTCCTTGTTGGTCATCATGTACATGTGTAGTATGTGTGATGCACATGTGGTGGCATGTTGGTGTATGTGATATTCACCTGACATGGAGGCTGGATCCTGCTGGGCCACCTGGCCTGAAGCTCCAGCGGCGGGCAACTGCTTTATAAGGTCCTTGGCCAACCTCTCCCACTCGTTGTACTTCACAGTCTAAAACTGAACTCCTAATCTTCCCTCCCTCTCCCACAGCGTCAATTTCTCACATCTCTCTCACTGTCAACAACGACATCATAACCCCCACCTCTCAAGCCTGTTGTCTTTGAGTTCTAATGGATTCCGCTCTGTCTTTCATCCCTCACATACAATTACTAACTAAATCTTGTCTTCTCCATCTAAAAAAACATCTCCAGAATTCATCACTATCTTACACAAGACACAATTAAAATTCTAATACACTCTCTCATCATCTCTCGACTAGATAACTGCAACTCGCTTCTTGTTGGCCTACCCACCACCCGACTATCTCCACTTCAATCCATTATGAATGCCTCTGCTAGACTCATCTTCCGCACACAATGTTCAGTCTCGGCATCACCTCTCTGTCAATCACTCCACTGGCTTCCCTTAGCCTCAAGAATAACATTTAAAATCATGACCCTAACTTACAAAGCCCTCAACAAAAACGCTCCCCCATACATCTCTGCTCTCATCTCCAAATACTCCCCCACCCGCCCTCTTTGTTCTGCTATTGACCTTCTTCTTTCTACCACTCTTGTCACCTCCTCTAACTCCCGCCTCCAGGACTTTTCTCGTGCTGCCCTTAGTCTCTGGAACTCCTTGTCTGACTCCACCAGATTATTCTCTTGCCTCAAAACATTTAAAACCTCACTTAAAACGCATCTCTTTAAAGAAGTATATCACCTTCCACCCTAATACGCTTATCACCTCTCTAACCCTCTTTTACAACCTTAGATTGTAAGTCTGCAAGTTTCTATCCTAAGTAGTTTGGCAATGCACCATCGACATTGGATTCCTAGCTGAAAGACAGGGCCCTCCTTGCCTTGCTATTTTTTGGTTTGTATTTATCTCTGTCTGAGCTTGACTTGTGTACAGTGCTACGACATATGTTGGCACGTTATAAATGAACTATAATAATAATAATAATAATAATAATAACAGTCACTCTGGGGCCACCACTTGGTGCTGCAGCTTGACTGTCCTCCTTGGCCGTCATCCTCCTCACCTTAGCCCGGACATCATCAAACCGGTGCTTCACAGACCTCACATCCCTTTCTGCTAGGGGCCCAACTTCCCATTCCCGGCAAGGATAGCGGGGTACTCACAAATAACAAAAATGATGACCGAATTCTCTTTGTGCGTGTAGTTTGGGGCCCTTTGCATACCCCCAGCCTCTTGCCCTTCCGACTGTGGACTGGTATCCTTCACTCCCTTGTCTGCCCCTGAGGCCTGTCCCTCCACCAAACTACCACCCCCCTAGGATCAGGCCCCTCCCCCGCTGACCCTGAACTTGGAGTGTCTATCACTATAGGCACCCACCACCGCCCTCCTCCTCCTCTCCTTCACTCACCTCTTCCACTCCGCCACTCTCCTCCTCCACTCCGCAACTTTCCACCTCAGCCACTCTCCTCCACTACTCCTCCCCTCCTCCTCCTCTTTTCCACCACTCCTTTCCTCCTCCTCTCCTCCACCACTCCCCAGGGACAGCTCTCTCTCATCTCTCTCTCTCCTCCTCGTCTCTCCTCTTCTCCTCCTCCCCACCTCTACAATCCTCTCCCCTCCTTACTCCTCGCTCCATAATTGTCCCACAAATAATATAAGGATAAATTAGAATAAGTATATGAGGATTTTTTTTTATGTTTTATGCGTATTTGTTTACTGTTGGGGGATGGGATGTGGGGTAGAGGATGGGTTGTGTATGGAGTGACCTAGCTCTATGTGTATGTGTATCTATTTGTGTTATTTAATATATGTGTATTGGTATTATGTGTAGGCTGTAAATATGTGTAATCAAAGTGTAAAATAGTTGTTAGTATAGAATAATGTAAAAGAATAAAACCATAACTTCCTGCTTTAATAAATGGCCTGCTCTCTCTCTCTCTCGCTCTCTCTCTCTCTCTCTCTCTCTCTCTCTCTCTCTCTCGCTCTCTCTCTCTATCACCAACCACCAACTTTGGGACCTGCGTGAGAATCTACACAGTCAGCGCTGGGGCCTGTGGAACCAACTTTATCATTTCTCTCTGTCAATCATTTTCCTCTAACCCGCTTTCTATTGACTCAGAGGCCTGTGTCGCACTCCGTAATTATGGTATTGGGTTGTAACTGCGCACCGGTTCTATTCCAGTCCACTGACAGCTTGCAGGCACAGGAAGGGTTTACAGTCTTAAGGCTTCAGCCCTTAAGTTGCTGCCTTGTTAAATTGAATCGCTCTGTAACTGTAGCAAGTTTCAAGCACACAGACCTACAGCTGGTATAAAGGCAACTGTGGGGTTGCAATTGAATAAGGCCCTGTGACTTTAACTACAGTCACGAAATATGTGGTAGGTAAAAAAGTAATTGAAAATCTGTCTACTGTACATTTTGTAAGGAAATAAAAGATCATTCTGAAGCAGGACAAAACCTGCTTTTCCCACAGAGGTCTCAGTAAACCATGTTTAAACTGTTGATAAGGAGTCTGGGTAGTGACATGCAAATTATGCTAAAAACATATCACCTTATTTTTAACCACAGTGAAATTCCAGATAACTTCTCCTCATAGTCCTCTTTTTTTTCTACACTTCTATTTTCTATATTGTCTTTGCTTTTTCTATGCTTGCTTTGGGCTCTTCTGTTTCACTTTTATTAGCTCATTTTATTTTGTTGATAATACTGTGTCCTAATTGATTGCCCGCTGTCCTTCTGGGTGACACTGACATCTATATTAGATGTTTGGAGAAGCAAAGAGATTCGGGGCAATGCAATCTCTTTCCATATCTGCATAAAAACCTGCCATCTGAATTTACATTCAGCTTGAAGAGCTGTCCAAACCATGTTTTAATATACCCATGTGGATATTTGGTAAACATCAATTGGTGAGGAATAGTTGATCAGCCCAGAGAATCTAGCATGCTCAGCTCCAAGGTCCAACAGAGGCATCAAAATGGATGTGTCTGTGAAACTACTAATTACTTCTTAACTATTTTTTGTACAGGTATAGTACTCCAACTGCTGCTTTTGCATCCCATGCTCTCTTCTTTTGCTAAGATGCATAGGTCCTATACCTTATTTATTGTAATAACTTTTGGACCTATAATCTACATGTCTGTTTACACCGTTAAGCTCCCCCTCGTGGGATGATGCCCATGAGTTTACAAGTAATACACATACACCTCTTTCCTTATGGATCAACATAATTTACTGTAAATAAAAATCTCTCCCATGCAAATTGAGGCTTAATAATAGTATATGATACAAGAACCACAGAGAGGCTCCATACAATAAGAAACACATCTATATAGTGAGGAAATGTCCCGATGACTCTGATAGAGGGTTTCTCATAAAGGACAGCCCCACATTTTATTTAGCAAGTCGCTGGTGTAAAATGTAATTGCCACAACTCAGGGTCCTTGTCCCAGAGCAGCTCAACCTGGTTTTCTAGCAGCATTCTTTAGGGAAACATGCACATCCTAGTAGGTTTTCTTAAAACTCACAGTTTATAAATCTGATGAAGAGAGCTATTTGGCATTATTTGGGGACCCTAACAATGGTCAAGTACAGTCCATAAAAAATACCATTTAGTGTTTTCATGCAAATATCTGCATTTACCAAGCACTATGTTTACATGCCTTTGCATCATCATAGAGAACTGGTTCCACAACTGTTACAAGTGTACCTTCACAGATTTGTTAATTCAGCTACACATGGCTCCAACTACTATATATTCTATGAACAATTGTCCATTTCCACACATGATGTCATTAGTGACATCACCTGCCCAAGTGCTTACTCCAGCAAATTAATTTGCAACTGCTCATGCAAGAGTAAATCCAAGTAGAATTTGAGCCCAATTCAATTGCAAGCCCGCATCTCGCAGGATCTGAGCTAGGCAGAAGAGGACTTTGGGGGTGTGCAGATGTTTGTTCCTTCTCAACAGCACTCCTCCTTGACAATCTATTGGTCCAAATGTTAACCTAATCTGGCCTGTCTACAGAGTTTTGAATCTTGGCCTATGTGATGGTGATATTTTGCATGCCGATGGCTACCTCCCATCACATTGTCCATGATCCTCTTCTCTGTGGACACATTGGGTTCTGTTGAACATTTCACCAATTCCTTCATTGACAGACCCCCCTTAACATGTTGCTCCCACAATTTTAAAGCTATCATATAGCTAGATATCTAAGACATGATTATTGGTAGCTTAAATGTAGACTAATACCGCTATGGTGGAGGACTTGCAGAGTCTCACAATGGCATGTTAATGAGCGCCAGCATTAATATATGCACTAGTGAAGCATGTGATCCTGACCTCAATATCAGTCTGTGAACAGATCCTTGGGTCTGATGTAAGTAACATTGAATCTGGCTGCTGTCCTTTGTGTCCTCTCCCTATTAATGGGTATTTTCCCCTATTGCTGATATCATGGTTATCCTTTAACATGTGCTAACAGATGTATAGCTGATGGGTGTGCTATCAATGTTGATGAACAATATTATATGGAGAAGGTGATAGTACACCTTCACCCTTGACGCTGGTAACAGCTAAGCATTTATTGTGAGATGACACATCATTATTAATGGTCATGGCCAGTGAGTTCTCCTGAGAACTAGCTAATAGTAATGCTTGCAGATGGGAAGCGGGTAAGTTGGTATATTGTTACAGTTACAGTATTTTGCATTGTACTGAACATGGATGTTGTTTTTTTTTTTTTTTATCCTCCACCTTTTTTTTTGTGGACTTTTTTTCAGATTTTGGTTTTGTGAACACACTGTATGTATGAAACTGGATTGGATTACACAGTCCAGAGGTTTAATCATCTCTTTCATTGAGCAGATCTAGACAAGTTGTAAGTGCTATGCACATTAATGGTTTATTCAATTAAATGGTGTGGTTTCTGATGATCCATTTTTTCATCAGATTCTGGTTGCAGTGGTGTAGTGACCACATGTTACCCTGGTAGGTGCTATGTATCATGCTTTTTGTAGACTATAACATTACCCCCTTTAGGTATCCCCCTTTTTCCCCCAAGCATCTTGCTCTTCCGTGGTCCGCCCACAACACACCCATGATATTAATGCACAGTCTTGCCCATTTCTGATTGTGCTCCCTGTATGAAATAAAGCTTTGTTATACTATTCTCACCGTGTTACTCTGTTTTCAATGGTTGCGGTTATGGGACATCCACATACATCACATTGGTGCCACATTCCTATATCTGTTAACTAATGAGCCCTAGTTACTATGCAATAGGTTAATGCATATAATAATAATGATAGGAATAATATAATAAGGTATCATATAATAATATATATCATAATAAAGAGTTAATACACATGGAAAGTCCAATTTGTGATACTGTGTAGTATCAACATTCCCCTGAAGGCCTGATAAGAATATGACAGGTGATAATGTGATTGATAGCAAAAAACTTAATGGGTATACATTTTGGCACATGGCCACCAACAATGGCATGGGACTTTCCAGGATGGGCGTAGTGGAAATTATCCCTGATGCAGGTGAGTTGGCTGTCGCTCCGCATGCCTCTGCACTGCCTCCATGTGGCTCTTCCTGATGGGTTAGACTAGATTAGTATGGTGTATGTTCCCCCGGTCCCCTTCAGGATTGCTAAGTGGTGGTGGTGAAGGGGCTTGTGTACCTGAATGAAGCTGTGACTTGTACCATGTAGGGCCACTGTAAGTGAGCAGGTCATAACAGAGAGATCAGACAAATCACAGTCCAATATAGAAGGAATTGGCAACCCACTCCAGTATCTTTGTCATGCAAACCTTGTGGATATGCACAGACAGAGACGTAAGAAAGTTTGCTGCAGTCCAAAGGGTCACAGAGAGTCAGATATAACTGAGGGACTGAACAACCAAATGTAAAATGTTCCCCTGGTACTTGATATATGCCATGTGGCTGTGTAATGTGGCCACTATTTGTTGTCCCAGTGTAGATGTGATAAGTGAGATGTATATAAGATGATCTTTGCATTTTTAGGGGTCCACATTAGAGCCCCTGTGAGTGAGAAAGGGTTAATATGTCAGTCAATTCCATGTATTTGCATTGCAATTTAATGAGGTAGTGTGTCTTTAATAGCTTTCAGCATGTTGCAGCATGGCTTTTCATATTGGCATATGCATCACCATTACAACCTATGAGGAAAATAACATTACATTTTTTGCAATATTTGATAGTTGGGAGTTGTTGTGCAAGTAATTGTAATGCCTTCCACTGCAGAACCCATGTTTTAAAGTGCATTGGTGTCTTTCTATTCTGATTTGCAGTGTTCCTAACTAGTCTGTAAACCCTTTGCGCGTCCTATTTGGAACCCATAAGCTTTTTGCTTCCATTTGCTGTTTGCGGGCTTGACTACGAGTGCAGTCTTGAGGGATATTTGCAATTAAATAGCGATTTGCGATTTTAGCGATCGGAAGTCTTGCGGCCGTGAAAGATCAAAGGCTTTGGGAGACTGTAAGTTCTGTGTTTAACCATTGCAAAGTTTTCAAGGCCGTAACCCGTACGGAGCCTGCAAAAAGACGCCAGTTGAATAGCAAATTAACTTACATCCTCAATTATGGGCTACAGTAACTAACGATAGCTCAATTGAATGAGGCTCTAAGTCAGCACTTACAGAAGAGCACAGGGGAGAATAGAATAATTAAATGAAAGACCTGTATCAACATTTGTAATCACTTAAGGTTCCATATGTTATCACTTGAACAGAATAAGTACAGACAAAAGGTGTTCCACAATATCACTCCCCTACATTGAGACATTCCTGTGAACACCTTCTTCAAACCAAGAAACCGTAAACAAGGTCACATGTACCAATATGGGTTATTTATATTCCCAATCTACAGGAAACATAACAAACAATCACTGCACTACAGCCTATAATGACTGACAATGGAGGACAGTCCTCGGTCTGTGTATTAAGTTAACCCACAAAATTAGCAAATGAGAACTTTTCAAAGGCACTCAAAAACTCAGAAACATACTGGGGTTCACTAATACACATTCCATCAAATACTAACTAATGATGCTTCACTAATCAGTTGTTGCAAACCTGAATCAACCAGCCCAGACACAATAATCAACCAGAAAACAAAAACCACTGCACCCCAGCTGGACAGCACTTTTCAAAATATAATTACACAATACATTTTCCTAAGATCTAAGATAAGGAACGCTTTAAAACAGAAATTGGGACCTAAGAAGTTAAAATAATACAACAAAGACCCCAGTTATGCAGAATGAAAAGTACTGTTGGTTTTTCTGACCCTACTGAACAAGTGCTCTGTTTAGTCCCCTATTTGGTAAAGTTGTGCGTAATTGCTTAAACATGCTACTAATCTATTCATTTTTTCCATGTCTGTAAATGAGCCACTTAAAACGCTCTCATAGAACAACCCATTTACATAATATTACAAGATGCTTTTGCACTGATTTTCACGGAAAGGCTATTCAGTTCTTATTTACATAGTTAAATAGTAATTGAGGTTGATTAAAGACATTCAGTTAATCAAGTTCAACCTTTTTAGATCTCTTCTGATCATTATAATATGTGAATACATCTGACAGAGGAGAATTTATAGTGTATGCAAACATTTGTTGCATAAAAAAATCCCAAAATAAATATTTAAACACTTACATTGAAGTCAGCTAAATGTCTTGTATTTTCTGACTTTTGGAAATCAGGGTTAACACCCTCCAAACCTATTCTAAATCATTTAAAATTATTTGTTTTAGTCAATCAGATTAGCTGAAACTTTTAAATGAACTCTGGGGGGTTTGTTTGTGGTGCAAAGCAGCCTGGGATATGTAGTGTATCACTGATATGTGCTATGTATTGCTGCTGACATATAGACAGGAAGCTGCCCTGATTCTGCATGCTGATTGGGGGGGGGGATCAGATGTTTAGACACCTTCTGAAGGTGTCAACATAATCATTAGAGGGATTTTCCATGGCCCCAAGTGCTTAAGGCAATGCGCGTGGGAATAAGGTCTCTCTCATATGTAGGGTATACTGGTAGAGTTCTGGCAAAGAGGAAGAGATCATTTTGGAGTCAAAGACCACTAGGTTGGCTGAGACATGGAGTTGAGGTGAGTTATCTTATTGGGCTGTTAAACAGAAAGATCTACCATTACAGGGTAATAGATACTTGAACCACAAGAGTAGGTTTGCCAATGATTGGTCATTGAGGAACAAAGAATGGTGGATGTCGGAGTGTCTGGAAATCTCCAATAAAGAGGTGAATCACCTGCCTTGTGTCAATATATATGGAGGCATAGTTGAGTTGCCCTAATAGTGACTGGCTTTGTTTAATGGTGATTCTTTTAGTTTTCTGGAATGCAGTGTATGAAGTTTTGATGTGTTCAAATTTATTGAAGACTTGCTATCACTTGGGATGATTCTAGGTTGATACCTAAAAATTTGACCTCATGGGCAGGCAGGCCCTAGATTTTTTACCGGCTGCGAATGAGATGTGGAGTTCAGTAAATAATTCCATGGATTTTCTGTGACTAGTAGGAGTGGCTGAAAGGGTTTCTATTAACAGGAAGTCATCAATATATTGAATGACTATGGGGCATTGTTTAACCTGAATAACTATCCAGCAAAGGCTTTGTGCAAAGTAATATTTTTGGGCTGCTTTTGGAACCAAAAGTTAATCAGCTAGCGAAATAGTATGTATGTCGCTATTTGATTCAATGGATGGTACAAAGTTTGGTGTCTATATGCATCTGCTTGAATGACAGCTAGCGATCAGGTCCTAAGTTGACTTCTCCAATGAATTAATTTTTTAGAGACCTATAGCGTGGCCTATTTTGGCATAGTGTAATGAGTATCTGCTGGAAGGGATTAATGAATTAATGCTGGGGTGGGTGGCTGATTTTCCACAGGTAGGAGTGGTCTATTTTGGCATAGTATAGTGATTATCCGCTGGAAGTGATTAGTGAAATAATACAAGTGTTGGTAGTGTGGGGTTCAGAAAGGTTGAATGTATACTTATATGTAGCAATCCTAATGTGGTTGATCCTCCAGATCAGGAAAGGTGGAGTAGTGAAATGTAATGATTGATAAGTTTAGAGCCCAGGAGCTGGTCACCTACCTCCCGTACCTCCCAGTTCCCATAGCAGATGGTGATGTAATAGCCCCTGTTTGGAACCCATTTTGAAAAATCTGTGAGGAGAAAGGAAGTGAATGGAGGATAATTTTGAAGATATACTGACAGGAGGGTCAAATTATTGGCTGCCAGTCATGACGGGTGCATTACCTGGGGACAGATGATTTTGGCGTGCGCATGACAGTACAGGACACAGATGTGTAGTAGCCTGCAATCGCTATATCTACACCCTTTCTTGTTAAAATTGTAACATATAGTGGTGGTTCTCAAGTAATGCACCTGATGACAGTGACTGTCTTTTTGGGGGGGGAGTGGGGAGGAGGAGGTGGCAGAAGGAGGAGAGTGACCAGAAGAAATCTGATAACATAAGCTGAATCTGAACGATAGGATTATTAGGTGGTTCGTTTGCTGATTGTGGTTGCCAGCTGCTTCTTAGAAGGTGATCTAATTTAGCCTTCCTAGCTAAAGCGGTATATGGTATGCTTAATGATAATTTTAACTCCTGCATGATCCTTGGAACAGTCCAGAGGCAGAAAGAGGATTTGCTACCATCTACCAAAGGTGGTCTGGCTGGTGAAGATGCAGCTTGAGAGGGTAAGCACTTGGTTGGACATTTGTGCCTCAGATATGCCTGAGGGTGAGAAAGTTTGTTAGATGTATAGTCAGTTAGGTAGGTATTTGAGCTTCTATGTTGGGTATTCAAGCTTCTAAGCACAAGGATCGTTGGACAGAGTCTTGCAGACCTAGGATGTATTCTAGTTTTGGCAATGGTATTCCTTTGAGTCGTTCCAACGGGAGACAAAGGAATGGATGAGTTCCTGATTAATGGGAGCAAAAAGGGGTTGGGACGAGGTAGATGGTCGTGGTCTGTAAAGAAGCTGACTTGACCCCAAGTGGGTTTTTCTCCATGGTGTTTAGGTCTATTTGGGCTTTGCCAAATAGCCGTAACTATTGGTGAATGTGGTGGTTTTAGACTTATGAGAGGGGATTAAACTTGGAAAGGTGGTTTGAGACCTCTATGGGAGGCCTTGTTGTTGGAGGTATTGGGTCACTGGATTGGATAAATGCAGGGTAGGTATAGAAATAGATACAATTATGGGATGATGATGATACAGTGGGCAATCTGCAAATAAAAGAGATAATGAAGATAATGTGATGAGAATTTGGTGGTGATGTGCACATGGAGGCCATGGTGTGCTGCTAATGAACTATTGTTACGAAGATGAGGTTGTCAGAACCCTAGAAGTCTTTAAGAGGGATATTATTATAATGATAGTATAGATTTTATTATTAGGCCATGTACATTGGCTATTAATGAAAGTATAGACTTTATTATTAGACTATACCTGTACATTTAAGAGGAATGTACATTGGCTTTTAATGATAGTATAGACTCTATTAGCAAAAAGAGGGGGGGTCTCATATCTTGGAGTTTTCTAGATAAGGCTAGTGACCTTGATGAGTGGGCTTGGAGTTAGTATAGCCTGGGGTAAATGAGTTCTTAGATATACAGAGATATGATCTAGGGGCAGGTTTGTGCAATACGTAAAGCTATTTTTACTTTATTGGAGCCAAATAACAAAATGGGCTACTAGCTCTTTAAGGCCTGGCCTGTTGTCGGAGACAGTCAGGTGCTGCACGTCCGGGCTCTTGTTAAATCCCTCAAATTATTATCATCCAGCGTTGCTAGGCATTGCGACACATGGTGCGGCAACTGGGCTAGGCGAGAGAGTGGAGAGCTGGATCACCACAGGGTGGAAGGGAGTACCAGAAAGAGCAAAGCGAAGGGCAAGGGATCAGCCAGAGGCCACGGGAGGCAAGGCAGGAGCGGAACAAGGGAGCCAGGAGGGATAAAGTGAGGGGGAGGAAAATGCCGGAGGGGGCCAATGCAGGAGGCCAGGAAAGGGAAGAAGAGCGGCCGGTGGATTGCCTGACAAAGGACAACATACCTGGGATATGGAAAAACACAAACCCAAATGCGGCAGAGGAGAAAGAGCACAGAGACAATGCAGCAGCCCTGCACATTGGCAGTTAAGACGGGGGGTGTAGGGTATACATGGATCAGCCTCCTCACACAAATTTCAGGATCACTTGGTTATATAAAATAGTGCTTGAACACACTTTGGCCAAATTAATGCATGAGACCACTTGTAAACCACACCTGTGTTACGGTAATGGGCTTTATTGTTCACATAACAATGTTTTTGATAGAAAATAAGGTTAAATATTTTTTATCATCATTTTACACTAATTGCAAATTTAAAGTGTTGTGTGCACTAGTATGTGAATTGACGTTATATAATGATGATATAAACATAAGATTTAACATGGAAAGTGTAAACCATAACAATATCAATATTAATTAACATGATATTATTAACATGAAAAAATAGGATTACAGTACTCATATGTGTGAAGACATAGGTTTCAAGACAAGTATCACCATCAACCATTAATGATATTGATATAGATTATGCTGTTATTCATATGTCATTAATGTCATTACGTCAAAGATTAATTATACACATCCACCATACCTTAACACAGGATGGGTATACAGAAAGATGATCTATAACTGATTGTTAAGTAAATGTAATTTATGTTGATGCCCCAAATCAGTAGCCATTAGAAACACACAGCCAAACTGATAATGGTGTAAAATAGTTTATTATATACACAAAGCTTAGCCATAAATATATTCGGCTGTGCACAGATCCCAAGTGGAGAAGAGGCTTTGTAGGAAAAAGTCTAAAGGGTTAAATGTCATTCTGTATAATAATAATAATGCACAACATCTACAAGAGGCACACATGGTCATTACACCACATTGACCATAATCAGATGAATAACAATCTCTTCATACATCACTTCATATAATAGAAGTAATCAGTAATGCTCATATCATTTATATTGTATCTTCATCTGCTCAGTTAAATAGATGTGTTAGCTCCTGGATTATGTAATCCAGTTCAATTACACACATACAGTGTGAATAAAAAAAAAAAGAAAAATTAAAATAAAGGATGGTCATAATCTAAAAAAGACAGGAGGAGAAAAAAATAAATATCTGTATATGCACAGTACAGTGCTTTATACTGTTACTGTAACAATAAACCAACCTTTTTGATATTCATTTACAAGCAATGCAAACCATGCTGTATCTGTCATTGAGAAATGATCTGCCATGATCAATAATAATGATATGTGATCTCACAAGGAATGCTAAGCTGTAACCACATTCAGCGGGCCAAGAGTACTATCACCACCTCTATATGATATTGTTTAGCCACATTGATATCACATTCATTGGTATACACGTGTATTTGGTATACACATAGGATTAACACATACCCATTAATATTTATGGAAGTCAAAAGTAATCTGCCTTAATTTCTGTTAATTACATCAAACAAAAGTATCTAATTAATGCATGTATGAATGCTGGGTTTGATTACCATAGTACTGAAGGACTATGCAAGTCCACAGCCATTTGTGCATTGGTGCATTTTGAATACAACAACAATCATGGTATATGTGTTTATTTATGGTGTATGAGATCATTCTTAAGGGGGGTATCATTGATAAATGACTATCTGAAAACTACTGTGTATATAGTTTTCTTACATTATTTTGTGGCACTGCTTGCAGATTAACAAAATGTCTTAATGGATATGACATTTGCCTAAAATAAAATAAAACAACACAGGTTAATCAGTAAGTGAATTAATCAAAAAAAGGGGGACTATACCATCTCTTCTCAGTGGCATTTATCAGTGACCATCAATTGGTGAAATGTTAACCATAACCATATGTGCCCGCAGAGAAGAGAATTATGCACCATAATCACATAGCTTATAAATTAAATTTGGAATGGTGGCTCTAGGTATATAGTTTATAGAGCATAGATTTGCCAGACAGTGCACCTAGGGATAATTAGTAATACATTCTAAAACTAAGAATAAAGATCCCTCTTGCAGGGCCCTATAAAGAGATATTTATTCTAAGCTTTAGAATCCATAATTACATAGGCCATGAACATCTACTCGGTGGATAGGCATGATTATGTGAACATTCACGGAGGAGTGTTTTTGAGGTAACATTATAGATGAATCCCCTATCTCCTCCTCTTCCTGAGCAGAGGGCCCCGACCTCTCTTGACACCACTCCTTCTCCTACTTCTAGGAGGTGTTGCAGGGGTAAGCATCCCCCTTTGCGGTGGCAGTGCAGCACCTGGAGTAGGCATTGAGAGAGACAAGGCGGGCCAGGCTGTACACGTGCTGGGGAGGGTTCTGGGTTAGAGGAGACAGTGCTGCGGACCAGAGCACGCTGTGTAATGTAATTGGTTGGCTGGATGAGGGCACTCTGGTTCTGTACCTCCTGTAGCAGTATGGCTATGTGTCATGCCCAGATTTTGTGGGGCAAGGGGGCACCCTTCTGGACCCCACTTTTTAACTGCTTTGGTTAGCCTAAAGCCACCCTAAAGAGGATTACTGTAAAAGACAACCGGTCAAACCTAAAAGGAACTGTTACAATGAAAGTCTATGAGAATGATTTTCCAATGTTATTTCCCATAGACTTGAGGCCTGTCTGTGATTGGCCTGTTTGTATTTCCTGGGCTTGCAGGGATTCCTGTGATTGGCTCACTTGGAAGCCAGGGGAGACTTTGAGCTGGAGCTTCAGTCTCCATGACCGGATTGCCTTTCATCCAATCAGCGGGCTGCTTACTTTTGAGCAGCCAATGAGACAAGAGACTGTGTAATCCTTGCTACCAAGGACCAGAGCATGCCGGCAGTACTTAAACAAGCCCCTTATCGAACCCTAATGTGTCCCCTTGTAGAGGGATGGTGATAACTTGTAGTTTGGTCTGCCCTAGGGCTATCCAGGCTAGCCACCCTGATACACCAAGCCTTGATCCCATCCAGAGAGCCAGGGCACCTAGGAATAAACTAACCGATGGCCAAAACAAAGTATGCTCAATAGCTGTTGTTACAGCTAGGTGCTAGAGGAATTATGAATACTGTGAAGATAATGTTGCTCACTCATAACCACACTATTGCTCCCAAACAACACTGTCATTTCTCACTGTGTATTATGCCTGATAATAGGTTTCTATGTTATGTCTATGTAATTGTGTGATTTGGGAATTCATAATTACTGTACAGACTGACATTACTGTAGCCTGATGTTTTAATATGTGCCTACACCAAAGAACATGCTTTACGAGCCACCCTGTGCTGACTCAAAATGGTGTCTGTTACTGGTTTCCCATTCCCCTTCTATTGTTTTACTACGAGGAGCAACCAGCCACATGGATAACCAAGTAGCAAATTACTCATATTGCAATCTAGAGTTGATGGAGCCCACTAGGAGGTGTGTTCTATCCCAGGGGTCAGATTTCCTCTGAGTGGTTCAGAGATAACCTAATTAGTTTAGCTAGTGTACTGCTTGGTTCCCATACACCGAGGTGGGTAATTCAAACATGGTTACTCATCTGTTCATTGTATTGTGGGCTGCCCCTCACTGGTTTATTCTGCATAATACTCATGCATCTGGCCTCAATAAATCAATATAGTCTTGGTGTGCATACCCACTGCGTACTGCCATTCTTGGGCAAAGGCTTCCTGAGCTAAAATCACCTGAGGGTATTCTGATACCTCTTTCTCTGGTCCTACCCTAATGGGACCTACATCTTCCTGCTTGTTCCTACATTGGGTCAAATGCCATAGGTTCGGCAGTCGGCCCAGCAGGTTCCCCCACTGATAACATGAACCTTATATCATCCTCTTCCCCCGGCCCTTGTATCTACTCTGTGGTTCCTCCTCTTACTACCAATCCTTGTGTGTGAGGGCATAATTGGGTTCTTCCTCTGGCTCTACCTGAGCCAAGGCCCCTGCCTCAGGTTCCATCGAGAAGCTGGACCTCCTGGTTGCTGAAATGAGACAATAATAGTATATAAGTTAATAACATTGTATGATTGTTTGATTTCTGTGTGTTCCTATATATCTGATTTCATGATGTTTAAAAGATGGTTGTTTCAATTATTTATCATTGTGTGAAGTTATTATTTTATAGATATGTCCATTGCTTTGTATTATGAGCTTGGTTAGTAATGGTTCCTATCAATAAAATGAATTTGACACGTATATAAGCTCCTTAGATTAGACAAGGAATATATGTAAAATCTTTCCCTAGTCAAATCCATGAAGCTCGCATATCACTTTCATTGGTGGGCAGCATTTAAATGGGATGTGTGTTCTCTATGTGTATATGATGTACATGTATGGGTATATGAGAGGACGATGGTGTATATGATATTCACCTATATAGTGCTAGGATCCTGCGAGTATACCAGGCCAGATAGTTCCATAACTGTAGCTGGCGATATCCACTCAAATAGGGTCCTCCACCATTCATTACCTGGAGAGTTATCACTTGTAGATCTCGCTGCTCTTGCCTTCTCCACCATATTTTACTTGACCTTGGACCAGCTGCAATCATATTTATCTTTCCTCCACCCATGTAGGATAGTGGCATGGGCACAGATCTCACACAGGCAGAGCATCATCACCTCTGGGGTATAGTTAGGGGCCTGTGCCTCTATAAAGTCCTCCAAACTGGTGTTGGAGATCCTGTTCTCCCTGAGGCATTTGAAAATAGAAATAAGTATAAGTGTAACTCCTGCTTATTCTCCAAAACTCCTTTGATATGTCTCTCTTTCCTTCTCTCTCTCCTTCTCTCTCTCTCTCTCTCTGTGTGTGTTCTCTATACTATACAGTCAGCGTTTGGGTGGGAAACTCGCTGTTTTATGACCTGTTCCTTTCAATTAGCGTGACATTTCCTGTTTTCTATTGGTTGCTATGGCTGTGTCGCAGCAAGAAATTCAGTAATATTATGGTAATTGGCGTCTTTATGTGTGTCACGTACACCTGACCCTTGTATTTTACTCATAAGACATGGGTTTACGAGTTGCGAGTGATTTCTGTAAAATTATGAATAAAGGGAATTGAAAATATACATAAAATTAAGAAGGGGCCATACTTTTAAAGCTCCATCTAAATGTTTAAGCATTCTCTACAATGTAGTGAAGTTTTTTTTCATTTGGTGTTAGAATATCTAGACAATCCTAAAGCAATAAACAGCGTGTATTGTCATTTTATCTGCGTTTGTGATTTTAGGTCAGAACTTGCAAATCGAGGAAGCCATTAAGAAGAATTGTCTAAGGATTAACTGGGTTTAAAAAAAAAAAAACTTGTAAAATATATTAAAAATTAAAAAAAAATGTTCTTGTTTTTTTTAATGCACTGATGATTTGGTGCAGTATTGATAAATTCAATGGTTATTTTATAATTTAGCATTTTTAGGCAAAGCATTTTGCAAACTCATATTGAAGACTAAATGATTCTGATGGATATTTTGCCTCTTTAGTTCAATTCTATTTGTTCTTCTATGGAGCTTATATATCACAGTGTCTGGAACTCATTTATGAAAAATGTCAAACAGAAGAAAATTACGATGCTGAAGGAACAGCCATTCTCTTTCTGCTTAGTTCTCCTCTTCCTGCTTTTCTTCTCCCTGCCTCATTACAGATTGCCTCCACAATCATTGTCCTAAATGCCGAGGTAGACATGCATAATTGCTAATTCTGATGCATATTGGAGCAATACAGTGCCTCTTTTTTCTTTGCATCGTTCAGTTGTTACCAACTCTCTGTGATCTCATGGACCATAACACACCAGGACATCTTTATGTCCATGGTCATGCTGGTCCACTTGGTATTCATGGCAGAGATACTGGAGTCGGTTGCCAGTTCTTTCTCCAGTGGGCCACAGCATACAGCTCCTGGTATTCCTAGGTGGTCTCCCATCCAATTACTGACCAGTCCCAACCCTGTACAGCTTCAGGTTGGTGTGGCCTCTTGGTTTCCTGACTTGGAATCAAACCCAGGTCACAGTGGTGCAAGCACCAAATGCTAACCACTGGACCACCAGGGAACCCAGTGCCTCTTTAGTTCAGTTACTATTTTTTTTTCTTCTATGGAGCTTATTTAAAATGTCAAACAGAAGTCTTTAGACATTATGCTCATTAAGACCAGCCATTCTCTTTCTGCTTAGTTCTCCTCTTCCTTCTCTTCTTCTTATTCTGCCTCATTACAGTTTGCCTTCACAATCATTGTCCTAAATGCCTTGGCAGAAATACATCATTGCTAATAACATTGAGAATGTTTAACTTATTAAATAATTAACCCCTAAAGTTCTATCCATGTCCTAAGGTGGGTTCACCCTATGAATTACTAGCACAAATCATTTGCCTGTTTATCCACTAGAGCAATCACAGATCCAGTGCATTTGTTTCTGCAGCTGCAGCTTGGAAAGGGAGCCACTGCATGCTCTTAGTTCCACAGCTTCTCAAAGTTGCTTCTTTTTTAATGTTGGTGACCGTGTACAAACGCACTCCTGTAACCCTCCTCCCCCTACCCCCACTCTACCCCCAGCACCACCACCCCTACCACCTCCTCTTTTCAATCCAAAGGCCTATGAAGCTAAGCCACGGAATGGCTCCAGGGTGGAGAGCACAGCTTGTGGATGCAGGGCTACGGATGTGCTTGCATTGCAGTTGTTGTATTTGGAATAATTAGCCTCCGGCTCAGTCTGTGTGGCTGTCACAAAAACGCAACAAGGCAAGGATGTGTTCAAGGGAAAGGGGGAGCAGCTCAGTCATGAGAAAATTACAGTTTTGTGCATTAGCTCAGTTGAATAGTCACAGATTTATATGAAGATGAGCCTCTAAAGGAAACTACAAGGCTTGTTTTATGTTGATTGATTATGAGTGAGCTTTGCAAAAACAATGCATTTCTGCATTTGGGATCGAATTGGTTAAGTAAAAAAGTGTGCATCAGTGTAATAACCTTAAAGTGCCACTGTAGTCCAAAAATGTCTTCCATGCATTTAAATGATCATACTTTAAATATTAAAAACAGGTTTTATTATCATGGAGAAAAATTACATTGAAGTGAGATGTTATGGGATTGTTTTCTCATCCTCTGCTCTGACATTTTACAGAAAAGTAAGAACAGCAAAGCTTACAGGTATCTAAACAACAACATATTTGTGTTTGTTTTCCCATTTGGTTGATTGTTGATCAGATAAGAAAATACAATTACCAGACTATCCATGAGTCTTTGTTTACACTTCTTTTCAATTGACTGCTAAGGTAAAGGGGAATCAAACTATGTGTTTTTTTAACTGTTTTAACTGTTTCTATGATACTTTATTAGTAATTTTCTTAAATGAATGTATTGATTTGTAACACACACACACAAAAAAAACTTTTGCAATGTGTAAAACAAGTTCTCTTAAATGTATGATAGAACGTTTTGGACTACAGTGGCCATAGAAGAATACATTTGCATGTAGATGTAAACCAAAAAGGCCCATCTGATTTGCTTATTCTATCTACCTAAAAGTTTGGCTTAAATGAGCCCCAGGAAATGCATAACTAAAGGCAATTCAATTAGAAGGCCTTTCAACCCATCTACTACTCATTCTGTAAAGTAGCACTTCCTCAAATTACCCCTAAAGCTTCCAACTTCAAATCATGACTTCCTATTCTTGCATTCCTCGTTTTTTTCAAAGCACTTCCCTCTTCAATGTTATTAAATCCTTTGATATATTTGATGGTTTGTCTCTTATTACCCATTTACCTTCTGTCCTCTATGCTATACATAGTCAGGTCATGAAGTCTATCCTTATAGGTTCTCTCCTTTTAGACCGTGCATCATTTGAGTATCTTTTTGACCCTCTCTTATAACCCACAAACATCTGCCCTTACATTCTAAGTGCCCTGTCCTTCCTAAAAATACACCAAGCCTGTATTTCAGCATTTATCCAACTATAGTGTTAATTGCCCATCCCTGGTGCTGAAATAAGTGAAGTGCTATAGTGATCAGTTACAGGATCAATAAAAAGCGTTATATACAGTATTTATAAGATCGGTCATGGGAGAAGCATTACAAGGCAGTTAGAAGTAGCTGTTACAGCAGGATTAATATGGAAAGTTTATAGGATCAGTTAGGTCAAGAATTATCATGAAGAATTATTGGTTCAGTTAGAGGATTGGTCATGCATTTAATTCAAGGGCAGCTTAATCATTCATGTAATTCATGTAGTCACAGAATATTGTTTGCATAAGAATAAGAAACAAGTCTCCGCAAATGATATCTACAATGCTGTGCTCTTTATAAGATTATTTGTGTTTTTTCTCCAAATCAACTGGTATAAATGTGCAGATTGTTTTATTGCACTGGAGAAAAAAACGCAAACGCTTGTTTTTATTTAACAGTTGTTCCCAAACTCCTACTCGAGACCTACCAGACAGGTCATGATTTAAGTCAAACACTGTGTAAACAAAGAAGGACACTAGTATTCAACAGGTTTTTGTCCTGCTGCTTCCATGGTGGTGGGACACTGTCCAAGATCCGTTATTTCATCTATGTGGGGCACAGGGAATCAAATTGCTCCAACAAGATTTCCTGCTTGGTTTCCTCTGCTGTGCGGATATCTAAACATTTCCACCAGCCTTCACAGGCATGCTGCAATTTTCAGACCAGCTCCACATAGGTGTCCCCAGGGGTCTTGAACAGAGTACTGAACCTGCATCTGTAGATATTGGCAGTGATGGAATACCAATTGTGGAGGACTTGTTTCACCTCCTCCTAATCCTGGCTCGACCACTAAGCCGGCTGACCAGGATCTCTACCCACTCTGAGAAGTCAATTTGGTGGAGCTGACATTGCCACTTGTAATCTTGCAAAAAAAAATAATATCCACAGGGGGTTCATCATATTTCTTAAAACTGTTGTAGGTCAGCTTCGAATGTGAGGTGTAGGTATCGCCAGACTCCTCTCGGAACCTGGTGGGGAGCTGCAGAGCCTGATTGCCAGTAACTTTACTCTGCAGTTCCTGGCTGATTAGATCCATTCGTCCTGTTGCCTGTTTGGTAATCAGCACCAGCTCACCCTGCAGCTGGATAGTTACCTACCGAAGATAGAGATACTCCCTCAACTGGCCCACCTCATCCACTCTGCAGGGTTCCTGGACCAATGCCACTCTGGTCCGGGAGCCTGCCAGCTCAATTCTCTGAGCTTTAATCTGTTCTTGCAGCCCTACAGTGAACAGTTCCACGTAATCAGTCATCCTTGTTGTGTTATAACGGATCCCACTGCTACCACCAGCATGTCACAGACTAGTCTTCTGATGGGGCTTCAATCAGCAATAGTACTAATCCTACCCCCTAGATTGATGATCTTTGCGATATCCCCTCACTTGGACTGGCTAGATGCTGTGTAATGTTCATACAAGCACTTCTTCTCAATATAATACCTCATGTATATTTGTTCCAAAAAGAGCATAAACTTTATTATCTGGTGCCCCTTCTTCTATGACTGAACAACAATGGTAAACATTTTTAACAAGAAAAACTCACTGTGCAACTTGGCAATTTTGTAGTTCCCCATGGGTAGACAGGTGACAGTATATCCGGCTCTAACAACAGGTGGTCTGTGTGACCCTCTTATCACTCAATTTAATATATAACAGGACGAGGTGTGCAGGCGAGTAAGAGACTCACTTTACTAATATGTGATACAGGGTATTATTCATCTTACAGGGAGGCTTATCTGTGCACAGTAATGGCACCCACTGTGCAATAATACATAGCCCCCTACTTAGTAGCCTCACTTACAATGAAACCACATCAGAACAATGAAGTACAAGGAAACAGGGCAAAGTCCCAGCTGTCACAATGGCTGTTGCAGTTCATGGGCCAAAGCGTGGGGAGGAAACATGGGATCCTGACCAGAGGATATTTAAATGAACTTCTTTTTAGCCCCCTTATCCCCACTTTGATAAATACATCCCTGAGAGAGATAGAAGTGTCATAGAGATGGAAGTACAAAAATGGTGGAGAGTACCAGTTCAAGGAAACTTCCATTGGTCTCTGCAGGTGATGGAGCATAAAACTCATGATTCTATATGAATGTATTTGCATATAAGAATATACATATAATAATGTAATGTGTGTATAAAACAACAAGACTTACAGTTATATTCAGATATCAGTAATTAATATGTTACAACAAAACAAAGATACACTAATACATTCTTTGTAATGGTTTGGATTTCCTTTACTATGAAATTATTCCCTTGAGAGGCAGCATGTGCTGCCATTCATGCCTGCTACTTTCTTAGATGTGTATATCATTTTAAATTAATCAACTTGTTTTAGTCCTACTGAGAGCACTGACAGTCATAACTATCACATTCCCATTGTACAGACAGATACATTCTGTGTATTCAAGTATCCTCCCATTTGAGGAGGAAGATCTACTGAAGCCAAGATAGTAGTTTAAATAGCATCATAACTACATATAAAAAATAATAAATGACAGGCTGTATTTTCTTTTAATTACAAAAATATGTGCAGATTTTTATTCTTAAAAATAGTACATTTTAAATGTATGACCACAGTGAAACTTTGATTGAAATACAAAATCCAAGGAAATATGCATTATGTGTTCACAAAATACCAGCAGCCCTATTAAATTCCCACAACGTTAAAACCTGTAGCCCGTAACGGAGCCGCTATACTTACAGCTATTAAATTGGCCTTGTACAGCTACCTGCAAACAATCTGCGGGTTACATGCGTAAAAACCCTACGGGCTGTCCAGATTGGAACTCCGTTGCCGCAAGGGAAAGTGATGTTAGGTATTACAATTAATAGCACAACATTCTGAAGCTTGCAAATCTGCAATATAAAATACTTAGTTTAATTTCCCTGTTCTATCGATCCCAGCAATCAATGTGTTAATACATATAATGGAACTCGCATGGACTTGAATATCATATCTACTGATTTATTAATATTGTATAATTTCTGGATTGCCTGTCCGATCGTAACTCGTATTTCAAACCCATAAGAGATTCAAATCTAACCTCCATTTTCAGTGAGGTAATCATGACAGTCTCTTTTCCTATTGGCTCCGTCTAAACCCGTAACTTCAGGTTTGACTAATTGATCATGTTCACGGCTGAAAAATGCAGCATGCGCAAAAACGGTTTACAGGTTTCGATGTCGGCCATGTCTGTTGTGGGATTGTCTAATGTAACTCTGGCGAATTTCAAGCCAGCAGGCTTTGCGGGTGTACCGTTGCTGCTACGGGCTTCAAATTTGATATTGCCCCAGGTCAGCTCAATCCTCCCAGTATTGACTCACTGCTGCCTACATTAATAAATTGGATCAAATGCAACCTCATTAGGTCCAGTGTAAACCATTGGCTCTGGAACTACTCCTGACCTCTTGTGATACAATAGATATGGAGTGCACAGAATATCCACCACTGACACACAACCTCTGATGTTATCCCACGGAGTCACAAGGGTGTGTCAATGCTTGTTTTCCCATCAATGAGGCTTGCTATATATATTATTATTATTATCCTTTATTTGTAACACGCCAACATGTACGTAACCCCTGTATAGCGATACGGAATAAGTCAAGAACAATTTCAAACAGTGCAAAGGATGGAGGGCCATGTTATTGAGCTTTCAATCAGTCGTACACAATGCTTTCCCTAAGGCACCTAGCACCTAGCGATCAATACAAAGCAGATACACTTATATAATGCAATGTATAGTTTACCTTCTGGTTAGTAAATCCTTTTACATTTAGATAGCTATTGTAATATTCAGAAACATAAAATGTGCATTATAAGCCAGTGACTAGGAAACACGTTTCGTAACTGAGTGAGAGTTCATCTACAATTTACTTTAGGTGGAACTTATCCTTTGAAAGGCAGTAATGGACATGTCCTGTGCTGCAATTCATTATAATTTCTTATTATTTTTTTAACCTTGTGAAAACACTTTGCCATTAAACATACGTATATAGTCAGAAAGCAGGGGTACTAAGACTATATGTGGATAATATTAAAGAACTCTAATAATGTTCGAGCTTTAAAGGACCAGTATAGTTCAAGATAAAAAGGGGGGAGAGCAAAGGGACCTTAAGGGTGCAGTATTCAAATATTTCTTGTCCCAAAATAACAAAATGTAATCCAACACATTTCATCTGTAAAACCTGACTTCCTCAGGGTTCGGTATTTAATACTCATCAGCTCATATTTATAATATGAACTAGCGACTTGCCCGTCAAAAAATGACGGCAATAAAATTGTAAGGCAGTTAATGCTGTTTGGTGTAGACGCGCATTGAATGGGTTTTGTGTTTATTGTGATTTTTTTATTTTTGTGTATATTTGTTTTTGTATGCTAATGAAATAATTAATACATTAATAAATGAATATACTTATTACTATATATTATACTAATTACTACCTATTTGGAAGTAATATATGCAGGAAGCATTGTGCTGAAGAGCTGACAATCTGTTTTGATGATCCTACAGTATATAATGTAGGTTTGCTGAGGTGTAAATTTCAGCAATGTGTGCAGTGTGTAGTGTAAATAGGCTGCGTGCGCGAGGGGAAGCCGTTAAGGTAGCTGTGTACTTCCGCATTGTGTAAGTTAGTGTTGTAAAATGGCGGCTAATGTGTATGTGCTACGCGACTTTGTATGATGTAGCGCCCTTGCTAATAGTGTATCTTGTACCTTGTACGGCTTTTTGGAAAATCCGTATGTGCTTGGTGGTGTTTTGCGTGTTTAGGGTCCTGTAGCCTCGTTTTCGTTTTTTCCGGCGGCCATTTTTTCTCTCGCTTAGGGGATTTTTGTGTGTGTAAACTCTTGAATTTGGACTTAAATTGAGATGTAACTTCACTTGTAGAGGTCCCCCCTTGCTGTGGGTAAGCTTTTTAGGTATTTGTTGTGTGTATTTATTGTGTTTTTAATATTTTGATGTGCGCGCGGTTCGGACGTTAAGGTCGTATTTTTGTGAGCTCGTTTTTTTTTTTTTTTTTCTAAGTCCCGCAGGTCGTATTTTTGGATGGCAAGTCCGTACATTTTCCGGTGTAAGTCCCGCCTGCGGCTCATTGCAGCCGATGTGGGAGCCTCCACCTCCGCCAATGGGGCCCCTTCGCGAGGGTCCGCATATGCGGGCCGAAAGTCGTAAGGGGTCGTAGGGATGAGCGCCTAAGGCGCTCCTCATCACCAGTGCAAGGAGTGCCTTTGGTGCTCCTTGCCAGCAACTGTGGCCCTTATAGCGAGCCTGCAAGCGTTAGCAACAACCTGCATGCTCACAACTATATATGTGATTGGCCTTGATCTAGGCATAAGTCACCAGTCATATTCTATCTTGCTAAAACCGTGATATTTCTTAACCCTTGTTAAAAGGGGACTGAATTTATTTCAAATTAACAGGGGAATTCAGGGTTATCATGGATAATTAGAGAGAGAGTATTGATCCAGGGATAAATCCAATCGCCAGTATCTGGGGTCAGGAAGGAATTATTTTTTTTCCCCTTTGAGACGATTGGCTAAGTTTCACTTTTTTTTTTTTTTTTTTTTCTGTTTGCCTTCGTCTTGATTAATTAATACCGTATTGGTCTGAATATAAGCCGCACCCGGAAAAAATAGAGAAAAGATAGTACTCAAATATAAGCCGCACCCGAATAATTGGAGAGAAAAAGACTCTAGGCTTTCAAATTAGCACTGTAGCTTTTTTTGCAGGTTACAGGCCTTACAGGATGTTAGAATCACTAAAACCGTAAATCGCTATTCAATACCGCAGTCTAAAGCACGAAAATCGTCACTCTTAACTCACAATTGCGCAAATCCCCAGTAATTTTGCATTCGCGAATAGAAGTCGCACGCGTTACAAGCAAAGTTTGCAAATCGGCAATGATTTTTTTCACGGTCGCAAATATAAGCCGCACCTATAACTCGCAAGCGCAAAAAACGAAAAAAAGGTGCGGCTTATATTCGGACCAATACGGTAATAAAAAAATAAAATAAAAGATAAATAAATAGTTGATTAATAATTAATTAACAACTAATTAACTAATAATAACTAATCTGCATTTTGCAGATCAGAGAAGATCTTAAAAGGTTGAACTTGATGGACTGAAACTCTTTTTTCAACCTTAATTTCTAAGTAACTATGTAACTATCATATTTAGCCTTCAAATTTAGCCAGAGAATGATGCATTGAGTGAAAAGATGCAGAGTTAGTTTCAAAGGGGAAGGGAAAAGATCATATTTGCTAAAGATTTCTGCCTTAATACAGCAAGTTAAGAAACAAAAAGCCTTTACCAGTTTATAAAAAACAGGAACATGTTCAGGATACCACACCTTTTGGACATGCTTGAATTTGGAATATGTATTCTACCTAAAAGAGTGGTTATCCTAGTCCGTGCTTAACTGACAATGCTCAAAAACAAAGAGGGATGAGGGGAAACTAACATTTTATACATACCCCTAAAATTATAGTTATCTGCAGTTAAAATGTATTCTATTCAAATCCATGAAAAAAATAAATTAAAATTTAGTGTGCCACTTATATTGACAAGCTATTAAAATGCTATAGTAAGTTACATAGTTACATTTGAAATAAGGTTGAAATACTTTAGTCCATCAAGTTCAACCTTTTTACATCTCCTCTGATCTGCAATATGCGGGTTAGTTGTTAATTGATCCAGAGGAAGCAAACAGACGAAAAAAAACATTAAAACAATCCCAGTTGTCTCAAAAGGAGAAAGAAAAACCTTCCTGACCCCAGATACTGACGATCAAACTCCTTCCTGGATCCTCTCTAATTATCCAGGATAAACCTAAATGCCCTTTTTATATATATCCAACCCCTTTTTAAATTATCTATCAAATCCTCTGTCACCACCTCCTTTGGTAGAGAATTCAACAGATTAAACACCCTTACTGTGAAGAACCCTTTTCTTTCTTTAAGGCGGAATCTCTTTACTTCCAACCAGAAAAAAATGCCCCTTGCTGAAAACCTCTTGGCACAAAAAGTCCACTTGAGAAAGCGTTGTATTGACCCTGGGTATATTTATATAAGGTAATATATTCCCCTCTTAGACTCCTTTTTTCTAGAGAAAATACGTTTAATTTGGTTAGTATTTCTTAATAACTTAGCTTCTCTATTCCCCTTATTCATTTTGTTGCCCTCCTCTGTACCTTTTCCAGCTCTAAAATGTCCTTTTTATGAAGTGGTGACCAAAATTGTACTCCATATTCCAAATGAGGGCGTACTAGAGATTTGTATAGTGGCAGAATTATATTTGCTTCCCTTGCTTCTATACCCTTATTAATACATGCTAATATTTTATTTGCCTTTGCAGATGCTGCTTGGCATTGAGCACTGTTACCTAGGCAGTTGTCCAAAAGTACTCCCAAATCCCTTTTAATACCTGTTGAGCATTAGCCGGTCCAAAGATATTTTTAATGGCCATTTGCAATTTCACTGTAACAGGAAATCCTGTAGATCACATATTTTAATTGTCGAACTACGAGACGTCGTCACGCTTTGCATGGTGCATATGACTTAGGAAGCGAGGCGAGCCGTTAACTCGGAGCACTTAGGCTGCGAGCCTTGCGTAGCGAAGCGAGCCGTTAAGGCACTAACAAGCACAGCACTTAGGCGATGAGCACCGCATGTGAGCCTCGCTTAGCGAGACGAGCCGTTAAGGCACTACAACTCCCAGCACTTGGGCGATGAGCGACGAATGCGTTCATCGCTTGCAAGCCTCGCATTGCGAGGTGAGACGTTAAGGCAATGCAACCCCCAGCGCTTGGCTGATGAGCGCCAAAGTCGCTCATTGCCTGCGAGCCTTGCGAGCAGTGAAGGCAATAAAACACGCAGGACTTACCTAAGTGTTTGTAGGCTATCGCCTTACAGACTTATTAAATTGCCATTCACCCAATTTAATAGGGCTCTATATAAGCACATAACATTGTTTTTTAGAATACGTTACTGAAGACCTTGCTTTTGCATAGAAGTTCAGTAACTAAACAATTCTGTAAAAAAAATGCTATGTACTTATATAGGGCCATATTCAATTGCCCGATTCACAATTTAATAAGGCTGTCAGGCTGCAAGCAGTTGACGAACGTTAAGCGACGTGGGACTTAGAAAAAATAAATACGAGGTAGGAAAAATAAGAAGTTAACAACCGAACCGCGAAAAAATAAATACGATAAAAACACAACAAAATTTAAATAAATCACACACAGCACGGGGGAACAGCCAGGATGTCTGGAAGTGAGGTGGAAACTCGAATTTAAGTCGATTTTCAATGGTTTCGGCACTTGAAAATTGGCAAAGTGAGAAAAAAATGGCGGCCAAAAAAATGAAAACGAGGCAACACACCGCCAACCGCATACCACTTTCACACAGGAACGTACCAAGTACAAAATACACTACTACAAAAGACGCCAAATACTTGCAAACCCCATAGCCCATACACAAACGACGCTACGTTACACTCCAAACTTGCAAATCACAACATTACGCATCTAGAGTAGCGATTTACACAAATAAACCAACAATTTGCCCTTGCACGCACAGCCTACTTCTAATGCACAGTTGGGACATTCATAAAACTATCTCCACAGGCCAGCAACAGTCCAACTGGACATTATATGCTGCGGGAACATGAAAAAAGATTGTTAGCTCTTCAGCCTATTGATTGATGAATATATTAATTACAAATAGGTAAAGTATATTAATTAACTAATTAATTGATTATTATTTACAAAAATATAGACATATGTATCTGTCTTTGTGATGAGCACAGAGGCTGCTCAAAGGAGCAAAAATACACCTGAGGAGAGGCTCGCAATGAGCGCGTTCTCACAGTACAAAAAACTTCACATTGTGTGGCAAACAGCATTCCCATGGCTTCAAATTTTATTTACCGTAATTTTTTGACGGGCAAGTCGCTAGTTCCATATAAGTTGTGAGCAAGCGGATTGTTGCTAACGCTGCAGGCTCGCATAGCGAGCCTGCGACCCTCGCAAAGCGAGGGCCTAAGTTGCTGGCATGGAGCGCCAAAGGCGCTCCTTGGCAGCAACTGCAGACCTCGCTAAATTTACGGACTTACGAGAAACAAATACGAGATGCAAAACTTAGAAAAAAAAACATAGAAAAACATAGAAAAATACAAGAGTTTAGACAGCCGAAAATCCCCTAAGCGAGAGAAAAAATGTCCGCCGGAAAAAACGAAAACGAGGCTACAGGACCCTAAACACGCAAAACACCACCAAACATCTACGGATTTTCAGAAAAAGACGGACGCGATCCAAGAACAAGGACGCCAAATCAGCCACAGATGCATACCACACATTAGGCGCCATTTTACACTAACTTACACAATGCAGAAGTACACAGCTACCCACATTGTATGCTGCAGCAACATCCAAAGAGCCAGCTCTTCTGCATAATTCTTCCTGCAGATATTACTTCAAAATAGGTAGAGTATATTCATGTATTATTTTATTAATTATTTCATTAGCATTACCAAAAAAAAAACAATGCTTATAGCACACAAACAACCAACAGCCTTGCAATGAGCGCCAAAGGATCTTGGAACACCAATAAAATTTACCGGCCTTACAATCTTATTGCCGTCATTTTTTGCCGGGCAAGTCGCTAGTATAATGTAATAGTCTACTTTTTATTACTTGTATGAGAAGAATGAATGCAATGATTTTTCATTATACAGTATTCTCTTCCATTGTATTCCCAAGATAAAATATGACTTGCCCAGACCCTGTTGAGCTTCTCCTTTTTCCTTGGCGCTGTCTGATGCTGCACAGGGATGCCATCCCATAATAACCCTGTTATTTTGGATGTATAACAAGTTAGTGGCTGAAGAGCGATGTGGAATCCAGACTGTGTATAATTGGGCTGTGCAGGGTCACAGTGATAGGATTAAGGTCCCCCGGGGTCACTCACTTTCTCTATTAAGTGGAAATTGCTTTGGGATTTAATAACATGATTTCTCGCCACATCCCCTACTGCAAATTGGTTTAAATCCCAATAAAGCAGGGAGCAACTGAAGCTTCCTTGATGTGTGCATGTAGGGGCACGCTCTTAACCCAGACTTTCTCATTACTGGCGGGCAACACACATATGTACACATAAACACTGCTTCATCTTATACCCTTTTTCCTCAACATGTGACCCCCTCTTAATAGCCTGACACCATACTTCGTAGTCCATTTGCAATAGCTATTTTTGTAGAACATTTAACATTTTAAGTCGATTTTCTATATGGTGTGAATTAATCAGCTGCTGATTAACAATTCAAGTGAATATGAATTTATTCAATCCTAAGAAACCAGCCTAAAACAATTAGCAGTATTACTGATTCTGCACGCTTATAAACTAGACATTTCTAGTGGCTATTACCGTATTTTTACAGATATATGCCTATATTTATTATGTTTTGTCCTTTGTTCAGCTATTGTCTCCAACCTGTTGTATTGTACCTGTGATGTGTTTTATGTATGTTTAGTCTCCCTAAGGGTAATAGGGGACTCCAGACGTGGACCCCTTGCTCACTGTGCCTTAGGGAGTTCAGCTGCACCTCACTGACGAGGCCCATAAAGGCCGAAACGCATCTGGGGTTTGCTGTTTCTCCTGTTCAGGGTAGAATTGCCTGGTATTTCGGGGCTGGCTCACTCTTTTGAGTGGGACCAGACTGATATACTACAGGATATTTCTCCCTGTGAAGGGCGCAAGTGAGCTAAAAGAGGTTGCTGTCAGAGTGGCTTATCATGTCCATAGAACTAACCTATTAAGGTTGGTTCGTTCTCTGATGTGCACCTCTGACTTTGTTGTTCTGTGTTTTATGTATGTACCTGGGGATTTTGGGAATGTTTCATTGAATATGATCACCATACCTTTCATGATATCTTTTTAAAGGACCGCATTAGTTTGGAAATAACTTCAAATACTTGTGAAGTATGTAATATGTCCTTACAGCTGGGCAAGCAAGTATTACAAAATTATTTTAGAGAAAATCGTACGGGTAGCTGATTGTTCCCGTGCCATTGGTGCTTTCATCTTTGACTGCTAGTCTTATTTTGCACCTTATCAAGTCATGTTCTTCAGTGGTATCTTAATCTTACCTTATCACCTGGTTGAATTTGTCTAATTTCTCTTCACCAAAATTCGTAACAAAATATTACTTGTTGGAAAATAACATGTTATTGATTGTATTGTTTATTGTTGTCCAACTCTCCGTGACCCATTGGACCGCAACATCTGGTTATGCTTATCCATAAAGTCAAAGTCAAAGATTGGCAAAGATACTGAATGGGTTGCCAGTTCCTTCTCCAGTGGGCCATGATTTGTCTGACCACTCTGCTATGACTTGCCCATTTCAGGTGACCCTACATGGTATAGCTCACAATTTCAGTGAAGTACACAAATCCCTTCACTACGACAAGGTAGCAATACAGAAGGGGATTGCGTCTTGTATATATCAGCAAAATTTAAGTTCCACATTTTCATTCTGCTCATTTTAAATAACTGAAATAACTAATGGACAAGAAGGTAAGAAAATAAAAACACCACATACATGTTATTTATTATTTGTAGTGCAGATAAACGCCATTACGGTCTCTATAAAATACCTCCTCTGTCTGCTAATCCATCAGCCCTATTAAATTCCCCAAACGTGTAAAACAGTAGCCTGTTATGTAGCCAGTAAGATTTACGGCTATTAAATTGGCCCCGTAAAGCAAGCCGCTGCCGATATATGGGTTTGGTGCGAAAACCACCTACGGGACGTGGAACGTGATACTTTGAGTCCGCAAATCCTTTGCTCTCTCAAGCCTGTAACCACTACGTTTCCAATCATGCTATTAAATTGCAACAATTTCTCTTGCCTTCAACCCCGTAACACGCAAATGTAGCCAAGAAGCCAACAAGTTCTAGAGAGGGGGGGAAAGTCCAATCCGTAGCACTTTAAATGCAAATATCACCAAACTACTGTGATGTTAGGTCTTAGAATTAATAGCACAATATTCTCAAGCTTGCAATTCGGCCCAAAAAATACTTTATATCATGCTTGATTTTCATTTTTCGATCCAGCAAACAATGTGTTAATACATATAATGGAACTCGCATGTAATGGGATATCATATTTACGGCTTTATCAATATTGCATTATTTGTAGAATGTGGGTCCAATCGTAACTCGGAAATGAAAACCGTAAGACTTTGAAATCCCACCTCCATTTTTCAGTGATGTAATTATGACGATATAATTTGCGTAACTACGGGTTTGACTAAATGATCATTCGCATCCAACGTTCAACAAATGGTTTACAGGTTTGCGTCTGTAGCCCGTAACTTGCAGCATGTTCTACATTAATAGCTCAGAAGCCCGCAGTCTTTGCAAGCTTCCGATTCCGCTACCGTATTATATTTTCATGCAGTTGCATGTTGTTAAGTGGCAGGGAGCCTAGGAAACTTAAACTGTGTTGTTTGTCTCTATTGTAAGATTGTGTCTTTTTCTACAGTTTTATAATAGAGCTGTTGAATGGGCTTGGTTTGTTTTGAAGATTTAAAAAAAAAAAATTGCATGGAGGGCGCATTTCATATGGTGATAACGTTTCCTTTACTGAAAACATGTCATAATATTGCACAAATGCCTCACTCTAAAAATTCATGTGCACATAATCTGCACATATATATCAAATGTGCAAAAGAGGGTGTATGAAATGTTGGAAGGTCACTACTTGCATGAATATGTGATCTACTGGCAGATCCAAATCGTGATCACTCAAGCTAGGTCCACCTCAAGTCCTAATTCACCAATCCTGACTGTAGAACAAGCTCATAATTCCTCAGCAGTCTTCCTATTCCTCTATGATGGAAGCAATCCCAAGCAGGTCTTGTAGATGTATGGAGAAAACACATCCAAGCACTTGGACTTTGTCTCATGCTATTCATGTCTCATTGGGAGATTCCATTGGTTTGACCCATTTTCCATTCATATATATTAGAAAGAGAACACATTTTTTAACCTAATATCAGCTCTGTATCTCGTCAAACATGAAATAGTGACTAGCAAACAACTTACACAGTTAATCTTCTCTAAGTGAGCGAGTTCATATACAATTAACTCTAGGTGGAACTTATACTTTAAAGGACGGTAATGGACATGTCCTCTGCGGCAATTCTTTAAATATTTATTTTTTTACACGTCTGAAAATATTTTTCCATTAAATATATATTGACAGAAAGCAGGGGTACTGAGACTATATGTAGTTTATGTTAAAGAACCCTTATAATGGTTGAGCTTCAAAGGACAACTATGGTTCAAAATAATAAGATAAGAACGAAAGAGCAAATGGCCCATAATGGTGCAGTATTCAAATATTTCTTACCCCAAAATAACAAAATGTACCTATAATAAACTAATTTCGCATTTCATCTGTAAAACCAGACTTGATCAGGGGAGAACATTTAATTCTCATCAACTCGTATTTATAAGACGAATGGGCCTTGATGTAGGCATGTCACCAATCTTATTCTATCTTGCCAAGACGAGACATCTCTTGACTTTTGTTACTGCTACCGGTAAGAGAGGGATTAGATCTCTTTTTTTATTTAGTATTCATTATACTGCAAAAGTATTTTTAAGAAAATCCAAAAGGGGCCCATTCTGTATGCATATTTAATATCACATATTATAATTGTCGAACTACGAGACGTCGTCACGCTTTGCGTGTTGTGTACGACTAAGGCGATGAGTGCCAAAGGTGCTCATTGCCTGTGAGCCTTGCAAAGCGAGGCGAGCAGTGGAGGCAATGAAACACGCGGAACTTAGCCACAAAGGAGCGCCAAAGGTGCTCCTGCGATCCTTGCGAGCCGAGCCGATCACACATTGAAACACGTCAGACTTATCCTCCAAACACTTAGGAAACGCGGGATCGCCTTAGGCTGCAAGCAGTTGTCGAATGCGGGACTTAGGGAAAAAAATATGAGACGCGGGACTTAGAAAAAAAATACGAGATAGGAAAAATATGAAGTTAACAGCCGAAAAACACACAAAATACAAAAAAAAAAACAACAAAAACATCACACATAGCACGGGGGAACAGCCCGGACGTCTGAGAGTGAGGTGGAACGCGAATTTAAGTTGATTTTACTGAGTTTTGGCACTCGAAAATCATCTAAGCAAGAAAAATAATGTCGGCCAAACAAAATCAAAACAAGGCTACACGACCTTGGAACGCGCAAAACACTGTCAACCGTGTACCACTTTCACCCAGGAGCGTACAAGCTACAAAATACACTATTACAAAGGACGGCAAATGCTCGCAAACCGCGTAGCATTAGACAAACTACGCAATTTTACAATCCTAACTTGCCACTAACAAAATTACGCATCTAAACTAGCGCTTTACACAAATAAACCAACGGTTTGCCCTCGCGCACGCAGCCTGTTTCTAATGCACAGTTGGGACATTCATAAAACTATCTCCTCAGGCCACTGGACATTACATGCTGCAGGACAATAAAAACACATTGTTACCTCTTCAGGCTATTGATTGTTACATATATTAATTAGAAAAAGGTAAACTATATTAATTTTTTATTCAATTAATTCATTAATTAGTATTTAAAATTAAGAGAAAGGAGCCAAAGGACACACGAGGAGGGGCTCGCAATGAGCGCCAAAGGTCCTTAGAGTATAAAAAGCTTTACATTGTGTGCCAAACATTGCCATGGCTTAAAATTTTATTTTATTTCATTTTTTGTTGGGCAAGTTGCTTGTTAATATAATAATTGATGAATGTATCTCATTGAAATATTAGGTAAAACATTCATACTTTCTATTTAAAGTAAAAATATTTTTATATAATTGTATTAGTGACTGAGCATACAAGGATCAAGAGATGTCACGTCTTGGGTGCTTGATCTAGTCTCGATCATAATCAAGATGTACAAAACTAACATTAGCAACTGTGTGACTCTATGTATGAGTAAAGAAATCAATTTTGTATTTGTTACATCACGTCCTGAGAGCTCAGTACAATGAGGGGTGGGGAAATAGGGAACCAAGAGCCTTTTCTGAATAAATGGATATGATTGAGAATGACACCACACCACTTCACCTTCAGTGACCCAAAAATAGGATGTTGCATCAATAGATACAACCATAATTCTCAAAAAATGTCCTTCACACACAACTTCCACCTTCATATCATGGGCATCCTCTAGGGTCCAGTAAAGGCATCAAAATGAATATTCATTCTAATTTAAAAACTAGCTTTATGATTTTTTTCCTGCTTAATTATGATCTTTTTTTTTAAACATGTATTTTTTCATTGTACAGTGATTCTTTCATCTCTCTCAAGGATTATGATATAAAAAACTATATATTTTGGCTGCAGTTCCTGACATGTTTTATAGTTTGATTAGTATTAATGACACAGTGCACTTCCTTGCAGTTGCTTAAAGTGACTCTGCCGCTCCAACAGGAAGTTGATTTCATTTCAAGAACATTAAAACTAGCTATACATAGTAAGTCTGCGAGTTTCAATCCTGCGCAGTGCTTTGGGGAAAGCACTATGGACACTGGATTCCAAGCTCAAAGACAGGGCCCTCCATTCTTTGCAATGTGTGAATCTTGAACTTGTCATTGCCTGTAACTTAACTTAGGTATAGCGCTACGGAATATTTTGGCGCGTTACAAATAAACGATAATAATAATAATAATACTAGCAGTTTTTTCTACAGTGAGACGTCTTTGTCAAAATACCTTTGACAAAGACGTCTCACGTCGAAACGCATCAAGCCCTAGCAACGACGCTGCGTACGTCAGACGTGCGCATGCGTAGTACATACCCGGAAGTCAAATCATGTGCAGCCTGCGAATGCTCAGAGTTTCTGGCCTAGTTTAATGCCCCTCATATCCCTGCTTATGCTTCTTGCTTGCTCTAAGTCCTAGACCTATATTGAACTGATTTAGTGAATATCTAAGCCTACTCCTGGGAGATTAAAGCACTGGGTACTAATTGCTATGTAGTGGAAGGAGCGTATCTCCATTTATGATCAATAGCACCTTAAACCAATATCATACATTTGTGCCATATATATCTCCACAGGGGTATCATAATCATATGAGGAATTTATATTCATAGGTTTACTTCTAGGACTTTCTAGTTTATTTCATTAAGGAAGCCAAAACTCTATATACTCTAGTATAAGCTTGCTGATAGTATACCTACATTTATATAATGTTCATTTTAGCAGGATAGCATACCTATATATATGGACTCACCATATGAATAAATCAAATTTTTTACTGAAGATTGGAATATTAGTATCCCTCCAATCGGGGAATATTTATAACACAAAATCCCTGTGTGTTAATAGGATCACTGTATTCCACATATTTGCCCTCTTTTTAATTCCCTGTTTTCCTTGGTTTTTCAAACATTTTTATTCGTCGCTGTTTTGTATAAATAATAAATATCTCAATAAAGTCCAAATAAATTTCTGCAATGCACCATGATTTTTCTGACCTCTGTGATATATCCTTCCCATCTTGGGGGACCCTACATAGTTTAGCTCACAGCTTCATTGAGGCACACAAGCTGCTTCACCACGACAAGGTAGAGATCCAGAAGAGTAGCTGGCAAGATAGCACAGATAGGTCATTTCCTTTTTTTTTTTGCAGAGAGTTAACTCTTTATAACAAAAGAAATATGAGTTCAGGCAGAACTTGCCCCTTTCGTGCACCACCAAATAATGTGAATTGGAGAGATATTGAAATGGTTCATAAGTAAATTCTAAACATTGCACTATAAATAGCTGCCTTAGTCTTGGTCAGAATAGAATCCCTGCCCGCTTCAGTCTAATAAGAGACAGCGGATACTCTTGTGTCCTACAGCCAAACACAACCCCTTTCCCTTATCTGTCTCTTATCAGCATACCTGCCTATTCACATATTGTTATTCTTCCTACTGAACTCTGTCCAAATGTTGTCACAGCCCTATCCTCCTCTGCACCGCACACTCCCTGCGGGATTGGAGCTGGGGAGATGAAAGACATGGCAAGCGTCTCGCTTCTCTCCATCTCTAATGAGGATCCTGTCTCAGCCTGACATGTCTGCAGATACAAGGAAACTTCTAGACAGCCTGCTGTGGGAAGGGAGTGAGATGTATTGATCACAAGCCGTCTTCATCGAACACCTTCTCTAGGAGGGGGAGGTTAGAGATGCTGTCTTTTGAAGTGGAAACTTAATGGCAGATAGTGTGTCTTCCTACTCATATCAGGGATACCCCCTGCATCTCTTCAGGTTGTAAGATGATTCTTTAAGCATCACTCTTTATAATGACTTCTTATCAGATCTTAAAATATCATTGTTGAAGTTATCAGCTATATATGTTTTGCTATTCAATTTCTTATGACTATATTGGTGTATGTGTATGTATATATATATATATATATATATATATATACTTTTAGTCCATCAAGTTCAATCTTTTTACATCTTCTCTGACCTTTGTAATATGCAGATTAATTGTTATTTAATTGTTTATTAATCCAGAGGAAGGCAAACAGAAAAAAAAACCCATTGAAATATTGCCAATTGTCTCAATAGGGAAAACAAATAAAATTCCTTCCTGACCCAGATACTTGATGTAGGATTTCTCCCTGGAATATTACTCCTTCTCTAGTTATCAAGGATAACCCTGAATGCCCTTTTTATTTGAAAATATATCCAATCCCTTTTTAAAGTTTTCTTTCTTAAAGGTGGAATCTTTTACTTCTATCCTCAAAGGATGGCCTCTTGTCCGATGAAAACCTCTTGGCACAAAAAGCTCAATTGACAAAGCCTATATAAATATTTATACAGTATATATATGTATGTGTATATATATATATATATATATATATATATATATATATATATATATATATATATATATATATATATATATATATATAATCATTTAGTGTATGGTGAGCACAAAAGTGAGAAAAGCTCTCCACCGTACAAAGTGCTTTGCTTAAAAGCTGTTTAATACAGTGGGCATATGCTTTAAGGGAGCAATGTATAAAGTTGCTATTTTTGGATTAAAAGAGTGAGGTACATTGTATTCTCATTTGCATGTCCCCGCCTTTTAGACATGCAAATGGGCTTATTAATGTATTATTCGTTTTCTATATATATATATATATATATATATATATATATATATATATATATATACTGTAGCTGCGAAATCACTTTAGAACAATGCACATTATAAGTGAACAAAAATAAAATAGAGTAAGAAACAATGGGAGAAATGCAGTCTTATAAAGGGCTCTCTAAAGAATAGTTAAGTAAAGCTTGATAAGAAAAAAAGCTTTATTACATTTTTGCTGTACAGTTAAACAATGATGTATTATTATATTTATTAATAATAATAATTAATTACTATTTCTCAATCATGCCCCCGGACAATATTAGCTTTAAATCTCTCCTAGCACAAAATTTACGGGCCAAAACCGTAAACCATTCAATCATAAGTTGCATTTCAGAGCGTGATCATGATCAATTAAGCGAGGCCGTAACTACCAATTTAGAAGCAGCAAATTAAATGAGACCGTCATCATGACAACAGTAAAACATTGAGGTTAAACGTCAATCAGTTAGCATTTAGAGGTTCGATATGCGATCAAACTTGCAATTTGGCAATGTACAAAATAATACAATTTAATGGTGATAATGTTTTAGTCCACGAGGGTGGCCTGGTATGTATTAACTCATTGATTCCAGAGATTGATATAACACGGAAATGAAACATAAACCAAAAAAAATTATATTGCTGATTTGCAAGCTTGAGACTGTTGTGCAATTAGTTCTAATGTCTTTCATCGCTTTCCCTGTCTTTAACAGTACAGTATTTTTATTTATTTGCATTTACAGTGCTACGATCAGTTGTTTAACCCCCTTGCAAGTCCTATCTGATACCCGTAAGATTTTCTTCCACATTTGCCATTTACAGGTGTGAAAACATTTGCGGGCTTGAGGAATTGTAGCAATTGAATAGAGATTTGCGATTTTAGTAATTGTAACTTTTGCGGGCTTGAAAGATAAAAGGCTTAGAGGGGTTGTAAGTTAAGTTTTTGACATCCGCAGGGATTTTCAGCCTGTAACCCATAGATGGTTTACGCCTCTCTAAAAGATGCCAATTAAATAGCAAATTAGTTTACAGCTACGTTACGGCTCCAGTAACCAACAATTTCTCAATTGATCAGGGGCCTATGTGTATTTGTTTACTTTTAAAACATATTGTTTAATATAAGTCAAAGTATTCAATATACCCTCCTATTAAAATGTTGATTCAGTGGTTTATTTAATTGTCCTATTTATTCAATCCCCCCTCCGAAAAATATTTTTTACAGGGCAGGTATAATAAAGTAATTTTACAGAACTCGCCATGTTTTTGGGTTCCTGAATAGCAATTTCATATGTGTTATCGCAGACACAATTATTTTAATATAATGACATTCAAAAGATTGTTTTTTGATAAAGTTGTTGTTGTTGTTGTTGTTCTGTTCTTCAGTTGTGTCCGACACTCCGTAAGCATATGGATGCAGCACACCAGGCCCATTTGTCTGTGTTTCTATTCATGATAATAAATCTGATTTTCTAGGCAAAGATACTGGAGTGGGGTGCAAGTTGCTTCTCTAGTGGATCAAAATGTATCTCTCCTCTCTGCTATGACCTGCACATATTGGGTGACCCGTCATGGCATAGCTCACAGCTTCTCTGAGATACACAAGCCCCTTCACCATGACAAGGTAGCAATCTGGAAGGGGTATTGATAAATAGTTAGAGTTACATAGTATTTAAGGTTGAAAAAAGAATTTCAGTCCATCAAGTTCAACCTTTTAAGATCTCCTCTGATCTGCAATATGCAGATTAACTATTAATTAATTAGTTGTTATCCATGATAACTCTGAATTCCCTTCTTAATTAGAAATAAATCCAGTCCCCTTTTAAAGTTATCTATCGAATCTGCTGTCACCACCTCCTTTGGTAGAGAATTCCACAGATTAACCACCCTTACTGTGAAGAACCCTTTTCTTTCTTTAAGGTGGAATCTTTTTACTTCTAACCTCAAGGCATGTCGTCTTGTCAGTTGAAAACCTCTTGGCACAAAAAGTTACCTTGACAAATCTTTATACTGACCCTGGATGTATTTATATAGGGTAATCATATCTCCTCTTAGACTCCTTTTTTTTTAGATAAAATAAGTTTAATTTGGTTAGTCTTTCTTCATAACTTAGCTCCTCCATTCCCATATGAAGTGGTGCCCAAAATTGTACTCCATATTCCAAATGAGGGCGTACTAGAGATTTGTATAGTGGCAGAATTATATTTGCTTCCCTGGCTTCTATACCCTTCTTAATACATGCTAATATTTTATTTGCCTTTGCAGCTGCTGCTTGGCTTTATTAGTCCAATCGGAGTATGTTCCATTTACAACAACCCTTTGCTTCCTGTCTTTTAGCCAGCTCTCAATCCATGAGCAGATATTTACTGCAATTCCTGTATCTCTTAGTTAGCACAATAGTCTCCCATGTGGCACTGTATCAAAAGCCTTTGCAAAATCCAAAAAGACTACATCCACTGAGTTGCCTTGATCCAGGTTCCTACTAACCTCCTCATAGAAACTAATTAGATTTGTTTGACATGACCTATCCCTCAATAGGGAGTCCCCATGGATGCTGGATAACGGGGGTTTTTACTGAATTTGACAGTACATCTGTCTTTATTTTGCTGTTCAGTTGGAATCAGATGGCTCATAATAGCTGGTCCTTGAGCTCTCATTTTTTTTTTTTTGGTTTATTTGTTTGTTTGCATCAATACTTGAGCTGAGCAGCCACACAAATATTTATGGGAACTGTGAGGGAAACAGCAAGGATCTCCCAAACTCCTCAATACAACCATTCATTTCACTATTAAAGGGAAACTATTATAGGAATAAGATGACCTGGAAGCTCCTATAATTGTAATACCTATTTTTCAAACCTCTTAGGGCTTCATTCTAAGGCGATTTGACTGATTGAATAGGGTTCTATATAAGCACAGAGCATATTTTTTACTGTTTTGTGAAGTTTTAGCTGGTCTTTAAATTGGAAAGGGATGCTGACTGTATTAGGCAGAAGAACATTAGTAGTTTGAAGTTGATAAGTGACAAAAGTTTGAAGTATATGTACTGGAGATAAATAGGCTGCACATGTGAAAATGGCATGAAGAATGCTGGTATTGATCCAAAAGAAGAGTCTTAAACAAGTTTGGACGATGCTTTTCTTTTCGTTAGGAACCCTACGTGTCCAATCAGCACAGACCTCATTCTGCTTCTTCTTGCTGTTACTGACACTGCTCACTTGTCATATGTCCTTGCACTGTCGCTCCTTGTCTCCTAACAAGCCCTTAATTGGGATCTCATGAGATGCTGTGCTGGCACTGACAAGGAACAAGCAGGAGTGAGAAGGGCTGACAAAGCATTTGTCTACACTTCATCTGATACAGGCATCCACGCTTTCTCCGGCACCTCCATTCTTCCCAGGTGCAGAGACTACAAAGAACGTTGAAATATTCTTGACAATGTTCAAAATTATTTTGCAAAATCTTTTTTTTTTCCACTACTCTATTCTTTTTTGCTTTGATTACCGACATTTTATCTTTCTTCGTACCAGAATTAGAAGCATGAGCAAAGTTAAGGAAAAGTGGATTCTGATAAGATCTCTATTCAGTTCCACTGAAAACCTTTGACAATGGAAGAGTAAGTACTCATAGGATTACCCTCCTGCTCATGCTATAGATAGACCAGCAATACAATCCCTTATGATACATGAAAAGAGCTCTAAATGTAAGATTTTCTTTTAAAAAAATGCTTCTTGATCCCAGTTCAAAACAGCAGTTATAGATGCCCAATCAGAAACAAACCTTAATGGGTTAGTTCTATGGACATGGTAACCCACTCAGAGAGCAGCCTCTTTCACAGGGATAAATATCATGTAGTATGTCAGTCTGGTCCCACTCACTAGAGTGACCCAACCCCGAAATACCAGCCAATTCTACCCTGAACAGGAGAAACAGCAAACCCCAGACGTACGTTTCGGCCTTCATTAGAGCTCATCAGTGAGGTATAGCTGAACTCCCTAAGGCACAGTGAGCAAGGGGACTCTATTCAGTTCCACTGAAAGACTTTAACTCAATGGAAGAGTAAGTCCTTATAGGATTACCCTCCTCCTCATGCTATAGACATACGAACAGTGCAATGCAATCCATCATGCTACATGCAAATATCTCTAAATGTAAGATTTTATTTGAAAATGCTT
Source organism: Discoglossus pictus (assembly GCA_027410445.1). Lineage (NCBI taxonomy): Eukaryota > Metazoa > Chordata > Amphibia > Anura > Alytidae > Discoglossus > Discoglossus pictus. Next base: position 60,022,329 of record CM050175.1, on the reverse strand, counting down.
CTTGATCCTAATTCACACGCATGTGATGGTATTTGAAGACTAATCAAAGTGATCAAGAGGTCATGCCAACACTTTCCTGTAACATTCTCTCCTTATTTCATCTGTTTTCCATTCACTGTTTTGCTTTAATCTCTCCTTTTTCTCATTTTCCCTATTTTATTGTGCTTTTCTCTTCTGTGCATTTCAGAGAGAGAGAGAGAGAGACAGGTTTTCCTGTATATTGCTTAACGCCCACTCGCTGTCTTTATTTTCTCTGCTTCTTTTCATTTTTGAATTTTTTTAACCTTATGAAGTCACGATTCCTTTTTTTTTTTTTGTCTTTTTCCTACATCTTTGTAGCTCTTGTCCACCCCCTCCTTATCTTTCACTAAGTCAGACTGTCTCCTCATTTTTTTCTACCAAACTCTCTCTTTTGTCATTATTCTTTTGTCTTTCCTCACTTTATCTTCATGCTTAGCCTCCATGTTTCTTTCTCTCCTTGGATTTCCCTGTCTCCCCCTCTCCTCTCGTCTATGTCTGGCATGCAGATGGAGGAAGTGGATTGCTGCTCCTCGCTCTGTATCTGCCTGAGCCTCAGGCCTGTAGCTCATGATCCCTCTGCGCTGACTTCAGAGGAGCCGGTTGGGGCTGCTAATCCTTGTCTGATCCGCACCCTGCGGCTACTCCTGATCGTCAAGAGAGAATATGAAAAGCACACGTCCTGAATACGTAACTCGGCTCTTCCTGACTGCTCTGGGATTTCAGCGGTCCCTCTCACCAGTTCTCCATTGTAAGGCTTGTTCCTGTATTATTATCTCATAATTATCCAAGAAGAAACCAAACAATATCTAGCGCTGGCTTCTTGAGAAAGAGAGAAACTAGGTTTATACCGTGTTATGGATACTATATGCTTCAATAATAATTATAGGTATCACTCCCCATTTTTAAATTTAAAGGACTGCTGTATTATAATAAAACCCTTGTGTTTGTGAAGTATGTAACAAACCAACAACATTAACAGCATTTTCACATAAAATCTTACCTTTTGTAGACAAGTTTGTATATTGCAAGTTTTCATCTAATTCACTGAACAATGGAGGGAAGTGTAGAGAAGAGGGAGATGGGTGGGGGACATTTTCAATTACTCAATCTTTTGGAATTCGATACCTACTTCCTTCTCCAGCACAAACTTAATTAACTTAATTAACACTAATTAAAGCTCTGCCTCATCATGTAATTATTCTCTCCAAGGTCCAGCATCAGATTTTATTTTTTTTCGGACTAAAATATTAGCCTTATTACATTTGTCTGCTCTATTGTTGTTTTTTCATCATACAGAAGCACTTGGCCTATTTCCTCCATTCTTCTGATGTGCGTACGGTTGTGTAACTACGCTGCTCACATTGATCCTCATTCAACTGCAAGCTCGCAATTCCCTCCAAACTGAACTTTTGGCTGCGGGTTACATTTTTTTCTAAACATTTAGATATATTCAATTGCCTCTAACTTGCAACTTCCCTCTCACAGACTCCACATGCAAACCATGCACTCGTAAGTAGGATTTCAGGGTGCATAATCATATGATCTGACAATATTTAAGCAATCCCGTAATGTACACTCTCAGTACTTCTTAGACAGAGCCAATAGTAAATGAGCCCATCATCACGACGTCAGTAAAACATAGAGTTTGATTCCCAGGATCGATATAACAAGGAAATAAAAGGTAAAAAAAAAAAAAAAATATTGCAAATTTGCAAGCTTGAGTCTTGTTGTGAAATTAATTCTAATTCCTTTCATTGCTTTCCCAATATTTTAAAGTACAGTAGTGTGTGTTTATTTTCTTCTGCAGTTATATGAACAGGTGTTTAATCCACTTGCAAGTCCTATCTAGTACTTTTTGATACATTTGCCATTTACGGGTTCGAAGGCAATTGCAGGCCCGTTGAATTTTTACTATGGAATATTGTTTTTGTGTCTTTAGCACTGTTAACATTTGTGGGCTTGAAAAATCAATGGAGAAGATATGAATATCTGTAACATTTATGGGCTACATTACAAGTTCAAGTAATTGTGATTTGGGCAATTGAATGAGGCTCATAGTGACTGAGAAAAATATCAGGATTGTGGAAGATTTTCTATAGCCCAGAATTTTTAGTAATTCAGGCCCCTTGATGCCCATTTACAGTTGTCATGGATGCAGCCAGTCTGCAAAATATCTCAATCATTGGGACTCCTCACTAATATCAGTCTGTAGCTTTTTCATTCATTTCTCTATTTTATTTGTACATTCATTCTCTGCAATATTCAGATTTTGTTTCGTTATTTTATTCACTAACTATATATATCATTAATATTTTTTGTGTGTGTTTTTATGCATATATCTTGTTCACTTAAGGCTTCAATAGGCTGCACATGTAGCTAGCCCACTTAAGCGTTTAATAGGCTGCAAATATATCTAGTCCACTAGTCCACTTAAGCGTTCAATAGGCTGCACATATGACTAGTCCACTTAAGCGTTCAATAGGCTGCACATAAATATAGTCCACTTAAGCTATCAATAGGCTGCACATATATCTAGTCCGCTAGTACATTTAAGCGTTCAATATGCTGCACATATAGCTAATCCATTTAAGCGATCAATAGGCTGCAAATATATCTAGTCCACTTAAGTGTTCAATAGGCTGCACATATAGCTAGTCTACTAGTCCACTTAAGCTTTCAATAGGCTGCAAATATATATAGTCCACTTAAGCATTCAAAATTCTTCACAAACAGCTAGTCCACTTAAGCATCCAATAGGCTGCACATATAGCCAGTCAACTAGTCCACTTAAGTGTTCAATAAGCTACATATATAAGTACATATATCTAGTCCACTTAAGCGTTCAATAGGCTGCACATGTTATGCAGAATATTGTAAGCTGAAAACAGTTTTATTTTTTTATGTAGCAGTGTTTTTTCACCCAGTGTTCCCAGATGCTATAGAGTACCTTTGAAGCTTTCAACATTACAATGTGATAATCAGTATATACTGTTCATACACAATGTCTTTAATATCAGACATGCCATGTTGTCATACTGCATTAAAAGACTACTGAAGAATGGAAGAAAGTTATGATGTCAGTGAAGTTTTTAAAACATTAAAGGGACTTTTAAGGCATTTCTGTGTTGCATCTTATAGAGGGTATTTGATAAAGTACCACTGTGTGTTTTCTTTGTTTTTAAATAGTGGAAAATAAAAGTTTAACTGTTTAATTAGCTTGCCTCTGTCAGCCAATGAGCAGTAATATAGATGTAGGAGTCATATTTGTCCACCAATTAAATATATACCCTGTATTCTTCCTGTTCGGTTTTTTTATGTTAGTTAATGTTTAAAGCATGCTCTTCTAAATGCGTAAAAAAAGAAAGAATTGTGTCTCATGTCTCTGACAATATTTGTTGTTGTTCAGTCCTTCAATCGTGTCTAACTCTCTGTGACCCTATGGACCACATCATGCCAGGAACATGTGCGCTTCTGTACAGTAGCAGATTCTGCTAAAATGAAAATATGTTTATGCCCATGGCTTCTGTAGTTGTTAATGTTGTTAGGTTGTTGCACATTTCACAAACATATAATTTTTGCTAATCTACAGTGGTTTGGAGGGAAGTGTGGGAGTGCATCAAATTACCACAATGTCACTTGTAGAGTACTTCAGTGATCTATAGATAGCATGAATCCAATATACTTCTCTTCTTGAAGTTGTTGGAACAAGGTGAGCATTGCATGATTTCTTTAAAAATATTATTTTCTGTATCGCTATATACCATATCTAAAGCTTAAGTCTTCACACATGCACAGCGTAAATCACCACTAGCTATTGTCTAATGACATACTTGCCTGTCTTTCTTGACATCGGGAGACATTTGTAGACACACTGGGCCTCATTCAATTGCGATTTGGCCAATTGAATAGGGCTCTATATATGCACAGAGCGTATTTTTTACAGAAGTTTTTAGTTAGCGAAGACCTTGCTTTTGTAAAAAAAAATATTCTCTGTGTTTATATAGAGCCCTATTCAATTGGCCAAATCTCAATTGAATGAGGCCCACTGTTACCAGAGTCAAAGATCTCAATCAGGCACTGTCCCCTGAAAATGAGATGTCTTCTTGTGTTTTTATGTCAGATTTGGTGATAATTGAATGCATAGATTCCAAAGAAAGTATAGAAAGTAGGGATTATAACACTGCTTTCAACCCTATTATGTATTGCACTTCCCCCTTTTCTCCCTCCCCTGTTATTCATTACTCTTTATTTACAATCCAGAGGTATTCAATGTATATGGAATTTTTTCCCTTTTTCTAATCTAGCAGCACAGTGCAGAGATTAAACAGGGAGGAGAGAGGTGTGTGATGGGAACAAAAGACTACAAACCCCACAATGCTTTGCTGCAGAGACTGTATCTCCATACATTACAACAATTTTGTTGCTGCCTCTGATTGGCCACAATAAGTTAGGAATTTTAGGCTAATTTAGCTAGGATTTTCAGGGGCATTCCTTCTCAAAATTCACGAAAACTGAAGAAATGTTGCAAACTTTAGGGTAAATTTATCAATGTTTATTGTGGGATCATATTAATTCATAATCCATGACACTTCCATATACTGCACTACATAGTGATGTCATCGCGCAATACGCGTGCGTCATTACGTAACTACGCAAAACCAGGAAGTAACAGGCTTTAAAAGCCAGTGTGAAAGCCTGAGCAGTATAGCCTCAGAGAAAGTCCTGTAAAAGGACGACACGGACCGTTGGCACCTAGTTTTTTGTGTGGAACAGGCTTCTATCTCCCTTATAAGGCATAAAGGGCCTTTTGTCAACCTTTTTCAACTTTTTTACAACTTCTGATAAAGGGGTTAAAAGCTACGTGGAGAGAGGCAACTGAATCGCAAGTATTGAGTATATGCTGCATGTTATTACACTCTCACTTAAGTGGTTTATTCTACCATTTTTTTCTATTATATCCCTATTATTATTGTGCAATTATTTTTTCTTGCATTTATATATAGTTGCTTTATTGATTGACAAGATCCCATATTTTGGGGAGATATAGCATGCCTGGGTTTCCACAATACTATTTGTTTCTAATTGATTTATTGTGAGCTGTTTTTATCTCAATATCTTTTTTCAACTCTATGATTATCAGTGTATCCTGTGTTTACAGGATCATCAGTATAGACTGATATATGGGAGTTGATTTGTCTATTTTCATCATTGCAGTTCTGTATAAGTATAAGTCTATGAATTATTTTATCTGGGCCGCACTATAATATTTAAAGTACTGCAACTTTAGAATTGAGTTAATAAGTCAGCGTAGCAATTTTTAATTGTTTTTCAGCGTTTTTTCCAGGATAAAGAGTATCCTAATAAAATATTAGCCTATATATAATTAAAGGGGTGTTAAGCACCCAGTGGATACATACAATAGGTCAATTCAATAGACTTTTGTACCTTTAAGAAAGGCCAATAATCTAAAACCGTAACATTATTTGAGGAATATATTTAGAACTATTTAGAAATGACGGCAATGAAATTGTAAGGTAGCTAATGCTGTTTGGTGTATAATAATGAAATATGTAATACATTAATAAATTAATATACTTTACCTATTTTGAAGCATTGTGTTGAAGAGCTGCAATCTGTTTTGATGTTGCTGCAGCATTAGTGGTGTGGAGCTGCTGTGTAAGCGTGCTGAATGTGTGAAGTGTAATAGTGTGTGCGTGCGCGAGACCAAACCGTTAGCGTAGTCGTGTACTTCGCATTAGCGTAAAATGATGGGTAATGTGTGGTATGCGTCTTAGCGGAATATCCGTAGGTCTTTTGTGGTGTTTTGCGAGTTTCTTGTGGTGTTTTGCGAGTTTCTTGTGGTGTTTTGCGTGTTTAGAGTGCTGTAGCCTCGTTTTCGTTTTGTTCGGCGGCCATTTTTTCTGTCGCTTAGAGAATTTTTTAGTGTCTAAACTCTTTTATTTTTAGTGAAATGAATCTGTAAGTTGTTTTTTTGAGGTCCTGGATGCCTTTTGTGATGTTTTCATTTTTTTCAATTTTGTGATGTTCGCGAGTTGCGTCCGAATGTTGCGAGGTCGTAATGTGTGGTAACGTGTCTCGTATGCTGTTTGCGTTGCGAGGTAAAGTTTGCAAGGGTCGTAGTTGGTGTGTCGTGTTGTTTGCATGGTTGCGGTTGTTGTGTGGTTGTTTGCGTTTGAACGTAAATTTTGCGAGGGTCGCAGTTGCTGGCAAGGATCCCCTTTGGCGCTCCATGCCAGCAACCGAGGCCCTCGCCTGCAGCCCTCGCTATGCGAGCCCGCAAGCGTGAGCAACGGCTCGTATGCTCACAACTAATAAATGTGATAGCTTTGAAAAAATTAAATCAAGTTTTCTTGTTCTCAGTTTTAATTTGTTCAAACATGGTAACATGTTAGCTTCTATGGAGGCAACTATATAGCTAGAGGGCAAGTAGCGGTCCCACTCCAAACTCTGCTACACTTGACTATAGGGGATCATACTGGTATGTATAGTATATACAGTGAATCATATATAGGAGATTTATGATTATCCATGTATGTTTTAGTTAGGGGATACTGGCAGCATAATTGTTAGATGCTTATAATTTAACTGTAGATCCTTGTAATGTATTTTGTGACATAAATTAATTAACTGTGATTAATTCCCATTAACTGGACATTGTGGATCGGGAGGGACTGTTAGAGCACAGCCTTTGTATTTGTTTTAAACAACACTTTTTATTTTTAAAGTGGTTTTAAGTATATTAATAAAAGCTATGTTTTGTAAAGCTCTGGGTCTTGACTACAGCAATGAACTTATTATGGTGACCGATATAACAAAATTTTGACTTGTATACCATCACTAGTTCTAAAAAGTGTCTCTGCTCTTTTCTTTTTATGTTCATGTAGTTTATACACCACTACTGATGGTGCTTCCCGTAGAATTGAGAATATTGATTACCTGTCAGTGATAGAAAATGTATCGACTATATATATATATATATATATATATATATATATATATATATACTAGCGAATTGCCCGTCAAAAAATGACGGCAATGAAATTGTAAGTGAGCTAATGGTGTTTGGTGTATATAATGTGGCTGATTTAGCGTCCTTCGTTTTCTATTTCGTGCAACTTTTTCGGAATATTCATAGCTGTTTGGTGGGCTTTTTCCGAATATCCGTAGCTGTTTGGTGGTGTTTTGCGTTTTTATGGTGGTGTTTTGCGTATTTAGAGACCTTTAGCCTCGTTTTCGTTTTGTTTGGCGGCCATTTCTTCTCTTGCTTAGGTGATTTTCGGGTCTCTAAACTCCGAAATTTGTGGTTAAATGTAGGTGTAACTTCACTTGCGGAGGTCCTCGGTGCCCCCCCCCCTTGCTGTGAGTAACCTTTTTATGTGTTTGTTGTTTGTATTTATTGTATTTGTAATGTTTTTGGGGTTGCACAGGTTGTGTCCTTGTTTTTTAACTCGTAGGTGTTTTTCTGCAAATACGTAGGTGTTTGGTGGTGTTTTGCGTCTTTAGACTGCTGTAGCCTCGTTTTAGTTTTTTTCGGCTGCCATTTTTTCTCTCGCTTAGAGAATTTTTTAGTGTCTAAACTCTTTTAATTTGACTTAAATTGAGGTGTAACTTTAGTTTTCGAGGTCCTGGATGCTTCCTCTTCCGGTAAGTAAGCTTTTTATGTATTTGTTGTGTGTATTTGTTGTATTTTTCATGTTTTCATGTGCGCGTGTTGCGGCCGATTTTTGCGAGACTCAAAGTTTTCAATTGTATTTTTTCACTGCACGGTAGTCCTTCACTCTAAGTACTCTTCTGAATGGATGACAACTCATACATGTACATGTATTTACCCATTAGATATGAGTATTTATATTGCAAAACGTGTTCCTTCTAGATTCTCTTGTATCACCTATGCTGCAAACTAAGCATTATAAAATGCCAAGATCTCTTTAATAAAAGTAAAAGTTTTAGTAAAAAATCTCCACTGTTTTCATATTCCTAACATAACTTAACATAAGTTTTAGGTCATCAAGTTCAGTCTTTGACCTTCTCATAGTCTTTTTCATCCACTTTTTACGTCACTCTGCTTGTTGCAGCCTCTTCCTATGGCTATCCAGTTCTTTTCCCAACCTTCCTAAACACAGTTAGGTTATTCAAGCATGCCTGGGATAAGGAAACAGCTACCCTAAGTCTTAATTAAGCTAAGCTGATATAAAGTATGGATAGACTAGATGGGACACTCTGGTTCTTATCTGCCATCAAACTCATGTCGCTATGTTTCTTTATATCTAAACTAACGACTTGCCCGTCAAAAAAGGACAGCAATACAATTTTAAGCCATGGCAATGCTGTTTGCCACACAATGCGAGGCTGGGCCCCCTCTGAGCACCTTCGGCGCTCATTGCAAGCCTCTCACCCTGTATAGTTTAGTGGCCTCGCAATTAATGTTACTGACTTTGATTAAGTGTTACTGCCATGGGTTAGGTGTTACTGCCTTGGGTTAAATGTTACTGCCTTGGGTTAAGTGTTACTGGCTTTGGGCTTTTTTTTACTGCCTTCGGCCTCGTTTTCATCCTGTTACGTTTTTTCGCACGCCATTTTTTTTCTCACTTAGGCGATTTTCTATTGTGTAAAAATGCCAAATATGGCTCAAATTAACATGCAACCTCACTCACAGGCTTACTGACTCTCCCCCTGTGCTGTGTGTGAGTGTGTAAGTTAATTTGAGACATATTTGGGTTATTTTGTTGTTTGTTCGATTTTCGTGGTTTGGTCGTTTAATTCTTAATTTTTGCGAGGCCCACAATTTTTGCTCTTATGGGGTTTGCGATGACCTTCGGCATTCATTACAGCTAAGTCCCACGGGCCTCCACTCCCGCAACTCTGTCCCTCGCTTCGCGATGGCCGCAGTTGCGGGGCTCACTATGCGGGGCTCGCAGTACGACAACTATATATATGATCTTTGTACAGGTTTCATTATCTTTCATTATTTCTGTTATCCAAATGTATGTCAGCTTGCTTTTATTCCGTATCATCTCTCTTGCTCCGTCCTGCCAGTTTAGCCATGAGAGACCAATAATCAGAGATTTACAGTGAATTCCGCTCTCTTTGCTGTTTGCATCCAGCCTACATCTTTAGGTCAGTGCTGTTTGCTATCTCTTTCCAGTGTGCTGATGCTTTGTGGTTTGGGGCTGGCTTACTATTAAAGTCCTTATAGTAATCCCAGACACCTGTGAGTTTGTCGGCTTCTTTATTTGTTTGCTCTGTTGAGGCTCTCCACACTTCTGTATTCTCCAACAGACTGCTGGGGAGATAATTAAATGTCAAAACAAAATCAATAAGAAAGTGAACATTCAGGTGAAATTTACATAACCCATTGCAAGATTTGGAGACTGAAGCAGTTAACATGAGCCATAGTGCTGAACATTTGTGTGTTTAATAGTATGCATGTAATAAATCTAGACTGAAATATCAAGAAAAGTTGGATCCCTCCAGGTAGAAAAGTAGTAAAGAAAAGCACGAACTCACTAGCTCATTGTAGCTTCAAGTTGGCAATGCATAGATAAGGAGGTACATCAATGGAGCATGGATCACCACCCAGAGGTGTTTGAAATCTAGGAAGACTTGCACCACAACTTATTCAGGCCCTAGTGAAGAACAATTGAAGAAACCGAGTGAAGAACAATTACAATTGGGACAACTCTATTTGAATACTCAAGAAAAACATAGCCGCTATTAAAAGCAATGGACTAGGGATATGAGGAACATGGGATATTTCAGTGCTGACAAACAGGGCCATATGCCTCTTTTGTCACAATACTAGACAGAAGAAGCAGTATTTAGGGCGTTAAAGTCAAGTCCTATCTAAATGTATTGGCTTCAGTTTCTGTGGTTGGAAATCATACCTGCCTTTCGAGACCGCCACTCATTTTGTTGAGTAGGGTATCAATTCTTACTTCTCCCAGGTTATTGAGATTTCTCCTGTTTTGAACAAAGATGATTACAGTGCAGTTGTGTTACTTAAAGATACATAGTACATATTCACTTGTGAGTGCATTAGTTGTTTTTTAATGTATGTTTCAATATGTAATCACGCTTTTTATTAGTGCATATTTTCCTTATTTTTTATGCCCATTTCAAGATAATCTTTCTTTTTTCGTTGTTCAAAAAGTACTGTACAGAAATTTTCATTTTCTGAAGCAGCGGAATTGGACGGCAAAACTGTTAACAGACAAAGGAAGTTTTAATGGCATGGTCCTAAATTGCATATTCCTACAAACAGTAGTTAATAAAGAAAAAATGTCTCACCCAGCATAAATAAGCAGTTTATAGCACATAAAGAGGAGATAGAAAAGGGAGCACATTGCAGCTGGCATTTTGTTTTATACATAAATATCATTTCTGATGCCACTTGGTTGGGTGAGAATTTGGCTATGAATAAGATAGCAATATCCCAGGAGCTATGGCTCCTAAAACTTGCATTTATGGCAAATAAATTATTTCCAGTGTATAATGCATCTCTTTGAAGCGCTAACTTCCATGTTGATGGAAACAGCCTGCCTGGCTCCTATAAAATATTCCTGGTTCTTAGATATTTGTCAACCTCTGGATATGATTATGAGTAGCTCACAGCATGGGGGGATATGAGTCAATTCCTTTATGACTTGTAGTCCTCCACTTACCTCTGCCTGTCCTTACATACCTGTCCGGACTCCAGAACATCATGGCTTCTATATACCTACTTCTATGTTTTACAACTACTCATCTGCCTCACCCTGAGGTATTTTCATTTTTAACCTGCAAATTTTCATTTTATTGCCGCCAATAAATATTATATTAAGGTAAAAAATAATGTGTTCTCTCTGGGGGACATGGGAAAATTAAATTCTGGAAAGCATAGCCACATCAAAAAAGAAAAACAATGTATGCTGGATCAGCTGGGATGTAAGCAAATTAATAGTTACATAGTAATTATGGTTGAAAAAAGACTTTCAGTCCATCAAGTTCAACCTTTTAAGATCTCCTCTGATCTGCAATATGCAGATTAGTTAGTAACTAATTAGTTGTTAATTAATTATTAATCAACTATTTAATTATTTATTTTTTATTTTATTTCATTTTTTAATTATTAATTAATCCAGAGGAAGGCAAACAGAAAAAAAACAAGTGAAACTTAGCCAATCGTCTCAAAGGGAAAAAAAAAAATCCTTCCTGACCCCAGATACTAATAATCAGATTTCTCCCTGGATCAATACACTATCTCTAATTATCCAGGATAACCCCGACTTCCCTTTTTAATTAGAAATAAATCCAGTCCCCTTTTAAAGTTATCTATCGAATCCGCTGACACCAACTCCTCTGGTAGAGAATTCCACATATTAACCACCCTTACTGTGAAGAACCCTTTTCTTTCTTTAAGGTGGAATCTTTTTACTTCTAACCTCAAGGGGTGTCCTCTTGTCAGTTGAAAACCTCTTGGCACAAAAAAAACTCCCTTGACAAATCTTTATACTGACCCTGGATGTATTTATATAAGGTAATCATATCTCCTCTTAAACGCCTTTTTTCTAGAGAAAATAAGTTTAATTTGGTTAGTCTTTCTTCATAACTTAGCCCCTCCATTCCCCTTATTAGTTTTGTTGCCCTCCTCTGTACCTTTTCCAGTTCTAAAATGTCCTTTTTACGAAGTGGTGCCCAAAATTGTACTCCATATTCCAAATGAGGGCGTACTAGAGATTTGTATAGTGGCAGAATTATATTTGCTTCCCTGGCTTCTATACCCTTCTTAATACATGCTAATATTTTATTTGCCTTTGCAGCTGCTGCTTGGCTTTGAGCACTGTTCCATTTCAATATCTGATACCCCTAGATTTGCTCCATTAAGAATGTAAATTGCATGGGGCTATATTTCCTTCTCGGATGCATAACATTACATTTATTTGTGTTAAAGCCCATCTGCCATTTAGATGCCCATTCCTCAATTTTACGTAAATCCCTTTGGAGGGAAAGCACATCATTATCTGATTTAATTACCTTGCGCAACTTCATGTCATCCGCGAAAATGGAGACACTACTTCCCAGAACCACTTCTAAATCATTAATAAATATGTTAAAAATGAGAGGATCTAATACTGAACCCTGAGGAACCCCACTTACCACATTAGTGCAATCAGAGTGTGTTCCATTTACAACAACCCTTTGCTTCCTATCTTTTAGCCAGCTCTCAATCCATGAGCAGATATTGACTGCAATTCCTGTATATCTTAGTTTGCACAATAGTCTCCCATGTGGCACTGTATCAAAAGCCTTTGCAAAATCCAAAAAGACTACATCCACGAGTTGCCTTGATCCAGGTTCCTACTAACCTCCTTATAGAAACTAATTAGATTTGTTTGACATGACTTATCCCGCATAAATCCATGTTGACTCCTACTTATAATCCTGTTCAAATAGACATATTATTGTATATTATCCCTTATTAACCCTTCTAAAACCTTCCCCACTACAGAAGTGAGGCTCACTGGTCTATAATTCCCAAGATTTGCTCTTGCTCCCTTTTTAAATATAGGTATCACATCTGCTTTTCTCCAGTCATCTGGTAGAGACCCTGTGTTGAGTGAATCTTGAAAAATTAAATATAATGGTTTGGCTATTACAGAACCCAGTTCCCTCAGTACCCGTGGGTGTATTCCATCAGGACCCAGGGCTTTATTAACATGTATTTATTTATTCCAATCACTGGTACCTCCCTTGTGTATATCAAAGAAAATAACCTATTTAGCTCATCTGCCTTTTCCTGGTCACTAATTTTCAGATGGCCTGTGTCACATTGTAATGTTCCTATAGCTTCCTTCCTCGCCTTCTTCCCATTAATATACTTAATAAAATATTTTAGGGTTAGTCTTACTCTCTTGTGCAATTAATTTTTCATTTTCTATTTTAGCCAGTCTAATAGCCCTTTTGCAAGCTTTGCTGATTTCCCGTTAAGCAGTCTCTGTCCCCTCTAGGTTGTATAATTTAACTGCCTGTTTTTTTAATCCATATCTTGATCTTTAAATCATTGTTAAGCCACATTGGATGTGATGTACTCCTTGTACTTTTATTCCCACTTGGTATATGGTGATAAGTATGTATATTTAGTAAGGATTTAAATGTGGTCCATTTATATTCAGTATTTTTACCCGTCCGTTCTCTGTCCCAGTCTATACTTTGTATTGCTGCCCATAGACCGTTAAAGTCTGCCCTTTTTAAAATTAAGAGTTTTTGTTGGCCCCTTAAAATTTTGTTTTTTTAATTCAATCTCAAATGAGTTGTGATCACTGATTCCCAAAGGTTGCCCTATTTCAACATTTGATACTATATCAATATTTTTTTGTGATGACTGAATCTAAGATAGCTTTCCTCACTTTCAGCTATATTTGAGGGTTTATAGCATACTCCTACTAATATTATTTTGGAATTTCCTACTCCGCTATTTAACACTACCCTCAAACATTCAACTTTATCACTAGTTCCGCCATAAATATCTTCTCTGACTATAGGCTTAACATACAGACACATTTCTCCTCCTCTTTTACCATTGCCCCTATCACTTCATAAATAGGTTATAACCATCCAGATTAACAGTCCAGTCATGAGATTCATCCCAGCACGTTTCGGTAATGCCTATTAAATCCCATTTTTCATTAATTGCTAATAATTCTAACTCTCCCATTTTTCCAGGCAAGCTTCTGGCATTAGCAAGCATACACCTTATGTTATAAATCTGTAGTTCTGAAGTGCCTGCTACTGTACTTGAGTTACTTAGTACTACCTCCCTATTGACTATACTACCCCTCCCCCCATCACCTCATATATGAGTTATAAATTCATCCTTTATACCCTCTACACTTTCTACCCCATTACTTATATCTAGTTCCCCCCCCCACCTACTAGTTTAAAAAACTCCTTCAGCCTTTCTACCATCCTATCCCCTAGCACAAAAGCTCCCTCATCATTAAGGTGCAATCCATCCCTGCTGTAGAGATTGTACCAAAGTGAGAAGTCAGCCCAGTGCTCTAAAAACCCAAATCCCTCCTTAGTGCACCACATCTTTACTCACGCATTAACCTCCCTAATCTCCTTCTGCCTCCATGGGCTAGCAAGTGGCACTGGTAAAATCTCAGAAAATACTACCTTGGAGGTCCTTGCCTTCAGCTTATTACCTAGTTCTCTAAAATCATTCTTTAGGACACTCCATCTTCCACTAACTTTGTCATTGGTACCAATATGTACCAAGACCGCCAGTTCATTTCCAGCCCCTCCCAATAATTTGTCTACCCGATCCACAACATGACGAACCCGAGCACCCGTGAGATAGCAAACTGTTCGATGGCTGGGATCTGGGTGACACATAACCCTGTCTACCTTCGTAATAATAGAGTCCCCTACAACCAAAACCTTTCTGTTGCTCCGCCTATTCTGCCCTCCCACTCCTCCAGTAGAACTGTTGTCCCAGCTGTTAGAGGGAACAGCTCTATCTGGCATTGCCATTCCTGAATGGACTTTCCCAACAGTTTCACTCAATCTAGCAAATCTGTTGGTGTTTGACCACTCAGAACTGGCCTGCCTCCTCCTGTACCCCCTGATTCCCCTTCTAACTGTAACCCAGCTACCTCCCTGGACATCCTCACTAGCCCCAGCTCCACCCTCCATGCTAGGCCCAGCTAAACTGTGCTCAGTGAGCACCAACTCCCTTTCCAGTGGAGCGATATCACTATTTGCTGCAATTGTCCTCTTCAGTTCCTTAATTTGAGCTTCCAGAGAGGCAACATGCTCACACCTGCCACAGAGGTATGGACCATTGATCAGCTGTTCCAGTACTGCATACATATGACAGGATGTACACTGATTGAGGTTGCCACTGGACTGACTCATAATTATAATTATTGTCTACAAAAATTCAGTGGGAAAAAAAAGAATATAAAATAATATATTTGTAGAACGTTTTGTAAAAAACGAACAATATATATATATATATATATATATATATATATATATATATATAAAAATATTCTTACCCCCCCCCCCCTTTTCTTTGAACTCCCTCCTTTTATTTAGACTCCTACACTTTTACTAGAATTGCACTTGATACTAGAACACTGGAAATAACGCACTTTACTTATCTGAGCAAATCAGATGCAGTCTCACACAACCAAAACTTTCTACATATGCAAGTATAACCCAGGCAAAAACACTCCCTTCTCACCTGTACCAAATCACTGCACACAGAAAATTACACACTTTACTTGTCTGAGTAAATCAGATGCAGTCACACACTAGGCCCAAACTTATTGGATATGCAAGTTTAACCCAGGTAAAAACACTCCCCTCTCACCTGTACCAAATCACTGCACACAGGTAATAAGCACATTTTACTTGTGAGGCTTTAATTAAGTAAACTGTAAAATCACCAATTTTACGTTATGAGCCCTATTTATATACAGCCTAACTTAGAGCCACATTCAATTCCAACCCAGCAACAGACAGCTGAATGTCTGCGGGTGTTTTGCAGGCTCCCGTTCATCCCCGATTGCGATGCTATTCAATTGCTCAAGCCTGCAAGTTACTGTCCCAAAGCCGAAACCATAAACCATGCACTGGTTCGTAAGTAGTTCAGGGTGGGAACATGATCAATTAAGCAAGCCCGTAACCGCCCATTTCGAATCCGCCACTAGAAAATGAGACCGCAGTAAAACATGGAGGTTACATGCCAATCAATTAGGTTCGGGGGTCCGATATGCGATCAGACTCGCAAACCCTCAAAATAAAGAATTATGAAAATGAATGCCAATACTGTTCTAGTCCATGTGGGTGGCCTGATGTGCATTGACTCATTGATTCCCGAGATCGATTGAACCCCGAAAAGAAACATAAATATGAATTTAAATTCCTGCCGATTTGCGAGCTTGAGAGTGTTGTGCAATTAATTCTAATGTCTATCATCGATTTCCCCATTATTTACAGTGCAGTAGTGATTTTTTATTTGCAGTTACAGTGCTAAGAATAAGTGTTTAACCCCCTTACCCCCTTACCCCCTTACTTACCTTATCTCTTTAGCACTTGTATTTTCTCCTTCTTTTGCCATTTACGGGTGTGAAAATATTTGCGGGCTTGGGGAAATTGAGCAATTGAATAGCGATTTGCAATTTTAGCCTAGTGAAAGTGAAAGATCAAAAGGCTTCTAGAGGCTGTAAGTTACGGGTTTAACCATAGCAATATTTTCAAGCCTGTAACTCATAACCTGTTTGGAGTCCGCAAAAAGACGCCAATTGAATAGCATATTAACTTGCGACCTCACGTATGGGCTACCGGATCGCTCAAAACCTCAACTGAATATGCTCTTATTGTTACTATTAATGTTATATTGAAATAACAGGTTGCAAAACTTCCCTTGATACAGCAAATATTTTGAAGCCAGTTCGGCAATACACAGCTGTTGCTTTAAATTGACATGGAAAGTTTCTGGAATTTAGTAGGAATATAATATACTTGTATCCCTGTATGTTTCTGTTTTATACTTTTATATACTGTATTTTATTAACAGCTTATTTTCTTTGTGTATTCATGAGCTGCATGAGCCTCACAGGCCAAACCCAGACTAAGAAGTGCAGCATTTCGAATTAGCCATTCAGTGACCTCTCTCAAATTGCATGTGGCAGAATCTTGCCACTAATTCATTACTATGAGGCTCTGCAAATCCTGTACTTATAATTATTACACTGTCTTCAAGAGCTGCAGAGGAGAAAAAAACAGTTAGTATTGTATGGTTTAAGGAAGAAAAAAACAGAGCTTTTAAATACTTCATATAAAAATAAATTACATAAAAGTAAAGAGATACATAAGTATATTATGTTGTGGTTTAATTGTTCAGTCGTGTCCGACTCTCCATGACCCTATGTAACATGCCGGGCACATAATGTATCTGGTTGTGCTAGTCCATAAGGTTTTCTTGGCAAAGATTCTGGAGTGGGTTGCCAATTCCTTTCTCCAGTGGACCGCAATTTGTCTGACCTCTCTTCTACGACCTGCCAATCTACATTAGCCCTCAGCTTCATTGAGCCCCTTCATCACATCAAGGCAGCGATCCAGAATTAGTGGTTTATTATATTTATAGGGAAATCCAGAAGGCTTCCTTTTATGCAGGTTTGATTGCAATTAAAAATAGCAATATATCATAATTAATTTTAACTTCAATTGTTTTTTTTAAGATTTATTTTGATGCAATCTACGCTTTAAGTAAAACCAACACAGCTTGTGCCTTGGGTATCTTGGTTGCAAGATTCAAATGGAATAGGTTGTGCAGCTATGGTCATGGAAGCTATACTTAACCCCCTACCATCCATGTAATAGAGAGTAACTTCAATTTTGGTGTTTTAATAAATAAACAATTGGTATAAACTGGGAATTCTTATCACTAAAAAAATAAGTGATAATTAATAGAGAGCTAATTTGTATACGTTTTTTCTATGTTAAAATGCTTCTAACGTTAAAGTTGGATTTTATAAGGTCCTCATTCAATAGTGTGAGGGATTATTTAATAATTTGAATATCAAATTTAAAACATTTAAACACTGCTTGTTGAACATAATTTAGTACATCTTAAATACTGTTTATGATGTGAGTAAAAACTGAAACTTTAAGTACAGACCATGTGGTCATTAGAGAAGTTCTTATTTTCCTTTGCCCATATTGTATACAGTTCATGACAGAAGTCTACATGGTCTGTGTATCTGTATCCTCCAGTCATCAACATCCACTACCCTCTTATCTGAGCTTTCCTACAGGGCAGTTTTGTGCTCTGCATCAATAACCCTTCACTGCCACTGAGCTCCAGCACTGACAGCATCAAGACCGCAAAGTCCAAACCATCTGTGCAAAAGCTGTGTTCATTATAGGAAAATTAATGGGGTCTGTGATCCTGTAATAGAGTATTACACTTAACAAGAAGTGACACAGCATATACCCCTTATTGCAAATTGTTGACACCATGTTATAGAGCCTCTAATAATGATTTTTATGGTTCTTAAGAAAAAAATCCTGCCTAACTCTTTGAGTGCCAGTGGATCATTATTTCAATTGATTTCTCTTCAGGAATCTTCTTGACATCCAAATCATAGCTACTGTGTCCTGTTGCTTCTTAAGCTCTGCCTATTAGGATATATCATCAATAGGACAGTCTTCTATTAAAACAAGAACAAGCATGTCATGACCACTACTTTAATTGGGCTTGCCGGAACCAGGTTCTGACCCAGCCAGGGGTACGTAATGGTTCTTATTGTTATCCCTGCTAGCAGAGGTGGAACCAGACCAGTATTGGACCCTCAGGACGATCACAGGAACACAGAAATCCCCAGCGAGAGCAGCATAGTTATTGGCTTTAACTCTTCTTTTCGGTAGATGTAAATTTATTAACCTGTATGACCAGGATTAACCCTTCCCTCAATAATAAGCGCACTTAATTATGTATGATCACACTGATATTACAACTCCAATATTTTTAAGCACAGCAGTCACCACTTACCACCAAGTCATATCCCTTAACAACAGCCCCCTTAGCCAATCTTTCAAGCCTCCTGCTCCTAGAAATGTGGCTGGCCCACCAGTCAATCAAATGATGTCAGCTTTTCTACTGACTCCCCAGGTGCCCTGGAGCCAGGGAGGGGGCTAACTAGAGAGGGAGAAAGTGTGTCTAGGGCCTTTGTGACTATGTAACCTTGGCTCCCATTGAAATGAAAGTACACCTATGATCAGAGATGGCAAGCTTCTGTGACTAGGTCTTAAAATGGCAGCGACCATATGTCATAAGGGAACAACACTGGCTAATTCAATTTTCCTTTTTCACTTTAACTAACTTTCCGGGGCTCCTATAATCTGACAGATTTATTATATTCTTTGGGGGAAACTTTGTAATTTTGATACCAAACATGATATACGGATTCTCATACATAACATTACATATATAAGTCATCTATGTATCAATCATATTACAGGCAATAATAACCAACTCATGCCAGCAGGGCAAAATCAGTCCATGTACCCAGATGGTGGGGTAATCTCTTTGAGGAAAAGGGATTAGTTGTGCCACTTTAACCCATGCCCATTCAGGGCCCATATTAGTTTGCTCAGTCCCCAAAAAGCCCATAGGTCCCCGGAATATCATAAACATGGCAAAAAAACAACTCCCATGATATTCTATTCTCTTAACTGGTGGTGACCTTCCAAATACCTAAGTATTTGGGCATGGTTTGAGGAAAACAGGGGAGGAGTGGTGTTTTTGTACCCCGGTACCCCAGAACTCGGACCCTTTTTCTCTTGGATACAAAACACTCTATGGCCACTGACAATGCATGCCCCTGGTAACAACCATATCACACAGTTATAACTACACATGTCATCAATGCATCAATCATTTGTATAAACTTGCACATGCCAGCAGGCAACCCTAAACCATACATCCAAGGGGTACCACTATTATGGCCACCCTGCCCACAAGGAAATAACAGTCCAGATGCAGTCCATATATCCATTTGTTACAGTCTATCTTTATTTGTACAGCCTGTATATCCATTGGAAATGCAATGTTTGCCCTGCAATGGATTATTTGTTCCCTGCACTCCATGCCCTCCCAGAGCACCCGTTGGTTGAATCAACCTTTAGAGACCCCTGGGCCCCCTGGGCCTCACAAAGCAAAGAACCACTTAATTTAGCACACTTTGGACCACATCACAGTAAAGATCTCCTAAAAGCTTGTTGAATACTTTTTGAATTTTTTAAATATGTGCAATTTTCTCTGAGGATTCAATAAAGGAAAATCCATGTTTACATGAGTACTGCCCACTTTCAGACATGCAGCTTCTGCTCCGTGTAGTGAGCAAAAAGAAAAACAGTGTTAATTCTCAACAGATCAATCTGTGCAGATCATGCAATGTTGGAAACACCTAAATAGTTCAGGTATGGGTTAGCTTTTGAGAGCAGTTTTTCTCTGAACTTAGAAACCAAATCTCTTTCCTCACCGCGCCCCAGCTCTTTGTTATTAATCATGAGACTGCAAGTAGGCAGCACAAAGTGTGTTTGTAAACAGACTTAAACATTTAAAAAAATGTAGCTGTTCTTGATGTAAATTAATATATATATATATATATATATATTTTTTTTTTTTTTTTTTTTTTAACATACCATTTTGTGGTCTTTCACACCATGAAGAGCACTTACAGTGAGGTAAATGGCTACATTAAATGTAGACTATGATGAGTTAGCAAAAAATCCTTTTTGCTAACTCATTAGACATTAAATACCCACTGTAGTCCTATATTTTAAAATTATCCTTTTTAAAGCACTGCCACAGTGATATGCAATCTGTTTTTTTGAACAAATAAAAACACAGCCTTTGCTTTCATTGCTTTTTATATGCAATGTTGCTGTGGAATCTACCATTTTTGTTTATGCTGACCAATTTCCTATGGTGGGAGGAGACTTTGCGTGCAGAGGCTGTTTGTATCTGCACAATGGAAAAATTGTCATCTACAACAGTCAATACTTTCATGAGCAATGTAAATCAGCAAAGAGAAGAAGATTGAAGCAAGGAGAAGAAAAGTAAAGAAATTAGATTCCTGCAGTAAAGAATAGTTGTGCATTAAAGTGATATATTCAAAGGCTTTTTTTATTTATATTGTTTTTCACTAAAACTTTTCTCCAAGTTACCAAGTTGTGTTACTTAAAAACCATGTGTTACTAAAAAAAAAAAAATTATCCTGTAATACATTATACATTATTCCATAGAAACCAAGCTTATTAATTAGAATAATTAATAAAAAATAATGATGATTATGTTTCTCCAGGCTGAAACTGATTCAATGGAATGGAGAACAGACCTATATATGAATATATCAGCATATAAGTAAGTGGTTATGTGTACTGCGGCTGACCTCTGAAGAGCAGAGGGGATATGGCTCACCTTTTTCAGTTCTACCTCCCCTATTCCCCCAGATGGCAGACCTTTCAGTGTTTGGATATGTTATAAGAATATTTTAACCTTTTCACCCATCTGTAAAATGTCATTTCTCCGTAGGCTGCTCTGGCCAGGCACTGACCTTTACCAGACGAGGGACAGAGTTGCCCTTTTGTGTTGAGTTTTCTAGATAATGTAGACAATAGATGATTCCGCTCATTGTGTCATCTTCTCTTAGTTTCAGCATGTTGATAGATACTTGAGGCCATTGTGAGATGTATGTGTGTGATGTCTTTATTAGAGGTGTAGAGAAGGATTATTAGGATGTCTGGAGGATTAGTGGAGAATGTGCAATGTACTGTATATGTCCTTGATGTGTGAGGTGATTGTAAAGGGTCTGAAGTAGAGAAAGTGAGCCGTACATGGTATGTATCCTTGATATAGAATCGAGTCACCTTATTGTGACCTTCATTTGATGTCAGTAGCGCGTAGCCAACAAAATATGGCACGTGTCATAAGCTGGCTTGTTGGGTATATAAGGTGACATGTAGGCATTCTGCTAACATATCAATCATCACTGTCATGGGTAAAATGTACGGTTTATCTGAATTTGAAAATGGGTTGATCATTAGCTTTCCGGCCATGGCTGTCAGTATTTCTTAAACAGCACAGTTTGTGAACTGTTTGCATGCTGCTGTGGTTAAAGCATGCTTTGACTAGACAAATGGCACCATTACAAATAAACGGCATAGAGCACCATGTGCCATTGATGCCAGAGGTGAACGTCAGATGAGAAGGTGTGTGAGGGCCAACCGACACGCTGCAGTTGAGCAGCTCATGATCCAAATGAACCAGGGGGCTACCAGATGTGTGTCTAAAATGGCAGTATAGCCAACCCTGTTACGTATGGGGCTTCAAAGCTAACGTCTGGTTACAGCACCCATGCTGACAAGGGTTCATCATCATAAATGGCTTAAATTTGCATGACAGCTATGAAATTGGACCTCTTCTGATTGACAAAAGATTACCTTCACTGATGATATGCTGCAGTTGACGTGTCGGATGCAAAACCTCTGAGAAAAAATACTTTGCAACCATTGTTGGAAAAACACAAGCTGGTTGTTGCAGGGTTATAGTCTGGGAATGTTTTATTGGCATTGTCTGGATCCACTCATACCTCTGGAAAGCACTCTCATCCTATTGGATTATCCATCCATCTTTGCAGATCATGTACGCCCATACATGTTGACTGTCTTCCCTGGAGTGGATGGGATCTTCTATCAGGACAATGGCACATGGTATACAGCCAGGATTGTCCAGGAGTGGTTGGAGGAGCACGACTGGAGCTGATTTCAGAATATTATAATATCATAATAATGTCACTGGACAGTGTATATGTGTAAGGTTGAAAGTGTTTAAGGTGAATATCCACTTCACGAAGGAGAGACAGAGAAAGTGAGAGTATGTGTGTTGTTTTTGCGCTTAGAGGTGAGAAGCGAGGGATTGTTTATAGGCATATCTAATTTTCCTGATAGAGGAGAATCAGTGGTGCATGCAAACACTTTTTTTCCATGAAAAAATTCCAAATTAACATTTATAAACTCACTATTATGTTTGCTAAATCCCTTCAGTTTGCAAGCTGCAGCATATGTTAGTTGACACCCCTGAAAAACCCTGCTAAGATTAGCATAAAATTCATAATTCATCGGGAGAAAGCAGAGGTTAGCTGAAACATTTTAAACTCTGGGGTTCCTGTGTTGCAAAGCAGCCTGGGATATGTAGTATCTCTCACTCTACTTGTGCTCTCCTTCAGCTGTGAGTTGAGACCCCACCCAACCATGTAATTCCATCTAGGAGCAGAACTTCCTGTGGTCTCCACCAGAAAAGACAAACTCTGTACCTGGCTGCTTTCCTCAGTGTACCTGGTTATGTAAGCTCTCTGTGGCTGAGCAAAGGGGGCTTTTACTTTCCTGACTATAACTTTGTAAGTACACTGAACTTATCTATATAACACATATTTTTCTGGATTATGATTGCATTGGATAGAGGAGAATCAGTATTGCATGAAAAAATACCAAAATAAACATTTACAAACTCACCCTGATGTTTGCTAAATCCCTTCAGTTTGCAAGGTGCAGCGTTTGTTTGTTGACACCCCTGAAAATCCCTGCTAAGATTAGCATAAAATTCATAATTCATTTTGGCCACTCAGGAGAAAGCAGAGGTTAGCTGAAACATATTAAAATCTGAGGTTCCTGTGTGGCAAAGCAGCTTGGGATGTGTAATATCTCTCTCTCTTGTGCTCCGATTCAGTTGTTAGCTCAGACCCCACCCAACCATGTGATTCCATCTAAAAGCAGTACTTCCTCTAGTCTCTACCAGAAAGTACATATTCTGTACCTGGCTGCTTTCCTCAATGTACTTGGTTATGTAAGCTCTCTGTGGGTGTGCATAGCTGTATTTTACTTGTCTGCCTATAACTTTGTAAGTACACTGAACTTATCTATATAACACATATTTTTCTGGATTATGAAGGCATCTGATAGAGGAAAATCAGTAGTGCATGTAAACATTTTTTTCCTGAAAAAATGCCAAAATAAGCTACAAACTCATCCTGATGTTTGCTAAATCCCTTCAGTTTGCAAGCTGCAGCTTTTGTTAGTTGACATCCCTGCTAAGATTAGCATACAATTCATTATTAATTTTGGCCAATCAGGAGAAAGCAGAGATTAGCTGAAACATATTAAAC
The DNA here is from genome assembly GCA_027410445.1 of Discoglossus pictus. NCBI lineage: Eukaryota > Metazoa > Chordata > Amphibia > Anura > Alytidae > Discoglossus > Discoglossus pictus. The sequence continues at coordinate 59,998,570 of CM050175.1, read as the reverse complement.
TCTGGGGTTCCTGTGTTGTAAACCAGCCTGGGGTGTGTAGTATCTCACTCTCTCTCCTTGTGCTCTGATTCAGCTGCAAGCTCAGACCCCACCCAACCATGTGATTCCATCTAGGAGCAGTACTTCCTGTGGTCTCTACCAGAAAGGAAAAACTCTGTATTTGGCTGTTTTCCTCAGTGTATTCTCTGTGGTGTGCAAAGCTGGATTTTACTTTCCTGCCTATAATTATAAGTACACTGATCTTCTCTATATATCACATATTTTTTCTGATAATCACTGCCTGTTTCTTACCAAACATTCGAAACCCAGGAAACTTTTATATACTTTTAAGCCCCATATGCCGCTCTTTTGTAACCATAGGTGATTTTCGGGTCTCTAAACTCCGAAATTTGTGCTTAAATGAAGGTGTACCTTCACTTGTAGAGGTCCTTGGGGCCCCCCCTTGCTGTGAGTAACCTTTTTATGTGTTTGTTGTTTGTATTTGTTGTGTTTGTAATGTTTTTAGGTGGAGCGGGTTGCGTCCTTGTTTTCTAATCTTGTAGGTGTTTTTCGGCAAATACGTAGGTGTTTGGTGGTGTTTTGCGTCTTTAAACTGCTGTAGCCTCGTTTGTGTTTTTTTCGGCGGCCATTTTTTCTCTTGCTTAGATAATTTTTTTGTGTCTAAACTGCTTTAATTTCAGTTAAATTGAGGTGTAACTTTAGTTTTCGAGGTCCTGGATGCTCCCTCTTGCTGTAGGTAAGCTTTTTATGTATTTGTTGTGTGTATTTGTTGGATTTTTGATGTTTTGATGTGCGCGTGTTGCGGCCGTTTTTTGCGAGGTTGTAATGGGTTTGTAACGTGTCTCGTATTTTGTTTGCGTTATGACGTAAAGTTTGCGAGGGTCGCAGTTGCTGGCAAGGAGCGCCTTCGGCCTTAGCAACAACTCGTATGCTCACAACTACAGTGGATATAAAAAGTCTACACACCCCTGTTAAAATGTCAGGTTTCTGTGCTGTAAATAAATGAGACAAAGACAAATCATTTCAGAACTTTTTCCACCTTTAATGCGACCTATAAACTGTACAACTCAATTGAAAAACAAACTGAAATCTTTTAGGTAGAGGGAAGAAAGAAAAAAAAGAAGAAAAATATTGTGGTTGCATAAGTCTGCACACCCTCTTATAACTGGGGATGTAGCTGTGTTCAGAATTAAGCAATCACATTCCAAATCGTGTTAAATAGGAGTCAGCATACACCTGCCATCATTTAAAGTGTGCCTCTGATTAACGCCAAATAAAGTTCAGCTGCTCTAGTTGGTCTTTCCTGAAATTTTCTTAGTCGCATCCCACAGCAAAAGCCATGGTCCACAGAGAGCTTCCAAAGCATCAGAGGGATCTCATTGTTAAAAGGTATCAGTCGGGAAAAGGGTACAAAAGAATTTCCAAGGCATTAGATATACCATGGAACACAGTGAAGACAGTCATCATCAAGTGGAGAAAATATGGCAACACAGTGACATTACCAAGAACTGGAGCTCCCTCCAAAATTGATGAAAATACGAGAAGAAAACTGGTCTGGGAGGCTACCAAGAGGCCTACAGCAACATTAAAGGAGCTGCAGGAATATCTGGCAAGTACTGGCTGTGTGGTACATGTGACAACAATCTCCCGTATTCTTCATATGTCTGGGCTATGGGGTAGAGTGGCAAGACGAAAGCCTTTTCTTACGAAGAAAAACATCCAAGCCAGGCTACATTTTGCAAAAACACATCTGAAGTCTTCCAAAAGCATGTGGGAAAAGGTGTTATGCTCTGATGAAACCAAGGTTGAACCTTTTGGCCATAATTCCAAAAGATATGTTTGGCGCAAAAACAACACTGCACATCACCAAAAGAACACCATACCCACAGTAAAGCATGGTGGTGGCAGCATCATGCTTTGGGGCTGTTTTTCTTCAGCTGGAACTGGGGACTTAGTTAAGATAGAGGGAATTATGAACAGTTCCAAATACCAGTCAATATTGGCACAAAACCTTCAGGCTTCTGCTAGAAACCTGAACATGAAGAGGATCTTCATCTTTCAGCATGACAACGGCCCAAAGCATACATCCAAATCAGCAAAGGAATGGCTGCACCAGAAGAAGATTAAAGTTTTGGAATGGCCCAGCCAGTGCCCAGACCTGAATCCGATTGAAAATCTGTGGGGTGATCTGAAGCGGGAGGAGAGGAGAGCACAGGAGATGCCCTCGCAATCTGACAGATTTGGAGTGTTTTTGCAAAGAAGAGTGGGCTACAAATCTTGCCAAGTCAAAATGTGCCATGCTGATAGACTCATACCCTCATAGTGCTGTAATAAAATCAAAAGGTGCTTCAACAAAGTATTAGTTTAAGGGTGTGCATACTTATGCAACCATAATATTTTATTTATATATTTTTTTCTTCCCTCTACCTAAAAGATTTCAGTTTGTTTTTCAATTGAGTTGTACAGTTTATAGGTCACATTAAAGGTGGAAAAAGTTCTGAATTGATTTATCTTTGTCTCATTTTTTTACAGCACAGAAACCTGACATTTTAACAGGGGTGTGTAGACTTTTTATATCCACTGTATGTATGTGATACCTTTCATAAATATTACCCCCTTGAAATGTTCCACAGTTTGTAGTACTAATACCTGAGATTAATTCAAATGGTAAAAATCACAGTAAAATCAATTTTAAACAACATACTTAATACCTTAATTTAAAAGTTACTCAAGAGCACTGCATCTTTCTACATCTCAACTCAAAACCACCCTTTCCGTACTGCTCATGAGTTGCCCTTCTTTCATTTTCCATCATAACCTCGCCTACATGACTTTACCCCCATTCTTTGGATATTACCTCTTCTCTAGACTCTCCATTACCCTTTAGATATTCAATGGTTTTCTGGAAATTCACATGTTCAGAAAAGCTTACCACCTATCATCTAGAGTTTCATACCAAAAAATATATATTTCTCATTCTTCTGCCTCTATCGTGCTATAACAAATAGCCTTCATAACTGCAAAATGGCTGTTAAGCTAATTGCAGGGAAAAGTGATTCTCAGCATGTTCAGTTATTATAGAATAAATGGACAAACGTCTGAGGTTCCCAAAAGGTCATTAGGTAAAGGACAACATTGACCATTTCTGAATGTTACAGCCTGCAAGGGGTTTATTTATATGTTGAATACTGATAGCAGAGCACTCCCAATATAAGATACAAGATGTGTAGTATCCCCTCCTTTTTTTTGTTATTAACCCTTTCCCTCCTCCTACTTTTTTCAATGAATAGGCTTTTTGTGTGTAGACATCCGTGTTAATACTTTTTCTGTGTCCTTCTATTTATATTCAACTAACAATAAAACTGGAATCTTCATTGACACTTCAGAAAAAATAACGCTGAATTAAAAACACATACAGGAGATCAAGAAGTACTTCTACCAATCATAGGCTGAATAGGGAACACAGCAAAAAGCTACACAATAGTTCCACAATAGTTTCTAGCCATAAACATGGAAGGGGGGTTTCTATTCCTCCACTGCTACCACAGCCACTTCACTTCTGGCCATAAATACAATGAGAATATTTATATTTCTCACTGCTGCCACAGTGACATCACTTCTAGCCATATAGATGAAGGAGATCTTTCTATTCCTACAATACTATTACTTCAGACACTTTTGTTTGAAATATGGTGGTGGCCTAATGTGGTGAAAGCTTGTAAATATGTTAAAATATTAGTGTTGTGTTAATCACCATATAGCCTAAATAAGGTTGTACTAGGGCTCCATGTTTAAAAAACCAAAACCAAAAAAAACCTTTGAAACCAAAATAATGATCCCTGTGATAGAAGTAAACAATTGTCTATTTGACCATATAAGTTGTAACTGTCCTAGAACATTGCAGTCTGGAACGGACCTCTCTAAGAAATACATTTCCCTGGGTTGCCCTTGCGGGAATCCGACAGAGGTAGGACATACACTCCGTCAAATAATAGTGTTACTATATACCTAGGTCTCAATAAAGCTAGGTGAATTTCACAATTACGTTCACTAGCTAGCTTATGTGTTTTTCACCAAAAGATACAGCATTTTATTATTGACTAGCGAATTGCCCGTCAAAAAATGACGGCAATCAAATCGTAAGGTAGCTAATGCTGTTTGGTGTGTAATACTAAAATATATAGTAGATGAATAAATGAATATACTTTACCTATTTTGAAGCATTGTGTTAAAGAGCTGACAATCTGTTTTCATATTGCTGCAGCATTAGTGGCGTGTAGCTGCTGTGTAAGCGTGATGAATGCGTGCAGTGTAAGAGTGTGCGTGCGCGAGACGAAACCGTTAGCGTAGTGGTGTACTTCCGCATTGGCGTAAAATGGCGGGTTATCTGTGTTATGGGTGTTTGCGGATTAGCCGTCGGTGCTTCGTGGTGTTTTTCGAGTTTCGGGTGTTGTTTTGCGAGTGTGTTGTGGTGTTTTTTACATGTTGAGAGTGCTGTAGCCTCGTTTTCGTTTTGTTCGGCGGCCATTTTTTCTCTCGCATATCAAATTTTTTATTGTCCAAACTCTTTTATTTTTATTGAAACGAAGGTGTAAGTTGCATTTTTGAGGTCCTGGATGCTCCCTGTTGCTGTAGGTAAGTTTTTTATGTATGTGCTGTGTGTATGTATTGTGTTTTTAATTTTGTAATGTTCGCGAGTTGCGTCCGAGTGTTGCGAGGCCGTAATGTGTGTGAACGTGTGTGGTATGGTGTTTGCGAGTGTCGTAATGTGTGTGCCGTGTTATTTGCGTTGCAACGTTTATGGCCTCCAGCCCATGATGCCATGTCCCCCCAGGCTAAGCCTTCATGTCCCCCAAGGCCAGGCCTTCATGGGCCCGATCAGACCCATCAGACTACTTACATTCATCGAAGCTGTTCAGAAAATGTGCAGGCAGGGGAGACATGGCGGAGGTGAATTGAGATGCTCCAATTAATGTAAGTAGTCTGATGGGTGTAATGGGGCATGGAGTTCTGCTCCCTCTCTCCAGTGGCGGGGTATTGTGGGGAGGAGGTGGCTGCAGGGCCTCAGCGTGAGCAACGGGCTGTACGCTGCGAGCAAGGGCCTCAGTTGCTGGGACGGAGCGCCTTCGGCGCTCCATCCCAGCAACTGAGGCCCTTGCCCGCGCCCCTCGCTACGCGAGCCCGCAAGCGTGAGCAACGGCCCGTACGCTCACAACTATATATGTGATGTGATATATATATATATATATATATATATATAATGTGTAAATATATATATAATATAATGTGTGTATATATAAATAAATAAATATATTATATAAATATAATGTGTATATACATATATATATATATATATATATGTATATAATGTGTATATATATATATATATATATAATGTGTATATATATATATATATATATATATATATATATAGTGTATATATATATATATATATATATATATATATATATATATATATATATATAATGTATATATATATATATAAAATGTGTGTATATATATATATATATATATATATATATATATATATATATATATATATATATATATATATATATATATATATATGTGTTGTATAATGTAAATAAGAAGCCATCTAGAGTATATTGATTTCACATAAAAGTCCAGGTCCTCAGAGATAATCCTCCCTACCACAATATTTAAATATATATACATTAAATGTGACACATAAACTTTAAAAAAACAGTTCTATCTTTCCATTTGTTTTTGCAGAGTGAGACAGATTTACATACACAGCTATATTATATATTAGACTCGCCCCCTAATGTGCTGAGTGGCTACTGCTTGTGCTGCTGAGCATTCTGGGACTTGAAGTTTTGTGCAGTGAGTTCTGGTACACCCACTTCCGGTTTTTATTAGCGCGACGCGAGGGGCCGCGGGCTCAGGTAAATACAGTGATTGAGTATCCAGTTGGTGACCAGGAGGGCCTCAGTTGCTGGCATGGAGCGCCTTCGGCGCTCCATGCCAGCAACTGCGGCCCTCGCAAGCGTGAGCAACGGCTTAAGCAAGCTCGTATGCTCACAACTATATATGTGATATGTCTAATAACAAATATTAATCAGTAGCACTTTATTCTTATGGCCTTTATATATCATCAATAGGCACATTTTATACTATGTACCAAGTGTAAATGTAGTATACATTGTTATAAGGTCATAATGAATACTTATGCTAGGCAGTGTAAATTATCCTTGTTTACGCATATTGATGATGTCTGTGTGAGGCTTGTATACTTGAATACACATCCTGTGAGCTGTTTTTCATCAGCATGTGATCTCCCTCTGTGGATATTCTTTGGGATTTCAGAGTGTGAGCCGGTAGTGATCTGACGCTGGTGGCAGGATATTAGTCATAGCTCCTGCATGATTACTTTAGTGTCACTCACCATCAGTGTGTGATGCTTCATATATTACCAGAGCCAGCAGAGCAGTGGCCGTGCTGAGCCTGCTAGAAAATTAGAGTCTAGAGTCGTCATAATAGGTTGATTTATTTAACCTGTGCTATGTCTGCCCTTCCAGATGCACATAGTTCTTGCTATGTAAGTGGAATATTCTTTGAAACAATGGCCACAGGGGGACGGGGATGGCCACAGGACCTGCACGGGGGCCCTGTGGAGGACCAGAGTAGACCATAACGGGGGCAAAGAAGATCTTCTATGCCTTGCACTGGTGGTAGCTCCGCCTGTGCTCGCCACTTTTTCACTCACTCTTTAAAAGCATTATATATAAGCCCCTTCTGTATCACTACCTTGTTATGGTGAAGGGGCTTGTGAACTTCAATGAAGCTGTGAGTTAACCCATGTAAGGTCATCTGTGATGGAGAGGTCATAGCAGAGAGGTCAAACAAATTTCTGTTCCCTGGAGAAGAAACTGACAACCCACTCTACTATCTTTGCCAAGAAAACCTTATGGGTAAGCACAATCCAACACAAGATGTGCCTGGCATGCTGTGGTCCAAAGGGTCACGAAGAGTCGAACATAACTGAACAAATAAACAACAAATATGTATGTGTGTATATATATTCCTCTACTTTTCAAAAGCTCTGTTTGCCTTTAAATTTATCTATGTCCATGGCTTACACAGCTGCTAATGTTAAAAGTTTGTTACATCACAAAGAAGTATATTTTTTCTTTAACTACACGTTAATCTATAATGACAAAAGCTTAGCTCCACGGGCAGAGTGCCATGCAAAGATTTGCAGTGTAGGGCTCTCCAACCCACCCCAACCCATACCCCTCTCTCTTTCTTGGACTCTGTTTTTGTAGTCAAGACAGCATCACAGGGGGAGGGCAACTGGATCATGTGGTCAGGGAGATGTAGTGTAGAGCACAGGGACAGCCAGATATAGGGACAGAGTAATAGAGACACACAAAGGGAGAGACTGGCCGAGACATAGAGACAAACTATGACAGAGACATAGGGACTTACTAGTAGTATCCCAGTGACAGGATTACATAAATATACAGGGACATAATGAGAGACAAACAGGGACAGACTGAGAGACAGACTAAAATATACACAAGAACAAACTGACAGACGCACAGGTACAGACTGAGAGACAAGCAGGAACAAACTGAGAGACAGGGACAGACTGAAAGACATACAGGGACAAATTGACATAGGGACATAAATTATATTTATTTATATATATATATATATATATATATATATATATATATATATATATATATATATATATATATATTTACAGTGTCTTGCAAAATTATTCACCCCCCTTGGCATTTTTCGTGTTCTGTCATCATTTAATTTACAGAATATGCCCACAACATTGAAGATGTTTTTTTTTTTTTTTTATTGTGAAGCAAACAACAAATAGAACAAAATAACAGAAAACGTCAATGTGCATAACTATTCACCCCCCTAACGTCAATACTTTGTAGAGCCACTTTTTGCAGCAATCATAGCTCCAAGTTGCTTTGGATAAGTCTCTATGAGCTTGCCACATCTTACCACTGGGATTTTTGCCCATTCCTCCTTGCAAAAAGTAATGGCTTTCTTCTGGCCACTCTGCCATAAAGCCCAACTCTATGGAGTGTACTGCTTATTGTCGTCCTATGTACAGATACTCCAGTCTCTGCTGTGGAACTCTGCAGCTCCTCCAGGGTTACCTTAGGTCTCTGTGCTGCCTCTCTGATTAATGCCGTCCTTGCCCAGTCCGTGAGTTTTGGTGGGCGGACGTTTCTTGGCAGGTTTGCTGTTGTGCCATGTTCTTTCCATTTGGTTATGATAGATTTGATGGGGCTCCTGGGGATCATCAAAGATTTGAATATTTTTTTATAACCTTACCCTGACATGTACTTCTCAACATCATTGTCCCTTACTTGTTTGGAGAGTTCCTGGGTCTTTATGGCAGTGTTTGGTTAGTGGTGCCTCTTGCTTAGGTGTTGCAGCCTCTGGGGCCTTTCAAAAAGGTGTGTATATGTAATGACAGATCATGTGACACTTAGATTGCACACAGGTGGACATCATTTCACTAATTATGTGACTCCTGAAGGTAATTGGTTGCACCAGAGCTTTTTATGGGCTTCATAACAAAGGGGGTGAATACATACGCACATGCCAATTTTCTGTTTTCTATTTCTAAAAAATAGTTTTATGTATATATTTTTCTCATTTTACTTTGCTAACTTAGACTATTGTGTTCTGATCCATCACATGAAATTCAGATTAACAAAACATTGAATTTAAGGCTGTAATGTATTAAAATAGGTAAAAAGTCAAGGGGGGTGAATACTTATGCAAGGCACTATATTGTGTATGTGTGTATATATATATATATATATATATATATTTAAAGAATGATGTAGATGAATAATCATTGTTTTGTAGTATATAGTGATGCCTTTTTTTATTGAACAAACATATTCAAAAGTATTTTGAAAAGCTTTCGAAAGATGAACCGCTCTTACTAATCTGATTTACCAAAACAACAAAATATATCTAAACAGATTAGAGTACACTCAGGGATCATTATGTAGCCCAGGTAATACAAGAACCTATCGATAGGACCATTACAATGTGACACAGGCCATCTGATAATTAGTGACCAGGAAAAGGCAGATGAGCTAAATAGGTTCTTTTCGTCGGTTTACACAAGGGAGGTACCAGTGGTTGGGACACTGCAACATAATGGGGCTACACTACCTTCACTAAATAATTGGTTAACGCAGGAAGAAATACAAAAGAGGTTGGAGAAAATAAATGTTAATAAAGCCCCAGGTCCTGATGGAATACATCCAAGGGTACTGAGGGAGCTGGGTTCTGCAATAGCCAAACCATTATATCTAATCTTTAAAGACTCGCTCACTACAGGGTCTCTACCAGATGACTGGAGAAAAGCAGAGGTGATACCTATATTTAAGAAGGGATCTAGAGCATATCCGGGGAATTATAGACCAGTGAGCCTCACTTCTGTAGTTGGGAAGCTTTTAGAAGGGTTAACAAGGGACAGAATACAAGAATATGTCTATTTGAACAGGATCATAGGTAGCAGTCAACATGGATTTATGAAGGAAAGGTCGTGTCAGACCAATCTAATTAGTTTTTATGAGGAGGTTAGTAGGAACTTGGATCAGGGCAACTCAGTGGATGTAGTCTTTTTAGATTTTTCAAAGGCATTTGATACAGTGCCACATGGAAGACTAGTGAGCAAACTAAGGGATACAGGAATTGGAGTAAATATCTGCTCATGGATCGAGAGCTGGCTAAAAGACAGGAAGCAAAGGGTTGTTGTAAATGGAACATACTCCGATTGGTCTAATGTGATAAGTGGGGTTCCTCAGGGCTCAGTATTGGGTCCTCTCCTTTTTAACATATTTATTAATGACATTGAAGTAGGACTCGAATGTAGTGTCTCCATTTTTGCTGATGACACTAAGTTGTGCAAGGTAATAAAATCAGATAATGATGTACTTTCCCTACAAAAGGATTTGCATAAATTAGAGAAATGGGCGGCTAAATGGCAGATGAGATTTAATACAAATAAATGTAAGGTTATGCATTTGGGAAGGAACAATAGCCAAGCAATCTATATTCTTAATGGAGCAAATCTAGGGGTATCAGATATTGAAAGGGATTTGGGAGTACTAGTGGACAACCACCTAGGTAACAGCGCTCAAAGCCAAGCAGCGGCTGCAAAGGCAAATAAAATATTAGCATGTATTAGGAAGGGTATAGAAGCCAGGGAAGAAGATATAATTCTGCCACTATACAAATCTCTAGTACGCCCTCATTTGGAATATGGAGTACAATTTTGGGCACCACCTCACAAAAAAGACATTTTAGAGCTGGAAAAAGTACAGAGAAGAGCTACAAAACTAATAAGGGGAATGGAGGGGCTAAGTTATGAAGAAAGACTAGCAAAATTAAACTTATTTTCGCTAGAAAAAAGGCGTCTAAGAGGAGATATGATTACGTTATTTAAATACATCCAGGGTCAATATAAGGCTTTGTCAAGTGAACTTTTTGTAGCAAGAGATTTTCAACTGACAAGAGGACATCCGTTGAGGTTAGAGGAAAAAAGATTTCACCTTAAACAAAGAAAAGGGTTCTTCACAGTTAGGGTGGTTAAACTGTGGAATTCTCTACCAAAGGAGGTGGTGACAGCGAATTCGATAGACAACTTCAAAAAGGGGTTAGATATATTTCTGAATAAAGAGGGCATTCAAGGCTATCCTAGATAACTAGCAAGGAATATTGATCCAGGGAGAAATTTGATCGCCAGTTTCTGGGGTCAGGAAGGAATTTTGCTTTTTTTTCCCCTTATGAGACAATTGGCAAAGTTTCAATGGGTTTTTTTTTTATGTTTGCCTTCCTCTGGATCAATTAACAATAATTAACAATTAACAATAATAATAAATAGTCCAAATTAAAAAGATCAATAGAGATCTAAAAAGGTTGAACTTGATGGACTAACTCTTTATTCATTCTCCAATACTATACTATTAATAATTATTTAATCAATAATTTAATTAATAACTAATCCGCATATTGCAGATCAGAGGAGATCTTAACAGGTTGAACTTGATGGACTGAAAGTCTTTTTTCAACCTTAATTACTATGTAACTATATAAGATTGGACTGGGGAGCAGACAAGCTCAATAAATAATGTCATGTTAGACACATAGATATATAGATAAATAGTGAGCTGGAACAGGAGGGCCCTACTTTATTTATTTTTTTTGCATTAGGGCCTTCCTATCACTAGCTCCACTATTTAGCTAAGTTCTGGCAGTGTTAGTAAAATGGTAAAGTACCAAAGGTATGGGAAATTTGGGTTGCAAATACTTTTTATCATTGACACTGTAAAGCAGAAAGAGAAGAACATATAGAAAGTTCTGCAACATGGCTGAGCACATGGAGCTCATAATGCTTTGAAAATAAGTATTTTGAAAGTATTTCATTTATTGGAGGAAATTAAATATTGTTATTAATTAATTGTTTTTAATTATGAATTAATTTTGTAGTGTCATCTATTTTTGCTTTCATTGCTTTCCTCTTTACATCCCACTGCATTTCAGTCAGACCCACTTTATGGATACTCTCCAGAAATATAATACACATATACACTTCTTTTATGTGAGATGCTCAACATTTGGGTATAAGAGACATGTATCTCCATCTTTATAGTTGACTTATTTAGAGACATAGAATCTTATTGGAAACTATGCTCCTTCTCTGTAGGATCATCCCAGATTCTCTTATTTATTTAACACCCCCTTTCTTACTCCGCTCCAGCCCTCAGCAAGTGAGTCTGTAAAACCGGCATCCATCAATGCGTCCGTCAGCTTGCTGCACAGGGGAACCGGCTCTCATCAGTCATCCTGACAAGACAGGTACCCTCTGCAGGCACGCTTAATGAGGCTACTGCCGGCTGCCCTGCTACCTCTGCCAGCTCCCTTGGGCAAGAGTAAGAGCTTCCAAACTCAACCTCGCCAAGACAGGCAGCCAGCCTCAATGTTGTCATCCCACATTTTATAGTATTTGCTAAGAATGAAAGCTGTTCTGCAAACACTCTATATAACAAGTGCAAAGCTCTTTTTCTCACAAGCAGTGTGCTGGTGGTTGTGTTGTTATAGATATATCTTACATTTATTTGTGCTTGCATGTGTCACATATACCTGTCAGGACAATTGCTCTGTATTTTGAATGTGCCCAGGTGTGTGTATGTTTTTATGTTTGTTACTATGCGTCACAAGAATGCTTTTCAGTCTTTCAGTAAACACCTCTCCACACTTTTTGTTTTGCCATGACACGCCACATATTCATGACAGTGGCGTGAAAGAATGCCTTGAGGCAAGTGTCATGATATGGGACCAGCAGGTCTGGCACACTCTAGCACTCCCACAGTTAGGTCCTCATGTTGGGTATGACTGTCTTCAGTGACCGCAGGCAGAGTACAGAGATTCTCTTTTGAAAATAGAGTAGCTGTCTTATAAAGTAGTTTCCCTGAGCTAACAAAGTACCTGCAATAGTTTACCAGAACTGACTTTATTGGGGATGGGTGAGGACAGATCCTCCCATTACCCACTCAATGTTCCAAGTACTGTACTTTTCCTTTCCCAAAATGGCACTGTCTAATATTCAGACATGCCCTGTGGGTGTGGCCCAGGACAGCAGCCAGGTGCTGCAGATGGTCATCCCATGTCTCTGTAAATATAACAATATCACCTAGGTACCCATGGGCATACTCATGAAATCCTTTAGCAACTGGCCCATCCACCTTTGTAAAGTGGAGGGGAGGGGGGCATTTTTTTAATACCTAAGGGCATGACCTTAAATTCATAAAGGCTAAACGGAGTGATAACAGCAGATCTCTCATTAGCAGATTCCGCTAGCGGGATCTGCCAATAACCCTTCGACAAGTCCAGTGTGGTTAGGTAAGAGGCCTTTCCTAAGCAATCATCTACCCTGTGTATGGGATAAGTATGCATTACTGTCTTCTCGTTAAGCTTCCAGTAGTCTACACAGAAACGGGTAGTGCCTTTTTTTTTGGAAACTAGCACAACTGAGGAAGCTCACGGACTGCAGGAAGTCTCAATGGCTAATATCTCTTGAATTTTTTTTTCCATTAGCTATCCTTAACAAACTCAGGGAGTCGGTTGAGCGAAGCCTGGCCTGGGGTCAGGACCTCATACTTAACAGATGAGGTGCAACTGGATAAGGTCTAAAATAGCTGTGGATGTTGCCGTAGTAGAACAGAAAATTCTACCTAGCTATGTTAATCACCCATTCCTAAAAGATTGAGAGAGAACTGCTATGAGTGACTGCTACTAGTGAACTGTATAACAAAGCCGAAAAACACTTCTCAAATCTCCATTGATTTTTGCACTGACAATAATTATGAGTTATTCAGTTAGATTTTGACACCCAAACCCTATGCTAATAACATTTTAGGGATCACTCGCAAACCAGGGCAATGCCCTAACTGCAAAAAATGAAAAGAATATTATTTTTTATTTGCTTTTTCAGTGCTCCAGACAGGTGTTTATCTGGTGCTTATTGGATTGTCTTCTACATTTGCCATTGATGGGTTTGAAGGCAATTTCGGGCTTGAGGAATTGTAGGAGTTGAATAGCGATTTGCGATTGTAACATTTATGGGTTTGAAAGAACAAAGGCTTAGATGAGTCGGAGTTACAATTTTGACAACCACAGGGATTTTTAGCTTCCTTCCTCCAAAGTGATTGCGGGTAGCTAAAAGATGCCAATTGAATAGCAAACTATTTTACGGACTCTTGTAACTACTTGCTCAACTGAATGGAGGCCATGGAGTCCTATATATGTAATGTCATTCAACTTTCTTATGACTGTATGAGGTCCATCTCATATAGTTTGGGGTGTGTTTAGGTGGTTGAGTACAAGTGCTGGAACTTGCTGGCCTGGAAGAAAATCCCTTGCACAGGGTTGTACCAGACCTACTGTTTAGCTAGGGCAACAAGTAGATACTCTTTAGCCATTCCAGTCAGGGCTTTTGTTCAGTCTCTGACACTCAGGACATATGGCACCATGGAATAAGGGGAGTTCAAATGGGTAAAATCTGGTTGATTCCTGCAGGACATCTTGGTAGGCATAGAGCAGGAGCAGAAAAAGTTTCTCGAAGTCCTTCTCTGTGTCCACGAAAGCCCTAAGCATCGCCTTATGGGTACCATTAAACCTCTAACAAAGACCATTTGTTAAGGGATGGTACAGTGTAGAGCAGAGATGTTTAACCCCAGAATGTTGCTATAGTTGGTGAGTCAGCTTTTACATGAACTGGGTGCCCCAATCGGATAGGATCTCTCTTGGGAACCCAACCTGGGTAAAAGTCATGATTAACAAATCGGTCATGTCCTCCACAGTGATCTTGGACAAAGCTATAGCTTCCGGGTAGCATGTAGCATAGTATTCCATGGTAAGTATGTATCTCCTGACAGAATGACTGGGTTTAGTCAGTGAACCCACAATATCTACGGCCACTTATTGAAAATGAGTTTCTACAATAGGCACAGATTGTTCTTGCCGCCCCAGGAACTGACAAGCATCAAAAGTGTTATAGTAGTTGGTAACATCTTCCTGACATGAAGAATACCTGAGTCAGGTGCTGGAGTGTTATGTGAGTACACAGGTGTCCAGCAAGGGGAATGTGATGGGCAATAGCCAGTAGCCTAAACTTTTCAGGGACAACCACTTTCAGGGATCCCCAATGGGGATCAGTCAAACCATATTGCTTCACAGAACTGGGCTTGGTTGGCTACACAGGGGGGAAGGGACTGAGTAGGCTAAGTTGTCGATGGCAGGTTGGCCTCACAGAGGGTTAGCCCTAGGGGGAGGGGCTAGGCCACTGACCGCTTTAGCCGAGTCAGGGTGGTTACTCAAGACCCAGGCAAGCATAGTGGAGCGCAAAGCTGCTGGAATTGCTCCATGACTACCAGTTAAGCAGCATCTTCAATAGACTTGACTTATTTGCCTTTCCACCACCTAAGCTTCCAGACCATCTGAGAAGATGTCTCCTTCCACCTTGGTAAGATCCCGGAATCGTCTGAGATAGGTCTTTAGTTTAATGACATTTCGGGTAACAGCCCCCACTTTATCTACTTGGAATCCTTGGAATGCTCTCCTAGGATGGCACTGTAGGCTGTGCTGCCTCATCGGCTCAACATTCCAACTTAGGTTCAAACCCATTCCTCTCGATCAATGTGATGGAGTCTGCATTGCCCATCAAAGTCCTGTAAAAACCCATCAATATTCCCAGTGGCCACATCCATACTCCTTCCGGCCACTGGATCCACTGTAACTTGTACTACCCTGAGAAACGGTGATGACCCTATTGCTTCACAGATCGCTTTCTTTCCAGCTACCTCTAGGATGATGCTTGTCAAGATGGGTCCTCCAACCTCAGGAGACATTGATCCTTCAAGCAGGGCTATATATATGGCTTGGTATCTCCAGAACTTCTCATCACCCATGTCCGGTTCACACAGAGAAGTAGGTGCTGCTGGGGATCTGTGAGTTTCCACAACTTAAACCTCCCTCCCCCCAAGTCTCTCCCATTGTCCACTACTTAACTAAGGTACCAAGCTCAGGATGTTGATAGCAGGGGCAATTCCCACTTGTGGCTATGGTGTCAGCAGTTCTCACCCCTTAACTTAAAGTCCCCAGTATGTGTAGATTGCACATTGGCACAAGCAAGGGAAAAATCATAAGCATTGTGTCTGGTATAATGTCCACTGTCACAGGAACATTTAATTACTGCAAATCTTCGCATGAAATAAGCAAGTAACATAATTGAATTTCTGTGCTGAAGTAGGAGTCTGGCACAACTCAGCAAGTAAGTGCAGGAGCTTTGAATACCCTTAGATAGCAAGTTTGCGAGTTTTCAATTGTGTGTCCGTGTCTTGGAAACAAGCACTATTTGCATTTGATTATATGCTCATAAACAGGGCCCTCCATTCTTTATAAGGTGTTAAGTTTGTTTTTTGCCATGTACTAAACCCCTGTACAGCGCTACTGAATATGTTGGCGCGATATAAATAAAGATAATAATAATAATTTGAAAAACATATAACTTATCTATAAATTAGTAAACTCAAAATTCCAGTTAACAAAATTATTAAAGTTCTTCTTATATTGTATACAGTTTTGCTTAATGATGACAGATATTCTCAGTTCCTAAATTAGATTCGAAACTTGGGAGGATTGGGCAGAACTGTTGATTCAGATAAAATATCTATTGACGTCTGTTGAAAACTGCCTCTCTAAATAGCAGACTTGATTATAGAACTAAGTGGAAGACTACTCTTCCGGCCTTGCCTACCTGCTAATGTAGTTATATTGTTACATACTTCACAAGCATGTGCCATTTTACCAAACTGCCATGTTCCCTTAACTTATCGCCAAGCTCGCTGTGATCAGTGACCCAAATAGTCCAACACATAATAGGCAAGTAGTCAGTGAATATAAATAGTCCAGCAAAATAGAGATACATAGATGGAATTCAACCACTGCTACTATCTTAGATTTCAGAAAATGACTGAATAACAAAGGGGTGCAGAGAGGATGTAAGAATATAGTATGAAGACAAACAAAATAGAAAACTACTTACAAAAGTGCTGGATGAAAAACATGCAGAAGGGTCCCTTTTGACCAACCAACACAAATGTAAGTATCTTAAATGTACAGGAGGCTAAAGATAAATGTCCCACACATTGTGTCTAATGTGGGCTTCTTCAGGGATAGTATACCTGTACATTGTAATCTTACTAGTAATGACCATGATGGTTCAAGATGCCACTCCTGCTTTGAAAACTCAGTTGTCAATTTGAACACTAAAGGATTAATCACATCATTCCTATCTTGCGAATGGAAAGCAACAACCATGTATGTGCAATAGCAGATAAACTCCATCTCTTGCACACAAAGGAATGCTATTACCTTCCTTCTTTCAGCATCTTCTATGTTGCTTTGCTTTTTCTGGAAACCTTCAATAAAACCGTCACTGAGTGCCCTTAAAAATTGAAATGAAAACTGACAGATGACATTGTAAGGACACTTATAAATAAAATGTAATTCATAAACCATACTCAAGCTTTTTACCTTGAAATGTACTTCTATGCTGGCAGTAGCTGTCACCATTTTTAGTTTCAGCAATTCCTGAGATCAGCTTATTTTCTGTGGAGAAATGATAATACAGAATGCTAAATGGTCTTTCCAAGCAGTACCAGGCTATTTGCTCTCTCCATGTGAATACAACCCTCTGCTATCTATGGTTGGTACTGGACTCTGAACTCTTAAGTACATCAAAGAACCTTTCCAGAATTTTTATTTTTTGTCAAACGGGCTCTAAAAATTTACTAAAAAATAGTAAAAGTATACTTTTACTAATCCTGTCTCACTTCTTTAACTCACTGCTCACGAGCCTACAGTACCTGCCATCCAGATGTCAGTCCAATATGAATATTTCTGCATGACTCATCTCCTTTAGTCACAGATCCCCTCCTTCGGCACCCCTTGACTTACAGTATAATTGAAAATGTTGACCGTAGTATACAAATCCTCCAAGCCCTATACTTTCAGCCTATAATGTAAAACTATAACATCATACAGGGAGTGCAGAATTATTAGGCAAATGAGTATTATGACCACATCATCCTCTTTATGCATGTTGTCTTACTCCAAGCTGTATAGGCTCGAAAGCCTACTACCAATTAAGCATATTAGGTGATGTGCATCTCTGTAATGAGAAGGGGTGTGGTCTAATGACATCAACACCCTATATCAGGTGTGCATAATTATTAGGCAACTTCCTTTCCTTTGGCAAAATGGGTCAAAAGAAGGACTTGACAGGCTCAAAAAAGTCAAAAATAGTGAGATATCTTGCAGAGGGATGCAGCACTCTTAAAATTGCAAAGCTTCTGAAGCGTGATCATCGAACAATCAAGCGTTTCATTCAAATTAGTCAAGAGGGTCGCAAGAAGCGTGTGGAAAAACCAAGGCACAAAATAACTGCCCATGAACTGAGAAAAGTCAAGCGTGCAGCTGCCACGATGCCACTTGCCACCAGTTTGGCCATATTTCAGATCTGCAACATCACTGGAGTGCCCAAAAGCACAAGGTGTGCAATACTCAGAGACATGGCCAAGGTAAGAAAGGCTGAAAGACGACCACCACTGAACAAGACACACAAGCTGAAACGTCAAGACTGGGCCAAGAAATATCTCAAGACTGATTTTTCTGAGGTTTTATGGACTGATGAAATGAGAGTGAGTCTTAATGGGCCAGATGGATGGGCCCGTGGCTGGATTGGTAAAGGGCAGAGAGCTCCAGTCCGACTCAGACGCCAGCAAGGTGGAGGTGGAGTACTGGTTTGGGCTGGTATCATCAAAGATGAGCTTGTGGGGCCTTTTCGGGTTGAGGATGGAGTCAAGCTCAACTCCCAGTCCTACTGCCAGTTCCTGGAAGACACCTTCTTCAAGCAGTGGTACAGGAAGAAGTCTGCATCCTTCAAGAAAAACATGATTTTCATGCAGGACAATGCTCCATCACACGCGTCCAAGTACTCCACAGCGTGGCTGGCAAGAAAGGGTATAAAAGAAGAAAATCTAATGACATGGCCTCCTTGTTCACCTGATCTGAACCCCATTGAGAACCTGTGGTCCATCATCAAATGTGAGATTTACAAGGAGGGAAAACAGTACACCTCTCTGAACAGTGTCTGGGAGGCTGTGGTTGCTGCTGCACGGGATGGTGAACAGATCAAAACACTGACAGAATCCATGGATGGCAGGCTTTTGAGTGTCCTTGCAAAGAAAGGTGGCTATATTGGTCACTGATTTGTTTTTGTTTTGTTTTTGAATGTCAGAAATGTATATTTGTGAATGTTGAGATGTTATATTGGTTTCACTGGTAAAAATAAATAATTGAAATGGGTATATATTTGTTTTTTGTTAAGTTGCCTAATAATTATGCACAGTAATAGTCACCTGCACACACAGATATCCCCCTAAAATAGCTAAAACTAAAAACAAACTAAAAACTACTTCCAAAAATATTCAGCTTTGATATTAATGAGTGTTTTGGGTTCATTGAGAACATGGTTGTTGTTCAATAATAAAATTAATCCTCAAAAATACAACTTGCCTAATAATTCTGCACTCCCTGTATACTGAAATATCTTAGAGATTAACTATCCTGCCTTGCAAGTCTTCATAAGGATGCTCAGCCACCTCCACCAACCTGCTTTTGTTCATGCTTTTCCCTCAATCCTTTTGTAGCCCGTGCCCAACTATGGCCTCCATGTAAATCACATGCTCTAAATTGGGGCACTTCTGTAAATCGGCTGTGGGAGCTTTTTTTCCTAAGTTCTATGTAAATGCTTCCCTAGGTTAGGGCACTCAGACCAGAGCCATACATCCTACCTTAGCCTCAATAGATTTTTGTGTAGAAAGTAACCCAGTTATACAGATGAGATAGGGCTCTAGGAGCCAATAGGAAATGCAAACGTCATGAATATTATAATGAGTGGGGAGAGCCATAACAAGTGTTGTAACTGCTGCAACAAGGAAACATTATATATATATATATATATATATATATATATATTATTATTATTATTATTATAGTTTATTTGTAACGTTCCAACATATTTTGTTGCACTATACATAAGTTAATGTCCAGGCAAAGGCATATTCAATATTAACAATGGAGTCTGAGCTTAGAATCCAGTGTCAATAGTGCTTTCCCCAAGCGCCATGCAAGATTGAAAACTCGCAGACTTACAATCTAAAGATAAATAAAGTCATTGTTTTTTAATTATTCATATATTTTGATATTAAAAAAATGTGACAATTGTATTTATAGCTTCAGTAAATAAAGGTTAAAATATGACATATTTATAGACAATGCATTATAGCATTAGTTCCTTGGCAACATGGCTTTGTGACGTGTATTAACGGCTTGATTACCGGGTTATGTGTTACCCTGGATTTTGTATCATAAAACAGGCTTAATAATAACATCTCTAAGTTTTAATTACACAAATGTTGATATTGGATTGTTAAGTGTCAAATAATGTTGACACATCATCATTTGGTTCATATACTGTCACTTTACTTTTCAAAGATTTTTATTGTCAAAAGAGTCTGTTTCATTTAGATACAGCAATTTTTACACGCAGGTCAAAGAGTAAGTTTATGTATTATATAGAGCAATTCTGATATGTAGGTAAAAGAGTATATTTATGTATTATATACAGTATTGGTTTCTTAATTAATTGTATAATACAGACAACATCGTAACTCCTCCAAATAAATTTTCCTTTTTCAACAAAATCCAAATAAACATAAATAATAGTAAAGACACTTTTCCTCTGAGTTATTCAATGCTTTTTACCTGTTGTTGGAATTGCAGTCAAAAGGTTATTATAAGGTTTGAGGTCTACACTGGAGCCCGAGGTATGCTAGTTTTTGGAAGATGTTTATGTGAGAGGTGAGGTATTCATTTTTAAGTTATAGATATTGCATACTGTAGGTTGAATTTATCCTGTATCCCCAGATTTCTAGAAAGGTTGGGTACCTGTTGTTAAGTGTGTGGGTCAATTTTTCGTAAATTATTATATTATTTAGTCTGTTAATTATGCCACTTTAAATGCTTCTGGGGGACTCAGCAAGGGTTTGGAAACTGCTTGTGAGTGGTTTTTGTACACATAAATCTTTCTTCTGCTTTTTACAGTTATGGCACTGCCCTAATTTGCAAGTGATCCCTAAAGTCTTAATAGCATAGGATTTGGGTGTCAGAGTGTTAGGGGAGAAACTCGTAATTTATTGTCAGTGCAAAAATCAATGGAGATTTTTGCCTTGCTTTTAGGCTTTGTCGTGAAGTTCACTCATAGCAGTGACTCATAGCTGTTCTCTTGCAATGTTTTACTGTGCTGCTATGGCAGTCATAATTGATTTAGCTGGAATTAGCATACCGGCCTATGTCCTTAAGAATGTAAGTTCTCAGGAAGATAGACCCTAACTCATTTTCTATCTAGGGAAGCTACTTTACTGTATGATCAGACCTGACATGCATTGCCATGAGCCAAGTGATAAAGTTACTTTATAAAACATAGAAGGACATTTAAAAGGAATTCAAACTGTGCCATGTGTAATTTGTCAAGCTTTTTTTGTGTTTGCTCTTACAATTTCTTGTTTCAAAATACCTTTAGCTTGATGTCAAAGTAAGCAGCATTTCCTAGATTCTAAAATCACAATTCTTACTGCCTACTGCCATTACCTGGGTAGATTTTTTTCTTAAAATTCCACCATTTTAATATTATTATTATTATTATCGTTAATTTCTAACGCGCCAACATACTCTGTAGCGCTATACATAAGTTAAAACTGAAAATATACAGATTTGGCATAAAACATTTCCATTTGAAATGAGTTGACATTATTTCTATGGATACTGTAATACAGTCCATTTCTGGCTCAAAGACATTAGTAAGGCTATAACTTCCTGTTAATTTTTTTTATTCTCTGTTGTTTATTTCTTTTCTTCTTTGTCTTCCAACGTTTCTTTATTATAAAACGTCCTCATACTTCTCCCATTGTTCCTATTTTATAAAAAAAAAACAAATTGCATTTTTGTGCCTTCGAAATAGGGCTGTCTGTGCCACTAATGAGATTATTGGAATGAAGCTCCTTGCTGGTCTCAGCCCTGCCTGTAAATGTTGACAGATTGAGTATCTCAACATCTCTGACAATCTGTAGAAGGGCGTCTGGTACTGGAGGGACAGAAGAGGCTGTTGAGTGCCCCGCATGACTCCTCCTGCACATGTATCATTATGTCACATTATGCAGAATCTGCACTGCCAGCCATTTATTGTGCCCAAATTGGTACTGTCAGGCCAGCTCCAGTGCCCAGTGTTCTCTGCAGGGATTTGCAGCAAACTTGATCAATGAGCAGCAGAGTTGCAGACATTATCCATCAAACTCAATCTTCAGAAGGCTCTAGGCATTCTTGTAACAGGGTGCCTGCCTCCCTTCTCTTCCTTGGAATTCACTGCAAACACACATGCTTATCAACTTCTCCCAGGTGCACTGATGTGGTCAAGCAAACCACATTGTTTTTATTTTTTATTTTATTGCTATGTTACATAGTTACAAAGTTACATAGTAATTGAGGTTGAAAAAATACTTTCAGTCCATCAAGTTCAACCTTTTAACCTTTAACTTGTGTTCAAGTTCTGCTGCTGGGTCTTTGACCTCTGTATAAGATCCTGGTGTTTTACTGCTCTGAAAATCCTCAATGAATGTGTAATGTGCATACTGTGCTCTATGGGTCAAATTTGGGGTTAGTGTATAGTATATAATATGCTTAGATTTTCTTTTGACAGTTTTCAATATACTGTGCATTGTAATTGTACTTTCTGTATTAATTAAATGTTCAAGGTCTGTTTGTGTATTGTTTTCTGATGGGAGTGATTTTGTTTTGTTCTAGAGTGATATTTTGTGTTTGTAACTGTGGACTCATTGGAGCTTTACACTAAATCAATGGTGGTGCAATTCTAAGGGCCCTATTATATTGCCCAATTTGTACAATTATCAACACTTAAAACCACTCTGAAAATTGCCACATATTCTATTATCTACTTGCAATCCGATTACGAGTTACCCGCCCACAATCACTATGGACCAGCCAAAGATACAAATTCAAGCTTGGAACTCTGTTGGTTTTAGCACAGCTCGAATATTACGAGCTCTAAATAATTAAAGTTACACAAAATCGATATTCTATTAGACCCGCAGCACTAGCTCGCAAATAAAGTCTGAAAAAAAGTATAATGTTTCTGTCAAAAATATTCTGAGTACTAACTAGCTGTAGCAGCAATTAAACAAACAATACTGCATTTTAAAAGCATGGGAATTCATGGAAAGACACAATATTTTTTTTTGCAACTGGGATTTACTTCTGGCAAGTAAAGCTTGTTTATTTGCTGCGTGCTCTAATTTTGTCCAGGTGAGTAGGCAGAAGCTAATATAAACAGGGGAAGGGGCGAACGTGTGAGCTTATGAACACTTCTAGTTTAAGTGCAGTTCTAGTATAAGTGTAGGAGTTTAAATAAAAGGAGAGAATGCAGTTCTAGTATAAGTGTAGGAGTTTAAATAAAAGGAGAGAATGCAGTTCTAGTATAAGTGTAGGAGTTTAAATAAAAGGAGGGAGTTCAAAGAAAAGTGGGCAAAATAATAGTGCAGAAAAGGAAAGAGAAAAAATAAAAACAAAGAAAGTTTTTTTATATATATATAAAGCTTTACACAAATATATTGTTTTTATTATTGTTTAATAGCAGCTGCAAAGGCAAGTAAAATATTAGCATGTATTAGGAAGGGTATAGAAGCAAGGGAAGCAAATATAATTCTGCCACTATACAAAGCCCTAGTACGCCCTCATTTGGAATATGGAGTACAATTTTGGGCACAACTTCATAAAAAATACATTTTAGAGCTGGAAAAAGTACAGAGAAGGGCTACAAAACTAATAAGGGGAATGGAGGGGCTAAGTTATGAAGAAAGACTAACCGAATTAAACTTATTTTCGCTAGAAAAAAGGCGTCTACGAGGGGATATGATTACCTTATTTAAATTCATCCAGGGTCAATATAAGGCTTTGTCAAGTGAACTTTTTGTAGCAAGAGATTTTCAACTGACAAGAGGACACCCTTTGAGGTTAGAGGAAAAAAGATTTCACCTTAAGCAAAGAAAAGGGTTCTTCACAGTTAGGGTGGTTAAACTGTGGAATTCTCTACCAAAGGAGGTGGTAACAGCGAATTTGATAGACAACTTCAAAAAGGGGTTAGATATATTTTTGAATAAAGAGGGCATTCAAGGTTATCCTAGATAACTAGCGAAGGAATATTGATTCAGGGAGAAATTTGATCGCCAGTTTCTGGGGTCAGGAAGGAATTTTGCTTTTTTTCCTCTTTTGAGACAATTGGCAAAGTTTCAATGTTTTTTTTTTTCTGTTTGCCTTCCTCTGGATCACTTAACAATTAATAATTAATAGTCCACATTAAAAAGATCAATATAGATCTAAAAAGGTTGAATTTGATGGACTAACTCTTTATTCATCCTCCAATACTATACTATTAATAATTATTTAATCAACAAATTAATTTATAACTAATCCGCATATTGAAGATTAGATGAGATCTTAACAGGTTGAACTTGATGGACTAAAAGTCTTTTTTCAACCTTAATTACTATGTAACTAGGTTTATTTATTTTTTCCCACCTAATTATAATTATTGTCTACAAAAATTATGTGTCATTCAAGTGGCAACCTCACTCAGTATACATCCTGTCATATGTATGCACTACAGATTATCCACGGTCTATACCTCTGTGAGAGGTGTGAGCATGTTACCTTTCTGGAAGCTCAAATTCAAGAACTGGAGAGGAGAATTGCAACACTTACTAATATTGCTCCACTGGAAAGGGAGTTGGTGCTCACTGAGCACAATTTAGATGGGCCTAGCATGGAGGGTGGAGATGCGGCAAGTGAGGATGTCCAGGGAGGTAACTGGGTTACAGTTACAAGGGGAAGCAGGGGAACAGGAGGAGGAGGCAGGCCAGTTCTGAGTTCGCAAACACCAACAGATTTGCCTGATTGAGTGGAACTGTTGGGGATGTCCATTCAGGAATGGCAATGCTCGATAGAACTGTTCCCTTTAACAGCCAGGAGAACAGTTCTACTGGAGTAGGAATGGGAGGGCAGATTATGCAGAGCAACAGACAGATTTTGGTGGTAAGGGACTCTATCATTAGAAAGGTAGACAGGGTGATTTGCCACCCTGATCCCAGCAAGCAAACAGTTTGCTGTCTCCTGGGTGCTTGGGTTCTGCATATTATGGATCAGGTAGATAAATTATTGAGAGGAGCTGGAAAAGAACTGGCAGTCTTGGTACATATTGGTACTAATGACAAAGTTAGTGGAAGATGGAGTGTCCTAAAGAATGATTTTAGAGAACTCGGGGATAAGCTTAAAGCAAGGACCTCAAAGGTAGTATTTTCTGAGATACTACCTGTGCCACCTGCTAGTCCAGGGCCACAGAAGGTTAATATGTGGCTAAAAAATGTGGTGCATGAAGGAGGGGTTTGGATTTTAGATCACTGGGCTTACTTCTCACTTGGGTACAATCTCTATAGCAGGGATGGATTGCACCTTAATGACGTGGGAGCTTTTGTGCTAGGGGATAGGATGGTAGAAAGGATGGCTACGTTTTTAGTAGGTGTTTGGTGGGACTAGATGAATATAATGTAGTAGAAAGTGTAGAGGGGATAAGGGTTGAATTAACTACTCATGGGCAAGGAGATGGGGGAGGGTTAGTGTAGTCAATAGGGAGGTATTACTAAGTAACTAAAGTACAGAGGCAGGCACTTCAAAACTACAAACTCATAATATAAGGTGTATGCTTGCTAATGAAGCTTACCAGGAAAGATGGGAGAGTTTGCATTATTAGCAATTAATAAAAAATGGGATTTAATAGGCATTACTGAAACATGGTGTGATGAATCTCATGTCTGGACTGTTAATCTGGATGGGTATAGAAAGACAGGGAAAATGGTAAAAGTAGGAGGGATTTGTCTGTATGTTAAGCCTGAATTTAAACCTATAGTCAGAGAAAATATTCATGGTAGAACTAGCAATAATGTTGAATGCTTGTGGGTAGAGCTAAATAGTGGAGCAGCAAATTCCAGAAGAATATTGGTTGGAGTATACTATAAACCCCCAAATATAATTGAAAGCGAGAAAATGCAATTAATTTTACATACTGGAAATGCAGCTCAACATAGGCAGGTTCTAATAATGGGAGATTTTAATTACCCTGAAATAAGCTGGATAAATGAAACCAGCAGTTCAACTAAGGGAAGGGTATCAAATGTTTAAATAGGGCAACCTTTGGGAAAAAGTGATCACAACACTGTCTCATTTGAGATTTAATTTAAAAAACAAAACTGTAAGGGGCCAACAAAAACTCTTACTTTTAAAAGGGCAGATTTTAATGGTCTAAGGGCAGCAATACAACATATAGACTGGGACAAAGAAATGATGGGTAAAAATACTGAACATAAATGGACAACATTTAAATACTTACTAAATATACATACTTATCACCATATACCATGTGGAAATAAAAGTAGAAGGAGTAAATCACATCCCATGTGGCTTAACAATGATTTAAAGATCAACGTACGAAGTAAAAAACAGGCATTTAAATTATACAAACAAGAGGGGACAGAGACTGCCTTACGCAAGTACAAGACTACACTACCTTCACCAAATAATTGGTTAACGTAGGAAGAAATCCAAACGCGGTTGGGAAAAATAAATGTTAATAAAGCCCCAGGTCCTGATGGAATACAAGGGTACTGAGGGAAGGGATAATAAAGGATAATATACAAGAATGTGTATTTTTAATCAGGATTATATGAGGGAATGTCAAACAAATCTAATTAGTTTCTATGAGGAGTTTAGTAGGAACCTGAATCAAGGCAACTCAGTGGATTTTGCAAAGGCTTTTGATACAGTGCCACATGGGAGACTATTGTTCAAACTAAGGGATTCAGGAATTGCAGTAAATATCTGCTCATGGATCGAGAGTTGGCTAAAATACAGGAAGCAAATGGTTTATGGTAAACTGAACATATTCCGATGGGACTAATCAGTCCTCAGGGTTCAGTATTAGGTGCTCTCCTTTTTAACATATTTATTCATGACTTGGAAGTGGGACTGGAAAGTAGTGTCTCCATTTTTGTTGATGACACAAAGTTGTGCAAGGTCAATAAAATAGATAATGATGTACTTTCACTCCAAAGGGATTTACATAAATTAGAGGAATGGGCATCTAAATGGCAGATGAGATTTAACAAATATGTGTAAAGTTATGCATCTAGGGAGGAAAAATAGCCATGCAATTAATAATCTTAATGGAGCAAATCTAGGGGTATCTGATATTGAAAGGGATTTGAGAGCACTTGTGGACAACCACCTAGGTAACAGTGCTCAATGACAAGCAGCAGCTGCAAAGGCAAATAAAATATTAGCATGTATTAAGAAGGGTATAGGAGCAAGGGAAGCAAATATAATTCTGCCACTATACAAATCCCTAGTACGCCCTCATTTGGAATATGGAGTACAATTTTGGGCACCACTTCATAAAAAGGACATTGAGAGCTGGAAAAGGTACAGAGAAGGACAACAAAACAAAAAAAAGAAAAAATGCTTCTAAGAGGAGATATAAATACATCCAGGGTCAGTATAAAGCTTTGTCAAGTGAGCTATTTGTGTCAAGTGGTTTTCAACTGACAAGAGGACATGCTTTGAGGTTAGAAGTAAATTTCTCCTTAAAGAAAGAAAAGGGTTCTTCATAGTAAGGGTGGAATTCTATACCAAAGGAGGTGGTGACAGCTGTTCCGATAGATAACTTTAAAAAGGGTCTGGATATATTTTTAACTAAAAAGGGCATTCAGGGTTATCCTGATAAATTAGAAAGAGATTATTGATCCAGGGAGGAATCTGATTGCCAGTATCTGGGGTCAGGAAGCAATTCATTTTTTTCCCTTTTCCGATAGTTTTTTTTTCTGTTTGCCTTCCTCTGGATCAATTAACAATTAATCCACATATTGCAGGAGATCTTAAAATGTTTAACTTGATGGACTATAAGTCTTTTTTCAACCTCAATTACTATGTAACTATGTAATAATTAATTGCACAACAGTCTCAATCCCCCAAATATGGAATTAGAAAATATTATTTTTAAAAGTTATTTCTGAGTAATATTGATCCTGGCACTTAAGGGGTTAATACTTATCATGAAACCTACATAGACTAGAACAGATGCTCTAATGCATTTTATGTGCTAGGTTGCTTGATTGCGAGCCTATTACTTATTGGCACTAATTAATTTGTAGCCTTGGATTGCAGATTACTTCCATGTTTTACTGACATCATGATGACGGTCTCATTTACTATTGGTTGTGTCTAAGAAGTAAATTACGGACTTGCTTAAATATTGTCAAATTATATGATCACGCACCCTGAAATCCTACTTAAAAATGCAGGTTTCACAAGTTAAGCCGTAAGGTCGAAATTTGCAAGCTTGAGTCAATAGAATACATCTAAACATTTATTAAAAAAACACCTGCAGCCAAATGTATTAGTTTGAGACATTTGCAGGCTTCTAATATAATATGGCCCTAAGTCGGCTGTACTGCATCATATGGGATAGCACTCAAACCAAGCTATAAAACATTGACCTGAAATTGCATCAATGCTGCCTTGTCATAAAGTAGCACATATAATG
Organism: Discoglossus pictus; assembly: GCA_027410445.1. NCBI lineage: Eukaryota > Metazoa > Chordata > Amphibia > Anura > Alytidae > Discoglossus > Discoglossus pictus. Next base: position 59,970,183 of record CM050175.1, on the reverse strand, counting down.
GTGTGTCTATTAGGTCTGCTTGATAACACAGCTCCTATTTTTTTCTCTTACAGATTCAGAGAAAGACCACCCAGATCCACCAGCAGGAGTCATATGGAGAGTGACAGGAGGGCTTTACAGTATGACTCGAGGAGCAGTAGGTGCCACCCTAGGGGGAGTTGCATGGGTTGGCTACAGAAGCCTGGAGCTCACGAAAACAGCAGTGACCAGTGTGCCAGCTGCAGGTGTGGGACTGGTGAAAGGAGGAGTATCTGTAGTGACCGGAGGAGTGGGAGCAGTGGGATCAGCAGTTGCAAGCAAAGTCTCCTTCACCCCAAAGAAAAAGGACAAGTTTGACTAATAGAGGAGACTTAGCCCCCACTTCCCTCTCTCCAACCCCACCTGTGTCTAACAACAAGGACATTTTACTCTTCAACTTGCTCAGGCCCCAAACTCACATCACTCCCTCAACCCTGATAGTTCCTGACTTTCAAGCCCAAAGAGCAGTGTCTCTTACATAAACCTCATTTTGCGTTCTTTAGGGGCAGGGCCCAGAGCTGGTGTGCAATATCTACAAGACTAACACTGCGGATGGGAAATTCAGATAGGGTACAATTGACACGTATTTTACTGCAGTGATACAACAAGAATTCTTATTGAAAGAAGATAGCTGTATCTTTTGTGGTGTTTAACTACAATGATGTAGATAGTATCCAACAACAATTCAAAAATATAGCAGCAATCAAACCTAGTTTATACTGATATATTATCCTAACTAAATTCTCTATTTTTCTCTTAAGACCCAAGGTCTTTAGATCCTTTCCAGATTAGTTGTTAAGATATCTCCACTGTCTCTCTCATTACATAGATTTCTGCACAAAAAAAAGTGGATTGCTGCTTTAAGATTTATTGCCAGTGTTGTTATTCCTCTGTGTCTAACACAACTAACACCAACTGTACATCTTCACAATAAATATATGTGATCTTCTCAATGAATGCTCCAAACATCACACTCAAGAGTTAGGTTATTGTATTGTATTACTGGTGTTAGATTAAGGGACGCTCCAAGGGATAAACGCAGCATGGGAAATGTAAATAAAAACACAGATAAGAAAATGTGATATTCCCAATTTCAGTTTCATGAGAACCCTAAGGAGACATTTGTTAATCTATATCTCTATCCATAGCTCTGTTAATCGCAATCACCCATTTTTGTGTTATGAATCCCAGGCCTTTTCAAAGACGCAGAAAACTGAAGTTGGGAACCCTATATACCTTCTGCGATAGCAACAGATAATTACTGGTATGCCTACTCTCCTACTAAGGAGGAATAGTGAAGTATGTGTGGGCTAGAATGCCTCTTTCATAAAGGTTATAAAAACTAATACATATGAAATGGCTTGCAATCCACAACAATGGAGACGGCTGCATCCATAATGTAGTAAGGAGCCGATGTGGTGACCCATGTGATTATCAGTGTATCAAGGCTATTTTGTTTCTGCATCTCTTTTTCATGTCTGTCTTACCTATTATAGTGCACTACTGACCACTATTATCTTCTCATGCTGCATACAGCCCTATAGATGGTCTGATAAGATGTTGAATGTGAAATGCCACTATAGAGCCCAATTCTGTATTATGTTGCATTTTCTCCAGCTGCTTTTGAAAAAATATTCTGTTCCTCTGTATTTTATGCTAATAAAGGAGAAAACTAATTGCTGTTTTCAGCCTGCAAAATGTATTATATTTTGGATGATGACTTGTGAAGAGTTGCACTTGCCATGCTGAATGATAGATGTGTTTATGAACTGTCTTCGAAGAACTCTGTTTCATGTTGAAGTGATATCAAGTTATAAAAATACAAACTTCTTGAACGAGATTGAATAAAGGTTGAAATTTCTGTTTCCTTCCTCTGGATCAATTAACAATTATTAACAAATATTCCACATATTAAAATGATCAGAAGAGATCTAAAAAGGTTGAACTTGACTTTATTCAACCTCAAATACTATATAACTATGAAATGTTGGAGAACTGTCAGTGTACCTCCCCATTCCTAAGTTATTCTGTGGGCAATGTGTACTAAGATTAGATTTGTCACACAGACCGCTAACACTCTAACTCTATTTAGCTCATGCAACTCCCCTGTGAAATGGTGGCTCATCACTTACATGCTAACAGCAAAGTGTAGCAATCAAAACGTGGTTCTTGTTTGAGACGAGTGATTCATTTTGGAATGAATAATCCATAAAATTCAAAATTTTCAGATCACCTGTGATTCCTGTTATCACGACCCAAAGGTTAGGGGCCACGTGCTACCCCACACCACAACCTGCCACAGGAAGTGCTCTAGGTTGTGGAATTAGGGTTAATCACAGTGCCCAGCCTGTATAGTCAGCCCAGGAACAATCAGTCCTCAGGCTACAGGAACAGTATGAGGTTCCTTAGAATAGGATGAACAGGAAAATTAGGATAAAAAGCCAGCTTAATAAAATAACAAAAGGTGGAGACCAGAATTAAATTCATTATTATTATTAAATTGATACATTATTTATCCACACTCCGTCCCAGCATGTCCCACCACCACACCTCCCCCTAGGGAGGGAGTCAGCCCCAGGCCATATTAGGAATTCCTTGCCACTCTGTGTATCTGGCAGGGGGTCTTTTGATGTCTGTTTGTCCAGTAAAAGGAACAATCCACACCTTGATGGTAGGAGCTGGCATTCCTCTGACAGGAAGCCTTCACAACAGGGAGGGTAATATTGTCAGCACTTGTTTTCAGACAATGGCCTCCATTCAATTCCAGCCTTGCAATGCGATTGCAGATAGCCAAATGTCTGTGAGTGAGTTGCGGGCTCCCGTTCCACTCAGTTGCAATGCTATTCTATTGCTCAAGCCCGGAAGTTATGAGCTTGCAGCAGAAACTGTAAACCATGCACTCATTCGGAGCGGTTCAGGGCGGGAACATGATCAATTAAGAAAGCCCATAACCTCCCATTTCGAATCAGCCAATAGAAAAGCATTATGACGGCCATAAAATATGGAGGTTATATGTCATTCAATTAGGTGCAGGGGTCCGATATGAGATCAGACTTGCCAACCCTCAAAATTAAGAATCATGAAAATGAATGCCAATACTGTTCTAGTCCGTATAGGGGCTTCTGGTATGTATTAAATCATTCATACCCGAGATCAATTTAACCCCTGAAATGAAACATAAAATTTAAATCTAATTTTTTTACGATTTGCGGGCTTGAGACTGTTGTGCAATTAATTCAAATGTCCTACATTGCTTTCCCCATTATTTACAGTGCAGTATTGGTCTTTTATTTGCATTTACAGTGCTACGAATAGGTGTTTAACCCCTTTGCGGGTCCTCTCTAGCAAATGTATGATTTTCACCTTCAATTGCTATTTACAGGTGTACAACCTGTACTTTGTCTCTCTAACACAAATACCCTCCTATCAGAATCCACCTACACGACTTTTTTTGAGGCTAAATGGGACATGGAAAGAGTAGATACTATTTAAATGTACACTGTCTACAAACTTGACCTTTTAAACAATCACTTTATATTAATAAATAATGAATTTATCCACAAATACATGTTGTAATGCAAGTTGGATCCGGGTTCTATTAGTGCGGTGGCTTCTGTAGATAACATTCCCATCTTGATTCTGTTTTTATTTGTAACTACATGTAAAGATGAAGGGTAAAATATCAGTTGCAATGACAAATACTATTCATTCATTATACCATTCATTCAAAATATAAATGGCAAATGAGCATTGTACCATAAGATACCTGACCTTAGTATACATAGTTACATAGGCCCTCATTCAATTGCGATTTGGCCAATTGAATAGGGCTCTAAATAAGTACATAGCATATTTATTTTTAAAGACATTTTTAATTAGTGAAAACCTTGCTTTTGGATAGAAGTTTACTAACTAAAAAATTATTTAAAAAAATATGTTATGTGCTTAGTTAGAGCCCTCTTCCATTGGCAAAATTGCAATTGAATGAGGGCCATAGTAATTAAGGTTGAAAAAAGACTTTCATTCCATCAAGTTCAACCTTTTAAGATCTTCTCTGAGCTGCAATATGCAGATTAGCTATTAATTAGTTGTTAATTAATTATTATTCAACTATTTATTTATTTATTTTTATTTTTTGTTAATTATTAACTAATCCAGAGGTAGGCAAACAGAAAAAAAAAAACAAGTGAAACTGAGCCAATCGTCTCAAAAGGAAAAAAAAAAAAACTCCTTCCTGACCCCAGATACTGGTGATTGGATCAACACTCTCTCTCACTAATTATGCAGCATAACCCTGAATTCCCTTTTTAATTAGAAATAAATCCAGTCCCCTTTTAAAGTTATCTATCGAATCTGCTGTCACCACCTCCACTGGTAGAGAATTCCACAGATTAACCACCCTTACTGTGAAGAACCCTTTTCTTTCTTTAAGGTGGAATCTTTTTACTTCTAACCTCAAGGGATGTCCTCTTGTCAGTTGAAAACCTCTTGGCACAAAAAGCTCCCTTGACAAATCTTTATACTGACCCTGGATGTATTTATCTAAGGTAATCATATCTCCTCTTAGACACCTTTTTTCTAGAGAAAATAAGCTTCATTTGCTTAGTCTTTCTTCATAACTTAGCTCCTCCATTCCCCTTATTTACATGGAGGTGGGTCGATATCATGTTGGAATACTGCCCTGCGGCCCAGTCCCTGAAGGGAGGGGATCATGCTCTGCTTCAGTATGTCACAGTACATGTTGGCATTCATGGTTCCCTCAATGAACTGTCGCTCCCTAGTGCCAGCAGCACTCATGCACAACTCCAAGACGACCACTGCCTTGCTAAAGAGGATGAAGGTAAAGGTGATGGACTGGCCAAGCATGTCACCAGACCTAAACCCTATTGAGCATCTGTGGGGCATCCTCAAATGGAAGGTGGGGGAGTTCAAGGTCTCTAACATCCACCAGCTTGGTGATGTTATGGAGGAGTGGACGAGGACTCCAGTGGCAACCTGTGAAGCTCTGGTAAACTCCATGCCCATGAGGGTTAAGGCAGTGCTGAAAAATAATGGTGGCCACACAAAATATTGACACTTTGGGCCCAATGGAACATTTCCACTTAGGGGTGTACTAACTTTGGTTGCCAACGGTTTAGACATTAATGGCTGTGTGTTGAGTTATTTTGAGGGGACAGCAAATTTACACTGTTATACAGGCTGTACACTTAACTACTTTACATTGTAGGGTAATTTCTTCAGTGTTGTCACATGAAAATATATAATAAAACATTTACAAAAATGTGAGGGGTGTACTCACTTTTCTGAGATGCTGTATGTATATATATATATATATATATATATATATATATATATATATATATATAGTAAATACATAGTACATCTGTGTTCACATTTGAATGTCTAAAACAAGTTAAAAAACCCGTTACCAATTCAGAATTCAGAGAAAAACAGTTATTACACTGCATTCTGGGAAGTTGAGCAGGGACATGCAAAATGTGCCCACAAATGCAACGCTCTTCAATCCATAGCCCATTTTAAACATGGCTTCCTTTAAGCTTATGCTTGCTGTATTACGCAGCTTCTATGCAAAGCCAAGGTTGGATTATACACAGGCTGAGAATCCTATCCACATACAGCTATTTCAAGCTTACTGGCTATCATCCACGTGGTTTTCATCAAGTTCAACCTTTTTAGATCTCCTATGATCTGAAATATGCAGTTTAGTTGTTGATTGATCCAGAAGGCAAAAAACAAACAAACAATAAAACATTGTTAATTGTCTCAAAAAAGAAGAAAAAAAAATATTTCCTGACCCCAGATACTGGTGACTGCCACCTGCTATAGACTACAAGTTAACTATAACCACAAGGACCATTTGGGTTCTTGGAAATCTCTGCACCAGCACCCTGATATCTGGCTTCTGTATCAGTCAGAGTCTCTCCATCTGGAATCAGCAATTCCAGGAGTCTCAGTAACCTTCCTGTGGTAGTGATCAGGAAAGGTTACTTGCAAGGTGGAGATAGGTTCAGTATCGCAGCCACCAGGAGCAAAATAAGAGACACACGATTTCTATATTTCTCCACAAGTGAAGTGGAGCAGTATCTAACTGCTATAAATATTGCTGCAATATTTATAGCAGTTAGATACTGAGGGTGTGTTCACAATGTCACAATGAGAGGGTGTGGTAGACAATTACAGGAGATGACCCCACATGGATCCTAGCAGTAGCTTCCTGAGCGCAAATTGCCTTAACCTCAAATGCACTAATGTACTAACTAACTGCACGTCTCTAACACATATTAGATGTGATTAACTTTATTTGGCAAACAATGGGACAAAACAGATAACAGTGCAATAGAGGTGTCTGTCCATTGCAGACTTGGCATATTCTGTTTAGCACATCAGAGATGTACTTAGATTATCTGCCAACAATGGGATGAAGCAGATTACAATACAATGGAATGGCTGGAGCCAAGCCGCCTGTCCTTTAATGGGCTAAGATCCAGGAAATGGAAAAAATTCGTCCTTGACATATATATATCCCCTTCTAGATAGCAACCTTGTCATGGTAAAGGGGCTTATGTACTTAAGTGAAGCTATGAGCTATACCATGTAGTGTCAACCAAGATGGGCAGATCCAGGTAGTAGTAGAGAAGTCAGACAAGTCACGGACCAGTGGAGACACTCCAGTATCTTATGTGTTAAACTTTATGTGTTAGCACAACCAGACACAAGATGTGCCTGGCGTGAAGAGGTCCATGGTGTCACGGAGATGTATATATACATACATACTTTTACTCTTTTTAATAGTTCCTTTGCTAACCATGCTCTGGATGAAGCAAAAACAAAACACAACAATATTTTGTACAAAAATCACTGGCCTGTATTCTCAGAACTTCTGCTTTCATGTTGTTGTAGAATTGTGAGCAGCTCCACATTGTGTTGTCTGTGTATTTCTCCCAGCTCATTGCGAAAGATGATCTTCAATCTTTCTCTGTTTTCAGCTCCATATAAAACACTTCTCTCTGTATTTTATCTTCAGCCCAAATACTCTGTAAACACTTCTGTGTGAGTCCAATCCAGCAGCCTCAAAGACTGCAGTCCAAGCACAACCTCACTCATAGTCTTCACACAGAGACTGCTAGCATACAGTCAAAATTGCCTCCAAACCCAAGTTCCCGTTTCAGCCTCATCAATTTAAAATGAATATGAGAGTTCAGAGGAGATCTAAAAGGGTTGAACTTGTTGATCTAAAAGTCATTTTTCAACCTCAATAACTATTTTATTAGCTCTATCTGGTGTAATTAATTAATTAATTCAGGGGTTTAACTCATTCAGACCTCCTTCAGACCTCCTGGAGAGAAAAAAAGCTTTTAAAAGTCTGAAGCTTACACAAATGGGAGCACTCTTTCACACATACTACTCCTCAGCTCAACGCCATGGGGTTGAGCCAGTCAAACTGAGAGGCAGTGCATCCATGTTATGCATCCACATTGTGCTCTTGTAGCGTATGTAACAGCAGCTCCTTTTTATTCAGGACAGCTTCCCTCTGCTTTAGGAAATCTTCTAACTCTTGAAGCTGGTAGCAGGGATTGATCATCTCTTCATTTTCTGAGACAGATTAGGAAGAAGATCTTGCTCTTCCTGTTTTCCAGTGTGCTGCAGCTCTTGAACAACTTGCTCTTTCGGCTTGTACCTGGGAGGACTCTCCTTCTGCTCCAAGATAAACATATATGTCTCCTTCCTATAAGGCACATTGTTGCCCACAAACACATGCCTCCTCCACAAAGGAATATAATTCTGGCATCATCCTGATACCTCTCATATTAACAGCAATTTGCCTGTCTTCAATGTTAGGCGTTTTAAGTCACTTTGGGGTGTGATCTGTCTCTGCTTCTCTATGTGCTTTTCCCCTCTTCCTTGGTATCTCTTTGGCCAGAGCATTCTGTATTATTGCTGCCTGAGAAAGAGAGCTGTTGAATGCTTCACAATTTTAATGGGACTCATGTCCATGCTCTGCGTCATACGTCTCAGTCTCCAGATTCTCTTCTTCCTCATCTTTTACTTCAGGAAACATTGCAGTTTTCTCATAAAAATCAAGACACTGGCTACAATCATCTTTTTCATCTCTCCTTTGTCTGGGTTTCTGGCACTTTATAAGGAGAAACACTGATACAGGACGATGTAATTATCCTCACCTTAGCCAATGTTACAACAATCATAAAATTAAACAAATAACAAAAAAAATAACAGGCCTAACTCCCACCGGATCACTAACTTTACTCTTTCCAATAGTTCCCTTACTATCAGACTCTCATCCAGTAAACTCGTTGTAGAGCAAAAATAAAGCAGTCCAATCTAGTCCAAACACAGCCTCAGACAGAGACTTCACATAGAGACTGCTAGCATGCAGTCGAAACAGCATGCCCACCCAAACTCCAGCTTTAGTCTTTTAATTAGCTCTATCAAGTGTAGCTAATTAATTGTTTCAGGAGTTTAACTCCTTCAGGCCTCCTGGCGAAAAGAAGCTCACACAAAAACCGCTGGGAGCACTCTGTCACTATATATATATACAGTGCCTTGCAAAAGTATTCACCCCCTTGGCATTTTTGGGGTTTTGTTGCCTCACAACCTGGACTTAACATGGATTGTTTGAGGATTTGCATAATTTAATTTACAGAACATGCACACAACTTTGAAAAAGTTTTTTTTATTGTTAATCAAAAAACAAATAGGACAAAATAACAGAAAAAGTCAATGTGCATAACTATTCACCCCCCTAAAGTCAATACTTTGTAGAGCCACCTTTTGTGGCAATCACAGCTCTAAGTCGCTTTGAATAGGTCTTTATGAGCTTGCCACATCTTACCACTGGGATTTTGACCATTCCTTCTTGCAAAACTGCTCCAGGTCCTTCAAGTTGGCTGGTTTGAGCTTGTGAACAGCAATCTTTAAGTCTGACCACAGATTTTCTATTGGATTGAGGTCTGGGCTTTGACTAGGCCATTCCAACACATTTACATGTTTACCATTAAACCACTCTAGTGTTGCTTTAGCAGTGTGTTTGGGGTCATTGTCCTGCTGGAAGGTGAACCTCCATCCTAGCTTCAAATCACGCACACAGTGGTACAGGTTTTGCTCAAGAATATCCCTGTATTTAGCACCATCCATCTTTCCCTCAACTTTGATCAGTCCCGGCTGCTGAAAAACATCCCCACAGCATGATGCTACCACCACCATGTTTCACTGAGGGGATGGTGTTGTTTGGGTGGTGTGATGTGTTGGGTGAGGGTCTTCATGGCAGTGTTTGGTTAGTGGTGCCTCTTGCGTAGGTGTTGCAGCCTCTGGGCCATTTCAAAAAAGGTGTGTATATGTAATGACAGATCATGTGACACTTAGATTGCACACAGGTGGACATAATTTCACAAATGAGGTGACTTCTGAAGGTAATTGTTTGCACCAGAGCTTTTTTAAGGGCTTCATAACAAAGGGGATGAATACATATTTACATGCCAATTTTCTGTTTTCTATTTCTAAAAAAAATGTTATATATATTTTTCTCATTTCACTTCACCAACTTAGACTATTGTGTTCTGATCCATCACATAACATTCAGATTAACAGAACATTGAACTTAAGGCTGTAATGTTTACAAAATAGGTAAAAAGTCAAGGAAAGGTGAATACTTTTGCAAGGCTCTGTATATATATATATATATATATATATATATATATATATAATATATATATATATATATATATATTACTTATATAGTTGTCATACAGCGAGTTGTAGTGAGGCGAGCCGTCAACCGCAAACAGTTTAGGCACACAGGACTTAGGCTGCAATGAGCACCAAAGGCACTCATTGCACTGCGAGCCTTGCGAAGCAAGCGGTTGACGCCCCAGGTGCTCATCGCGAGGCATGCAGGACTATAAAATAGTTACATAGTTACATAGTTACATAGTAATTAAGGTTGAAAAAAGACTTTCAGTCCATCAAGTTCAACCTGTTAAGATCTCCTCTGATCTGCAATATGCGGATTAGTTATTAATTAAATTATTGATTAAATAATTATTAATAGTATAGTATTGGAGAATGAATAAAGAGTTAGTCCATCAAGTTCAACCTTTTTAGATCTCTATTGATCTTTTTAATTTGGACTATTTATTATTATTGTTAATTGTTAATTATTGTTAATTGCTGTTAATTGATCCAGAGGAAGGCAAACATAAAAAAAAAACCCCATTGAAACTTTGCCAATTGTCTCATGAGGGGAAAAAAAGCAAAATTCCTTCCTGACCCCAGAAACTGGCGATCAAATTTCTTCCTGGATCAATATTCCTTGCTAGTTATCTAGGATAGCCTTGAATGCCCTCTTTATTCAGAAATATATCTAACCCCTTTTTGAAGTTGTCTATCGAATTCGCTGTCACCACCTCCTTTGGTAGAGAATTCCACAGTTTAACCACCCTAACTGTGAAGAACCATTTTCTTTGTTTAAGGTGAAATCTTTTTTCCTCTAACCTCAACGGATGTCCTCTTGTCAGTTGAAAATCTCTTGCTACAAAAAGTTCACTTGACAAAGCCTTATATTGACCCTGGATGTATTTAAATAACGTAATCATATCTCCTCTTAGACGCCTTTTTTCTAGCGAAAATAAGTTTAATTTTGTTAGTCTTTCTTCATAACTTAGCCCCTCCATTCCCCTTATTAGTTTTGTAGCCATTCTCTGTACTTTTTCCAGCTCTAAAATGTCTTTTTTGTGAGGTGGTGCCCAAAATTGTACTCCATATTCCAAATGAGGGCGTACTAGAGATTTGTATAGTGGCAGAATTATATCTTCTTCCCTGGCTTCTATACCCTTCCTAATACATGCTAATATTTTATTTGCCTTTGCAGCCACTGCTTGGCGTTGAGCGCTGTTACCTAGGTGGTTGTCCACTAGTACTCCCAAATCCCTTTCAATATCTGATACCCCTAGATTTGCTCCATTAAGATTATAGATTGCTTGGCTATTGTTCCTTCCCAAATGCATAACCTTACATTTATTTGTATTAAATCTCATCTGCCATTTAGCCGCCCATTTCTCTAATTTATGCAAATCCTTTTGTAGGGAAAGTACATCATTATCTGATTTTATTACCTTGCACAACTTAGTGTCATCAGCAAAAATGGAGACACTACATTCGAGTCCTACTTCAATGTCATTAATAAATATGTTAAAAAGGAGAGGACCCAATACTGAGCCCTGAGGAACCCCACTTATCACATTAGACCAATCGGAGTATGTTCCATTTACAACAACCCTTTGCTTCCTGTCTTTTAGCCAGCTCTCGATCCATGAGCAGATATTTACTGCAATTCCTGTATCCCTTAGTTTGCTCACTAGTCTTCCATGTGGCACTGTATCAAATGCCTTTGAAAAATCTAAAAAGACTACATCCACTGAGTTGCCCTGATCCAAGTTCCTACTAACCTCCTCATAAAAACTAATTAGATTGGTCTGACACGACCTTTCCTTCATAAATCCATGTTGACTGCTACCTATGATCCTGTTCAAATAGACATATTCTTGTATTCTGTCCCTTATTAACCCTTCTAAAAGCTTCCCAACTACAGAAGTGAGGCTCACTGGTCTATAATTCCCCGGATTTGCTCTAGATCCCTTCTTAAATATAGGTATCACCTCTGCTTTTCTCCAGTCATCTGGTAGAGACCCTGTAGTGAGCGAGTCTTTAAAGATTAGATATAATGGTTTGGCTATTACAGAACCCAGCTCCCTCAGTACCCTTGGATGTATTCCATCAGGACCTGGGGCTTTATTAACATTTATTTTCTCCAACCTCTTTTGTATTTCTTCCTGCGTTAACCAATTATTTATTGAAGGTAGTGTAGCCCCATTATGTTGCAGTGTCCCAACCACTGGTACCTCCCTTCACTAAACATAGCATAGACATGAGCACAGGAGGTTCTCATTTCGATAGCCGGCAAAAAACTTAGCACTTTACCGCTGATCGCGAAGCACGCAGTTTCCTAATTTAACGTCCAAAATAGTTTCAAGTGCGTAACTCGAAACCCCCCCAAAAACAGCAGACTAATTAAAACAAAATAATAACACACTCACACACAGCACAGAGGGAGAGCCAGGAAGCCTGGGAATGAGGTTGCAAGCAAATTTGAGCCATATGTGGCATTTTTTGTCGATTGAAAATCAGCTAAGCGAGGAAAAAAGTGGTGGCCGAAAAAACGTGAACAGATTCAAAACGAGGCAAAACCCCGGGAACGCAGGACTTACAAGATAGACAACGGCGAAGACGGTAACATGCGAACAATGTCAGGCATGCAGGACTTTGAAGATAAAACCAACGGCAGTCTGCGCGCGCCACGCAAACATTCAGCAGACAAACAGAGGAGAAAAACACAGGAAAGGGATGGGGGGAGATGGTGGAAAGACACACATGGCATTCCCAGGCACAAAAGTTGCAGGTTAACGAGGCCTGCAATGACGTACAGTAGACGTGAGGAGAGGTTTGTGATGAGCGCCGGAGGTGATCATTGCAAAGCATGAAAGTTGTGGGTTCACAATGCCTGCAATGAGCGGTGTAATGAGCACTGAAGGCCCTCATCGTGACGCCCGTACAGTAGACGAAGGGAGAGACTCGCAATGAGCGCCGAAGGTACAGCATTCCCAGCCTTAAAATTTGATTCCCATAATTTTTGTAGCTAGTTTTTATATAATTTTCAATAAATTAATGCAGAATGCAAAATTCATCAGGTAGAGCCTTTAACAGTGGAATCCAGTAAAGATGACCTTAGAGTGGTATTTGGACTGTCATGTTATTATGGACTGTTTCTATCCGCAATCAATAAGTCTAGAAATAATGTGATTTATACAAAAAATATTTTGTGAGGGCTCGAAAAGGACAGCAGTAGTATAGTATAGTATTTGCGGTTGAATAATGACTGTTAGTCCATCAAGTTCAACCTTTTTAGATCTCTCTTGATCTTTTTAATATGTGAACTATTTGTTATTAATTGTTAATACTACTAGCAAATACTACTAATTGATAGTACTACCTGAGCAGTCCATAGAGTTAAAATAAATACCTCATCCCAGGATTACATGATACTGAAAGACACAAGCAGAGCTGCTCAGAGTTTTGTAAAGGAGCAAATACATAGATATTAAAAACTACATAATTGATAACATTCTCCTCTATGTAAAAAGCTAAATGCTCTCCAAAAATAATGCTGTTTTTGAAAAACTTGTCTGGTTACATAGTAATTAAGGTTGAAAAAAGACTTTCAGTCCATCAAGTTCAACCTGTTAAGATCTCCTCTGATCTGCAATATGCGGATTAGTTATTAATTAAATTATTGATTAAATAATTATTAATAGTATAGTATTGGAGAATGAATAAAGAGTTAGTCCATCAAGTTCAACCTTTTTAGATCTCTATTGATCTTTTTAATTTGGACTATTTATTATTATTGTTAATTGTTAATTATTGTTAATTGATCCAGAGGAAGGCAAACATAAAAAAAAAAACCATTGAAACTTTGCCAATTGTCTCATAAGGGGAAAAAAAAGCAAAATTCCTTCCTGACCCCAGAAACTGGCGATCAAATTTCTCCCTGGATCAATATTCCTTGCTAGTTATCCAGGATAGCCTTGAATGCCCTCTTTATTCAGAAATATATCTAACCCCTTTTTGAAGTTGTCTATCGAATTCGCTGTCACCACCTCCTTTGGTAGAGAATTCCACAGTTTAACCACCCTAACTGTGAAGAACCCTTTTCTTTGTTTAAGGTGAAATCTTTTTTCCTCTAACCTCAACGGATGTCCTCTTGTCAGTTGAAAATCTCTTGCTACAAAAAGTTCACTTGACAAAGCCTTATATTGACCCTGGATGTATTTAAATAACGTAATCATATCTCCTCTTAGACGCCTTTTTTCTAGCGAAAATAAGTTTAATTTTGTTAGTCTTTCTTCATAACTTAGCCCCTCCATTCCCCTTATTAGTTTTGTAGCCATTCTCTGTACTTTTTCCAGCTCTAAAATGTCTTTTTTGTGAGGTGGTGCCCAAAATTGTACTCCATATTCCAAATGAGGGCGTACTAGAGATTTGTATAGTGGCAGAATTATATCTTCTTCCCTGGCTTCTATACCCTTCCTAATACATGCTAATATTTTATTTGCCTTTGCAGCCACTGCTTGGCGTTGAGCGCTGTTACCTAGGTGGTTGTCCACTAGTACTCCCAAATCCCTTTCAATATCTGATACCCCTAGATTTGCTCCATTAAGATTATAGATTGCTTGGCTATTGTTCCTTCCCAAATGCATAACCTTACATTTATTTGTATTAAATCTCATCTGCCATTTAGCCGCCCATTTCTCTAATTTATGCAAATCCTTTTGTAGGGAAAGTACATCATTATCTGATTTTATTACCTTGCACAACTTAGTGTCATCAGCAAAAATGGAGACACTACATTCGAGTCCTACTTCAATGTCATTAATAAATATGTTAAAAAGGAGAGGACCCAATACTGAGCCCTGAGGAACCCCACTTATCACATTAGACCAATCGGAGTATGTTCCATTTACAACAACCCTTTGCTTCCTGTCTTTTAGCCAGCTCTCGATCCATGAGCAGATATTTACTGCAATTCCTGTATCCCTTAGTTTGCTCACTAGTCTTCCATGTGGCACTGTATCAAATGCCTTTGAAAAATCTAAAAAGACTACATCCACCGAGTTGCCCTGATCCAAGTTCCTACTAACCTCCTCATAAAAACTAATTAGATTGGTCTGACACGACCTTTCCTTCATAAATCCATGTTGACTGCTACCTATGATCCTGTTCAAATAGACATATTCTTGTATTCTGTCCCTTATTAACCCTTCTAAAAGCTTCCCAACTACAGAAGTGAGGCTCACTGGTCTATAATTCCCCGGATTTGCTCTAGATCCCTTCTTAAATATAGGTATCACCTCTGCTTTTCTCCAGTCATCTGGTAGAGACCCTGTAGTGAGCGAGTCTTTAAAGATTAGATATAATGGTTTGGCTATTACAGAACCCAGCTCCCTCAGTACCCTTGGATGTATTCCATCAGGACCTGGGGCTTTATTAACATTTATTTTCTCCAACCTCTTTTGTATTTCTTCCTGCGTTAACCAATTATTTAGTGAAGGTAGTGTAGCCCCATTATGTTGCAGTGTCCCAACCACTGGTACCTCCCTTCACTAAACATAGCATAGACATGAGCACAGGAGGTTCTCATTTCGATAGCCGGCAAAAAACTTAGCACTTTACCGCTGATCGCGAAGCACGCAGTTTCCTAATTTAACGTCCAAAATAGTTTCAAGTGCGTAACTCGAAACCCCCCCAAAAACAGCAGACTAATTAAAACAAAATAATAACACACTCACACACAGCACAGAGGGAGAGCCAGGAAGCCTGGGAATGAGGTTGCAAGCAAATTTGAGCCATATGTGGCATTTTTTGTCGATTGAAAATCAGCTAAGCGAGGAAAAAAGTGGTGGCCGAAAAAACGTGAACAGATTCAAAACGAGGCAAAACCCCGGGAACGCAGGACTTACAAGATAGACAACGGCGAAGACGGTAACATGCGAACAATGTCAGGCATGCAGGACTTTGAAGATAAAACCAACGGCAGTCTGCGCGCGCCACGCAAACATTCAGCAGACAAACAGAGGAGAAAAACACAGGAAAGGGATGGGGGGAGATGGTGGAAAGACACACATGGCATTCCCAGGCACAAAAGTTGCAGGTTAACGAGGCCTGCAATGACGTACAGTAGACGTGAGGAGAGGTTTGTGATGAGCGCCGGAGGTGATCATTGCAAAGCATGAAAGTTGTGGGTTCACAATGCCTGCAATGAGCGGTGTAATGAGCACTGAAGGCCCTCATCGTGACGCCCGTACAGTAGACGAAGGGAGAGACTCGCAATGAGCGCCGAAGGTACAGCATTCCCAGCCTTAAAATTTGATTCCCATAATTTTTGTAGCTAGTTTTTATATAATTTTCAATAAATTAATGCAGAATGCAAAATTCATCAGGTAGAGCCTTTAACAGTGGAATCCAGTAAAGATGACCTTAGAGTGGTATTTGGACTGTCATGTTATTATGGACTGTTTCTATCCGCAATCAATAAGTCTAGAAATAATGTGATTTATACAAAAAATATTTTGTGAGGGCTCGAAAAGGACAGCAGTAGTATAGTATAGTATTTGCGGTTGAATAATGACTGTTAGTCCATCAAGTTCAACCTTTTTAGATCTCTCTTGATCTTTTTAATATGTGGACTATTTGTTATTAATTGTTAATACTACTAGCAAATACTACTAATTGATAGTACTACCTGAGCAGTCCATAGAGTTAAAATAAATACCTCATCCCAGGATTACATGATACTGAAAGACACAAGCAGAGCTGCTCAGAGTTTTGTAAAGGAGCAAATACATAGATATTAAAAACTACATAATTGATAACATTCTCCTCTATGTAAAAAGCTAAATGCTCTCCAAAAATAATGCTGTTTTTGAAAAACTTGTCTGGTTACATAGTAATTAAGGTTGAAAAAAGACTTTCAGTCCATCAAGTTCAACCTGTTAAGATCTCCTCTGATCTGCAATATGCGGACTAGTTATTAATTAAATTATTGATTAAATAATTATTAATAGTATAGTATTGGAGAATGAATAAAGAGTTAGTCCATCAAGTTCAACCTTTTTAGATCTCTATTGATCTTTTTAATTTGGACTATTTATTATTATTGTTAATTGTTAATTATTGTTAATTGATCCAGAGGAAGGCAAACATAAAAAAAAAAACCATTGAAACTTTGCCAATTGTCTCATAAGGGGAAAAAAAAGCAAAATTCCTTCCTGACCCCAGAAACTGGCGATCAAATTTCTCCCTGGATCAATATTCCTTGCTAGTTATCTAGGATAGCCTTGAATGCCCTCTTTATTCAGAAATATATCTAACCCCTTTTTGAAGTTGTCTATCGAATTCGCTGTCACCACCTCCTTTGGTAGAGAATTCCACAGTTTAACCACCCTAACTGTGAAGAACCCTTTTCTTTGTTTAAGGTGAAATCTTTTTTCCTCTAACCTCAACGGATGTCCTCTTGTCAGTTGAAAATCTCTTGCTACAAAAAGTTCACTTGACAAAGCCTTATATTGACCCTGGATGTATTTAAATAACGTAATCATATCTCCTCTTAGACGCCTTTTTTCTAGCGAAAATAAGTTTAATTTTGCTAGTCTTTCTTCATAACTTAGCCCCTCCATTCCCCTTATTAGTTTTGTAGCCCTTCTCTGTACTTTTTCCAGCTCTAAAATGTCTTTTTTGTGAGGTGGTGCCCAAAATTGTACGCCATATTCCAAATGAGGGCGTACTAGAGATTTGTATAGTGGCAGAATTATATCTTCTTCCCTGGCTTCTATACCCTTCCTAATACATGCTAATATTTTATTTGCCTTTGCAGCCGCTGCTTGGCTTTGAGCGCTGTTACCTAGGTGGTTGTCCACTAGTACTCCCAAATCCCTTTCAATATCTGATACCCCTAGATTTGCTCCATTAAGATTATAGATTGCTTGGCTATTGTTCCTTCCCAAATGCATAACCTTACATTTATTTGTATTAAATCTCATCTGCCATTTAGCCGCCCATTTCTCTAATTTATGCAAATCCTTTTGTAGGGAAAGTACATCATTATCTGATTTTATTACCTTGCACAACAATGTCATTAATAAATATGTTAAAAAGGAGAGGACCCAATACTGAGCCCTGAGGAACCCCACTTATAACATTAGACCAATCGGAGTATGTTCCATTTACAACAACCCTTTGCTTCCTGTCTTTTAGCCAGCTCTCGATCCATGAGCAGATATTTACTGCAATTCCTGTATCCCTTAGTTTGCTCACTAGTCTTCCATGTGGCACTGTATCAAATGCCTTTGAAAAATCTAAAAAGACTACATCCACTGAGTTGCCCTGATCCAAGTTCCTACTAACCTCCTCATAAAAACTAATTAGATTGGTCTGACACGACCTTTCCTTCATAAATCCATGTTGACTGCTACCTATGATCCTGTTCAAATAGACATATTCTTGTATTCTGTCCCTTATTAACCCTTCTAAAAGCTTCCCAACTACAGAAGTGAGGCTCACTGGTCTATAATTCCCCGGATTTGCTCTAGATCCCTTCTTAAATATAGGTATCACCTCTGCTTTTCTCCAGTCATCTGGTAGAGACCCTGTAGTGAGCAAATCTTTAAAGATTAGATATAATGGTTTGGCTATTACAGAACCCAGCTCCCTCAGTACCCTTGGATGTATTCCATCAGGACCTGGGGCTTTATTAACATTTATTTTCTCCAACCTCTTTTGTATTTCTTCCTGCGTTAACCAATTATTTAGTGAAGGTAGTGTAGCCCCATTATGTTGCAGTGTCCCAACCACTGGTACCTCCCTTGTGTAAACCGACGAAAAGAACCTATTTAGCTCATCTGCCTTTTCCTGGTCACTAATTATCAGATGGCCTGTGACACATTGTAATGGTCCTATCGATTCCTTCCTGGCCTTCTTCCCATTAATATATTTATAAAATATTTTAGGGTTAGTCTTACTTTCCATTGCAACTGACTTCTCATTTTCTATTTTAGCCAGTCTAATAGCCCTTTTGCAAGCCTTGTTGATTTCCTTATAGTCACATAAAGATGCCTCTGTTCCCTCCTTCTTGTATAATTTAAATGCATATTTCTTTTTCCTCATCATGATCTTTAAGTCATTGTTAAGCCACATGGGATGTGATTTACTCCTATTTATTTTATTTCCACATGGTACATGCTGATGAGTATGTTTATTTAGTAAGGATTTGAATGTTGTCCATTTATTTTCAGTATTCTTCCCTGTAAGTTCTTTGTCCCAGTCTATATGTTGTATTGCTGCCCGTAGCCCATTAAAGTTAGCCCTTTTAAAATTTAGAGTTTTTGTTGGCCCCTTACAACTCTGTTTTTTGTATTCAATCTCAAATGAGACTGTGTTGTGATCACTGTTCCCCAAGGGTTCCCCTATTTTTACATTTGATATTATATAAATATTACTTGTGATGACTAAATCCAAGATGGCCCCATTTCTAGTAGGTTCTTGTATTACCTGGGCTAGATAATGATCCCTGAGTGTACTCAAGAACCTGCTCCCCTTAGCTGAGCTGCTGGTCTCGTTTATCCAGTTTATATCAGGGTAATTAAAGTCTCCCATTATTAGAACTTGCCCATGCTTAGCTGCATTTCCAATCTGTAACAATAATTGTATTTCCTCACTTTCAGCTATATTTGGGGGTTTATAGCATACTCCCACCAATATGCATTTAGAATTAGCTCCTCCACTATTTAGCTCAACCCACAAGGATTCAATGATGCCGTTAGTGCCAGCATAAATATCTTCTCTAACTATAGGCTTAAATTCAGGCTTAACATAAAGACAGATCCCTCCTCCTCTTTTACCATTTCCCCTATCTTTCCTAAATAGGTTATAACCATCCAGATTAACAGTCCAGTCATGAGATTCATCCCACCATGTTTCCGTAATGCCTATTAAGCCCCATTTTTCTTGTACTGCTAATATTTCTAGCTCATCCATTTTCCCAGGCAAACTTCTTGCGTTTGCAATCATACACTTTATGTTGCTATGGCTCTGCGGATGTGAAGTGCCTGCCACTGTATTTGAGGCCCCTATTAATATCTCCCTACTTTCTATTGTAACCCTCCCCCCTTCTCCTCCCCCATGGGTAAATAATTCATCCCTTTCCCTCTCTACCCTATTTACCCCAATACTTCTATATAGTCCCTCCCCCCCCCCCACCTACAAGTTTAAAAACTCCCCCAGCCGTTCTACCATCCTATTCCCTAGCACAAAAGCGCCCTCATCATTAAGGTGCAATCCATCCCTGCTATAGAGATTGTACCCAAGTGAGAAGTCAGCCCAGTGCTCTAAAAACCCCAAACCCTCTGCACTGCACCACTTTTTTAGCCACGCATTAACCTCCCTAAGCTCTTTCTGCCTCCCTGGGCTAGCACGTGGCACTGGTAGTATCTCAGAAAATACTACCTTGGAGGTCCTTGCTTTAAGCTTATTCCCTAATTCTCTAAAATCATTCTTTAGGACGCTCCATCTTCCACTAACTTTGTCATTGGTACCAATGTGTACCAAGACCGCCGGTTCATTACCAGCCCCTCCCAATAATTTATCCACCCGATCCACAACATGCCGAACCCGAGCACCCGGGAGACAGCAAACTGTTCGATTGCTGGGATCTGGGTGACAAATTACCCTGTCTACCATCCTAATAATAGAGTCCCCTACCACCAAAACATGTCTGTTGCTCTGCCTATTCTGCCCTCCCTCTTCTCCAGTAGAGCTGTTCGCCCGGCTGTTAGAGGGAACAGCTCTATCTGGCATTGCCATTCCTGAATGGACATCGCCAACAGTTTCACTCAATCTGGCAAATCTGTTGTTGTTTGCCAACTCAGAACTGGCCTGCCTCCTCCTGTACCCTCTGATTCCCCTTCTAACTGTAACCCAGCTATCTCCCTGGCCATCCTCACTAGCCCCAGCTCCTCCCTCCATACTAGGCCCAGCTAAACTGTGCTCCGTGAGCACCAACTCCCTTTCCAGTGGAGCAATATCACTAAGTGCTGCAATTCTCCTCTCCAGATCTTCAATTTGAGCTTCCAAAGAGGCAACATGCTCACACCTGTCACAGAGGTATGGACCCTGGATCATCTGTTCCAGTAGTGCATACATTTGACAGGATGTACACTGAATAAGGTTGCCACTGGACTGACTCATAATTATTATTATTGTCTACGAAATTTCAGTGGGAAAAATAAAGAATATAATATAATATATTTATATAAAGTTTTCCTCCTTTGCACTATAAATCTGCCCTCCCTTTTCTTTGAAGGCCCTCCTTTTATTTAAACTCCTAGGCTTTTACTAGAATTGCAATTGATACTGAAAATGTTCGCAAGCTCACAAGTTCCCCTTCTCCAGTTTCTATTAACTTCTGCCTTCTCGCCTGGGCACAATTAGTGCACTCTGCAATTTATCAGCCTTTACTTGTAAGGTAAATCCACTTGTAAACAGGCCCCAAACCAGCTCACAAATCCTTTATCCTAGTTTAACAGTCAAGCCACACCCCTCTCACCTGGGCACACTTAGTGCACTCTGCAATTTATCAGCCTTTACTTGTAAGGTAAATCCACTTGTAAACAGGCCCCAAACCAGCTCACAAACCTTTTATACAAGTTTAACAGTCAAGCCACACCCCTCTCACCTGGGCACAATTAGTGCACTCTGCAGTTTATCAGCCTTTACTTTTTAAGGTAAATCCACTTGTAAACAGACCCCAAACCAGCTCACAAACCTTTTATACAAGTTTAACAGTCAAGCCACACCCCTCTCACCTGGGCACAATTAGTGCACTCTGCAGTTTATTAGCCTTTACTTTTTAAGGTAAATCCACTTGTAAACAGATTCTCTGGTTCTCTTAGAAGTGTAATATGGAACAACACTTTGGCTTAAAATTGTAATCCTAAAATGCTACGTTTTTGTAAATTCCTCTGTGTTTGAAGATTTCGCTAATATATTTTCATTCTTGATTCAATCAAGTAACTAATAGGCAGGGTACTTGTGATTTATATCATGGATGCATCGGTGTGAGACCTGAGGGTCTCTGCAGCTGTTTTACCTGTTATATTAATCTACTCAGCAACATTACTGAATTTCCTGTTAGATTGGGTTGAATTAAGGACAAGACTGCACCTGCAAGTGTAGCACTGGTTTCCTACGTAGGACTGATGATTTATTTCTCTCTTACCAAATAACTGGTTAGGCTTGACATAAAATAGGTGGAACCTCATCTCTTGTCTCTAGTCTCTTTCATAGGTGAGTGACTTTAGTATTGTCTAATAACCCACTGTGTCCTTTCTCACAGGTATTGATTTGTATGGATTTCCTTCTTGGACTTCTTCCCAAGAGTCTGTGTCCAACTAAACCTTCTGCTTGGAGTCAATAAAGCCTGACTAATGAGGAATTTTCGTCTCCTCCATTCAACCTTGAAAACATTCAGATATTTTGGGAAACACTGGGTATTGCCTAATAAGTCTATTTTGAGTTGAATATTTTGCAATGTTTCATTCTCATACTGCCTGTTTTCCGTTAATTCTTTCTCACCTTCATGTCAACTTCAATTAAGACATTTCTTCAAAAGATGATTTAGTATTTATTTTAGATATAACACACACAAACCTGCCCGTTTTTATTCTTGCCACATTGATTTCTATGCATATTTCCTCACCAGTCCCCCAACAAAACACAATAAACGTTCAACCATTGCTCTTGAACACATCCCAATTTATAAACATTTATAAATAATACAACATTTTTTTCAAAAATTTGTGCAAATTCTTACACCCAGCATCCAACAGGAATTCTGGATATCTTTAATATTCATGTATATCTAAAGGGGTTTTTCTTGGTTACTGTAAACATATAACACCCTCTGTCGTCCACATGTTGATTTTCTGTTGTGGGAATGGTGCATTATTGTGTTTCTGTAAGCATGAAGTCTGAGATATAATTAATATAGATTTTACACCTGGTTATAAATCATCCTTAATACCCAAAGCTATTGTCCTTACTTTCTTACATTTGTGACCAACCCACAGAAGATTATAGCTCACACCTTACAACATGTTTTAAAACAGGGGTCTGCAATCTCTAATCCAAGCAATGGCAAATTTCAGAATAAGTGATCAACAAATAGCTAGTATAAACGACTATATAAACCTTCAAGTATATCAAATGATTTAATAACTTTCAAAAGGGAAGTATCCTCTTAAAAAAAAGAACGTCACAAGGTGTCATGACTTGAATATGGGATGTGGAGAATTTAGGAGTAAAGTGCAAAAGTACTATTTTATATCATATGTTGTAGGTAAGTGGAACAGCCTTTTAGTGGAGGTGGCAGGGTCAATACTTAATGAATCTAAAGCCTGTCTGGGATAAGCATAAGGCTTTATAGTTTTTGGTAAACAGAACGGACAGATTAGATAGATCTTTTTGATTCTTATTTGCAGAGTATAGGATGCTGGAATCAACTAAATAGGTCAGTTAGGGGTTAACTGTTCACTGAATTCCTGAGTTCAGGGAAAACCTGCTATAAATCAGAGTCCTCACCACAGTGGCTGTGTATTATTAATAATGAAACATTCACTTTGTTATATTAACAGACTTAAAGCTTTACATTTTTCAGCTGTATAATTTAAAAAAAATACCTTTTAACTTACAATATTGTGCTCTTTCACACCATAAAGAGCACTTATAGTGAGGTAAATGGCCCTTTAAGCTGATAGTGACTTGAATACACTGCTGTAATCAAAAGGGCAAATGTGAATGTGCCTACTGTACATTATTACCTTGGTGTGGAAAACCTGCGCTTCCTGCTATAATAATGACAACTCTGATTGCAGACCCTGGCTTTAAAGGGTTTAATTATCTGGAGAGAAGAATGAGGCTTTACAGATAGCAATGGGGAACACACTACTAATGGATCGTAAAACTCCCAAATTTACAAGTTTGCCTAAATGCTAGATGTGTTGATATGAAAAAGCACTTGCAGAGAATGTAAATATACAGGTAACGAATAGTTTTGAAGAAAGTGAGTCTCCATTATTTATTTTGTTACAATGACACATTAGAATTCTAATCAATTTGTCTTTTGAGGCAATCAGATTGCAGATTACAGTATTATAATCTGTCATTATCAAACAACACAGGAAATATATATTTAAAGGACCACTGTAATCATATATTTAAAATATACTATTTAAAAAAACACCAGTTAAAAATATGCATTTTTTATATTGCAAAATAAACTAATACAGCGTTTACTATATTATCTTTTATATGCATTAATCCTGCTATGGCATCTACCAATTTGGTTTCTGGTAATCCATTTCTTGCGGTGAGAGTTATTCTCTAAACTATGTTAATTTGGCATCTACAACTGCAACAGCTTTCAGCAGTAACAGAAAGACTGTTAGTTTAGAAAGACACACCCTCCTGAGAGAGTCACAGACAGAATTACTTGATAAAAGAAAATAGATGTCTGCAGTAAAGAAGTACTTGGTATAAAAGATAAAAATGCAATTGTTGTGGTTATTTTTTTAGTTACTAAAACATTTTGGCCATAGATATTCAATAGACCGTGTAGAAAAATATTGAGCACAGCAGACCTTCTCTGTAATCTCCTTTTGATACATGGCCTTTATAATAATTAAATTTGGTAACTGTGAAATCTTTTAAAAAACTAAATAAATACTGTCTTTAAATTGTATGAGAAATAATTATTTTCCTATTGATTTTAATGTACTTTTTCTGACATAGAAATCTAAAAGATTCCTCACAGGGTGTGTCCTGGCATTTGTAGTTGCCAAATTCCAACTGTAGTAGATGGATACTTCCTCTGCATTCAGAGCTTCATCTTAAATGTAGAAGCAGATAAGCAGAAACAAAATGGTAGTATCCAATGCAAAATAACTGCATATTATAGGTAATCAGTAAAAAAGGCTATATTATTATTTTTACTAAAAAAATGTTCACATTACCAAAGGTATTTCTTAAAAAGGGTAAATTTTAAATATCGGATTCATGTTATCCTTTAAAATGATCTAAATGTGCTCTTTTGCATAAAAATGTATGTATAAGGGGAATTCCATTTTAAAAGATAATATGTTATGTGTTTCTATTTTTTTTTATTTTGCATAAATTAGGAGCAATCTAAAATCTAAGAAACATATTAATGTTTGCATTACAGGCACCCGATCCCTCATTTTAACAGAATAGCTTAAATGTGATCCATCAGGATCTGTAATTAATTGTACACATTGCCATCTATGGTGTACTTAAAGCAAGGGGGTGATTTAGGTTTTATGCTCCCCTAAGCCATTTAGATTTGTGCACCCCCACACCCTATTTGCAGCTCCGAATTTCTCTCTTTATATTTTAAATCATAAATGTATGTGTGTGTATATATATATATATATATATATATATATATATATATATATATATGGTACGCCAGAAAGTGTCAACTGCACTTACAGACAGTAATATCATTGCATGTAGACATTTCTATGCATATACAAACAAATGTCAAAGTACTGCACTGCATCATCAGGTGGCTTGCTGCAGCAACCTGAAAATGTGTTGTCTTAGGCCTGGGCCTTATAGACCTAGGCCCTTATTCAATTGTGATTTGGCCAATTGAATATGGCTCTAAATAAGCACATAGCATATTTTTTTTAAGCAAGTGAAAAACTTGCTTTTGGATAGATGCTTACAAACTAAAAACTTCTTTAAAAAAAATATGTTATGTGCTTATTTAGACCCCTATTTAATTGTCCAAATTGCAATTGAATGAGGGCCCTAGACAGGAACACATCCATGGCCTAGAGATGTGTAAAGTGCAAAATTCTGCAAAATTATAGTTGATTTTAAAACTTTAGATCACTCATTTTGCATGCAAAAATGAAAACATTTGCTATGTTTAAGACATACTCATTTAGATACAAAACAAATAACAAATAATATCAGGGTTATAAATCTGAGTTGAAATTCTCCCTTCTCCTCTCCTTTAATTAATGTGCTTTTATATTGGGCCCCCTATTTAGTGCAAATGTTGTTTTCAGGGATTGAAACACTGTAATGCCCTAACTATAGGAACTAGTTGCTTTAATTAGGAAATTATCATTAATACAAATCATATTTAATCATTTACAAAAACAATATTCAATATTACAAGACCAACAGGGGAAGCGGCTTTGCTTAGTAGGCAGTAATAAATTATTAGGCAAAAATATATCAATATAATGCCCTTAATTGGCTGGAGACCTGCTGTATTAAAGTAGTTTCTGATCGGAACAAGCTTCAGCTGTCGGGACAGCCTATAAAAAATAGCTGGGACTCTCAGGTTGTTCTTAATATTCTTCAGAACTGTTTCTCAGTCAACCCTAACTTTCCTCCTCGGTGACCTTACCTCGGTGGAGACAATCAGCTCAAATCCAGGCTGATACTCTAATCTTTAAATGTGATATTATGCATATATCTAATATATATTATGCAATATGCATATTGCTATTATAAATTACTAAATCTGAATTTTATTAATGATGAATTCATAAATAAAACAACTAGCTAATATTTTTGGACCTTACAGGAAAATTAAAATTGAGGAGGTTAGAGTCTTATCAAAAATATATAGACAGATCTCTTCCTAATTCCAGTATTTTTGCTATTTGTATCCAATACCCTCATTGTGTTCCCCAGAAAATACATTACAAAAACAGTGTAAAAGATTTATCCTCTATCAGGCTGAAGGAAAGGTTTCGGAGTTCCTGGGATGAACTAACAGCTTTGTAGCCTAGCTGAGTTAGAACTTGCCGACAGGCATTCTGGGTGAATTCAACTATGTCATATGAAAGAGTCAGTCTCCAGCTTTCAGCCATGGCTGCAGAGTTTCTCACTGTGCCATACTTGTGTTTGGCTGAGGATTGATCTCCCCGAGTGTTATTCAGGATCCATCGTTCCACATTTCTATCAGTCGGAACACCAAGGAAATCATAGATCTCCTCCATTTTCTTCATTGGGTTTCTGGCAAGGTCCTCATATCTCAAGAGCATGTAGCGACCCTTCAGCCACAGTGGCCGACTGATCCCAGTAGAAACTGAGTTTAAGAAGTCTTCACAGACTGTGGTCAGCTGGCTATAGTCCAGATTGTATGGTCTGCGGCCAGTAGCTCTCCATATTCTCCATAGCCTGTAGGTATCTCGAAAGGTTTCAGTACGGGAGGTCAAGATACCCCTGGGGTCCCTGACTAACTGAATTACCTTGAGATTCAGTCTGGGGTCCTCCACCAAAGCTCTTAAGTCACTGACCTCAGGAACCCGGACTATTTTGAGAGCCACATGTTCATGTTCTTTGCAGGATTCCATTGCCAATGTCAAGTTCAGGCTCCCACATTTTTTAACACAGTCCCCTTCTTCTAGGTACACATCAGTGGGGCTTAATGTGTCACAGACAGGAGATGAGCACAATGCTTTGCTTGCTCCTCTCCTGAACAGTTTATCTGTAGTATGGTTAATAGGTTGTGGCTTGATATAATTCTCCATAAAGTAGAGGTCACAGTCATATAGACTTCTCAAAAGGTCCCTGCTGGCGCCCAACATGACTCGCCTATCAGCAGGGCTCTTGTTCTGGGTCATTTTCGGAATCAAGGTGTATTGCACATGGTAAAGGGGCTCGAACAAGTAGAAGACATCTGAATGCTGATTGAGAAGCTGACCCACAAAAGACGATCCACTGCGAGTTGTGGCCAAGATAAGAATATGTGTCTTTCTGGAAAAGTTAGAAGTCAGCTGCTGACTGTCTTCACAGTCCAGAGAGTCTGTGGGTTCTGCACCAGGGCTGCAGTTTGCTGGATTGGCAGTGGGGCAAATTTGAAAGGATTTGGTGGTGAAGGTGCGAATGGCTGTATACTGAATAGCAATAGAGGCCAGGGCTAATAAAAGGACAGCCTTCCAGGAACATTGCATGGCTAGAAACCGTCATGGAGCCTCCTCCCTCTAGTGTATCTTGGACTGTACCTACAGGAAGGATACAAGGAAGATATGTAAACATATGATTTACAAGAAATGTTCTTAAATGCTAGATATTTGTTTATCACAGTTTTTCACTATACTGGGGAAATTAGTATGGGGAAAGCACCACTGTGGTCTGAATTTTTCTAAATGGTATTTTGATTATTTGACTTTCATGTGCAATTATTATTTACTGCTGGGTTTCATTCTGCCTTTGAGCTGAATGATATTAGACACCTGTGAGGAATGGGAACACTGTGATTTCAGATATGATCTCTATTCGGTTATGTTAAAACTGCTACTCTAAGTAGAACACTTGATACCTCCCTTCCACAGCCAACAGTAGTGATGGGCAACCTGTTTCACTTGAAGGGCCTCAAATGTGTTGCCTGAGACTTTACAAGTTCCTAGTAAAATAGCAACATCAGTTTGGGAAATAAATGAATAGGTAATAGAGATATACGTAATAAGAATTTTAGATATTTAATGGACTATAGACTAGAGATAATAATGTTCTCATACTCCAGGGAATGGGCTGTGCAGCTTTGAACGTGTCTGAGGGCAAGATGCTGCCACCAGGCCACCTATTCCCAACACTGGTCTACAGGCAGACTAGCACTCAAGACGGAAGCTCCTATGATACAATCTATGCCAACTAAATTGGGGATTTTTTTTGCAAAAATAGTTTTATGCCCATGACTTCCATATCTGCTGGTTTGTTAGCTAAGTTTTTTCCCAACTACTGTGGCCACTGAAGTCCCAAATATTAGTCCATGCATTTAAAAGACCATTTTTTAGGCATGCATGTTTTTTTTATATATATTTACATTGTCATATATGCCACACTATAGAAATATCCACAGGCACCCATGTACCTTCCATGTATAATTATTTTTTAAATAAAAGTAAATTATATTAACTTACTTACTACTAAAACAATGCCAAAACAAATCAAGGGCAATGTCTAATACAAATCGCCATGACTAGTAAGTCTTATAAACACCTCAAAAAGTGATCATTAAGCAACGAAAAACACAACCTTTTGAACATACAAAATCTAGCATGTTTGCAAAGTTGTGATATATAAAGTAAAGTAACTGAGGGTGGATGGATGACTGTGAATGGCACTTAAGGAGTTGGGGAAAATATATTGGTGATGGAGAAGTGGCCAAAGGGGGTTAGTCCAAAAGAGAGAGGAAGAACAGTAGATGGAGCTTTAAGGGTGCATACATAGAGAATTTGTGGGAGAGCAGATAAGGCAGGTGGTAGATAAAGAATAGGCAATTAAGGAGGAAGATATTCTGTGGTAGAGAATAGAAAGGCTTAGATGAAGAAGGCACTTCACTTCTAACAAATAAGAATAAATCAGATACAACAATACAGTGTAGTGTTTCTTGTATATGTAAGCTAGACATGCCAAAATAAATATTACTTATTCAGCCACTCCAAAAGATAGGAACAACAATAGGAGATTCCAATCAATAAAAGAATATATACGCAAATTCCAATATAGGAATAGATTAGAAGATAACTCACTCAAACAATACCGATGGGAGAATATATATATATATATATATATATATATATATATATATATATATATATATATATATATATATATATGTCCATTCTATAAAAATGATATCAACCAAAAAAAATAATAAATACAAAAATATTAAGCATATAGATATTAGCATTTTTTGAACTTTTTGTATGTGTAAACAGTATTCTGGCATATCAGTTTTCCTTTTTATGACTATGATTGGTTGGAGAGGTAAAATCTGTACATAGTTAATACAATATGATCAGTAGAATACAGAGCTTTGTCTGCTCAAGGAATAAAAAACAGACTTCAGATTTTCTCAGACATTTTTTCTCTCATTAAAATATTACTGTGGTCATTTATATGAAATGTACTATTTTGAACACTTAAAAATATGGTAAATGTTTTAAACTTAAAAATATAATAAATGTTTTAACAATGTAAAAAAAAAAAATTCAGCCTCTAATTCATTTATTTTACATGTAATAATGTGGCTGTGGAATCTACCATTTTGGCTTCAGGAGATAAACTTCCTTTGCTGGGATGAGGCTTTGAATACACAGTGGCTGTCTGTACCATGGGAAATGGCAGATATATCTGCCAGTGCTCTCAGCAGCAGTAAATGGAAGTTCATTAGTTTCTAAGGACACACCTACTTGAGCAATTAACAAAAGCAGCTGAGAAGAAAGTACAATGGGGTCACTTGGTAAAGAATAATTGTATATAAAAGCAGCAAAATGTAAATGTATTTGCACAATGGAAAAGAGCCTTTCGCAAACAGTCAGTGCTTTCATTAAGACCAATGAATAGCTCCAGAAGCTGCAAGATACAGCAACCTGAAGTAAAGATAACCCAGATATAAAAGTAAAAAACATTAATGGCTAACTTTATTTGTTTTAGTTTCTAAACACAGTTTTCCCCATTATCAAAAGACCATATGACAAATTGTGTCAGCAGTGGTGCTTTAACCCTGAATAGCATATGATTGGAGGAATATCAGCCTCTTTAAAAAATAATACCACCCAAACTATTGGAGTTGTTGGCTTTGCACAGTGAATACAATTTCTGCTGGTACCAACTATGGATATATATCCATATATATATATATATCAACGCAGATTGACTGCAGGCATATAATTATTAGTGAAAGAGGTGCAGCAGGAGATGGGACAACAATTAACCCTGGAACTTTCTCCAGCCTGAGATGCTAGTGCTGGCATACAGAAGCAATGGATTGAAACTTTCCTACCTCAGCTTCAAAAAGTTTCATAAAGACACTGAGGACATTGACAGATTGCCGTCTGGCTTTGAGTGCAATGCAAGCTTCATAGAATTTACCTGGATTAGCAGGGCCGTTTTCAGTAGGCAGGGTTAACAATTCACCCTGACAAGTGTAATTTCGCCCAAGCTGAATTTAAGTTCTAGGACATAAGGTCGCCAGTGGTAAAGTACATCCTAAGATAGAAGCAATTGCCCATTGGCCCATCCTGGTTGAGCTGCTCAGTGGTTGGGCCAGTGAGGA
Source organism: Discoglossus pictus (assembly GCA_027410445.1). Classification (NCBI taxonomy): domain Eukaryota; kingdom Metazoa; phylum Chordata; class Amphibia; order Anura; family Alytidae; genus Discoglossus; species Discoglossus pictus. The sequence continues at coordinate 59,939,357 of CM050175.1, read as the reverse complement.
TTTATTGTACATGCCTAGTAGTCTCTTGGTTCAGTATGCATTTACACCTGAGAATTATCAGCGCAAGTTCAGGGATCTCTCTAAGGGACTAGTAATACTTTCTCCAAGGTCATGTGCAAGCTTTGGCATACCTGCGATGCTAGTGGAGAGAACTGGGGTTCCACACCCTGGAGGAAGATCGGTAATAGGCCATGTATCCAAGATCTCCAGTCTACTACCGCAGAATTGGCAAACCAGCTGGCAGATCAGTATCAGAAAACTTGGGGAAAGCATTGTCATCAGACCATAGATCCATTTCATAATGCAAAGTGCCACTGCCAAGGACATCATACCTTAGCAGCCCTAACAGTGAACGTTTTGCTGGGCAATAACTTATGTCTGATGGATTGCCAGTACATAACGATTCTGACACAGGGACAGGCCTGGCATACCACTTGAGCAGGAGTATTGACCAAGAGGACCCTAAAGACTATGATCTTTGCCTTCATGGACAAAGAGCGAGATTAGGAAAAATTATTACCTTATCTTCTCTTTGCCTAATTGGAAGTTTCACAAGAATAAACCTTTAAAATTCTTGTATGGACGGATAGTCTGAGGTCCAGTAGATTTGATCCTGTTCTGGGAGGGGAGTACAGAAGTGAGAAAGTCCCCATTATAACTTATATACTAAACAGCAATCGATTGGAGACCCTGACCTGGTTAGCTAGGGATCATCTTCAGGCCACTCAGGAGCAAAACAAATTATAGATATCATGAAACCACATACATACTGGGATTGGATGAGCAGGATCAGCACCAGAAAGTTAACCACATCAATATGATGAAGGTGTACCAAATTCCCCTACCTTAACCAGTTAAAAATAAGTTTACCTTTGTCACCATATTCTGGATTTACCAGTTCATTGTGATGCCATTTGGGTTAAATAATGCACCTTCCACCTTTCAGTGACTGGTCAACCAGCAACCACATGGGTGCCAATCATTAACCCATTCGTACTTGAACAACATGGTTATATTTCGAGAATCCTGGTCAGATCACCTAATCCATCTGGACATGATTCTGGACTGTTTTCGGTAGGCAGGGTTAACAATTCACCATGGCAAGTGTAATTTTGCCCAAGCTGAATTTAAGTTCTAGGACATGAGGTCGTCAGTGGTAAAGTACATGCCAAGATCGAAGCAATTGTCCACTGGCCAAATCTCTAAAACAAGAAACAGGTGATGACTTTTCTGGCACCCATGGATATTACTGGTGAATTGTTCCTACTTACAGCTCCCTGGCCCAACGCTCATGGATCGAAGATTGTATCATGGAATCCCAAGTGTGGCTAAGCATTCAACCATCTCAAAACAGGCCTCACTGCCCACCCCGTCATAGACTACAAACAGCCCTAGACTACCAACAGGACTTAATTGTACAGACGGAGGCTTTCATGTATGGCATTCTAGCCATATTGAGTCAGCTCAATGAGCCAGGAGAGTAGAATCCCGTGGCTTACATTAGTTATAAGTTACTTCAATGTGAAGTATGCTATACGGTCATATAAAACGAAAGGTTTGGCAGTAGTCTGGGCTGTAAAAAATCTACAACCATATATTTATGGGCAAATAAAATATTCCTTTTATTTGCTGCATAGGGCGGCAGGGGATAACAGATGGTTGCTTCTGTGAAACCTGGTATTGAAAATGTTTTACTTTTCAATCCAGTGCCATTAGGGGAAGGCTCGCCACAATAAGGGGCCATTTTTTCCTAACAAGAGGACCAGGCCTGAACTTGCCACCCCATGCTCCACCGGGAGAGGTATCGGCCTGAGCCACCACTGGAATAGGGAGTGGTTGTCAAGAACAAGGTAGGGGAGAGAATTTTTAAATGTGGCTCAACTCTGAGCAATGTTTATCTTTTGGTAGTGCTGTGATTCTTCCATAAAGGTATGCTAATGCTAAATGATAAAACACTATCTCTGCAGAATAGACCAGAATATTGGGGGAAAAAAAACTAATTTATGGTATGAATACCTAACAACTGAGAGTTGCTGATTGTGGCCGCTCCAGCTAATCATGCATCTTCACAGTTGCATTTTTACTATCACTATAGTATATATATTTTTATATATATATATATATATATATATATATATATATATATATATACTATCACTATCCTATTCCTCTAAGCATTAGACCTCCATAACATCACATGGACAAGACAATATATTCAGCCATATTAAGTAAAACTTACATGCAATGAGCACAAGATAACAATGATTCATAAACTCAAGAACCACTGTACTTTAGGGGGGGGGATCACATTTGTGTGAAGCATGTAGTAAAATAATACAATTAGCAACTTTTTAAAGGATGAGATTAAAAGCATTTTTAGAGAATATCTTAGAATTTTCCTCTTATTTGGCTTCTATACTCCTAGATAGCTTGGAGCCTGGATGTGTTTCCCTATCTATCAATTGAGGGAGGAGAAAGAGGGAGAGAAGATTTTTTTTTATACAGTGCCTTGCAAAAGTATTCACCCCCTTGGCATTTTTCGTTCCCTCACAATCTGGAATTAACATGGATTGTTTGAGGATTTGCATCATTTCATTTCAGAACATGCTCACAACTTTGAAGATTTTTTTTTTTATTGTGAAGCAAACAACAAATAGGACAAAATAACAGAAAAAGGCAATGTGCATAACTATTCACCCCCTAAAGTCAATACTTTGTAGAGCTGCCTTTTGCGGCAATCACAGCTCCAAGTCGCTTTGGATAAGTCTCTATGAGCTTGCCACATCTTACCACTGGGATTTTTGCCCATTCCTTGCAAAACTGCTCCAGCTCCTTCAAGTTGGATGGTTTGCGCTTGTGAACAGCAATCTTTAAGTCTGACCTCAGATTTTCTATTGGATTGAGGTCTGGGCTTTGACTAGGCCATTCCAACACAGCCATTTTTTTTTGGCTTAGGCAATTTTCGTTCATTAAAAAATGGAAAATATGGCTAAAATGAATTTGCCCCCTGCCTCTCCCACTGTGCTGTGTGTGAGTTAATTTAAGGCATATTTGTTATTTTCAGGTCTTTCGAATTCTGTGGTTCGGCCGTTAAAGTCAGATATTTGCAAGGCGCACAGTGCATGTTAGGGTTTTGGTCCTAAGTCGTACGGGTCCTAAGTCCTGCGTGCGCCACTGGCGCTGAGCGCTTGCGGAGCTCGCCTTCATCCCTAAGTCCTGCGCCGCTGGCGATAAGCACCTGCAGCATTCATCGCGAGCCCTGCAATGAGCGCCTTTGGCACTCATTGCAACCTAAGTCCGTGGGTGCTGGCGATGAGCGCCTGCAAAGGGTGACCTACATCGCAAACGTTCCCCAGACTGACAACTATATATGTGATTGTATTTTACTGCAGTGGTTTACTTTTCTCAGCTGAATTAATCTGTTAGTTTGTCTGGAGGGTATGTCCATGAGATTTCCATTATTCCCACTGAACACACCGTCAGTTTTAGCTGACATACTCCCATTACGCATTCATACATAAAAGGTAAACACTTATAGTTTGTATTATTTTTTGTTACAATACAAAACCATCAAGTGCAATTCTTCAACAGCAAAAGAGACTCTATAACCCCCAAATCAAGTTTATTTTTTTTTATTCTTAAAGCACATGAAACACTGCCATTTTGTCTAATGCAGATTACTCATATTTCGCGGTGCATTATTGTGCAAATGGACTACTTCTGAAAACTAATTAGTTGTTTGTCTGCTTATCTGTCCCAGTGGTAGCTAAAACATTGATCCAAAAAGCTGTCATTTTGTTAGAACCCTACTCCACCCTTATCAAGTAGTCTGAGCCAAACATTAGCAGCAACAACTATGCTGCTAATATAAGGCTAAACTATGCAGCTAATGTACAGCTCAGGATAAACTTAATGTAGATAAAAAGGGATAGTACAATGTATAGCCAGTTTTCCCAATGTTTAAAATAAAACCGCCTCCCTATTGGGATGACAGCTGCCCTCTGACTGATCTCCATCACATTCTATGTGACTGGACAGAAGCATCTCTGACCCGCAGGCTCCCACTTATTGTCAAGCAGTTCCCCCTCAGCCTCCATCTCAATGAGACAGAATACATCTCCAAAATAAGGAAGACTTCAAAGCCCTGAAAAAGCCCCCCCTCTTTCTTCAGAACCCATCAATTTGCCGCACCCTGCTCCAAGGCCTCTCTTTCACACATACAGATTGTCTCAGGTTAGCTTTTTGTCAACTTACATAGGATTTTTTCTGTCTCTGTGACTTTCTCACAGACTTTGTGTGTGGCCTTTCTGCATCATTGTGCTTCTGTCTCTCACTAATCAGCAACCATCTCTTTGCATTCATATGACTCCCTAATGCTTTGACCCTCACTCTCTCAGCAAACATATATATATGTGCCAGGTACTCTCTCGGAACATATAGATGACTCTCTCTGGCTGCTCTCACTTGGTCAGAATTCAGATCATTCCCTCAGGCGCTGAATTTACTTCTTTTAGCATATAGATAATTCTCTCAGGATGTGACTTTCTCACAACATACCGAAGACTCTCTCAATCTGTGACTCTCAGCATAAAGAAGACTCTGTTTGGCTGACACTCACTCTCACACAGCATACATACAATTCTCTCAGGCTTTGGCTCTTTCTCAGCATATATATGACACTCTCAATATCAATATGTGTGTCATACAAATGATTCCCTCAGGCTGTGACTCTCAATATGCATATTACACCCTCATGTTATTACTCTCTCAGCATACAGGTAACACTCTCAGGTTTTGAACTAATACCTATCAGCATTCAGGTGATTCCCTGACTGTGACACCTATCTTTTTCAGTATATAAATAACTCTCTAATTTTTGAGTGGGAGTTAAACTACATACACAAGTCTGAGACTCTCTTTACTCAACTGTCGATAATTCAATCAGCCTCTTGTTTTCGCTGTACGTATGACTCCCTCAGACTGCATATCAATTCTTGCTTCTCATACTCTTAATAAAGATGACTACCTTAATGTATCTCAGCAGATATTATTTATTATGCTCATAGGTCCACCCATGGATTTTTTCCAAGTCTGTCAAACACTTTATGAAATTATATATATATATATATATATATATATATATATATATATATACTCACACAAATATTGCTGTACACAATCACATAGAGGTATACAGGTATGACCACTATCTAGGAAGGCCACTTACAATTTTAATATTGATCGATATTTGACTATGTGACTTAGTTATTATATAGTTTTTGCTAGTAAGGCCCTTGATGCCTCTAAGACGCAGGCGCATAGATAATAAGGTGCGTCATGCGGCCAGCTAATTAAGTGAATGTAACTATTAAGTCAACTCGTAGGAAAGACAAGCAGAATGGTCGGGCTTTTTGTGCTCAATAGCTACAATTGCCTGCAAATGACGAAATAATGATCCTTTGAAGCTGTATATAACAAGATAATGAGTCACTGTGACTGTTAAGGCACATAGCTGCATACATCCACCCCTTATAGTACATGTCGCTTGCCATTTCTATTCTGTAACTTCATTAAAACTATAACATATAAAGAGATGACCGTTAGATTTGGTCAAACAACATTTTGTACTATACTCTCTCCTCCTGTATATACAGTGCCTTGCAAAAGTATACACCACCCTTGACTTTTTACCTATTATGTTCCATTACTGCCTTAAGTTCAATGTTTTGTTAATCTGAATTCTATGTGATGGATCAGTACACGATAGTCTAAGTTGGTGAAGTGAAATGAGAAACATATATACATAAATCTTTTTTTTAGAAATAGAAAACAGACAATTCGCATGTGTGTATGTATTCACCCCCTTTGTTATGAAGCCCATAAAAAGCTCTGATGCAACCAATTACCTTCGGAAGTCACATAATTAGTGAAATGATGTCCACCTGTGTGCAATCTAAGTGACACATGATCTGTCATTACATATACACACCTTTTTTTAAAGCCCCTTGAGGCTGCAACACCTAAGCAAGAGGCACTACTAACCAAACACTGCCATGAAGACCAAGGAACGCTCTAAACAAGTAAGGGACAATGTTGTTGAGATGTACAAGTCAGGGTTAGGTTATAAAAACATATCCAAATCTTTGATGATCTCCAGGAGCACCATCAATTATATCATAACCAAATGGAAAGAACATGGCACAACAGCAAACCATCCTAGAGACCAAGAGACGCTATGTCTGGCACAAACCCAACACATCACATCACCCAAAGAACACCATCCCCACAGTGAAACATGGTGGTGGCAGCATCATGCTGTGAGGATGTTTTTCTGCAGCCTGAATGGGAAACTGGTCAGAGATGAGGGAAAGATGGATGGTGCTAAATAAAGGAATATTTTGAGCAAAACCTGTACCACTCTGTGTGTGATTTGAGGCTAGGATGGAGGTTCATCTTTCAGCAGGACAATGACCGCAAACACACTGCTAAAGCAACACTTGAGTGGTTTAAGGGGAAACATGTAAATGTGTTGGAATGGCCTAGTCAAAGCTTAGACCTCAATCCAATATAAAATCTGTGGTCAGACTTAAAGATTGCTGTTCACAAGTGCAAACCATCCAACTTGAAGGCGCTGGAGCAGTTTTGAAAGGAGGAATGGGCAAACATCCCAGTGGTAAGATGCGGCAAGCTCATAGAGACTTATCCAAAGCGACTTGGAGCTATGATTGCTAGTGATGTCCCGAACAGTTCGCCGGAGAACTATTCGCGGCGATTTTTGCATGTTCGCGTCCGCCGCGAACGGCGAACACATGCGCTTTTCGGTTTGCCCCCTATACTTTATCATTGAAGAAACTTTGAACATCATTTATTTTATTTTATAATTTTTTGTGTGTAATCTATGCCTGCCTGCCAGCGTGTGTGTGTGACAGGCTAACACCTAACAGCTTATATTGTGCTTATTTTCACTACTCATACCTGGTGGTGTAACAGACATTGAAAACAACCATTTTTTTCCTGTAATCTAATTTCAGTGGCCTGCCTGTGTCAGGCTCACAGCTTATATTGTGCTTAGTGACATAAAACAACACTTTTTTTACTGTAATAGATTGAATAGCAATTGCCTGCCTACAGGCGTGTGTGTGAAGCCTATTGCATCTACTCTGCCAACTTTTGCCAGTGCACAGTGACACTCATATCTGGTGGCACCTTAGATTGCACACGCAGTGCCTCAAATTTGAAGTGGGAGGACCGACCAAGCATCTTTTTCCATCTCTCGCTTCCAAAAATCCATGCCATATACACGTACCCTGATAGTGGACGTAACAGGGATTAAACCGATAGGAATAGTACTACTTAACAGTACACACCTTATAATAATGGAGAGGCAACGCGTATAATCTTCCATGCTGTGCAGTGGAAGCCCCCAGACTCTGACCTGTGTATAACTTCCATGCTGGGCAGTGGAAGCCCCCAGACTTTGACCTGTGTATAATCTTCCATGCTGGGCAGTGGAAGCCCCCAGACTCTGACCTGTGTATAATTTCCCATGCTGTGCAGTGGAAGCCCCCAGACTCTGACCTGTGTATAATCTTCCATGCTGGGCAGTGGAAGCCCCCAGACTCTGGGAGTCGGAAGAAGAGGAGTCAGAGGAGGAAGGTGGCTTTGAGGAGGTGGAAGACCAAACACAGCAGGCATCCCAGGGGGCTTGTTGTCACCTTTCGGGGACCCTTGGTGGCTGGGTGGAGGAAGAGACCTTCAATGACATCAGTGAGGACAAGGAACGGGACATGGCTAGCATGGTATCCAACCTTGTGCAAATGGGGAGCTTGCGGTTGTGCAAAGGGACTGTTTGCGGTTGTTTGCGGTGCATTAAACGGGGAGATTGGTCTACATTGGTAACTGTGAAGCGGGTATAACCCTTACACTACCTGATCGATACAACATCATACCTGATGTTTTAAAGCATGTTATTCCAAACAATTTAGGAATGTTAGGTGATTTATGCCCTTTATGGCTTAAAACCAGACTCTGCATCAACTATGTAATTTTCCGTGGGAGTTTTGCCATGGATCCCCCTCCGGCATGCCACAGTCCAGGTGTTAGTCCCCTTGAAACAACTTTCCCATCACTATTGTGGCCAGAAAGAGTCCCTGTGGGTTTTGAAATTCGCCTGCCCATTGAAGTCTATGGCGGTTCGCCGGGTTCGCCCGTTCGCAAACATTTGATGGAAGTTCGGGTCCGCTGTTCGCGAACCGAAAATTTGGTGTTCGCGACATCACTAGTGATTGCCGCAAAAGGTGGCTCTACAAAGTATTGACTTTAGGGGGGTGAATAGTTATGCACATTGACTTGTTCTGTTGTGGGCATGTTCTGTAAATAAAATGCTGAAAATCCTCAAACAATCCATGTTAATTAGAGGTTGTGAGGCAAAAAAACACGAAAAATGCCAAGGGGGGAGGGGGGGGGGGGAATATTTTTGCAAGGCACTGTATACTCAGAAATCCCTATAAATGTCTCTGTTTTCATCAATTAAGAAGCAATTTAAAAAAGAGAGAAACCCTTTTTACATAGATTTCAGGCCTTTATTTCTAAATGTGTCACAGTTTGTTGCTTGTTTTCAAATGAAGCTATGAGAGTACAATAAATTGATTAAAATGCTTAAGTGCTATGGAGGTTTACCTTTATCAGCTTATGAGCAATGAAATGGATGTATGATCATACTGAGCATATATTGCCAGCTTCCAGATCTTAAACAGATTTTAGTTTGTTTCATTTGTAATATTTAAAACATGCTCTTTGAAATGCATTGAAATAGTGTGTTCAATGTCCCTTATAAATGAAAATATACTTTTATTAGCTTTTAATTCTGGGTTTTTCGGCACAATTGCATGGCTAAATAATAAACCTCTGTTAGCCTGAATGTCTCTCTCTCTCCACTCTGCTACTACTTCTCCCTGTCAGTCTCCTGATGTCTCTCCACATCCCAGAGCAGCCTATCAGTGCCTGTAGACAGGCTGCTTGTGCATGTGTTCAGCTTGCAGCACTTGACTAGTTACAATACTCACTTTGTGTGTCTGCAGCAAGTAGAACAGTCACAAGCTCGGCCAGCACCATTGCAGGTCTCACTCATTCTCTACCACCCAGCCTGCTGCACAGTGCTCCTAGCCACAGTCAGGGACCTACAGAGCCCCACATCCTAATCCAAAGGATGGAGAGAGGACCCCAACCCTCCCAGTCCTCTCTCAAACCCATCATACAAAGAAATAGTGATTCTCCTGCAAGTAAACAAGTCAGAACGTTAAGTACACAGACAAAAGGCCTCTAAAAATAAGCACAAATCACAAGTCCTGCCAATAAATTGGCCTTTTATAAGCTCAGCAGGAGAAGCAGTAAAGGTATTGGAAGGGCACAGGTCGAGATACAAATCAGATATGTCCTGTGCAGCGATGCTCTGCAGGATCCAGAATTAAAGGCCCAGAGGCTCATATATTCTATCATGTATTACAGACGTGTAAGATACATTACATACATTTAAGAGCAGATAAAAAAAGGACTTTCTTGTCAACCATTCTATCTACCTAAAAGTTTTGCTTAATTTAATCTCATGACAGTCTTATACTTAACACAGACATTTTTAAGTTCATTAACTGGAATTTGTTTACACTTATCTGCTACCTTTTCTGCACAATACCCCTCATCTTCCCTTTTCTACTTCAAATCATTACCTCTTATTCTTGCATTCTTTGCTGGGCCGTGTGTAAAATGCGGAACAGGGAGATGCAATGCTCTGCCGGGCCTTGTATCACAGCTAGATGTGTGAGATGCAACACTCTGCAGAACCCTCATATCATAGCTGGGTGTGAGGGATGCGATGGACCCTGTATTACACAATGGCTGTGTGAAATGAAATACTTGGTAGAACAGCTGAATGTGTGAGATGCAATATTCTGCTGTATCTCAGTTGGATATGTGGGATAAATATCCTGCATAGCCCTGTATCACAGCTGAATGTGTGAGATTCAAAAATCTACAGGGCATTGTATCACAGCTGGATGTGAGGGATGCAATGCTCTGCATGACCACATGTCTCACTGTAGCTTTATTTAGTCTTTCCCAAAAGGAGCTGTATAAAAGCTCTGTATTCAGAATCAAAACTTCCCAGACCAGACCAGACCAGCAGGTAAATATTTCCATCTCGCACAGCCACGAGTCACTGGGAAATTTCCACCTCCAACACCCCATACAATGACACAGTGTATTGTAACACCCCATACAATGATGCTATGCACTGTAAACACGACATACATTGTATTGTAATAGCCAAAACCAATAGTGGGCAACTGGGGCCAGCAGTCTCCCTCCTAAAACAAATATAATAAAACTGAGTAAATCACATGCCCTGGACTGTTGATGGCCTTTGTAAGACTGAGTTGCCAACCACTGGTATAGACAGCATATGATGTGAGTGATATCTGGTGTATTTCTGTCACTACTGGTTAAAGAAACAAAAGCAGGGGTTTAAGGGGGCAGTCATAGTGGGGGTCAGAAAAATTAACATTAAAGGACCGCTTGTAGCCAGATTTTCTCTTTACGATTAATTGAATAACTAAACATAATAAAGGGAGAAAAGTTGCCCACCACTGGTCTATATAATCACACTGTGCACTGTAACACTTCATACAATCACAATGTGTACTGTAAAACACTGTGCAATCATGCTGTATTCTGCTACACCTAATGCAATGATACATTGTATTATCACAGTATAGAGGATCACACCGGGTATTATAACACCCCATATGGACACTGTGTTTTGTAAGTGTATACAATCACACGATGTACTGCAGTTGAATATACAATCACATTGTGTACTGCAACAAACCATACAATAACATTGTGTACAATAATACTACGTATTATAACACAATAACACTGAGTATTGTAACTCCTCATATAATCACAGTGTACTGTAACACACTATATAATCACTGTGTAATGTAACATCTTATACAATCACACTGTGTACTGTAACACACAATAAAATCACACTGTGTATTCTGATATTCTGTAGAAAAACATTCCTGTAACTCCCCATACGATCACATTGTGTACTGTAACACCTTATACGATCACTGTAACAAACAATAAAATCACACGTGTACTCTGATAATTTGCATAATAACGCTGAGTACTGTAACGCCCCACTGATGACGATGTAACTATGTAACTTCAATCACAATGTATTTTGTGACAATTCACATAAAGGGTCATGGGTACTGTAGCACTCCATGCAAGAACCATAGGTACTGTAATACTTCATATAATCACACAGTGCATTTTGGGGTTTCCTGGTGGTCCAGTGGTTAGAATTCAGTGTTTTCACCACTGCAATCTGGGTTCGATTCCAGTCAGGGAACCAAGAGGTCGCACCGCCCTGAATCCAAGCAGGGTTGGGCCTTGTCAGTACTTGGATAGAAGACAACTTAGGAATACCAGGAGCTGTATGCTGTGGCCCGCTGGAGAAGGAACTGGCAACCCACTGCCATGAAAACCAAGTGGTTCAGTGTGACCATAGACATAAAGATGGTGCCTGGTTTGTTAAGGTCCATGAGGTCACAGTGAGTCGGACACAACGAACGACATAAACAATAACTTTAAGACTTAATGCAATCACAATGTGTACAGCAACTCTCCATACAAGGATCCTGTGTACTGTAACACTCTATATAATTACACACTATGTTGTGCAATACACAATAGAATCACACTGCATATTGTAATGCTCCTCACAAACATACTGCTTACTGTAACACACTATGCAACCTCTGCAATGTCCCACACAATTATACTGTAACATATAACACTCCACATAATCCACAGCATTCCATACAAGCACACTTCATACAGTAATGCCCCATATAAACACAGTGAGTGCAGTAAAACTCTGTACACACTGCACTACCCATAGAATTGTGTTGTGTACTGTAACATTCATACAGTTCAATTGTTTACTGTAACGTCACATACAAGCACAGTGTATACTGTAACATACCAAACCGGCACACTATTTATCCATATAATATGTGTACTGTAACGTTTCATACAGTCACTGTGTATACTGTAACATACCAAACAGGCACACTATTTATCCATATAATATGTGTACTGTAACGTTTCATACAGTCACTGTGTATACTGTAACATACTAAACAGGCACACTATGTATACATATAATATGTGTACTGTAACGTTTCATACAGTCACTGTGTATACTGTAACATACCAAACAGACACACTATGTATCCGGCTTATATGTGTACTGTGACATCACATACAATCACTGTGTATACCAAACAGGCACACTATGTATCCATATAATATGTGTACTGTAACGTCACACACAGTGTATACTGTAACATACCAAACAGGCACACTATGTATCCATATAATATGTGTAACGGGCCATACAATCACAGTGTATTGTTGCTATTCTCTTTTACTTTAAGCAACCAGATTAGAAAATACTCCCTGTAAATGCAGTAAGAAAAGCCATCAATAGTGCATGTTGCAAGGTCCAGGAAACTGGCTTTCCCATAGACGTATTCTATACATCCTCAAGCCTTGTGTTATTTATGTTTTATTTATGTTTATATGTTCAATATAAATCAAAACTTCTTCAAAGCTACATTCTCTTACGCAAGAAGTTTTTAATGGACCACTGTTTAAGAAGAATAGACACTTGTTTGTCAAGTATGTACCAAATTAACTACACTAGCAGAGGTGTAAACTTTGGACCTTAAAACATTTTGGGGGAAAATCCAAATTTTTGAAGACTGCTTAAAGGAATCCATTTTGTGTTTGTTACTTCACTTTCTGAGAGCTGGCACATGGGGGTGTCTTTCAACTATCAGCAGAGTAAGGGTGGTGATAGAGAGAATAGAAAGAAGTCCAGGGGCATCGTTAGATAATTGGATAATGTTGAAATTGACACCACACCCTTTTTCCTCATAGGCAAAGAAACAGGAAGTTGCATCAACAGATATAACCATAGCTCTACAAAACAGTAAATGCCCCTCTAACGCACGCAATTTCCAACAAGCACCATAAATACATCCAAGATCTGGCAGAGACATCAACATTTACTTTTTTTTCAATTAAACAACTTTTTTTGCTACTTAATTATGCAGTGGGTCAAACTTCAAGCATATATACTTTGTTTCATTGAACAGTGTCCCTTTATTTAGTGAGGGAAACTTCTACATAGTCTGTGATCTTATGCATCATGGATAAAAAAAACATCAGCTTCGTTGTACAGGCCTGGAAGTTGCATCATTTTATCTATATCATATATTGTTTTGCTTAAAATCATCACCCAATATATGGTTTATTTTAAATCCACCTTTCCCGTGTCTTGAGCTGCTGTATCTGTATTATGTTTATTGTTTATTAATATGCTGGTGGTTATTATTGTAGCTATAATATTTTATCACATTGTTACATGGCCCATATGTAATTTATAATTTTTAAAGCATTACACTTGTTAATTGAGAAAATGTTTGCAGAAAATAATAAATCCGCCGCTAACTTATTACCTGTTATATGCAGATATGCTGCAGTGGTTGCTACCATTTCGGTTTCTGCTGTGAAAGGTGGGAGGAAATCTTGAATTCATAAGAAGCATTCACTTGCTACCTAGGAAATATGGTCACTTAAATTGCCAGTGTTTTCAACAGGACTAATTATTTGTTTACAAGAAAGCAGCTGAACTAATCACATATAATAGTTGTCAAACTGCGAGACGTCGTCACTCTTTGCGAGGTGCATACGAGTTAGGCTGCTCATCACTTGCGAGCCTCGCGAAGCGAGGCAAGCCGTTAACGAGTAGGACTTAGCCGATGCAAAGCGAGGCGAGCCGTTAAACCGTAGCACTTAGCCGATGAGCTCCAAAAGCGCTCATCGCTCCGAGCCGTTAACCCACTGCAACGCGTGGGACTTAGCCAAAAAATACTTCATAAACGCGGGATCGCTTTGGCGTGCAAGAGGACTTAGAAAAAAAATACGAGACGTGGGACTTAGAAAAAAAAAAAGATAGGAGAGATTAGCAGCCGAATGCCGAAAAGCAAAAAAACTGAAAAACACACTAAATACACCAAACAGCCACGATATCTGTGAGTGTGGTGGAACGCAAATTTAACTTGATTTAGACGATTTTCGCCACTTGAAAATCGCCTAAACGAGGAGCAAAATGGCCGCTGAAAAAAATGAAAACGAGGCTACACAACCCGGGCCGCGCAAAACACTGCCAAACGCGTAGCACTTTACACATCACACTATGACCTACAAGATACACTATTACAAAAGCCGTAAAATGCTCACGAGACGCGTACCACATTAATAATTTGCCGACTATAAAATGCCGCTTTACACAATAAACCAACGGCTTTACCTCGCGCACGCAGCCTATTTAGAATGCACACTTCAAACATTCATTACACTTTATAAGCAGGGCACCAACACTCACACTGTATATTCTATGAAGCCGCAAAATACACTCAGATTGTTAGCTCTTCAGCCTATTGCTCGCTGCATATATCAATTATAAATAATTAAAGTATATTAATTGATTTAACAAATCATTCATTATTACTTAACTACATATACATAGAAATATATATCTCTTTCAAACGTACACGAGAGGAGAGGCTCGCAATGAGCGCCAAAGGTCCTCACAGTACAAAACAATTTCAATTATGTGTCAAACAGCATTCCCATGGCTTGAAATTTTATTGCCCCATCATTTTTGACGGGCAAGTCACTAGTCGATTATAAAAAGGAAATGGAAACCAACATAATTGCGTGTAAAAGTTACAATTTAAAGATTTTATTAAATTTTTTTACTTTCTAAAAATAAATGTGTGCTACTATTTTACTATGTAAAATGTATCATTTGCCACTACCCTAACCCTAAGCCCTAGACCCTATGTCTAGCCCTCACTTTAGAAAGTCTTGACACGCCACCTTGTGGCAGCTGCATGCCACTGCTGTTGGAGACCAAAGAGGAAAGATCCAAATCTAGCTTTAAACAAACAGATAGTAAAAACAACAACTTACCATATACTGTATATGTTGGTCGCTATAAAACTAAATAACTATTCCAAATACTAACAAGCTTCTGATTAATGAGCTACCATGAGTAAAAAAAAATCATGTTTGTGTGTGATAAATTAACATTAGTGTGTATAACAAATCAGCATTAGCTATGAGCATAAAAGCATTTTAGATAAAATCTTTATTTTAGCATAGTGTACTAATGCATTCAAGCTAATTAGGGGCGGGGTGGGGGGGGGGGGGCGCAAGTAAGTACAAAGCAGAGCAAGACGGACCTACAAGTTACTTGCAACTGCCTGCCTAATTCTGGGCATTTGCAAGGGACAGGAAAGTTGTAAAATGCTAACATTTTAAGTGATCCACTGAGGCAACATATCCCCCTCCATTTGACTCTACTCCCAAAAAGAAAAGATCCTTCTTAGGCTCCAAGCCATCAGGCCGTGTTGAGGATATCCAACATGGCAGTACTCACAGCACAAGAGTCTTCTACAATTAATTTTTTTCCCAAAAATGCCTTTATGTTCACAAACACGTTTTCTATACGGCACAAAAGGTGTTGTCCAATCTCCTTTTAAGGAAGAAGGGCCTAAGTAACGACGGGTCCAATGACCATATGCAACTGCAAAACCCTAGATAAAATAACATACCCTTGTGCAATTCAGAGCCGATATATAACCTCAAATACTTCAGTAATGTCATGTCCCAATACACTAGTGTATTACTATAAATTCACCTACAACTACAAGGAAATGTTTAATGTTCTAACTTTGTACATATTCATTTAGAGTCTCTGCATGAATGCCAAAACCCAATGTAACTTAGAATTTAAATTGAACCAATTATAATCAGATACAAAAGGATTTAGAAATGCTTGTGGACAAAGTAACCGTGCTCAATGCAGCAGCTGCAAAGTTAAATAAAATATTATCATGTATTAAGAAGGGTATAGAAGCAAAGGAAGCAAAGATAATTCTCCCACTCCCTAGTACATCCTCATTTGGAATATAGAGTAACATTTTAGGCATCATTTACAAAAGGATACTCATTAGATAACGTTAAAAACATTTTGGATATATTTTTGAATAAAATGGGTACAAATAGAAAAGAAGGGGTATTAATCCAGGAGTAATCTGACTGTGAGTATTTAGGATCAGGAAGGAACGTTTTCCCTTTATGAGACAATTGGCAGTGTTTCAATGTTTTTTTTCAAAAAATAATATCAATAAATAATAATATCAATAAATAATTCACATAATATAAGGATCAGATAAGACTGAAAAAGATTAATCTTGATGGACTAAAACTATTTTTTAGCTTACAGTTCACCAAAAACAGCAAGACATACAACCTCCTAGATGTTATAATTCTAAATCGTCATTTAACTGTAACTGCATGGCCCTATAACATGCAAAAACCTATATAACTACAACATTATGCATAAAACTGCAAAACCGCATATATAATATTATATAACTGCAAGTCCCAAATTAACTATATGTTGCTACGTATCTGCTGGTCCCTGCATAAATGGAAGGCCCTTTAACTTTAAGCCCCTATATTACAGCATATAAAGGCAAGACATATATAACTCAATGTTACTACATAGTTTCCAGACCCTCTATGTATGTTACTATATAACTGCACCTCCCTATATAACTACATTACCTTATAAACGCCATACCTACTATAACCACAAGCCCCTATATAACTGTTACCACATAACTGCCAGACACTATATAATAGCAAAACCCTATACAGGTCCATGTCACCAAAAAAACGTCAAAGATCTTCTGCACGAGTCCTGGGCAATGCACAAGCAGATTCTTCTGTACATCAACATAATTTTGCAACATACAGTTGTGCTCAAAAGTTTGCATGCCCTGGCAGAAAGTGTGAAATTTTGGCATCTATTTTGAAAATATGACTGATTATCCAAAAAAATATATATATTTTATTGAAGAGTGATCATATGAAGACATTTATTATCACATAGCTGTTTGGCTGATTTTTAAATCATAATGATAACAGAAATCACCCAAATGCCCTGATCAAAAGTTTACATACCCTTAGATCTTAATACTGGGTTTTGCCCCCTTTAGCATCAATGACAGTGTGCAGTATTTTGTAATAGTTGTCTATCAGGCCCCTAATTCTTGCAGGTGGTATAGCAGCCTATTTGTCTTGGCAAAATGCCTCCAGGTCATGCAAAGTCTTTGTTCGTCTTGCATGAACCGCACGTTTGAGATATCCTCAGAGTGGCCGATGATATTAAGGTCAGGAGACTGTGATGGCCACTCAACAACCTTCACCTTTTTTCTGCTGTAACTGCTGGAGGGTCAACTTGGCCTTGTGCTTAGGGTCACTGTCATGCTGGAAAGTTCAACAGCATCCCATGAGCAGCCTTCGTGCAGAAAAATGCAAATTGTCTGCCAGTATTTTCTGATAACATGCTGAATTCACCTTGCCACCAACTTGCACAAGATTCCCGTGCCTTTAGAGCTCCCCCCCAAAAAAAAACATCAGTGAGCCACCACCATGCTTCACAGTGAGGATGGTATTCTTTTCACTATAGGCCTTGTTGACCCCTGTAACTGGGCTTTTTTGTGGCATTGGCGCAGTATAGGCTTCTTACTGGCATCTCGACCATGCAGCTCATTTTTGTTCAAGTATCGTCGTATTGTGCTCCTTGAAACAACCACACCGTCTTTTTCCAGAGCAGCCTGTATTTCTCCTGAGGTTACCTGTGGGCTTTTCTTTGTATTTCGAACAATTCTTCTGGTAGTTGTGGCTGAAATCTTTCTTGGTCTACCTGACCTTGGCATCAAGAGATCCCTGAATTTGCCACTTCTTAACAGGTGATAACAGTACTGACTGGCACTTTCAAGGCTTTGAATATCTTTTTATATCCTTTTACCATCTTTATGAAGTCACATTACCTTGTTAAGCAGGTCTTTTGACAGTTCTTTTCTTCTCCCCATGGCTCAGAATCAGCCTCCGCAGTGCATCCAAAACTCATTGACTATTTATACTCAGACCCTTATTGCAATTTAAAAAGCCACAGGTGAGAAAAATTAACCTTTTAATTGTCATTTTAACCTGTGTGTTTAACCTTGTGTGTCTGTAACAAGGCCAAAAATTCAAGGGTATGTAAACTTTTGATCAGGGCAATTTGGTTGATTTCTGTTATCATTATGATTTAAAAAGGAGCCAAACAACTATGTGATAATAAATGGCTTCATATGATCACTATCCTTCTATAAAAGACATTTTATTTGCATGATCATTCATAGTTTCAAAATAAATGCAAAAAAAATCACAATATCTCCCAGGGTATGCAAACTTTTGAGCACAACTGTATATATTTAGGTCCAGATTTTTACTAGAACTTCAAACTCAGGCGTTTACTCTGGACATTCTATAGAAGGTCATAAAATATTACTAAGTAAAACAGAACAACTACCTGACTAAATACGATAACCCACAATCTGGTACAGAAAAGTAATGTTTCACCTATTCCACTATTGTTCCTTAAAGGATCTATTTATTATATGTCCTGGTAAATAATGATATGCTCTGCTTGACTAAGCTGTTTTACCATCAGGAAAGTGCCTTGTAGACTAATTATATTTTTTTCATTAGTCCTATTGAAAGCATTTGAAAAAAAGGGTTGCCTCAATTACATTCTCCGTCATGCGCAGAGTTACTAACTTCCCTGGGATAAAGAGAAAGAGAGAGAGAGAGAGATGATCAGGGACATAACAAAAATACGTTTCACCAGGGCCTCCATTCACTAGCTCCGTCACTGCTTCTCTGCATTCAAGATCTCCCCCCACCTGTAGACGTAACTCAACATAAACAAAATGATGCTTTCCATAGATGAATAATTGCATTCAATAATTAAATAATATGCTGTTATTTTCTAAAACATGTTGTCCATTAATAAGGAGAGCGCTTAAAAATATAAATTGTAAATATTGGACAATGTGGTCCACTAAGTCATCTCTCCCTCTCTTCCAGATTGGATTCCACCATATTTGCAATGTAGGCAGGAAAGGGCTTGAACATCTTTTAAGGACTCAGGGCAACAAATGAGAGTCTTTTGTAAAATAAACTGCCTATTGAGTCTGAGGAACATTTGATCTTTAATAAAATAAGGATTCATGTTTAAGCCTTTTTTGGATGTCAATCCTCTATTAACTGCACATGTTTTGCTTTCACCAAATTAAGCACATCTGCGTGAAGTATGTTCCCTGTACCCACCACTATTTTGGTAAAACAGGACATTCCACCTAGACCAACCAATCTTCTCTGACATATACCATGCCTGTGCACTTTGTTAAATCCCTGGACATATTTGAAAGTCTAGTTTCTTTCGCTCTCTCTGATACACACTCCACTAAAGTAAACAAATGCAACCTGACAGCTAAACAAGGTGGCTGTGTCTACAGTATCACATGTCTTATAATTACTGCAGTACATGAGTTTCTGAGAACTTCCATAAAGCAATCATCACAGAATGTTACTTGTCTAACAGTTTACCAGTTTGGGATTTTTTTCTCATATGTTATTCTGAACTTTAAGCAATTTATCAAATTTCTCTTATATTTGTATATGTATTTTATACATATATATTTACTGACCATGCCACAGCATAACCCCAACGTCTAAGGTTATCCTTGTGCTAACTTTAAACCTATTCCCAATTCATAACATGAATTCCAACACTAGCCTCAACAATAACACTAATAATTAATTTTAAATCTAAATTGATCACACAACCCCTAACACTAACCTCAGCTCTAACATTAACTCTAAACCCAAAGAATAGCACTATCCCAAACAATCTATGACCACACTACCAATGCTTACTTCTATTCCTAAGGTTAGCACTAATCCCAACCCTAACACCAACTGGAATACTAACCCTAATGCCTAACCTTGAATCAAATGTTATCACAAATTCCAGTTCCTAACCTTAATTTCCACCCCAAGAATATCACTAACCAAACCATATTACAAAACCATAACCACAATACCTAACCTTAATTCTAACCCTAAACTTATCACTAACCCTAACATCAGCTGCAAGCATACATCCCAATTCGTAACCTTACATGTAAACCCTAACCTTACCCCAAGAAAAGCACCAACCCAACACTAATATATGTCATAATCCCAACCTTAAATGTAATCCCAACTTTACCTGTAACACTAAATTTAACACTAATCTCAACCCTAACATCAACCACAACCATAACTCCAATAACTAATCAACTCTAACCCTAAGCAACTCTAACTGTTAATGCTAAACCACCTAATACCCAATTGTATCCCTTAAACCTAACAGTATCCCCAACCCTATCCTTAACCATCATCCCACTACCAATCATGACACCAATACTAAACATTACCTCTACTGAAGGTAGCTCAATCTGCACAGTGAATTGTTTCTGGAACCATAAAATAAAAGCTAATAAATAGGGATAGGAGATCTGACTAAAGCTAATTTGAGTGTTGGTGGGATACACTGATCATCCAGCCATGTACTGATATGACCATTGCTCACAGCTCAGCTTTATGATGTCCAGTGGAGATGCAGATGTTATAAGAAGGTTATCTGAGGGTAAACCATTCTGTATCAAGTACTGAATAAAAATAAATTATTATCAGCTGCAGGATAACATTCAGGTGCATTGCTTTTGGACTCTATAAGTTTTGATTTTACTCTATATGTGACTTCTCACATCAGGCTCACCTCATGCCCTAACACAGTAACCTGATCTGATCAGGGAGCACATATCAGAGGCATAACATACAACATGAAGCCATATGGAGATACATTACAAATGCAGGGCCAGTACATCATTAAGGTAAAGAAAGTCTGGGACCATTCTGCAGACCATCCTGCAGACAGGTGTGATAATCCCACTAAAGATCAAACTTTTATTGCTGTGAGGGATGGGCTATAAAAGATAGATAGATAGATAGATAGATAGATAGATAGATAGATAGATAGATAGATAGATAGATAGATAGATAGATAGATAGATAGGAGGGTTGATTTATTTCTGTAGGGTGTGGGATTTTTCATTGCAGTTGGCAGAAATTATCCCTTTAATAGCCCCTTAAAGTTAAAAGATAATGTGGGCTTTCACAACCATTGGGCTCAGTCCTGGATAGCTACATACAAACACATTTATACACAGACACACAGGTTGAATGTAACCTATAAACACTGGGTCCTTAGTATATCGCCCAAGTACAGTCCCACCAGTGATGCATATTGCAGTGCAGATGTGTCAGCTCTTCTTATTCAACACTGATTGCTGCTAATATTGTGAGAACACAGCACATGTGTGCCCCTCTCCATGTTTATTGCTACAGAGGGTACTGCCACCCTTCCCACCCTACTGCCCATAGCTGTGACAGGAGGGTACTGCCACCCTTCCCACCCTACTGCCCATAGCTGTGACAGGCAGGCTGTGACTGCAGTCCACAGAAAGCACTTACCTCTTCAGTGCCTTGTGGTGCATAGCAGGAAAGGTTCCCTGGTGAGGCTGCAGCACAAACTGAGGGACCTTCTCAGTATCTTCCCCACCATCTTCAAAATAAACCCCCCACCCTCTTCTGTACAGTCCTCAGCCTCTTGTCTGCCTTGGTGGGGGCTCCATTCTCTTGCCAAGTCACTCAGTGGGGAGTGGGGATCCCTGTGACTGGTGTCTGTTACCTAGGTTATATCCCAGGCAGATTTGTATAAGGGGATATCTGTGGGGTGGGAGCAAGAGAACAAGCTGACTGATGCAGCACAGCTACCCCTCACTCTGCAGTTCTGTTAAGATTTCCTCCTCCTTCCTGAGCCCTCACATATAACAGCTACAGAGCAGGGAGCTGGAGGGGAAAAACAGCATAGAGGGAGACAAGAGTAAGGGAGGGTGTAGAGAGAAAGAGGGGGGAGACAGGGAGGGAGTAGGAGACAGCAGGGAGAAAAGGAGAGGGAGCAAGATAGAGAGGAGGAGGGATGTGAGAAAGTGTCACTGAGAGGGAGGGAGGACTGGAGGAAAGAGGTGTGAGAGAAAAGGTGTTTCAGAGAGGGCTGCTCTGCAGGGGGTACATGAGGATGGAGAAACCATGAGAACACAGAACAGATGATGCCTGGATCTGCCCACTGCTCCTATAGGATTCCTGACACTTCTAATACATTGATTTTCTCTATTCATTTTCATTACATTCTGCCTTTTCTTACCATATCTTTCTTTTATGATGTGTTTTTTTCATGTCTATCTTTTTCAATTTTTTACAATATCTGTGTTTTTGTATCTCCCTCACAATAATTTGCCAATTTAATTAATGTAGGATATTAGTGGCTCCTACAGTCTTCCTTAGAGCAGTGTTTCACAATGCTTTCCGTCCTTGAGATCTTATCTGTTGGTACTAAGGGATGAGGAGAGCCTAACACTTTATACAAACCATCTCCATTATTCACAGTTATAAATACATTATAGAGGAATTTATAAGCAACTAAACTGTACTCTGTTCAAATCAGTACACATTGAGTGAGTCACATGTAGTATCACCCTGTTAATATGTTCTGGATCTTTCATGGTCACCCAAGAGCACTGGAAGATGACCAGTCGGTCCTCAGACCAAAAAAAAAAAAGAGAACCACTGCCATAGAGCACCGGTTGGCCCAGGCTTTCCTCACCGGGCGTGGAACAGGTCTCACTCCCTCAGTCTTAAAGGACCTCTGTAGTTTGGTAAAAACTTGACATGTTTGTGAGGTTTGTAACAAGATAACAACTTTAAATGGTATGCAAAACCTGAGCATAACAACATTTTTAGAGACAATTTCATATTTAAATGACTATGTATCTTAAGAGGAAGGATTACCCTTTCATTGAGTTCTGTTGTCAATGGGCTATTTGAAGTGGCAGTCATTAAAAACAACTGAATAGAGATATTATCTGAATACACAGCTCCTCCCAGGTTTCTAATAATTTGACAAACAAAGGCATTTCTTTCGTCAGTAAAGCAAAACTGAATGCAACAGATAAAAAATAAAGGTTGCAATTATTTATATTAAATAGTGTAAACAATTGTGCATTATCAAGTAACATGTTTCAAAAGCAAAAACTATAAATATGACACCTCTCTGTCTCTCTCAGACACACGCTTATACATTTATTTTCTCTCTCACTACATCTGTTTTACACTCACATATTTTTCTCTGTTTCACTCGTGCTTTTTTTCACTCCCTCTTCCTGATCTTTTTTTCTCCCTTCCACTGCTTTTCTTGTTGCCTCTCTCTCTCTCCCTCTCCATCTCTCTCTCCCTCTCCCTCTCCATCTCTCTCTACCTCTCTCTCCCTATCCCTCTCCATCTCTCTCCCTCTCCATCTCTCTCTCCCTCTCCATCTCTCTCTACCTCTCCATCTCTCTCTACCTCTCTCTCTCTCTCTCTCTCCCTCTCCATCTCTCCCCTCCCCCTCTCTCTCTCTCTTTCCCTCTCCATCTCTCTCTCTCTCTCTCTCCCTCTCCATCTCTCTCTACCTCTCTCTCCCTATCCCTCTCCATCTCTCTCTCCCTCTCCATCTCTCTCTCTCTCTCTCTCTCTCTCTCTCTCTCTCTCTCTCTCTCTCTCTCTCTCTCTCTCTCCCTCTCCATCTCTCCCCTCCCCCTCTCTCTCTCTCTTTCCCTCTCCATCTCTCTCCCTCTTCCTCTCTCTCCTGTCTCACTCTCCCCGTCTCTCTCCTCCCTCTTTCTCTCTCCCTCTCGCTCTTTCTCTCTCTCTCCCTCTCTCCCTCTCTCTCTCTGCCCCTCTCTATCTCTTCTCTCTTTCACACATTCTTTGCTTACCAGTTTCTCTCACTCTCTATATCATACATTACATCTCTTATCACCTCTCTCTCTCCCTCTTCCTCTCTCTCCTGTCTCACTCTCCCCGTCTCTCTCCTCCCTCTTTCTCTCTCCCTCTCGCTCTTTCTCTCTCTCTCCCTCTCTCTCTTTCTCTCTCTCACTCTCTCTCTTTCTTTCTCTCTCTCACATTCTTTGCTTCCCAGTTTCTCTCACTCTCTATATCATACATTACATCTCTTATCACCTCTCTCTCTCTCTCCTCTCTCTCTCTCTCTCTGTGTGTCTCTTTCTCACTCTCTCTCTTTCTTTCTCTCTCTCACATTCTTTGCTTGCCAGTTTCTCTCACTCTCTATCTCATACCTCTCTTTCTCTTTTTTCTCACCTCCCTTTTCTTCTCCATGCCTCTCGTGTCCTGTCTCCACAGCTCTCTTGTCCTTTCTTTCTTTCTGTCTCTCTTTTTTTCTGTCTAATTGGCTGTTCCCTTTGCT
The DNA here is from genome assembly GCA_027410445.1 of Discoglossus pictus. Classification (NCBI taxonomy): domain Eukaryota; kingdom Metazoa; phylum Chordata; class Amphibia; order Anura; family Alytidae; genus Discoglossus; species Discoglossus pictus. Next base: position 59,914,909 of record CM050175.1, on the reverse strand, counting down.
GATCTGTCAGTTCCTTGCATACCCCCTGGGCCCTGTCTCTTTGCCTGTGTCTAACTCTTGCTTTCTAGCTCTTAGGGTATCCAAAAGGAGATGTGCGCAAATGTGAAACATCCCTCAGTATGGGCCACTGCCTCTTCATACTCACACAGCTTCCACTGTCTCATTCACACAGAACCCTTATTAAACCCTTAAAGTGATAGTACTAAGAAAAGAGCAAAAAGTGAGGCTGGTTGCATATAGAGTTCACCAGGCTGTAGTAGTTTAATTATAGCTATTTATTATAAACAGGTAACTTCATCCTAGGATTACACATCACAACAAAAAAATGCTCCCAAATGAATGACAGTATGTGCTTTGCTAATGGTAAGCTGCCTTTGGACCACTGGTATATTTTTAATATACACAAGGCTAATTCTTCTGCTTGATATTGGATAACAAGTACTGGATCAGAGAGTTTCAACATTTCTGCTAAACGAAACACTTAATGGTAAGATTTTACTAAACTGTAATTTTGAATTAAAAAGGGACTAGTAATATTTTAGTTTATTCTTAAAGATCATAAAAAACTGCTCTAATCTCTACTTAAATATACAGGGCCGCATTCAATTGAGAAATTGTAACTTACGGAGCCCGTAATGTACGCGGTAAACTAATTTGCTATTCAATTTTTTGTGAGCCACACACGATCTACGGGTTACAGGCTGAAAATCCCTGCGGTTGTTACAACCGCCCCATCTAAGCCTTGGGAATCAATGCGTTAATACATATTAGGCCAACCATATGGACTTGTACAGTGTTGGCATTCATTTTTATTATTTTGCGCGTTTGTGAGTCCGATCGCATATCGGACCTCTAAAGGCTAATTGATTGACATGTAACCTCCATCTTATACTGTTGTAATGATGACTTTTTCATTTTCTATTGACTGTTTCTAACTGGGTAGTTACGGCCTTGCTTAATTGATCATGTTCACGCTCTGAAATGCTACATACGATTGCATGGTTTACGATTTCAGCTTTTAGCCCGTAACTTTTTGGCTTGTTCAATTGAATTGCTCCATAATTGTAGCAGAGTTCAAGCCTGCAGCAAGCCCGCAGACATACGGCCTGAATACCGTGAGTTGCGGCCTTGCAATTGAATGAGGCACATGCAGCCTTATTAAATTGCAATTCGGTAAATTTAAAAGGGCTCTATTTAAGCACACAGCATATTTTTACAGAAGTTTTTAGTTAGTGAAGACTTTGCTTTTGGATAGAATTTCACTAACTAAAAACTTCTGTAAAAAAAAAAATGCTCTGTGCTTATATAGAGCCCTATTCAATTGGCCGAATCACAATTTAATAAGGCTGATGGTGACCAAACTTCCCCTTTAAGGGGGGGATATTTATGAAAAATGCATTGGGCAGGGCTGCTTTGGAAGGAACATTCTCACTAATTTGCTTTCTTCCAGCATGTATTTTTTTACATTGCCCCCCTTTAAAGGGGAGGCCGGCCACAAAGGACATGAATTGAAATTAAGTTGGAAATTAGAGATGATAATGAAAAAAGGTAAAACATAATGCAGTCTTTACTCCTTAACTTATGACATTTAGCTGTTTTATTTATGTACTTCTACAAGGGAAACAGAGCTGGAATATTGATAACGTTTTTATTTCTTCTACTGAAATTCCTTTGTGTCTTCAATTTCAAGGCCCAAAGTTCATATAGAAGCAATTATACAATACAGCATAATTAATTGTGGCAGCTAATTTTATTTGTTTACAAAGAAACATCCAGCCCATAAAGTATCATACATAAGCTTCCATTCCATTGCTCCTGAAGGAATTGAGGCAAGTGAAGTTCACCATCAAGCTATCACATCGCATACCTAAATCTAATCTCTGAGAAATACCATCTGAGTGCTCCAAATATCCTTATGATCATAAGCCCAGAGTATCTGTCCTATAACTATTTTGCACAGCCCTATCACATGCCTGCTGCTCTCTGATCTCGCTGACGTTTACTCTGAATACTTTCCAAGTGCCCCAAATATTCAAAAATCGGGTATTCCAACCCCTCACAAGGGGGCAAAAACTACCTTGGAGAATCAATCTGATGCTGTTAACAAGCTAACACATTAACTGTGTTATATTTGAGACTTGATTTCTCATTCTGACACAATTATGGGTTTCATACCACTATCCCATGAGCCAGAGGATCCCCGGATCACCCACATTAATTGTTACTAACTATGGGCCTCATTCAATTGCATGCCTGTAACTCGCTCGCAGACAGACGCATGTCTGCGATCAAGTTGCGGGCTCCCGTTGGTCTCCGTTTACAAAGCTATTCAATTGCTCCAGGTCGCGAGTTGCGATCCTGAAGCCAGCTCCATAAACCATGCACTGGTTCGGAGCAGTTGTGGGTGGGAAACGTATCAATTCACTGAGCCCGTAACCGCTCCTTTCGAAACGGCCAATAGAAAACGAGACTGTCATAAATATGGCAGTAAAACATGGAGGTTACGTGTCAATCAATCAGGTTTGGGGGGTCTGATAAGCGATCAGACTCGCACAACTTTAAAAACAAAGAATTATTAAAATGATTACCAATGCTATTCTAGTCCATATGAGTGGCCTGATATGTATTAACTCATTGATACCCAAGATCATTTAACCCTGAAATGACACATAATAATAAAACGTATTTCCTGCAGTTGTGCGTGCTGTTGTGCAATTAATTCTAATGTCTTTCATCGCTCTCCCCGTAATTTAGTGCAGTATTGCGAGCAATTGAATAGCGATTTGCCATTTTAGCCCTGCAAAAGTGACAAATCAAAGGCTTCTGGATGGTGTAAGTTATGAGTTGGACGGACAAGATTTTTTCAAGCTCGTAACTCGTGACCCAATCCAAGCCAATTGAATAGTAAATGTGACTCCGACCTCCACTTGCGAGCTCGGATCTGAAAATCGCACCAATTGAATAAGGCTCTTTGAGCCTGGGGAACTTCCGAGATTCTCACTTCCTACCTTCTATGAGCCCAGGGATCCCCTGGTATTCCCCCTTCCTACCTTCAATATAGATGTCCAAAAAAGTCTGGGGTGGCATATAGTTTTAAAAAGATGAAGATTCAAGCAGTGACCAAATGAACAAGAGCAATGTCACTACATGAGGAGCAGTAACACTACTTTTAGAGTAAACTTGCAAACAGAAGAAAGGGTACGAGTGTGTCTGTTCTGCAGTAAAGGTGTGTAAAGGTAGGCAAGGAGGGGTATAGCACTCTATTAGAAATAAAGGAGTGCTATACCCCTGCCACATATATATATATATATACTGTATATATATATATATATATATATATATATATATACTGTATATATATATATACTGTATATATATATATATATATATATATATATATATATATGTGTATTGTTTGATAACTGTGCATTGAAGTGCATTGTTTGATAACTGAATAAGATTGAAATTGACACCACACCCTTTACCCTTCACTGGCTCAGAAGTAGTGATGTCCCGAACAGTTCGCCGGAGAACTATTCGCTGCGTGTGTGTGACAGGCTAACACCTAACAGCTTATATTGTGCTTATTTTCACTTCTCATACCTGGTGGTGTAACATATATTGAAAACAACCATTTTTTTTATGTAATCTAATTTCAGTTGCCTGCCTGTGTCAGGCTCACAGCTTATATTATGCTCAGTGACATAAAACAACACTTTTTTGACTGTAATAGATTGAATAGCAATTGCCTGCCTTTTGCCAGTGCACAGTGCCACTCATATCTGGTGGCACCCTAGTTGCACGCGCAGTGCCCCAAATTTGAAGTGGGAGGACCGACCAAGCATCTTTTTCCATCTCCCGCTTCCAAAAATCCATGCCATATACACGTCCCCTGATAGTGGACGTAATAGGGATTAAACCGATAGGAATAGTACTACTTAACAGTACACACCTTATAATAATGCAGAGGCAACGCGTATAATCTTCCATGCTGTGCAGTGGAAGCCCCCAGACTCTGACCTGTGTATAATCTTCCATGCTGGGCAGTGGAAGCCCCCAGACTCTGGTAGTCTGAAGAAGAGGAGTCACAGGAGGAAGGTGGCTTTGAGGAGGTGAACAGTTTGTTGTCTCCACAGCAGGCATCCCAGGGGGCTTGTTGTCACCTTTCGGGGACCCTTGGTGGCTGGGTGGAGGAAGAGGCCTTCAATGACATCAGTGAGGACAAGGAATGAGACATGGCTAGCTTGGTATCCAACCTTGTGCTAATGGGGAGTTTGCGGTTGTGCAAAGGGACTGTTTGCGGTGCATTAAACGGGGAGATTGGTCTGTTACTGTGAAGCGGGTGTAGCCCTTACACTACCTGATCGATACAACATCATACCTGATGTTTTAAAGCATGTTATTCCAAACAATTTAGGAATGTTAGGTGATTTATGCCCTTTATGGCTTAAAACCAGACTCTGCATCAACTATGTCATTTTCCGTGGGAGTTTTGCCATGGATCCCCGTCCGGCATGCCACAGTCCAGGTGTTAGTCCCCTTGAAACAACTTTCCCATCACTATTGTGGCCAGAAAGAGTCCCTGCGGGTTTTGAAATTCGCCTGCCCATTGAAGTCTATGGCGGTTCGCCGGGTTCGCCCGTTTGCGAACATTTGATGGAAGTTCAGGTCCGCTGTTCGCGAACCGAAAATTTGATGTTCGCGACATCACTATTTAGAAGCAGTATGTTGCAGCAAAGGATGCAACCATAGTTCTCCATAAATGTAAAGGCCCACTCACACACAACATTCACCAATGTATCATAGATTCCTCCAGGGTCCAGTAGGAACATCAACATTTATTTTTTCTTATTAAAAGATACCAGTACGACTTTTCCTGCTTAATGATGTTCCTAAATTCATCTTTTTCTAACATATATATTTTTTCATAGTGCAGTGGCCCTTTATGTTTATGTGATACCTTCAGTATGTTCATTTCACTTTTCTCCACTCCACTCCATTATTCCTCCTTCCCCCTTGCCTTTCCCTTTTTTTTGTCTAGTTTAGTTATTCAAAATACGGTGATTGACCTCACTAGTCCTTTAACAATTTTTTTATTGTAAATTAGAAATTAAGTGCCTTTGCCACATAGCCCCACAGCATACAATGCTCCTTCTGCAAACAGAGACTGTCTCTTATCTTTGGTACACTGACTTATTTATATTACAAATTTAGACTACTTATCACATCCATGGATAACATATCCCATCTTGTGACTGACTCATTTTTAAATGTTTGCTTTCATCTATCTCCCTCACTGGGTATTTGCAGGTAGCAAGTGCAAGCATTCAATTCTCTGGCATCTTTCCTAGTTACACAGTGTACTGGTCCAGTGCATTACAATAACAGGTAGGGGTAGCACTAAATCACATCATACATATTAATGACCAATCTGACTTAACTCACAAAGAAGTTACTGTTCTAAGGTCCGAGCTACTGATTAGAAATTACTATTGACAATACATAATATGTTCATTTAAGAGACAATGTATTAATTATTTATATACTAGTAAATTGCCTGTCATAAATGACTGTATAATATAATTTCTCTCTTTTGTGTCTCTCTCTCCTATTTGTCTCCATCTCTCTCTCCCTATGTCCTGTGTGTCTCTCTCTCTCTCTCTTTCTCTTATTATGTCCCACTCTCTCCCTCTCTCTTTCCCTTCTCTTACTCCTTCCCATCATCTCTCTCTCCCTTCTCTTACTCCTCCTTACCCTTTCCCTCTCTCTTCCTTCACCTCTTCCCACCCTCCCACCTCATCTTCTCCCTTCCCTCATTCCTTCCCACCACTCTCTCTTCCCATCCTCTCCCTTCCCTCATTCCTTCCCACCACCCTTTCTTCCCATTCTCTCCCTTACCTCATCCTTCCAGTTATCCTCCCTTCCCACCCTCTCCCTCTCTATCTTCCCTCCATTCCACCCTCCCTTCCCTTCCTCTCCCACTCTCCCTTTCCTCCTTCCCACCACCCTCCCTTCCCATCCTCTCCCTTTCTTCCATCCTTACCACGTCCCTTCTCAACCTCTCCCCCATTCCCTCACTCCTTCACACCCTTCCTTCCCACCCTTCCCATCCTCTCCATTCCCTTCTTTACCTCCTTCCTATTCCTCATGTGCCGCATTGCCCCCCTGTGCCCTTTACCCATGTTGCGCATGCTCATCTACACGACTGTCGCACATGAGCATTAGCACGCCTCTGTGCTAATACGACGCAATTACACAGTTGCAACATCTACCGGGATTTAGGGTTAGTAGCTTGCAGAATGCATCTTGCAGGCGTTACTCACAAGCTAACAACTGTTATAGTGGATAGTATGCCTGCTGTCTGACTCTGTATTGAAGTAACAGTCTCACATTTAAAAGTCCACTGTACACCGAATATATATATATATATATATATATATATATATATATATATATATATTATAAACATAATTATACCATAAAAAGTCATAGAATTAGCTTTTAATTATAAAATATTACTTTTCTTTTAACTCTGTCGGACCCTAGAAGCATCCATGATACTTTGGTGAGATGGTGTATGAGAGGGTATGTACATTTCTGGAGAGTATAACTTTGCAACTATGGATCCAAGATTATCTGCTTCTAAGAATGTGCCTGAAAAGGAGTTGGTTTCCACTGTGGAAAATAGGCTCCTCAAGCTTCAGCTCTCAGGAAGTGATGAAACAAACACAGGACAATATATTCTACACACATATTTTATACTATGTAGGGTCAACCAAGATGGGCAAGCCATAGCAGAGAAGTCAGACAAAGCTTGTCCACTGGAGAAGGAACTGGATACCCACTCCAGTATTTTTGCCAAGAAAACCATATGGATAAGCCCAGCCAGACACACAGACAGATGTGCCTGGCGTACTGCGTCCATATGGTCACCAAGAGTAGGATACGACTGAAGGACTGAACAACAAAAAATGTTGTTGCATTCTTCACAAACTAGTGCCAATTTCTTGAATTTCAAGGACAAAAAATCATCCATTTGAGCCATGCACACAAACACCTTTCTCAGACTGATCAAAAAGTGAGAGACGGGGTGGTTCTGTTCTGGATATAGTCGCATAATATTTCAGGTTTAAAATTACTCAGACATTGAAAAACGCGGAACTTAGCCTCCAAACACTTAGGAAATGCGGGATTGCCTTAGGCAACAAACACTTCACAAATGCGGGACTTAAAAAAAATAAATTACGAGACGCAGGACTTAGAAAAAAATATACGAGATAGGAAAAATACGAAGTTAACGGCCGAACCGCGCAAATCGAAAACCACAAAAAATAATAATAAAACAAAACAAAAAAAATCCATCACACACAGCAGGGGGGAACAGCCAGGACATCTGGGAGGGAGGTTGCACGCAAATTTAACTCAAATTTGCAGAATTTTGGCACTTGAAAATCAGCTAAGCGAGAAACAAAATGCCGGCCCCAAAAAATTAAACGAGGCTACACTGACCATGAATTGCGCAAAGTACTGCCAGCCGTGTACCACTTTCACCCAGGAATGTACGAGGTACAAAATACACTATTACAAAGGACGGAAAATGCTCGCAAACCGCGTAGCACATAAACAAACAATGCCATTTGACAACACTAACTTCCAACTAACAATATTACGCAACTAAAGTAGCGCTTTACTCAAATAAACCAACGGTTTGCCCTCGCGCACGCAGCCTATTTCTAATGCACAGTTGGGACATTCATGACACTATCCCCTCAGGCCAGCAGCAGTCCAACGTTACAGTAGGTCTTTAGGCTATTGATTGTTAGATATATTAATTACAAATAGGTAAACTATGTTAATTTATTCTTCAATTAATTCATGAATTAATAAGTATTTAAAAAAATAAAAATACATATATCTATCTTTGTGATGAGCGCAAAACGTGCTCAGAGGAGCCAAAGGACATGCCAGGGGAGGTTTGCAATCAGCGGCGAAGGTCCTTAGAGTACAAAAAGCTTAACATTGTGTGGCAAACAGCATTGCCACCATGGCTTCACATTTTATTACTCCGTCATTTTTGACGGGCAAGTCGCTTATGTATATGTATATATATATATATATATATATATATATATATATATGTATACATACACATATATCCCTCCGCCCACCTACTAGTTTAAAAATTCTCACAACCTTTCTGCCATCCGCTCTTCTGTCACACAAGCTCCCTCTTCATTAAATAGCAATCCATTACTGCTGTAGAGTTTGTACTCCAGTGAGAAGTTAGTCCATTGCTCTAAAACCCCCAAACCCTCTTTAGTGCAACACTTTTTAAGCCACAAGTTAATATCCCTAAGCTCTTCCTGTCTTCCTGAGGTAGCATGTGGCACTGGTAGTACCTAGGAAAATATTAGCCTTCAGGTCAGTGCCCTAAGCTTATTTCCTAGTTCTATAAAATCATTTTTAGGACACTCCATCTTCCACTTACTTTGTATTTTGTACCAATAGGTACCAAACCGCTGGTTAATTTCCAGTCCCTCCCAATAATTTATCTTCCTGATCCACAACATGCCAAACCCGAGCACACAGGAGACAACAAACTGTTCAATTGCTGGGATCTGGGTGACAATATGTGTAGTAAGAGTATGACTGTGCTGCTCTCAATTATATGTCTCAATAGATAGAGGTTAGCCGAGAGCAACCCACTGGGGGAAAGACATTTACAGAAGGGGCAATGACCACAACCAGCTATGGCTGCTAGACCCAGCCCATTTCACAAAAATTAAATACCACTAAAGAAATTTACAGAAGGTAGAATGACCACAACCGGGAGGGGGAGTCAAGCATAAGGCATGATGAGGAGCTAGGAGGTATTATAAGGAGGTGCCCCTGCCTCTTCTCTAACTTTCCTTCACAGCAGCTATAGCTGCTAGACCCAGGCCATTTCACAAACATTAAAATACCACCAAAGGATCAGATGGTTCTTATTCAGTCCTAGGCTTTTTCTAAAGGCTTAGAGTGGGTTCAGCAAAGATTGATGTGGGTTTTTAGTGGATGCTCCTCCGTCCTCCCCCTCAGTGCACCCCATCACAATGCACTACTTTTACAAGTGGATTTACCTTAAAAGTAAAGGCTGATAAACTGCAGAGTGCACTAATTGTGCCCAGGTAAGAGGGGTGTGGCTTGACTGTTTAACTTATATAAAAGGTTTGTGAGCTGGTTTGGGGCCTGTTTACAAGTGGATTTACCTTACAAGTAAAGGCTGATAAACTGCAGAGTGCACTAATTGTGCCCAGGTGAGAGGGGTGTGGTTTGAATGATAAACTTGTATAAAAGGTTTGTGAGCTGGTTTGGGGCCTGTTTACAAGTGGATTTACCTTACAAGTAAAGGCTGATAAACTGCAGAGTGCACTAATTGTGCCCAGGTGAGAGGGGTGTGGCTTGACTGTTGAACTAGGGAAAAAAGGTTTGTGAGCTGGTTTGGGGCCTGTTTACAAGTGGATTTACCTTACAAGTAAAGGCTGATAAATTGCAGAGTGCACTAATTGTGCCCAGGTGAGAAGGCAGAAGTTAATATAAACAGGAGAAGGGGAACTTGTGAGCTTGCGAACATTTTCAGTATCAAGTGCAATTCTAGTAAAAGCCTAGGAGTTTAAATAAAAGGAGGGACTTCAAAGAAAAGGGAGGGCAGATTTATAGTGCAAAGGAGGAAAACTTTATATAAATAGATTATTTTATATTCTTTATTTTTCCCACTGAAATTTTGTAGACAATAATAATAGCTATGAGTCAGTCCAGTGGCAACCTTATTCAGTGTACATCCTGTCATATGTATGCAATACTGGAACAGATGAGCCAGGGTCCATACCTCTGTGAGAGGTGTGAGCATATTGCCTCTCTGGAAGCTCAAATTGGAGATCTGGAGAGGAGAATTGCAGCACTTAGTGATATTGCTCCACTGGAAAAGGGGTTGGTGCTCACTGAGCACAGTTTAGCTGGGCCTAGCATGGAGGGTGGAGCTGGGGCTAGTGAGGATGTCCAGGGAGGCAGCTGGGTTACAGTTACAAGGGGAAGCAGGGGGAACAGGAGGAGGCAGGCCAGTTCTGAGTTGGCAAACACCAACAGATTTGCCGGATTGAGTTAAACTGTTGGGGATGTCCATTCAGGAATGGCAATGCCAGATAGAGCTGTTCCCTCTAACAGCCGGGCGAACAGCTCTACTGGAGGAGAGGGAGGGCAGAATAGGCAGAACAACAGACAGGTTTTGGTTGTAGGGGACTCTATTATTAGGAAGGTAGACAGGGTGATTTGTCACCCAGATCCCAGCAATCGAACAGTTTGCTGGGTTCGTCCTGTTGTGGATCGGGTAGACAAATTATTGGGAGGGGCTGGAAATGAACCGGCGGTCTTGGTACATATTGGTACCAATGACAAAGTTAGTGGAAGATGGAGTGTCCTAAAGAATGATTTTAGAGAACTAGGTAATAAGCTGAAGACAAGGACCTCCAAGGTAGTATTTTCTGAGATACTACCAGTGCCACGTGCTAGCCCAGGGAGGCAGAAGGAGATTAGGGAGGTTAATGCGTGGCTAAAGATGTGGTGCACTAAGGAGGGGTTTGGCTTTTTAGAGCACTGGGCTGACTTCTCACTTCGGTACAATCTCTACAGTAGGGATGGATTGCACCTTAATGATGAGGGAGCTTTTGTACTAGGTGATAGGATGGTAGAAAGGCTGGAGGAGTTTTTAAACTACCGTAGTAGGTGAGGGGGAGGGACTAGATATAAGTAATGGGGTAGAAAGTGTAAAGGGTATAAGGGATGAATTAACAACTCATAGGGGAAGAGATGGGGGAGGGGTAGTATAGTCAATAGGGAGGTAGTACTAAGTAATTCAAGTAGAGTGGCAGGCACTTCAGAACTACAGACTAATAACATAAGGTGTATGCTTGCTAATGCCAGAAGCTTGCCAGGAAAATGGGAAAGTTAGAATTATTAGCAATTAATGAAAAATGGGATTTAATAGGCATTACCGAAACGTGGTGGGATGAATCTCATGACTGGACTGTTAATCTGGATGGTTATAACCTATTTAGGAAAGATAGAGGCAATGGTAAACGAGGAGGAGGGATTTGTCTGTATGTTAAGCCTGAATTTAAGGCTATAATCAGAGAAGATATTTATGGTGGACCTAGTGATAAAGTTGAATGTTTGTGGGTAGAGTTAAATAGCGGAGCAGCAAATTCCAAAAGAATTTTAGTAGGAGTATGCTATAAACCCCCAAATAAAGCTGGAAGTGAGGAAATACAATTATTGTTACAGATTGGAAATGCAGCTAAGCACCGCCAAGTTCTAATAATAGGAGATTTTAATTACCCTGAAATAAACTGGATAAATGAGACCAGCAGTTCAGCTAAGGGGAGCAGGTTCTTGAGTACACTCAGGGATCATTATCTGGCCTAGGTTATACAGGAGCCTAGTAGAAATGAAGCTATCTTAGATTTACTCATCACAAATAATATTGATATAGTATCAAATGTTGAAATAGGGCAACCTTTGGGAAACAGTGATCACAACAAAGTCTCATTTGAGATTGAATTAAAAAAAACAACATTTTAAGGGGCCAACAAAAACTCTTAATTTTAAAAGGGCAGATTTTAACGGTCTAAGGGCATCAATACAAAGTATAGACTGGGACAGAGAACTGATAGGTAAAAACACTGAACATAAATGGACAACATTTAAATCCTTACTAAATATACATACACATCGACATATACCATGTGGGAATAAAAGTAAAAGGAGTAAATCACAACCCATGTGGCTCAACAATGATTTAAAGATCAAGATCCGGAGTAAAAAACAGGCATTTAAATTATACAAACAAGAGGGGACAGAGACTGCTTTACGGGAATACAAGGAAATCAACAAGGCTTGCAAAAGCGCGATTAGACTGGCTAAAATAGAAAATGAAAAATGTATTGCAAAAGAGAGTAAGACTAACCCTAAAATATTTTTTAAGTATATTAATGGGAAGAAGGCGAGGAAGGAAGCTATAGGAACATTAGAATGTGAAACAGGCTGTCTGAAAATTAGTGACCATGAAAAGGCAGATGAGCTAAATAGGTTCTTTTCTTCGGTATACACAAGGGAGGTACAAGTGGTTGGGACACTGCAACATAATGGGGCTACACTACCTTTGCCAAATAATTGGTTAACACAGGAAGTAATCCAAAAGAGGTTGGAAAAAATAAATGTTAATAAAGCCCCTGGTCCTGATGGAATACATCCAAGGGTACTAAGGGAACTGGGTTCTGTAATAGCCAAACCAATATATTTAATTTGTCAAGATTCACTCAACACAGGGTCTCTAGCAGATGACTGGAGAAAAGCTGATGTGATACCTATATTTAAAAAGGGAGCAAGAGCAAATCCGGGGAATTATAGACCAGTGAGCCTCACTTCTGTAGTGGGGAAGCGTTTAGAAGGGTTAATAAGGGATAATATACAAGAATATGTCTATTTGAACAGGATTATAAATAGGAGTCAACATGGATTTATGAGGGATAGGTCATGCCAAACAAATCTAATTAGTTTCTATGAGGAGGTTAGTAGGAACCTGGATCAAGGCAACTCAGTGCATGTAGTCTTTTTGGATTTTGCAAAGGCTTTTGATACAGTGCCACATGGGAGACTATTGGGCAAACTAAGGGATACAGGAATTGCAGTAAATATCTGCTCATGGATTGAGAGCTGGCTAAAAGACAGGAAGCAAAGGGTTGTTGGAAATGGAACATACTCCGATTGGACTAATGTGGTAAGTGGGGTTCCTCAGGGTTCATTATTAGGTCCTCTCCTTTTTAACATATTTATTAATGACTTAGAGGTAGGATTGGAGTGGGGGGTCTCCATTTTCGCTGATGACACAAAGTTGTGCAAGGTAATTAAATCAGATAATGATGTGCTTTCCCTCCAAGGGGATTTACATAAAATTGAGTAATGGGCATCTAAATGGCAGATGAGATTTAATACAAATAAATGTAAGGTTATGCATCTGGGAAGGAAAAATGGCCATGCAATTTATAATCTTAATGGAGCAAATCTAGGTGTATCAGAAATTGAAAGGGATTTGGGAGTGCTTGTTGACAACCACCTAGGTAACAGTGCTCAAAGCCAAGCAGCAGCTGCAAAGGCAAATAAAATATTAGCATGTATTAAGAAGGGTATAGAAGCAAGGGAAGCAAATATAATTCTGCCATTATAAAGATCTCTAGTACAACCTCATTTGGAATATGGAGTACAATTTTGGGCACCACTTCATAAAAAGGACATTTTAGAGCTGAAAAAGATACAGAGAAGGGCTACAAAACTAATAAGGGGAATGGAGGGGCTAAGTTATGAAGAAAGACTAACCAAATTAAACGTATTTTCTCTAGAAAAAAGGCGTCTAAGAGGAGATATGATTACCTTATATAAATACATCCAGGGTCAGTATAAAGATTTGTCAGGGGAGCTTTTTGTGCCAAGAGGTTTTCAACTGACAAGAGGACATCCCTTGAGGTTAGAAGTAAAAAGATTCCACCTCAAAGAAAGAAAAGGGATCTTCATAGTAAGGGTGATTAATCTGTGGAATTCTATACCAGAGGAGGTGGTCACAGCGGATTCGATAGATAACTTTAAAAGGGGACTAGATTTATTTCTAATTAAAAAGGGAATTCAGGGTTATCATGGATAGTTAGAGAGACAGTATTGATCCAAATTGTTTTACATTTCCCTTTGAGACAATTGGCTAAGTCTCGCTTGTGTTTTTTTTTTTTTCTATTTACCTTCCTCTGGACTTATTAATAATAAAAAAACAAAAAAATACATTAAATAATTGATTAATAATTAATTAACAACTAATGAATTAATAGTTAATCCTCATATTGCAGATCAGAGGAGATCTTAAAAGGTTGAACTTGATGGACTGAAAGTCTTTTTTCAACCTTAAATACTATGTAACTATGTAACTATGTTAACAGAAATGATAGTAAAACCGCAGATGGCCTTGTTTAATATTTTTCCCCCTAAGATGGAAATAAAAAATAAAGCGTGTATGACTCAAATTTTTCAGGTAGTAAAAACTGCAATTGCACGAAATTGGAAGAAAGAGGATCTTCCAAAACTAACTGAAATATTGGCCATGATGGGATACAATAGGGAACTAGAGAGGGATTTTAATATGGCATTTCAGCTAAAACAGGACCCTGTAAAATGGGTTGTTTGGGACTTTTTAAGTAACCTCTACGGGGTAATCTCACGAAGAAAACCATATCTTACCTGGCAGATCGATCCCTCCCTGGCTCTTCCTCCCTACCTTCACCAAGCTGGCTAGAATATGAGTGGAATGAAAGGGTGTGATAGGATATGTAAGTAATTTAAGAGAGAAGTTTAACTGGTTAATCATTCCATTAGGTTGAAGAATATTCAACCAAATATTAAAGTTTGGATTTAATTCTAGCCATATGTAAGTTTAATACAATGATACACTTAAAGTCTATTAATAGCAATAAACATGAAAGAACAGTTACACTCTTATGATTATTGTTATAATGTCAGGGCACAAATGTATGCCTTCCGTATTTTTGTCTGTCTGTGTATATAATTTGTAATGTATTATTTATGTAAATGGAGATTTTAAATTTGTAAAATAAAAAAAAATAAATAAATAAAAAAAACTATGTAACGATGTAACTCACTCTCACAGCTTCTAAGCCCACATTCTACTGTTAGGCTCATCATTACTAGGGCTCTGCTGACCACCACTGGAGCAATGGACAGCATTCAGCTCAGACATGTGTGCAATCCCTCTCTTTCTTATTCTCTGTTTCCACCTTTTGTGGTCACTCCTTCCTGTGGCTACCTCTCGCCCTCCCTTTCTTCTATTGTTCATCCTCCTCTTTTGGTACTGCATCTACCAACTTCCCTGGTTTGACTAGATCAGCTTCTGTTGCCATTGCCTTTCTGGCTAGATCAGATCCTCTGTTACCTCCTCTGAAGATCAATAGAGATGTGGGCACCATTCTATTTCATATTGTTCTGTTAGTTCCAGGTTTAGGCTTTCTCAATATGATAGTCACTCTGGTGGTAGACTCCATCATCAAAGGCATCACACCATAGACGTAATAGATATAATAG
Source organism: Discoglossus pictus (assembly GCA_027410445.1). Lineage (NCBI taxonomy): Eukaryota > Metazoa > Chordata > Amphibia > Anura > Alytidae > Discoglossus > Discoglossus pictus. Next base: position 59,899,735 of record CM050175.1, on the reverse strand, counting down.
ACCATTGTCGCATCTTCCTGTACTTGGTAGCTGCGGGCAATTTTCTCCTTCCAGGCGTATGCTATGAGAGGACGTCAGGAGGCAGCTGGAGGATTGTTGATGGCACAAGAGCCATTTAGCCTCAGTTGCGGACACTCCAGCAGTGGCTTCTGCTACTCTGCCTTTGTTGCCTGTGAAGGTTGCCTGTGCAATCTGCATCTCAGCCTCAACTGGGTGAATTAACTAGGTTTATGATACCAGGAGGGTCTCAGTTGGTGTCTGGTGTTGGGACTGCTTCTGTTTCTTCTGATCTTCCTTCTGTAGCACACCATGTTCATCTGTTCTTGAACAAGCTGACAAGACTTTTTATCTATGTACTACAAGGGGTTTAGAAAGACACAATTTTTAAAGATACTAAGTAGGCAAAAGATGAGACAAAAAAAAACAATACAGAAAATCACCTAAAATATTCGAGAAATGGCTACAGGCTTTCTACAATACCCCTCTAAGCTAAAATAGAATAAATAAAACCACTTACCTGTGAGCTTGGTGAAGGAACAACAAGGAATTTCATCAGAGCATGTCAGTTACAGTTACAGTTATATGTCTTGGGTTGACAAAGATGTGGATAGTTACATAGTAGTTACATAGTAATTAAGGTTGAAAAAAGACTTTCAGTCCATCAAGTTCAACCTGTTAAGATCTCCTCTGATCTGCAATATGCGGATTAGTTATTAATTAAATTATTGATTAAATAATTATTAATAGTATAGTATTGGAGAATGAATAAAGAGTTAGTCCATCAAGTTCAACCTTTTTAGATCTCTATTGATCTTTTTAATTTGGACTATTTATTATTATTGTTAATTGTTAATTATTGTTAATTGATCCAGAGGAAGGCAAACATAAAAAAAAACCCATTGAAACTTTGCCAATTGTCTCATAAGGGGGAAAAAAAGCAAAATTCCTTCCTGACCCCAGAAACTGGCGATCAAATTTCTCCCTGGATCAATATTCCTTGCTAGTTATCTAGGATAGCCTTGAATGCCCTCTTTATTCAGAAATATATCTAACCCCTTTTTGAAGTTGTCTATCGAATTCGCTGTCACCACCTCCTTTGGTAGAGAATTCCACAGTTTAACCACCCTAACTGTGAAGAACCCTTTTCTTTGTTTAAGGGGAAATCTTTTTTCCTCTAACCTCAACGGATGTCCTCTTATCAGTTGAAAATCTCTTGCTACAAAAAGTTCACTTGACAAAGCCTTATATTGACCCTGGATGTATTTAAATAACGTAATCATATCTCCTCTTAGACGCCTTTTTTCTAGCGAAAATAAGTTTAATTTTGCTAGTCTTTCTTCATAACTTAGCCCCTCCATTCCCCTTATTAGTTTTGTAGCCCTTCTCTGTACTTTTTCCAGCTCTAAAATGTCTTTTTTGTGAGGTGGTGCCCAAAATTGTACTCCATATTCCAAATGAGGGCGTACTAGAGATTTGTATAGTGGCAGAATTATATCTTCTTCCCTGGCTTCTATACCCTTCCTAATACATGCTAATATTTTATTTGCCTTTGCAGCCGCTGCTTGGCTTTGAGCGCTGTTACCTAGGTGGTTGTCCACTAGTACTCCCAAATCCCTTTCAATATCTGATACCCCTAGATTTGCTCCATTAAGATTATAGATTGCTTGGCTATTGTTCCTTCCCAAATGCATAACCTTACATTTATTTGTATTAAATCTCATCTGCCATTTAGCCGCCCATTTCTCTAATTTATGCAAATCCTTTTGTAGGGAAAGTACATCATTATCTGATTTTATTACCTTGCACAACTTAGTGTCATCAGCAAAAATGGAGACACTACATTCGAGTCCTACTTCAATGTCATTAATAAATATGTTAAAAAGGAGAGGACCCAATACTGAGCCCTGAGGAACCCCACTTATCACATTAGACCAATCGGAGTATGTTCCATTTACAACAACCCTTTGCTTCCTGTCTTTTAGCCAGCTCTCGATCCATGAGCAGATATTTACTGCAATTCCTGTATCCCTTAGTTTGCTCACTAGTCTTCCATGTGGCACTGTATCAAATGCCTTTGAAAAATCTAAAAAGACTACATCCACTGAGTTGCCCTGATCCAAGTTCCTACTAACCTCCTCATAAAAATTAGATTGGTCTGACACGACCTTTCCTTCATAAATCCATGTTGACTGCTACCTATGATCCTGTTCAAATAGACATATTCTTGTATTCTGTCCCTTATTAACCCTTCTAAAAGCTTCCCAACTACAGAAGTGAGGCTCACTGGTCTATAATTCCCCGGATTTGCTCTAGATCCCTTCTTAAATATAGGTATCAACTCTGATTTTCTCCAGTCATCTGGTAGAGACCCTGTAGTGAGCGAGTCTTTAAAGATTAGATATAATGGTTTGGCTATTACAGGACGCAGCTCCCTCAGTACCCTTGGATGTATTCCATCAGGACCTGGGGCTTTTTTAACATTTATTTTCTCCAACCTCTTTTGTATTTCTTCCTGCGTTAACCAATTATTTAGTGAAGGTAGTGTAGCCCCATTATGTTGCAGTGTCCCAACCACTGGTACCTCCCTTGTGTAAACCGACGAAAAGAACCTATTTAGCTCATCTGCCTTTTCCTGGTCACTAGTTATCAAATGGCCTGTGTCACATTGTAATGGTCCTATCGATTCCTTCCTGGCCTTCTTCATATTAATATATTTATAAAATATTTTAGGGTTAGTCTTACTTTCCATTGCAACTGACTTCTCATTTTCTATTTTAGCCAGTCTAATAGCCCTTTTGCAAGCCTTGTTGATTTCCTTATAGTCACAAAAAAGATGCCTCTGTTCCCTCTTTCTTGTATAATTTAAATGCATATTTCTTTTTCCTCATCATGATCTTTAAGTCATTGTTAAGCCACATGGGATGTGATTTACTCCTATTTATTTTATTTCCACATGGTACATGCTGATGAGTATGTTTATTTAGTAAGGATTTGAATGTTGTCAATTTATTTTCAGTATTCTTCCCTGTAAGTTCTTTGTCCCAGTCTATATGTTGTATTGCTGCCCGTAGCCCATTAAAGTTAGCCCTTTTAAAATTTAGAGTTTTTGTTGGCCCCTTACAACTCTGTTTTTTGTATTCAATCTCAAATGAGACTGTGTTGTGATCACTGTTCCCCAAGGGTTCCCCTATTTTTACATTTGATATTATATCAATATTACTTGTGATGACTAAATCCAAGATGGCCCCATTTCTAGTAGGTTCTTGTATTACCTGGGCTAGATAATGATCCCTGAGTGTACTCAAGAACCTGCTCCCCCTTAGCTGAGCTGCTGGTCTCGTTTATCCAGTTTATATCAGGGTAATTAAAGTCTCCCATTATTAGAACTTGCCCATGCTTAGCTGCATTTCCAATCTGTAACAATAATTGTATTTCCTCACTTTCAGCTATATTTGGGGGTTTAGAGCATACTCCCACCAATATGCATTTAGAATTAGCTCCTCCACTATTTAGCTCAACCCACAAGGATTCAATGATGCCGTTAGTGCCAGCATAAATATCTTCTCTAACTATAGGCTTAAATTCAGGCTTAACATAAAGACAGATCCCTCCTCCTCTTTTACCATTCCCCCTATCTTTCCTAAATAGGTTATAACCATCCAGATTAACAGTCCAGTCATGAGATTCATCCCACCATGTTTCCGTAATGCCTATTAAGCCCCATTTTTCTTGTACTGCTAATATTTCTAGCTCATCCATTTTCCCAGGCAAACTTCTTGCGTTTGCAATCATACACTTTATGTTGCTATGGCTCTGCTGATGTGAAGTGCCTGCCACTGTATTTGAGGCCCCTATTAATATCTCCCTACTTTCTATTGTAACCCTCCCCCCTTCTCCTCCCCCATGGGTAAATAATTCATCCCTTTCCCTCTCTACCCTATTTACCCCAATACTTCTATATAGTCCCTCCCCCCCACCTACAAGTTTAAAAACTCCCCCAGCCGTTCTTGATATTATGATTCCCATTAGAGCTTCCTCCCAGTTCTTTAAAGATGGCAGACAAGGTATTTAATCATCAGCAAAAAAAAAAACATTGCTTCGACTTCAATTAAGGTCCAAGTTGGGAAAGATAACAGGTTTAGGAGCGTCTGCTCCAATTGCTAAACCTCCAGTTTTCAAATGCTCTAAAAAGAAGTTAAGAGCATCTGGATCTGACACAGCTTCTTCCCAAATGTGCAGACACTAGTACAAACTTATGGCCTCATTAAATTAGCCCTCGTGGTTCCCTTGGTCTTCGCAAAAGAAACGTTTTTTGCTGTTTGCTAGGACCGATTCCTCAATACTTCCCTCGCAGCCTGCTTTGCGAGATGACACAGAAAAACGTCAGAGAATAGGCTCCAAGAGAGCTATGTAGTAACACGCAGCCATAAATCTATGAGGTGAACCTTGCACCTCGGAAGAATCCCTACGGGCACAAAAAAGTGCCAGCAAGGGCTCCTAAACCATATACATGCTGCCTGGGAGCAGCCAGACACAGCTGTCTGATGCTTCCCCCTGCTCCCTAAACACATCCCCATGCTGCAGGGGTCCCGACCCTCATGACAAAGTCTAAGCACTACACTATTAACCCTAACTATACCGCATTAACCCATACTAAACCCTATCTAACCCTAACTGGGCCTATCTAACCCTTACTGGGTCAATCTAACCCTAATTGGCCCTATTTAAATCCATCTAGCCCTATTTAATCCCATCACTTATGAGGGTCTATACAGACCCCCATAAGCCTCCATCAAACCCCATCCCTTATGGGGGTCTATACAAACCCCTGTAAGCCTCTAGTAAACCCAATCAGTCCCATATGGGTCTATGAAGACCCTCATAGGACACTAGTGTCATAGAAGTCTTCCAGGATCCTCATGACACTAAGTACAAACATTACACTACACTATTCCCCCCAATAAACTACTAAATGTAAACTACCCCCCTCTACCCTAACCTATTAACCCCTACCTACCTAACACTACCTAACTAACTCCTGTTAAACCCACACCCTACAAATTACACAAAATAAAAAAAGCTAAGGGACACAAAAATAAAATAAAACTAAGGTACATAAAATAAAAAAACCTAAGGTACACAAAACAAAAAAGGACATTACAAATCCCCCCTCACTACAAACAAAAATAAAACATCACAACCCCCCTGCCACTACATAAAATAAAAAAAACACACACCAACACAACAAGTAAATAAAATATAAACATTATAAATTGAAAACTTACCTGTCCCAATGTCCTCTGCCTTCTCCTCTTCTGCCCCGGGTGGGCCCTTGATAAATCCTCGCTCTATTTTTTTTTTTACAAGAATAACGGAGCTCCACACTCACGGTTTCCCCTGATGCTAATGAGGCCTCCAGAGCCTCTTCCGATATGAAATTAGCAATGGCGCCCTCTGATGGTCTGAAAAGGCTTTCAATCACATTTTAGCCAATCAGAAGGTGCCAAGGTGTGAGTTAATCAGAATGAGATACACCCCTATATCCCATTCTGATTGGCTGAAGGAACTGTCACTTTTTTAAAACTATCAGAAGCAACTATTGGGATTCACCAGCACGGGGTAATTGGCTGAAGGCATCTGCGCCTCCAGATTGGTTGTAGTCTGATAGGAAGTGACAACAGCCAATCAGAAGGTGCTATTGCTTTCAGCCAATCACAATGGGATACACCCCCATGGGATGATTGGCTGAAGGCATATGAGCCTTCTGATTGACTGTTGTCATTGTCAATCAGACTGCAGCCAATCAGAAGGTGCAGATGCCTTCGGCCAATCACCCCATTGGGGTGTATCCCATTGTGATTGGCTAAAAGCAATAGAGCCTTCTGATTACTTTAAAAAAGATTGACAGCTCCTTCAGACAATCAGAATGGAATATAGGGGTGTATCTAATCCTGATTGGCTTCACCTTCTGATTGGCTGAAATGTAATTGACAGCCTTTTCAGCCAATCTGAAGGCGCCTTAGCTTCGGGGTGCTCCGCAAGTGTGCAGCTCCGTTAGTTTTTTTTTTTTTTTTTTAGAGCGCAGATTTATCAAGGGCCCAGCTGGGACAGAAGAGGAGAAGGCCAGGGACATCGGGGACAGGTACGTTTTCAATTTATAATGTTTATATATTACTAGCGACTTGCACGTCAAAAAATGACTGTCAATAAAAGAAAGTTTTGAAATGCTGTTTGTCACACAATGTGTGTGTACTGGGTGCCTCAACTATATAGACCCCTCTAACACACTAATGAACGCAATAACACTATAAGTGCCATGAGGGTCATCCAGGACCCTCAAGACCCAAAGTGTAAGCACTACACCATTTTAACCCGGTCACTCATGGGGGTCTATCCAGACCCTCATAAGCCTCTATTTAACCCCATCAGTCCCATAAGGGTATATTATGACCATTATGGGCCTGTTACAACCCAACATTAACCCCATAAGTGCCATGACGGTCCTCAAGGAACATCATGACACTAAGTATAAACACTACACTGCATTATACCCCCCCCAATAAAACATTAAATATCAACTAAACACCCTCTACACTAATCTATTAACACCTACACTACCTGCCTATCCCCTATTAACCCCCACCACTCTAATTACGAAAAACAAAAAAAATAGTCATCAAAAATAAAAAATCTACATTACATAAAATAAAAAAATCTAAATCACAAAAAATAAAAAATGTACATTACAGAAAATAAAAAAACCTAAGTCACAAAAAATAAAAAAAGGAACATTACAGAAAATAAAAAAATACATTACAACCCCCCCACTACAAAAAAAATAAGTAATTACACACCTGAAAAGGAAATACATACAATACAATACATACAATACAAATAAAATGAAATACAATACAATACACCCCTATCTAATATACAATACATCCTATCTATCTTATATACATCCCCCAATCTATCTAATATAAAATAAATACTATCTATGTAATATGCACCCCCCTATCTATCTAATATACAATAAATACTATCTATGTAATATACATCCCACAATCTATCTAATATACAATACATGCTATCTCAATATAGCAACCCTAATTCTAAGCTAAAATAATTAAGACCACTTACCTTTGAGATGTTTCTTCAGATCAGTAACCTAGGTTAAAGAAGATTAAAAAAATTACTACAACACGTTTACATTAAATAAATACACATAGTACATATTCTAAATATTCTGTTTTCTTCTCCGGAGCGGCACCTGTTAAAACAAAATATTTTATTAATACACATACATAAGCATAAAACCAAGTAAAATAAACATAATCTACATTGTACTTACCTCCCCACAATGTCCCCGGCCTCCTCATCTTCTGCCCCGGATGGGCCCTGGAAGCATCCGCGCTCTAAAAAAACAAATGTTAAAAAAAAATAACAGACATCCACACTCGCAGATGTCCCTGACGCTGATGAGCCTCCTACGGAGTGTTCCAGAATAAAATTGGCAATGGCGGCTTCTGATTGGCTGAAAACGCTGTCTATCAAATTCAGCCAATGAGAAGACGCCAATTGTGAGCCAATGAGAAAGGGATACACCCCAAAATCCCACTCTGATTGGATAACGCACCTGTCAATCTTTATTTGAACCAATCCAAAGGCTTTATTGCCATCAGCGAATCACAAGGGGATACACAGGGTGATTGGCTGAAAGCATCTGCGCCTTCCCATTGGCTGTAATACTGATTAATATTGACAACAGCCAATGAGAAGGTGCAAATGCCTTCTGCCAATCAGTAAGTGGGGGTGTATCCCATTGTGATTGGCTATTGTCAGTACAACCATTCAGAATGCGCAGATGCCTTCAGCCAATCACTCTGTGGGGGTGTATTCCATTGTGATTGGCTGAATGCATCTGCGCCTTGTGATTGGTTTAAATAAAGTTTGACAGGTGCCTTATCCAATTAGAGTGGGATTTTAGGGTGTATCCCTTTCTGATTGGCTCACACATTGGCGCCTCCTGATTGGGTGAATTACAGCTCGGTTCCAGGGCGGGGCAGAAGAGGAGAAGGCCGGAGACATCGCGGGGAGGTAAGTACAATGTAAATTATGTTTATTTATTTTGTTTTTATGTTTGTTTATGTATGTTGTATTAATGTTATAGTTTTTTTTTTAACAGGGGCCGCACCGTAGAAGAAGAAAAGAAGGAGGACGGGGACATGCTGGAAAGGTGAGTAGAATATTTAGAATGTTTATAATGTTTATTTGATACTGTAAATGTGTTGCACTCATTTTTTTATTTTTTTTCCATAGGTGGCTGATCTGAAGGGACATCTGAAAAGGTAAGTGGTCTTAATTATTTTATTTTAGCTTAGAATTAGATTATTTTATATATAGATAGCATTTATTGTATGTTAGCTAGGGGTATGTGTTTTATATAGATAGCATAGCATGTATTGTATATTAGATTGTGGTATTTATTTAGATAGATTGGGGGATGTATATTAGATAGATAGTATGTATATTAGATAGATAGTATTTATTGTATATTAGATAGATAGGGGGATCACATATTATAATTGTCCAACTACGATTTGTCGTCACACTGTTTGCGAGCTCGCAAAGCGAGCTCCCGAACTGCATGCCTCTCGAAGCCTTGGAAGGTGGAAGCTCCAACGTCAGCTGTGTTTGCTTAAAGGCGCCTCACACGCGGTTTAAAAAACACACACACACACGCACGACTTAGAAAAAAAAAAACGACCTCGGAACCAACCTTAACGTAACAAACACCCACACGCACTAAAAATACGACCAAAAACACATGCATGACTTAGAAAAAAAAGAATGACCTCGGAACCAACCTTAACGTAATAAACACCCACATGCACTAAAAATACGACCATAACGGCCGAACCGCGCGCACCGAAAAACAGTCAAAACACACCAAATACTCACAAAAACTACATAAAAAGCATACCCATAGCAAGGGGGGGGGGGGGGGGGCATCCAGGACCTCTGAAAGTGAAGTTACACCTCCATTTAAGTCCAAATTCCCGAGTTCAGACACCCGAAAATCCCCTAAGCGAGAGAAAAAATGGCCGCCAAAAAAAACGAAAATGAGGCTCACAGCCCAGCCATGTTCAACTTACCCAAGAAGGGATCCGAGATAAGCTCGGAAACCTGCATTAACCCCACATTATCCATCGCAGTGGGGGTCCCGATCGCACGCAATCGGGGACCAACGCTGCAATGAAAATTCAAAATTCCTGTGTTACAGGTCCTTAAAGGACCATAAAGGTCCTTAAAGGACCCGTTATAAAAGAAAACAAATATACACTATCACCCTGTCACTCATGGGGGTCAATACAGACCCCCATAAACCCCTAATTAACCCTGTCACTCATGGGGGTCAATATAGACCCCCATAAGCCCTTCATTAACCTTGTCAGTTAGTAATATTGGAGGATGAATGAAGAGTTAGTCCATCAAGTTCAATCTTTTTAGATCTCTATTGATCTTTTTAATGTGGACTATTTATTATTAATTGTTAATTGATCCAGAGGAAGGAAACAGAAAAAAAAAAACATTGAAACTTTGCCAATTGTCTCATAAGGGGAAAAAAAGCTAAATTCCTTCCTGACCCCAGAAACTGGCGATCAAATTTCTCCCTGGATCAATATTCCTTCGCTAGTTATCTAGGATAGCCTTGAATGCCCTCTTTATTCAAAAATATATCTAACCCCTTTTTGAAGTTGTCTATCGAATTCGCTGTTACCACCTCCTTTGGTAGAGAATTCCACAGTTTAACCACCCTAACTGTGAAGAACCCTTTTCTTTGTTTAAGGTGAAATCTTTTTTCCTCTATCCTCAAAGGGTGTCCTCTTGTCAGTTGAAAATCTCTTGCTACAAAAAGTTCACTTGACAAAGCCTTATATTGACCCTGGATGTATTTAAATAAGGTAATCATATCCCCTCATAGACGCCTTTTTTCTTGCAAAAATTAGTTTAATTTGGTTAGTCTTTCTTCAGTGCAGTGTAGTGTTTATACTTAGTGTCATGATGGTCCTTGAGGACCGTCATGGCACTTATGTGGTTAATGTTGCCTTGTAACAGGCCCATAATGGTCATAATATACCCTTATGGGATTGATGGGGTTAAATAGAGGCTTATGAGGGTCTGTATGGACCCCCATGAGTGACAGGGTTAATTAGGGGTTTATGGGGGTCTGTATTGACCCCCATGAGTGAGGGGGTTAATTAAGGGCTTAGGGGGGGGGGGGGGTCTATATTGACCCCCATGAGTGAAAGGGTTAATTAAGTGCTTATGGGGGGCTGTATTGATCCCCATGAGTGACTGGGATAATTAAGGGTTTATGGGGGTCTTTATTGACCCCATGAGTGCCAGGGTTATTTATGGGCTTATGTTGGTCTGTATTGACCCCCATGAGTGACAGGGTTAATGAAGGGCTTATGGGGGTCTATATTGATCCCCATGAGTGACAGGGTTAATGAAGGGCTTATGGGGGTCTGTATCGATCCCCATGAGTGACAGGGTTAATTAAGGGCTTATGGGTGTCTATATAGACCCCCATGAGTGAAAGGGTTAATGAAGGGCTTATGGGTGTCTATATTGACCCTCATGAGTGACAGGGTTAATGAAGGGCTTATGGGGGTCTGTATTGACCCCCATGAGTGACAGGGTTAATGAAGGCCTTACAGGGGTCTATATTGACCCCATGAGTGAGGGGGTGAATGAAGTGCTTATGGGGGTCTGTATTGACCCCCATGAGTGACAGGGTTAATGAAGGGCTTATGGATGTCTGTATTGACCCCCATGAGTGACAGGGTTAATGAAGGGCGTATGGGGGTCTATATTGACCCCCATGAGTGACAGGGTAATTGAAGGGCTTATGGGGTTCTCTGTATAGAGGCCCATGCGTGATAGTGTATTTTTTTTTTAGAACAGGGCCTTTAAGGACCTTTACGGTCCTTTAAGGACCTGTAATGCTGGAATTTAGAATTTTCATTGCAGCAGGGGTCGCTGATCGCTTGCGATCGGACCCCCACTGCGATGGTTAATGTGGGGTTAATGCGGGTCTCCGAGCTTATCTCGGATCCTGTGGGGTTAATGCGGGTTTCCCAGCTTATCTCGGATCCCTTCTTGGGTAAGTTGTACGTGGCTGGGTGGTCCTGGGTCTTTGAGCTTCGTTTTCGTTTATTTCAAAGGCTATTTTTTCTCTCGCTTAGGGGATTTTCATGTGTCTGAACTGGGGAATTTGGACTTAAATGGAGGTGTAACTTCACTTTCAAAGGTCCTGGGTGCCCCCCCTTGCTGTGGGTAAGCTTTTTATTTATTTTTGTGGGTATTTATTGTGTTTTGAAAAAACAAAAAGAGAGAAACCTATATATCCACACCTGTATACCATCCATAGTTATAATAAACAGTAATGAACAAAATGATCTAAGTAAACTGACAAGAAAATTATTCTTTAAAAGCTCATAATTTATTACAAAAATCAATCTACAATACATATTCTAAAAACATTTAAAAATTAAGCAAGGACAGTCACCGGTTATATGTATTTTCTCAGTATCTTGCTGTCTGTACAATACTTTAAACACAATTAGACAGTTTTTACCACCTATTAGGATAAATCACCTGATCTGAATTTGGTGGTAGCGGAGCCCACCATTTACTCCTTTTATACTAATCTAAATACACTGTCTAGGAAATAAAATGTAAAAGTGAAAAGAAAGAAAAATTGCTAAATAAACTATTGCTGATGGTGGAACTGGGGATCCACCAATTACCCCCCTAACCTGTTTGTGATAGAGAGCTTACCTACTCTAAGCTAAATATATTATCACTTTTGTGATTGCAAAAGTGTAAATAAAGTGCTCATAGTATAAATTACACCACAATTATTGAATTCCCATACAAAGTATAGAGATATCTTATAACAGGATAATATATATATATATATATATATATATATATATATATATATATATATATATATATATATATATATATATATATATAGATGCATGGCAGACTGCTTTTATTCCAGCATCTATGGATATTGTGCTAATAATATAATGCAAATAAGCCTGACTGATGTCATATATTTTGAAACAATTAATATATATATAGAAGGGCTATTATAAAAATGTACAGAAGCCAAAGGCTATTTAAAGGTATATTATTCTTTTATATTATATTGAAGATGAAATCAATTATAATATTCTATTGTATTAGTACAGATAAACATTTCAAGATTTTACAAGCAGCATGAATGGATCAGAAAAAGGTATATTTTTATTTATCCATATGTGCAAATATGCTAAGTGCAAATATTATATATATTATATATATTATATTAATGAAAACAATTATGATACAATTATAATATTCAATTGTATTAGTACAGATATACATTTACAGATATTACAACCAGCATGAATCTATCAGATGGAAAAACGCATCACTTATCATTTGTAAATGAGAGTCCAAAGGCTGCACATGTATTGTGTGCACCAAAAAAACTCCAGTATCCACCAAATTCTGCCAGTGACGTCATAATCGCGGAACAAGACAAGTCGACGCGCACGTTTCGCGTCACATCGCTTTCTCATGGACCTGTTGAGTGTGGGCAGGTTGCCAGTACTTTATAGTGTATTCAGAGAGGAGGTGGCTTTAAGTTTTAACTGTTTCCAATCCTTGCATTAGGATTCTTGGCTTCAATGAACGATTATTAGAGGTCATATATCTAGGAAATGAACATATAAGAAAATAGCAATATAGATTAATCCAATATATGTTGATATATATCATTTATTAATTTAATCACATGGCAGAACATTGTATAGTACAATAAACATTTTTAAACATAAATATGTCTGTTCAGTGTCTCTTAATAGGCAGAAAATGAAATATAAATAGAAGCCTATCCAATTTCTACCAAATCGTTCAACCTATGTGCATGCAGTTATAAAATGCAAATCAAGTAGAATACTGTATAAAGCTGCATTTGCAAAAATTGCACACTAAATATTTTAATAGGATAATTTATGTCAGAATGATTTTAAAGGGGCATACTTCACATTTCTTACATTTGCCATTCTTACTTAAACAGTGGATAACTTCATGGAAATGGACCAAATGGACCCATTCACTTTAATAATTCATTATCAATTATCATATATCTAGGAAGTGAACAAGTTTAAGACTAGCATCGTGGATTAAATCAGTGTATATACATATTTATCTCAATTGTCAATTATTAAATAATATAATGATTGATTTTAGACATTAATGAGTCTGTTCAGAATCTTTCGCTAGGCAGAAAATTAAGTATAGTAAATAAAACTTGTCTAATTTCTACCTGGTATTTCTACAAATGTCTAAGTAACTTTGTTATGCAATGCAGAGAATAAAAATACTATTTAAAGTTGTATTGGAGCAAATAACTCACAAAAAAATATTGCTGAAATGCTTTATATCAATGATTTGAAAGGGGCATACTCTGCTAGTTTTTACATGTGTCATTATTTGAACAATAGATAATCTCATAGAGATGGATCAAATTGATCCAAGAACACCATCATATATTGGAACCGGATGATTAAGTAGATACCGTATATATTCGAGTATAAGCCGACCCGAGTATAAACTGACGCACCCATTTTACCACAAAATACTGGGTAAAATGAGTGACTCGAGTATAAGCCGAGGGTGGGAAATGTGCTGCCCCCTGTGTCCCTCTTTTGCCCTCTGTGTCCCCCTCTCTCTCCGTGTCGCTTCTCCCCTCTCCCTTCCCTGTGTCTCTTCTCCCCTCTCCCTTCCCTGTGTCTCTTCCAACCTCTCCATTCCCTGTGGATCTTCCCCCCTCCCTTATCACCCTCCTCAACCTCCCTCCTCAACCCCTACATCCTCAACCCCCTCCTCAAGCCCCCCATCCTCATCCTCCCTCCTCAACCCCCCCATCCTCATCCTCAACCCCCTCCTCAAACTCAACCCTCCTCAACCTTAACTCCCCCTCCTCAACCCCCGTCCTCAGCCTCCCTCCTCAACCCCCCTATCCTCAACTCCCCATCCTCATCCTCTCTCCTCAACCCCCCTCCTAAACCCCTCCTCCTTATCTTCAACCTCCCTCCTCATCCTCAACCTCACTCCTCATCCTCAACCTCCCTCCTCATCCTCCCTCCTCATCCTCAACCTCCCTGGGTCAAGGAGCGGAGGCCGGAGCACAAGCAGGTAAGTGAGGGGAGAGGGGGAGGTACTTAGGGGGGTTTTAGGTGGACGAGGGGGGTTGAGGGGAGTTTAGGTTGAGGAGGGGGAGGGAAAGAGACAGGGGGGGTAGAGAGATACACAGGGGTTAGAGACACACGGGGGGTAGAGACACACAGGGTGGTTAGAGACACACGGGGGGGTTAGAGATACACAGGGGGGTTAGAGAGACACAAGGGGGTTAGAGAGACACGGGGGGAGAGTGACTCGAGTATAAGCTGAGGGGGCCCTTTTTTGCCTTAAAAAAACTTTTTTGGCTGAAAAACTCGGCTTATACACGAGTATATACGGTATTAAGACTGAGTAATTTATAGAAAGGGCATAAAGCTATTATTCTCATTTAAACCATATGGTACCACTGAATTAAATAAGGTAATCCATTTTGTCTCTATTTTGAGGAGTTCTTGTTCTACGTTGCCTCTCCTGATCCCTAATTTTTTGCTTTAAAGGACTCTGCATGTTAATTCATCTTTACTATTATGAGCTATCATACAATGACTTGTCACAGAAGTTGGAATTTTATGCTTTGCCACATCTGAGGGTGCATTTCTGATGTTAGATATATGTTCACCAACTCTTTTTCTTAGCTCTCTGGTTGTTATTCCTATATATTTTAGGCCACATGAGCAAATTAGGCAATATACTACAGCTTTTGTACTGCAGTTGAAAAAGCCTTTGATTTTAATTTCTCTATTCAGTCTGTCATATATCATATTATCTGCCTTCATATATTTACAAACTTTACATCGTCCATAGGAATATGTTCCATCAGGTAATGAGCCTACGAGTTGTTTCTTTCTTTCAAAATGGCTGTTGGTTAGATAATCTGACAGATTTTTCGGACGTCTCCATCCCATGAGAATTCTATCTCCTACAAGATTCTGAATCGTAGGGTCTGATCTAAAAACTGCAATATGTTTGTTTAACATTGCATTTAATTGCTTCCACTGGTAAATATTTTTTACAAATAAGAGGAACCGCCATGGGCTCAGCTTGTGCCCCCACATATGCCAATCTATACCTAGGTTGGTGGGAACGAGAATTGGTATTAACTGATAATAATAATCAATATACAGATAAGATATTAATGTGGATAAGATATATTGACAATGTCTTTATCATTTGGGATGGAGATAAAAGAGTATTTCAAGTATTTCAATCACAATCTCAGACTAACCTACGAGATGAGCAAATAACAAATTAACTTCTTAGATATTACCATCAAAAAAGATTTTGATGGTAAATTGACCACTGTTTGATATAGGAAACAAACGGCCACTAATAACATCTTACATAATGATAGTGCGCACTATCCGACAAACAAAAAGGCAATCCCTACAGGGGAATTTCTCCGTCTGAGAAGAAATTGTTCACAGGATGAACTCTTTAAGATGAAAGCATTGGAACTCAAAGATAGGTTAAAATTGAGAGGATACTATCTTGAAAAGGGCTTATTATCGAGCCTTAAGTACGCCAAGAGACCAACTCTTAATTCCTAAACAAAGAATTAATTTATCTCAACCTATTAGATTCATATGTACATACAATCAACAGTGGAAGCAATTAAATGCAATGTTAAACAAACATATTGCAGTTCTTAGATCAGACCCTACGATTCAGAATCTTGTAGGAGTTAGAATTCTCATGGGATGGAAACGACCGAAAAATCTTTCAGATTATCTAACCAACAGCCATTTTGAAAGAAAGAAACAACTTGTAGGCTCATTACCTGATGGAACATATTCCTGTGGACGATGTAAAGTTTGTAAATATATGAAGTAAGATAATATGATATATGACAGACTGAATAGAGAAATTAAAATCAAAGGCTTTTTCAACTGCAGTACAAAAGCTGTAGTATATTGCCTAATTTGCTCATGTGGCCTAAAATATATAGGAATAACAACCAGAGAGCTAAGAAAAAGAGTTGGTGAACATATATCTAAAATCAGAAATGGACCCTCAGATGTTGCAAAGCATAAAATTCCAACTTCTGTGGCAAGACATTATATGATAGCTCATAATAATATACCTGAATTAACATGCAGAGTCCTTCAAAGCAAATCATTAGGGATCAGGAGAGGCAACTTAGAACAAGAACTCCTCAAAATAGAGATAACATGGATTACCTTATTTAATTCAGTAGTACCATATGGTTTAAATGAGAATAATAGCTTTATGCCCTTTCTATAAATTATTCAGTCTTAATATCTACTTAATCATCCGGTTCCATTATATGATGGTGTTCTTGGATCAATTTGGTCCATCTCTATGAGATTATCTATTGTTCAAATAATGCCACATGTAAGAACTAGCAGAGTATGCCCCTTTTAAATCATTGATATAAAGCATTTCAGCAATATTTTTTTGTGTGTAATTTGCTGCAATGCAACTTTATATAGTATTTTTATTCTCTGCTTTGCATAACAAAGTTACTTAGACATTTGTAGAAATACCAGGTAGAAATTAGACAAGGTTTATTTACTATACTTAATTTTCTGCCTAGCAAAAGATTCTGAACAGACTCATTCATGTCTAAAATCAATCATTATATTATTTAATAATTGACAAATGAGATAAATATGAATATACACTGATTTAATCCACAATGTTAGTCTTATACTTGTTCACTTCCTAGATATATGATATTTAATAATAAATTATTAAAGTGAATGGGTCAATTTTGTCCATTTCCATGAAGTTATCCACTGTTTAAGTAAGAATGGCAAATGTAAGAAATGTGCAGAGTATGCCCCTTTAAAATCATTCTGACATAAATTATCCTATTAAAATATTTAGTGTGCAATTTTTACAAATGCAGCTTTATACAGTATTCTACTTGATTTGCATGTTATAACTACATGCACATAGGTTGAACGATTTGGTAGAAATTGGATAGGCTTCTATTTATTATATTTCATTTTCTGCCTATCAAGAGACTCTGAACAGACATATTTATGTTTAAAAATGTTTATTGTACTATACAATGTTCTGCCATGTGATTTAATTAGTAAATGATATATATCAACATATATTGGATTAATCCATATTGCTATTTTCTTATATGTTCATTTCCTAGATATTTGATCTCTAATAATCGTTCATTGAAGCCAAGAATCCTAATGCAAGGATTGGAAACAGTTAAAACTTAAAGCCGCCTCCTCTCCCAATACACTATAAAGTACTGGCAACCTGCCCACACTCAACAGGTCCATAAGGAAGCGTTGTGACGCGAAACGCTTGCGTCGACCTGTCTTGTCCCGCGATTGTGACGTCACTGGCAGCATTTGGTGGATACTGGCGTTTTTTGGTGCACACAATACATGTGCAGCCTTTGGACTCTCATTTACAAATGATAAGTGATGCGTTTTTCCATCTGATACATTCATGCTGCTTGTAATATCTGTAAATGTATATCTGTACTAATACAATTGAATATTATAATTTTTTTCATCTTTAATATAATATTTGCACTTAGCATATTTGCACATATGGATAAATAACAATATACCTTCTTCTGATACATTCATGCTGCTTGTAATATCTTGAAATGTATATCTGTACTAATACAATACAATATTATAATTGATTTCATCTTCAATATAATATTTGCACTCAGCATATTTGCACAGACAGACAAAGAACAATATACCATTAAATAGCCTTTGGCTTCTGTACATTTTTATAATAGCACTTCTATATATATATTAATTGTTTCAAAATATATGACATCAGTCAGGCTTATTTGCATTATATTATTAGCACAATATCCATAGATGCTGGAATAATAGCAGTCTGCAGTGCATCTATATATATATTATTCTTTTATAAGATATCTCTATATTTTGTCTGGGAATTCAATAAATGTGGTGTAAATTATACTATGAGCACTTTATTTGCACTTTTGCTATCACAAAGGTGATAATATATTTAGCTTAGAGTAGGTAAGCTCTCTATCACAAACATGTTAGGGGGTAATTGGTGGATCCCCAGTTCCACCATCAGTAATAGTTTATTTATCAATTTTTCTTTCTTTTCACTTTTACATTTTATTTCCTAGACAGTGTATTTAGATTAGTATAAAAGGAGTAAATGGTGGGCTCAGCTACCACCAAATTCAGACCCGGTGATTTATCCTAATAGGTGGTAAAAACTGTCTAATTGTGTTTGAAGTATTGTACAGACAGCAAGATACTGAGACAATACATATAACCTGTTATTGTCCGTGCTTAATTTTTAAATGTTTTTAGAATATGTATTGCAGATTGATTTTTTGAATAAATAATGAGCTTTTACTGAATAATTTTCTTGTCAGTTTACTTTGATAATTTTGTTCATTACTGTTTATTATAACTACGGATTGTATACAGGTGTGAAATATACCTAGGTTGCTGGGAACGAGATTTAATATTTACTGATAATAACAATCGATATACAGATAAGATATTAATGTGGATAAGATATATTGACGATGTCTTTATCATTTGGGATGGAGATAAAAGAGTATTTCAAGAATTTATCACCTTATTGAATAACAACAATCACAATCTCAGACTAACCTACGAGATGAGCAAAGAACAAATTAACTTCTTAGATATTACCATCAAAAATCATTCAGATTGTAAATTGACCACTGTTGGATATAGGAAACAAACTGCCACTAATACCATCTTACATAATGATAGTGCGCACTATCCGACAAACAAAAAGGCAATCCCTACAGGGGAATTTCTTCGTCTGAGAAGAAATTGTTCACAGGATGAACTCTTTAAGATGAAAGCCTTGGAACTCAAAGATAGGTTAAAATTGAGAGGATACTATCTTGAAAAGGGCTTATTATCTAGCCTTAAGTACGCCAAGAGACCAACTCTTAAATCCTAAACAAAGAATGAATTTATCTCAACCTATTAGATTCATATGTACATACAATCAACAGTAGAAGCAATTAAATGCAATGTTAAATAAACATATTGCAGTTCTTAGATCAGACCCTACGATTCAGAATGTTGTAGGAGATAGAATTCTCATGGGATGGAGACAACCGTAAAATCTGTCAGATTATCTAACCAACAGCCATTTTGAAAGAAAGAAACAACTTGTAGGCTCATTACCTGATGGAACATATTCCTGTGGATGATGTAAAGTTTGTAAATATATGAAGTCAGATAATATGATATATGACAAATGAATAGAGAAATTAAAATCAAAGGCTTTTTCAACTGCAGTACAAAAGCAGTAGTATATTGCCTAATTTGCTAATGTGGCCTAAAATATATAGGAATAACAACCAGAGAGCTAAGAAAAAGAGTGGGTGAACATATATCTAACATCAGAAATGCACCCTCAGATGTGGCAAAGCATACAATTCCAACTTCTGTGGCAAGACATTGTATGATAGCTCATAATAGTAAACCTGAATTAACATGCAGAGTCCTTCAAAGCAAAACATTAGGGATCAGGAGAGGCAACTTAGAACAAGAACTCCTCAAAATAGAGACAAAATGGATTACCTTATTTAATTCAGTGGTACCATATGGTTTAAATGAGAATAATAGCTTTATGCCCTTTTTATAAATTATTCAGTCTTAATATCTACTTAATCATCCGGTCCATTATATGATGGTGTTCTTGGATCAATTTGGTCCATCTCTATGAGATTATCTATTGTTCAAATAATGGCACATGTAAGAACTAGCAGAGTATGCCCCTTTCAAATCATTGATATAAAGCATTTCAGCAATATTTTTTGTGTGAGTAATTTGCTGCAATGCAACTTTATATAGTACTAGCGAATTGCCTGTCAAAAAATGATGGCAATGAAATTGTAAGTTAGCTAATGCTGTTTGGTGTGTAGTACTGAAATATTTAATACATTAATAAATGAATACACTTTACCTATTTTGAAGCATTGTGTTGAAGAGCTGCAATGTGTTTTGATGTTGCTGCAGTATTAGTGGTGTGGAGCTGCTGTGTTAGCATGCTGAATGTGTGCATTGTAATAGTGTGCGTGCGCGAGACCAAACCGTTAGCGTAGTTGTGTACTTCCGCATTGGTGTAATGTGGCGGGTAATGTGTGGTAAGCGTGTTAACTGAATATCCGTAGGTCGTTTGTGTTTTTTTGCGAGTTTCTTGTGGTGTTTTGCGTGTTTAGAGTGCTGTAGCCTCGTTTTCGTTTTGTTCGGCGGACATTTTTTCTCTCGCTTAGAGAATTTTTCAGTGTCTAAACTTAAAGCCACCTCCTCTCCCAATACACTATAAAGTACTGGCAACCTGCCCACACTCAACAGGTCCATGAGGAAGCGCTGTGACACGAAACGCGTGCGTCGACCTGTCTTGTCCCGCGATTGTGACGTCACTGGCAGCATTTGGTGGATTCTGGCGTTTTTTGGTGCACACAATACATGTGCAGCCTTTGGACTCTCATTTACAAATAATAAGTGATGAGTTTTTCCATCTGATACATTCATGCTGCTTGTAATATCTTTTTTTTTTTTTTTTTTTTTTTTTTTTTTTTATGTTTGCCTTCCTCTGGATCAATTAACAATAATTAACAATTAACAATAATAATAAATAGTCCAAATTAAAAAGATCAATAGAGATCTAAAAAGGTTGAACTTGATGGACTAACTCTTTATTCATTCTCCAATACTATACTATTAATAATTATTTAATCAATAATTTAATTAATAACTAATCCGCATATTGCAGATCAGAGGAGATCTTAACAGGTTGAACTTGATGGACTGAAAGTCTTTTTTCAACCTTAATTACTATGTAACTATGTAACTATGAAATGTATATCTGTACTAATACAATACAATATTATAATTGACTTCATCTTCAATATAATATTTGCACTCAGCATATTTGCACAGACAGACAAAGAACAATATACCATTAAATAGCCTTTGGCTTCTGTACATTTTTATAATAGCACTTCTATATATATATTAATTGTTTCAAAATATATGACATCAGTCAGGCTTATTTGCATTATATTACTAGCACAATATCCATAGATGCTGGAATAATAGCAGTCTGCAGTGCATCTATATATATATATATATATATATATATATTATCCTTTTATAAGATATCTCTATATTTTGTCTGGGAATTCAATAAATGTGGTGTAATTTATACTATGAGAAATTTATTTGCACTTTTGCAATCACAAAGGTGATAATATATTTAGCTTAAAATAGGTAAGCTCTCTATCACAAACATGTTAGGGGGTAATTGGTGGATCCCCAGTTCCACCATCAGTAATAGTTTATTTAGCAATTTTTCTTTCTTTTCACTTTTACATTTTATTTCCTAGACAGTGTATTTAGATTAGTATAAAAGGAGTAAATGGTGGGCTCCGCTACCACCAAATTCAGATCAGGTGATTTATCCTAATAGGTGGTAAAAACTGTCTAATTGTGTTTAAAGTATTGCACAGACAGCAAGATACTGAGACAATACATATAACCCGTTACTGTCCTTGCTTAATTTTTTAATGTTTTTAGAATATGTATTGTAGATTGATTTTTTGAAAAAATTATGAGCTTTTACTGAATAATTTTCTTGTCAGTTTACTTTGATAATTTTGTTCATTACTGTTTATTATAGCTACGGATTGTATACAGGTGTGGATACATAGGTCTCTTTCTCCTTTTTGTTTTTTTCAATATATCCTTACACTTTTCCACTCCTTTCGGTACATACAACATGTATATTTAGGTATTTACCTTTGAAATATACCTAGGTTACTGGGAACGAGAATTGGTATTTGCTGATAATAACAATCAATATACAGATAAGATATTAATGTGGATAAGATATATTGACGATGTCTTTATCATTTGGGATGGAGATAAAAGAGTATTTCAAGAATTTATCACCTTATTGAATAACAACAATCACAATCTCAGACTAACCTACGAGATGAGCAAAGAACAAATTAACTTCTTAGATATTACCATCAAAAATCATTCAGATTGTAAATTGACCACTGTTGGATATAGGAAACAAACGGCCACTAATAACATCTTACATAATGATAGTGTGCACTATCCGACAAACAAAAAGGCAATCCCTACAGGGGAATTTCTCTGTCTGAGAAGAAATTGTTCACAGGATGAACTCTTTAAGATGAAAGCATTGGAACTCAAAGGTAGGTTAAAATTGAGAGGATACTATCTTGAAAAGGGCTTATTATCGAGCCTTAAGTATGCCAAGAGACCAACTCTTAAATCCTAAACAAAGAATGAATTTATCTCAACCTATTAGATTGATATGTACATACAATCAACAGTGGAAGCAATTAAATGCAATGTTAAACAAACATATTGCAGTTCTTAGATCAGACCCTACGATTCAGAATCTTGTAGGAGATAGAATTCTCATGGGATGGAGACGACCGAAAAATCTGTCAGATTATCTAACCAACAGCCATTTTGAAAGAAAGAAACAACTTGTAGGCTCATTACCTGATGGAACATATTCCTGTGGACGATGTAAAGTTTGTAAATATATGAAGTCAGATAATATGATATATGACAGACTGAATAGAGAAATTAAAATCAAAGGCTTTTTTAACTGCAGTACAAAAGCTGTAGTATATTGCCTAATTTGCTTATGTGGCCTAAAATATATAGGAATGACAACAAGAGAGCTAAAGAAAAGAGTGGGTGAACATATATCTAACATCAGAAATGCACCCTCAGATGTGGCAAAGCATACAATTCCAACTTCTGTGGCAAGACATTGTAAGATAGCTCATAATAGTAAACCTGAATTAACATGCAGAGTCCTTCAAAGCAAAAAAATTGGGATCAGGAGAGGCAACTTAGAAGAAGAACTCCTCAAAATAGAGATAAAATGGATTACCTTATTTAATTCAGTGGTACCATATGGTTTAAATGAGAATACTAGCTTTATGCCCTTTCTATAAATTATTCAGTCTTAATATCTACTTAATCATCCGGTTCCATTATATGATGGTGTTCTTGGATCAATTTGGTCCATCTCTATGAGATTATCTATTGTTCAAATAATGCCACATGTAAGAACTAGCAGAGTATGCCCCTTTCAAATCATTGATATAAAGCATTTGAGCAATATTTTTTTTTGTGAGTACTTTGCTGCAATGCAACTTTATATAGTATTTGTATTCTCTGCATTGCATAGCAAAGTTACTTAGACATTTGTAAAATTACCAGGTAGAAATTAGACAAGTTTTATTTACTATACTTAATTTTCTGCCTAGCGAAAGATTCTGAACAGACTTATTCATGTCTAAAATCAATCATTATATTATTTAATAATTGACAAATGAGATAAATATGAATATACACTGATTTAATCCACGATGTTAGTCTTATACTTGTTCACTTCCTAGATATATGATATTTGGTAATGAATTATTAAAGTGAATGGGTCAATTTGGTCCATTTCCATGAAGTTATCCACTGTTTAAGTAAGAATGGCAAATGTAAGAAATGTGCAGAGTATGATTTTAAAAATCATTCTGACATAAATTATCCTATTAAAATATTTAGTGTGCAATTTTTACAAATGCAGCTTTATACAGTATTCTACTTGATTTGCATGTTATAACTACATGCACATAGGTTGAACGATTTGGTAGAAATTGGATAGGCTTCTATTTATTATATTTCATTTTCTGCCTATCAAGGGACTCTGAACAGACATATTTATGTTTAAAAATGTTTATTGTACTATACAATGTTCTGCCATGTGATTTAATTAATAAATGATATATATCAACATATATTGGATTAATCTATATTGCTATTTTCTTATATGTTTATTTCCTAGATATTTGACCTCTAATAATCGTTCATTGAAGCCAAGAATCCTAATGCAAGGATTGGAAACAGTTAATACTTAAAGCCGCCTCCTGTCTCAATACACTATAAAGTACTGGCAACCTGCCCACACTCAACAGGTCCATAAGGAAGCGTTGTGACACGAAACGCTTGCGTCGACCTGTCTTGTCCCGCGATTGTGACGTCACTGGCAGCATTTGGTGGATACTGGCGTTTTTTGGTGCACACAATACATGTGCAGCCTTTGGACTCTCATTTACAAGTGATAAGTGATGCGTTTTTCCATCTGATACATTCATGCTGCTTG
This sequence comes from Discoglossus pictus, assembly GCA_027410445.1. Taxonomy (NCBI): domain Eukaryota; kingdom Metazoa; phylum Chordata; class Amphibia; order Anura; family Alytidae; genus Discoglossus; species Discoglossus pictus. The sequence goes on along the minus strand of CM050175.1, from coordinate 59,875,297 downwards.
TAATATCTGTAAATGTATATCTGTACTAATACAATTGAATATTATAATTTTTTTCATCTTTAATATAAAATTTGCACTTAGCATATTTGCACATATGGATAAATAACAATATACCTTTTTCTGATACATTCATGCTGCTTGTAATATCTTGAAATGTATATCTGTACTAATACAACAGAATATTATAATTGATTTCATCTTCAATATAATATTTGCACTCAGCATATTTGCACAGACAGACAAAGAACAATATACCATTAAATAGCCTTTGGCTTCTGTACATTTTTATAATAGCACTTCTATATATATATTAATTGTTTCAAAATATATGACATCAGTCAGGCTTATTTGCATTATATTATTAGCACAATATCCATAGATGCTGGAATAATAGCAGTCTGCAGTGCATCTATATATATTAACCTTTTATAAGATATCTCTATATTTTGTCTGGGAATTCAATAAATGTGGTGTAAATTATACTATGAGCACTTTATTTGCACTTTTGCAATCACAAAGGTGATAATATATTTAGCTTAGAGTAGGTAAGCTCTCTATCACAAACATGTTAGGGGGTAATTGGTGGATCCCCAGTTCCACCATCAGTAATAGTTTATTTAGCAATTTTTCTTTCTTTTCACTTTTACATTTTATTTCCTAGACAGTGTATTTAGATTAGTATAAAAGGAGTAAATGGTGGGCTCTGCTACCACCAAATTCAGATCAGGTGATTATCGTAATAGATGGTAAAAACTGTCTAATTGTGTTTAAAGTATTGTACAGACAGCAAGATACTAAGACAATACATATAACCCGTTACTGTCCTTGCTTGATTTTTAAATGTTTTTAGAATATGTATTGTAGATTGATTTTTTGAATAAATTATGAGCTTTTACTGAATAATTTTCTTGTCAGTTTACTTTGATAATTTTGTTCATTACTGTTTATTATAACTACGGATTGTATACAGGTGTGGATACATAGGTGTCTTTCTCTTTTTTTTTTTTCAATATATCCTTACACTTTTCCACTCCTGTTGGTACATACAACATGTATATTTAGGTATTTACATTTGAAACTTAAAATTTAAAATGTATATGGTACCGCCTCCCCACTTTATACTGGCCTTCATTTATATATACATTTATTGTGTTTTGACTGTTTTTAGGTGCGCGCGGTATGGCCATTATGGTCTTTTCGGCAGCCATTTTTTCTCTCGCTTACAGGATTTTCGTGTGTCTGAACTCGGGAATTTGGACTTAAATGGAGGTGTAGCTTCACTTGCAGAGGTCCTGGGTGCCCCCCACCCCCCCCACACCTTGCTGTGGGTAAGCTTTTTATGTATTTTTTGTGGGTATTTATTGTGTTTTGACTGTTTCTAGGTGCGCGCGGTTTGCGAGGTCGTAATGGTGCCGCTTTTGTGGGTGTTTGTAACCTCGTGTGAGGCGCCTTTGAGACTCCACTTCCGCAAATGCGGCCCCTCGCTTTGCGAGGGACACAGTTCTTGCAAGCTTTAAAAGACAGGGAAAAAGCGATGAAAGACATTTGTATGAATTTCATAACAGTGTCAAGCTTGCAAATCGGCAAAAAAAAAAAATCACATTTAATTTCCGTGTTATATCAATCACTGGAATCAAGGAGTTAATACATATCAGGCCTCCCACATGGACTAGAACATTTCCTTCATTCATTTTTATTATTTTGTACATTGCAGGATTGTGAGTCTGATCGCATATCAGACTTCTAAACGCTAATTAATTGACGTTTACCCTCCATGTTTTAATGATGTCATTGCTCTGTAACTGTTGCTCTGAAATTTGCAATTGAATAAGGCCCACAATGTTTCTGTTAATACTGTATATCCGTCCTCATTTATTGTTTCCATGACCATTAACCATTTTTTCCTTCCTTTTCCTAAATGTTCTTCATGCAGGTGGCTGCAGCGGTGTATGAGTTCTTTTTCATTCATACATAGCAGAAGGATTGTCAGAGATGATGCCTAATGGGCTGATGCTGGGTCTCAGTGATCAGGACTTTAAAGTTCATTGGATGGGTATTTCAGGATTGCATTGACAGAATGTTATGGACATCGTTCTTGATTTCATGGACCAATTACAGTTCAGTTTTGGTCTGATATATTGGGGTTATTAAGTGGATGCAGAGTGATATGCTAAAACTTCTTGCAAGTGTTTCCCAGGTTACAGTAGCCTGGTCAGAGATAGTTAAGCATTGCAAGTGGGGGGCAGCTTAAGACGGCAGGAAGTTAGAAAACTGTAGAAAAAAGATCAATAGGACAATGGCATATTTCATTAAAAAAAATAATGGGGCGATGTATCTCTTATGCATGCCATTTTTTAATCTCCAGACTATGAGCCCTATTCTATTAGAAACCCTTAAGTGACACTAACCCTGGGTTTTTGCTGCAGGTGTTTTTTTCTCTAAATGTTTAGATGTATTCTATTGACTCAAACCCGCCAGTTACGTCTTACAGCCTCCACATTTAAACCCTGCCTTTTTTAGTAGGATTTCAGGGGGCATGATCATATGATCTGGAAATATTTAAGCAAGCCCATAATTTATATCTTAGACACAGCCACCAGTAAATGGGTCCGTCATCATGACTTCAGTAAAACATGGAAGTTAGACGTAGCCTTCAATCGGAGGCTACGAATTAATTAGAGACAATAAGTAAGATTTGCCAATTGGGCTCACAATCAAGAAGTATAACACTCAATAAAATGCATTAGATCATCTGTTCTAGTCCATGTGGGGTTCATGATATGTATTAACCCCTTGAGTCCCAGGATAGATATTACTTAGAAATAACAGTTAGAAATAATATTTTTGAATTGTTTTTTTGTGGGTTTGAGACAGTTGTGCAATTCATTCTAATGTGTTTCAATGCATCCCTGTGCTTTTATAGTACAGTAGTGTGTGTTTAATTGCTACTACAACTCTAATAATTGTTAGAAAAAGCACTTGCGAGTCCTATTTAGTACACATAATTTTGACAGAAACTTGATGTTTTTTTTAGTTGCGGGTCAGACATAATTTGCTAGCTAGAGCTACGGGTCTAACAGAATATCGATTTTGTGTAACTTGAATTAATTAGCGCTCATAATGTTTGAGCTTTGCTAAAACCAGTGGAGTTCTAAGCCTGAATTTGCGTCTTTGGTTGGCCCATAGTCAGTAGCGTATCAAGAGGGTGGTGTCAGGGGTGGACCGCCCCAGGTGACACCTCCTTGGTGGTGGCAAAAATGCCCCCACCGCTAGAATAACTCCCCCTGGCTCCCTCCTCCTGCAACTCCCCCTGGCTCCCTCCTCCTCCACGGCCCCTGCTCTCTGCTCTGAGTTTGCTAGAGGAGAGGAGGAGCTACCAGTGGAAGGAGTCACCAGTGGGAGGAGCTTCAAAAACCGGTGCCCGAACAAACAGGTAAAGGAAGTGAGGGTGAATAAGAGGGGGAGAGGAGAGATAGAGGAAAGGAGAGAGAGAAAGTGATGGAATGAAAGAGGAGAGAAAGAGGGAGAGAAAAAGAGGGAGGGGGAGAGAGAAAGAGAGGGAAGAGGGAGAGAGGAGGTGGGGAGAGAAAGTGAGGGGTAAAGAGAGTAGGTGTTAAAGAGAGTGACATGGAGAAAGAGGGGGAGAGAGGGATGGAGGGGAGCTATAGGAAGAGGGAGAGAGAGACAGAGGGAGAGGAAGACAATGAGAGGGGGAGAAATAGAGGGATAAATAGAAAGAGGGGAGAGTAGAGATAGAGGAAAAGAGAGAGGAAAGGAAGAGAGAGGGAGAAGGAACGAAAGAGGGGAGAGAGAAAGAGGGAGGGGAGAGAGAAAGAGGAAGAAGAGAGAGAAAAAGGGGGAGACAGAGGGAGGGAGAGGGAAAGGGAGAGAAAGAGAGGGAAGAGAGAGAGAGAAACAAAAGGGAGAGAAAAGAGAGGTGGGAGAGAGAGGGGAGAGAGATGGAGAGAAAGAGATGAGGAGACAGTAAGAGGAAAAAAGAGAGGGAGATATAGAAAAAGGGCAAAGAGAGGAGGGGTGAGGGAGATAGAGAAAGCGGGGAGAAGTAGAGAGAGAGGGGGAAAGAAAGTGAGGGGGAGAGAGAGGGAGACAAAGAGTGGAAAGAGAGACAGAAAGAGGGAGGGATAAGAGAGAGAAAGATGGGGGAAAGAAAGAAGAGGGAGAGAGAGAAAGAAGAGAGAGAGAGAAAGAGGGTTAAAATGGGGGGAGAAAGAGGGGGAGTAGAGATAAAAGGGAGAAAGAGGGGGAGAGAGTGAAAGGGGAGATAGGCAGAGGAGAGAAAGAGAGTGGGGAGAAAGTGAGAGAAAGAAAGAGAGAGGGGACAAAGATAGGGGAGAGAGAGAAAAAAAAGAGGGAGGGAGAGAAAGAGAGAAAAAAAAAGAAGGAGAGACAGGTATAGGGAGACAAAGAGGGGGGAGACAGAAAGAGAAAGAGGGGGGAAGATGGGGAGAGAGATAGAGAGAAAAGGAGAGACAAGAGAGAAAAAGAGTGGGAAAGAAATAGAGAAAGAGAGTGGGAGAGAGAAAGAGGGATATGGAGACATATTTAGGAGAGAGAGAAAAAGAGACAGAGGGCGGGAGAGGGAGAGTCAGAGGGAGAGAGAGAGGAAGAGAAAGAGAGTCGGTGTGAGAGAGACACGGAGAAAGAGGATAGAGAGAGGTGTAGGGGAGCTATAGAAGAAGGAGAGACAGAGAGAGAGAAAGGGTGAGAGGGAGAGGAAGACAATGAGAGGGGGATAAAGAGGGGGAGAGATGAAAAAGGGGGAGCAGGAGAGGAAGAGAGAAATATGGAGAAGGGGAGAGAGAAAGGTAGGGAAGGAGAGAGAGAGGAGGGGAGATTTGGAGAGAGAGAGAGAGAGAGAGAAAGAGGGGGGAGGAGAGGGAGAGAGAATGAAGGAGAGAGAGAAAGAAAGGGGGAGACAGAGAGAGAGGAGACAGGAGGTAGGGAAAAGGGAGGGAGTGGAAGAGAGAGAAAGGAGAGGGACACAAAGAGGGGAGAGAGAACAGGGAGAAGGAGAAACAAGTAAGGAAAAAGGGGGAGTGAGAAACAGAAAGAGAGATAAAAGGAATGGTCAGAACGAAGGAAGGTAGAGAGAGAAGGTGATATATATATATATATATATATATATATATATATATATATATACTAGCGACTTGCCCGTCAGAAAATGACAGCAATAAGATTGTAAGGCATGTAATGTTGTTTGCATGCAAAATTTATTTTGTTGGTGTTTTAAGATCCTTCGGCGCTCATTGCAAGCCTCGCGCTGAGCGTCTTCGGTGCTCATCGCGTGGCTCTTGGTTGTTTGTGTGCTATGTTTGTGTACTGAGGGAGCTGGGTTCTGTAATAGCCAAACCATTATATCTAATCTTTCAAGACTCACTCACTACAGGGTCTCTACCGGATGACTGGAGAAAAGCAGAGGTGATACCTATATTTAAGAAGGGATCTAGAGCAAATCCGGGGAATTATAGACCAGTGAGCCTCACATGTGTAGTTGGGAAGCTTTTAGAAGGGTTAATAAGGGACAGAATACAAGAATATGTCTATTTGAACAAGATCGTAGGTAGCAATCAACACGGATTTATGAAGGATAGGTCGTGTCAGACCAATCTAATTAGTTTTTATGAGGAGGTTAGTAGGAACTTGGATCAGGGCAACTCAGTGGATGTAGTCTTTTTAGATTTTTCAAAGGCATTTGATACAGTGCCACATGGAAGACTAGTGAGCAAACTAAGGGATACAGGAATTGCAGTAAATATCTGCTCATGGATCGAGAGCTGGCTAAAAGACAGGAAGCAAAGGGTTGTTGTGAATGGAACATACCCGGATTGGTCTAATGTGATAAGTGGGGTTCCTCAAGGTTCAGTATTAGGTCCTCTCCTTTTTAACATATTTATTAATGATATAGAAGTAGGACTCGAAAGTAGTGTCTCCATTTTTGCTGATGACAAAGGGATTTGCATAAAATAGAGAAATGGGCGGCTAAATGGCAGATGAGATTTAATACAAATAAATGCAAGGTTATGCATTTGGGAAGGAAAAATAGCCATGCAATTTATAATCTTAATGGAGCAAATCTTGGTGTATCAGATATTGAAAGGGATTTGGGAGTGCTTGTAGACAACCACCTAGGTAACAGTGCTTAAAGCCAAGCAGCAGCTGCAAAGGCAAGTAAAATATTAGCATGTATTAGGAAGGGTATAGAAGCAAGGGAAGCAAATATAATTCTGCCACTATACAAATCCCTAATACGCCCCTTGATTTGGAATATGGAGTACAATTTTGGGCACCACTTCATAAAAAAGACATTTAAGAGCTGGAAAAAGTACAGAGAAGGGCTACAAAACTAATAAGGGGAATGGAGGGGCTAAGTTATGAAGAAAGACTTACCAAATTAAACTTATTTTCGCTAGAAAAAAGGCGTCTACAAGGGGATATGATTACCTTATTTAAATTCATCCAGGGTCAATATAAGGCTTTGTCAAGTGAACTTTTTGTAGCAAGAGATTTTCAACTGACAAGAGGACACCCTTTGAGTTTAGAGGAAAAAAGATTTCACCGTAAACAAAGAAAAGGGTTCTTCACAGTTAGAGTGGTTAAACTGTGGAATTCTCTACCAAAGGAGGTGGTAACAGCGAATTTGATAGACAACTTCAAAAAGGGGTTAGATATATTTTTGAATAAAGTGGGCATTCAAGGCTATCCTAGATAACTAGCGAAGGAATATTGATCCAGGGAGAAATTTGATTGCAAGGTTGAACTTGAGGGACTAACTCTTTATTCATCCTCCAATACTATACTATTAATAATTATTTAATCAACAAATTAATTAATAACTAATCCGCATATTGCAGATCAGAAGAGATCTTAACAGGTTGAACTTGATGGACTGAAAGTCTTTTTTCAACCTTAATTACTTTGTAACTATATATGAGCAGCATTGGTCTTTTTTTTGGTATGGCAATGAATAATTAATAAAATAAGAAATTAATATACTTTACCTGTTGTGAAGTAATATATGCAGGAAGCATTGTGTTGAAGAGCTGGCAATCTGTTTTCATGTTGCTGCAGCATCAGTGCTGTGGAGCTGCTGTGTAAGCGCCATGAATGTGTGCAGTGTAATAGTGTGCGTGCGCGAGGCAAATCCGTTAGGGTAGCAGTGTACTTCCGGCTTGTATAAGTTAGTGTTCTAAAATGGCGCCTAATGTGTGGTATGCGGCTGATTTAGAGTCCTTGTTTTCGGAAGTCGTCCGACTTTTTCGGAAACTCCGTAGGTGTTTGGAGGTTTTTTGCATGTTTAGGGTCCTTCAGCCTAGTTTTCGTTTTGTTTGGTGGCCATTTTTTCTCTCGATTAGGTGATTTTCGGGTTTCTAAACTCCGAAATTTCGACTTAAATTGAGGTGTAACTTCACTTGCAGAGGTCCTGGGTGCCCCCCTTGCTGTGGGTAAGCTTTTTTTCTGTTTGTTGTGTGTATTTATTGTGTTTGTAATGTTTTTGGGTACGCGCGGGTTGCAGCCTTGTTTTCGGATCTCGTATGTCTTGTTTGGAAAATCCGTAGGTGTTTGGTGGTGTTTTGCGCCTTTAGATTGCTGTAGCCTCGTTTTTTGTTTTTTTTCGTCTGCCAATTTTTTTCTCGCATAGGGGATTTTCGGGTGTCTAAACTCTTTTATTTGTAGTTAAATTGAGGTTTAACTTCGGTTTTTGAGGTCCTGGGTGCCCCCCTTGCTGTAGGTAAGCTTTTTATGTATTTGTTGTGTGTATTTATTGTGTTTTTCATGTTTTCATGTGCACGGGTTTCGGGCGGTTTTTGCGAGGTCGTAATTGGTCGTAACACGTCTTGTATTTTTGTTTCGTATCTCCGTAAATTTTGCGAGGTCTGCAGTTGCTGGCAAGGAGCACATTTGGCTTCGAGCCAGCAGCGTTAGCAACAGCCCGCATGCTCACAACTATATATGTGATATATATATATATATATATATATATATATATCACATATATAGTTTTGAGCATGCGAGCCGTTGCTGACGCTTGTGGGCTCGCGTGAAGCGAGGGGCTCAGTTGCTGGCATGGAGCGGACCTCGCAAAAAAGTACGAGACACGTTACGAACAATTACGACCTCGCAAAAATCGCCCGCAACCCGCGGACATGAAAAAATGAAAAACACAATAAATACACACAACACATACATAAAAAGCTTACCTACAGCAAGAGGGAGCATCCAGGACCTCAAAAACTGAAGTTACACCTCAATTTAACTCAAAATAAAAGAGTTTAGACACTAAAAAATTCTCTAAGGGAGAGAAAAAATGGCTGCCAAAACAAACGAAAACGAGGCTACAGCAGTCTAAAGACGCAAAACACCACCAAACACCTACAGAATTGCCAAAAAACACATACGAGATGCGAAAACAAGAACGCAACCCGCGCGACCCCAAACACATTACAAACACAATAAATACACACAACAAACATAAAAAAAGCTTACCCACAGCAAGGTGGTGCACCCAGGACCTCTGCAAGTCCAAATTTCGGAGTTTAAACACCCGAAAATCACCTAAGCAAGAGAAAAAATGGCCGGAAACAAAAAGAAAACGAGGCTACAGGACTCTAAACACGCAAGACGCCACCAGAAACACGCAAAACACCACAAAACAGCTACGGATATTCCGCCACAGACGCATACCACACATTAGCCGCCATTTTAGAACAATAACTTATACTATGCGGAAGTACACAGCTACGCTAACAGATTTGCCTCGCGCACGCACACTATTACAATGCACACATTCATTACGCTTACACAGCAGCTCCACAGCACTAATGCTGCAGCAACATCAAAACAGATTGCCAGCTCTTCAACGGAATTGAAAATGGGTACTTTATTAATGTATTATTTATTTTATTATTATACACCAAACAGCATTAGCTCACTTACAATTTCATTGCCGTCATTTTTTGACAGGCAATTCGCTAGTATATATATAGTTCACACAGGGGGCCGGGGTAGCAAACTCAGTAATAGCACTGGGTGGCAAGAGCTCTAGCTACGCCACTGCACATAGTGATTGTGGGCTTTGAAATTGTACTCGGATTGAGAGTGGCTAATAGAATATGTGTCAATTTTAAGTGTGCTTTTAATTGTGTATAAATTTACGATTTGGGCAATAGAATAGGGCCCTATGATTGTATGTTAATCAGGGATAGGGTACACTTAGATGCCATTGGTAGGGCCTAGTTCTTTTCACCCTATGAGAAGGTATCAAGTCAAGTATTGGGTTCAGGTATGGGGAGGATTCTCATTTTGTAATGGATTTCGCTAGTGACGGGCTGGTTTGCTACCAGAAGGCTAGTTTAGGAGATCATCCAAGGACCTCTGGTGCTAAACTCGATACATTATAGTATAGTAGGTGAATGGATGTCTCTTTCTTTTCAATCCATGAGGGTGCCTACCTAGTAAACACATTGACAGCTGGTTAATAAAATTGTCTGTGGCCCAAGTTAATTTTGGTGTGAAACTGAAAAGATAAACTTTGGAACAGGGTCGGTAAATAACTCCAGCAACTTCTCTATAATGCGGGGTCATGCTGCTCTGTGGGTCTATTCTGCAGTATATGTCTGTATATATAGATAACAGGGGTATATCTGTTCTGCAGTATATTTGTGCAGAAAGAATGACCAGGAACGTGTTTGCCCTGCAGGAAAATGTATGAATAGAGAAATCTACAATGGATCTGTTCTGCAGTACCTGTGTTTATAGAGTAATGGCATGTAGGAGCCTGTTCTTGAGCATGTCTTTTTTAAAAGAGAGGTCACAAGTGAGTTGTGCTGCACAATATGTGTGTACAGAGATAGACCAGGAGTGTGACTGTTCTTGACCCTGGCAAGATCCAATGAGCTTTAGAATAAATAAACACACTGAAACAGCATTTATTGGGAAAATTATGGGCCACAGCTTTATTAAAGCAACCATAAACCAATAACCAATTAACATAATTAACGTTGTTAAATCACAGCTCAAATAACATCCCGGAGGAGTAGCCTCACCTTCCGCCAACCAAAGACATTCCTATTTGCATCCTAACTTAGAATTCAGAGAATCCTAACCCTTCAACTCTTTTCCACCCCTTTTTTTTTTTTTTTTTTTTAACATAGTTTAAACTTCCTGAACTTTGCTCAACCAACCTCGCCCACTAGACCTACTCTACTTCCTTATCTTCTACCTTCCTATCTGACCACCTTTTTAGGGGAGGGAGGGAATCAGATCAATGGCCGGCGCGTAGTGAGGAGGAAGCCAGCAAAACGGGCTTAAGTCCCTCCTCCTCCTCCCAGCCACTCCACATCGCCCAGGCTCCACCGGGTCACGCAGCACTGCGTCAGACCCAGCGTGCCTGGGCTGCCTCCGCGCCGGCCATGACCCTGGCAAGATCCAATGGGCTTTAGAATAAATAAACACACTGAAACAGCATTTCTTGGGACAATTACGGGCCACAGCCCGCGCCCAGAGCCTCCCAGTGCTTTCCTAAGCACGCCCATGAGGCAGGGCAACACCCACTTAAGCCCGTGGGCCGGGTGCCTCACCTCCCGCCACAGAGCAGGCGATGGATACCTCCTGAGGCTGTGATCCCCCCTCTCGCTCTCTTAATAATGCCAAGGCCGGCTAGCCCCATCCTTAAGCTCCAGGATAAACAGCTCTAATCCTATCTCCGTAGATGGACCTTATTTGGGCGAAAGAAGTCATCGGCGCCTACGCCTTCGAATTCTTGGTGTCTAATGGTAATGAAACCCAAACTCCTTACAAAACTGGCCATCTGCTTTGTTTATCTTTTGCCTTGCTCTATCCACCGAAACCGGATCCCTTGCGTTCCGCCAAGATATCCTTTTGATCATTTCGGACCACACTATGAACAAGCCTGGGAACCGTTCTGGCAAACACTTCACATCCCTCTTCATCTCTTTCAGCATTTTTCTCATAGGCATTACCCCCAAATCGTTGCCCCCGGCATGTATAATTAAAATGTGTGGGCTACCGTGATGCTGAGCGTTGCTCTCCAACAGGCCATTCACCTGTGTCCATCTCAAGCCGCGAAACCCGAACCATCTTACTTGCATGCTCGTCTCCAGAAAGCCCAGTTTGACCTTGTCGCCAGTGACTGCGGCTAACCAGTGAGCCCAATACATGTAGGAATGGGCGACGATCCACAGCTGTTTAACTCCTGCAACACATAAAACAAATTCCAATTAGACAACCCTTTCTGGCCGTATGTAGGACCTAAAACGATGCAACTCCCATCTCAAAATCCTTTTAACCATACCCTCGGGGAGACCTAGCCTTGCCGCCTCCGTAGCGGCTCCGATCCGAAACGAATGTGTGCCGAAGTCCGCCGGGACCAACGGGACTTCTTCAGCATCCTTTCGAATTGAAATTGTGACAAGGCCTGGCCATTGGCATGCAATAGCTGTGTTCCTGGCCCCTTTGGCCTTTTTTCCAAGTACAACCTCACACTTTCCTGGGGGCAACACTCCTTTCCAGTTTTGTATATGACCACTTCCCTTCCTTTTCCGGCTTGATCCGCTTTTGACCTCCTCAGCCATACCAGAACTCTGTCACCTTCCAGACAGATGTCCTCCGCCAGCAGCCCCCCCCCCCCCCCCCCCCGAATCGTGCCTGTTTTCCAGTTCCCCAATCCGGAAAGCACCAAAGAACGCTAAGGAAAAGGCCGTACGGAAAAGCAGGGATTCGAAGGAGTCCCTGCATAGCACACTCAACGCCTCTCCCAGGCGTAGTAACAGAGAAAAAAGTGATCGGGCGCCTCCTATCCGTCCAGTGCTTCCCTTTGAACATGCCTTTTACCACCCGGCAAACCACAAACTCCTTTGTTAGGTCTTTCCGTCCTGCCAACCTGAACATAAATGCTAGGGCCGTCAACTGCCGAGCCACCGTTGCCCTGGAAGCACCTCTCTCTGCGCTCCGAAGCAAAAACCACAGCAGAATTCCTATGGCTTTCTCTTCTGAACCCTAGCCACCGGCCTCCACAACCATGTCGCTGCACATGTTCCACACCTTCCTGTAGGTCACCCACGTCTTTGGCGCTACCGACTGCCTGATGAAACCAGCTACCGTACCACTCCAAGCTCCCAGAGTTCTGAAGGTTTGTCCTCTCCTTGATCCTTTGCCGTCGGTGCCAGTGTGCAAAACCAGGTTCCCTGTAACCGAGAAAGGGCATCAACCATCCCTACGTTAAGACCAGGAATACACTCCGCCCTCACCCAGATATTAGCCAGCAGGCAACAAAGAACCAAGTGTCGTATGACCCGTATCAACGGCCCAGATGCAGCCGTCAGACTATTAACTACCCAGACAGTTTTCGGGCTGCCTGATTGAAAAAGGACCTGCCGGTTCCTGAAGCCCCTGCCCCACACATGAACCACCGTGGTGATGGTGAACGTCTCCAGAACCGTAGGATCTTCTGTCAGCCTTCCTTTGACCCATGATTCGGGCCATGGTGCTGCTGCGCACCACGCGCCTCTAAAATAGGCTCCCATTCCGACCACGCTTGAACCCGCATAGAGATCTAGCTGCCCATTCGTCACCCTGCTCGGCTGGATCAGGGTGCTCCCATTGAAGTTCCGTAGAAACACCGTCCACACTCATGCATCTTCCCTCATGGCCCCAGACACCTTTATAAAATGATGCGGCTGAGATATCCCGGCTGTAGCCAACGACTTTCTTCTGCTGAATATACGATCCTGCACGCGAAATTCAGCTTTCCCAAGATGGATTGCAGCCACCGCAGTGACACTCGCCTTGAGCCTTCCAGGGCCGCCAGTTCAGCAGACAGGTCCAACACCTTCTCCATCGGCAAGCTGCATTCCATCTTGTCCGAATTGATCCGAATCCCCAGGAAAGTCTGATCCGTGGTTGGTCCTTCTGTCTTCTTTTCTGCCAGTGGCACCCCGAAATCTTGACATATACTTGCGAAGGTCCGCAGTATGAAGTTGCATGTGTCTAAGCCCGCTGGTCCCACGAAAAGGAAATCATCGAGGTAATGGGTAATCCCTTGGCAGCCCGACTCGGTTTGTGCTACCCATTGCAGGAACGTACTGAAGGCTTCGAAGTAGGAACAAGAAATAGAACATCCCATGGGGAGACGCAGATCCACAAAGTACTGTCCGTCCACGAAGCACCCAAGGAACCGATGACTCTGAGGATGTACCGGGAGCAAACGAAACGCAGATTCGATATCCACCTTCGCCATCTTAGCCCCGACGCCTGCCCGCCTGACCAGGTCCGTGGCCCGATCGAAAGGGGCATACAACACTGACGAGTACTGCTTGTCAATCCCGCCATTGACGGAACCACCTGGAGGATAGGATAGATGCTGGATGAGGCAGAATTTTCCTGCTTCCTTCTTCGAAATCACCAGACCCTGGAAGGGGATGAAGGGAAAGGGCCCCGCCATCCTACCCAGTTCTACCTCGGTCCGGATTTTTTCCGCCGGTACCCCAGGAAACTCTTTTACCGATTTCAGGTTTCTTAGACATGACTCGTGCGGGACGAGAGAGCATGGAATCTTGAACCCTTCCTGGAAACCTTCCCGTAGTAGGGCGGCCGCCCCGGCTTTTGTTGCCAACCTACCGTAGCGTTCTATCCACGGCAGTATTGCGCCCAGCTGTATGGGGGTCCGCCCCTTTTTGAGCGGGCTCTCCAGCCATGGATCCATCCTTTTGTCTGGTGCATCTTGAGGCCACGTGATCCCCTCCACAACTCGCATAGACGTGCTTGAAATGGCAGTTTGGTGCCCACTTGCAGTTGCCCTCATAGAATAAGTGACAGAGGCCTCAACCAGCTGTGCTCGTTGCGGCAGGGCCTCTAGCCCCGCCTGGGTTCCCGCAAAATGGAGGCACTGCCCGCATTGGTGTCATTATGTTCAGCCAATTGGCCACCGCCTTGTCGCTCCATGCCATCTCCGGACGGGAGGACATGTATTGCCGGAATTCCTTGTCATATTGCCACCACGTCATTCCACCATACGTCCGATATGCGTTCCTGATTTCCTCCATATACACGAACAGCCCGGAGCATTTTTCCGGGTGTCTTTCTCCCATGACACAGGCCATGATGGCAAATGCCTGTAACCAGTTGTCGAACGTTCTTGGCATGCGTATGAAAGTGTGCCTCCGGTCATCTCCTTCCCTGTGAAACCTCTCTGGATTCTCGTTCATCCGTGACATTGGCACCCTGTACGTTTCCTCTGCCCCTGTCCTGTTTTGCTCCTCCGGTGTGCGGCGCCACGCTCGTCGTGTTTGTAGTGGGGTTGGTAAGTTCCGCTCGGGGCGACCTAGCGGGAAATGATGGCTCCGCCCACGCCTTCCCAGCCAAGCTCCCCACCCATGCACCAACTTCAGCATCGGAGACGGCAATGTTATGGGTTTCTATAAGGGCTTTTAGGGACGACAAGAATTGAGATTCCCTGGGAGAGGCTCCATGTACTGCCACCCCTGTCTCTCTGAAATTTGCCAGCTTCTCACCTGATTCTCCCTGCCCTGGTGCGGCTGCCATCCTGGGTGCGACCTGCCGATCTGGACGAGTGGGCGTCCCTGCACATCTCGACCCCTGTGGGCTCCTTTCACTTTCTCTTGTGCAAGCACAGCTGCAGCCGCAAGACCGTCTGCTCTGAGACCTGGATCTCCCTCTGGCCCTGGGGATGCATGATGAACAATCACTAGCGCTCCTGCGCCTATCCCTTATTATGGAACGCGCATTCTGCTCCCCCCCAAAGGAGTACTCAGACTCGGCGGCTACGCTAGGGCGTAAGGATTGCCTCCGGCTCGGCGGCCTATGGCGGTCAATGCTATCCCTACCCCGGTCCTGCCCCTGAGTCACTATGGGTGGCTCTGTATCCGTAATGATGTCAGGGATAAGTGAGTTGCGCTGTGGCCTAGCTCTCCTGTCAGGGGATTTCTGTCTCCTGGCTGGTGTTGAGGTGAAAATCAAAGGACTGTACCTGCTCATTGACTTCCGGACCCTGGTGGGGCGCAACTGCCGTGCCCCCTTGGCTGCTACTGGAAACCTCGTCGATGACCACCATGCTGTCCTCTGCAGCCATCTCCTCCATCACCTGATCCCTTCTTCCTCTGGTCGTCTCTTTTTTCTTCTCGGCTTCTCCCTTGGCGTTGCGTCGTCCCAGCGAAACATCTGCAGCCCTGGCAGTGGGTGCGGCAGTGGGGACCGCAGGGGCCAACCGGTGAGAACCTATAGGAGCTTTTTTAGAGCTCCTTGTACTTTTGCTGTTCCCCTTGGAGCCTCACGGCTGATTAGGAGTGTCGCTGGAAACTTGGTTCTGACGCTGGGTGGTGGCCAGATGTCTAGGCCCTCGCCCGCGCTACCCGCTGGCACCACGCTTTCTGCGGTGGGGTGGATAAGCTCCAGACTCTCAAGAACCATATCCGTGCCCTCAACGCTGCTCCGAGCCCTATTGCTCCGATCAGAGGTAGCACGCTGCCACGCCAGGTTATCTAGGCTATGAGGCCTGTCCACCTGGCCTAGGCTACCGGTCACTGCAGGCCGGGCCTGTGCTTCGGTGGCGTTAGCCTCCCCCCCCTAGACGGCCTGAGTCCATTCTGTCCTGGACCCATCTAACCCCATGGCTCAATGCCCTAGTTCTGACCATGGTCAGCAAGGCCTCTAACTCCCCAGGGTCAATGGTAAGCTGCCACCCCACTTGGGACAAATGTGACACCCTCCCCAGGGACCTACAGAGCAGGGAATGCTGCTATGGGGAATTATATGCTGATGCTGGGAGCCTGGGTCCCTATTGCCAGGACCAAGTGACAGGGGAAGGGGAGGGGGGCTACTAGTAGGGTGCTCAGGCACTTTAAGGGCAGAGGGTAGGTGTGAGAGGGGTCGGGGGCCACTTATAAGCTGAGGCCCCCTATTTTACTTGCTTTTATCGTTTTATGCAGAGAGCGCAGCGTGCAGACCTCAGATCAGATCAATGGCCGGCGCGGAGTGAGGAGGAAGCCCGCGAAACGGGCTTAAGTCCCTCCTCCTCCCAGCCAATCCGCATCGCCAAGGCTCCGCCGGGTCATGCAGCGCTTCGTCAGACCCGGCGTGCCTGGGCTGCCTCCGCGCCAGCCAGTAGTATGTTTGTATAGAACGGCGTACACATGTAAAATGTACATATGTATAAAACTCAGATATATTGCTCAAGCTGCTACCATTCAATTTTATGTATAAACAGGTTAATCTTTCAATGCATTGTACCTGCTTTTCAAGAATGTAAGTGCAATACCTGCATTTACCATTTTAGAAGTTAGCATTTGTGTTAACAGTTAGCAGCATCTTCCCTTTCACCTTCCCTGTATCAAATGAGCCACCACAGGTTTAATCTTGTCATCAGCCATAAAAGGGGATCTGTAATGGAAAAAAAAACGTCATATCCTGTTAATAGTACAATTTGTGCTAACAGACCTAGTTATATAAGGTTATGAATTATTACCATTATTTTACATTTTCTTCTGATTCCCTCATATTAGCCTCTCTAATTTATATTCATTTTGTTATCTTTACAACCTGTCTGGTGACAATGGAGAGGAGTCAGTCACATCACCAAAATGCCCTAACCGTGAATATATGTTCAGGGCTGCAAAGCAGAATAGACCTCATATTGCTGGGAAGGGCTTTGCCTTTCTCCCAGTGCCTGGTGGTGACTCTGCCAGTGCTTCCTTGATGCAGTATAACTCCCCCATACCATTGCCCACAGTAAACCCTCTTCAAAAACGACAACATAATCTCTAGGCCAACTTCATTAAGATGAACTCAGTCAGGGAGATATAGAGAGTCTGAACCGCGTGTTTCAAACTCGCTATAGTTTACCGATACCTAACCTAGCTTCCTAACTGGCCATAAGTTTGTTCACTTTTTGCCTGGCTTAAGTGGGTCACTCACTTATCCATCTTAAGTGAGTTCCTTACCTCCCTCCATGTCCCCCTCTTTATCATTTCTGGCCAAATCAAGAAATTATCACCTTATGGCTCTGTATCTCCCTCCGTTTGATGGGTGTTGTGCCCAGGTCGTTACTCCAGCATAAAGTAACAGGAATGACAGGGGCCTTATAGCTGGACGAACAGACCACACTCAATATGGTAGCGATCCAATGTAGCATCATAAATGAAAGAGGATGCTGAGCTTCAGGCCTGGACTCCCCTCTATTAAAGGGAGGTTTCTGGATTGCACTAGGAATATAATATAGTTACTGTATATACTCGAATATAAGCCGACCCGAGTATAAGCCGAGGCACCTATTTTACCACAAAATACTGGGAAAACGTAGTGACTCGAGTATAAGCTGAGGGTGGGAAATGTGCTGCCCCCGGTGTCCCTCTTGTGTGCCCACTGTGCCCCTTTCTTGTGTCCCCCCCTCTCTCCTCCTCCTTACCTCTCTCCTCATTACCTCCCTCCTCATTACCTCCCTCCTCCTCATTACCTCTCTCCCTCCTCATTACCTCTCTCCCTCCTCATTACCTCTCTCCCTCCTCATTACCTCCCTCCCTCATCCTCATTACCTACCTCCCTCATTTCCTCCCTCCCTCATTACCTCCCTCCCTCATCCTCCTTACCTCCCTCCTCATTACCTTCCTCCTCATTACCACCCTCCTCATTACCTCCCTCCCTTCTCCTCATTACCACCCTCCTCATTACCTCCCTCCCTCCTCCTCATTACCACCATCCTCATTACCTCCCTCTCTCCTCCCCATTACCTCCCACCCCCCTCCTCATTACCTCCCTCCCCCTCCTCACTACCCCCCTCCCTCCTCCTCACCTCCCTCCTCATTACCTCCCTCCTCCTCCTCATTACCTCCCTCCTCCTCCTCCTCATTACCTCCCTCCTCCTCCTCATTACCTCCCTCTCTCCTCCCCATTACCTCCCACCCCCCTCCTCATTACCTCCCTCCCCCTCCTCACTACCCCCCTCCCTCCTCCTCACCTCCCTCCTCATTACCTCCCTCCTCCTCCTCATTACCTCCCTCCTCCTCCCCCTTTATTACCTCCCTCCTCCTCCTCATTACCTCCCAGCTCATTACCTCCCTCCCTCCCCATTACCTCCCTCCCTCCTCATTACCTCCCACATATGACGTCACGTCATTTGCATATGCCGGGTACCGACGCAGCCGGCAAAGGTGCGGAGGAGCAGCTGCATATGGAAGGTAAGTGAGGGCAAAGGGAGAGGGGGAGGTTATTAGAAAGGGGTAAAGTGAGGAGGGGGGGTGGAGAGACAAGGGAGAGGGGGGTGAAGAGACATGGGAGAGGGGAGATGGAGAGACATGGGAGAGGGGAGATGGAGAGACACAGGAGAGAGGGGATGGAGAGACACGAGAGAGGGATGGAGAGACACGGGAGAGGGAGAGGGGGGATGGAGAGACACGGGAGAGGGAGAGGGGGTTGGAGAGACATGAGAGAGGGGGATGGAGAGACACTGGAGAGGGAGAGGGGGGATAGAGAGATACGGGAGAGGGAGAGAAGGGATGGAGAGACACGGGAGAGGGAGAGGGGGGATGGAGAGACATGGGAGAGGGAGAGGGGGTGGAGAGACAGGGAGGTGACTCGAGTATAAGCCGAGGGGGCCCTTTTCAGCATTAAAAAAAGAGCTGAAAAACTCAGCTTATACTCGAGTATATACGGTATGTATCTATTTACTTTTATGTACTTTATTTTATTAAGAAGTGCTCTAAAGCTCTGATTGCCTAAAAATATGAAATTTTTACCTGTTTGGGCCTGGTCTCTGTAGCACATCGTGCTCAGGAATACAAATAGTGGAAAGTGCAGTGTTTCAAATATAGTCACATAGTTCCATAGTATTTGAGGCTGAATAAAGACTTTTAGTCCATCAAGTTCAACCTTATAGCACAAAACGATAGCACTAAAGGAATGAAAAAGATAAAAGGCATCTAAACGGTCATAAAATCCCTCCAAAGGCCTCCTTACTCTGCAAATACTTAACAACTGTGACATAAATCACGACGAAAGAGAAGAAAAGCACCTCTCAAAAGACATACCAGAATATTTTAAAGCGGTACCAACCAGTCGCTACCCACCAAAAGGGGGATCCCCTGAACAATCAGATTCCTCAGAAATGGAGGGAGAACAAGTTTGAGTATTGATATGCATCTCTCAGATAAGACTATGGTCAAATTTGAAGCTTTATTGAAAACTCAGCTTTCCCTGGCCTTAAAGGATATCAAGGAAGACCTACATTCTCTTGGACAAAGAACGCAGGAAATGGAGACCATCCCGGATCAAATAGTGTCCAATCAAGAACATGACAGGTCACATATTACTGCCAACTCCTCTCAAATAGCGTCTCATTGCAGCTTCAAGGAAGTTACCTAAAATGGTGGGCCCTGATGGGGCACAGTTGCAAGTTTATGCTGATCTAGCTCCTTCAACCCTGGCGAAATGGAGGGAGAGGAAATCTGCCAACAGATGGGGATTCCCTTTCAGCTTACTTTTTCACTATAAGGACCAGACTTATGCTGTAAACTCATTGGAGGACTGCCAGAATCTGTTGTCCTCTCCCGGTAATTTTCATGCAAGAGACTCATTTTCAAAAAAACAATGACCCCAAATTCCTACATAAACATTATCCGAACTTTTACACAATGAGCAACCCGTCTAAAAAAGGCGCAGGCATTTTACTACACAAAAATGTCCCGTTCACTCCAGAATGCAAAATAGTAAACCCCAGGCGTATCTATATTATTCTTGTGGGGAAAACTTTAGATGTCCCAATCAGTATATTCCCCTACCACCACGCCCCATGTAATCTGATCCAACTACTAAAACACCTAGTGGAAGTCAAATATTAAAATAAGCTAAAGATAATTAATTCCCTGCTCTCAGAGCTAAATCTACTAGACATATGGAGAGAAAAACATTTATTAGGGGGTATATATTTTACTCCCATACACATAAGACAGACTCCGGAATAGAGTATCTATTGATAGACTCCTCTCTAATGGACTGCACCAGTACAGCGGAGATTGCCCCCAGTACTTGGTCAGACCACTCCATGAATCAAATCTGGGATATAGAGAAATGGGAAACTGCCTGGAAAGGCATTTATAGAGGGTCCCTTAATCAAAATCTACTGGAAACTGCAGTAAAGGTACTGCACTGAACATATATAACACCAGAAAAGCTTTCCAGGTGGAAAAAGACAGAAAGCACATAATGCTTTAGGGGCTGACAGTTTACTGGTTTAATGGAGAGCTGTTTTACAAATAGCCACAGAGTTGCTCTGCACCCCGGTAAGGGGCGAATTAGAGGTGTGTCTACTAGGGATTCCGGTGAAAACCCTTACGCCCGCTCAAAACAAGCTCCTACAGTTCTTCTATTTAGCTACCAAGAGCCATATAGCAAAGAACTGGAAGTCTAATAAACTTGATCTGTCGACAGTTAAAAACAAAATTAACTAAACAAACTAAAAATTGATAAACATCTCTACCCGATGACTGGAGAAAAGCTGATGTGATACCTATATTTAGAAAGGGAGCAAGAGCAAATCCAGGGAATTATAAGTAGGAGTCAACATGGATTTATGGGGGATAGGTCATGTCAAACAAATCTAATTAGTTTCTATGAGGAGGTTAGTAGGAACCTGGATCAAGGCAACTCAGTGGATGTCGTCCTTTTGGATTTTGCAAAGGCTTTTGATACAGTGCCACATGGGAGACTATTGTGAAAACTAAGAGATACAGGAGTTGCAGTAAATATCTGCTCATGGATTGAGAGCTGGCTAAAAGACAGGAAGCAAAGGGTTGTTGTAAATGGAACATACTCTGATTGGACTAATGCGGTAAGTGGGGTTCCTCAGGGCTCAGTATTAGGTCCTCTCCATTTTAACATATTTATTAATGACTTAGCGGTAGGATTGGAGTGTGGTGTCTCCATTTTCGCTGATGACACGAAGATGTGCAAGGTAATTAAATCAGATAGTGATGTGCTTTCCCTCCAAAGGGAATTACATAAAATTGAGGAATGGGCATCTAAATGGCAGATGAGATTTAATATGACTAAATGTAAAGTTATGCATCTGGGAAGGAAAAATAGCCATGCAATTTATAATCTTAATGGAGCAAATCTAGGCGTATCAGATATTGAAAGGGATTTGGGAGTGCTTGTGGACAACCACCTAGGTAACAGTGCTCAAAGCCAAGCAGCAGCTGCAAAGGCAAATAAAATATTAGCATGTATTAAGAAGGGTATAGAAGCCAAGGAAGCAAATATAATTCTGCCACTATACAAATCTCTAGTACGCCCTCATTTGGAATATGGAGTGCAATTTTGGGCACCACTGCATAAAAAGGACATTTTAGAGCTGATAAAGGTACAGAGGAGGGCAACAAAACTAATAAGGGGAATGGAGGGGCTAAGTTATGAAGAAAGACTAACCAAATTAAACTTATTTTCTCTAGAAAAAGGCATCTAAGAGGAGATATGATTACCTTATATAAATACATCCAGGGTCAGTATAAAGATGTGTCAAGGGAGCTTTTTGTGCCAAGAGGTTTTCAACTGACAAGAGGACATCCCTTGAGGTTAGAAGTAAAAAGATTCCACCTTAGTTACATAGTAATTAAGGTTGAAAAAAGACTTTCAGTCCATCAAGTTCAACCTGTTAAGATCTCCTCTGATCTGCAATATGCGGATTAGTTATTAATTAAATTATTGATTAAATAATTATTAATAGTATAGTATTGGAGAATGAATAAAGAGTTAGTCCATCAAGTTCAACCTTTTTAGATCTCTATTGATCTTTTTAATTTGGACTATTTATTATTATTGTTAATTGTTAATTATTGTTAATTGATCCAGAGGAAGGCAAACATAAAAAAAAAAACCCATTGAAACTTTGCCAATTGTCTCATAAGGGGAAAAAAAAGCAAAATTCCTTCCTGACCCCAGAAACTGGCGATCAAATTTCTCCCTGGATCAATATTCCTTGCTAGTTATCTAGGATAGCCTTGAATGCCCTCTTTATTCAGAAATATATCTAACCCCTTTTTGAAGTTGTCTATCGAATTCGCTGTCACCACCTCCTTTGGTAGAGAATTCCACAGTTTAACCACCCTAACTGTGAAGAACCCTTTTCTTTGTTTAAGGTGAAATCTTTTTTCCTCTAACCTCAACGGATGTCCTCTTGTCAGTTGAAAATCTCTTGCTACAAAAAGTTCACTTGACAAAGCCTTATATTGACCCTGGATATATTTAAATAACGTAATCATATCTCCTCTTAGACGCCTTTTTTCTAGCGAAAATAAGTTTAATTTTGCTAGTCTTTCTTCATAACTTAGCCCCTCCATTCCCCTTATTAGTTTTGTAGCCCTTCTCTGTACTTTTTCCAGCTCTAAAATGTCTTTTTTGTGAGGTGGTGCCCAAAATTGTACTCCATATTCCAAATGAGGGCGTACTAGAGATTTGTATAGTGGCAGAATTATATCTTCTTCCCTGGCTTCTATACCCTTCCTAATACATGCTAATATTTTATTTGCCTTTGCAGCCGCTGCTTGGCTTTGAGCGCTGTTACCTAGGTGGTTGTCCACTAGTACTCCCAAATCCCTTTCAATATCTGATACCCCTAGATTTGCTCCATTAAGATTATAGATTGCTTGGCTATTGTTCCTTCCCAAATGCATAACCTTACATTTATTTGTATTAAATCTCATCTGCCATTTAGCCGCCCATTTCTCTAATTTATGCAAATCCTTTTGTAGGGAAAGTACATCATTATCTGATTTTATTACCTTGCACAACTTAGTGTCATCAGCAAAAATGGAGACACTACATTCGAGTCCTACTTCAATGTCATTAATAAATATGTTAAAAAGGAGAGGACCCAATACTGAGCCCTGAGGAACCCCACTTATCACATTAGACCAATCGGAGTATGTTCCATTTACAACAACCCTTTGCTTCCTGTCTTTTAGCCAGCTCTCGATCCATGAGCAGATATTTACTGCAATTCCTGTATCCCTTAGTTTGCTCACTAGTCTTCCATGTGGCACTGTATCAAATGCCTTTGAAAAATCTAAAAAGACTACATCCACTGAGTTGCCCTGATCCAAGTTCCTACTAACCTCCTCATAAAAACTAATTAGATTGGTCTGACACGACCTTTCCTTCATAAATCCATGTTGACTGCTACCTATGATCCTGTTCAAATAGACATATTCTTGTATTCTGTCCCTTATTAACCCTTCTAAAAGCTTCCCAACTACAGAAGTGAGGCTCACTGGTCTATAATTCCCCGGATATGCTCTAGATCCCTTCTTAAATATAGGTATCACCTCTGCTTTTCTCCAGTCATCTGGTAGTGACCCTGTAGTGAGCGAGTCTTTAAAGATTAGATATAATGGTTTGGCTATTGCAGAACCCAGCTCCCTCAGTACCCTTGGATGTATTCCATCAGGACCTGGGGCTTTATTAACATTTATTTTCTCCAACCTCTTTTGTATTTCTTCCTGCGTTAACCAATTATTTAGTGAAGGTAGTGTAGCCCCATTATGTTGCAGTGTCCCAACCACTGGTACCTCCCTTGTGTAAACCGACGAAAAGAACCTATTTAGCTCATCTGCCTTTTCCTGGTCACTAATTATCAGATGGCCTGTGTCACATTGTAATGGTCCTATCGATTCCTTCCTGGCCTTCTTCCCATTAATATATTTATAAAATATTTTAGGGTTAGTCTTACTTTCCATTGCAACTGACTTCTCATTTTCTATTTTAGCCAGTCTAATAGCCCTTTTGCAAGCCTTGTTGATTTCCTTATAGTCACATAAAGATGCCTTTGTTCCCTCCTTCTTGTAAAATTTAAATGCATATTTCTTTTTCCTCATCATGATCTTTAAGTCATTGTTAAGCCACATGGGATGTGATTTACTCCTATTTATTTTATTTCCACATGGTACATGCTGATGAGTATGTTTATTTAGTAAGGATTTGAATGTTGTCCATTTATTTTCAGTATTCTTCCCAGTTCTTTGTCCCAGTCTATATGTTGTATTGCTGCCCGTAGCCCATTAAAGTTAGCCCTTTTAAAATTTAGAGTTTTTGTTGGCCCCTTACAACTCTGTTTTTTGTATTCAATCTCAAATGAGACTGTGTTGTGATCACTGTTCCCCAAGGGTTCCCCTATTTTTACATTTGATATTATATCAATATTACTTGTGATGACTAAATCCAAGATGGCCCCATTTCTAGTAGGTTCTTGTATTACCTGGGCTAGATAATGATCCCTGAGTGTACTCAAGAACCTGCTCCCCTTAGCTGAGCTGCTGGTCTCGTTTATCCAGTTTATATCAGGGTAATTAAAGTCTCCCATTATTAGAACTTGCCCATGCTTAGCTGCATTTCCAATCTGTAACAATAATTGTATTTCCTCACTTTCAGCTATATTTGGGGGTTTATAGCATACTCCCACCAATATGCATTTAGAATTAGCTCCTCCACTATTTAGCTCAACCCACAAGGATTCAATGATGCCGTTAGTGCCAGCATAAATATCTTCTCTAACTATAGGCTTAAATTCAGGCTTAACATAAAGACAGATCCCTCCTCCTCTTTTACCATTTCCCCTATCTTTCCTAAATAGGTTATAACCATCCAGATTAACAGTCCAGTCATGAGATTCATCCCACCATGTTTCCGTAATGCCTATTAAGCCCCATTTTTCTTGTACTGCTAATATTTCTAGCTCATCCATTTTCCCAGGCAAACTTCTTGCGTTTGCAATCATACACTTTATGTTGCTATGGCTCTGCTGATGTGCAGTGCCTGCCACTGTATTTGAGGCCCCTATTAATATCTCCCTACTTTCTATTGTAACCCTCCCCCCTTCTCCTCCCCCATGGGTAAATAATTCATCCCTTTCCCTCTCTACCCTATTTACCCCAATACTTCTATATAGTCCCTCCCCCCCACCTACAAGTTTAAAAACTCCCCCAGCCGTTCTACCATCCTTTTCCCTAGCACAAAAGCGCCCTCATCATTAAGGTGCAATCCATCCCTGCTATAGAGATTGTACCCAAGTGAGAAGTCAGCCCAGTGCTCTAAAAACCCAAAACCCTCTGCACTGCACCACTTTTTTAGCCACGCATTAACCTCCCTAAGCTCCTTCTGCCTCCCTGGGCTAGCACGTGGCACTGGTAGTATCTCAGAAAATACTACCTTGGAGGTCCTTGCTTTAAGCTTATTCCCTAATTCTCTAAAATCATTCTTTAGGACGCTCCATCTTCCACTAACTTTGTCATTGGTACCAATGTGTACCAAGACCGCCGGTTCATTACCAGCCCCTCCCAATAATTTATCCACCCGATCCACAACATGCCGAACCCGAGCACCCGGGAGACAGCAAACTGTTCGATTGCTGGGATCTGGGTGACAAATTACCCTGTCTACCTTCCTAATAATAGAGTCCCCTACCACCAAAACATGTCTGTTGCTCTGCCTATTCTGCCCTCCCTCTTCTCCAGTAGAGCTGTTCGCCCGGCTGTTAGAGGGAACAGCTCTATCTGGCATTGCCATTCCTGAATGGACATCGCCAACAGTTTCACTCAATCTGGCAAATCTGTTGTTGTTTGCCAACTCAGAACTGGCCTGCCTCCTCCTGTACCCTCTGATTCCCCTTCTAACTGTAACCCAGCTACCTCCCTGGCCATCCTCACTAGCCCCAGCTCCTCCCTCCATACTAGGCCCAGCTAAACTGTGCTCCGTGAGCACCAACTCCCTTTCCAGTGGAGCAATATCACTAAGTGCTGCAATTCTCCTCTCCAGATCTTCAATTTGAGCTTCCAAAGAGGCAACATGCTCACAGCTGTCACAGAGGTATGGACCCTGGATCATCTGTTCCAGTAGTGCATACATTTGACAGGATGTACACTGAATAAGGTTGCCACTGGACTGACTCATAATTATTATTATTGTCTACGAAATTTCAGTGGGAAAAATAAAGAATATAATATATTTATATAAAGTTTTCCTCCTTTGCACTATAAATCTGCCCCCCTTTTCTTTGAAGGCCCTTCTTTTATTTAAACTCCTAGGCTTTTAGTAGAATTGCACTTGATACTGAAAATGTTCGCAAGCTCACAAGTTCCCCTTCTCCGGTTTCTATTAACTTCTGCCTTCTCGTCTGGGCACAATTAGTGCACTCTGCAATTTATCAGCCTTTACTTGTAAGGTAAATCCACTTGTAAACAGGCCCCAAACCAGCTCACAAACCTTTTATACAAGTTTAACAGTCAAGCCACACCCCTCTCACCTGGGCACAATTAGTGCACTCTGCAGTTTATTAGCCTTTACTTTTTAAGGGGAATCCACTTGTAAACAGACCCCAAACCAGCTCACAAACCTTTTATCCAAGTTTAACAGTCAAGCCACACCCCTCTCACCTGGGCACAATTAGTGCACTCTGCAGTTTATTAGCCTTTACTTTTTAAGGTAAATCCACTTGTAAACAGACCCCAAACCAGCTCCCAAACCTTTTATCCAAGTTTAACAGTCAAGCCACACCCCTCTCACCTGGGCACAATTAGTGCACTCTGCAGTTTCTCAGCCTTTACTTTTTAAGGTAAATCCACTTGTAAACAGACCCCAAACCAGCTCACAAACCTTTTATACAAGTTTAACAGTCAAGCCACACCCCTCTCACCTGGGCACAATTAGTGCACTCTGCAGTTTATCAGCCTTTACTTGTAAGGTAAATCCACTTGTAAAACCTTAAAGAAAGAAAAGGGTTCTTCACAGTAAGGGTGCTTAATCTGTGGAATTCTCTACCAGAGGAGGTGGTGACAGCAGATTTGACAGATAACTTTCAAAGGGGACTGGATTTATTTCTAATTAAAAAGGGAATTCAGGGTTATCATGGATAATTAGAGAGACAGTATTGATCCAGGGAGAAGTCCGGTCGCCGGTGTCTGGGATCAGGAGGGATTTTTTTTTTTATACAACTAATTAATTAATAGTTAATCCGCATATTGCAGATCAGAGGAGATCTTAAAAGGTTGAACTTGATGGACTTGAAGTCTTTTTTCAACCTTAAATTCAATTGCAATTTGGCCAATTGAATAGGGGTCTAAATAAGCACATAACATATTTTTTTAAAGAAGTTTTTAGTTACTAAACATCTATCCAAAAACAAGGTTTTCAGTAACTAAAAACTTATTTAAAAAAAATATGTTATGTGCTTATTTAGAGCACTATTGAATTGGCCAAATCGCAATTGAATGAGGGCCTATGTAACTATGTAACTATGAAACTATATAGCAATAAATAAAAAAAATGGCTCACACACTGGAACACTCTATTCCTTGGTATATGGAAGTTTGGGGCCTGTGGCTGGAGAGTAAAGAGGGACAACCCTTGCATTCACACAATTAACATATCTTGGCATGGAGGGGAAATGGGCTCAGTGGTCATGATGTGGGCCTGGAACCCGGAGAGGAGACCCTCTATTTCTAGAGAAGAAACCGCTCTGACAAGGATAGAAATGTAATTACTATTTTGAATGATATGTATATTTATGTGAACTAAATTGTTAATATTTGTTTTGTTTGAAGATGTTTTTGCCATCAATACGAACAAGATAACATAGTCATGCAAATTCAGTTTACTTTAATGGAAATTTAACAAATAAGAAAAAGACAGTAAGGTATACTTAGATCATGTCGATATTACAAATAATCACCTTTTAACCCTCAGATAGAAAAAGGAAAAGATGGAGAGGAAGACAGATAACACACTGTGATATCACACTGTGTATTGTATCTACTGTATTTTTCCATGTATAAGACAACATTTTTTTCCAAAATGTTGACCTTAAAAGTAGGGGGGTCATGTTATACACAAAATACAGCTGTTTGAGTAGAGGAGGAGGCGGAGAAACAGCACAGACAGGAAGAGGATAGCAGTGACTAGAGTGAGAGCAGAGAATAGGAGCTGTTTAAAAGCCTCCTTAGCGATAATCCCGAGCCACACTCTGTGATACTGTGATACTGCAGGAGTGCAGGGCAGATCTGGAGGGGGTTGCCTGGGCCCCCTCAGCGCACAATTCCTCCTCATCCTCCATAACACCTTATCCTATCCCACCTTAACCCCTCATCCTCCTCCTCCTTAAGCCCTTATCCTCCTCCTCCTTAACCCATTATCCTCCTCCTCCTTCTACCCTTATCATTCCCTTCCTTCCTCCATAACCTCCTAATTTCCCCCCTCTCCAATACCTATCCCCCTCTCTCCTTACTTGTTATTATGCACCGATGAGCTCCTACTGATGATGCTGATCCCCGCAGCACGTCTTCTGGTTATGAACGTACCGGCATATGCTAATGATGTGATATCACATCCGTGTCACGTCATTAGCATACGCTGGTACCACAACCGGCAGATGTGCTGCGGGCTTTAGCATCATCAGCAGGAGCTCATCAGAGCATAATAACAAGTAAGGAGAGAGTGGGAGAGGGGGGGGGGATGAGGAGGAGGTTATAGGGGAAGGAAGAGAATGATAAAGGGGAAGGAGGAGGAGGGTGCACAGGCCAGGATTGGTGCAGTTATGTACCCAGTGGCACATTCTCTCTCATCTGGCTTGATTCTATTTTTTTTGAGGGGGGGACAAAAACATAGGGGTCGTCTTATACATGGGGCCGTCTTATACACGGAAAAATACGGTATATTAATTTGTTGCCTTAAATATCTGTGATGTTTATATACCTGTCTATCTGTCTAATAAAAATGTATTGAAATATAAAAGAGGGTATTTAAATCTATGACTACACTGTTCCTTTAAAAGCTGATCACATATTTAGCCATACAGTCCTCCCCACCATAACAACCATAACTCAGAGATATAAGAGAGAAAATAAGAGATATTAGGAGAGAAAATACATTTCAATATATAACATTTCTACTTCTGTATTTTATTGTAATATAGAAAATAACAAAGTGCATTAAAGACATATTTAATATCATGGATTATGAATGCATCTGTTAGAAGAGAATCCGCAGGGTTTGAAAAAAAAATTGCATGAAAAAGTCTCCAAATCTCTTGAATTTACAAGCAGTTGATTTTCATTGTTAAATCTGTAAATCCATGTTAAAATAAGCATAAAATTCATAATTCATTTTGGCCAATCATAGTTAGCTAATACATTGTATCCAACTATGATGGCAGTTTTTGTAGAAAGGAATCATGAGATGTTTAGCCCCCTGCATAAGGATGCAAGAGTAGCAAGACACTGATCTGTAGATCTCTGCGTTGAGCTGCTGTTAGCTTGAAGGTTAGTAAAGAGTAAACATCCATACCCAACTGCAGTCTTTCTATTGGGAGGTTCACTGTGCATAGGATAGCAGCTCTGAGGGTATGGAAAACAAGTTTTATTTTTAAATAAAATAAATCTGTATGTGTATAGAATGACTCATTATAATGTGTGTGTCTGATATAAGCAGCAGGTATTAGATTAGAAAAAGGGAAACACATGGAAACTTTGGTATGCATTTAATAAAATATATGTTATACGTGTGAGTGCTTGAAAACATTGGACTAACAAAACAATTAGACAGGTAAAATTTAAAAAGCTATTTTCTAAGTGGTGGCCAGCGGTCAATTTGTTCAATTTATTAGGGTTACATTTAGGGGTTAAGGTTAGATTTTAGGGTTAGGGTAAGTGCCAGATGATAAGCTTTACATCATAAAATAGTGACATGCACACTAACAAGAATTTAAAGAAATTCTCAACTGGCAGGCATATAACAGGAAATATAAAATCAACCTCTTGAAATAGTGTTTTAGGTTTGGGGTTAAGGGGCAAGCGCCACCTAAATTTAAGATTATTATTTTAAAGAACATGTTTTAAGAATATAAACTATTGATGTAAAAGTTATGAAATGTGCACAGTTTGTCAGTTCCCACACTTGCAGAGAGTCAAAGCTGCCATTTTAAGCTTAATGTTTGTGACAACGCTGCTTTCTGTAATCCAATTGTGTCAAACGTTCAAGAGCCAATTCCAGAACCAATCTAACTGCAGCTGAGTTTTAAATGGTTATATTATTTTTTCTGTTTTCATCAGCTGCTCACAAAATCTAATGTACTGAGAGTATTGTATGAATAAAAGACAAGTACTAATTATTTTACACTAGGGACGGAGCTACCTCCGGTACAGGAGGTGCAATGCAACAGGGCCTTAATCTGGGGGGCTCCAGGGCATACTATTGCCCCTATTTAATTGTCCAAATAGCAATTACACAAGCCCGTATTGCAGCCCATACTCGCATTTCAAGAGTTATAAGCTCAAAAACATTGCTGTTGCCAAAAACGTAGCTCCATTCTATTTCCTGCTTTGATTTTTCAAGCCCGTAAATATTACTAATGCTAAAGACACAATATCGATATTCAATTACAACAATTCAACAAGCCCACAATTGTCTTCAAACCCGTAAATGGCAAATGTATCAAACAATTATACGAGTACTAGATAGGACTCGCAAGTGGGTTAAACACCTGTTCGTAACACTGCAAATGTAGATAAACACACACTACTGTACTTAATAATACTGGGAAAGCAATGAAAGGCATTAGAATTATTTGCACAACAGTCTTCAGCTCGCAAAAAATAAATAATGTTTTATTTCCATGTTATATCGATCCCGGGAATCAAGGAGTTAATACATATCAGGAAACCTGCATAGACTAGAATAGTTACCTTTATTTATTTTTATTGATTACTACATTTCTAGGGCCTCATTCAATTGCAATTTGGCCAATTGAATAGGGCTCTCAATAAGCACATAGCATATTTTTTTACAGATGTTTTTAGTTAGTGAACTTCTATCCAAAAGCAAAGTCTTCACTAACTAAAAACTTCTGTAAAAAAATATGCTATGTGCATATATAGAGCCCTATTCAATTGACCAAATCACATTTGAATGAGGCCCCTAGATTGCTAGTCTGATTGCACATCGGACTTCTAAACACTAAGGGTCTCATTCAATTGCGATTTGGCTAATTGAATCGTGCCCTAAATAAGCACATAACATATTTTTTTAAAGAAGTTTTTAGTCACTGAAAAACTTTCTTTTGGATAGATTTTTAGTAACTAAAAACTTCTTTAAAAAAAATGTTATGTTCTTATTTAGAGCCCTATTCAATTGGGCAAATTGCAATTGAATGAGGGCCTAAGGCCCTCATTCAATTGTGATTTGGCCAATTGAATAAGGCTCTAAATAAGCACATAACATATTTTTTTTAAATAAGTTTTTAGTTAGTGAAAACTTGCTTTTGGATAGATGTTTACTAACTAAAAACTTCTTTAAAAAAATATGTTATGTGCTTATTTAGACCCCTATTCAATTGGCCAAATTGCAATTGAATGAGGGCCTAAGGCCCTCATTCAATTGCGATTTGGCCAATTGAATAGTGCTCTAAATAAGCACATAACATATATTTTTTAAATAAGTTTTTAGTTAGTGAAAACCTTGCTTTTAGATAGATGCTTACTAAGTAAAAACGTCTTTAAAAAAATATGGTATGTGGTTATATAGAGCACTATTGAATTGGCCAAATCGCAATTGAATGAGGGCCCATATGGGGCCTCATTCAATTGCGATTTTGCCAATTGAATAGGCCTTTAAATAAGCACATAGCATATTTTTTTTAAAGAAGTTTTTAGTTAGTGAATTTCTATCCAAAAGCAACGTCTTTACTAACTAATAACTTCTTTAAAAAAGTATGCTATGTGCTTATTTAGAGCCCTATTCAATTGGCCAAATTGCAATTGAATGAGGCCCATGGAGTTTAAACTACAATCAATTACAGCCTTATTAAATTGTGATTCTGTAAATTTAAAAGGGCTCTAATTAAGCACACAGCATATTTTATTTACAGAAGTTTTTAGTTAGAGAAGACCTTGCTTTTGGATAGAAGTTCACTAACTAAAAACGTTATGTGCTTATTTAGAGCACTATTCAATTGGCCAAATCGCAATTGAATGAGGGCCCCACTATTTAATTTATGATCAATGTGTTTGGGTGAAGCTTGCCATTTAAAATTACTTGTTCAGGTTGGTGCTATGGTTAGTTTAGGGCACAGGCGCAGGGAGCAAACATGGGCAACTCTCATAAATTACAAATGAACAGATCTGCAAGATTCAGTCCATTGCTGTGAGAATACATCATTTGCTAGACTAACTTAATAAGAGTTCTCTTTGCTGCAAAGAAGTAATGATCTAAGTTCTGTAGACAGAGCTGACAGATTGTACTCCAGAGATCTGAGCTGTTATTCCTCTCCATGCCGATCTGAGCAGTTATAATGCCAAAAAATAAACTGTGTACATCATCAGATCTGCGTTTCAAGTAAGGTTTCCAGTATATACAGTGTATTTGTAGCCCTACTAAATTGCAGCCCAGTAAGTGCAACGTGAGCCCCACAACGGCTGTGGGCTTGAAATTCTCCAGTGTTACGGTGCTATTAAACTAGAAGGGTCTGCGATCTACAAGCCGGAGACGCAAGCCCGTAAACCATTCTTGCGCACTTTGGATGTTCGGCCGTGAACATGATCAATTATTCAAATGTGTAGTAACGGGTTTAGAAGTAGCCAATGGCAATAGAGATCGCCAGCATGACTGAGGATAGCCTGCGGGAACCCCAACATTACCTCTTGCTGCGGGGGAGTTTAACAGTAACCACCCTATGCTGAGGGGCCCCATCGGGAACCCAGCAGTGTCCCTACATAAACCCTTGCAGCCGGGGTCCCAATCGAGACTTGCTCAGGACCCCCTCTGTATTTAAAATTACAAATTCCTGCCTTGTGGGTCCTTAAAGGACCTTAAAGTCTAAGCACTACACTACACTATTAACACTTTCCTACCCTATACCATTCTATTAACTCCCTCTAACTAATTAATAATAATTAACCCTATGATTAACTAATTAACCCCCCTCAGTAATAAACCACCCCTCTAAGTAAATAACCCTATTAAACCCTCAACATGCCTAATTAACGTTATCACTAACCAATTAACCCTATCTAGACCTAGTTATCCCTATCTAGTCCTATATACCCTAACTGTACCCAATTAACTGATATCTGATTGACAGCAATTTTAGCCAATCAAAAGGTGCAAATGCATGCAACTAATCAGAAGGTGCAAATGCTCTTAGCCAATCACAATGGGAAACACCCCTGTATTCCATTCTGATTGGCTGCAATCTGATTGACAGGGATTTCAGCCAATCAGAAGGCGCATTTTTTTTTTTGTTGATCAGAACATGTGCTGGAACCTTCATTTGCGGTGGAGAGCTCCTCAAGGGAGGCACTCCATTAATAGGCTTTGTTTTATAGAATGTCAGGATTTTTTGGAGGGGCCTTTTCTGGCCCAGAAGGCTGAAGACAAAGGCATCGAGGATCACCGATGGAGGGGCATTTTGGCCAGTTGAATATACCCTTTCTTTTTTTATAGTTTGTTGATTTACTAAAATGTTATGTTTTATTTTAGGTGTGTCAGAACGTCAGGACTTTGTTGGAGGAGCATTTCGGGCAGATGCGTAGACTATTAACCCTTTTTTTATTACAGGTTGTTAGAATATGTTTATTGACTGTAATGTTTCTTTTCCTTTGTAGGTGTTACAGGACTTTGAGACATGTTGGACGGGCCTTTCCTGGCAGAGAAGACCAAAGACCAGGGCATCGCTGGACACCGCTGGAGGAACATTTTGGCCAGGTCAGTGGTTGTACGTCTTTTTCTATTTTAATATTGTTTTTTTTTATTTTCTGTGTAAGTCTTTTATTATTTTCTGTAGTGATTTTTTTTAAATTTAATCTGCACTCTTTTATTTTCTGTACTTAGTGTTTTGTTTTTTTCTTGTACTTAGTGGATTATTAGGAATTGAATTAGGGGTTAGGGGGTTAATAGGGTAGGATAGGGTAGTGTAGGGGTTATTGGGGGTTAATAGAGTAGGATAGGGTAATGTTGGGGTTATTAGGGGGCTGGGTACAATTATATGTGTATAGGTATAGTTAGGGTTAATTGGGTACAGTTAGGGTTGATTGGGTATAGTTAGGTTTAATTGGATACAGTTAGGGGTATATAGGAGTAGATAGGGATACCTGGGTCTAGATAGGGTTAATTGGTTAGTGATAGAGTTAATTGGGTATGTTGAGTTTAAAAGGGTTAATTACTTAGAGGGGTGGTTTATTACTGAGCGGGGGTTAATTAGTTAATCATAGGGTTAATTATTGTTAATTAGTTAGAGGGGGTTAATAGAATGATATAGGGTAGGAAAGGGTTAATAGTGGATTGTAGTGCTTAGACTTTGTGTCATGAGGGTCCTGGAGGACCTTCATGTCACTTATAGTGTTAATGTAGGGGTTAATAGTGTCCTATAGGGACCCACGCTGTAAGGGTTTATGTAGGGACACTGCAGGGGTCCCGATGGGACCCCCAGTATAGGGGGGTTAATTTTACATGTCAGGGGGGTACTTGGAGTACCCCGCGGCAGGGGTTAACTGTTTAACTGCTGTGGGGGTTACAATCGTCCTTCCTGCATTTTAACCGCAAGTCAGCGGTGGCGGGTCAGTTTATGAGGCTAATTTAATAGCCAAAAGTCCTACTTTATACAATACGGGCTACGTTTTAAAACGTGGCCCCAATTTAATGAGGCTGATAGGCCCTTATTAAATTCCTTAAATTTTCTACAGTTACAGAACGATTAAATTTAACAGGGCCAAAAGTCAAAACCATAAACCATGTAACCGTAAGTGGCATTTCAGGGCATGATTATGATCAACTAAGCAAGCCCGTAACTAACGATTTAGAAACAGCCAATAGTAAATGAGACCTTCATCATGACGTCAGTAAAACATGGAGGTTAAACCACAATCAATTAGTGTTTAAACGTCCGTTTTGCGATTGGACTTGCAATCCAGATATGTTGCAATCTAAAGAAATCAATAAATCTACTACTCTAGTCTATGCAAGTTCAATGATATCTATTAACCCATTGATTTCCAGGATCGATCTCACAACGAAATTACGCATCAAAAAAACAATAATTTTTGCCCGGATTTGCAAGCTTGAGACTGTTGTGCAATTAATTCTAATGTCTTTCACCAATTTCCCTGTCTTTAAAGTGCTATATTGATTTTTTATCAAAGGCTTAGCTGGGTCGGACTTACGATTTTGACAACCGTAGGGATTTTCAGCCTGTAACCCACAGATCCATGGCGGGTAAAGAAAAGAGGACAATTTAATAGCATTTTTGCGGGCTATATTATTGGCTACAGTAATTGCGATTTTGACAATTTAATTGGTATATGCCAATGTGTATGTATATTTAGTAAGGATTTAAATGTTGTCCATTTATGTTCAGTGTTTTTACCTATCAGTTCTCTGTACCAGTCTATACTTTGTATTGCTGCCCTTAGACCGTTAAAATCTGCCCTTTTAAAATTAAGAGTTTTCTTTAGCCCCTTAAAATGTTGTTTTTTTAATTCAATCTCAAACGAGACTGTGTTGTGATCACTGTTTCCCAAAGGTTGCCCTATTCCAATATTTGATACTATATCAATATTATTTGTGATGACTAAATCTAAGATAGCTTCATTTCTAGTAGGCTCTTGTATAACCTGGGCCAGATAATGACCCCTGAGTGTACTCAAGAACCTGCTCTGAACTGCTGGTCTCATTTATCCAATTTGTTTCAGGGTAATTAAAATTTCCCATTATTAGAACTTGCCCATGCTTAGCTGCATTTCCAATCTGTAACAATAATTGTATTTCCTCACTTTCAGCTATAAGGGGTTTGGGGGCTTATAGCATACGCCTACTAATATTCTTTTGGAATTTGCTGCTCCGCTATTAAACTCTACCACAAACATTCAGCTGTATCACTAGGTCCACCATAAATATCTTCTCTGACTATAGGCTTAAATTCAGGCTTAGCATACAGACAAATCTCTCCTCCTCTTTCCCCATTGCCTCTATCTTTCCTAAATTGGTTATATCCATCCAGATTAAGAGTCCAGTCATGAGATTCATCCCACCACG
This sequence comes from Discoglossus pictus, assembly GCA_027410445.1. Taxonomy (NCBI): domain Eukaryota; kingdom Metazoa; phylum Chordata; class Amphibia; order Anura; family Alytidae; genus Discoglossus; species Discoglossus pictus. The sequence continues at coordinate 59,839,183 of CM050175.1, read as the reverse complement.
TTTCGGTAATGACTATTAAATCCCATTTTTCATTCATTGCTAATAATTCTAACTCTCCCATTTCATCCCTACTGTAGAAATTGTACCAAAGTGAGAAGTCAGCCCAGTGCTCTAAAAACCCAAACCCCTCCTTAGTGCACCACATCTTTAGCCACGCATTAACCTCCCTAAGTTCCTTCTGCCTCCCTGGGCTAGCACATGGCACTGGTAGTATCTCAGAAAATACTACCTTGGTGGTCCTTGCCCTCAGCTTATTACCTAGTTCTCTACAATTACTCTTTAGGACACTCCATCTTCCACTAACTTTGTCATTGGTACCAATATGTACCAAGACCACTGGTTAATTTCCAGCCCCTCCCAATAATTTGTCTACCTGATCCACAACATGACGAACCCGAGCACCCGGGAGAGAGCAAACTGTTCGATTGCTGGGATCTGGGTGACAAATCACCCTGTCTACCTTCGTAATAATAGAGTCCCCTACAACCAAAACCTTTCTGTTGCTCCGCCTATTCTGCCCTCCCACTCCTCCAGTAGAACTGTTGTCCCAGCTGTTAGAGGGAACAGCTCTATTTGGCATTGCTATTCCTGAATGGACTTTCCCAACAGTTTCACTCAATCTGGCAAATCTGTTGGTGTTTGACAACTCAGAACTGGCCTGCCTCCTCCTGTTCCCCCTGATTCCCCTTCTAACTGTAACCTAGCTATCTCCCTGGACATCCTCACTAGCCCCAGCTCCACCCTCCATGCTAGGCCCAGCTAAACTGTGCTCAGTGAGCACCAACCCCCTTTCCAGTGGAGCAATATCACTAAGTGCTGCAATTCTCCTCTCCAGATCTCCAATTTGAGCTTCCAGAGAGTCAACATGCTCACAGCTGTCACAGAGGTATGGACCCTGGATCATCTGTTCCAGTAGTGCATAAATATGAAAGGATGTACACTGAATGAGGTTGCCACTGGACTGACTCATAATTATTATTATTGTCTACAAAATTTCAGTGGTAAAAAATAAAGAATGTAAAATAATATATTTGTATAAAGTTTTCCTCCTTTGCAATATAAATTTTCTATTTGTGGTTTTGAGAGCAAGTGTGGCTTTGGAGAATTGTAGCAATTTAATAGCAATTTGCCATTTTAGAGATCGTTACATTTGCGGCCTTGAAAGATCAAAGGCTTAGCAGAGTCGGAGTCACGATTTTGGCAACCCAAGTTGCTTTTCAGCCTTTAACACGCAAAAATTTTGCGGGTAGCTAAAAGGGGCTAACTTAATAGCAGTAACTTTTGCAGGCTCCCTTATGGGCTTCCGTAACTACAATTTGTGGAATTTAATGAGGCCCATAGTCCCTAATTGTTTTGGTGTTCATTCCCTTTAACTCTGTAAGAGGAACTTGTTCACCCTGCAGATTTGCACAAATGGCCATCTACTGCTTCTCTTAGCCCTGCAACTTCTGCTACTGTGATCTCTGACTCATTTTTTACCCTGACTGTTTTCCATGCCTCACTTGCCCCTTCTATGGTTCCAGTTCTCTGTCTACAAGACCTCCTGCCAGTCAGATATCAGCCACCTGAATGAAAAGTGGACAACAAGCTTCATTCAAGCAATAAGTAGATCTTATGGTAGATCTTTCAAAATTAAAAATGTCAATAATTAATAAAATGTCATAGAAATGCATAAATAGGTAGTCTTCCATGTCAGTATAAATACAACATTTAATAAGGGAGCTTTCTAAACTCCAGTATAGCACAACACCATCTTATTGATGCCAACAGGGTTAGACAAAGCTGCATTGTAGAATCAACCTGTATATTGATGCAGGGATGTATTTATCCTCATTTGAAACAATTCACAATTTACATATTGCAAGATTTAGACAGAAATAACTGTGCATCCTTGTTTATTGTGCTACTGGATGGAACAGGTTTATTGATGCTCTTGCAGCTCTTATAATACTCTAAATATGGGACACGCATGATGCAGAATCTGCATATAATTTGTCTATTGTCAACATTTCTTTAAAGGGCTTTTGCAGTGGTTCAGTTTTTATGAATTTTATGCAGTAGACATCAGTATAAACAACTTTTCAATTTATTGAAAAAGCAGCACCAGACTTCCCTGTAGCTTCCTCAGTACTGCACAGCTTTACTGGAGAAATGTCTTGCTCAGTCTGTTACAGTCATTTTTTTATCACAATAAATTGAAAGTGTTTTATTCAAATCACAGGGTCCAAGAGTATTTTTGGGCCATGAGGGCTTAAGAACCCTTTTTAGGTGAATTCAGGGCTCCAGTCATAAGTTCAGTGAGGCCATCTGACCACTCAACCCCCCACTGCAAGATTTATTGAATTTATTAAGGAATTTTCTTAGGACCTTTGAGAAAAGTATTAGGTCCTCAGTGGCAACTCAGTGGATGTAGTCTTTTTGGATTTTGCAAAGGCTTTTGATACAGTGCCACATGGGAGACTATTGTGCAAACTAAGAGATACAGGAGTTGCAGTAAATATCTGCTCATGGATTGAGAGCTGGCTAAAAGACAGGAAGCAAAGGGTTGTTGTAAATGGAACATACTCCGGTTGGACTAATGTGGTAAGTTCAGTATTAGGTCCTCTCCTTTCTAACATATTTATTAACGACTTAGAAGTAGGACTGGAAAGTGTTGTCTCCATTTTTGCTGATGACACAAAGTTGTGCAAGGTAATTATATCAGAAAATGATGTACTTTCCCTCCAAAGGGATTTGCATAAATTAGAGAAATGGGCGATTAAATGGCAGAGGAGATTTAATACAAATAAATGTAAAGTTATGCATCTGGGAAGAAAAAATAGCCATGCAATTTATAAACTTAATGAAACAAAACTAGGGGTATTAGATATTTAAAGGGATTTGGGAGTACTTGTGGACAACCACCTAGGTAACAGTGCTCAAAGCCAAGCAGCAGCTGCAAAGGCAAATAAAATATTAGCATGTATTAAGAAGGGTATAGAAGCAAGGGAAGCAAATACAATTCTGCCACTATACAAATCTCTAGTACGCCCTCATTTGGAATATGGAGTACAATTTTGGGCACCACTTCATAAAAAGGACATTTTAGAGCTGGAAAAGGTACAGAGGAGGACAACAAAACTAATAACGGGAATGGAGGGGCTAGGTTATGAAGAAAGACTAACCAAATTAACCTTATTTTCTCTAGAAAAAAAGGCACCTAAGAGGAGATGTGATTACCCTAAATAAATACATCCAGTGTCAGTATAAAGATTTGTCAAGGTAGCTTTTTGTGCCAAGAGGTTTTCAACTGACAAGAGGACATCCCTTGAGGTTAGAAGTAAAAAGATTCCACCCTAAAGAAAGAAAAGGGTTCTTCACAGTAAGGGTAGTTAATCTGGGGAATTCTCTACCAAGGGCGGTGATGACAGCGGATTCAAAAGCTAACTTTCAAAAGGGATTGGATATATTTTTTAAATTAAAAGGGTCTTCAGGGTTATCCTGATTAATTAGAGAGGGAGTATTGATCCATGGAGAAATCCGATCGCCAATATCTGGGATCAGGAAGGATTTTTTTTTCCCCTTTTGAGACAATTGGCAAAGTTTCACTTTTTTTTCCTTTTCTGTTTGCCTTCCTCTGGATCATTTAACAACTAATCCGCATATTGCAGATCAGAAGAGATCTTAAACGGTTGAACTTGATGGGCTAAAAGTATTTTTTCAACCTCAATTACTATGTAACTTTGTAACCATGTTATTATCTGTGAGAACTACATAACAAAAATAGTCTTTGAAGATCCATTTGAAAGGAAGGGAGACTTTGTAATGCTGTTATTTTTAATAATGTTAATGCAGAACAGCTCAGAACGATTTTTCACGTTTGTTCAACCATGTTGATATACAGACTAGAAGTCCTATTCTATACAAGAGAAGTAAACTACTGAAAGTGCCCTTTTCAGTAATGTTACATGTATATTCAATGCTCCACAGAAGTAATACTACTGAGTACACATGCAACTTGTAAACCCAAGCCTTTGATTTAAAGTTACAAGGCTCAATATTACAAGTAAGGCTTTGCTCAGTAATGTTACTGAGCACAGACCCACTGACACCAATGATAATCTCTAGGGATTCCCTCCATCCATGGAAGAGGTAAAGGAAATATATGGGTATCCCCTTCCCAGCTCACTCCTAATTACCTTGTTCCTCACTCAAAACAGATCCCCTACCCTGATACCCTATCTATATAACCATGGTGTTCGTTGAGACCCCTATTGCATCTAAAATATTAATATATTAATCCTGTGCCATGGGGACCCTTAAAGGACCACTGTGACACCAAAATGGGAACCGCCACCACAGGGGTCCCTAACAGACACAAAATAATAAAAACAATTACATTAAAATAATAAAACATTACATTACATTTAAAAAAATTCACAAATAAAATTAAAAAATCCTAAAAAAATTATAAAGAATTAAACCTGTAAAAAAATAGAAATAATTGATACTTACCTACCCCACATGATCATCCAGTGATGATCAGCAATGGCCTGGTCCACACTCTTCCACCCTGGATAAGTCAGGTTATGCTTGTTGATAGAAGAAATTCTGGTCCTCTTCTTTCTTGATTGAAAAACATGCTCCTCTTTTCTGGAACACAATATATTTTTTTTTAATAATCACTTGTAGCAACGGAGCTTTATCACCACAAATAGAGATTTTAAGCATTCTGATTGGCTAAAATAGATCATCATTTTCAGCCAATCAGAATGGGGTTTCGGTTGTCACCCTGCTCAATATTCATTTGGACATTTTTTGACCAATCAGATTGTTTAGATTGAACGACCTAAAATCTAAACAATCTAATTAGTCAAAATATTTCAAAATGAATGGACCTCTGCAGCAGAAATCACTACCCAGAATCCTTCATGGCAGTTGGCCCCTGTTTACTGAGAAATTCTGTAGTTAAAGCAAGTCTCTGGTCTCAGGCATGTAAGTCTACTTAGAATGTTTTTTCCATCCTATCTGGTCAGATTGCATGCGTGCAAAGCAAATCAACTGTCCAATCCTTAGTAGTTGCAAGAACCTTGCATCAGCCCCCCTGAGGATACGAAAACACAGACTGCAGGAATAACATGAGCAAATGTGAGTGACAAGACTGTCTTTGCCATCACACACACAGACCCTGTGTTAGTCATCATTATCTCTTTAACAAACATATATTTGGTAGACAATCAGACCACTTTCAATTATTTGAGGAGTTGAAGAAAGTTATCTTGAAAGAATATAGCCTCAATAGCTTAGCAGTTTTGCAAGGTTGAGACTGTTGTGCAATTAATTCTAATGAGTTATATAGCTTTCCTGTCTTTTAAAGTGCAGTGTTGATTTGCTACGAACAGGTGTTTAACCCCTCTTGCAAATCCTCTCTAGTACTAGTAGGATTTTTGACTACATTTACCATTTAAATGTTTGAAACCAATTGCGCCTTCAGGCATTGTAGCAATCAAATAGCGATTTGCGATTTAACATTTACGGGCTTGAAAGATCAAAGGCTTAGATAGATCAGAGTTACAATTTTAACATGCGCAGGGATTTTGAGCTTCTAACCTGCAAACCGATTGTGGGTAGCTAAAAGATGTCAATTGAATAGCAAATAAATTTGCGGGCTCCATTACAGGCTCTTGTAACTACAATGTGCTCAATTGAATGGAGGCCTATGTCCTCAGGTGAAAACTGCAGAGGAAGAACCAGACCTGCAGAGCGTCTCACTGCCTGGACATGTGCTGAAGGAGAACACAGAAAGCAGCAACAATCCTGAAACAGCAGCCATTTCTGGTGCACAGGTGGAGGGATGAGCAAGTCAGAACTTCCCTGCAGGTTAGTGATTACCTGAAGCAAGCTGTCCTAATCAGTGCAGCTGGGAATCAGGCCCTGCAAACCATACTCATGCAGGAAGGAAATGGGGAGCAGACTAAACGCAGCTGTTGTACACGAAAGTGGAATTTAAAAGCAAGACATGAATAAAGAAAGGAGGTACGGTAATACTACTAGAGGGAAATAATAGTTTTAATAAAAACAAAAAAGATATGTAAGAGTAGATTAAATACATTCTTAATTAAGTGGATAATATTTATGTCAAAGGAACTAGAGTTATGGCCAGCAGTGTAAATATATATTGTTACAAAAAAAGGGGGAAAAATAAAGGAAAGACACCTTTATGTCTGGTCATAGACTTTCCACTTGGATAGCACCAAAATATAGACAATAAAGTATCTATGTGTGAACTGTAATAGGTGTTTTAAAAAAGATGATAAATTACATTTAATCTATAGTGATAATCAGGTATACATCATAACAAGCAAAATAAGCTAGTGAATAAATCCATGAGAATAAATGACAAATGCCAATTGATCTATGCTAGCATGACTTTGGGCGCACGAGACGTGTGCAACGTTGTGTGCCTGCCCATAAAGGGTGATAAATGCGCTCACCCACATCAGCGCGGGTTTAATAACCTCTCAGCATCTAGAGCACTGTGTATGAGATATTAGGGGGTGTCTATAACCCCGGTGCGATGAGGGCAGCAGGTGACAGCATGGGATGGGTATATGGCATCTCCCTCCTTTCCTCACTACTCACCCTCTCTCCTCAGCTCTCCCTCTACTAACTCTGTCTCTCCCCAGCTCCCCACTACTAAATCTGTCTCTTCCCAGCTCCCTCTACTAACTCTGTCTCTCCCCAGCTCTCCCTCTACTAACTCTGTCTCTCCCCAGCCCCTCACTACTAACTCTGGCTCTCCCCCAGTACTCACCCACTCTCCTCTGGTCTAATAGCGGGCACCGTGCTGGTGTGGGTGCGGGCAATTGTATAACATGACGTTGCACATGTCTTGAGCACTCAAAATTCGGGTTGCCGGTCTATACTGATCATAAAGTATTGATCGCAGAGAATACAGTACACCAGTATACAATTTCTAAAAGACACCAAAATCAATTACTAAGTTCCCAGGTCTATGTATCATACCATGGATGGGTAAAATAGACACATCAGGGGATATATGTAATTTAGCTCTGTGGCCCTATATAACTTGAGTATAGTGAAGGTTCATTGGGACCCACTACTTACCCCCTAAACCTGAGTAATAGTTAATTTGTACTCTATTCTGTCAGGTTGGGCATGGTTACATTCAGGAAATTCAGGACACGATCGCCTGTAGTGCTCGAATGAGCCGGTTTGTGACGCACACTGAGACTAATCTGACATGAGTGTTTCGCATCAAGCTTCCACAGAGATTGGGTGGAAGTTTGACGTGAAACACATGTGCTAGATCAGGCACAGTGTGTGTCCCGATCAGATGACATCACGAGCCTATGATGGTGGACATTCTTTTAATGATTGCCCTAAAGCAGAGCACAATCAGCTAAAAGTGTCCAATGAACAAGAGGGACCATATAGGCCACCTGTTCAGAATCCTCAGGAGAACCTAAGCCAGAGACATGGACCTCATATGTGAGATGACAATTTAGAAATCCCAAGGAAAGAGCAAAACAGTATTTTACAAGCTGACACACATGTTAATGATGGACTGGTGCACCTATTCAATTATATAAATCCAATAATGAGGAGGAGAATTGAAAAATGATTGCAAAAACTAACAGAGTCACTAAGGAGTATGTCTCAAGCAAGGACACTTTAGCTGCTGAAAATATATTTTCGGACCCTGATGGAATTACTATGGAGAATAAATGTGAAGCATTGAGTGTAAATAGCTGGGTAAATATAATGGACTCTGACCAAGATTTGTTTGGCAGTCAGATCTTTCAAAAAATAGGGTCTGCTCCAGGAAAAACTTTGGAAGTTCATATGACTGAACTGTCCAATACAGTGACTTTACCAGCAGAGAACTCCCCAAAAGGGAAAATGAGAGTAAATGAAACACTGAAAACTATTATCACAACGAGTAGAACAAACACTATTCATCAGTGTCTTGCATCCCATAATGTTGTTACAATAAAGGATAAATACCAGAAGAACAAGGACTGAGTCTTTTTAAGTTCTGAAATAATATAATTTTGATGTTTTCTTTTTCCTGGAAATAAGACTGTCCACTACACACAATGTATATATCTATACGAAAGGTCTTTTGGACTTGAAAAGTGATGGAGTTGGAATTATATTAATGCAAATGTAAGGAAGGGAAGCAGAAGAGAGTTATCACAGAACTATGTGATAAAAGCCAACAAACTATTACTCTCTCTAAGAAAATGCTTGATTTGATAAACTCTTTTTACAAGGATTTTTTAATGGGAAACAAAAAGCTTTACATTGTGTGTCAAACACCATTGCCATTGCTTAAATTTGTATTGCCCCGTCATTTTTGACGGGCAAGTCGCTAGTTATATTATAATGCTTAATGAAACAGGATTATCATCTTCACAGTCTCAATCCTTACTGGTATTATATTTATAAAAAAGAGATGTTTGAGCAAGCAAAAAGAGGAGCTTTAATTGAATATCTGGTGAGTTTACTGTAGATTAGTATAAAGCATTTGATTCAGTCAAAATGTCAAATGATTCATCATTTGTATCTCTTCTGTCCTGGCTCAGAACTCTCTATAGGAACAGTGAGGGGAGATTAATTATTAAAGGATGGATTGGAAAGAGTTTTCCCATAAGAACAGGGGAATGTCAGGGGTGTCCCATTTACTCCCCTGTTGGATGTTTTTTCTGTTGATCCATTTTTGAGGATGAGTGTGAGCATTAAAAACATACAACCAGCTCCAATGATCCATGTAAAGTGTATTGCTTATGCTGATGATTTATTGGATTTTATACATTCCAGAAATTTGTAAAATAATTCACTTTTGGAGTATGGGAAATCTTAAATTCCCAAATGAATTACAGTAAATATGTTGCTTTTTGGATTGGAGAACCTTAAAAAAAGTTTGTTCTACCACCAGGTATAGAAACTGACATTTTAATTATCCTGGAAATTAAATGCCATAACTCAGAATCTGGGGACTGAATTGGGAAGATAAACTTAATATATATACAGTGGATATAAAAAATGTACACACTCCTGTTAAAATGTCAGTTTTTTGTGCTGTAAAGAAATGAGACAAATCATTTCAGAACTTTTTCCACCTTTAATGTGACCTATAAACTGTACAACTCAATTGAAAAACAAACTGAAATCTTTTAGGTATTCACTGTGTTCCATGGTATATCTGATGCCTTGGAAATTCTTTTGTACCCTTCTCCTGACTGATACCTTTTAACAATGAGATCCCTCTGATTCTATGGAAGCTCTCTATGGACCATGGCTTTTGCTGTAGGATGCGACTGAGAAAATTTCAGGAAAGACCAACTAGAGCATCTGAACTTTATTTGGGGTTAATCAGAGGCACTTAAAATGATGGCAGGTGTCTGCTGACTCCTATTTAACACGATTTGGAATGTGATTGCTTAATTCTGAACACAGCTACATCCCCAGTTATAAGAGGGTGTGTAGACTTATGCAACCACATTATTTTTTTCTTTTTATTTCTTCCCTCCACCTACAAGATTTCAGTTTGTTTTTCAATTGAGTTGTACAGTTTATAGGTCACATTAAAGGTGGAAAAAGTTCTGAAATGATTTCTCTTTGTCTCATTTTTTTACAGCACAGAAACCTGACATTTTAACAGGGGTGTGTAGACTTTTTATATCCACTGTATCTCTAAAACAAAGGTCATGCAATGGAAGCAATGGAAATTGTTATTTGAAAATAGAGTTAACATTATTTAATCATTTTTGCTGCCAATCTTTATATTCCTGAGCTTTGAACATTATATCCACCACCTGAGGAAGCTGGGAAAAGCCTATGTAACCTTTTCTTGCAGATGTTGTGGGGAAACAGGTTAAATCTGGTGAGTAAGAATATTACAAGTTGTCTAAAAATCAAATGAACTCTAAATATGATAAATCCAGACATTTTTTCAATTTTATATTCTTGTGTTTCGATTTTCTAGGGATTTTTATTTTTGGGCACAGGCAAAATGGGTGGTTCCTTTAAAGGCTGGTATATAATATTTGAGGCATGGTTTCGCAGTGGCGGTATAAAAAGGATCACAAAAAAAAAGGGGATATTGATCATCATATGTGATCCGAGCAGTTAAACTTGCCAGGAAATTTAAAATTACAAAAAGGGAAATTGAACAAGAAAATAAATATAAAAATTAATATTGGACAGAACATCACCCAAACTGGACCTGAAGTACTGTCCCGAGTCTAGCCATAGTATAGTCTTACAGCAGTTAAATGACACCAGTTTACCCCCAAAGATAAGATATATATTGTGGTTATTGTTCCATGGAAAAATGTATGTCAGACAAAACCTAAAATAGAAAAATATAGGTGACAGGAATTGTCCGAGAGACACAAGTAATGATATAGAGACAATGAAGTACAGTATTTACTATTAGATTGACTGAATAGTGTAGACGTCTGGAATAGGATGCCTGATCTTTAAAAAATTCCAGTTTTTAAAATCAATGTTATCCTCAAATAGCCTATGGGTTGTTTCAAAAACATGTAAATGCACTCCATAGTAGAACTTTATGTGTTTACCATTTATGGAATGCAAGATGTGCTGTATCCAATAAAATTGTAAAAATAAAATTGATAACATCAGAAACAAAGTCTCCTCTCAACTTGGCTTTCACATACACTCTCAACAAACGGACTACACCCACCTTTTACCCTTCCCAGACCAACATCTACGACAGACTCCTTTGACCCTGTAACTGAGAATGAAGTCTCTGTTCTCATACGTCTCATCTTACAACTTTTAACTTATTCCACCACAGCTAATTCCTCTCATCTCTACCACACTTATCCCAGCACAATAGTTCAATTCCTCTATACCCACTGGAAAGTTTTCATCATCTTTAAAACATGCCATAATTATTCTGTCTTAAGAAACCCTCATCTGACTCAGCGTCTGCAACCATCGTCCTATCTCGCTACTTCCCATGATTCCAAAACTGCTTGAGGGATTTGTCTACAACCGACTAACTCAATTTCTTTCTCAAACTGCCTCTGATGCATAACATCCTGGATGTCCCGTCCATTTGCCGCCATTGAAGCGCAAGCAGATAGCATGGTGAACAAACACAGAGCAATAAAGAAAATGATAATAAAGAGAAGCACAAGACAATGCTTTACCAAGAACTATAGGAAAAGTATTAGAAACTCAGTGAATGCAGATATTTGATATATAACAAGATACAAATGAAAGGCTCAAATTGAATGGTCACAAAGATCTCTGGTATTTGTAGCTATGCATGGCAGTGCATCCATGACGTAAAAATTAATTCTTATAAAGATCTCTGGTATTTGTAGTGGATACTTACCCGTGCATGAGATAAATAGAAAATGGCACAAATAAACAACTGTCAAAAGTTAGAGGTCTTCAGCACAGAGCACTTTAATGTTCCAGAAGAGGAGTGGACACTATGGCCCCTATTTAATTGAGCAATTGTTTTTTACAGGAGCCCGTAAACTAATTTGCTATTCAATTGACACAAACAATCTACGGGTTACAACCTGAAAATCCCTGCGGTTGTCAAAATCGAAACTTACAGCCCATCTAAGCCTTTGATCTTTCAAGCCCGCAAAAGTTACAATCACTGAAATCACAAATCGATATTCAATTGCTACAATTCGTCAAGACTGCAAATATTTTCACACCCGTAAACGGCAATTATAGAATAAAATCGTACGAGTACCAGATAGGACTCGCAAGGGGGTTAAAAACCTGATTGTAGCACTGTAAATGCAAATAAGTAATCAACACTGCAGTTTAAAAGATGAGGAAAGCGAAGAAAGTCATTAGAATTAATTACACAAAAGTCTCAAGCTCGCAAATCTGCAATAAAAAAATATTGTTGTCATTGTTTTATTTTGGTGTCATATAAATCTCAGGAATCAATGAGTTATTACATATCAGGTCACTCACATGGACTAAAACAGTATCGCCATTCATTTTTATTATTTTGTACATTGCCTAATTGCAAGTCTGATCGCATACGGGACCTTTAAACCCTAATTGATTGATGTGTAACCTCCATGTTTTACTGACGTAATAATGACGGTCTCATTTACTATTGACTTTTTCTAAATCTGTAGATACGGCCTAGCTTGATTGATCATGATCACGCCCTGAAATGCTACTTATGATGGCATGGTTTACGGTTTCGGCTTTTGGCCCGTAAATTGCAGGCTTGTTCAAATGAATCACTCTGTCATTGTAGCAAATTTCAAGCCTGCAGACATATGGCCTGTATAAAGTAATCTGCGGGTTGCAATTGAATATATTACTCATTTGACAAGGAGGTAGCATCAACAAGCTATCACAAAATATAAGATCACAGAGACACTGAGCACTTTAAGTGTATAAAAGAAGTGGGTGTATGATTAGGCATTCATGGAGAGGTGGTAATAAAAATTCACAACTACACATGAATGGAGAAAAAGTAATTAACAGCAGCACCTTCTAAATTTGCGTTTTTTGCACATAAGAATTTGGGTCAACAAACAATATTGAAATAGATGTTACAATAGGACATTTTTTTTTCATGCATTGTACAGTTGAGCACTTACACGTTTCGGGGTAATGGATGCAATATAGCTGCATCCATGAGAAAATAATATTTAATAATACCAAAAAACTTCATCTAAGAGGACTCAAAGTCAATTGAGAATTTAAAGCCCCAAGAATATCAGTTAAGCAAAAAGGATAACTGTTTCATAATGCAAACAGTGCAATGATAACTATGCAGTGATTATACGATACAATTGAAACCATGAGGCAAAATATTCACTAGGCATCTAACAAAAAATTTCAGTTTAAGAAAATCTTTGAGCTAATGACCATTTAGTATCTTATAAACCAGTATCTTCTGAAAAATAATTCAACAAAATTTGGGCTTTGAATGTAAAAATGAAGTAAACAAAAATACAATATAATAGTTGGTAATGGTGACGTCAGAAAAACTTGAGATAAAATCTCAGATTTGTAATCATTTGAATATTTTAAAACAAAGAGTTTTTAACAAGCTGTAAGTAAAGTGTTTTTTTAAAGCAAAAGTGTACTTAGTTAATTTTAAAAATAACCACAAAAAGGTGTTCTTTTGTCGTTCAACACCTTTGTAATTTGCTAATTGTACCCACTCTGTTTTACTTTGTAAATAGAATTATGGAAAATGCTGGAACTTTAAAAATAAAGAGTAATAAAAATAATAATAATTAATAAATACACGATTTCTGGAGTAATAATTAAAAAAATCTTTCCATAAAACCTTTATTAAATTAAATACAGTATATTTTTTACTTTCTATATACATTTGCATAATATCAAGTGTAATTCTTTAAATACATTTTCATTACGAAACTACAGTAATATTTTAAATACCTATTAAATATTTATAAAACATATGGTATTGACATCTTGTATCATTCCCTTAAGATTTCAGTCTCATATATCACTAGATCAGAGGTTTATGAAAGAATTAAGAGATAAGCATAGTTATAAAATTTGGTCTTCCACATGAAAGTGGGATGAAATATCAATTATCAGTTAATAATTAATCTGCATAAGATCAGAGATCTAAAAAGGTTAAACTTGATTGGCTTAAAGTCTTTTTTCAACCTCAATTACAAAGTAACTATGTCATTTTGTGGTATTGTAGCTCCAAACAAATTCCACAGCTTCCATATATTTCAAAAATAAATGGTATCTCAGAGATAAAACTTTACTCTGGTAAGGAAACATCAACACAGGGGAGGAGATATAAGTGTTGCTAGTGGTGTGTTGCATCAGGGCCTACACTTCTAGGGGGGCCCAGCGATGTCACACCATTGACTAGCATTCTCTCTGTCCCCAGGCCGGGTGCCTTCCCTGACAACTTCCAAAGACTGTCAGTGCAGGAGGATGCACCTGCTTCACAGCCCCTGCTCCAACAGCTCCATCCAGGTACTGAGGGCAGCGGAGAGCAAGGCTGGTCTGGTTTGTGGGCTGGGGCAGACCACAGCTGGAGTGGTGGTGGTTGTATATGTATATTTTTTTATGTCGTCTTTTTATTTTATTTTGCAGAGGCTTTTGATACAGTGTCAGATGGAAGACTATTGTGCAAGCTACAGGATAAATGAATTGCAGTAAATATCTGCTCATGGATTGAGAGCTGGCTAAAAGATAGGAAGCAAAGGGTTGTGGTAAATAGAAAATATTCAGATTGGACTAATGTGGTAAGTGGGGTTGGTCAGGGATCAGTATTAGGTCCTCTCCTTTTTTAACATATTTATTATCGACGAAGTAGAAAGTAGTGTCTCCATTTTTGCTGATAACAGTCGTGCAAGTTAATTAAATCAGATAATGAATCAGAAAATAATGTACTTTCCCTCCAAAGGGATTTACATAAATTGGAGGAATGGGCATCTAAATGGCAGATGAGATTTAATACAAATAAATGTAAAGTTATGCATTTGGGAAGAAAAAATAGCCATGCAATTTATAATCTTAATGGAACAAATCTAGGGGTATCAGATATTGAAAGGGATTTGTGAGTACATATGGATAGTAACAGTGCTCAATGACATGCAACTTCTGCAAAGGCAAATAAAATATTAGCATGTATCAAGAAGGGTATAGAAGCAAGGGAAGCAAATATAATTCTGCCATTGTACAAATCTCTAGTACGCCCTCATTTGGAATATGGAGTACAGTTTTGGGCACCACTTCATAAAAAGGACATTCTAGAGTTGAAAAAGGTACAAAGAAGGGCAACAAAACTAATAAGAGGAATACCCGGCTTATGTAAGCGTCCTGTGGGTGTGAACAGCTGGATTTTCTCTATAAGTGGAGGGAGCGGTGAGAGGACTTTTTTATAAATGTGATCCTTTTGGAAATGAATATCAACACCATCCCCTTACCCCACACATGCTCAGAAGCAGGCATCTTTCATTTATAACTGTAAGCTTGAAAAATGTAAACGCTCCTCAAACACCATTGATATTTTTTTAACACAAAACTATTTTCATAAAAGTTCTGCCAAATGATGGTCATTGTCAGAGTAAAATATTTCAAACATAATTTTTTCTTATATAGTAGTGCTTCCAACTTCCTTTTCTCAGAATAATTAATCCAGAGTATCTAGTGTGTTCCTTCTATCTCTGTATATTATTACTGATGAAGCTTCAGAGCTGGTGCAGTTCTATCTAAAATGTTCAATCACATAGGTAATATATTTTGATATAAACGGTAATATTCTACAGCATGCATAGTTTTATTTTCAATTCTAAATACAGTTTCCCGACTTTGACGTAAAGTTCTTCAAAGTAGTCTGTTTTTAATATATGACTACAGTGGTCCTTTAACTGCTTCCCAAGTTTGTAATGTACAAAAGGTAGACTGCTTTTTCTCTCCTTTTTCCCTTCAATAATGACCTTTAAAGTCAGCTGCCAATCACAAGTCTATTTTGTTTGTGCTCTGTGGTTGTTCTCAGTGCACTTTGCAGAGCATATAGCAAGTATTTGTGCTATATTCAATGTGTGGGTCTAATTTAAAACCAAGAGTGTGCCGATCCAGCAGCTTTAGCAAGGGGTTTCTCTATGACACAACTTAGTGGTGTACTCTGTAGGACGGTGTCACTTGCTCACTGGGTCTAGAGAGACCAGTAGTTTCCCTCTGGTGAAGACTATTTATGACTGAAGTTCGTCTGGTGGTTGTTGGTTCTCATGTGTAGAGAAGACTGGCCTGCTCTTATTATTGGGTATAATCTGATATGCTTCAGAAGGTTTCTGATCTGTAATGGTAGAACTCAGCAAAAAGAGTGTGCATTATCCCATAGGGCACACTATTAAGTAATGTCTGTGCTCAGATAGCTCTTCTCACTTTTGTATTGTCAAATGCATTTCTCAAGAGGACAGAGGAACCCAGTGACAAAGGCCAATTATGGATGAAACATATCCCTGGGGGTTGAAGGGTCTCCATTACAGCGATTTGCAGGACTAATTATGAACATAGGGACTGGTTATGTGTAATGTTCCATGAATGTTTGACTTGTTTGTTTTTTTAAATGGCATACCCTAATAAATATGTTGAACTTCTGTATTATACCTTTTAAGCATATGAATTTGTCCAAATTAAAAAGAAGAATCTTTTACTATTGGAACATAATGTGCTATTAAAACAAATATATACAACAACATGCTTTATGTTTACTCATTTTTGCTCATAAAGTTGGACTGCCTTTTTTTAAATGTCAGGTAGAAAGTATGTGCATAATCATGAATTTTTGTATTATGGTAAGTAAAACAACAAAGCTCCTGAAAGAAAATCAGAACACTCTCACATAGGCCCTCATTCAATTGCAATTTTGCCAATTGAATAGGGGTCTAAATAAGCACATCACATATATTTTTTAAAGAAATTTTTAGTTATTAAGCATCTATCCAAAAGCACGGTTTTCACTAACTAAAAACTTCTTTAAAAAAGATATATTATGTGCTTATTTAGAGCCCTATTCAATTGGCAAAATCGCAATTGAATGAGGCCCATAGTCATTAGCAATTAATTATCTTTAAATTTCAATATAAAACAATCTGTAAGATCTGTGGGCAAGTTAAGAGTCTAGCCTGCGTTGTTTTACTGTGTGTTGTGTGCTATGCTTTGTGTGTGTACAAAGTACTGTGTGTATTGTTTGTGTATATATTGTGTATACTATGCTTATAATGTGTGTTGTGAGCTATGTTTTTGTGTGTACAAAGTACTGTGTGTATTGTTTGTGTATATATTGTATATACTATGTTTATAGTGTGTGTTGTGTGCTATGTTTTTTGTGTGTACAAAGTACTGTGGGTATTGTTTGTGTATATATTGTATATACTATGTTTATAGTGTGTGTTGTGAGCTATGTTTTTGTGTGTACAAAGTACTGTGTGTATTGTTTGTGTATATATTGTATATACTATGTTTATAGTGTGTGTTGTGTGCTATGTTTTTTGTGTGCACAAAGTACTGTGGGTATTGTTTGTGTATATATTGTATATACTATGTTTATAGTGTGTGTTGTGAGCTATGTTTTTTGTGTGTACAAAGTACTGTGTGTATTGTTTGTGTATATATTGTGTATACTATGTTTATAGTGTGTGTTGTGTTCTATGTTTTTTGTGTGTACAAAGTACTGTGTGTATTGTTTGTGTATATATTGTGTATACTATGCTTATAATGTGTGTTGTGAGCTATGTTTTTGTGTGTAAAAAAGTACTGTGTGTATTGTTTTTGTATATATTGTGTAGGGTATGTTTATAGTGTGTGCTGAGTGTATACAGTGTAGCGTGTACTGTTTGTGTAAATTATATTCTGTACAAATCTGTGTGTATAATTTGTGCTGTGTTTACAGGGTGTTCTGATTATATTCGGTATGCTACTCTCTGTATACAGTCTGAATTTCTGTGTATACAATATGGACCTCATTCTATTACCGGCCGCAGCCGCTGCGGGGCCGCAAGGACCGGCCGCAAGCTTTCCGGCTATTCTATTCCCCTCCGGCCGGGGACTCCGGCAGGCTTGCGGCCGGCGCCTTGCTATCCCTTGCGGCCGATCGCGCCGGAGGAAAGCCTTTGATCTAAAACGGCCGCAACGAAATCCGCCGTAAGAAAAGCCTGGTTGCAATTCTTTTGCTCCGGGAACCCTGTCTGCAAGGCTAAAAACGAGCCGCAGCTTACTTGCAGCAAACAGGTCTCGCTAGCACCAATTAAGCACATAAAATAGCTCAAATAAAGCCATCCTGCACTTTGCGGAGTCTATAAAGTGATATTCGGTGTTAGCAAAAATAGCACATAATTACCCTATACTCAAATCCGTAAAATAATTTTTTTTGAATATACGTAAAATATACATGTAAAAAGTCCAGAGTGCTTGGAGCACCTCAGACACGCCCACGCCGCAGCCGGAAAATAAACAGTTAATTTGAACTCGGGTTTGGGCTGATGTGCAAGCTTGAGAGGGAGTTACTTTTAATCCTCATGTCCCCCAATATGATCCCTAGCATTTACAGAGCGGTACAGTGCAGGCTTGAATTTATTTTTGCGTTTTTAGATTTCTGAGCTTAGGGGAGATCCTTGCGGGGCCGTATAATAGAATCGCGAGTTAACAGAACCCCCGCAAGGAATCGCAGCCTTACGGCCGATTTACGGCCGCTAATAGAATGAGGCCCTATGTGTTTTATGTATCTAGTGTATCATGTATTTGTACAGTTTGTATATAGAATGTGTTGTATTTAAATTATATACAGTGGGTGTTTTCTGTGCGTACTGAAAATATTTCCGTTTCTCATAATGAATGTTTCCACAGAGGTAAATTAACAGGGCACGTAACATAATTATTTTTAAGCATTTGTTAAACCTTACAAAATATGTTTTTTTTGCATGAAAAAAATATTAAGTTAAACTTTATTAAAACAGGAAATGTAGGGAGCACACTTTAGTCTGTAGATATTAATAACTGGCATAGAAGAAGGCTTCAATAGCAATTAAACCTTTCAATACATGTTTGTGCTCTGAAACCTTTATATGAAAAAAAAGAAAACACACTGTATTATGAAACACCCTCTTTCTGATGCAACAACAAAAAATGCATGTCCGTTTATATCTTTTCAGCATTCAGTATCAATCCCTCTAAATACATATAGCAATGGAGGCTCCTGGTACAGCATATAATTACAGCCTTTATTTATTTATTTTTCTTAGTTTATAAAAAAACATTTTACCATTTATCAAGCATTGTTTTTCAAAAGAGCGTTCTGTAATTATTCAGTGTGTCTATAATGCCGACTGCAGATAGTACAAGCTGGCCTGGGTGCAGTGATTTGTAAGACAGATCTGGTCACCCACGGACGTGATCACTGACTCTCAGCAGGATCTCCATTCAGAGAACTGATTCAAGCACAGCTGTGCTGGATGTGGGAGTGATCACTGGGCACTGGAGAGCCTCTGTATACAATAAAGTTGACCCGCCACCGCGCTAAGATCTCCATGCTCTGATTCCTTTATCACTAAGTATGCAGGCCAGAAAACCGATTAGTATTTATACTTCATGTAGCAATAGACATTCTATATTATACATCCTTCTCATGACATGTAACGTAAAAGGACATGGACATTATCAACATTGCTCTATGTCATCAAATAGATTGCCCACCACAGAACATAGTAAAGGGGAGTGGGCTTTGACTCAGGAGATAAGGATGAATTCTCCACATCTTATAATTATACTTCAGATCATAATTTGACAACTACCTTAGGCTTGGACACAATGCAATCTGAGAGTCTGTCTGGTATTATTAAGCAAATACACTTTGCATCTTAATGTCATCATGTTGGTACTGATCCTTACTATGATATGCAGAATTTATCCATGACTGCAGCTTTTCATAAATCTACTATGCATGGAAATACAGCTGAAGGGCTATTTTATGATGAGGATCCAAGTGAAGGGAAACCATAGGATAGATGGGGATGTGGCCATATTGGGAGTAATATAAGGCCCGATGAGATACTGCTCAATATTTCACCTACAACATTATTCCCTCAAGCATGGGGCGTAGGAGCAAAAAAGATGGGGGGGGGGGACCCTTCCTGACCATAGATACTGGCGATCGGACTCCTCCCTGGTTCAATACTCCCTCTCTAATTATCCAGGATAACCCTGAATGCCCTTTTAATTAAAAATACTGTATATCCATTCCCTTTTTAAAGTTATCTATCGAATCCACTGTCACCACCTCCCTTGGTAGAGAATTCCACAGATTAACCACCCTTACTGTGCAGAACCTTTTTCTTTCTTTAGGTGCAATCTTTTTTACTTCTGTCCTCATGTCAGTTGAAAACCTCTTGGCACAAAAAGATCACTTGACAAAGTTTTATACTGACCCTGGATGTATGTTTATAATTTAGTCAAATCTCCTCTTAGACAATTTTTTTTGTAGAGAAAAAATTTGGTTAGTCTTTCTTCATAACTTAGCCCCCCCCATCCCCCTTATTAGTTTTGTAGCCCTTCTCTGTACCTTGTCAGTTTTATGAAGTGGTACCCAAAATTGTACTCCTTATTCCAAATGAGTGCGTACTAGAGATTTGTATAGTGGTAGAATTGTATTTGCGCCCCTTGCTTCTATACCCTTCTTAATGCATGCTAACATTTTATTTGCCTTTGCAGCTGCTGCTTGATTTTGAGCACTGTTACCTAGGTGGCTGTCCACAAGTACTCCCAACTCCATTTTAATATTATCAATATTATTATTATAATAGTTTATTTGTAATGCGCCAGCATATTCAATAGCGCTATACATAAGTTAAGTTCCAGGCAACAACAAATTCAAATTAGATACCCCTAGATTTACTCCATTAAGATTATAAACTTATGCATAACTTTACATTTATCCGTATTAAACCTCATCTGCCATTTAGATGCCCATTCCTCTAGTTTATGTAAATCCCATTTGAGGGAAATTACATGCACAACTTTGTGTCATTATCAAAAATGGAGACACTACTTTCCAGTCCTACTTCTAAATCATTAATAAATATGTTAAAAAGGAGAGGACCTAATACTGACCCCTGAGGAACCTCACTTACCACATTAGTCAAACTGGAGTATGTTCTATTTACCAAAACCCTTTGCTTTCTGTCGTTTAGCCAGCTATCGATCCATGAGCAGATATTTACTGCAATTCCTGTATCCCTTAGTTTGTACAAGAGTCTTCCATGTGGTACTGTATCAAAAGCCTTTGCAATATCCAAAAAGACTACATCCACTGAGTAGCCTTGATCCAGATTCCTGCCATATCAAGCATGGCTCCCACGCTGATGAGAGGCAGTATCCTTGAAACGGCTGTACGTGGGTGGGATTCCTAGTTTGTGTATGATCCAACCCTAGCTTTGCTCAAAGCTGTTTGATACAGCAGGCATATGCTTAAGAGAAGCCATGTTTGCTATGGTTATAGATTGCAAAAGGGAAGCCTTTGTGGGCACATTTGTATGTCCCTTCCAAGGTTCACAGAATGCAGTATAATAACAGTTTTTTTGGAATTCTATGCATGAAACACGTTTTTTAACTTCTTTTAGACATTCAAATGTGAACACAATTGTACTATTTATTTACTGTACTACTGTATGATGGAGGGCTTCTATCACTCTTTTGCCACCATATATTAAATAATTGTTGTGGTGAACTACCTACTCAAAATAGCCACTACACAAGCTAAGGAACCAGCCTCATACTGAGGAGAGGCAGTAACCTTGAAGCGGCTGTATGTGGTGGGATTTGTAGCTTGTGTATGATTCAACCATAGCTTTGCTCAAAGCTGTTTGATACGGCGGGCATATGCTTAAGGGAAGCCATGTTTGATATGGTTATGGATTGCAAGAGCAAAGCCTCTGTGGGCACATTTGCATGTCCCTGACAAGGTTCCCAGAATTCAGTGAAATAACTTTATTTCTCTGAATTCTGGGCATGAAATAAGTTTTTAACTTGTTTTAAACATTCATATGTGAACACAAATGTGCTATTAATTTACTATACTACTGTTCGGTGGAGGGCTTCTATAGCTCTTTTGTCCACCATATATTAAATGATTGGTTTGATGTACTGCCTACTCAAAAAAATCCACTAAATAGGCTGAGGATCCGGCCCCATGCTGATGAGAGACAGTAAACTGGAAACGGCTGTACATGGGTCGGATTCCTAGCTTGTATATAATCCAAGTTCTAACAGCCGGGAGAACAGTTCTACTGGAGGAATGGGAGGGCAAAATAGGCAGAACTACAGACAGGTTTTGGTGATAGGGGACATATTATAAGGAAGGTAGACAGGGTGATTTGTCACCTAGATCCCAGCAAGCAAACAGTTTGCTGTCTTCCGGGAGCTCGGGATCGGCATGCTGTGGATCCGGTAGATAAATTATTGGGAGGGGCTGGAAATGAACCAGCGTTCTTGGTACATATTGGTACCAATGACAAAGTTAGTGGAAGATGGAGTGTCCTAAAGAATGATTTTGGCAAACTAGGGAATAAATGTAAGGCAAGGACCTCCAAGGTAGTATTTTCTGAGATACTACCTGTGCCACGTGCTAGCCCAGGGAGACAGAAGCAGCTTAGGGAGGTTAATGTGTGGCTAAAAAAGTGTTGCATTAAGGAGGGGGTTGGGTTTTTTAGCGTACTGGGTTGATTTCTGCCTTGGGTACTATCTCTATAGCAGGGATGGATTGCATCCTAATGATGAGTGAGCTTATGGATGGTAGAAAGGCTGGTGGTGTTTTAAAACTAGTAAGTGGGGGACTAGATGAAAGTAGTGAAGTAGAAAGTATAGAGGGGGGTAAGGGATGAATAAACTACTCATTGGGGAGGAGAGGGGGGTAGGGTTAGTATAGTCAATAGGGAGGTATTACTAATTAATTAAAAAACAGAGGCAGTCACTTCAAAACTACAAACTCATAACATAAGGTGTATCCTTGCTAATACCAGGAGCTTGCAAGAAAAATGGGTGAGTTAGAATTATTAGCAGTTAAAGAAAAATGGAATTTAATAAGCATTACCGAAACATGGTGGAATGAATCTCATGTCTGGACTGTTAATCTGGATGGTTATAAACTATTTTGGTAAGGTAGGGGCAATGGTAAAAGGCGAGGATGGATTTGTCTATATATTAAGCCTGTTTATTAGCCTGTAGTCAGAGAAGATATTTATGCTGGGACGAGCAATAATGTTTGATGTTTGTGGGTAGAGTTATATAGCTGTGCAACAAATTCCAGAAGAATACTGGTAGAAGTATGCTATAAACTCCAAAATATAATTGAAAGTGAGGAAAAGCAATTATTGTTACAGATTGAAAATGATGCTAAGCATAGGCACATTTTAATAATGGGGGATTTAAAATACCCTAATATTAACTGAATGGATGAGACCAGGAGTTCAGCTAAGTTGGAGCAGGTTCTTGCGTACACGCAGGGATCATTATCTGGCCCAGGTTATACAAGAACCAACTAGAAATGAGGCTATCATTGATTTAGTTATCACAAATAATATTGATATGGTATCAAATGTTGAATAGGGCAACCTTTGGGAAACAGTGATCACAACAGTATCATTTAAGTTTGAATTTGAAAAAAAAAAAAACTGTAAGGGGCCAACAAAAACTCTTAATTTTAAAAGGACAGATTTTAATGGTCTAAGGGCAGCAATACAAAGTATAGACTGGTACAGAGAACTGACAGGTAAAAATACTGAACATAAATGGACAACGTTCAAGTCCTTACTAAATATACATACTTATCACCATATATCATGTGAGAATAAAAGTAAAAAGAGTAAATCACATCCCATGTGGCTTGACAATGAATTGAAGATCAAAATCAGGAGTAAAAAACAGGCATGTAAATTATACAAACAAAAGGGAACAGAGACTGCTTTTCGTGAGTACATGGAAATCAACAAGACTTGCCAAAGGGCTATTAGACTGGCTGAAATAGAAAATGAAAAGTTAGTTGCAATGGAGAGTAGGACTAACCTGAAAATTTTTTTTAAATATATTAATGGGAAGAAGGCTAGGAAGGAAGCTATAGGAACATTACAATGGGAAACAGGCCGTCTGATAATTAGTGACTAGAAAAAGGCAGATGATCTAAATAGGTTATTTTCTTCGGTATACTCAAGGGAGGTACCTGTGGTTGAGACACTGCAGCATGGGGCTACACTTGACCTCCGCATGTGTGACTTGGTCCGCCTATACCATTAACCCCCGTTAACCCAATAAACACACAAACAACTGATGTATGGGTCATTACAGGCCACAGCTTTATTAACAATAACATAACAGGTACCATAACCTGACCTGAACCTGGGGCTGCATACCTTCCCCAGGACAGAGCTCATCCCCAGCCAGAGGCCCTATGGAACCCCGTGCCCAAGAGACCTCTGGCATTGGCCCAGACCGGATACCTTCTCAGCTAATGAGCTCCGCCCTAAGGTGATGCAGCACCCCCGCCACCCGCAAGCCCTACGGGCTCAGCACCGCCAAACAAAACCATGGCCTGCATAATACCCTCCTTCAAAGTGTAATTAAATAACTGAAGGCCAATTTCATTTAGGTGAACCCTTTCTTTCCCAAAGAACACGTGGGCCTCCGGGGTCTCTAGGTCCCTGTGCCTAATGGAAAACCCCCCTAAACGCCTAACAAAAGATGCCATAATCTTGTTTATCCTTTTCCTGGCCTTGTCAAGCCTGGCATGATCAAATGCCCCCCGCCAGCGTAACCTTGGTGTTATCTGGGACCAAATTACTAATAAGTCTGGGAACAATTCCCGCAGTCTGAGCAAATCCCTCTTCATTTTTGCGATAAGCTCCCGCATGGACATGGAACCTAAATCATTACCCCCTGCATGGATCAGCAGAATCTCCGGCGGAGGAGACGACCTAGCTAAACTAGCTACCCTTAATAAAACCTGCTCCCATCTCAAACCCCTGACCCCGAACCACTTAATTAATACTGCTTCCTCTGGAAAACCCAGCTGCCGGCCCTGATCAGTTATTCCTGCTGCCCTTCTGGCCCAATAAATGAATGAATGGCCTACGATCCATAACTGTATGGGGGTTCCTGCAATAAAACACATAGTATATACGTATCACAAAGTTTTATTGTTGCATTAACCAACATATTAGGGACACTGAAGCAGTTTCTACTCCGTGTTCCATACTTTAAACTATGGTCTTTCCTTTGCTGGCATTTCTCCTCTACTCGTCCTGAATTTTCAATGCCATATGGGCAGTCCTCTATACCCAATACAGCTTTTGTTGACATCTGGGCAGCCCTATTACCCAGTGCCCCGGCACCCTTACTTTTTGTGATTCGGGCAGCTGTTCCATTACCCGTTTCTTATCAGGTCCTGCTCATAAGATCAAATTCCACCACTCCACTTGAAATGGTGTCTCCTCCACCTTCGCTAATGGTGCTTCTTTCCTAAAACGTTCCCACTCAAACCTTGATAAGGAATCTGCAATCACATTTTTAACCCCTGGGATATGGGATGCTCTAAATAATATATTTAACTGAAGGCACTTCAATACCAATTGCCTCAGTAGCCTAACTACTGGAGGCGAAGAGGCAGTAATAGAATTAATTGCCTGTACCACGCTCATGTTATCGCAGTTAAAGATAACATGATGATTTTTTAAACTATCACCCCACAACCATATTGATACCAGAATAGGAAACAACTCTAGCAATGTCAGGTTCCTTGTCCACCCGTTCTCCTTCCAGCTAATAGGCCACGCCTGCGAACACCAACTACCCTTAAAGTAAGCCCCAAAACCCAGAGATCCTGCCGCGTCGGTAAACAACTCCAACACCTCTTTAGCCACTGGTTCTTTCATAAACATATTACGCCCATTAAAATGTTCCAAAAATTCCAGCCAAATGCGGAGATCCGCTTTATGGTCCGCTGAAATCCTAATGTGATGATGTGACTGATTTACTCCTGCAGTAGCCAATGATTACCTCCTGGAAAATATCCTCCCTATTGGAATAATCCTACAGGCAAAATTGAGTTTCCCGAGTAGAGACTGCAAAGACTTCAAAGTAACTTTTTTAGCTCCCAACACATTCGAAACACTTAACTTTAAATCTGTTATTTTATCCCTCGGGAGGCTACACTCAAGTTTAACTGTATCCAGCTGGATCCCTAGGAAACACAAAATGTGGGACGGACCTTCAGACTTATCCTCCGCCAATGGTATACCAAAATCCACTGCCAACTCCTGGAAGCCTTGCATTAACTGGATGCAATCCAAAGAATCAGCAGCACCGATAAATAGAAAATCATCCAAATAATGCACGACCGAGGACAAACCAGTCTTAACGCAGAGTACCCAGTGTAAAAAGGAACTAAATTTCTCAAAATAAGAGCACGATATACAACAACCCATCGGTAGGCACTGGTCAACAAAAATCTTTCCCCTTATCTGGCAACCCAACAAATGAAAGGAATCCGGATTGACCGGAAGCAACCGAAAAGCTGACTTTATGTCAACCTTTGACAACCAAGCCCCCTTACCAGCTCTCCTGACCAACTGAACCGCTTGCTTAACCGACGCGTACGAGACCGAGGACAACTCCTTGTCAATCCCATCATTAACTGATAGCCCCCTGGGGTATGATAAATGATGAATAAGCCTAAAAGAGCCCGGCTCCTTTTTGGGTACCAGGCCCAACGGTGATATTCTCAGGTTTTTTAGTGGAACCTCGTCAAAAGGACCGGCCATTCTACCTTTTTCCACTTCACTGATTAGCTTACTCCATACCAACGAGGGATTTTCTCTAGCCGATCTTAGATTCCTTGGCCACCCCAGCGGGGCCGAAGCCAACGATGGGATAGAAAAACCTAACGAAAAACCCCTGAGCAACAACAAAGCGTCCTCGGACGAAGCAGCCCTACTGGCGTACCGCCTTAACCACCACTCCATCCTTTCTAATCGCACCGGGCTCTCCCCCTTTTTGTCCAAACTCGCCCACCTTTTGAGCTTTTGATCTCTTAAAGCAGCGAAAAAGAGGATGACCAGAGCCGCACTCTGAACACTCGTGTCTGAACTTACAAGAACCTTCCCAACTGCAAGAACCTTCATTATAAGCGAAGCAATACCCTTTTTTACCGCTAGTGGATACCGACGTTTTATGGCCAGCCCCCACCACCGGGCGCAAAGGTGTTACTATTTTTAACCAACTACCTATATCCCTATCATCCCACTGCATGGAAGGCCTGACTGCTAACTTCTGACGGAATTTTTCATCATATGCCCACCATGCTAAGCCTCCGTAAGTCCTATGAATACCTTCAATTTCATCCAGGTAACAAAACAATGCAGAACAAAATTTCCGGATTACGCTCCCCAACTATACTGGCGTATATAACATAGGCCTGTAACCAATTACTAAAGGTCTTTGGAATCTTCCTGTATCTGCGCTTACGCTCATCTTCTTCTTTCTTTCCCTCATCCTTCTTCTCATCTGCCTTAACTTCTATGAAATTATCCAGCGGGAGAAGCGAGAATATCTCTATAAACTCCCGTTTCCAAATCCTTTCTTTCAACTCCTTAGCTACGTGTTCCCCGATAGGACCAATTGAACACAATGCTGATTTGTTCATTACTGTGTCAGCTACCCTAATGCCTGCCGGGGAAACGCCTTTAGCCTGTACTCCATCACCTCCCGTAACCTCTGACTCCGTCCCTGTACCCGTTTCAGCAATACCTCCTGATGGAACCGCCCCTATCCCTTGACTGATAACCATATCGGGACCTACCCATGCTACCCCTGGTCCCAAGCTTTTCCTCTTTCTGTGATAATAAATTCTGCAAGTGAGCTACCACCTTTACCAAGCTAACTTGTGTATTGTCAGTATGTGTGTTTTGCATGTCTATAAATTCACCTGTGGTATGCCTCTTGTCGGTTGCTGACGCAGTGGCTGTGGGGGCCGCTGATGTGTTCGTCTCATTCCGTTCTCCTGCTTGCTCCTGTCTGGTGTCGCCTCCTTTCTTGCACTCCTTTTTACGCATGAAGAAATCTTAGAGAGGTTGGAAAAAATAAATGTTAATAAAGCGCCAGGTCCTGATGGAATACTCAACACAAGGTCTCTACCAGATGACTGGAGAAAAGCAGAGGTGATACCTATGATTAAGAAGGGAGCAAGAGCAAATCCGGGGAATTATAGACCTGTAAGCCTCACTTATTTAGTGGAAAAGTTTTAGAAGGCTTAATAAGGGATAATATACAGGGAGTGCAGAATTATTAGGCAAATGAGTATTTTGACCACATCATTCTCTTTATGCATGTTGTCTTACTCCAAGCTGTATAGGCTCGAAAGCCTACTACCAATTAAGCATATTAGGTGATGTGCATCTCTGTAATGATAAGGGGTGTGGTCTAATGACATCAACACCCTATATCAGGTGTGCATAATTATTAGGCAACTTCCTTTCCTTTGGCAAAATGGGTCAAAAGAAGGACTTGACAGGCTCAGAAAAGTCAAAAATAGTGAGATATCTTGCAGAGGGATGCAGCACTCTTAAAATTGCAAAGCTTCTGAAGCGTGATCATCGAACAATCAAGCGTTTCATTCAAAATAGTCAACAGGGTCGCAAGAAGCGTGTGGAAAAACCAAGGCACAAAATAACTGCCCATGAACTGAGAAAAGTCAAGCGTGCAGCTGCCACGATGCCACTTGCCACCAGTTTGGCCATATTTCAGAGCTGCAACATCACTGGAGTGCCCAAAAGCACAAGGTGTGCAATGCTCAGAGACATGGCCAAGGTAAGAAAGGCTGAAAGACGACCACCACTGAACAAGACACACAAGCTGAAACCTCAAGACTGGGCCAAGAAATATCTCAAGACTGATTTTTCTAAGGTTTTATGGACTGATGAAATGAGAGTGAGTCTTGATGGGCCAGATGGATGGGCCCGTGGCTGGATTGGTAAAGGGCAGAGAGCTCCAGTCCAACTCAGACGCCAGCAAGGTGGAGTACTGGTTTGGGCTGGTATCATCAAAGAAGAGCTTGTGGGGCCTTTTCGGGTTGAGGATGGAGTCAAGCTCAACTCCCAGTCCTACTGCCAGTTCCTGGAAGACACCTTCTTCAAGCAGTGGTACAGGAAGAAGTCTGCATCCTTCAAGAAAAACATGATTTTCATGCAGGACAATGCTCCATCACACGCGTCCAAGTACTCCACAGCGTGGCTGGCAAGAAAGGGTATAAAAGAAGAAAATCTAATGACATGGCCTCCTTGTTCACCTGATCTGAACCCCATTGAGAACCTGTGGTCCATCATCAAATGTGAGATTTACAAGAAGGGAAAACAGTACACCTCTCTGAACAGTGTCTGGGAGGCTGTGGTTGCTGCTGCACGCAATGTTGATGGTGAACAGATCAAAACACTGACAGAATCCATGGATGGCAGGCTTTTGAGTGTCCTTGCAAAGAAAGGTGGCTATATTGGTCACTGATTTGTTTTTGTTTTGTTTTTGAATGTCAGAAATGTATATTTGTGAATGTTGAGATGTTATATTGGTTTCACTGGTAAAAATAAATAATTTAAATGGGTATATATTTGTTTTTTGTTAAGTTGCCTAATAATTATGCACAGTAATAGTCACTTCACACACAGATATCCCCCTAAAATAGCTAAAACTAAAAACAAACTAAAAACTACTTCCAAAAATATTCAGCTTTGATATTAGATGAGTTTTTTGGGTTCATTGAGAACATGGTTGTTGTTCAATAATAAAATTAATCCTCAAAAATACAACTTGCCTAATAATTCTGCACTCCCTATACAAGAATATATCTATGTGAACCAGATTATTAAGTAAGAGTCAACATGGATTTATGAGGGATAGGGCATGTCAAACAAATCTAATTAGTTTCTATGAGGAGCTTAGTAGGAACTTGGATCAAGGCAACTCAGGTTATGTAGTCTTTTTGGATTTTGCAAAGGTGTTTGATACAGTGCCACATGGAAGACTATTGTGGAATCTAAGGGATTCAGGAATTGTAATAAATATCTGCTCATGGATTGAAAGCTGACTAAAAGACAGGAAGCAAAGGGTTGTGGTAAATGGAACATACTCAGATTGAACTAATGTGGTAAGTAGGGTTCCTCGCGGGTCAGTATTAGGTCCCTTCATTTTTAACATATTTATGTATTGCTTAGAAGTAGGATTGGAAAGGAACTACATTTTTGCTGATGACATGAAGTTGTGCAAGGTAATTAAATCAGATAATGATTTACTTTCCCTCCAAATGGATTTTCATAAATTAGAGGAATGGGCGTCTAAATGGCAGATGAGATTTAATACAAATAAATGTAAAGTTATGCATTTGGGAAGGAAAAATATCCATGCAATTTATAATCTTAATGGAGGAAATCTAGGAGTATCAGATATTGAAAGGGGTTTTGGAGTGCTCGTGGACAACCACCTAGGTAACAGTGCTCAATGCCAAGCAGCAGCTGCAAAGGCAGATAAAATATTATAATTTATTAAGAAGGGTATAGAAACAAGGGAAGCAAATATTATTCTGCCACTATACAAATCCCTAGTATACCCTCATTTAGAATATGCAGTACAATTTGGGGCACCACTTCATAAATAGGACATTTTAGTATTGGAAAAGGTACAGAGAAGGGCAACAAAACTAATAAGGGAAATGGAGGGGCTAAGTTATGAAGAAAGACTAACCAAATTAAACTTATTTTCTCTTGAAAAAAGGCATCTAAGAGGGGATATGATTAGCCTATATAAATACATCCAGGGTCAGTACAAAGATTTGTCAAGGGGGCTTTTTGTGCCAAGAGATTTGCAACTGACAAGAGAACATCCTTTGAGGTTAGAAGTATAAAGATTCCACCTTAAAGAAAGAAAAATGGTTCGTAACAGTAAGGGTGGTTAATCTGTGGAATTCTCTTCCAAAGGAGGTGGTGACAGCGTATTCGATGGATAACTTTAAAAAGGGATTGAATATATTTTTAAATAAAAAGGGCATTCAGGGTTATTCTATATAAATAGAGTGGGAGTATTAATCCATGGAGGAATCCGATCGTCAGTATCTGGGGTCAGGAAGGATTCCACCCCCGCCCATTTTTGAGACAATTGGCAATATTTCAATGCTTTTTTTTCTGTTTGTCTTCCTCTGGCCAAATTAACAACTTACAATTACTCTGTATATTACAGATCAGGATATATTTTTAAATAAAAAGGGCAATTAGGTTTGTCCTGGTTAATTAGATAGAAATAGTATAGATCCAGGGAGAAATCTGATCGCCAGTCTCTGGGGTCAGGAAGGAATTAATTTATTTTCCCTTTTCAGACAATTGGCAATGTCTCAATGTTTTTTTTTCTGTTTGCCTTCCTCTGGATCAATTAACAACTATTTAGCATATTGCAGATCAGAAGAGATCTTAAAAGGTTGAACTTTATGTATTATAAGTATTTTTTCAACTTAATATACTATGTAACTGTGTGGTTGCTGTATAATTATTTTTGTATAATCCTTGTTTTTGTAGATAATTAGTAAGAAACATATGCAAATGTTCTTGTTTTGTAACGGTTAATAAAAAAATAATTTTGCTGCAAAACACGTTTCATTTCCTTTTTGAACTAATCCATAAATATGTGTTTCTGTCACTCATATCTTTTCAATTTACACCTGTTTGTCACACTCTCTCTGTCTTTCCCTCTGTCCAGAATTCAGTTACACACTGGGATGGTGGGACAGCCGCAGCTGATTCCCGTTTCAGGGTCATGAGATTGGAAAAGCGGTGTCCCCTCATGCCCAGTGACGACACAAGCTGGAGGCTGAACTGCTGGTCATGGGTGTGGGATATAAATAAAGATAATAATAATAATTGGCCAGAGGATGGGTGAGACAACCCCTCCTTCTATTCTTCAATGCATGTATATAACTGTACAGAAGCTGTTTTGTGGTCTGTGTATACATTGAATTGTACCCACCCCGTAATTATTTGGTCCCCTGCTGGGGAATGCATACACAGGAGCAGGGTTGTCATGGCAACAACAGAAAACGCACTATACAGAATACACAATACTTTGTGAGTGATAACCACAAAAAAATTCAATACAGCACCTTATAGTTTGCTGTCAATACTGGAATAGCAGAGAGTTGCACATGCATAGGTTGGGGTATGCAGGGTTTAGAGTGTGCTATATAACTAAATACTTAATATCTGCATTAGTGCTGGTATTGCATAGTGTTACACACACACACAGATTGAGGCGTAACATCTTTATGTGTGCTATGAGCACTGGCATAGGAGTGTAAAATGGGTTCAGTGTGGGCTATCAGTGATGGAATTTTCTGTAGAAGAAAAAGAGGAGTAATGTTTGTAACAAATACTGTAATAGAAGAGTTTTATACATATAGAGAGGGACATACTGATATGCAGGAGAGTAGTGTACATATTAGAGTTATCAAATATCCCCATTTTCAGGGAACTGTCCCCTAATTGGGACCTCTTTCCCTGAATAATATTAGTCCCTGGAAATGTCCCCAGTTGGCACAATATACATAAGAGAAGTATTGACAGTATTTTAGCTACGAGTAAACTGCATGCTGCAGAGCAAGTTTAGAATATTTAATCTCTGATATCTTCTTCAATGTGGCAAACTTGTCAAGGGTTTGGGAAAAGGTTATATTTTCGAATGATAAATTGTATAAAACACCTTGTTTATAAGCAGTGTAAGCAATGGCAGACCTATCTAAAACTAAGGAGCCACAAATATTAGTGTGGCCCATTCAGTTATAATCTGTTGCAGAGCACTAAATAATTAGATCCACCAGTTGGGGTGTAGTCATTGCAGCTATATTATCATATACATATAAGTGGTTACGGTATATTATTTATTAATTTATTTTATTTTTCATTTCATTTTCATTTCACTTTATTGTTTTTCATATAGCTGTAGTTATACCCCGGTATACAGACATATATGGGTGACCACAGATCTGAGTACACACATGTGTATATATATTCGGTATCTGTTATCAATAAACTTCTCAGGACTGGCCCACACCATTACATGTGCTCTATATGTACTGTATATGTGATTCATTTAGCCACTGTATGTAAATAAGATCACATTTGATCTCCCATATCTCACAATACTTGTGCTTCACATGTGTTTTATTTGTACTTTATATGTGATTCATTGTGCCACTGTAAATAAGACAATTAAAATGGTGCTCAGTGCCTGTGGCGCTCATCACGAGGCCTGCAATGAGTGCCTTTGGCGCTCATTACAGCCTTAGTCCCACAGGCCTCGCGGTTACGGCCCATACCAGCTCGCATCACTTCTCGTGGCTCGCAGTTGCAGGGCTTGCTGTGCAAGCCCCGCAATTTTAACATTGCGTTACCAACAACCCTGGTCAACCCCGCAATTATGACCACTATATATGTGAAGGCTTTTGTGCATAGCACAGGATATAAAACACCTGTAGAACACGTTTAAGCCACGCTGCTACTGCTAGATAAATCATATTCTCAATATATATTCCTACACAATACAAGGGGACAGTGCTGTTTCCTTTTAAAACGTGTTTCCTCTATTGCTTGTTCATGGAACCATTTAATACAGTATGAAATAATGATTTTGTTAAGAACGTAAATTCCTCTTTATGTGCAATCTATTTTAAAAGGATTATTTCCGCATTTTTGTGCTATATATCAATGTTATAGCTAAGTTTAATCATTTAGCTTGAATTTTCTTTATGTCATTTTCATATAAAATAGTGGAAGTCCCGTCCACTGAGGAAGTGTCCTTAGCTTACAAAATATAGTGCTGAATGTCACATGTGACCAGGATGGGCACCTATATCAGATAATAGAGGGAGAAAGGGGTAGATCCCAGAAAACTGTTACTCTGTGGGTCTCTTACAAATAAGTGGGAATACATTTTATATAAAAATTAAATAGATTAATAAATTAAGTAAACCTAAATAAAACATTTTATATAATATAATATATATTTTGCCCAAAGAATCAATTTAAAAAGTCCCCAGATTTGTTTTAAGAAATGCATAGTAACTGAGGTTGAAACAAAAATTTTAGTCTCTCAAGTTCAGTTCTCCTTTGATTCCTGTAATATGTGGACTAATTATTAATTGATCCAGAGGAAGGCAAACAAAAAAACACAACAACAAACATTGCCAATTGTCTCATAAATTGAGAAAAAAAGATCATTCTTAACCACAAATACTGGCGATTAGATTACTCCCGGGATCAATACTCCTCCTTCTCTAGTTATCCAGAATGTCAATTTTATTAAAAAAATATACCAACCCCAGAGCTACGGAATATGTTGTCACGTTACAAATAAAAGTTAATAAGTTAATAACCCCTTTTTAAAGTTAATTACTTAATTACTCACCACCTCCTTTGATAAAGAGCTCCACAATCTAACTGACATTACTATGAAGAACGCTTTTCGTTCTTTTAGGTGAACTAATTTTTTTTCAAAGGATGTCGTCTTGTCTGTTGAAAACCTCTTGGCACAAAAAACTTCCCTGACAAAGCTTTATATTGGCCCTGGGTATATTTAATTCAATTGCGAGGCTGCAACTCACTGTATACAGGCTGTATGTCTGCGGGCTTGCTGCGGCCTTGAACTCTGCTACAATTATGGAGCGATTCAATTGCACAAGCCCGTAAGTTACTGGCCGAAAGCCGAAACCGTAAACCATGCAATCGTATGTAGCATTTCAGAGCGTGAACATAACCAATTAAGGAAAGTGGTAACTACCCATTTAAAAACAGCCAATAGAGAATTAGACTGTCATCATTACGTCAGGAAAAAATGGAGGTTACATGACAATCAATTAGCATTTAGGGGTCCGATATGCGATCAGACCCGCAATCCTGCAATGTACAAAATAATAAAAAGAAATGAAAGAAATGTTCTAGTCCATGTGGGTGGCCTGATATGTATTAAAGCATTGAATCCCGAGATTGAAACCGGAATGACACATACATACATCGCTTTTCCTGCATTAACAGTGCAATTGAACAGCAAATTAGTTTACGGGCTACATTAGGGCTCCAGTAACTTATAATTTCTCAGTTGAATGAGACCCTGGGTCTTTATATTTTGCTTCCCTTGCTTCTATATCTCTTTTAATACATTGTAATATTTTACTTGTCTTTTTAAATATAGCTTGGCACTGTTATATAGGTGGTTGTCCACAAGCACTCCTATATCCCTTGCTATCTCTGATACCCCTATTTTCATTCTATTTATATTCTAAATTGCTTATTTTCCCTTTTCAAATACACAACTTGTATATTTATTTAAATAAATTCTCATCTACCACTTAGTTGCTGATTTTTCTATTTTAAATAGTCCCTAGGGTGTAAAAATACATCATTTTCTGATTGAATTACCTTACACAACTTTGTGTCATCAACAAAAATTGAGACACTACTTTTTAGTCCTACTGGTAATTCATTAATTCATATGTTAAAAAGGAAAGTACCCAATACTGAAGTCCAATCTGAGTGTGTTCCATTTACAACAACCCTTTGCTTCCTGTCTTTTAGCCAGCTCTCAATCCATGAGCAGATATTTACTGCAATCCATGTATCCCTTAGTTTGCACAATAGTCTTCCATGTGGCACTGTATCAAAATCCTTTGCAAAATCCAAAAAGACTACATCTACTGGGTTGCCTTGACCCACGTTCCTACTAATCTCCACATAGAAACTAATTACATTTGTTGACATGACTTATCCCTCATAAATCTGTGTTGAATGCTACATGTTATCTTGTTCATATGGATATATCCATGTATATTATCCCTTATTGAGCCCTTCTAAAAGCTTCCCCAATAAAGAATTGAGGCTTATGGGTCTGTAGTTAACTGGATTTGCTCTTGCTCTCTTCTCAAAATGTTTGATCAGTTGTGAAGGCTGCGAACAATTTGCAGAATTTTTCCTCTGTTAGTGGAAGTATGACTAACCCCAAAATAGGAATATACACATGAGATGCTCAAAAAATGTGTTATGTAAAAATATCAAAATAAATTCATGGAACTTTTTACTGAATCTCGCACTAGAGTATCTAAAATAAGACGATATGAACTGATTAGACATATCATCACCACCCCCAGACAAACTATTGGCAATACTGTTAGAATACTCTTTCAGAAACAATTCAAGTTTTTTTCTCAATAAATTTTATTAGACACATTATCAAGTTAATACAAAATATTTGGCATATGATTGGAACATAACAATAGGTACATTAAAGTGAGTTGTATCCTTTACAAACGCATTCCATGATGGATGAACTATTAACACAACTCATTCTAAGCAAAGTTACATTGATGCCATAATAACTGGTACTACAGTTGAACAGGTCGTGGTGTCTAGAAAAGTTTTTTCCCAAGAATTTTATGGGGGTTGGTTATTAGCTATATGTTTTGCAATCACACAAGGCAGGAAATAAAAATATAAAATAACAAATCAGAGAGAAAAAAACAAGACAAGATGGGGGGAAGGAAGTGTGAAAATTGCATGGCTCAAAACCTCCATGGGTCATTGCTGACCCCTACATGAACTCAACATACCAGCCTCCGATCCCGAGGGTTCGTTCAAGTTTTTTATTTGAAGTTATACATTGTGCTAGCCATTTGATTATAAAGTGAGACACTCAAGTGAATCTGCTTTTTTTCTGCTCTATTGTTATGCTAATGAGCTGCTGGAGAATATTAATCAGCTGCTTTCATGTGCTAATTAGGATTGCAGCCTGCTTTTCTGTCTCTGGGTGGTAAAAACAATGCCCCTCTAAGGTAACATTGCTATTAGATCCCCTGCCACACCCTTCTAACTAATCAGCATATTGAGTCACACATTAGCATATCGGAGCCACACTTTCAATGCTGGATATGTCAGGAATAATTTACTGGGGAGAAAAACAGCTAATACAACAAATAGACCGTTTTTTATATGTTTTAGGATTAAACAGACTTCCGGACAATGTACCTTTAACAATAAACAACCACATCACTGGCATTCAACTCATTATACGATACATATCATAAATGCTTCATACACGACAATGTTCTTATGCTGTTTACCAAGAAGCCTAATATACCATGTTATTAAAATAATGAAGCAGCAATTGTCTCATTTCTTCTTTACTGATTATTTATCGTGATTTTTCTGCACTGTCCCTCCCACTCCATTTTTTTTAACTCCCTACCTTCTCCCCAAATTTGAAAATACTTTGTACTTAATGAAAAATGTGTGGTCAGCTTAGTGTATATCCTTTACTTGCAAAGCAAAGCAGTGCATCCAGTACATATCTTAGGCAGTGTCTGTTGATCCCCTCACTCACACGAGGTGGCACCGGGCCCTGGAATCCTCTTATTCTACCCTGTGGATCTTAGGTATCTCTTTTTCTGCACCCTCTTTAATCTGTGATTAGCAGCTTCAGATTGCTGCTTTAATGAAAGTGTGCTGACAGTGGTACAGACACACAACAAAAAGCTGCTATACTTATCCTTATCCTGGGGCGGAGCTGCATCCCGGGCATACTCATCACCTTGCTGGCTTTATTAGATTGGAATCATTAAAGGGACTGTTTTTACCGAAAATGAATTGCTTTAAAGGAGATATTTAAAATGGCCATGTTTTAAAAAAAGACAAAAGCAGCATTAGAGTTGTTCAGTCTTAGAATTAATTAATCTAATTTGGTTTTTTCTATGGACAATTAACAATGAATCCGCATATTGCAGATCAGAGGAGATCAAATGGTTGTAATTGATGGACTAAAAGTATTTTTTCAACCTCATTTAGTATGTAACATAATAACCCACTTAGAGAGCAGCCTCTTTTTGCTCACAGGGAAGAAACATCTTATAGCATGTAAGTCAGGTCTCAATCAAAAGAGTGATCCTGCCCAAAAATACCTGGCAATTCTACCCTGAAGAGAAGAAACAGCAAACCCCAGAAGTATGTTTCATAAGGGGCACAGGCGTGCTTGCTCACTGTGCTTTAAGGAGTGCAGATACACGTCATTGGCGAGGCCCAACAGAGGCTGACATTTTTGTCTGGGCTTTGCTGCCCTAAGCTGTATGCTGCCCTAGGCCATTTGTACCCCCACACCCACCTGCAGTTCCTCCGCTCCCCTTTCTATATTTCAAATCATAAGTTTATGAATATCAAATATCACTACATATAGATATTTCTGTGCATCTTTGGATACCGTATACTGTACTGCATCTTCAGGCAGCCTGTTGCTCTCTGAAAGTGTACTGCCATAGGCCTGGGCATCGTGTGCTTAGACAAAAACCTATTTCCCGACACCCCACGGACACATAACTTTCCAACAACATAAAATAGATAACCTAAAACTTATTACATCACACTCCAAGGCATAAAGAGATGTATAACCATTTAATCAGTATCACATTTTTAATCACATATATAGTTGTGAGCGTACGAGTTGTTGCTAACGCTGCGGGCTCGCGTAGCGAGACGCGGGCCTCGCGAAGCGAGGGCACTGTCCCAGGTTCTCAGTTGCTGGCATGGAGCGCCGAAGGCGCTCCTTGCCAGCAACTGAGGACCCTCGCGAAGCGAGGGCCTCAGTTGCTGGCTTGGAGCGCCGCAGGCGCTCCATGCCAGCACCTGAGGATCTCGCAAAGCGAGGTCTTCAGTTGCAGCAACTGCGACCCTTGCAAAATTTCAAAAAAAGTTCACGTCGCAACACATTACGACACTCGCAAACAACATACGACACACGTTCACACACATTACGACACTCGCAAACAACATACGACACACGTTCACACACATTACGGCCTCGCAACACTCGGACGCAACTCGCGAACATTACAAAATTAAAAACACAATACATACACACAGCACATACATAAAAACCTTACCTACACAAACAACGAGTCCAAAGAAATCTGATTCCACAGATAGTTTGCACCTGGGAAGTTATAGAAAACAAAAACAAAAACATTAGAACGTTTAAGACCCAAACCGTAACGTTTAAAACCTTAAAAGAGCAAGTGTGACCATATAGGCCCCAACCGCACCTTAAAAACCTTAAATAACAAATTGGGACCATATAGGCCCCAACCGCACCTTGAAAAAACCTTAAATAACCAATTTTGACCATATAGGCCCCAACCGCACCTTAAAAACCTTAAATAACCAATTTTGACCATATAGGCCCCAACCGCACCTTAAAAACCTTAAATAACCAATTTTGACCATATAGGCCCCAACCGCACCTTAAAAACCTTAAATAACAAATTGGGACCATATAGGCCCCAACCGCACCTTAAAAACCTTAAATAACCAATTTTGACCATATAGGCCCCAACCGCACCTTAAAAACCCTAAGTAACAAATTGGGACCATACAGGCCCCAACCGCACCTTAAAAACCCTAAGTAACAAATTGGGACCATATAGGCCCCAACCGCACCTTAAAAACCTTAAATAACAAATTGGGACCATATAGGCCCCAACCGCACCTTAAAAACCTTAAATAACCAATTTTGACCATATAGGCCCCAACCGCACCTTAAAAACTTTAAATAACAAATTGGGACCATATAGGCCCCAACCGCACCTTAAAAACCTTAAATAACAAATTGGGACCATATAGGCCCCAACCGCACCTTAAAAACCTTAAATAACCAATTTTGACCATATAGGCCCCAACCGCACCTTAAAAACCTTAAATAACAAATTTTGACCATATAGGCCCCAACCGCACCTTAAAAACCTTAAATAACAAATTGGGACCATATAGGCCCCAACCGCACCTTAAAAACCTTAAATAACAAATTGGGACCATATAGGCCCCAACCGCACCTTAAAAACTTTAAATAACAAATTGGGACCATATAGGCCCCAACCGCACCTTAAAAACCTTAAATAACCAATTTTGACCATATAGGCCCCAACCGCACCTTAAAAACTTTAAATAACAAATTGGGACCATATAGGCCCCAACCGCACCTTAAAAACCTTAAATAACATATAGGCCCAAAAAAAATATATATATATATATATATATATATATATATATATATATATATATATATATATATATATATATTGATAGATATATATATATATATATATATATTGATAGATATATATAAAAATAGATATCAATATATCACAATAAATAAATATATATATATATATATATATATATATATATCAAATTGATATATATATATATATATTTATTTATTGTGATATATTGATATCAATTTTTATATATATATATATATATATATATATATATATATATATATATATCCAAATATATATATATATACGCATAAAAAATACACATAAATATACATAAACATATACATACAACAATATATATTAATTGATATTTATTATTTGATTAATTGATGTTCTTTATTACTTGTTATATTATATTGTTCATGCATTTCTATTACACATTATTTGTTATACATATTACAGTGCTATTTTTTGGCTATACATGTTACAGGATATTATCCTGTAACATGTATATCACATAAAATAGCCCTGTAATATGTATAATACATACAGGGTCAAACAAGTTCACACTAACCTTTTTTACCCTTACAGGCTTCCATACCTGCTTGCTGATTTGCTAATTTTTTAAAGACTCTCATTGGTTGAAATCGATGTCAATCAAAAATTTCAGCCAATCAGAGTCCTTCAAAAATTAGTATATATAGCAGACCGTGGGAAAAAAACAATTAATCGCGGGAGGGGCTCCTTGTAGGAGGAGCTCTTTTAGTGTGTTGTTTTTTTTTTTTTTAGAGCGTCGTTTTTTTTTTTGTGGAGGCCTCTTTCAATGGGCCAGAATGGATGGATGGACAATGGCTTCAATCAAGATTGGATTATTTTGACCATTGGCTTCAATCAACATTGGATTATTTTATTTTGACCATTGGCTTCAATCAACATGGATTATTTTATTTTGACCATTGGCTTCAATCAACATGGATTATTTTATTTGACCATTGGCTTCAATCAACATGGATTATTTTATTTGACCATTGGCTTCAATCAACATTGGATTATTTATTTTTCATGACTATATCCAGAGGACAGAAGGCCAACGCTGGAGGGGTCAATTTTACAGGTAAGTATGTGCTGTTGTTTATTTTATTTTTTATTAATGTTTGTTTACAGCTGTTTATTTTTGTATAATAATGTGTTGTGTTACTAACTGTACTAACAATGTTTGCTTAGCTTACTGTTTAATTGTAATAATAATGTTTTTACTGTATTTTTTTTCCCCTTCCCTTATTTTTATTTTATCTTTAGAAGTGACAGGCACATATACATGCCTGTTACTTCTAAAAATGGAATAAAAATAGGGGGGGGGGGGGGGTAGGTAGTTGGTTCATCCAGGGTGGGGTCGGTCACGGTCAGGAGCCCATCGGTCGCCCATAGGCCACGATCAGGGGTGGCACAGGCCTCATGATGGGGGTGAACATCCACCCCCATGTGGCCTGGTCAACCCCGCTCACTGCCCGAATACCCGGGGTAGCATAGGCCGCATCGGGGTGGTGGCGGTGCCGGTGGTGATCGGGCCTCGGGGGTGGCATAGGGCGGCAACATGGAGGTCATCAGGGGTGGCACAGGCCTCATCAAGGGGGTGATCCGATCACCCCAATGTGGGCCTGTGCCACCCCGCTCACCACCCGACTACCCCGATCCCGTGATCGGGGTAATCCGGCGGTGGCATGATGGCATAGCTAGGCTAGCATAGGGCAGGCCTGATCGGGGGTGGCACAGGTCACATGGGGGTGATGGCTGGGGTCGTCGGTGGTAGTTGGTGGGTGGCTGGGTAGGTGGCACTGGCAGGCCAGGCAGGCATAGTGGGGGACTGGGGGTAACTGGTCACCCCTTACTTTTATTAGGGGCTACTAGGGGTTTTGGTTTGGCCAGGGGCAGGGGCAGGGCAGGTGCCAGGCAGAGGCAGGTAGACTTACTGTGTTAGGCAGGCAGAGCAGATGAGTAGATTCAGCCAGGGAGGTCTCTCAGTCTCAGCGTGACCAGGGTCAGGAAACAGAAAGGGGGAAGGGACAGGGAACTGGTGGTTTTATTGACTGTATCAGTCAATCAAAATGATAACTCGAGGCCCTATTTGCTGGCGGGCGCTCAGGGCTAACGGTCTGGGTGGGTTTAGATTGATCACTTAGTAACTGGACAGCCTTCCATCATTGATTGGTCAATGATGGAAGACTGTCAGTTATTAATTGATACATTTATGACCGCCCATGCATATCGTCACTGTGATGGTGGGCTGCATGCATTAACGGTCAGGGGGCCAGGCCAGGACTCATTGAAGAGAGAGAAGACTCTAAGGTTAGTGTACACAGTGTATAACTATTGTAATTTGATCACACAGGGTGCAGGCAGGGGGCTATATATTTTATCTTTAGAAGTGACAGGCACATATACATGCCTGTTACTTCTAAAAATGGAATAAAAATAGGGGGGGGGGGGGTAGGTAGTTGGTTCATCCAGGGTGGGGTCGGTCACGGTCAGGCGCCCATCGGTCGCCCATAGGCCACGATCAGGGGTGTACATGTGACACTGATATTGAGCTCTATTCCATTGCCCAAAACACAATTGAATGAGGAGCTCACAATATAACAAATTAGTTAATGTAGCGCAAGGGTTATTTTAAAGTGACAGTGTCCCTTTACTAACTTTACTTCATTTTTAATACTATTTAGACTTGAAATGATGATGTACACCTTATATTTATTTGTTTTTGGGTTATACTAATACATTGTTGTGTTTTTTTTATTGCAGGGTGAAGAAAATATTTGGGGGGGCGTTTGCCCTGACGCCCCAATGGACGGGCCGCCCCTGGTATCATGTATATTGACATGTGACACACACATTTATGTGTACTGCCCCTTCATAGTGACATGTGACACGGACATATATGTGTATAATGTATAGTGACATGTGACACGCACATTTCTGTGTATTGCCCCTTCATAGTGACATGTGACACGGACATATATGTGTATAATGTATAGTGACATGTCACACGCACATTTATGTGTACTGCCCCTTCATAGTGACATGTGACACGGACATATATGTGTATCATGTATATTGACATGTGACACACACATTTATGTGTACTGCCCCTTAATAGTGACATGTGACACGGACATATATGTGTATAATGTATAGTGACATGTGACACGCACATTTCTGTGTATTGCCCCTTCATAGTGACATGTGACACGGACATATATGTGTATAATGTATAGTGACATGTCACACGCACATTTATGTGTACTGCCCCTTCATAGTGACATGTGACACGGACATATATGTGTATCATGTATATTGACATGTGACACACACATTTATGTGTACTGCCCCTTAATAGTGACATGTGACACGGACATATATGTGTATAATGTATAGTGACATGTGACACGCACATTTCTGTGTATTGCCCCTTCATAGTGACATGTGACACGGACATATATGTGTATAATGTATAGTGACATGTCACACGCACATTTCTGTGTATTGCCCCTTCATAGTGACATGTGACACGGACATATATGTGTATAATGTATAGTGACATGTGACACGCACATTTCTGTGTATTGCCCCTTCATAGTGACATGTCACACGCACATTTATGTGTATTGCCACTGCAACAAAATTAGCTTAAAACAAAATCAGTAAACAACTACATTTAAATGACATTATATGTCATGTATACTGATATGTCACACGCACATATATGTGTATCATCTATAGTTACATCTCACACACACACATTTATGTGTGTTGGAAAAAAAAAATATAAGGTTAATTTAACCATTTAAATATGAGTCATGTATACTGATATGTCACACGTACACAAAATAATTACATTAAACTATGGAATGTGCTTCATGTATGTGACATATGTGTGTAGCCCCCAACAAAAAATAAGGTCAATTGAAAAAAATTACAGAAGTATATTTAAATGACATTCATTTACTGCAATTCAATAGATCATATAAAGCTGAATCTTTTTATTTCTTTAAATATTCAAACAGACTCTGCATCAATAGCGTCACTCAACAATTTGCACCGTGCACTGTGAAGCACAATCCCTTTTAAAGAACACCAACAAAGAAGAAGAGGTAAGATACAACAAGACATTACATGCTCAAAAGGCCATGCTTTGCTAGATGAAAAATTATAAATATACAAATAACTATTTCACTTTCTTTTTCAAACAGACACTACAAGAAGACCAGCGCATTAAGATTGGCAGGAGGGGACCGTCTGTCATTCAAAACTTCAATCAAGGTAAAGTATTAAGTATAAACAAGAAAGAACCATGAGCCTTATTCAATTGCGACTTCCTCAATTGAATAGGGCTCTATATAAGCACATAACATATTTTTTATACAGAACTTTTTAGTTACTGAACTTCTAACCACAATCAAGGTTTTCAATAACTAAAAACTTTGCTCAATAAATATGTTATGTGATTATATAGAGCCCT
The DNA here is from genome assembly GCA_027410445.1 of Discoglossus pictus. Taxonomy (NCBI): domain Eukaryota; kingdom Metazoa; phylum Chordata; class Amphibia; order Anura; family Alytidae; genus Discoglossus; species Discoglossus pictus. Next base: position 59,795,036 of record CM050175.1, on the reverse strand, counting down.
CTTCAATTGGCAAAATTGCAATTCAATGAGGACCTATATATCTTTAATGGCCAAGGGCCTCACTCAAATGTGATTTGCCCATTTCAATAGGGCTCTATATAAGCACAGAGCATATTTTTTAAAGGAACTTTTTATTTTGTGAACACGTTGCTTTTGGATACAAGTTCACTAAATACAAAATTCCGTAAAAAAATATGCTCTGTGCTGATATTGAGCTCTATTCCATTGCCCAAAACACAATTGAATGAGGAGCTCACAATATAACAAATGCAGTAACCAAAGGCCCTCATTCAATTGCTATTTTGGACAATTAAATATGTCTATAAATAAGCACTTTTAGGCCCTTATTCTATTTTAACAAATATATGTGATGTGCTAATTTACAACCCTATTCAATTTTCGACATTGCAATTCAATGACGGCCTTAGAGTACTATTACATTGTAAAAAATGCAATTGAATGAGGGGCAAACTATGCAACATATGGTACACACAAAGGCCCTCATTCAATTGCAATTTGCCCAATTGAATAGGGCTCTAAATAACAACATAACAATTTTTTTAAAAGAAGTTTTTAGTTACTAAAAATATATCCAAAATAAAGTTTTTAAATGACTAAACACTTATTTAAAAAAATATGCTATGTGCTTATTTAGGGCACGATTCAATTAGCCAAATCGCAATTGAATGAGACACAAACTGCTACACACAAAACAGAATTTCTTATTCAATGTTTAACAACCTATAAGCCTTACAAAGAAGCAAAAATAACAATAACAAAAGTGTTGCGCACCTAATAGCATTGTACAAAAAATCACACAAACTCATAGGAAACTACATTAACATTCTTCTTTAATGTTTAACAACCTATAACCAGTACAATCAAGAATAAATAACTTTTGCACAAGTGGTGCGCACCAAACAGGATTGTCAAAAACTAACACAAACACATAGCAAACTACATTAATTATATTATTTCATGTTTCACTAACTATAAGCATCCCAATAAAGGTTAAATAAGTATACCACAAGTGGTGTGCACAAAACAGGATTGTACAAAAAATAACATAAACACATAGCAAAATAAATTTATATTCTTATTTAATATATCACAACCCACAAGCCTTACTAAGAACCTTAAATAAGAATAACAAAAGTCGTGGGATTGTACAGAAAGTAAAAAAAAAAAATAACCATAACTGATACAATACAGCCAAATTCATAAATTTTTAAATTATTTAAAAGACATTTCACTCAAACAACATTTTCTATTTTATATTACAACAGATACTGCGTGAACACAATCGGACGAGGACTTTCTCCACAGGACCGGACCATCGGACGAGGACTCGGACCAGACCAGCAGACGAGGAATTTCAACACAGGACCAGACCAGCAGACGAGGAATTTCAACACAGGACCAAACTATCGGACGAGGACTTTCACCAAAGGACCACAACATCGGACGAGGGCTATCGCCACAGGACCACAACATCGGACGAGGGCTATCGCCACAGGACCACACCATCGGACGAGGACTTCCAACAGAGGACCACACCATTGGACAACGATTTTGAACCGAGGACCAACAAACATTCGGATTTAAATCACACTTCAACCAAGGTAAAGTACAATAAGTACTAAAGTATAAAACTAAAGAAACTGCTTTCAGTTGCATCCGTGTCAACAGAAAAATAAAATAATTAATTTACTATCTCCCTTATTTTATTTAAATTGCTACTATGCAATACATAGCTCAATAACCACATCACTTTTTTTTTTAGCAAAGAAGTTTTGCAGTGGTAAATATCTATCCACAAACAACGTTTTTAATAAATAAAAAAAATATGTTACATGCTTATTTACAGCAGTATTCCATTGGCCAAATTCTTAGCCAGTGAGGACAGGAATTATAAATTTAACTAAATATAAATGATACATTAATGATTTGCGTTTTATTTCACCAATTGTGCACAAGAATCTTTAACAGGAATTACAAATTAAAATATACACAATTACATTTATTTTTTTTCCTTTACAGATTAATATGGCTGATAACGAGACCAAAGAAGAGAAGAAAAGACGTCAAACTAGAGAAAGACAAGAGAGATGGGCCGCCCAGCAGACACCGGAGGAGAAAGAAATTCGACGAGAAAAAGAATGCAAAAGACTTGCAAATAAAAGAATATCAGCTGCAAAAATTAAAGATACAACCAAAAAAAAAAAAAAGATAATAAAGCATTTACAAACTGTTCCTAAAACATCAGATGACATTTTACAAGATACCAGTCAAGACAGACCAAAAAAAGCAACTACAAAAACAAAGCATTTACAAACTCTTACTAAAAACTTACAGGACATTTCAACCAAACAAGTACAACATATACCAAGAAAATCCACGAAAAAAACTAAACATTTAGAACCTGTTGTTGAAACATTTCATGACTTTTCATCTGATGAATATGAAAGTCAACATCCGATATGCTTTGCAAATTGTCCTTTACTGAAGTCTTTAGCAGTAGAGGTTCATAGTTGTGGGGACATGACTACTCAATGTCAATTTTGTGAGGCTTATTATTTTAAACTGGAGAGACCCAGAGATGGACAATTTATTAGTTGTTGTCAAAAAGGAAAGTTCAAACTTCCAGAAAGGAAACAATTTCCAACCTATTTACAAAATATTATGACTGAACCTACTTTTCCAAATTACAAAAATTTTAAGACAAACATAAGATCCTACAATAGTGCCATATCATTTGCATCTATGGGGGCAACATTGGCTGCTAATGTACCAGGACATGGTCCTTACTGTTTTAAAGTCCAAGGACAAATTTATCATCGGACTTCACATTTACATCCAGAGGAAGGAGAGCAAAGAAAATTCGCTCAACTATATGTCCTAGATACAATGGAAGCTGTTGACCAACGTATGCAGATGGAAGAAAATAAAAAATGCTTACCCAGTGTTTTTATAGAGCTAAATAACATTATGGACAACAATCCCTACAGTAAAGCTTACAAAAAATTGGCAGAAGTAGAAAATGAACAACTACTTCATGCACAAAGACATCAATTACCCATGCCAAAGGTTAATATGGTGCTTAAAAGAGACAGACATACTGATAAACGTCGTTATAACTTGCCAACATCAAATGAGGTTGCAATGGTCTTTCAGAATGATGAAGGAGAACCACCATTTCAAAGAGACATTAGAGTATATCCCAGAAATGAGGAGCAACCATTTATTAATATTAATATCTTAAGTCCAAATTTAGATCCAATGACATATCCCATCTTTTTCCCACACGGAGAAGAAGGTTGGCAACCAAAATTAACCCTTCCCAGTTACCCAAATGCTAAAGCCAGAATCCGAAATAATGTTTCTATGCTTGAATTTAAAGTTGCTCAAATTGCCATTAGAGATTAATTTAATCCAATTTTATGTGGTGGGAAACTAACACAACAATGGATTATTGATTCATATTTGCAAGTTGAGGCAAATAATTTAAACTTTATAAAATATCAACAAGATAAACTACGTGTAGAACAATATTGTGGACTCATGGACTATGTTGCTGACGTGGCTACAAGCAGAGACATGACAGCTGGCAAAGCCATCATTTTACCATCTTCCTTTCAAGGATCTCCTCGAAATATGAGAGAAAGATACAATGATGCTATGGCTATTGTGACAAAATTTGGAAAACCAGATTTATTTGTGACATTTACATGTAATCCACAATGACCAGAAATTAATCAAAATCTACTTCTTGGACAAAGTGCTTCAGATCGACCAGATTTAGTAGCCAGAGTTTTTAAGATCAAATTAAATGAATTAATACGTGACTTCACTATAAATCAGTTATTTGGCAAATGTCTTGCTTATGTATATACCATTGAATTTCAAAAAAGAGGCCTTCCACATGCACATCTTCTCATAATACTTCAAGAGAAAGATAAATTAGATACTTCGGACAAAGTGGATGCAGTCATAGTTGCTGAACTACCAGATCCAGAACTATATGGTAGACTATATGAGATTGTTACTCATCGCATGATTCATGGACCCTGTGGAGACCTTAATCCACAATCACCATGTATGGAAAATAATCAATGTTCAAAAGATTTTCCAAAAGATTATAGAGACAAAACATATGCAAATTGTGATGGATATCCACTTTATAAAAGAAGAGAAGGAGATAGTGCCATTATTCGTGGAAAAAAAGTGGACAATAGATATGTAGTACCCTACAATCCACATTTACTCATGAAGTACAACGCCCACATCAACGTAGAAGCCTGCACTTCCATCAAATCCATTAAATATGTCTACAAATATATTTACAAAGGTTACGATGCAGCTACTGTAGTCGTCAAAAGTGCAGACAACCCTGAAAGTAGTGAGTTAGTACATGATGAACTTGCATCTCATGTAGATGCACGATATGTCAGTGCACCAGAAGCTATGTGGCGGCTTTTAAAATTTGAAATGCATGATAGATCACATGCAGTATATAGGTTAGCAGTACATTTGCCACAACGACATTTAGTCTATTTCCATGCTGGAAATGAAATGAATGCATTGGCCCAAAGTGAAGATCGTCACACTACACTAACTGCATGGTTTGCATTAAATTCCACTGATGCTGAAGCAACACAATACTTATATATTGAAATTCCATATCACTATGTTTTTGTGAATGGATTATGGAGAGCAAGAAAAACCAGAGGCAATAAAATAATTCCACGAATTTACACAGTCAGTCCAAGAGATGTTGAACGTTTTTGCTTATGGATATTACTTTTAAATGTTACAGGAGCACAACGTTTTGAACAATTAAGAACTGTTAATGACATTGTATATGAATCCTTCCATTTAGCTGCAAGACATAGAAACTTACTCGCTGATGATACAGAGTGGGAAAGATGTTTAGAAGAAGCAGCACAATGTCAAATGCCACGACAGATGAGAGAACAATTTGCTTTTATTTGTATCTTCTCAAATGCTCCAAATGCATTAGCTTTGTGGGAGACTTTTAAAAGTAATATGGCTGAAGACTTTACGCGACGATACAATGAACCCATTGCACACTTAAAAGCGTTAATGGAAATTCAAGAAGTCTTTTTAACTCATGGATTAAGTTGTGCAAGTTTTAATTTGCCTGATCCAGGTCTAATAGATGACATTAACTTTGAAGACTATGACATTCAACTACAAGCAGAAAGAACAGAAGAAAGACTTGCAACTTTAAATACACTACAATTGCAAGCATTTCATGCCATTAAAAATGCTATAGATGATGACATGGTGACAGAGCGTTATTTCTATCTTGATGGATCTGGCGGATCAGGGAAAACATATTTGTACAATTTATTAATGAGTTCAGTACGAGCACAAGGAAAAATAGCAATGGCGTTTGCCACTACTGGAATTGCTGCACTTTTATTAGAAGGTGGAAGAACTGTTCATAGTGGATTTAAACTGCCAGTGCCTATTTTGGAAAATTCTGTGTCAGATATTCGCATGACATCCTTACAAGCAAAGAAATTGAAGAAATGTAAATTAATTATAATAGATGAGGCCACAATGATGTCATGCTATGCCCTCCAATGTGTTGACCGTTTGCTTCGTGAAGTCATGGATAATATTTTTCCATTTGGTGGAAAGGTAATGTTGTTGGGTGGCGATTTTGGACAAACATTACCTGTCGTTGTACATGGAAATCGAACAGACATTATTGAAACATGTATAAAGTCAAGTACAGTATGGAAACATTTTACCCATCTTCAACTGCAACAAAATATGAGATCAGAAGGCCAAACTGATTTCAATGATTGGCTTATTAAAATTGGAGAAGGCAGAACAGAAAAAATAATACATTTACCTGACGACACTGTAGAGATCCCACCTCATATGATTTGTCAACAAGATATTATATCGGGTATATTTGAAGGGAGCATAAATAACGAAGAATATTCCGAGCTTGCCAACCAAGTTATACTGACGTGTAAAAATAAAGATGCATTAATACTCAATAATGAAATCTTTAAAAAAATTAATGCACCACAAAGAAATTATCACAGTGCTGATTCTGTACTTGCTGATGACAATGAAAGTCAGGCAAACTTTTCAACTGAATTCATTAACTCTTTAACTCCTTCTGGAATGCCACCACATATTTTGCAGCTAAAGAAAGGTGCAATTATCATGTTACTGCGAAATATGAACCCCAAAAAAGGCCTATGCAATGGCACAAGATTAATTGTTCAACAATTAAAGGACCATTTTATAGATGCTGAAATTTTAACTGGGACCCATAAAGGAGAGAGAGTTTTCATACCAAGAATAGATTTAGCACCAAGTGAAAGTAGTCTCCCTTTTATACTTCAAAGAAGACAATTTCCCATTATTATGACATTTGCCATGACCATTAATAAATCACAAGGTCAAACTTTCAAATCTGTGGGTATTTACTTGGAAGAACCAGTTTTTGCACATGGTCAATTGTACGTTGCGTTGTCACGCTGCAAAAATCCACAGGCTATTAAAGTTTACATTGAAAACAATGAAAGTCAAGGTGATTTATTAGAAGATGGACGTATTTTTACTAAAAACATTGTCTACTATGAAGTACTATAACTTTGCAGGATACAAACTAAAGCCATGCAAACATTTTGGAAAAACATTCAAAAATACAAAACAATTGGTTGTTTAATTCAGTCATAATTAATGGAAGTCATGTTTATGGATAATTCGCCTCACAAAATACTTGCCTTGCATTTCTATGAAAAATTATGTTAAAATGTTAAGTCACTATGTTAATGTTTCTAATGTTACAAGTTTAAAAACAATATTTTCAAGTTATTTCATTCAACATATTACAAAGTTCATGTTAAGAGCTCAAGCACCTTTTAAGTCACAATGTAAATATTCTATGTTATCTTAAGATTACTACCTACATTAATGTTTATCGCCAGTTTATGTGCTCAGTAATGAATTACTTTAATTACGTACGGTTTAAGGAGAGTTTTTACTGTATGCCTTCCTCTACATTCAATGTATATTAAACTTAACAATTATTCTGATATAAATTGCATGTTAATACTGATTAATTTAAAATTAAACTGTTTTTACATTCAAATGTTAATACTTTTAATTCAAAATTATGTTACAAAATGTATTTACTATGTTCCTGTTTATAATGTTCAAAATTAGACAAATGTTTTGCAAAAATTACAAAGTTACATAAAAAATAAAGTTCAATTTTAAAAATATATACTTTCAAGGTTATTGCTTACATATATTTTAAACTTCATGTTAAAATTCGGCACGTTTAAAAAAGTCTTTTTACTTTTTACTTTTCTCTGGATTCTATGTATATTAAAGTGAACAATTCTTCAGATACAAATTTCATTTTAAAAAACCATTACATCAACGTTTTACAAAAATACATGTTCATATCACAATACTTACAAGGGTCAAAAATATATTTAAATAACTAAACAACTTCACAAACATATACATCACATTGCCGTCATTTTTTGACGGGCAAGTCGCTAGTAATAAATAGTAATCAGGTGTATTGGTTAATGGACCATTAAATAATTTATCTTAGACAATATTCAGTATAAAATGGCCCCCTAAATCTCCATAATTATCAGTAAATGAATATATTGATAAAAACAATATGTCTAGGGAATACACATATTTGATTTGTTTACATCTGATTACTATGCCATTGATTATATTTGCTTTGCCATATGACTGGGAGAATTGACGTGGTCTGTGATTGTAATAAAAGTTAAACGGCAGTTTATTTCTATTCTCCATATATTTGTATATGATGTATGCCATATTGTGTCTATATGGCATGCACAATAGTGTATTATTATTATTATTACTATTTATTGTAAAGTGTCATTCATTTTTTTATGGATCGCATGGTATAAGGCAGGGGTGCACAAGTTTGCTCCTGAGGGCCATACACAGCCCTGGATTTGAGGATTTCCTTTATGTGTACAGGTGAGACAATCAGAATGACTGAAACAGCTATTGATACACCTGTGTACAGTAGGGATATCATTAAATCCAAGCCTGTGTGTGGCTTTTGCTGGACCGAACTGTGACATAGTTACGTAGTTGCATAGTATCTGAGGTTGAAAAAATACTTATAGTCCATCAAGTTCAATCTTTTATGATCTCCTCTGATCAGCAATCTGCAGATTAATTGTTAATTAATCCAGAGGAAGGCAAACAGAAAAAAAACATTGAAACATTGTCAATGGTCTCAAAAGGGAAAAAAATTAATTCCTTCCTTACCCCAGAAACTGGCGATCAGTTTCCTCCCTGAATCAATACTTCCTCTCTAATTAACCAGGATAACCCTACAGTAAATGCGCTTTTTATTTAAAAATATATCCAGTTCCTTTATAAAGTTATCTATCAAATCTGCTGTCACCTCCTCCTTTGGAAGAGAATTACACAGATTAACTACCCTTACTGTGAAGAACCATTTTTCTTTAAGGTGTAATCTGTTTACTTCTAACCTCAAAGGGTGTCCTTTTGTCAGTTGAAAACCTCTTGGCACAAAAAGCTCCCTTGACAAATATTTATACTGACCCTGGATGTATTTATATAGAAAATACGTTTAATTTTGTTAGTCTTTCTTTATAACTTAGCCCCTCCATTCCCCTTATTAGTTTTGTTGCCCTTCTCTGTACATTTCCCAGCTCTAAAATGTCCTTTTTATGTAGTGGTGCTCAAAATAGTCCTCCATATTTCAAATGAGGGCATACTAGGTATTTGTATAGTGGCAGAATTATATTTGCTTCCCTTGCTTCTATACCCTTCTTAATACATGCTAATATTTTACTTGCCTTTGCAGATGCTGCTTGGCATTGAGCACTGATACCTAGGTGGTTGTCCACAAGCACTCCCAAATCCCTTTCAATATCTGATACCCATAGATTTGCTCCATTAAGATTATATATTGCATGGGTATTTTTCCTTCCCAGATGCATACCTGCATTCGTATTAAATCTCATCTGCCATTTAGACACCCGATTTTCTAATTTATGCAAATCCCTTTAGAGGGAAAGTACATCATTATCTGATTTAATTACCTTGCACAACTTAGTGTCACCAGCAAAAATGGAGACAATACTTTCCAATCCTACTTCTAAGTCATTAATAAATATGTTAAAAAGGAGAGGACCCAATACTGAACCCTGAGGAACCCCACTTACCACATTAGTCCAATCCGAGTATGTTCCATTTACAACAACTCTTAGGGTTTCTGTATTTTTGCCAGCTCCCAATCAATGAGCAGATATTTACTGCAATTCCTGTAGCCCTTAGTTTTCACATTAGTCTCCCATGTGGCACTGTATCCAAAGGCTTTGCAAAATCCAAAATGACTACATCCACTGAGTTGCCTTGATCCAAGTTCCTACTAATTGCTTCATAGAAACTAGTTAGGTTTGTTTGACATGACCTATCTTTCATAAATCCATGCTTGTTTAAATAGACATGTTCTTGTATATTATCCCTTATTAACCATTCTAAAAGCTTTCCCACTATAGAAGTGAGGCTTACAGGTCTATAATTTCCTGGATTTGCTCTTGATCCCTTCTTAAATATAGGTATCATCTCTGCCTTTCTCCAGTCATCTGGTAGAGACCCTGTGTGGGGAACCCCCAAGTAGGCCCACAGGGCCTGGGCACCCCACAAGCAGCCACCCACCCACCTAACTAAAGTGCCTGGAAACACTCCCAAGCAGGCCTGCGAGGCCTGGGAACCACCCCAGTCAGGCCTGCGGGGATGGGGAGCCAGCCCCCACAGGTCCACGATGCCTGGGGATCCCTCCATGCAGCCCTGCAGACCTAGGGACCCCTCCATGCAGCCCTGTGGGACCTAGGGACCCCTCCATGCAGGCCTTTGGGGCCTGGGAACTACCACAATAAGGCCTGAGGTGCCTGGGGAACCCCCAAGCAGGCCCACTGGACCTAGGCATCCACAGACCCACCCACCCACCTACTCAGAGCCTGGGGACCGACCTACACATTGCCTGGGAATCCCTTCATGCAGGCCTGTGGGGTCTGGGAACCACCACAATTAGGCCCACTGGGCCTGGAGACGCACCCCCCCCCCAAGCGCCCTCCCACCCAACTACCTACCCAGGCCCCCCGATGCCCAAGGGGACTAAGGATCCATGGACCCAACCACCTACCCAAAGTCTGGGGATCCCTTTGTGCAGGCTCTCGGGGGCCTGGGGACCTTCCCCCCATGCAGGCCGGCGAGACCTGGGGATCCCTCCATGCATCGCCTATATCATTGGAGGTCTATAAAGACCCCCAATGATATAACCAATTATAATAGGGGTCCATATTGGACCCTCATAGTCCCTAATAAATAAACTATGTCCCTAACAAAAAAGTTACAAGCACTAAACTACATTACATAAAATTAAAAAGGCACCAAAAATAAAAAAATATTACAAGCCTCATTACATAACTAAAAATAAAAAAAAAGTTACCACCACATAACACACACACATAACCTAGACCCCCAACCCCCCTCCTCATATTTTTATTTCATTTTTCCAAGTGACAGGCAATGTATCTTTAACATTACAATAAAAAAAAGGATACATTGACTGATACTTTAAAAAACTAAATAAAAATAGGGGTGGGGACATACAATAAGTAAAAACATACCTGCCCAATCCGACCCCTCCAACTGCGAACTTCTGCCCTGGATATTGTGGCTATCCATCTTGATTGAAGAATCCAGTACTCTTCAATCTTTATAGAAGCCATTGATCCTCCTTCTGGCCGCTTGAAATAGGCCTCCACCTAAAAAACCTGTCGCTCTAAAAAAAAAAACACCTAGGTAACTGAGCTCCTCCTTCAAGGAGCTCCCTGCCAACTATTTAATTTTTTCCCATGCTCTGCCTTTTTTTCAAATTCCTGAAGACTCTGATTGGCTGAAATTCTGATTGACATTGATTTCAACCATTCAGAATATTTAAAAATAGAATGTTAGTGAGCCCTGTAACATATATAACAAATAATAATTAGTACTGCAATATGTATCATAAATAATAGTACAAATAAAAAATAAATAAAAAATATAAATAAATAAAAATATATGCTAATAATTCATATATATATATATTTTATTTTTTATTTTTTATTTATTTATTTATCTATATATATATATATATATATATATATATATAAAACATTTAGTAAATTAATAAATAAATATGTATCTACCAATTAATAAATATATAATATACATATATTATATATATATATATATATATATATATATATATATATATATATATATATAGTAAAGAGGTAGTACATCTGTGTTCACATTTGAATGTCTAAAGCAAAGTAAAAAAAACCTGCTTCCAGCTAAGAATTCCAAGAAAAACAGTTACTACACTGCATTCTGGGAAGCTGAGCTGGGACATGCAAATGATCCCACAAATGCCTCGCCTTTCAATCCATAGTCTTTTTCAAACATGACTTCCTTTAAGCTTATGCCTGCTGTATTACACAGCTTTAATGCAAAGCCAAGGCTGAATTTTACACAAGCTGAGAATCCTCTCCATGCACAGCTGTTTTTTTTTAAATCTTTTTATTAGAATCACGTCATAAATAAAAATATCATGTTAATTTACATAAAAGACTTGAAAAACCATTATTCGTCATGCAAATCATTTTTAAAGTATAAATACATATCTCAATAAAATCCATAAAATAGATTTGGTTTCACCGTAAAAGACAGAAATATACACACTAAAATTAGATTACATAGTTGATAGTTGAAACTTGGTGGCAAGAATAAAACTGCACATTTGTATATAAATCTTTCAAAAGCAGAAAACAAAAGTCTCTTTCCCTGATTATCCCACCCTCGCCCTTATCAGCTGTCCCTGTTTCTTCCTAGAAACTTCTTCAGCTGACTATGATGTCCCTTCATCTCGCCCTGCTCTGTCACTCAAGTCTGTCCCTCCTCCGAAAAAATAAATATTAATAGAAGCAAAAATCACCAAGAAATCCTATGTTGCCAACTATGTGGTTTCCATAAGTCACATGCTACAACAAATTCTTTTTTCTTATCAAATAAAAAAATATGTATACATTTTCTAATCCAATAAAAAAATATGTATAAATGTTTGCTAGGATAAAATCCAAACAGCCATGTGGTGAAAGCTCTTCTTTTTTTTTTAAAGAACAAGTTTCTAAATTTCCATAAGGATATTTTAACGGTATTTAAAAACTGACAAGCTACTTTATGTTTTTTATTTTGCATATTTAAACCTTGTCCATACAACTTCATATTAAAATGCATTGTGGGAATATTGCCCAATTCACATATGAGAGGTGAACACTTTTCCCATACTGCTTTAGCATAGGCACAGTCCCATAACAAATGAGATATAGTTTTTGTACCTCCACAAAGGAATCTCGGACAAATTTCAGATCCTACCAATCTCCGACTGTACTGAAAAACACGTCGGAACACAACACAACTATGTATAGCTGACCAGGCAAAATCCTGCTGAGGATGAGTAAAGCGTTTGTCAGACACTTTCCTCCAAATAGCAGTGCATGCCATTTCAGTAAACCTTTCTATATGTAAAACAGGTACTTTATCAATTACATAGGCAGTTAGTTTTCTCTGATTTTTTCAAATGTTAAAACTAACTTAACTTAAATCATACCGTTAAATAACTTTTCCTTAGAATCTGTAACATTTTAGTAAAGATAATGCATAGAGAACTTGCAATGACAATTTTACCCATCCATACCTTTCACAAAAATGTCCAGTAAAATAATGAATCATTCAGGCATTTTTACTTGTTTTCTCTGTGGCTTTAACAACATAAGAGAAGACCTTTAAAAGTATAAAAACATCCAAATCTGGAAAACCTTTACCAACCAGATATTTTTTGCGACACACCTTTTCTCTACTTAGCTTCTCCATCTTTGAATTCAATAAAAATGTAAAAAGCGGCTTTTTAAAACGTTTCAACCAAAAAAATTTGGGGGGGAAACACAGAGATAAAAAACAAGATAATGGGTAATAAAGCAGATTTAACAATTAAAACTTTTCCCTCTAATGATAAGTCACGCAATTTCCAAAAATGTATTTTTTTCCAAATTTAAAAATCTCATAATGGGCTTGACTAGTCAATTTTTGATCACAGCACACACCTAAAATTTTAACTTAGTCTTTCACCACCGGAATATTTGTTGGCAAGGCCTCCTTCCACTTGCCAAAAATCATGCACTCCCTTTTTAAGATATTTAATTTCAAAGCAGAAGTGGACGAAAATATGTTTGCCCATAAAAGAACCCTTTGGACCGAAGCATATGATGTACACACGGCATATGTATGCTATGTTTTTAAGCTGTTGCCCTTTGAACCGGGTATAAAAGTCCCTCTGATAAGTTTATCGCTCCGATTATTATTTAAAAAGGGTTTAAGTGCACAGATAAAAATAATCGGGGACAATGGGCACCATTGTCTCACTCCTGATTGAATTAAAATATCCTCATCGCTAAGACCATTCATTTGAATTTGGCTCCTGCAGTCACTATAAAATTCTTTAATGACTTTGATTATTTTTTTAGCTAAATTAATTTTCTCTAAAACCCAGAACAGGTAAAAATGAGACACTGATTCAAATGCTTTCTCGTAGTCTAAGCTAAGCAGGGCCATCAATAGTTCTCTTAAAATGGTATGTAAAAAGACTATCTCTAATTAAAAACAACCCATCTAAAATGCTTCTCCCAGGTACTGCGCACACTTGCTCTTCCTCTATAACACAAACAATAACCACTTTCAAGCATTTAGCCAATATTTTAGTAACAATTTTAAAATCACATTTTAAAAGTGTTATTGGCCTCCAGTTTTTTACATTTTCTTTCTAACCTTCCTTAGCGATTAAAACAATAACACCTTTTTTAAAATCATGAGGGATTTCTGTCCCTGACAAACAATGCTTACAAATGTCCATCAAATCACATTTTATTAAATCCCAGAAGGTCTTGTAAAATTCAAAAGGGATCCCATCAGATCCTGGGGTATTATTATTTGCACTAAAGTCAATAACTTTTTTTAACTTTAACGGTTTCAGTGATATCATCAACTAAACTTAATTTTTTTGTTTCTGGTAATTCAGAGGACACTGATAATAAAAAGTAATTCATACAATTTGTATCAATGGGTGTATTGGTATATAAATTAGAATAAAAATGGTTTGCAAGTTTTAACATAACCTGCGTAGAGGTCTCTAGTAACCCACCTTCCTCTAAAAACTGCATATTTGTTTTTTTATTATAATTTTTTTTTTTTAAATACCTTGAGCAAGTCTAATTTTCTTTTATATCTCTCACTCGGATTTCTCCCTGGATCAATACTGTCTCTCTAATTATCCATAATAACCTTGAATTCCCTTTTAGATTAGAAATACATCCAGTCCCCTTTTAAAGTTATCGATCGAATCCGCTGTCACCACCTAATCTGGTAGAGAATTTCACAGATTAACCACCCTTACTGTGAAGAAACCTTTTCTTTCTTTAAGGTGAAATCTTTTTACTTCTAACCTCAAGGGATGTCCTCTTGTCAGTTGAAAACCTCTTGGCACAAAAAGCTCCCTTGACAAATCTTTATACTGACCCTGGATGTATTTATATAAGGTACTCATATCTCCTCTTAGACGCCTTTTTTCTAGAGAAAATTAGTTTAATTTGGTTACTCTTTCTTCATAACTTAGCTCCTCCATTCCCCTTATTAGTTTTGTTGTCCCCCTCTGTACCTTTTCCAGCTCTAAAATGTCCTTTTTATGAAGTGGTGCTCAAAATTGTACTCCATATTCCAAATGAGGCCGTACTAGAGATTTGTATAGCGGGCAGAATTATATTTGCCTCCCTTAATACATGCTAATATTTGACTTGCCTTTGCAGCTGCTGCTTGGCTTTGAGCACTGTTACCTAGGTGGTTGTCCACAAGCACTCCCAAATCCCTTTCAATATCTGATACACCTAGATTTGCTCCATTAAGATTATGAAGTGCATGGCTATTTTTCCTTCCCAGATGCATAACTTTACATTTATTCATATTAAATCTCATCTGCCATTTAGATGCCCATTCCTCAATTTTATGTAAATCCGTTTGGAGGGAAAGTACATCATTATCTGATTTAATTACCTTGCACAACTTTTTGTCATCAGCGAAAATGGAGACACCACACTCCAATCCTACCTCTAAGTCATTAATAAATATGTTAAAAAGGAGAGGACCTAATACTGAACCCTGAGGAATCCCACTTACCACATTAGTCCTATCGGAGTATGTTCCATTTACATGAATCTGGGTGTGGGAAAGGAAGACATATAAACTTTACAATCTCTGTTATCCTTGCTAAAAGAGAAGGAACCAGTAAAGTCAAATCTAAAACCTGGAGAAATAAAAGCACTTTTACACCAGGAATGAAAGACTATGCTAACATCTGGGTCTTTCTTCAGCAAACCACTTTAGAGATTGAGGACATAGACTATTACAAACTGAAAAAGGTATTCAATTTGACTAATAATGAATTCATAGCATTAAAAGAATTGGAGAAGTGCAAGGAGATACAAATTAAGCCTGCGGATAAGGGAGGTAACATTGTCATCATGAATAACGAGGAGTATAGAGATATGTGTAGCAGAATTTTGGGAGATAATAGCACATACAAGGTGATCCAAAAAAATCCAACCAACGAGTACAAGACACTCTTGAAAACTATTTTGGATAATGCAATGAAAGAGGACCTTATTGATGAACAAACTTATAGGTTTTTATACCCCAAATTTCCTACTATCTCGATTTTTTATTCCCTCCCTAAAATTCATAAAAAGAAATCACCAATCCCTGGTAGGCCTATTGTATCTGGCACTGATAACCTGTCCCATAACGTCAGCATATTTATTGACCACTATCTGAGAGAATTGGTAGAAAGTCTCCCCTCTTATGTCAAAGATACAAATGACATTTTAAAACAGCTGGATGACCTCCATATACCTGAATCAGCATGGCTAGCCTCTATTGATGTGGAGGCTTTATACAGCAGCATACCACATGGGTACGGTATAGAGGCCCTAAGTTACTTTTTAAGTATGAAAGGTGTTATTCACACAAAATTTAATGGACTTCTTTTGGAACTTTTGGAATTCGTGTTAAAGCACAATTACTTTACGCATAATAATAAATGGTATCACCAGCAAAAAGGGACAGCCATGGGTACACCATGTGCTCCCAGTTATGCCAATTTGTTCCTGGGCTGGTGGGAAGAGAAATTTGTTTTCCATGAATCTACATCCTCACTCTCCGAGCACGCATTAGTATGGCGGCGCTATATTGATGATGTGTTAGTGGTTTGGACAGACACTGAGTCTGAATTTGAACAATTCATGTCTGTCCTTAATACCAATGACCTGGGCCTTAAATTCACCTACGAGTTAAACCCATCCTCCATCACATTCCTATATCTGTTGATAACCAAAGATGAGGAAGGAAAGATATCAACCACTACTTATAGGAAGGATACTGCCACGAACTCTCTGTTGACTTGGGATAGCCAGCATTTTGAACCCCTTAAAAGGGGGATACCAAGAGGTCAATACCTTCGAATAAGGAGGAATTGCAGCTCTGATGCAGAGTTCAAACTAGAGGCAGATAAAATAAGAACTAGATTTAGAGACAGAGGCTACTCAAATAAATGTCTCAAATCTGCCTTTAACTATGCATCTAACTGCAAGAGATCTGAACTTTTGAATGGCCTTAGCAAGAATACAGATAAGGAAAGCAAACTATCTCGCTGTATTATGACTTTTGGTAACGATTCTGAGGCTATCAGAGACATTTTATCTAGACATTGGCATTTATTGAGGAGTGACGAGGATCTAAAAGATGTTCTAACACCAAAGGCCTCCATCACATACCGTAGGGGCAAGAACTTGAAAGATAGACTGGTCCATAGCTCTTTTAATGAACAGAAACCAGGGACCTGGTTAAAACCCCTAACAGGGTGTTTCAAATGTAGCAGATGTAAATTCTGCAGGTATGTTACACCTTTGAAAATATATGAGCATCCTATTACTGGGGGAAAATATAAGATAAAAGAATTTATGAACTGTTGTTCTATGGCGGTTATCTATGTGGCCACCTGTATTTGCAGGAAGATCTATGTAGGAAAAACGAGGCGCCAGTTGCGCCGCAGGATTGGTGAGCATATTTACAGTATCAAGAATGCATTGGATACACCAATTGCCCGCCATGTCAAGTATTGTCATAACAATAGAAGTGAAGTTTTATCTTTTTGTGCAATAGACCAGGTCCATATAGACCCAAGACAGGGTGACCTGGAGAGAAAATTACTACAATGTGAGGCACGCTGGATATACCAATTGAAGGCCCAAGCACCTTATGGACTTAATGAGGGGTTTACTTTTACGCCCTTCATCTAGTACTTGGTTCTTTTCTCTTTTTATATTATTCTGTCCATCTTTTGGTAGGCCTTACTGTCATACTGTCATAGACACTTTGTACACTTTAACCCTCACAGAGTCTCAGTCTGTTTCACAATTAGGTTTATTCACCACAGTGAGTATTTGTGCTCCTCCTTCTGTTCCCCATTTTTTGTTCATCCCATTAGTTGGACCTTTAGTGCATTAGCACCCTTTTTCCTTTTTATTTATACATGAGTAACCTGTTATAGGCACTTTACACATACCTTAGAGTATTTGTTCATTCCTTTAGCACTAGCTTTCCAGCTTTATTTACACATCTTATATCACTTAACACTTTGAGACCTCAGTCCCCTTATATAGATTTTGTCTCTTGGTCTCCTATTCTTAATTATATAATGGAGCTTACTTCTCATTTATATAACGGCCCTCCACCCTTGGTATTCTTTTTTGTCCATTTTTTGTTTTTATCTTCCCACTTTTTTTTATCCTCACATAATTTAAATATAATAGTTTTCACACTACACTTCTTATTATAAGCCTTCTTAGCTTGTCTATATGACCTATGCATTGATACCATAATAACTGCATTGGTTTTCCTTAGCGTTTGCACATTCATCTCAGTGGCCTTTTGTATATACCAACGGAATTTCTATGCCATTTGCATTATTTTTTCGGCCCGTTATGGGCAATACATTTACTATTTTTATGTTGCCTAGGCGACAGCTCCCTATATAAAGCTCTCAGAGACAGCGTTATACAATTTTCCTTTGACAAAGACGTGATACGTCGAAACGCGTCAGGCTCCTAGCAACCACGCTGTGCATGTCATCACGTTAGACGTGCGCATGCGCGTTGCAAACCTAGCGGCCGAGCTTTCCAGGAAGCGCGAATCTGCCACAGTTATGGCCTAGTTTAAAGCCCCTTATATCCCACTAGTGGCATAATATGTCTGCAAGTACCTGATATTACCTCTTGTATAACCTTTAAGTTGGGGAACAGCCTTCATTTTGCACACACATCTCTAGGTACTTTTTGTACCATATGGCAGCTAGTTACTTATAAGTACTACTACCCACAGACACAGCTTGAATCTTATGCTGTGTAATATATAGCTGTTCTTGATAACTTTGTTTGTACTCCAGGTTGAGCTTTTTTCAAACTCTACCTATATAGGTACAACCTCTCAGTACCTTTATTAAAGTACAATAGGTTTATCAGTAAGGCATCTTTTTACCTACACCCTATATTTTTGCAAGAATATTGCTTCATTTAAGTCATCCTCTAGATATTTGGAGGACACTCATTTCAGCATAAGGATGCTTTATATATACATTACTTATAATACTATAGGGCTTTCATGCCCTGGGAACTTTTTGCAAATATCTTGGCTTGCCTGCTAGGTGTGAATAGTAATACCCACTCACTTCAGAGTCTCACATTGCACAATACTAGTGCTACAGGGTTATTTACTATTCCCTACATCTGCCCTCTTTTTATTTCCCTTACTAGTGTTTTTAATATCCCTTGCTTTTAAAGACGCCGCTGTCATGTATTTAATAAAATTTATTTAGTTCATATTTATCCCACCATTTTGTACAATTTCACAGATTAACCACCCTTACTGTGAAGAACCCTTTTCTTTCTTTAAGGTGAAATCTTTTTACTTCTAACCTCAAGGGATGTCCTCTTGTCAGTTGAAAACCTCTTGGCACAAAAAGCTCCCTTGACAAATCTTTATACTGACCCTGGATGTATTTATATAAGGTACTCATATCTCCTCTTAGACGCCTTTTTTCTAGAGAAAATTCGTTTAATTTGGTTAGTCTTTCTTCATAACTTAGCTCCTCCATTCCCCTTATTAGTTTTGTTGTCCTCCTCTGTACCTTTTCCAGCTCTAAAATGTCCTTTTTATGAAGTGGTGCTCAAAATTGTACTCCATATTCCAAATGAGGCCGTACTAGAGATTTGCATAGCGGGCAGAATTATATTTGCCTCCCTTAATACATGCTAATATTTGACTTGCCTTTGCAGCTGCTGCTTGGCTTTGAGCACTGTTACCTAGGTGGTTGTCCACAAGCACTCCCAAATCCCTTTCAATATCTGATACACCTAGATTTGCTCCATTAAGATTATGAAGTGCATGGCTATTTTTCCTTCCCAGATGCATAACTTTACATTTATTCATATTAAATCTCATCTGCCATTTAGATGCCCATTCATCAATTTTATGTAAATCCGTTTGGAGGGAAAGCACATCATTATCTGATTTAATTACCTTGCACAACTTTTTGTCATCAGCGAAAATGGAGACACCACACTCCAATCCTACCTCTAAGTCATTAATAAATATGTTAAAAAGGAGAGGACCTAATACTGAACCCTGAGGAATCCCACTTACCACATTAGTCCTATCGGAGTATGTTCCATTTACAACAACCCTTTGCTTCCTGTCTTTAGGACAGGTATCAATCCATGAGCAGATATTTACTGCAATTCCTGTTTTCCTTAGTTTGCACAATAGTCTCCCATGTGGAAAAATACAATATTAAACATCAGAAAGTGAAGGACCCTGTTTTGAGCTTAGAATATTTATAGAAAGTGCTTTTTTCCAAAGCACCCTGCAAGACTGCAAGCTTGCTACTTACAATATGTAACTATTACCAGTCCAGTCATGAGAGTCATCCACCACATTTCAGTAATGCCTATTAAATCCCATTTCTCATTCACTGTTAAAAATTCTAACTCTCCCATTTTTCCTGGCAAGCTTCTAGCATTAGTGAGAATACACTGTATGCTATGAGTCTGCACTTCTGGAGTGTCTGCCACTATACTTGAGTTACATAGCAGTAATTCCCTATTGACTATACAAACCCTCCCCCATCTCCTCCCAGATGACTAGTTAATTAATTCCTTACCCCCTCTTCACTTACTACCCCAATACTTCTATCAATTCCCTCCTCCCCACCTATTAGTTTAAAAAAAAAAAAACAGCTTCTACCATCATTTCCCTTAGCACAGCAGCTCCCTCTTCATTAAGGTGTAATCCATCCCTACTATAGAGATTGTATCCAAGTGAGAAGTAAGCTCAGTGCTCTAAAAACACAAACCCCTCCTTAGTGCACCACTTTTTAGCCATGCATTAACCTCCCTAAGCTCCCTCTGTCTTCCTGGGCTAGCACATGGCATTGGTAGTATCTCAGAAAATACTATTTTGGAGGTCTTTCCCTTAAGCTTATTCTCTAATTCTCTAAAATCATTCTTTAGGAGGCTCCATCTTCAACTAACTTTGTCATTGGTACCAATATGTACCAAGACCGCCAGTTCATTCAAGCACCTCCCAATAATGTATCACCCCTGATTCACAACATGCCAAATCTGAGCACCCGTGAGACAGCAAATTGTTTGATTGATGGGATATGGGTGACAAATCGCCCTTCCTACCTTCCTAATAATAGAGTCCCCTACCACCAAAACCTGTCTGTTGCTCTGCCTATTCTGCCCTCCTACTCCTCCAGTAGAACTGTTCTCCCAGCTGTTAGAGGGAACAGCTCTAGCTGGCATTGCAAGGCATGCTTCACTGTGACCACAATCTTTAAGCAAAAAGTACTAGCACTATTTACATGGCATTCCATGCTGATATCACATCTCACTGGTACATGGGTGGTACCAATGCCAGACAGATTACACTGTTCACATTGCCCCTAAACACATACACATTGATGTCAAACAAAGGGAATTAGCCATTTTGTTTGTCGAATGCATGAAAAACATGAATCTGCTTTCATAATGTTAACGGTATGATATGCAACAAAAACACATGTATAACTACTGATTTGGATTAGCTGATCCTAATGGTACTGTGCAACTCTACAGCCGGGACTTTATTCATTGTAATTGAAACTCACACCAGTCATGTTCATTAGTGACAAAGTAATGTAGTCATATATTGCATTTCAGATCTAACTGCAGTGGTGAATTCCTGTTAGCCAGAAGGGCTGGTGTGTTAGGCCATTTTGAGGGACGCTATTGTGTGGAAGGCCACACTAGGGGACCCCATTGTGTGGGAGTGGTTGCGCCCTGCTATGGCTGCAATGGTGTTGTAGCAGGTGGCAGTGGTGGCTGTGATGATGGCTGGGACCAGGACAACGGCATCAGGTTTGGTGTGGTGGTTTGTTGGCTTCATGACATACCCGGTGGAGGGAATAGCTAGATGATGCGTTTGAGGGCCCGGGCAGTGAATTCCTTTCCTGAGATAAGGGTGATCATCTGGATTGTGAAGGGCCAGCTTCTATGGATGGCCCTGGGCCCTCTTGAATGTTCTGCCCTTCTTCCAGGGGTGCAGTTTGTTCCACCTCCAGTGGAGCCTCCACCTGTGCCTCTGTGTTCGGCCTTGTCCTCCTGGGAACTGAAATGAAGGCACAAACGTACATATATACACCCATGTGTGTGGGGTTCATGTGTGTGTGCATATGAGGGTGTGATGGTATATATGATACTCACATTGCGTGGTTCTCAGCACACCTGTGTCCACCTGTCCTGGAAGGTCCATTACTGCCCCTGGCTCAATCCATTCCTTCAGGATCCGCTCCCATCCACAGTATGTGATATTTGCTGGTGGGCCACCACTGCTTGCACGTGCTGCTCTTGCTTCCTCTGCCATCTTCTTCTTCACCTTCAGCCGGTTGTCGTCATACCTGTGTTTGACAGACTTGACATCCCTGTTTGCAACCTCTAATGCAACAACAGCTGTAGCTATCACACTCCAGGTCTTTGTCTTCTGGCTAGGCCTCACATACCTCCTACAATTTATGATACTACAGCGGGCATGGATTTCCCTGAGGAGGACGTCCATCTCCTCTAGGCTATAATTGGGGGCACTTTTTTTGTACTTTGCCACAGCCTCTTGCCCTCCCAACTGTGCCTGGGGTTCCTGGCCTACCGGTTCTCTCTCTGGGGCCGGTCCCTCATCCCTCTATGTCCCCCGCTGGGAGCAGGCCCCTGACCCTACTCCTTTTTTGCCTACATCTGGGGGCACATCCCTCCCCCTCCCCCTCTTGCTTTCCTACACCAGTATCTCCCCGTCCTGACCTGGCTCTCCCTTTCTCCATACCTCTACCTCTCAACCTCTCCTCGCTCTCCTCCACCTTTCACTCTCCTCCTCCGGGGTTCCCCTCTCTCTCCTCTCTATCCTCACTTTCCTCTTCTACCCTCCTTGAACTTGTGAAATATATATAAGTATAAAACAATATAATATATACAAGTATGTGTATGAGGTAAAATAGTAATGTGTGTCGTGACGAAGTGCCCTTCGCCACTTTGTCTTGGAGAGGACTGTTTGCCAGCCTCCTGCCCTGCGACTATGGCTCTGGTACATATTGCCCTTCAAACACAGTATTCGGCCATACCAGAGTGTATGTCACTCTGTGTGAAGATGATCTGAGCGCTATTCGGTAGTTTTGTGCGCTCAGATCCCAGCTGTAATGGAACCCATCACTGTTTTACCCTGTTTATGGTTATTTCATTCTTGGTTAAAATATGATCCTAGTAATATATGTATGTTGGTTTATGCTCTGCAGAATATTGGCCCCAGGATAGTGCAGACCTTGGCAGGAGAGATAATCCTGTTACAGATAAGGGAATCGTTTGTATAAAGTGTTTTCATTCTCAGATGAGAACAAAGAAGGCTGATTTAATCATTGTCTGATTATATCAAGTTGCCTCAGGGAGGGGTGACCACACCTATTGTCCTATATGTGTATTGTGTGGGGGATATGTGAAATGTCTGTGTGTTATTGGAAAAACATACTTTTACTAACTTTTGAACCCCTGGTCTGATTCATGCCATTTTTTAATATGATGTTCCCCTGGGTGAAAGATATTGAACGGTGCTGGACTTAAAGGTGTACCCCCTGTTTTTGGGGTACATCCAGAATGTGGTTAAAATTGTGTCTGTTTTAATTGTGTTACCTGTTATCTGAGGGGAGGAGACGTGGGGGTTGAACCATGTATCTAATTGGCTGTGATAATTATGTGGGTGTAGCCCTTCAGAGCGCACCATTGCATAAAAGGAGATCCCCTGTCATTAATATATAGTTCTACTTGACCCTTCAAAACGTAGTCTCATCTCGTTATTGAAGGGGATCGCTATATCATACTGGGGATTGCTATGCTTTTGCATACTCCCTTGAGCTGTAACTACTGAACCCTTGTTCCTGATGTACGCTCCTTGGAGGAGAGGTCTTCCCCACACGGTCCTGGATGCTGGAGATTCATACAGGGTGGAAGGAAGACGGCGCGGCTCCAGCTAAACTACGGCGGTTGTGGAGTCTGTGGTGGTTGAGGTGTCCGGTGCGGTGCTTGTAGGCCTCGGCGCAAACTAGGACGCGTCTATCAACGGAGCTACCCGGTCAGGGTGCCAGTAGATCCGTTACAGGTGTATTATAGTGACTGTTTGGGGGGGGGGGGGGTATGGCAGGAGTAGATGTGCTGTGGCCTACTACTATGTATAGCTACGTGTACGTATGAATCTATGTGTGTGACTTATGTGATATCAGTAATCTTGTGTGTTGTAAATTAAGGGTTAATATATCTTAGTGGTCAAAATAGCAAAAAACTAACAAAACAGCTCATTCTCTCTCTCTCTCTCTCTCTCTCTCTCTCTCTCTCTCTCTCTCTCTCTAAAGTTTAGAAACCCACCGAAGCCTAGATCTGTGTGTTCAGGTACAGCACAGTCAATGATTTATGGTGTTCGCACCCTTTAAAACCCCTTTCTGTGGCGTTAATTGCTGTTCCCCGCTTTCTATTGGCTCTGAGGCTCCGTAATTACGTGTTTGAATTGGAAATGCGGCCCACCTCTATTTTAGCCCCCTCACAGCTTGCGGCCGCGGAAAGGGTTTACGGGCTTGCGGCTCCGGCCCGCTGGTTGCAACCTTGTTCAATTTAGTCGCTCTGTAACTCAGCTGAATTTCAAGCAGACATACAGGCTGTACAACGGCCGTTGCGGGCTTGGAATTTAATAGGGGCCATAATGTTTATAACTTTTTGATTTGTCAACCGCTAGAGTTAAGAAAATGTGGAAAAAGGAACAAGGACATTCTTTTAAAATTGGTGTGTATTTACAACACAAATGTTGATTATGTGTATGAAGAAGAAGTGGGCTACATCTTTACTTTTGTGGTGCAATTGAATTGGAATTACAAGCACATAATAAAACAGAATCATCACTGAATGCTTGCTTAGTGGATTTTGTTTTCAGCATATGGAACAGCATTTAAAGACTGCAACTATGTTGAAGGGTACCTCCAAAACAATACAGAAGGAGTTTCCGAACTGCATGCTGGATGTAATCAAGGAAGTTATTCTGTAGCAGCTGAAATAAACAGATATGTGGCAATACAAACAGATGTTACAGTCATTTCTGATATTTCTATACATTGATAAAAACACAGAGTTGTTAAAAGATTTTTTGGCATACAGATGGATACAGAATAGATCGGCACTGCTGTGCTGGAAAATGTGAATACTGTTCTCAGTGACAGACTAAAACGGATTGCTTAAATACTGTATATAATGGTGCCAGTGTGATGAGTGGAGAGCTTGAAGGAGTTGAAAGAAAGGGACAGGACAGGTACCCTAATGCATACTACATCCATCGTTATGCCCACCAACTCGGTCTAGAAAGGGAACAAGCTTGCAAGAGTTTGAATTTTATTTTAGCCTATCAGGGTTACCATTTTTTTTCACTGTCTCCAAAAAAACCTGCAGTGCTGGATAGAGGGTTGAAGATTTTTTAGGTGCTCCTGCACGTTAGAACTTCATTTGGACATCATTTGGACAGTGAATGTTATCTTCAAGCATAGAGAAGGAGTTATAGAGTGTTTCAGAAACATGTAAATGTTGGATATCTTTAAATCCAGTTATGTACTAAAAGCCAGTACCTTTATTATAATGCTTCATTAAATAATGCTGCATATTGATATGCTCTACAGTCAGCTTCAAAAATCAGACACAGATACAGGTTTTGTCAGCAAAGTCACCACTGTATTTGTGAGCAACATCCTAAATGTTCAGGAATGTGTTGAAGATATACAAGCAAGCTTGCCTGACACAACATAAATTCCCAGATGTTATACAGATGTCACAGCCAACTTGCAAAAGAGTTGGGTAACATTGTGGTTGTTAATGAAAATGGACATTTTTCATTTTCAAATCATATAGTACGTGCCAAGCTGCTTGAAAGGGACTTTTTAGAGGTATAACTCTTGTTTTCCCATGGAAGCTCTGGAAGACATTGTAGTGGCATATCCAATGCTGAACAAGCACACTGAGTTGTCCCTTATATATGATCAGCTAGAATTTGGTCACTCCAGTGGTGCTCTTCACACTATTTATAGAAAATAATATTCAGGGAGACTTTATAGAGACTGTCAAATTATTAAGAACCCTTTTCTCTGCAATATCCAAATGGAAGTATTGTCTTCTCTCTACTCGTTTCCTCCCCCTCCTCCCTGGCTAGAATCAGCTAAATAAATATATAAGTTAAATTTAAAGTTATAAGTTAAATAATAAATAAGATTCACCCATTACCGCTATGCCCTGTCCTGTGTGACTATACTCCCTGACGTATTTATCTCTCCCTCTTTTAATCCTTACCAATCCTAACTGATAACCAGAACCAAAATATTTAACCAAATTTGATTGTGGGCTGATCCCAGCTCCCCTTCCCTAGATCCTGTGTCCTATGTCCTCCCTCCTACTAAGTACCTTACTACAACTTAGCCCCATAGTACTCCACCCAGGGACCCCAAATGTCCATGTATTTATAGATTGTATCTGCTAACAAGTTGGTGATTCTCTCATTTATGGCTATGAAATTAATCTTTTTCCCAATCATTTGAAAATCTGGTGATCTGGTTTTCCAAGCTCTAGCTATATGGCTTTTTGCTGCCAGTGCCATAAACAGCAAAAGTCTATTTTGATGGAATGACATTGTATTCACCGGCATTCCCAATAGCATGGCAATTACCACTTTCATTTTTTTTCCATTTGGCCAACTTTACTGACGTGATGTACACCCTATGCTAGACCTTTATAGAGGTCTCTAAGAGCCTATAATTAAGCAAGCCCCTGTATATATTAGACCATGCCACCTTCCACCTCTCAGGCTCCCAACCCTCTGCCAGGTCCCTTTCCCCGTCTTTGGTATATTTCACTCTCCCACCCTCCGGCTCGGAGTTAAGTGCCTGGTATAGCTGCCCTATCATGCCCCTGGCTAGTGGGGTGTCTCTACAATTTTTAGCAAACCAGTTCAGTTCTGGACTGCCTTGTCTCTGAATCCTAGAATAGGCAAAATGCTTAAGCCTACAATAGTTGTAGTGTTCTGCCAACGGTAAGTCATGCTTATCCCTCAAGTCCTCGTATGTAAGCATTTGGCCTCTTACCACCCAATCTCCTATCCTGTCAAGCTTGCTCACTTTCCACCAATGCTGGGAATCAACACTCCGTTCCCCCTGGGCCTGTGGGTGGGTCAGAATCGAGATTAGATGAGCGCATTTAGGAAACACTGACATGTTTTTAATCGCCCATTTCCAACACGTTAAAGTATGTCTTATCATCGGGTTTGTGAACTTTCTTAAGTTGGGAGGTAGTTCCCAGAGCCACACCACTGTGTCCCATGTTTGCGGCTTTATTGCTTGATTCTGTATAGATATCCATGCAGGTTGATGCCTTAGATTGGGACATTTCAGTCCCCCCTCTGTTTTATGTAGAAACAT
Source organism: Discoglossus pictus (assembly GCA_027410445.1). NCBI lineage: Eukaryota > Metazoa > Chordata > Amphibia > Anura > Alytidae > Discoglossus > Discoglossus pictus. Next base: position 59,767,729 of record CM050175.1, on the reverse strand, counting down.
TCCTTTTTTTGATATGCGAGCGGGTCCCTGTCTCTAAATAAATAAAAACATTTGCCTCTGGAGGTTTGACAGCTCGCTTGCCCGTATCTGGATTGGTAACTGTAATGATATAGGAATCACAAAGTTGTGGAGACCAGTAGCCAAGGTCAGCAATAATCCGGTTCAGCAACTTGTAGGTTAAACAGGAACAAGCTTTTATTGAAGGGATCAGGAACCAACAATAATCTGGCAAGGTACATTTGACAAGAAGTGCCTTATATAGGCCAAGGACCAGACACCTGACCAGACACAGCTGAAGAGACTTAGGTACTGATACAATTGCTAGCAGAGTCAAGCTTATAAGGTCTCAATGGAATTCACAAAAGGCAGACTGGCGCAGTGGTAGGGAAGAGGTATAGCAGCCTGGGGACCAGGGTTCAAAACCCAGCAGAGTCAATTCCTCACATTACCCCCGCCTCTATAGGTGCAACCTCTGGATGCCCTATTACCTGGTTTAGCAGGGTACTGCACATGAAAAGACCGAAGGAGATCAGGAGCGTGAATATTGTCCACTGGTTCCCACGAACTCTCCTCCTCACCATAGCCTTTCCAGCAAACCAGATACTGAAGTTTGTTACGGAAGATCCGGGAGTCAAGAATTTTGTCCACTTCGTACTCATCCTCACCATCTACGAGGACTGGAGGTGGGGCAGGCAGGGCTCAGCCAGGGAAAGTATTTTCATGAACAGGTTTAAGCAGTGCAACGTAAAACACTGGATGTATTTTCATGAAATTCGGGAGTTGCAAACGGAAAGTGACAGCATTGATCTGAGCAATGATCTCAAAAGGTCCCATGAACCTTTGACCCAATTTATGAGAAGGAATCCGAAGCTTAAGACTCTTTGTTGACAGCCACACCTTGTCACCAACGCGATAGACTGGGGCCTCCTTTCTATGCCTATCAGCAGCTCTTTTTTAACATTCCTGAGCCTCCAAAAGAGTCTCTTTCAACAGTGCTTGGGAATCACGTAAGGCGGTTAGCCGGTCAGTGACAGCAGGAATGGAAGTAGTAATTGGGAGACTGACTAGAAAGGTCGGATGGTAACCATAGTTGGCAAAAAATGGGCTCAAAGAAGTGGAGCAGTGTTGGGCATTGTTATAGGCAAACTCCGCCGTGGGTAGAAAATCCAGCCAGTCATCCTGCAGGTAACTAATATAGCACCGCAAATATTGCTCCAAAGTCTGGTTGGTTCGCTCAGTCTGTCCATTACTTTGCCGATGAAAAGCTGACGACAGATTTACATTAATACCTAGATTAGAACAAAAATGTTTCCAAAAACGAGACGTAAACTGCACTCCCCTGTCAGAAACTACTTCATCAGCAAAATATTTCCCGAATAACCAGGTCAGCCGTCTGTTTAGCTGAAGGGAGACCACGAGCTGGTATGAAATGACCCATCTTAGTTAACCTGTCCACAACAACAAGATTGGTAGTGTGTTCCTTAGAGGGAGGTAGTTCCACAATAAAGTCCATGGATATAGATCCCCAGGGACGATGAGGAATCAGAAGAGGCTGAAGCAAGCCAACAGGGGATGAGCGAGGAGTCTTATGTCTGGCACACACATCACAAGAGGACACATACTTATTAACATCCTCATGATACTTCGGCCACCAAAAGGATCGGGCAAGTAAGTCTTGCGTCTTTTGGATTCCTGGATGACCTGCTGGCTTTGAGTCATGGTAGAGACGTAAAAGGTCCAGTCGCACTGACTCCGGAGCAAACAGACGTTGTTGAAAAATCCAAAACCCATTAAGCATCGTCATATGGAGATCACGAGGAGGATCACGAAGAACTGGGTCTTCAGCGTAGCCCTTTTTAATGCGAGACATCAGATCAGTAGGAAAAGCAACTCCTATAAATATATCCTCCGGCAAGATGGTGGTCTTGGTTACGGTAGCATGGAGTGAGTCAGCTATTCTAGACAAGGCATCCGCCTTACCATTCTTGGAGCCAGGACGGTATGTAACCAAAAAATTAAACCTTGAGAAGAATAGGGACCAGCGTGCTTGTCTGGCTGACAGTCTCTTAGCTGATCGAATACATTCCAGATTTTTGTGATCTGTGAGGACAGTAATTGGATGGGTAGCTCCCTCCAAGAGATGTCTCCATTCGGTGAAGGCAGCTTTTATAGCCAATAGTTCTTTATTCCCTATGTCATAGTTTCTTTCTGCTGGCACCATCTGGCGGGAATAGAAGGCACACGGATGTAACAGCATCTTAGGTCCAGTCCTTTGAGACAGTATAGCACCAACAGCTGAATCAGAAGCATCAACTTCCACAATAAATGGTAATTCTGGCTGAGGATGTACCAGGACGGGGGCAGATGTAAACAGAGTCTAATCGGGAAAATGCGGTATCAGCCTTATCGGACCACTGAAAAGGAGTCCCCTTACGTGTGAGTTCAGTGATTGGTGTAATAATGGCAGAGAAATTCTTAATGAAACGCCTGTAAAAATTGGCAAACCCCACAAATCTCTGGACATCTTTTTTATTCTTGGGGATGGGCCAGTCCAGCACAGCTTTAATTTTACTTGCGTCCATAGTTAAACCTTTAGGAGTTATGACATACCCCAGGAATTGAATTTCTGTTTGTTCAAACTCACATTTTTCTAGTTTAATGTATAGGTGGTGGGTACGAAGGCGCTCCAGAACTATACGGACCTGTTTTCTGTGGTTTTCAAGATTATCAGAGAATATTAGGATATCATCCAAATATGCCACAACAAACTGATCCAGGAGATCTCGTAGTACATCATTGATAAGATGCTGGAAAGTTGCAGGGGCATTACAAAGCCCAAATGGCATTACTAGATATTCGTAATGCCCGTACCTGGTTCTGAAAGCTGTTTTCCATTCATCATTTGGTTTTATGCGAACCAGATTATATGCCCCCCGAAGATCAAACTTTGTAAATATTGTAGCTGAGCGAAGTCTCTCCAAAAGTTCAGGAATGAGAGGCAAGGGGTAGCTGTTTTTAACAGTGATGTTATTAATGTCCCTGTAATCAACGCATGGCCGTAGGCTGCCATCTTTCTTCTCTACAAAGAATATAGGAGCTCCTGCTGGGGAAGTAGATGGTCGAATAAAACCTTTGGCAAGATTTTCTTGTATGTATTCACGAAGAGCTTTCAATTCAGGCTCAGAAAGGGAATATATACGGCCAAATGGGATAGCAGCCCCAGGCAACAGCTCTATTGGGCAATCATAAGGCCTGTGGGGTGGAAGCTGATCAGCATTCTTCTTATCACAGACATCTGCAAAATCCCGATATTGTAGAGGAAGCTTAGTCAAGTTTGTAGCAACTATTTCATTAATTGTTGTGGCAACAGGTGTTACCTTAGTGGGTTGACAATTCATTAAGCAGTGTTCTGAAGGAAAGGACAAAGTTCTGATCTTCCAATCAATCTGTGGGTTATGCAGAGCAAGCCAAGGAACCCCCAAAATCACTGGAAACTGTGTTGAGGAAATTAGGTGGAAAGATATAGTCTCATGGTGATTCACTTCCAGAGTCAACTTTAAGGGCACAGTCTCATGTGCAACGGGCCCGACGTAAGTGGAGAACCGTCCACTGTCTCCATTAACACAAGTGAAGAATTAGGGATAGACTGAATTCTATTTCCTGCTGCAAATTTAATGTCCATAAAGTTTCCGCCTGCTCCAGAATCTATCATAGCTGTAGTTGAAATTTTATGATCACCACATTGCAACGTGATAGGCACCACAAAATGAGGATGTTGAGTCAACATACCCTCTTCACCATGAGCCAGAGAAAACAAGAGTTGTGTGACAGAATCCAGTTGATCTGCAATCTGGGATTGGTGTCGAATCGGTGCGCCCTCAGCAGCCATAGCTATTGTTCTTTTGGATTTACTAGGGCAATTGATGGCATAGTGCCCTGCACTACCACAATACAGGCATAAATTGTGAGTGCGTCGCCACTTTTTTTCTTTATTGGATAATGGCCCTCTTATTAGATTTACCTGCATAGCCTCAGGCTCAGAGTCTGAAGGTGTTTGTGGGGTTGGAGTAGAAATTCTTGAATAGGAAATAGAAGTAGTACTTGGTCTAAAAGAGCCCTGTCTTTCCAGTCTTCTTTCAGAAAGTCTCTGATCGATACGGATAGCCAAACGTACAAATGCATCAAAGTCAGCAGGAAGATCAACACGAGCTAGCTCATCTTTTATAGCTTCTGAGAGACCTTTTCTGAAGTGGAACCTCTGAGCTGATTGGTTCCAGGTAGTATCAGCAACCCACTGTCTGAATTCAGCAGCATTTTCAGCCACGGAGCGCCTCCCTTGATGCAAATGAAGTAGAGTGGCTTCTGCTGTAGCACATCGATTTTGACATCAAAAACTAGGCACATGGCCTCAAGAAAGTCATTTAGATTACCCAAGACTGGTGTGTCCTGTTCCAGAAGAGGGGAGCCCCAAGCCAGGGCTTCATCTTTGAATAGTGAAAAAATTCAGATGGAAATTGGTGAGGTAACATCATGAAGTGCAAACGGCATTGATTTAGGAAACCCCTAAATTTTTTACGATCTCCTCCAAACTTTTCTGGCAGGGGCAAGCGGGCATCTTGTGCAGGTGTAACAGTAGCAGCTGAAACATCACGTGCCCTGTAGCTGGTGTACTCACTGTGCATTGACTGAAATTTATTTTGCAGTTCAGCTACCTGGTCCTGCAGCACTTGGATGGTCTGTGCCTGGGTCTGCACAGTTCTTGCAGTAAAAGCAACCTGCTGGGCCAATGCAGAATCTGTCCCGGCGGTCTCCATGAAAGGGCCAGATTATTCTGTAATGATATAGGAATCACAAAGTTGTGGAGACCAGTAGCCAAGGTCAGCAATAATCCGGTTCAGCAACTTGTAGGTTAAACAGGAACAAGCTTTTATTGAAGGGATCAGGAACCAACAATAATCTGGCAAGGTACATTTGACAGGAAGTGCCTTATATAGGCCAAGGACCAGACACCTGACCAGACACAGCTGAAGAGACTTAGGTACTGATACAATTGCTAGCAGAATAAAGCTTATAAGGTCTCAATGGAATTCACAAAAGGCAGGCTGGCGCAGCGGTAGGGAAGACGTATAGCAGCCTGGGGACCAGGGTTCAAAACCCAGCAGAGTCAATTCCTCACAGTAAAGTTCTAAACCAGTATAGCAATCTGGGTAACACATTCATTTTAATCAAATTAGTTCTTCCTAGCCAGGATATTGGAAATTTTGTCCACCTCCCCAGCTCACCCAATAATGATTTATAGAGCGGAACATTATTGGCTTTATATAAGTCCTCTATTCTGGTAGTTAAAAATATTCCTAAGTATTTAATTTGTCTAGTCACCCATTTAAAATTGTAAAAGGAGCTGATAGCTTGTTTCTCTGATGCTGTAAGATCTATTGCTAGGGCCTCTGTTTTTTCTAAATTTATTTTGAGGCCTGAGAATGGGGCAAACTCCTCGATAGTCTGCCTTAAACCCATTGTAGACCGGGCAGGGTTTGAGAGAATACAAAGCAGGTCGTCTGCAAAGAGACATATTTTGTACTGAAGGCCTCCTATCTTTATCCCCTCTATCTCCTGCTTTGCTCTAATTGCCTGAGCCAGTGGACAGTCTGGTTCCTCGATAAATGTGGATAGTGGGGTTCTTGCTTCCAGGAATCTTCACTAATGCCTTGGGAAACTTGTAGAAGGATTTTATAAAATGTAGAAAGTGACCCTTAAAGCCGAATTTTTCTAATGTTGGATATAGATATGGCCATTCCAGGGAGTCGAAAGGCCTTCTTGATATCAAAAGTCAAAAGGCACGCCTGCTGTTTGGTTTGTTTAGAGTGATGTATCAAGTTCAATATCTTTCAAATGTTGTCCACCCCCTGTCTATGTGAGACAAAACCCACCTGGTTATTATGTATTAGCCTTGGTAAAATGGCTGTCAACCTGTCAGTCATGATTTTGGATAAGATCTTTACATCGCAATTTGGAAGGGAGATTGGCCTATAATTTTTGTTTTTTAAAGGATCACGACCTTCCTTAGGGAACAGCACTATTTCTGCTAAGTTCAATTCTGTAGGTGTTTGCTGACCCTCTAAAATGTTAGTGAATAAGCTAACTAAATGTGGTCCCAATACCTCCACAAATTTCTTGAAATACAGATTTGTGAACACAACTGGACCAGGTAACTTACCTAATTTAAGCTTTTGAATGGTCTTTCTAACTTCCTCAAGTGTAACTTGCTGATTTAGCCTATCCAGCTCTTCCTCCGATACTTTGGGCAAATCCCTTTCCTTCAAAAAGGTACACATTTTATGATTATCCAGCTGTTGCATAGCTGTATATAGTTTGCTATACAATTTTACAAATGCCTTTGGATTTTAAGAGGACTTGCTGTAATTTGCTCTGAAGAAGTCTTAATTTGATGTATCTTATTTTGAGTGTGTTTGGTTGAAGTTTCCTTGCTAGTAGTGCACCCGGCTTGTTAGCCTTGTCAAAGAATTTCTGCTGGGTCCACCTAAGTGCTTTCTCAGTTTGCTCCAATTGGATTTGGTCCAATTCTGCTCTGTTTTTGTCAATCCACTGTCTAATACCCTTGTCCGGGTTCGCCTGATTTAGCAGTTCTAGCTTTTGCAACTCCCTAGTAAGCTCCCTCTCCCTCATTTTTTGTTGTTTTTTTATGTTGTGCCGCTAATTTAATAAAAGTTCCCCTAATATAGGCCTTGTGGGTTACCCATACTAGACACGGCTGAAGCCCAGGGGTCATATTTGTCTTAAAAAAGTGGTCTAGCTCTTGTGAGATCCTATCTTTAATTAAGGGATTGGCGAGGAGCACCTCATTAATCCTCCAGGAGTAGGTCGGCCTTCCCGTCCCCACTCTAGTTTGATCTTCACACAAGAGTGGTCAGACCAGGCACAGGGGATTATCTCGGCCTTGCTAGCTTTATCGATTAGCGTCGAGTCCAACAAAATGTAATCAAGCCTGGAATAAGTCCCATGGACATGTGAGTAGTATGAGTATTCTCTATTGTTGGGATTTAATTCTCTCCACAAGTCCACCAGATTCAGTTTAAGCATGTATGCCTGTATTTGTCTTAGCACTTTAGCGTACCTGTAAATTAAGGACCCCCCTATAATCAGTTTTCCAAATCCTGGCTTACTTAGCACTTTAAATAGTCCCAATATAGCTCTGTGGGGATCCACTGTAGGGGCATAGACTGATACTAAGGTTGTTTTAACCTCCTGGACCAAGCCTGTAATGATAATTATTATTATCTTTATTTATATCGCGCCAACATATTCCGTAGCGCTGTACAGGGGTTTAGTACATGGCAAAAAACAAACTTAACACCTTATAAAGAATGGAGGGCCCTGTTTTTGAGCATATAATCAAATGCACATTGTGCTTGTTTCCAAGACATGGAGACACAATTGAAAACTCGCAGACTTACAATCTAAGGGCCCCATTCTATTATCGGCCGTAAAACGGCCGCAAAGCTGCGATTCCTTGCGGCCGTCTTACAGCCCCGTGTAGAGCTACCTTTACCTTGCAATTTAAATAGACGGCGCCGCAAGGATATCCCCCTTACGGCCGGCCGCATATCATGCAACCAGCCGCAAGGTCAGAAAACTTTAATAGCAAATATAAATTCAAGACGGCACTGTAAAGCTCTGTAAATGCTAGGGATCATAATGGGGGACATGAGAATTAATAGCAACCCCCTCTCAAGCTTGCACATCAGCCAAAATCCGATATTTCATTAACGCTTTATTTTCCGTCCCGCAGCCTGGGCGGGTCTGAGGTGCTTCAAACCCTCAAGACTTTGTCCACGGATATTTGACATGAATTAAAATTAAATTTATTTTCGGATTTGAGTGTAGGGGAATGTTGTGCTATGAATGCTAACACCTACAATCACTTTATCGTCTCAGCAGAGTGCAGGATGGCTATATTATGTGCTTAATTGTGTGCTTGCGGGTCCTTTTTGGTTCAAGTAAGCTGCGGCTCGGTTTTAGCCTTGCCGAGAGGGTTCCTGGAGCAATAGCATAGCAATCGGGACTTTCTTGCGGCCGAAACTCTTGCGGCCATTTAAGATCAAAGGCTTTCCTGCGGCGCATGCGGCCGCAAGGGATAACAAGGCGCCTGACGCAAGCGTGCCGGAGCCCCCGGCCGGAAGGGAATAGAATAGGCAAATAGCCTGCGGCCGGTCCTTGCGGCCCCGCATCTCCTAAGGCCGTTAATAGAATGAGGCCCTAAGGGTTTAGGTGTGATACAAGAGGGTGACAAATACAAAATGGCAACGTGAATGCAATTTGTTTAGTCAATTGGAGGTGTCTGTGTGTTGTGCTGCAGATTGTGGGTGTGCGTGTTATTAAGCTGTGGAGTGTGCAGTTGTAATTATAAAGGCTGAAGGGGATATGATTTTTTAAACAGGTGTGTTTTTAGTAATTTTTTAAAGGTTTTGAGGCAGGAAGATAATCTAATGGAGCGAGGCAAGGAGTTCCAAATAGTAGGGGCAGCACGAGAAAAGTCTTGAAGACGGGAGTGAGAGGAGGTGATGAGAGAGGAGGAAAGAAGAAGGTCGTTAGCAGAACAAAGGGGGCGGTTGGGAGAGTATTTTGAAACAAGAGCAGAGATATAAGGGGGTGCACTGTTGTTGAGGGTTTTATGTGTTAGGGTCGTGATTTTAAATGTGATTCGGGAAGCTATGGGAAGCCAGTGGAGTGATTGACAGAGATGAGCTGCAGACACTGATCGTTTGGTATTGAAGATGAGTCTAGCGGAGGCGTTCATTATGTATTGGAGGGGAGATAGACGAGAGATGGGTAGGCCAGCAAGGAGTGAATTGCAGTAGTCGAGTCGAGATATGATGAGAATTTTAGCTGTGTCTTGTGTAAGAATTTTAGCTGTGTCTTGTGTAAGATATGACGAATTGTGGAGATGTTTTTTAGGTGAAACTGACAAGATTTTGTTATCGATTGGATGTGAGGAATAAAAGAGAGGGCGGGATCCAGTAGAACCCCAAGACAACGGGCCTGGGAGGTGGGAGTGATGATGGTGTTGTCAACAGTGAGAGATATTTGAGAAGTGGAAACTGTAATAGAAGGTGGAAAGATTAGGAGTTCAGTCTTAGACATGTTGAGTTTGAGTTGACGGCTAGACATCCAGGAGGATATGCTAGAGAGGCAGTTGGAAACATGAGCTAGAAGAGAGGGGGATAGATCGGGTGCAAAGAGGTAGATTTGAGTATCATCTGCATAGAGATGATACTGAAATCCAAAGGATTTTATAAGGGGGCCAAGGGAGGCGGTGTAGATGGAGAAGAGGAGGGGGCCTAGGACAGAACCTTGGGGAACGCCAACAGGCAGAGGGAGAGGTGAAGAAGAGGTGCCAGAGAAGGAGACGCTAAATGTACAATCTTTTAGATAGGATGTGAACCATGAAAGAGCTGTGCCCTGGATTCCAAATGAGGGGAGAGTTTGGATTAGAAGAGAGTGGTCAACTGTTTCGAAGGCAGCAGAGAGATCCAGGAGAATTAGAATGGAGAAGTGACCCTTTGATTTGGTGGTTAGCAAGTCATTGGTGACTTTTGTGAGGGCTGTTTCTGTTGAGTGTTGGGCACGGAAACCAGATTGGAAGGGGTCAAGAAGGAAATTGGAAGAAATAAACAAGCAGTTTAGAAGCCAGGGGAAGTAGTAAGATAGGGCGGTAGTTGGAGGCAGAAGCTGGGTCAGATGAGGGCTTCTTGAGAACGGGTGTAATAATGTCGTGTTTTAAGGAGGATGGAAACCTGCCAGTGTTTAGGGAGAGGTTAAATAGATGTGTGAGAGCTGGGATAAGTGTGGTGGATCGGGGAGGGATTAGCTGTGAAGGAATAGGATCATGTGGACATGTTGTAAGGTGAGAGGTTAATAATAACGTAGATACTTCATCCTCAGTTACAGGGTCAAAGGAATCCATAGTGGAGGAGGGATTGGGGAAGGGGAAGGGTTGGGTGTTGTCGGCTTGTAGAAAGGATTATAGGATAGGGCCAAGCTGGGAGGAAAGCTCATTTCGGATAGTTTCAATTTTAGTTTTAAAGTGGCTGGCAAAGTCATTAGCAGTTAGACAGGAAGGGTCAGGAGGTGGGGGTGGGTTAAGGAGGGTGTTGAATGTAGCAAATAAACGTTTAGGGTTGGAGGACAGGTTTGATATTAGTGATGAGAAGTAGTGTTGTTTGGCAAGATTGAGGGCAGACAAGTAAGAGAGCAAGGTAAACTTATAGTGGAGAAAGTCTGCTGAAGTGCGAGATTTCCTCCATAGTCTCTCTGCAGTGCGGGAGCATCTCTGTAGATAGCGTGTTTGTGCAGTGTGCCATGGTTCTGGATGAGAGCGGGGGCGTTTGCTTGTGAATATGGGGGCAAGAGAGTAAAGGGTGGAGGCTAGAGTACCGTTGTACTGTGAAGTGGCGATGTCAGGGCAGGCAAGGGTGGTGAGGGGGCTGAGAAGGGGTTTTAGTGCATTTGACAATTGTTGTGGGTTGAGTGCTTGCAGGTTTCTGCGTGTTCTGGTGGCAGGATTTGAAGAATGTTGGTGAGCGGAAGATGAGGTGAGGTTGCAAGTTAGCAAGTTGTGGTCAGAAAGGGGAAGTGAGGAGATGTCAAGGTTGGAGATAGTGCAGAGATTAGTAAAAATAAGGTCAATGGAGTGTCCACCATTGTGAGTTACGGAATCTGTCCATTGTGAGAGGCCAAGGGAAGAGGTAAGTGCAAGTAATTTTGCAGTTGTTGGGGAGGTGGGTGTGTCAGTGGCTATGTTGAAATTGCCAAGAATGAGTGAAGGTATATTGGAGGAGAGAAAGTGAGGGAGCCAGGCGGCAAAGTTGTCCAGAAATTGAGAGGGTGATCAAGGCGGGAGATAGATCACAGCTACTCGCTGAGGGATGGGAGAGAAGATGCGGATAGTGTGGACTTCAAAAGATGAGAATTGGAGGGAGGGAACAGGGGGTATGCAGTGAAAAGTGCAGCGAGAGGATAGTAGTATGCCCACACCCCCAACTTGTTTGTTCCCAGGTCTAGGAGTGTGGCTGAAGTGTAGACCACCATAAGAGAGTGCGGCAGGGGAGGCAGAGTCAGATGGTGTAAGCCAGGTTTCCGTGATAGCCAGTAAATTGAGGGAGTTGGAAATGAAGAGGTCATGAATGATGGTAACTTTATTGCATACAGACCTTGCATTCCAGAGGGCACATGAGAAGGGCAAAGTAGATGGTTTGTGACAAGTGATGGGTATTAAATTATGGGTGTTTTGGGTATTTGCTGCCCTGGGGACTCTGCGTGGCTGACAGCAGGTGGGAATGAGTGAGGGGCCTGGGTTAGGGGATATATCCCCACAAACCAACAGAAGTAGGAGATGGGAATAGGACTTACATTTCTGCTTTCCAGCTTTAGGGGAGGGATGAGATAGTGACTGGAGGAAGGAGAAGAGCTCATGGGAGCAGAGAAGAGGAGAGGAAAGCAGGGAAGTTATATTATTGGAGACATGATGTGTAGAGACAGTATAAGAGAGTCTGAGAAAGAGGCAGGAGGTTATAATAATAATGATAACATAGTTTCCCAATGGGTCCAGCAGATTTTTTTCCAGTACAAAAGGGAAGTTTCTGTAGAGTAAAATGTTGATTTCTGATTGGCATTATACATATACGGTTAATTCTTATGCATACATTTAGTGTGTTTGTTTTGCTCAAAGTGCGTTTCCTGCATAAATATGACAAATTGGTTTATGCTCTTTATAAGTTCTAAATGCCTTGCTTCGCCTGAACTGAGAGTTGAATCCCTTGACATGTGTAATAAACACTATCGGCCTCATTCACATGCAATTTGGCCAATTAAATAGGGCTCTATGTAAGCACAGAGCATATTCTTTTTACAGAAGTTTTTAGTTAGTGACCTTTTATCCAAAAGCAACGTCTTCACTAACTAAAAACTTCTGTAAAAAAAATATGCTCTGTGCTTATATAGAGCCCTTTTTAATTGACCAAATGGCAATTGAATGAGGCCCTAAGTCTGAGCTACTCAATGTATCCTATTTTTGTGATTGCTAGTGTAGGCGCCCACTTACCCCAGGTCTTCTTACCGTTGACCTCTAGCTCCCGGATATCCTATAGCTTTGAAGTGGAAGGCGACATGGTCAGCAACGGCGGTATTCCCCACCAACCTCTCTCCATAAAATGAAAAAAGCATAGGTCAGCCAACGATCTTTCCCCCATACAATTTTTAACCCCAACAAAAACAATAACTCTTTCATCATCTGTAGTCCTCATCCGTACTTCCGTGTGCACCTTCGTGCCTAGGGCAGAGAGTTAGACAAAATATCCCTAGAATGAGAAAGAAACAACTTTTAACTAACTGTTATACAGTTACTTTTCTCGAAACTTTCCTTAACTGCCTACTCCAAACCCTGCAAAAGTAATAAGCATCTTGGTAAAACAGCATGACAAAAGAACACATGTACAGTATAACATTTGTGTATGCTCTCAACTGTTCCTTTATGCTATCTATATGAAAGTATACATTTTCCCATATGCAACAATAGATCTTTACTGTCTCATAAACTTTTGTTAAGAGTGACCTGATTATCTTACATGCTCTAGGGTGATCAGTTTCCCTATTTTTATAAGAGTATACAATGTCCTATATGAATTAATAGTTCTTTGCTTTCTCATAAATGTTCTTTAAAATGACCTAAGGATCCTGGCCCGACTCTGGAACCTTTAGAGTGCCCCTCAAGGCTGGGTCAAGGATCTCCTTCCCTTGCTGGGATTGCAAGCCCGCATGACCTATCTGACGCTTCGGAAGTGGCACCTCCAACCACTGTCTTGTGGGCCTTTCTCTTTGTCTCGGCTCTCTAGATCCCGTAACCTCCCCGTCTATAGTGAGATTTAGATGTGGTAATATTTTCAAGCATTAATCTAAGGTTTGTGCTGAATGATTTACTCCATTCCAATGAAAAAAGATCCGGAAGGTAAAGCCCCATCTATAATGAATTCTATGCCTCAACTTCACTTCCAGTGCCAGCCTCATTTCCCTACGTTTTGACAAAGTTGTAGGAGTAATGTCTGCAAAAATCTGGATTCGGGAACCATCAGGGCCCACTATATTGGAAACATTTCTGGAAGCATTCAAGATTAGGTCCCTTGTTTTTTGGCGGAGAAAACGAGCTATGATGTCTCTAGGTAGATTCTGATTGGCAGATGCCCCTAGAGCTCTATGTGCTCTCTCTATTTCAAGTTCACAATCCGGCACCTCCGGTAGCAGCTTGTGAAGGACCTCCATTAGATATGGCACTAGGTTGGTAACTTGTTTTGAAATGCCACAGAATTGCACATTGTTCCTACAAGATCTATTTTCAGTGTCCTCCAGTTTGTTCTCCAGTGCGACCATCCTTGCTGTATTCGCTGCTATAGATAGCCTATCTTGTTCTCGAGTATCCAGTATCCGATCTGTTAAAGACTCAAGGGCATGCGTTCTCTGCCCTAAATCTTGCATTTCTTTCTTAAAGTCCTGGTCCGCCTGTGATAGCTGCGTCTTTAGTAATGACTCAAATCTCGTCATCATCTTCTCAACAATATCAGGGTCCTTCAATGTATCCCTTTGATCCCCTTCAATATCTGAAGTGTCTGATAGGCCCGATGTGGAGCCCTGTGGTGGTGACTGATGCTTTGACAGGGCTTTGAAATGCTCTGGAATTCCCTTAGATGTAGTACTCTTGCGTGACCTCCCCATCATCGCCACCGGACCTCTCTGGAGGTATATAGGACCAAGTTGATCTTCAAGCTGATGAACCAATGTTCTCGGTGCACATGGGAAATGCTATCGAGCTCCTCTAAATTGCTTTATTTATGTACTGCATTCTTGAGCTTCGTGCTTCATATGCTTGAGAGGGTTTGGCCTGTCTCCACCACTCTTATTTGAGCTGCATGCTGTGAAATGTCCAATGAACTATAGGCAACACAGAATATGTATATAACTTTGCTGTCAGCTTAGCATTGATATGCACTGTCCCTCTGATAGCTAATGTGTCTCCTGCAGCAGCCACCATTCTTTTATCTGTGTCTTTTGTTCACTCTCCTGTGCCTCCACAGTGTGGGTAATGACCTCCTCCAGTTAATACTGGCAGACCAGCACCTTTACTTGCTGTCAAGTTGTGTATATTTGAGGGGTGTTTATAGTTCTGGAGAACAGTTCTTGCATGTATTAATGATGCTCTTTCTGGACACATCATATTGAGACAGAAGCTGCAAGGTTCAGGCTCAGTAAAGAAAATGGAAGCTTGCAGTAAAGAATAATAATGAAAAATGTTAAGGTTATGTTCATTTTATTTACTTTCTAATAATATTTTGCCCTATCAGGTTAAATTACCGTATGTACTCGAGTATAAGCCGACCTGAGTATAAGCCGAGGCACCTATTTTACCACAAAATACTGGGAAAACGTAGTGACTTGAGTATAAGCCGAGGGTGGGAAATGTGCTGCCCCTGTGTTCCTCTTGTGCCCTCTGTGTCCCCCTCTTGTGTGCCCTCTGTGCCCCTTTCTTGTGTCCCCCCTCTCTCTCCCCTGTGTCTCTTCTCCCCTCTCCCTCCCCTGTGTCTCTCCCCTACTCTCCCTCCCCTGTGTCTCTCCCCCACTCTCCCTCCCCTGTGTCTCTTCCCCTCCTCTCCCTCCCCTGTGTTTCTTCCCCCCTCTTCCTTCCCTGTGTCTCTTTCCCTCCCCCTCCCTTATCACCCTCCTCAACCCCCCTCCTCAACTTCCCTCCTCAACCCCCTTCCTCAACCTCTCTCCTCAGCCCCCCTCCTCAACCTCAACCCCCCACCTCAACCTCAACACCCCCCTCCTCAACCTCCCTCCTCAACCCCCTTCCTCAACCTCTTTCCTCAGCCCCCCTCCTCATCCTCAACCCCCCTCCTCAACCCCCTCCTTAACCTCCCTCCTCAACCTCCCTCCACAACCCCCTTCCTCAAGCTCTCTCCTCAGCCGCCCTCCTCAACCTCAACCCCCCTCCTCAACCTCAACCCCCCATCCTTATCCTCAACACCCCCATCCTCAACCCTCCTCCTCATCCTCAACCTCACCACCCTCATCCTCAACCCCCCCATCCTAAACCCCCCATCCTCAACCCCCCTCCTCATCCTAAACCCTCCTCCTCATCCTAAACACCCCTCCTCAAACCCCGTCCTCAAACTCCCTCCTCAACCCCTCTCCTCAGCCCCCCTCCTCAACCTCAACCCCCCTATCCTCAACCCCCCCATTCTCATCCTCATCCCCCCCATTCTCATCCTCAACCCCCCACCCTCAAACTCCCCAACCTCAACCCCCCATCCTCAACCCCCCATCCTCATCCTAAACCCCCCTCCTCATCCTAAAACCCCCTCACTTACCTCCATCTGCAGCTGGTGGGGGTGGGTAAAGGAGGGTGTTGAATGTAGCAAATAAACGTTTAGGGTTGGAGGACAGGTTTGATATAAGTGATGAGAAGGAGTGTTGTTTGGCAAGATTGAGGGCAGACAAGTAAGAGCGCAAGGTAAACTTATAGTGGAGAAAGACTGCTGAAGTGCGAGATTTCCTCCATAGTCTCTCTGCAGTGCGGGAGCATCTCTGTAGATAGCGTGTTTGTGCAGTGTGCCATGGTTGTGGATGAGAGCGAGGGCGTTTGCTTGTGATTATGGGGGCAAGAGAGTCAAGGGTGGAGGTTAGAGTAGCGTTGTACTGTGAAGTGGCAATGTCAGGGCAGGCAAGGGTGGTGAGGGGGCCGAGAAGGGGTTTTAGTGCATTTGACAATTGTTGTGGGTTGAGTGCTTGCAGGTTTCTGCGTGTACTGGTGGCAGGATTTGAAGAAGGGTGGTGAGCGGAAGATGAGGTGAGGTTGCAAGTTAGCAAGTGGTGGTCAGATAGGGGAAGTGAGGAGATGTCAAGGTTGGAGATAGTGCAGAGATTTGTAAAAATAAAGTCAATGGAGTGTCCACCACTGTGAGTTACGGAATCTGTCCATTGTGAGAGGCCAAGGGAAGAGGTAAGTGCAAGTAATTTTGCAGTTGTTGGGGAGGTGGGTGTGTCAGTGGCTATGTTGAAATCGCCAAGAATGAGTGAAGGTATATTGGAGGAGAGAAAGTGAGGGAGCCAGGCAGCAAAGTTGTCCAGAAATTGAGAGGGTGATCAAGGCGGGCGATAGATCACAGCTACTCGCTGAGGGATGGGAAAGAAGATGCGGATAGTGTGGACTTCAAAAGATGAGAATTGGAGGGAGGGAACAGGGGGTATGCAGTGAAAAGTGCAGCGAGAGGATAGTAGTATGCCCTCACCCCCACCTTGTTTGTTCCCAGGTCTAGGACTGTGGCTGAAGTGTAGACCACCATAGGAGAGTGCAGCAGGGGAGGCAGAGTCAGATGGTGTAAGCCAGGTTTCCATGATAGACAGTAAATTGAGGGAGTTGGAAATGAAGAGGTCATGAATGAAGGTAAGTTTATTGCAAACAGACCTTGCATTCCAGAGGGCACATGAGAAGGGCAAAGTAGATGGTTTGTGACAAGTGATGGGTATTAAATTATGGGTGTTTTGGGTATTTGCTGCCCTGGGGACTCTGAGTGGCTGACAGCAGGTGGGAATGAGTGAGGGGCCTGGGTTAGGGGATATATCCCCACAAACCAACAGAAGAAGGAGAGAGAGTAGAAGAAGATGGGAATAGGACTTACATTTCTGCTTTCCAGCTTTAGGGGAGGGATGAGATAGTGACTGGAGGAAGGAGAAGAGCTCATGCATACATTTAGTGTGTTTGTTTTGCTCAAAGTGCGTCTCCTGCATAAATATGACAAACTGGTTTATGCTCTTTATAAGTTCTAAATGCCTTGCTTCGCCTGAACTGAGAGTTGAATCCCTTGACATTATGTGTAATAAACACTATCGGCCACATTCACATGCAATTTGGCCAATTGAATAGGGCTCTATATAAGCACAGAGCATATTTTTTTTTACAGAAGTTTTTAGTTAGTGACCTTCTATCCAAAAGCAACGTCTTCACTAACTAAAAACTTCTGTAAAAAAATATGCTCTGTGCTTATATAGAGCCCTTTTTAATTGACCAAATGGCAATTGAATGAGGCCCTAAGTCTGAGCTACTCAATGTATCCTATTTTTGTGATTGCTAGTGTAGGCGCCAACTTACCCCAGGTCTTCTTACCGTTGACCGCTAGCTCCCGGATCTCCCATAGCTTTGAAGTGGAAGGCGACATGGTCAGCAACGTCGGTATTCCCCACCAACCTCTCTCCATAAAATGAAAAAAGCATAGGTCAGCCAACGATCTTTCCCCCATACAATTTTTAACCCCAACAAAAACAATAACTCTTTCATCATCTGTAGTCCTCATCCGTACATCCGTGTGCACCTTCGTGCCTAGGGCAGAGAGTTAGACAGATCCCTCAAAATATCCCTAGAATGAGAAAGAAACAACTTTTAACCTAACTGTTATACAGTTACTTTTCTCAAACCTTTCCTTAACTGCCTACTCCAAACCCTGCAAAAGTAATAAGCATCTTGGTAAAACAGCATGACAAAAGAACACATGTACAGTATAACATTTGTGTATGCTCTCAACTGTTCCTTTATGCTATCTATATGAAAGTATACATTTTCCCATATGCAACAATAGATCTTTACTGTCTCATAAACTTTTGTTAGAGTGACCTGATTATCTTAGGTAAAAAATATTTGTTAGATAATTGGATTTAATTGAAACTAGCGAATTGTCCGTCAATAAATGACGGCAATAAAATTGTAAGTGAGCTAATGCTGTTTGGTGTATAATAATGAAATAAATAATACATTAATAAATTAATATACTTTAGCTATTTTGAAGTAATATATGCAGGAAGGATTCTGTTGAAGAGCTGACAATCTGTTTTGATGTTGCTGAAGTATTAGTGGTGGGGAGCTGCTGTGTAAGCGTGATGAACGTGTGCAGTGTAATAGTGTGCGTGCGCAAGACCAAACCGTTAGCGTAGTTGTGTACTTCTGCATTGTTCTAAAATGGCGGGTAATGTGTGGTATGCGTCTTAGCGGAATATCCGTAGGTGTTTTGTGGTGTTTTGCAAATTTCTTGTGGTGTTTTGCATGTTTACAGTGCTGTAGCCTCGTTTTCGTTTTGTTCGGCGGTCATTTTTTCTCTTGCTTAGAGAATTTTTTAGTGTCTAAACTCTTTTATTTTCAGTTAAATGAAGGTGTAACTTGATTTTTTGATGTCCTGGATGCTCCCTCTTGCTGTAGGTAAGCTTTTTATGTATGTGGTGTGTGTATTTATTGTGTTTTTAATTTTTTTCATGTCCCGAGTTGCAGCCTATTTTTGCGAGGTCGTAATATGTGGTAACGTGTCTCGTATGTTTTTTGCATTACGACGTGGGGTAAAACATCACACAACAATGCAAGTCAGCAAGTGACATAGTCTTTGGTTAGGTAGTCATAAGGCTATTATCCATCATCGTCCAGGGGTGTGTGAATGAATGATGTATGCCTCCGAGCACCAGCAAATGCATCAATATTGAATTTTTTATATAAACAATTTTATAAGTGCACTTATATTAGGAGGAGAGACATAAGAAGTCCTTCTGTATACCTGTTCCAAGAAACGTTTATTTCTTTACCAGAAACCTATCTGCTGCTATCACTTCAAACACATTCAGAGGCAAAGCCCCTAGGTAAATCTATGGCACAAAACATAAGAGGAGCACAGGCTCCAGTGATTAAATAAAATCTGTTATTTTACCATTGGAATGTACCAGGCTCCAGCGGTGATTAGAAAAACTACTATCATCTCATTTTCCATGGTATATTATAGCGGTAGTCAATTATTTTTCACAGAATTTCCCAAGATCCAGATATATTTGTAAATATCACATCAAGTTCTTGAATGGATTTTTGTATAGATAGGCACACAGATGTTGTAATATAATGTCATTCAAAATGCCACTGAAGGTATTTTATGTATTGTAGGAGATCCAGGGACAGGAATCTGTTTAACTAACAGTTAAATATCTAAAAGATTTAGAAGCTTCAAGAGTGATACATAGTAAAAATTAGGAAGCAGTAGAGGGCCCGGGGCAACGGACCTGAGGTGGTTATTCAGACCTGAATCCACCTACTGATTATCCCTGCTTCAGCCTAGGGGTGCCTCCCTCATTTGTATAACAATTCATTTACATTTCAGTTTGTTTATGTTTCACACATAGCCCCTACCATCTTTACCCAGGTATCATGAGTCTTTTGTGGCAGAAGAGGAGAAGGGAGATGTAAAGAGTCTGGCTTGCAGTGTGCTGCACTAGAGCAAGCATAAAGAGCAAATGGGCAAGTTGACAGTATCTGCACCTTGCTGCTCCCCCATTTACAATGACATGCAGGAGATAGCTGTAAGAAGAATCAAGCATTATATTGTGAGTTGAATAAGCAAATATGAGTGATTTAATGTATCATGATGTTTTATTTGTGTCCATATCTATCTGAATTTCCTCATATCCACTTTCCCAGCCCATGGTCTCTTTTTCCATCAGAGATAGGGCTGTTTTAGATATGTCTTTACATATGTATCTGTACTAAAGTTTATTAAACTACTTCCCTTCATATCGATAAAAAATTGTTTGTAGAATAAGATCATTTTAAGGAATTGATAGAGCTATTAAAAAGGAAATAATATCATTCATAGATCAAAATATGCTTAAACCAATAGCATGCTACCTGCTGCTCTAGCCACTACCATGAGGTAATTGCACTGAAATAATAATTAATAAATACATTATAAATTAGATTATATTATGAAAAGTGGTTTTGTAAGATCTATTTCAAAGTGATTTTACATATCAATTGTTCTACACTAATTGTATATATATTTTACAATTAGTGAACACAGGTTTAATTTGTTAAACTTACATCTGCAGGTGGAGGGGGAGGCTAAGGCCCTGCACCTGGTGTATTAGAAGTCAAGCTGGAAGTAAATGATTTTAGGTGTTATGGCAAGGTTCTTGGTGATTTAATGGGCTAAACAATTTATATCATGGAAATTTGTAGGAAAAAAAACAGCCCTGGATTTATGTCTCAATAGAGAACAAGATCTACTAACAGAGAACTGGCAGAGCAAGGAAGCATCAGGTTTTTATCACACTGCCATACAGCGCCCACGTTATTTCAGACACAAACATCTGCTCAGTCCTTCCCAGCACTGCCTCCTACTGTTATTGACGCTTCATATGTTCAAACCTTGGCAGCTTCATGATTAATGTTCCTCGTCTCAAGAAATAATTATAATTTATGTGAAATATCAAACAAGGATATCATGCATTATTCCAGAAATTAGCCTTTATTTTCATTTTCTGCTTCATTAAGTATAGCTTGTCTACCAAGGGCAACCCAGGAATAGACAGACAAACTGTGGTTATAAATTAAGTGCAGTAGTGATTAAAAAGACCCACTGTTTTTTATACAACCACTGAAGTATAATATATATATACAGTAGTATGTTGTTAAGAAGAACTTGACTTGATAACGATTTTATAAAGTTTAAAAAAAATACAGAGGTTAATGTTGACTATTGTATTCATTTTGTAATTGTAGCAGACATTTTAATGTATTCCTAACATGACTGGAAACCTTTGGGAGCAGTGGAAATAGATAAGATCTATACTTAGCACCACTGAAAGACTGCAATTGTTAACAGTAACAATGTAAATCAACAGAACAGTCGGTCCAGTAGGATAATCCTCTCCCTTAGGCTAAAGGCACAATAGCAATCTTAAATAAAATCCCTCTCCAGTCACTGGGTGATGTAAAGTGGCTAGAGTGGACCCCCCCCAGGGGGAAGTGCCAAATTGAAAACATCTTTCTGAAACATACATTAGTAGCAGATAGCAGTGTTACCATCATAGCCATGAACAAACACACTTTCTAGTGACCACCCAAATTTAGATTGAATGCCCCTTTTCAACAATATATTATTATATATATTATATCTCTCTAAAACTAACAAATAGTACCCTACTTTACTCGAAAATACATCTTCTCATTATCTTTACCTCTGTCACCTATCAGTTCCTTTTTCACAGTGATTTTATGAGTTTGTTTTGGGTAAAATTAAGGTTAAAAGCATTGTGAGGCCCTTTTGAGGAGGGGACTACATATGAAGCATTTCAAGTGCACTATTTGCCTGTCATTAAAATAAGCTATTATTGTGATGTGCAGGTTAATTATTACCCTCTCACATCAACAAGGCATTGTGAGTGTGTTAATAGACAGAGATCCAGTGGCTGAATAAAATATTAGAGAGTGGATTTGAGTCAGGGAAGAGCAGCATTGGTGTGATTTTAAATAGTTTGGTTCATGAGGTTTTGGGATAGAGCTTACGATTTAATTTAATTGTTTCTGGGTCCCCTCCTTTCAGCCTTGTAAGAACATATGATTTGATAACATTATCATGCTGCCCCTGTCAATGGCTTCATGGCTTCACCTTTTGAGGTTAAAATGAAGGGTCCGAATTGGTTGGCTTTTTATTATCTATGGCTACATCCAACCATGCAATGTCCTCCATTCAGTTGTAACAGTTAAAGATCGATTCAATTGAACAAGGCCGCAAGTACAGGGCCAAAGCCTCAAGACCGTAAATCCTTCCCGCGGCCGCAAGCCTTCAGTGGGCTGAAATAGATGTGGTCCACTGTTACAATCCAATCCCGTAGCTCAGAGTGCGACACAGGCCTCAGAGCCAATAGAAAGCAGGCTAGTGGAAATTGATTGATAGAGATAGATTATAAAGTTGAATTCCACACGCCCATGCGTTTACTGTGTTGTAGATTCTAAAGAAGTAGCAAGCATGTCCTGGAGTTGGTGGTTTGAGCTGATAGAGAGAGAGTAGGTGGATCTTCAAAGCAGGTTTTAACGGTTTTATCAATTTATATTGTTTAAACTACGAATTTACACTTAAACTTTGATTACACATATTTACTTACACAAAATTCAAACACACATAGAGTAAATAACACACATAGATACACACATAGTTAGATCACTGCATACACACACACACACCCTATATCCCCCACCCTATACCCCAACAGTTAAAAACTACACATAAAACATAATTTTTTTTACCTCACAAATATATAAACACATACTTTGTTTCATTTATACTTATCTTCTTTTTGGGATTATCCTGGAGGGAGGAGAGAGGAGTGGAGAGGACTGGTGGGGAGGAGGAGAAGAGAAAAGGCAAGGAGAAGAGAGAGGAGAGAGAGGTGGCCCTGGGGAGTGGTGGGGAGTGGAGGAGAGGAGGAGGAGAGTGTAGTAGAGGAGGTGGAAGGTGACTAGGCACCCATAATGATAGGCACATCCAGTTCAGGGACAGAGGGGGGGCGCTGATCCCAGGGGGTAGGTAACGTGGAGGAGGGACAGGCCCTATGGTCAGATGAGGGAGCACAGGATCCCCGTTCACAGTCAGGAGGGCAAGAGGCTAAAGGCATACACAGGGTCCTGAACTACATGCACAGGGAGAATGTGGTCCTCCTCCGTGCCATCCGTGAGGACCCCACTATCCTTGCAGGGGGGAGTAATTTAGGCCTGGGCCTAGGGCCCAAGTCTGGATGGAGGTAGCGGCCGCAGTAACAGCAGTTGGCACAGCGGAAAGCGAAAAATTAGCGAGTTAGAATTATTAGCGGAAAGGGAAAAATGGGATTTAATGGGCATTACTAAAACATGGTGGGATGAATCTCATGACTTGACTGTTAATCTGGATGGTTATAACCTATTTAGGAAAGGTAGGGGCAATGGTAAAAGAGGAGGAGGGATTTATCTGTATATTAAGCCTGAATATAAGTTAATAGAGAAGATATTTATGCTGGAACTAGTGGTAATGCTTAATGTTTGTGGGTAGAGTTACATAGCGGAGCAGTGAATTAGAAAAGAATATTGGTAGGAGTATGTTATAAACTTCCAAATATAATTAAAAATGAGGAACTGCAATTATTGTTACAGATTGGAAATGGGCTAGTTTTACTAATGGGAGATTTTACCTACCCTAAACTTAACTGGATGACCAGCAGTTCAGCTAAGGGGAGCAGGTTCTTGAGTAGACTCAGGGATCATTATTTGGCCCAGGTTATACAATAACCTACTAAAAAAAGGGTTTCTTGGATTTAGTTATCAGAAATAACATTGATATGGTATCAAATGTTTAAATAGGGCAACCTTTGGGAAATACTGATCACAACACAGTCTCATTTGAGATTGAATTAAAAAACAAAACTGTAATGGGCCAACAAAAACATTATTTTAAAAGGACAGATTTTAATGGTTTAAGCGCAGCAATACAAAGTATAGACTGGGACAAAGAACTGATGAGTAAAAATACTGAACTAATCCTTACAAAATATACATACTTATCACCATACCATATAGGAATAAAAGTAAAAGGAGTAAATCACATCCAATTTGGCTTAACAATGATTTAAAGATCAGGATCCGGAGTAAAAAAAAAAGGCATTTAAATTATACAAACAAGAGAGGACAGAGACTGCATTTTGTGAGTACAAGGAAATCAACAAGACTTGCAAAAAAGCTTATAGACTGGCTAAAATTGAAAATGAAAAGTTAGTTGCAAAGGAGAGTAAGACTACCCTATGTTAATAAAGTCCCAGGTCCTGATGGAATACATCCAAGGGTATTCCGGGAACTGGGCTCTGTAATAGCCAAACCATTATATCTAATTTTTCAAGATTCACTCAACACAGGGTTGCTACCAGATGACTGGAATAGAGCGAAGGTGATATATTTAAGAAGAGAGCAAGAACAAATCCAGAAAATTATAGACATGTAAATCTCACTTTTGTAGTGGGAAAGCTTTTAGAAGGGTTAATAAGGGGTAGTATACAAGAATATGTCTGTTTAAACAAGATTATAAATTGGAGTCAACACAGATTTATGATGGATAGGACACGTCAAACAAACCAAACTAGTTTCTAGTTCTGTAAGAACTTGGATCAAGGCCACTCTGTGGATGTGGTCTTTTTGGATTTTGCAAAGGCTTATGATACAGTACCACAAGGAAGACTATTGTGCAAATTAAGTGATACAGGAATTGCAGTAAATATCTGCTTATGGATTGAGAGCTGGCTAAAAGACAGGAAGCAAATGGATTTAATAGGCATTACTGAATCATGGTGGGATGAATGAAACATACTCCGATTGGACTAATGTGGTAAGTGGAGTTCCTCAGGGTTCAGTATTAGGCCCTCTCCTATTTAACATATTTATTAATGATTTAGAAGTGGGGCTGGAAAGTAGTTTCTCCATTTTTGCTGATGACACGATGTTGAACAAGGTAATTAAATCAGATAATGATGTACTTCCCCTCCAAAGGGATTTACATAAATTAGAGGAATGGGCATCTAAATGACAGATGAGATTTAATATGAATAAATGTAAAGTTATGCATCTGGAAGGGAAAAATAGCCATCCAATTTATAATATTAATAGAGCAAATTTAGGGGTACCTGACATTGAAAGGTATTGGGGAGTACTTGTGGACAACCACCTAGGTAACAGTGCTCAATGCCAAGCAGCAGCTGCAAAGGCACATAAAATATTAGCATGTATAAAGAAGGGTATAGAAACAAGGGGTACGTAAATTTGGGCACCACTTCATAAAAGGGAAATTTTAGAGCTGGAAAAGGAGACGGTCTACCAAACTATCAAGGGGAATGGATGGGGCTAAGTTAGGAAGAAAGATTAACTAAATTAAACTTATTTTCTCTAGAAAAAAGGCATCTAAAAGCGCATATGATTACCTTATATAAATGTATCCAGGGTCAATACAAGGCTTTGTCAAGTGAGCTTTTTGTGCCAAGAGGTATTCAACTGACAAGAGGAAATCCTTTGAGGTTAGAAGTAAAAAGATTCCACCTCAAAGAAAGATAATGGTTTTTCACAGTAAGGGTGGTTAATCTGTGGAATTCTCTACCAAAGTGACAGCTGATTCGATAGATTCCCTAAAAAGCAAATGGATATATTTTTAATTATAAAGGGCATTTAGGTTATCCTGGTTAATTAGAGAGAGAGAGTATTGATCCAGGGAAGGAATCTGATCTCCAGTATCTGGGATCAGGAAGGAATTCATTGTTTTCCCTTTTGAGACGTTTGGCTATGTTTCACATGTTTTTTTTTTCCTGTTTGCCTTCCACTGGATCAATTAACAACTAATCCACACAGTGCAGATCAGATGAGATCTTAAAATGTTGAACTTGATGGACTTTTTTCAATTTTAATTACTATGTAACTATGTAACATTTTCAAAATCTGGGGGTTTGGTTGAGGTTTGGTGGCAGATGTCTTAGCTCACAGCTATATTTTGTCTTTTGTGGACTTGAGCATGTTTATCAAAAAATCTATATTCTCATGTGTGGCGTTTTAAATGTTGTTTTAAGCTTACAATAATATTTTTTCATTAAGTGCCATATCTATATTTTTTGTGAAATTTGGCAACACATTATAATATTCTAAATCAGTGCTTCACAGTCAGATTGCTGGCTATGTTCTTAAAAAGCTATTAAGATCAGGACCATTTGGTACACAACTTTTCATTTAGTTTTGCTTAGTTTGAATAGAAGAGATATTGTCTACACAAACATTTCACCCAGCATAACTCCCCTGGCTCACTTTGACAGACGTTCATAGTGGCTTATTATGTCCTACACCTGTAAAAGCCCTAAAACCTAATACAAGGACAGGAAGTTGACTTTTATCAACAAACAGGACCTCTGTGAAATTAACAGACAAATGCTTTAGGTATCCCAGGATCCCATCTGTAATTCTATATAAAATATTTTAATATGGATAACTTGTTCTAACTGTAAATATAAGTTGAATATTTGTACTTGATGTATCTGGATAATAAGCTGTAACACTGCACATCTTACTAACACATCTTACTTGCAATAATTCATCTTTGATTCGGGGTAATTAAATTGACATGTCTAAGGAATATGTCCTTCCTGATACTTAAAGGAAGCCTGTAGTCCCCTACTTTAAATACTTTCTTTTAAACAATGAATAGTAGTAAAATATTTTAGAATGTTTAAAGGGACAATTAAATATGTCTTTCTTTGCTACATCAGCAAGAGGGTATTTGATAACATGTAAAAGTATCTTCTTTTTTTCAAAGGAAGGTGTCAGAGCTCAAAACATATTGCTGAAGGCTCATTGCAGGCCGCAAATGCGGACCCTCGCAAAGCAAGGGGCCGCATTTGCAGAGATGGAGGCTCTACGGCTCCTCACAAGTGGTTACAAACACACACACACAAGCTCCACTTTAACAAAATAGATCTAATACGCAATCAATAAATACGAACTTATACAAAAACATACGAACAGCGGGTCTTAGAACGCAACATTTACGGACAAAGACAAAAACGCAGGCCTTTGAAAAAAAAAACGTATGAACTCGCTCGCAAAATTACGACCTTAACAGAACCGCGGGCACCTGAAAACATTAGAAACACAATAAATACACACAAAAAAGACATAAAAAGCTTACCCATAGCAAGGGGCGGCACCCAGGACCTCTGCAAGTGAAGTTACACCTCAATTTAAGTCCAAATTCCCGAGTTTAGACACACGAAAATCCCCTAAGCGAGAGAAAAAATGGCCACCGAAAAAAACAAAACCGAGGCTACGTGACCCTAAAGCAGCAAAAGTACACCAAGCACAGACAGATTTAAAAAAAAGCCATACGAGGTAAAGATACACTTTTAGCAAGGACGCTAAATCAGCCACACACGAGTACCACATACACATTCGTCGCCATTTTACAACACTAACTTACACAATACGGAAGTAAACAGCTACACTAACGGCTTTCCCTCGCACATGCAGTCTTTTTACAGTACACACTGCACACATTGCTGACACTTACACCTCAGCTCCACAACAGTGCAAACCTACATTGTATGCTGCAGGAACATCTAAACAGATTGTCAGCTCTTCAGCACAATGCTCCCTGCATATATTACTTACAAATAGGTAAAGTATATTAATTTATTAATTTATTCATTATTTCATTGGCATAAAAAAATACATATACACAAAAAAATAAAAAATAAAAACAGTTCGCAATAAACACAAAAGACATTTACTGCGTGACTCACAACGAGCGCCAACGCTGCTCATAGCACACAAACTACACCAGGGGACAGCCTTGTAATAAACGCAAAAAGCAGATCAGCGCTGACCTTACAATGACAGCAAAAGCGCCTCTAATACAAAAAAAAACAGACATCCAACAGCCTTGCAATGAGCGCCGAAGGCGCTCATTGCGAGGCATGCGATGAGCGCCAAAGGCCCTCAGGGTAAAAAACAGTTTACATTATGTCTCAAACAGCATTCCATGGCTTACAATTTCATGCCCGTAATTTTTTGATAGGCAATTCGCTAGTTTAAATGATAATCAAAAAAATGTATAGCTAAATAAATAGATTAATACATTAAAAAAATTATTGAATTGTATGGAATACCTACAGATTTGGCACTTTATATATGATAACTCAAGGGTTCACTATGCTGTGTTACTGTATATTTTAATAATTTCAGGTTTATGAGGAGAATCTCTTTGGCAGACAATGGACCACCAGTAGTCGGTGGGCCACACCTGATCTGCTAACTGCACATCACTGCTCTAAATAAATGGTTCCAATCGTTTTCCCCAGTGCCACTCCAAAATTACAAGCTGAGTTTATATTTTAACAAGCTGGAGTATCATCAGTGCAAAAGGTTCATTCACTGGGCCTAATAAGAACAAATAATGAATGCAGAACATTTTTCATATATGCTGTATGTTAAAATTATAGTTTGAGGAATGAAATGTTCCTGAAGACTGAATAAGCAATCAGTTACTGATCATAGAACATTAACAAAACTGCATATTCTTTATTGTGCATGTAACAATTTACAAATGTTTACTTCCATCTTGAAGGACCACTACAAAATGAAAAAAATATATATTTTTAAAACTTTGAAGTGTGAGCATTGTTAATTAGGAAAAATTCATACAACCAGTTTTTAGTTGAAAAAATATATATATATATGTTGATGTCTCTGCAGGATGATGGAAAGAAGAGTCTACATCCTAAACTGGTACTTTATGTTCA
Source organism: Discoglossus pictus (assembly GCA_027410445.1). Lineage (NCBI taxonomy): Eukaryota > Metazoa > Chordata > Amphibia > Anura > Alytidae > Discoglossus > Discoglossus pictus. Next base: position 59,739,508 of record CM050175.1, on the reverse strand, counting down.
GGATTTTCTATAATACAGGCCTCTCTATAACCCAATACCAACCTTCTGTAATATGACAAAACCATTGAACTGCGCTGTCTCCATCTCCATTGTTGAGTCTAAACCAGGAAGTTAAGCTCAATTATGATTTCTCTGAAACAATTAAAGCCCCTTCCTGGCACACTCCAAATTGCCTGGGCAAGGGGTATAGTCTTACTGCTTTTTCAGATCTGGGTGATTGTTTTTAATCCTGGATGGTACCAACAGTGTTACAATAGTAAACTCAAATAAACATCAGACAAATGGCATCCAACTTTTTCATCTATGTGGAAACATGCTTTTATTTGTTAATTTAGTACATGGTTAAGATTCAGCTTCTGTGCAAGCAAATTAAAATGACAGCATTACACCAAAACAGTCATACATGGTAAATCGTTTAGGTTTAGATCTGACTAGTAGCAAATGTTAATAGTTTTATCCAAAATGGAATTTTGGGTGTAAAATGATGTTTATTATTAATTATTATATTAATATAGGTGACATTTTTGCCAATGTAGACAAAATGAGTGTTATTTTCAGATGTTTTGAGAACAATATACAGTGGGTATAAAAAGTCTACACACCCCTGTTAAAATGTCAGGTTTCTGTGCTGTGAAAAAATGAGACAAAGATAAATCATTTCAGAACTTTTTCCACCTTTAATGTGACCTATAAACTGTACAACTCTATTGAAAAACAAACTGAAATCTTTTAGGTGGAGGGAAAAAAAAAGAAAGAAAAACAATGTGGTTGCATAAGTCTGCATACCCTCTTATAACTGGGGATGTAGCTGTGATCAGAATTAAGCAATCACATTCCAAATCGTGTTAAATAGGAGTCAGCATACCCCTGCCATCATTTAAAGTGCCTCTGATTAACCCCAAATAAAGTTCAGCTGCTCCAGTTGGTCTTTCCTGAAATTTTCTTAGTCGCATCACACAGCAAAAGCCATGGTCCACAGAGAGCTTCCAGAGCATCAGAGGGATCTCATTGTTAAAAGGTATCAGTCAGGAGAAGGGTACAAAAGAATTTCCAAGGCATTAGATATACCATGGAACACAGTGAAGACATCATCAAGTGGAGAAAATATGGCACAACAGTGACATTACCAAGAACTGGAGCTCCCTCCAAAATTGATGAAAAGACAAGAAGAAAACTGGTCTGGGAGGCTACCAAGAGGCCTACAACAACATTAAAGGAGCTGCAGGAATATCTGTCAAGTACTGGCTGTGTGGTACATGTGACAACAATCTCCAGTATTCTTCATATGTCTGGGCTATGGGGTAGAGTGGCAAGAGGAAAGCCTTTTCTTACGAAGAAAAACATCCAAGCCAGGCTACATTTTGCAAAAACACATCTGAAGTCTCCCAAAAGCATGGGGGAAAGGTGTTCTGGTCTGATAAAAACAAAATTGAACTTTTTGGCCATAATTCCAAAAGATATGTTTGGCCCAAAAACAACACTGTACATCACCAAAAGAACACCATACCCACAGTGAAGCATGGTGGTGGCAGCATCATGCTTTGGGGCTTTTTTTACTTCAGCTGGAACTGGGGCCTTAGTTAAGATAGAGGGAATTATGAACAGTTCCAAATAACAGTCAATATTGGCACAAAACCTTCAGCATGAAGAGGAACTTCATCTTTCAGCATGACAACGACCCAAAGCATACATCCAAATCAACACAGAAATGGCTTCACCAGAAGAAGATTAAAGTTTTGGATTGGCCCAGCCAGAGCCCAGACCTGAATCCGATTGAAAATCTGTGGGGTGATCTGAAGAGGGCTGTGCACAGGAGATGCCCTCGTAATCTGACAGATTTGGAGTGTTTTTGCTAAGAAGGGTGGGCAAATCTTGCCAAGTCAAAATGTGTCATGCTGATAGACTCATACCCAAAAATACTGAGTGCTGTAATAAAAACAAAATGTGCTTCAACAAAGTATTAGTTTAAGGGTGTGCATACTTATGCAACCATATTATTTTATTTTTTATATTTTTTCTTCCCTCTACCTAAAAGATTTCAGTTTGTTTTTCAATTGAGTTGTACAGTTTATAGGTCACATTAAAGGTGGAGAAAGTTCTGAAATTATTTATCTTTGTCTAATTTTTTACAGCACAGAAACCTGACATTTTAACAGGGGTGTGTAGACTTTTTGTATCGACTGTACATGCTGTAGAAAAATAACAGGCATGTGTTAAACTCATAAAACCATATGTAAAGTGGTTGTATCTAATGCTATAAATATAAGAGCAACTACAACTATTTTCAGTTGCAATAAAATATGTATCAAATATGCACAATTGAAACCAGGAGTACAGGAACAATGGCTCTCAAGCTTGGCCCCTTGCAACATCAACTACTGCAAAATAGTTAAACAAACTGAAACAATTAAATAAACAGAAGAGAGTGGTATATTGGAAATATGGTATAAAATGGAACATCTTTATTTAATCATGTTGGGTTATGCCCATCCAATAATTAATTCCAAAAGAACTCTGTGCCCCAAGGGGGCTAATAAACAATCCAAAATTAAATCCTGATACTGATATAATAGTAAAAGTTGAATGGGCCATCCTATACGTATACAAAACCACAGTGTAAGGGATTGTTGTGGCATGTTTCCAAATAGTTTCATAGCAGCAAGGACAACATAGAATGCACCTCTCAACAGCAAGACCACATAATAAGATGAAGTGCTGTAGCCATGAAAAAAATGCATAGAAGGATATGAAAAAATAAACTGTGTCTATTATCCTTACTTTTACAACATTTTAAGGCCTAAATTGCTTGTCTAATAACAAAAGCCTAAATGTTATCAGTAATACTGTGCCATTCAAAAAGAAGAACTAACGCTGACAATTTTTCTCCGCCATAGCTAGAGATATAGCCTTCTCACAGCAATCTAAAACAAAATATACTATTATTATCCTCTATTAATAATATTCCATATTGCAGGTACAGGAGATACAGTGAGTACATAAGACAAGTGTGACATAAGTTGATGGTGTCGAGTGCCCTCCGCTTCCAAGAGCTTACAGTCTAAGTGGGTTTTTGGTATTAGACACAAAAGGAACATGGATTGCTTGTCTTGTTTAAATCCCTGATATTAAGGAACAAGATGATGGGTTCTTTTAATAAATGGGTTTTCAGGCAGTGATTGAAAGTGTGAAGTGTAGGGTAGAGTTTGATGGAACAGGGTAGAGAAATTCACATGGTGGGAGCTGCTCGAGGAAAGTCTTGGAGACAAGAGTATGAGGAAGTGATAACAGGGGGCAAGAGACATGTATTGTGCACAGAGCAGAGGGGCAGTAAGGGGACTATATTGAGATTTGACCTGATATGCAGTGTTGTTGAAAGCTCTGTAGTTGAATGTCAGGATTTTGAACTTAAATCTAGTGAATATGGGAAGCCAGTAAATGGATTGGAAGAGTGGGGCATCAGCTGAGAAATGGATGTGGTCTAGTAAGGGGAATGAATTGAATTTGTCTCCAGGGTATATACCCTGCTCCTGGCAATCTAAAACAAAGTGCACTATTATTATCCTTTATTTATAAAGGGTCAAATTATTCCATAGCTCTAAGTACATAAGATACAGTGAATACATAAGACAAAAATAACAAAATTAGATACTGGCACAGAAGGTGTAGTGTACCCTCATGTCCTAAAAACTTACAATCTAGGGCCCTATTAAATTCCAGCCTCGTAAATAAGAGGCTTCTACTTAAGCCCTACGTACTGCAAAGTTTCTCTAACTTACAATGCTATTAAATTAGCCCTGCTGCGAGCAACGTATGAGCTACGCAGCAGGGCCGTACGTATCTACACTGCGTAAATGTACATGAGGAGTGACAGCCTGCGAGATGATATCGCAGGCTCCCACTCCTCATCAATTGCTGCGGGGGTCCTAAAAGGGACCTCCGCGGCAGTCCCCCACATAAGCCCTGCCGTGGGGGTACTCCGAATACCCCCCCCGGCACCTAAAATTAACCCCCCCTCAATGCGGGGGTCCCCGTCGGGACCCCCGAAGTGTCCTCACATGAACACCTTGCTGCAGGGGTCCATAGGAACCCCTGCAGCACCCCCACATTAACCCCTTGCAGCGGGGGTCCCCGATCTGCATAGATCAGGCCCTCCGCTGCATTTAAAACTTTTAAATTCCCCGCCGCGGCTCCTTAAAGGGACCGCGGCACACTATTACCCAATCCCGGCCGCGGCACTTAAAATTAACCCCCCTCTATGCTGGGGGTCCCCATCGGGACCCCCGAAGTGTCCCCACATAAACCCATTGCAGGGGGGGGCCCCGATCTGCATAGATCAGGCCCCCCGCAGCATTTAAAACTTTTAAATTCCCCGCCGCGGCTCCTTAAAGGGACCGCGGCACACTATTACCCAATCCCGGCCGCGGCACTTAAAATTAACCCCCCTCTATGCTGGGGGTCCCCATCGGGACCCCCGAAGTGTCCCCATATAAACCCCCTGCAGCGGGGGGCCCCGATCGGCACCGATCGTGACCCTGCTGCAATTCAATTTTAAATTTCCCGCCTCGCGGGTCCTCAAAGGACCGTAAAGGTCCTGAAAGGACTCGCACTAAAAATAATAACCCCAGGCAACTATAATTACCCCATTAACTCATGATGGTCAATCCAGACCACCATAAGACCTAAATTACCCCATTAACTCATGATGGTCAATCCAGACCACCATAAGGCTCTATTTAACCCATTAACTCATGATGGTCAATCCAGACCACCATAAGACCTAAATTACCCCATTAACTCATGATGGTCAATCCAGACCACCATAAGGCTCTATTTAACCCATTAACTCATGGTGGTCAATACAGACCACCATAAGGCCTAAATTAACCCATTAACTCATGATGGTCAATCCAGACCACCATAAGGCCTAAATTACCCCATTAACTCATGATGGTCAATCCAGACCACCATAAGGCCTAAATTACCCCATTAACTCATGATGGTCAATCCAGACCACCATAAGGCCTAAATTACCCCATTAACTCATGATGGTCAATACAGACCACCATAAGGCTCTATTTAACCCATTAACTCATGGTGGTCAATACAGACCACCATAAGGCTCTATTTAACCCATTAACTCATGGTGGTCAATACAGACCACCATAAGGCTCTATTTAACCCATTAACTCATGATGGTCAATCCAGACCACCATAAGGCCTAAATTAACCCATTAACTCATGATGGTCAATACAGACCAGCATAAGGCTCTATTTAACCCCATCAGTCCCATAAGGGTATATTATTACCATTATGGGCCTGTTACAACCCAACATTAACCACATAAGTGCCATGATGGTCCTCAAGGACCATCATGACACTAACTACAAACACTACACTATAACCCCCAATAAACCATTTAATCTAAACTAACCCCCCTCTACACTAATCTATTAACACTTACACTACCTACCTACACTACCTACCCCCTAATAAACCTCCCCAACACTCTAATTACAAAAAACAAAAAACCTACAGCACAGAAAAGAAAAAACCTACAGTACAAAAAACAAAAAAACCTACAGTACAGAAAAAAAAAAAAAATTACAACCCCACCCCCCACTACAGAAAACAAAAAAATACATTACAACCCCACCCCCCACTACAGAAAATAAAAAAATTACACACCTGAAAAGGAAAGACAGATAAACACAATACAATACATACATATAATACATTAAATACATTACATACAATACATGACATTACATATAATATATTACATATATTACATATAATATATTACATATAATACATTACATACATTACATACAATACATGACATTACATATAATATATTACATATAATATATTACATATAATACATTACATACATTACATACAATACATGACATTACATATAATATATTACATATAATATATTACATATAATACATTACATACATTACATACAATACATGACATTACATATAATATATTAAATATAATATATTACATATAATATATTACATATAATATATTACATATAGTCCTAATCAAATACCCCCTATCTATCTAACATACAATCTATTTAATTTAAAATAAATCCTAACTATATCAAATACATCCCCCTATCTATCTAATATACAAAAAATCCTAACTACATACACAGACCCTTATTCTAAAATAAAATAAAATAATTACAGTCCTAACTACATACACAGACCCTAATTCTAAGCTAAAATCAATAAATTAAGACCACTTACCTTTAAGATGTTGCTTCAGATCACTAACCTATGGGTCAAACAAAAAATAAAAATTAGTACAAAACATTAAAATCAAATAAATAAACATTCTATACATTCTAAATATTCAACTCACCTTTACAGCATGTCCAGTCACTGTTTATCTCTTCCGGCGCGGCCCTGTTAAAAAAAAAACACAATACATGAATACATGAATACAATATATAAACAATAAATAAAATACACAAATAAACATCTAAATATACATTTAACTTACCTCCCCGCGATGTCCCCGGCCTTCTCTCCTTCAGCCCCGGCTGGGCCGCGGAACCATCCGCGCTCTAAAAAAAAAAAAAAAAAAAAACTAACGGAGGTCTGCACTGGCAGACCTCCCCGACGCTACTGAACCTCCCGGAGTCGTTTCCGGGAGGAAATTGGCATTGGCGGCTTGTGATTGGCTGAAAAAGCTGTCAGCCAATCAAAAGTCGTCAATGTAGGAGCCAATCAGGATGCGCAGATGTCTTCTACCAATCACTCCGTGGGGGTGTATCCCATAGTGATTGGCTGAAGGCATCTGAGCGTTGTGATTGGTTCCCATAAAGATAGACAAGTGTTTTAGCCAATCAGGGTGGGATATTGGGGTGTATCCCATCCTGATTGGCTCACACATTGACGACTTTTGATTGGCTGAAATTGATAGACAGCTTTTTCAGCCAATCACAAGCCGCCAATGCCAATTTCCTCCCGGAAACGACTCCGGGAGGTTCAGTAGCGTCGGGGAGGTCTGCCAGTGCAGACCTCCGTTAGTTTTTTTTTTTTTTTTTTTTTAGAGCGCGGATGGTTCCGCGGCCCAGCCGGGGCTGAAGGAGAGAAGGCCGGGGACATCGCGGGGAGGTAAGTTAAATGTATATTTAGATGTTTATTTGTGTATTTTATTTATTGTTTATATATTGTATTCATGTATTCATGTATTGTGTTTTTTTTTTAACAGGGCCGCGCCGGAAGAGATAAACAGTGACTGGACATGCTGTAAAGGTGAGTTGAATATTTAGAATGTATAGAATGTTTATTTATTTGATTTTAATGTTTTGTACTAATTTTTATTTTTTGTTTGACCCATAGGTTAGTGATCTGAAGCAACATCTTAAAGGTAAGTGGTCTTAATTTATTGATTTTAGCTTAGAATTAGGGTCTGTGTATGTAGTTAGGACTGTAATTATTTTATTTTATTTTAGAATAAGGGTCTGTGTATGTAGTTAGGATTTTTTGTATTTTAGATAGATAGCGGGATGTATTTGATATAGTTAGGATTTATTTTAAATTAAATAGATTGTATGTTAGATAGATAGGGGGTATTTGATTAGGACTATATGTAATATAATATATGTAATATATTATATGTAATATATTATATTTAATATATTATATGTAATGTCATGTATTGTATGTAATGTATGTAATGTATTATATGTAATATATTATATGTAATATATTATATGTAATATATTATATGTAATGTCATGTATTGTATGTAATGTATTTAATGTATTATATGTATGTATTGTATTGTGTTTATCTGTCTTTCCTTTTCAGGTGTGTAATTTTTTTATTTTCTGTAGTGGGGGGTGGGGTTGTAATGTATTTTTTTGTTTTCTGTAGTGGGGGGTGGGGTTGTAATTTTTTTTTTTTTCTGTACTGTAGGTTTTTTTGTTTTTTGTACTGTAGGTTTTTTCTTTTCTGTGCTGTAGGTTTTTTGTTTTTTGTAATTAGAGTGTTGGGGAGGTTTATTAGGGGGTAGGTAGTGTAGGTAGGTAGTGTAAGTGTTAATAGATTAGTGTAGAGGGGGGTTAGTTTAGATTAAATGGTTTATTGGGGGTTATAGTGTAGTGTTTGTAGTTAGTGTCATGATGGTCCTTGAGGACCATCATGGCACTTATGTGGTTAATGTTGGGTTGTAACAGGCCCATAATGGTAATAATATACCCTTATGGGACTGATGGGGTTAAATAGAGCCTTATGCTGGTCTGTATTGACCATCATGAGTTAATGGGGTAATTTAGGCCTTATGGTGGTCTGGATTGACCATCATGAGTTAATGGGTTAATTTAGGCCTTATGGTGGTCTGGATTGACCATCATGAGTTAATGGGGTAATTTAGATCTTATGGTGGTCTGGATTGACCATCATGAGTTAATGGGGTAATTTAGGTCTTATGGTGGTCTGGATTGACCATCATGAGTTAATGGGGTAATTATAGTTGCCTGGGGTTATTATTTTTAGTGCGAGTCCTTTCAGGACCTTTACGGTCCTTTGAGGACCCGCGAGGCGGGAAATTTAAAATTGAATTGCAGCAGGGTCACGATCGGTGACGATCGGGGCCCCCCGCTGCAGGGGGTTTATATGGGGACACTTCGGGGGTCCCGATGGGGACCCCCAGCATAGAGGGGGGTTAATTTTAAGTGCCGCGGCCGGGATTGGGTAATAGTGTGCCGCGGTCCCTTTAAGGAGCCGCGGCGGGGAATTTAAAAGTTTTAAATGCTGCGGGGGGCCTGATCTATGCAGATCGGGGCCCCCCCCTGCAATGGGTTTATGTGGGGACACTTCGGGGGTCCCGATGGGGACCCCCAGCATAGAGGGGGGTTAATTTTAAGTGCCGCGGCCGGGATTGGGTAATAGTGTGCCGCGGTCCCTTTAAGGAGCCGCGGCGGGGAATTTAAAAGTTTTAAATGCTGCGGGGGGCCTGATCTATGCAGATCGGGGCCCCCCCTGCAATGGGTTTATGTGGGGACACTTCGGGGGTCCCGATGGGGACCCCCAGCATAGAGGGGGGTTAATTTTAAGTGCCGCGGCTGGGATTGGGTAATAGTGTGCCGCGGTCCCTTTAAGGAGCCGCGGCGGGGAATTTAAAAGTTTTAAATGCTGCGGGGGGCCTGATCTATGCAGATCGGGGACCCCCGCTGCAAGGGGTTAATGTGGGGGTGCTGCAGGGGTCCCGATAGAGACTCCTGCAGCATGGGGATGTGTATAGGGTGCAGGGGGGAGCCTCACACTGCTGTCTCGGGCTGTTCCGAGGCAGCACGTAGAGGCTTTCGGATCCCTTGCGTGGACTTTTTGTCCACGTAGGGATTCTTACGATATGCGAGACTCGTGCATAGATTTAAGGCTACGTAGCTCTCTCGGAGCCTATTCTCGGCCATTTTCTCGCAGTCATATCGTAAAGCAGGCTGCGAGAGATTCGGTTCTCGCAAACAGCAGGAAAACTGCCTTTTGCGAGCACCGAGAGAACTATGAGGGAGAATTTAATAGGGCCCTAAGTTGGTTAAGAGTATTAAACACAAAAGGAAAGAGGATTTCTTGTCTGTTGCCTAATGAGGCAAGATTCAAGCACATGAAGTGGCCACTGTCTTGTTTCAATACCCGATATTAAGGAACAAGTTAGTGGGTTCTTCGAATAGATTGGATTTTAGAAAGTGTTTGAAAGTGTAAAGAGTAGGAGAGAGTTTGATGTAACAGGGTAGACAATTTCACATGGTGGGAGGTGTTAAGGAAAGTCTTTGGAGATGAAAGTGTGAGGGACAGGGGACAAGAAACATATATTGTGCGAATAGCAGAGCAGCAGTTAGGGGAGTGATATGCCCTGGGGGGACCACTCGGTTGTAAAACTGTTAAAATGTTATGGGCCCTGGACTGACAATAATTAATACTGTGTGATGTTACATAGTATTAGGTAATTCTCCATATTATAAGTAATATTCCCTAGGGTTAAATGTGGTTTAATGTGTTTATACTGCTAGGTAATATTTCCCTAGCTCATACTGCTAACTGCTAATAAATATGGTTTAATGTTTTTAAATTGCTAGGGAATGTTTTACTTGTGTATCTAATACCCTTTGTGAAAGTTAAATATGTTTGATCGTGAAATGTAGGATTTTCCTTTGGTGTTTTAACAAAACATGTTATGTGGGACACCCAGGGAAGGGAAATTACCTATACAAATAAAGGGACATGTACATGTTTAGGGCTAGGTGTAGAGAGTCACGTACATAAATGTGTGCGTGTGTGTATTTACATGGTGATGTCAGATGCTGTCTCCACTCTCTCTGCATCACTGTTTTTATTCAAACTGAGGGTTCCATCTCATGTTAGCATTGCTTGAGACTTGATAAAGAGAGGTTAAACCTCTCGAAAAGTTTGTCAATATAAATAAGGCATTTGCCCTTTACAAACTATATCATAATATTTTGCAACACTCATTATTAATCTATATATATATATATATATATATATATATATATAGATTAATAATTACTAAATTACTAGATTACTGGACATTCACGGCTTCAATTTTTTATATATATATATATATATATATATATATATATATATATATAAACAGTATGTGTGTATATATGTATATATATATATATATATATATATATATATATATATATATATAGTAAATAAAAAGTACATCTGTGTTCACACTTGAATGTCTAAAGCAAGTTAAAAAACCTGCTTCCAGCCCAGAGTTCTGAGAAAAACAGTTATTACACTGCATTGTGGGAAGTTGAGCTGGGACACTCAAATGTGGCCACAAATGCCTCGCTCTTCATTCCGTAGCCATCATCAAACATGGTTTCTTTTAAGCTTATGCATGCTGTATTATACAGCTTTAATGCAAAGCCAAGGTTGGAATAAACACAGGCTGAGTATCCAATCCATGTACAGCTGTTTCAAGCTTACTGGCTATCATCAGCATGGAGCGGGATCTCAGCCTGTGTTGTGGACCTTATGAGTAGGTGGATCACCACAACAATCATTTATAATATGGTGGGCAAAAGAGCGATAGAAGCCCTCCACCGTACAGTAGTACAGTAAATAAAAAGTACATCTGTGTTCACACTTGAATGTCTAAAGCAAGTTAAAAACCTGCTTCCAGCCCAGATATATATATATATATATATATATATATATATATATATAGACATAGGTCCTCATTCAATTGCAATTTGGCCAATTGAATAGGGCTCTATATAAGCACATAACATATTTTTTGACAGAAGTGTTTAGTTAGTGAAGACCTTGATTTTAGATAGATGTTCAGTAACTAAAAAGTTCTGTCAAAAAAATATGTTATGCGCTTATATAGAGCCCTATTCAATTGGCCAACTCGCAATTGAATGAGGCTCATAGACATTAACTCACATAAGTGAGTACACCCCTCACATTTTTGTAAATATTTTATTATATATTGTCATGTGACAACACTGAAGAAATAGCACTCTGCTACAATGTAAAGTGTACGTAAGTGTACAGCCTGTAAATTTGCTGTCCCCTCAAAATAACTCCACACACAGCCATTAATGCCTAAATTGTTGGCAACAAGTGTGAGTACACCCCAAATTTGGGCAAAAGTGTCAATATTTTGTGTGGCCACCATTATCTTCCAGCACTACCTTAACCCGCATGGGCATGGAGTTCACCAGAGCTTCACAGGTTGCCACTGGAGTCCTCTTCCACTCCTCTATGATGACATCACAGAGCTGGTGGATGTTAGAGACCTTGCACTACCCCACCTTCTATTTGAGGATGCCCCACAGATGCTCAATAGGGTTTAGGTCTGGTGACATGCTTGGCCAGTCCATCACCTTTACCTTCAGCTTCTTTAGCAAGGCAGTGTTCATCTTGGAGGAATACTGCCCTGTGTCTCCGAAGGGAGGGGATTATGCTCTGCTTCAGTATGTCACAGTACATGTTGGCATTCATGGTTCCCTCAATGAACCAAAGCTCCCCAGTGCCGGCATCACTCATGTAGGCCCAGACCAAACATATATACACATATGTCTATATGTGTATATATGTTTTCTATAATATGTTATGTTGATTCCCCCTATATGCATTTACCTAATGATGTCAGATGCTGCCTCCACTCTGCATCGCTGTTTACGTTCAAACTGAGGGTTTCATCTCATATTAGTGTTTTTGTGATCTTTATGCCTTATCTGTTTATCTATCATTTAGGGATTATTTCAACTACGTTTCTTCAGTATAGATGTATACTTTTGGTGGTGGGAGTGTCATGGTCTGGGCCTGCATGAGTGCTGCCGTCACTGGGGAGCTACAATTCATTGAGGGAACCATGAAGCATGGCCGCAAGTTGCCAGTGAGGCTGTGAGTGAGTTTGCAAGCTAATTTGAGCCCTGAATTGTTGATTTTCGGAGACAGAAAAACGGCTAAGTGAGGAAAAAAATGGCCGCCCAAAAAACGTAAATTTTCTCAAACAGGATCAAAACGAGGCTGGAGCCAGTAAAACCTAACCGAAGCCAGTAACACTTAGCCAAAGCCAGAAACACTTAACCCAAGCCAGTAACACTTACCCCAAGCTAGTAACACTTAACCCAAGCCAGTAACACTTACCCCAAACCAGTAACACTTAACCCAAGCCGAACAACGACAGGCACGCAGGACTTCGCAATGAGCGTCAAAGGCGCTCAGTGCATTGTGGCGGGTTGCACAACGTCTGCAATGAGCGCTCATTGCAGGGCTTGCAATGAGCGCAAATGTGATCAGTGCAAAGCACCAAAGTAGATGGGGGCAGGCTTGCAATCAGCGCCGAAGGTTCTCAGAAAAGGCAGAGCCTCGCATTGTGTGGCACCTCATAGCCAGCCTTAAAATGTTCTTGCCGTCATTTTTGACGGGCAAGTCGCTAGTATATATATATCACATATTATAATTGTCCTGCTACGAGTCATCGTCACGCTGTTTGCGTGGTCCATACGATTTGGCTGGCTTAGCGATGAGCGCCGCAGGTGCTCATCGCCTGGCAAGCTGTTAAACCGTAGTACTTTAGCGGACTTAGCGATGAGCACCTGTGGCGCTCATCGGCCGGCGAGCCTCACGTAGCTAGGCGAGCCGTTAAACCGTAGCACTTTTTGGCAATGAGCGCCACAGGCGCTCATTGCAGGCTCGCCTCGCATAGCGAGACGAGCCGTTACAAAGTAGCAAAAAAAAGCGTCCGCAACTCGCGAACATGAAAAAAAAGCCAAACACAATAAATACACACAGCACATAAATAAAAACCTTACCGACAGCAAGAGGGAGCATCCACGACCTCAAAAAAACAAGTTACACCTTCATTTACCTCAAAATAAAAAAGTTTAGACACTAAACAAAACGCTAAGCGAGAGAAAAAATGGCGGCCGAACAAAACGAAAACGAGGCTACAGCACTATCACCACGAAAAACACTTAAGGATAATCCGCGAAGGCGCATAACACAGGAAAAAAGCAAAAACACAATAAATACACACAACACATACATAAAAAGCTTACCTACAGCAAGAGGAAGCATCCAGGACCTCAAAAAAACAACTTACACCTTCATTTAGCTCGAAATAAAATAGTTTAGACACTTAAAAATTCACTAAGCGAGAGAAAAATTGGCGGCCGAACAAAATGAAAATGAGGCGACAGCACTCTATCCACGGAAAACACTTACGGATAATCCGATAAAACGCATACCACACATTTCCGGATTAACACAGATTTCCGGCCTTTGTCTCGCGCCGCCTCGGATTTACCACCTAAAACAACACATGGGTCTCGCGGAACAGCGCCTTTCCCGCCGAAAACAATGCATTTGTCTCGCGGAACAGCGTATTTCCGGCCTAAAACAATGCATTTGGCTCGCGCACATACCCTATATATAGGCCACACTTGACACATAACTAACAATTTCTCTTCAGGTGATGACTGGACATTTTCTGAAGCCGGAAAATCGCAAGACATTGATAGATCTTCAGGATACTGATTCAGCAAGATTACATTACAAAAGGTACATATCATTAAGTATCATTAATTCTTATATTATTAGTTACTTAATAAATACATTTAAACAGTAAAGGGAATTTAATTAAAAGAAAAATAACATTGTGCTTAATTGTCTGAAACAATTGTCAATAATATTCATAATGTACATTAAATAATTAATTAATTAATCATTAATATCAAAGTGACTTAACGTTTAAGAATGTCCATAAAAAAGAAACACATTTATTCATGAATTAATAATGTACATTAAATTAATAATTAATTGGTTATATATTGTGCTTATCTGTGTCAAAGAATTGTGCCGTTTGCAGCCTTTGAACGACATCAAGATCATCTTCACAGGTATAACATTTAATTTTGTACTGATGCATCAAAAAAGCCTATATTAAGAAATTTTAACATGCACTTATGTAAAGTTGAATAGACAATACAAAGTAATATGAATATTTAACAAAAAGAAGAAGCTTAGAACACTTGCCAAAAAAAAAACATTCAATGTATGCAATGAAGTCAATCAAGAAGGAATTGAATTGAAGGATATAAATATATATATATATATATATATATATATATATATATATATATATATATATATATGCAGTTATTTCCTATTTAATATATGTCAATAAAATACTTTGAAAAATGGTTTAATTTATTTCATTGAAAAAAAGTACAACGTTTATTCATTAACTTTAATGTAACAGTCCAAAAAGTAAAAATCAATATGTACACAAAACAAAGAACAAACACTAATTATATCTCTATTTACAATTACAGATTAAAATGGCGGATAATGGAGAAGACAAAATGGAACGCAAAAGAAGATTGGCAAGGGAAAGGAAGCAAAGGTGGAGAGATGCTCAGACACCGGAAACTTCACAACGCTTGAGAGAAGAAGATCAACAGAGACTTTTAAATAAAAGAAAGATGACTATGGGCCTCATTCTATTAGCGGTCGCAGCCGTTGCGGGGCCGCAAGGACCGGCCGCAAGCTATTCGGCTATTCTATTCCCTTACGGCCGGAGGCTCCGGCAGGCTTGCGGCCGGTGCCTTGCTATCTCTTGCGGCCGCTCGCGCGTGAGGAAAGCATTTGATCTAAAACGGCCGCAAGAGTTTCGGCCGTAAGAAATTCCTATTTGCAATTCAATTGCTCCGGGAAACCTCTCTGCAAGGCTAAAAGCGAGCCGCTGCTTACTTGCAGGAAAGAGGTCCCGCTAGCACCAATTAAGCACATAAAATAGCTCAAATAAAGCCATCCTGCACTTTGAGAAGAATATAAAGGGATTTTAGGTGTTAGAAAAAATAGCACATAATTATCCTATACTCAAATCCGTAAAATATTTGATTTTTAATATCCGTAAAATATCCATGTAAAAAGTCCAGAGTGCTTGGAGCACCTCAGACCCGCCCACGCCGCAGCCGGAAAATAAACAGTTAATGTGAACTCGGGTTTGGGCTGATGTGCAAGCTTGAGAGTGGGTTCCTTTTAATCCTCATGTCCCCCAATATGATCCCTAGCATTTACAGAGCTGTACAGTGCAGGCTTGAATTTATTTTTGAGTTTTTATATTTCACAGCTTACGGCCGGTTCCAAGATATGCGGCCGGCCGTAAAAGGAGATCCTTGCGGGGCCGTATAATAGAATTGCGAGTTAACTGAACCCCCGCAAGGAATCGCAGCCTTACGGCCGATTTACGGCCGATAATAGAATGAGGCCCTAAGAAAGCCAAAACTGAGTCTGTTGGGCCTTGCAAAAAACGTAAAAGTAAACAAAAACATCTATGTGAACCAGTGTCTAATGATTCTATTCTGCAGAATGACTTAAATGTAGACACACATGACAACAATGTACATATAGAAAGTGGGTCTGATATCTATGTTCAAAAAATGCATGACAATGTGTTTAATACTGCAGTACAAGTAGATACTCATTATTGTGGGTTACTTAATGTGCTTTGTCAGTTTTGTGGGGCCTATCATTTCATAAAGGAAAGACCTACTGACGGAAATTTCATTAGTTGCTGTCAGAAAGGAAAGGTGAAACTTCCACTAAGACATCCATTTCCATATTATTTAGAATGTATTATGAGTGATCCAACATTTCCAAATTATAATAATTTCAAACAAAACATCAGGTCTTATAACAGTGCAATTTCATTTGCTTCAATGGGTGCAACATTAGCAGAAAATGTACCAGGACATGGTCCTTACTGTTTCAGAGACCAAGGTCAAATATACCACCGAACTTCACATTTACACCCACAAGAAGGAGAACAAAGGAAATTTGCACAGTTATATATCTTGGATACGATGGAAGCTGTGGAACAAAGAATGACACTTCCATAAAATAGACAGTGTTTGCGCATAGTCTTTGAACAGCTGGATAAAATTATGCAAAAAAACCCCATATAGTCAAACATACAAACAATTAGCACAGCTGGAAAAAGAACAACAGGAACATGCTGAAAGACATCAATTGCCTACACCAAGAGTAAATATGGTGTTAAAAAGAGATCGCAACACTGATCAAAGAAGATATAATTTACCTACAGTAAATGAGGTTGCCATGGTGTTTAAAAATGAGGATGGTGAACCACCTTTTCAGCGGGATATTAGAATATATCCACGCAATGAAGAACAACCATTTATCAACATCAATATATTAAGCTGTAATTTAGATCCAATGACATATCCCATTTTCTTTCCAAATGGGGAACCTGGATGGGAACCAAAATTAAAATTGGAAAGTTATCCCAATACTAAACTTCGGATTAGATCTAATATTTCCATGCTGGAATATAAAGTTGCACAAACTGCTATCCGTGATTGTTTTAATCCAATTTTACATGGAGGCAAACTCACTCAACAATGGATTATTGATTCATATCTACAAGTTGAAGCCAATAATCTAAATTTCATTACATTTCAACAAAATAAATTACGAGTAGAACAGTATTGTGGATTATTGGATTATGTGGCAGAATTAGCTTCCAACAGAGACATTCCAGCTGGAAGAGCAATTATTTTGCCATCCACTTTCCAAGGATCTCCTCGCAATATGCAAGAAAGGTATAATGATGCCATGGCTATTGTCACAAAATTTGGAAAACCAGATTTATTTATTACATTCACATGTAATCCACAATGGCCAGAGATCAAGGAACATTTGTATCTGGGACAAACTACTTCTGACCGACCAGATTTAGTGGCAAGAGTATTTAAAATCAAACTCAATTCATTAATACATGATATCACTAAAGCAAAATTATTTGGACAATGTATGGCATTTGTTTACACCATTGAATTTCAAAAAAGAGGACTGCCACATGCTCACATTCTTTTAATACTGCAGGAAAAAGATAAGTTGAACACTGCATAGAGAGTGGATTCAGTAATTTCTGCAGAATTGCCAGACCAAGAAAAATATAAAAAACTTTGGGAGATTGTTACACATAGAATGATTCATGGCCCATGTGGAGAGATGAATCCTAATTCACCTTGTATGGAAAATAAAAAATGTATAAAAGAATTTCCGAAACAATTTCAAATGCAAACTTATGCAAATTGTGATGGATATCCTTTGTATAAAAGAACACAAGGAGAAATAGCTATTATCCGTGGCCAAAAGGTTGATAATAGATTTGTCGTTCCATACAATCCACATTTGCTCATCAAGTACAATGCACACATCAATGTGGAAGCTTGCACTTCAATTAAATTATTTAAGTATGTGTACAAATATATATACAAAGGATATGACGCAGCTACTGTTGTTGTACAAGGTGCTGCAAATAAAAACGAAAATCCAATTTTACATGATGAACTATCAAATTATGAAGCAATGTGGCGCCTTTTGAAATTTGAGATGCATGATTGGTCACATGCTAACTATCGTTTAGCTATACATTTGCCTCAAAGTCAGTTGGTTTGCTTTACTGCAGGAAATGAAAGACTTGCATTATATCAAAGTGAAGACAGAGATACCACACTTACTGCATGGTTTAAATTAAACTGTCAGGATATGCAGGCCAGACAATTTTTATACACACAGATACCATATCACTACTTATTTGTAAATGGTCAATGGCAAGAACGAAGAAGAGATGCACAACAAATTATACCACGTATTTATACCGTCAGTCCTAGGGACATTGAACGTTTCAGCTTAAGATTACTTCTGCTACATGTTCCCGGTGCACAGAGTTTTGAGCATTTACGTACAGTGAATGACATAGTTTATGATACATTTCTATTAGCTGCAAGACATCAAAATTTCATAGCTGATGATACAGAATGGGACAGGTGTCTTGAAGAAGCAGCACTATGTCAAATGCCAAAGCAAATGAGACAACAATTTGCATTCATATGCATATTTTGCAATGTACCTGATGCTTTTAATTTGTGGGAAAAATTTAAATTAAACATGTCAGAAGACTTCTTGAAACGTTACAGAGAACCAATAGCTCTGTTAAAAACATTGATGGAAATACAAGAAATATTGTTGGCTCATGGATTTAATTGTGCAAGTTTTAATTTACCAGATCCAGGACTTATAGATTACATCAATTTTGATGATTATGACACTGAGCTACAAAAACAAAAAACCCAAGAAAAACTGGCAACTTTAAATACTAAACAGTTAGAAGCATGTCATGCCATCACAAATGCTACAGATGATGAAATGGTCAAAGACCGGTGTTTCTATCTAGACGGCCCAGGTGGATCCGGAAAAAACTTATCTGTACAATTGTTTGATGAGTTATATTCGATCACAGGGTCAGATAGCTATGCCATTTGCAACAACTGGAATTGCTGCACTTTTGTTAGATGGTGGTAGAACTGTTCATAGTGTATTTAAGCTGCCAGTTCCCATTTTGGAAACATCAGTCTCAGATATTCGACTCCATTCCATACAAGCAAAAAAAATTAAACTAACTAAACTAATTATCATAGACGAGGCAACAATGATGTCATGTCATGCACTGCAATGTATTGACAGATTCTTAAAAGAAGTGATGGATAATAAGTTGCCATTTGGTGGAAAGGTCATGCTGTTAGGAGGAGATTTTAGGCAAACATTACCTGTTGTGCCACACGGAAATAGAACAGAGATCATTGAAACATGTATCAAGACCAGTAAACTGTTGCAAATATTTACACATCTCAAATTACAAATAAATATGAGATCAGAAGGCCAAAATGAATTCAATGTTTGGCTCATTAAAATCGGAGAAGGAAAACATCCAGAAATACTGCATTTACCAAATGATACCATTGAAATTCCATCAGAAATGGTTTGCAATGAATCACTCATATCAGCCATATTTCTAAACACTCTTAATAACGAGGACTACTCAGACACTGCAAACAAAGTGATATTAACATCAAAAAATATCGATGCCTTGAATGTAAATAATGAAATTTTAAAATACATCAATGCACCACAAAATAATTATTACAGTGCAGATTCGGTTCTGGCTGTTGATAAAGAAAGTGAATCAAATTTTAGTATCGAATTTATTAATTCGTTAACACCATCTGGAATGCCACCACATATTTTACAATTGAAAACATGTGCAATTGTCATGTTATTGAGAAATAGGAATCCAAAAAAAGGACTTTGTAATGGCACCAGATTAATTGTGCATGAGTTAAAAGATAATTTTATACATGCAGAAATTATAACTGGGACCCATAGAGGTGAACGAGTTTTTATACCAAAAATTGATTTAGCTCCAAGTGAGAGTGGTTTGCCTTTTGTCCTTCAAAGGAGACAATTTCCAGTTATCCTGGCATTTGCCATGACCATCAATAAATCCCAAGGCCAAACTTTTAAGTCTGTTGGGATTTTTTTAAAACAACCAGTTTTTGCACATGGACAACTCTCTGTTGTTTTTTCAAGGTACACGAATCCAAACGCAATTAAAGTGACTGTTGAAGAAAACGAAAGTCAGGGTAATTTATTGGGCGATGGATGCATTTACACCAAAAACATTGTCTACTATGAGGTGTTGGAAACATAGAGCACAGTGCCTTCATTTCCATGACAAATTTTATGGTACTCAATATGATTGCACAAAAACAATATTTCAAGAACCAACTCTATAGAATGGACAAAAAAACATAGAGAACAGTGGTTTTACTTCCAGTACAAAATGTAAGTACTCTGGGACTCTTTAAATAGGGGACCACTATTTCACTGATGAAACTCTATGTGACATTTGCACAAAGGACAAACAGAACAAAAAAAAAAACAACAAAAACAACAGTAAACATCCTTAAACATATTGGAATGGGTTAAAAGTTTCATATTCATATGATTGGCCCCACAAAAAAATTATCTCACATTTTCGTGCTTTGCAAGAGTTAAATGTTATTGTTTGATGTTACAATTTCAGATGTTAAATATGTGTATTTTAAAGTTTGAAAACAGTTTGTTAAATATATATGTGGTATAGTCAAACATGTATTGTTAGTATAAAGTTGAAGCGCTTCATACTAATTGGAAAGGTATTAATTAAAGACAAAGTATTGATTCAGGGAGTAATCCGATCACCAGTTAATGTGGTCATTAAGGAATTAATTGTTTTCCCTCTAAGATGCAATTGCCAAAGTTTGAATGGGGTTTTTTATTGTTTGCCTTCCTCTAGATTCAATGCTTATTAAGTTTAAAAACAGTTTAACAAAAATGTTACAAATGAAAAAAAAACATGTTATTCAGAAACATTTTTACTTACTCTAAGTTAATATAGTCTGCATTTACTAAGTGATAAATATCTATGGAAAACTGTTAGTATTGTTATAAGAAGGTTGAAAGATTGTTTAATATACAAGTTGCCTGTTACAAAATTTAATGTTAGACTTTACAATATGTATGCAATAAAAAGTACAAGATGTATGCATTAAAAGTAATACATTATTATATTGTTATTGAAAATAAAAAAAAAGTTTCTGAAATATAAGTTGAAAGTTACAAAAAAAAAAAAGTAAAAAAAAAAATGTACATTTCTTTTTAGAAAAAAAAAGGACAAATGTAGCAGACTCATTTTGCATTACAAACAAATTTCACAACATATACATTTTATTGACCGTCATTTTTTGACGGGCAAGTCGCTAGTATATATATATATACTGTATATATATATATATATATATATATATATATATATATATATATATATATATATATAAAATCTATCACACCCCCAGATTCTTTGGGGGTTCCTATGCCCTTGCCATGGGGATAATATAGCAGACGAAGGCTAACCTGTCAGATGCTGAAAGGTCCGGAATTAGATTTTTTTAGAGGTCGTAACAGAAGTTTTTGTAATTGAACGTCTAGGAACTCAAAATCAGAAAATTCAAAGCTGACCTTATTTATGCGGATGCCCAACCAAAAATGTAAGGATGAAGTCGTGTGTGAGTGAGGTTCTGAAATCTTGAGCAGTGATCAAGAATGTATGCAGAAAATGGACACAATATGCAGAATCATGAGAATTTACAAAAAGAAAGTTGTCCAACGTGGTAAGTGGGGTCCCTCAGGATTTAGTATTTGGTCCTCTCTGTTACACAGTCTTTGTGTATCCTCTTTCAGAGGTCCTTTTTTGCCACTGTTTTTTTTTTTAACCTCTAGTTGGCCTTACACAATGAATTTTTGGACAGTATTTTGGACCACCTTGGGGATCAGCAACCTCTTCTGGAATGTATCCATTTTGATTGCAGAGCAGATTCTTTCATGATGTGGACTATACACGCTGATATACCTCATAGGGTTATAAATGCGAGTGCATTTACTCATGTATTTTATGTTCGATTAATTAAATATCACCATACTACACTATTGGGTGGCGTGCGTTTCTCTCCCCTCATACTTTTTGTGTTTTTAGATATTTGATGGCACATACATGGACGGTGCCTGTTTTTGAGGAGCTGCACAGCTGTTATTGAACTAAGGAGTATTTTTAACTATTGCTCATATACCATCCTAGAGGGAGCACCAAGTGTTATTGACTATACCAAGGACTATTTATCTTTTCGTCAAGAGACATTCATATATATATATATATATATATATATATATATATATATATATATATATATATCACTTCAGAGGTGGGATAACGTTCATTTATCCATTCACCATTACACAGTTATGATATCTCTGATACTCATTAAGTGTTCTTTCATTTATCTACCCATTGACTCACCTTTATATTATTTTATATTTTTTTGTTTAAACATTTATTTATATGGTAAATTGTTGGTCTTTTATATGTGAGAGATTTTTAAAATACTACAAGTAGAGTCACATGTTATGTCAAATGGAAATAACTAATTACATATCTAACTGATTTCTGTGCTCCTTATATATAGAGATATCTTTAATTAGTTATTAATCAATTATTATTTTTTTTTATTTTTTTTTTATTATTAATTAATCCAGAGGAAGGCAAACAGAAAAAAAAAAAAAAAGTGAGACTTAGCCAATTGTCTCAAAGGAAAAAAAAAATTAATTCCTTCCTGACCCCAGATACTGGCGATCGGATTTCTCCCTGGATCAATACTGTCTCTCTAATTATCCATGATAACCCTGAATTCCCTTTTTAATTAGAAATAAATCCAATCCCCTTTTAAAGCTATCTATCGAATACGCTGTCACCACCTCCTCTGGTAGAGAATTTCACAGATTAACCACCCTTACTGTTAAGAACCCTTTTCTTTCTTTAAGGTGGAATATTTTTACTTCTAACCTCAAGCGATGTCCTCTTGTCAGTTTAAAACCTCTTGGCACAAAAAGCTACTTCAAATCTTTATACTGACCCTGAATGTATTTATATAAGGTAATCATATCTCCTCTTAGACGCCTTCTTTCTAGAGTAAATAAGTTTAATTTTGTTAGTCTTTCCTCATAACTTAGCCCCTCCATTCCCCTTATTAGTTTTGTTACCCTCCTCTGTACCTTTTCCAGCTCCAAAATGTCCTTTTTATGAAGTGGTGCCCAAATTGTACTCCATATTCCAAATGAGGGCGTACTAGAGATTTGTATAGTGGCAGAATTATATTTGCTTCCCTTGCTTCTATACCCTTCTTAACACATGCTAATATTTTATTTGCCTTTGCAGCTGCCGCTTGGCTTTGAGCACTGTTACCTAGGTGGTTGTCCACAAGCACTCTCAAATCCCTTTCAATATCTGAAACACCTATATTTGCTCCATTAAGATTATAAATTGCATGGCTATTTGTCCTTCCCAGATGCATAACTTTACATTTATTCTTATTAAATCTCATCTGCCATTTAGATGCCCATTCCTCAATCTTATGTAAATCCCTTTAGAGGGAGAGCACATCCTTATCTGATTTAATTACCTTGCACAACTTCGTGTCATCAGCAAAAATGGAGACACCACACACCAATCCCACCTCTAAGTCATTAATAAATATGTTACAAAAGGAGGGGACCTAATACTGAACCCTGAGGAACCCCACTTACCACATTAGTCCAATGAGAGTATGCACCATTTACAACAACCCTTTGCTTCCTATCTTTTAGCCAGCTCTCAATCCATGAGCAGATATTTACTGGAATTCCTGTATCTCTTAGTTTGCACAATAGTCTCCCATGTGGCACTGTATCAAAAGCCTTTGCAAAATCCAAAAAGACTACATCCACTGAGTTGCCTTGATCCAGATTCCTACTAACCTCCTCATAGAAATTAATTAGATTTGTTTGACGTGACCTATCTCGCATAAATCCATGTTGACTCCTACTTATAATCCTGTTCAAATAGACATATGCTTGTATATTATCCCATATTAACCCTTCTAAAAGCTTCCCCACTACAGAAGTGAGGCCCGCTGGTCTATAATTCCCCAGATTTGCTTTTGCTCCCTTTTTAAATATAGGTAACACATCTGCTTTTCTCCAGTCATCTGGTAGAGACCCTGTGTTGAGTGAATCTTGAAAAATTTAATATAATGGTTTGGCTATTACAGCACCCCGTTCCCTCAGTACCCATGGATGTATTCCATCAGGACCGGGGCTTTATTAAAATTTATTTTTTCCAACCTCTTTTGGATTACTTCCTGTGTTAACCAATTATTTGCCAAAGGTAGTATAGCCCCATTATGTTTCAGTGTCCCAACCTCTGGTACCTCCCTTGTGTATACCGAAGAAAAGAACCTATTTAGCTCATCTGCTTTTTCCTGGTCACTAATATTCAGACAGCCTGTTTCACATTCTAATGTTCCTATAGCTTCCTTCCTCGCCTTCTTCCCATTAATATACTTAAAAAATATTTTAGGGTTAGTCTTACTCTCTTTTGCAATTAATTTTTCATTTTCTATTTTAGCCAGTCTGATCGCTCTTTGCAAGCCTTGTTGATTTCCTTGTATTCCCGTAAAGCAGTCTCTGTCCCTTCTTGTTTGTATAATTTTAATGCCTGTTTATTACTCTGTATCTTTATCTTTAAATCATTGTTAAGCCACATTGGATAGGATTTACTCCTTTTACTTTTATTCCCAAATGGTATATGCCGATGTGTATTTAGTAAGGATTTAAATGTTGTCCATTTATGTTCAGTGTTTTTACCTAACAGTTCTCTGTCCCAGTCTATACTTTGTATTGCTGCCCTTAGACAGTTAAAATCTGCCCTTTTAATATTAAGAGTTTTTGTTGGCCCCTTAAAATGTTTTTTTTTAATTCAATCTCAAATAAGTCTGTGTTGTGATCACTGTTCCCCAGAGGTTGCCCTATTCCAACATTTGATACTATATCAATATTATTTGTGATGACTAAATCTAAGATAGCCTTATTTCTAGTAGGCTCTTGTATAACCTGGGCCAGATAATGATCCCTGGGTGTACTCAAGAACCTGCTTAGCTGAACTGCTGGTCTCATTTATCCAGTTTATTTCAGGGTAATTACAATCTCCCATTATTAGAACTTGCCCATGCTTAGCTGCATTTCCAATCTGTAACAACAATTGTATTTCCTAACTTTCAGCTATATTTGTGGGTTTATAGCATACTCCTACTAATATTATTTTGGAATTTGCTACTCCGCTATTTAACTCTACCCACAAACATTCAACTTTATCACTAGGTCCACCATAAATATCTTCTCTGACTATAGGCTTAAATTCAGGCTTAGCATACAGACAAATCCCTTCTCCTCTTTTACTATTGCCTCTATCTTTCCTAAATAGGTTATAGCCTTTCTACCATCCTACCCTAGCACAAAAACTCCCTCATTATTAAGGTGCAATCCATCCCTACTGTAGAGATTGTACCGAAGTGAGAAGTCAGCCCAGTGCTATAAAACCCAAACCCCCCCTTAGTGCACCACATCTTTAGCCTCGCATTAACCTCCCTAAGCTCCTTCTGCCTCACTGGGCTAGCACCCGGCACTGGTAGTATCTCAGAAAATACTACCTTGGAGGTCCTTGCCTTCAGCTTATTACCTAGTTCTCTATAATCCTTCTTTAGGACAGTCCATCTTCCACTAACTTTGTCATTGGTACCAATATGTACCAAGACCGCTGGTTAATTTCCAGCCCCTCCCAATAATTTTTCTACCCGATCCACAACATGACAAACCCGAGCACCCGGGAGACAGCAAACTGTTCGATTGCTGGGATCTGGGTTACAAATCCCTGTTTACTTTCCTAATAATAGAGTCCCCTACCACCAAAACCTGTCTGTTGCTCTGCCTATTCTGCCCTCCCACTCCTCCAGTAGAACTGTTCTCCCGGCTGTTGGAGGGAACAGCTCTATCTGGCATTGCCATTCCTGAATGGACATCCCCAACAGTTTCACTCAATCTGGCAAATCTGTTGGTGTTTGCCAACTCAGAACTGGACTGCCTCCTCCTGTTCCCCCTGATTCCCCTTCTACTTGTAACCCAGCTACCGCCCTGGACATCCTCACTAGCCCTAGCTCTACCCTCCATGCTAGGCCCAGCTAAACTGTGCTCCGAGAGCACCAATCCCCTTTCCAATGGAGCAATGTCGGTAAGTGCTGCAATTCTCCTCTCCAGTTCTTAACTTTGAGCTTCCAGAGAGGCAACATGCTCACACCTCTCACAGAGGTATGGACCCTGGATCATCTGTTCCGTTATTGCATACATATGACAGGATGTACACTGAGTGGGGTTGCCACTGGACTGACTCATAATTATTATTATTGTCTACAAAATTTCAATGGGAAAAATAAAGAATATAAAATAATATATTTACATAAAGTTTTCCACCTTTGCACTATAAATCTGCCCTCTCTTTTCTTTGAAGTCCCTACTTTTTATTTAAACTCCTACGCTTTTACTAGAATTGCACTTGATACTAAAAATGTCCGCAAGCTCACAAGTTCGCTGCCTTCTCCTTTTTATATTAACTTCTGCCTTCTCACCTGAACACAATCAGTGCACTCTGCAATTTGTCAGCGTTTTCTTGGAAGGATTGCTTGCAGAGAAATCTGTTCCAGAGATTGCTCGCAGAGGAAGCTGTGTTCCAGAGGATGTGAGTAAAGGATTATATTTTCCTTACAAGAGTCTGTGTAAAGTAACCCCAAGGAGAAGGCAGCAGTATAACTGTGAATTGAACAGAGTATCTCAAAAGACTGTTTAAGGATCCCTGGAGGTTGGAGTATTTGTGAAAGACGGGCAGGCCGAATGCTCCCCTTTCTACTGAGGAAGATCTTCTTGCTGTCAATCTAGAGGGTGGCAGGTCAAACTACCACAACTTGTGTCAGGAGTTCGATCCAGGTCCTTGTACCAAAGGACCACCCACGTGTCAAAATGGAGGAGGCAGTAAAAGCCCTAATGCTGTCTACAGCAGCACAGCAGGAATGGAACAGACAAGCGGAAGTGGACAGAGTCCACCTGAGAGTCATTTTAGAAGCACAGAAAGTGCAGCTGCAGCAGTTGAGATCTACAGAGAACATTGTGGTTTCAAAGTCAAGTGGAGGCATGAATCCAAATCGCTTCCTAAAGAAAATTACCGCTCAGGATGAATTTTGAGAAGATTGCCACTAAGTAAGGTTGGCCTAAACAGCACTGGGCCACAGTCCTGGGTCCCTATCTGTATGGAGAAGCTCAGGAAGCATATGTGGTTTTGCAGGAAGAAAAGGCAACAAATTATTGTACCCTGAAGGAAGAGATCCTTAACCGAATTGGAGTGAAAAGACTACAGAGATTGCACTCCTGGGATTTTTTTTATGAACCTGCTTATCACTATCCAAGGGGCATGCTTGTCTACCCAAGTTTAAAAAGCAGTTTCCCTGACGAAGAGAGAAATCAGGAGTTAGAGACCTGGTGGATGGCAGAGAGAGTGCAAAAAGCCAACAAGAGAGCATCAAAAAAGACTGCAGAGAGCTTAAGAGAGACCGCAGGAGCTGCTAAACAAACTGCAGAGCAGGCGAGAGAGACCACAGAGCAGAAGAGAGAGACCGCTGGTACGGCAAAATAGACTGCTGAGACGGCAAAAGAGACTGCTGAGACGACAAAAGAAACTGCTAAGATGGCAAAAGAGACTGCAGAGAGAGCAAGTGAGACTGCAGACAGCACCAAAGAGACTGTAGAGAGAGCACATGAGACTCCAGACAGCACCAAAGAGACTGCAGAGAGAGCAAGTTAGTCTACTGAGAAAGTAACAGAGAATGAAACTAGAGAAAGTAAATGCTTGATAAAGATCTCTGACCAAGAGAAAGTGGAGATAAAACAGATGATTACAGCCAGTATTCTTACTAAGGAAGAATGTCCTAATTTTGAGGAAGAAACTGGAATCCTTACTAAAGGGAAAGTTGTGAAAGATAAGAATCTGGAGACTGAGTTGGTGAAGAAGGAACCACTGTCCCGGACAGGACATATGAAGCAGAGCATGGAGAATTGTCCTACTAAAATTGTAAAGTATCCAGAGAGATCTCTGTCTCAGGTGCCAATAAAACAACGTGATATGGACAAGGAGAGGCAAGAAAAGAAACCAGTCCAGCAAGAGGTAAAGATGAGCTCTATTCCAGTAGTACTGAAAGCCTGAATTGGAGACAGGCAAATTGTTACTAATATGAGGGGTGTCAGAATGATGCCAGATTACATTCCTGAATGGCGGAGGAAGCCTGCATTTGAGGACTACAGAGTGTCCTACAGGAATAAGATACAGATGCCTTTTTGGGAGCAGAGTAAGAGTCCTCCCAAGTATAAGCCAACAGCAGAGAGAGATGGGTGGAGTCCTTCACTTAGGCTTGGGCCTAAGCAGTGTGAGCAATGTGTGGAATCTGCTCCTGTTGGTGAGCTGCTGTTAGCAGCAAAGAGCAAGCTACAGAGAGAAGCTTGCTGACTGTTCCTGCTTGGATCTATAATCGGATGTGCGATTTGGATTGAGAGACTGAAGTCTGTTTTAGGAAGCTGTTTGCAGTTTGAAGACTGCTGTTCCAGAGATTGCTCGCAGAGAAAGCGGTTGTTCCAGAGATTGCTCGCAGAGAAAGCTGCTGTTCCAGAGATTGCTTGCAGAGAAAGCTGCTGTTCCAGAGATTGGTCGCAGAGGAAGCTGTGTTCCAGAGGATGTGAGTAAAGAATTATATTTGCCTTACAGGAGTCTGTGTAAAGTAACCCCAGGGAGGGCGCAGCAGTATAACTATGAATTGAACAGAGTATCTCAAAAGACTGTTTAAGGATCCCTGGAGGTTGGAGTATGTATGAAAGACGGGCAGGCTAAATGCTCCCCTTTTTACTGAGGAAGATATTTAAAAGGGTACTGTGTGTTTTGTTATACCTTTGGCTGATGTAAGCCATTATGTGGTGTCATTTTTGGACTTTTAATAAAAAGATTAAAAGAATACATGATCTTCTTGCTGTCAATCTAGAGGGTAGCAGGTCAAACTACCACAGTACCAAGAGGTCACACCACCAGGAAGCCATGCAGGATTGGGCCTTGTCAGTATTTGGATGAGATCCCAGCTAGAAATACCAGGAGCTGTATGCTGTAGCCCACTGGAGAAGGAACTGGCAAACTACTCCAGTATCTCTGCCATGAAAACCAAGTGGATGAGCATGACTATGGACATAAAGATGTGCCTTTTGTGTTACAGTTCAATAGGTCAGAGAGTAAGAAATGACTGAACAACACATAAATATATATATTAGTTTTAATACCACTTTATTTACAGATTACATTTATTTTTATTATAAACACATATTTCTTGAATTAACAAGCTGTAAACATAATACTCACAGTCTTTTATCTGGCACTTGAAAAGTAGAATCAGAGCAATATATAAGCTGTTTAAAACAGCAGATGAGGGGAGTATCTGTGCTTCAATTTACAAGAAGAGCCCCATATGCAGATGCTGTCCCTTCATCCAAGCTACCACTATCATGATCGTCCCACTGCATATCATACGACGTAGGCTTCCTCTGATGAAAATGTTCGTCATAGGACCTACAGGCCATGAATCCGAAAGTCCAATGAAATCTCATTTAGACAGAAAAAGAGTGTGGAAATTGTTCTGGGTTCTTTTTACCGATGATGCCAAAAATAACAAAAGCTTGGAGCCAGTTTGAGAAGGTGCTATGGGATTTTCTGATACCTATGCTGTCTCACATCTTATTCCTTTGTATTTTATCATCTCCTTCCTCCTTGATTTCAAAGTCTTGGTCTAAAAAAAAAAACGAATAAGAGTCTAACCAAATTGAACTTATTTTATCTAGAAAAAAGGCGGGTAAGAGGGGATATGATTACCTTATGTAAATATAGCCAGGGTTAATACAAGGCTTTGTCAAGTGAACTTTTTGTGCCAAGAGGTTTTCAACTGACAAGAGGACATCCTTTGAGGTTAGAAGTAAAAAAATTCCACCTTAAAGAAAGAAAAGGGTTTTTCACAGTAAGGGTGGTTAAACTGTGGAATTCTCTACCAAAAGAGGGGGTGCCAGCGATAGATAACATGGGGTTAAAATGGGATTGTTATTTTTTTTTAATAACAAGGGCAATCAGGGTTATCCTGGATAATTAAAGAGTGGGCGTTGATCCAGGGAGGAGTCCCATTGCCAGTATCTGGGGTCAGGAAGAAATTACATTTTCCCCTTTTTAGAAAATTGGCAATTTTTTAGTGTTTTTTTTTTCTGTTTGCTTCCTCTGGATCAATTAACAACTAATCTGAATATTGCAGATCAGAGAAGATCTAAAATGGATGAACTTGATGGACTAAATTATTTTTTAAACCCTAGTTACTATGTGTAACTATATCATGGCCACTCAGCAGAGACACTCTAATCAAGGCCACTCAGCAGAGACACTCTGTAATTTCCTCAGTTCCTTCTACAATCAGGACTGAGCAGTCATTTAGCATAGGGCATCGGGTCATATGGTATCTTTTTCTTCCATATCTTCTCATTCAAATCTTTAGATATATAAATCAATCGTGCAGAGAAAAATGTACTACAATGTCATCTACCATCAAAGGTTGCTCATTTGATTTTTCAAGCTCTGACGCTGACACATTTAGGTTCCTTGTGGGGAATCCATGCTTGATCTTAACTAGAATTAGAGGTTCCTTGTACCTAAAACTGCTAAATTAAACCCCAACAGGAACATACTCATTTTATTAGCCTCCCCACTGTTAGAACTAGCATTGTATTAAGGTTCAGAAAGCAGAGGTAAAGACTCACTTGAAAGAACTTAGTTGACATGAAGTAAAACGAAGCTGGAAATACTCTATTTACACAACAATAATGCTGCTGCATATAAAACTGAAGTAAATATGGGACTTATTCTTACAATATCCAAAGTTAATATAATGGGTTCCTTTTCTAATATGTGAATTGCATTATACACTTCTAAAACAATAAACATAAGTAACCTTCAACCAACATCACAAGATCATCCAACTTGTACATTAAAGTGAATAACTAGTGAACAAACAATAAACAAAATATATAGTAGAGCAAAAAGAAACCCTATGGGCCTTGAGGGATCTTTCTAACTGGAAGGCTCAACTAATTTGATGCCATATATCTGGATAAAGTTCCCGATATCAAAGCAATAAAGCCTGACACAAGTACAATGAAATGGGATTGAATGGGCTCTTGATTCGGGCCAAAACAGGGATAAAGATAAACTGCAATGGAAGCTAGGTAGGCCTTCTGACATTAAAACAAAACAAATTTAAAAACAATATGTCAAAACCATAGAGAATATTGATTATACCTATAAATAAACATTGACTTATGATCATTAATTTGAGCTGCAGGCTATAACAAGCAAGATTTACTAATTTAGCTGGATGTTAAGTTGCCCATATGGGAACCTCACAGTAAAATGCGGACCCTAAATTCCAGCCGGATGGCCTTTTCTCCCCCCCAAAAAAGGCAAAAGTCTTTGTCAAATGCACAATCTTTAAAGAAGAAAAATTCTCCGATTCACGTGTTAATGACATCAGCATCAAATCTAATTGGTTAATTCAAAATGGATGGCACTCGCATGAGGTAAGTAATACTTGATTGGTCAACCTCCAATGATGAAACAACATGTAAGCAAACATTGGGGCTCCATTGACTATAATATAATAATAATGTAATATATAATAGATACATGTAAGTAAAGTTTATGAACCAAGGATGTATAGGTCTACTGTAAACTAAAAACTGTATAAAATGCTAAATAATGACATTGTTAAATAGTTACAAGGTTACATAGTAATTGAGGTTGAAAAAAAAACTTTTAGTCCATCAAGTTCAAAAAGTGTTTGTCCTTTGTTATATGTGGATTAACTGCTCAGACAAAATTTTAAACAAAAAAAGTATGTTAATGTAATGGTGTTGGAGCGCATCCGCAATATTAGTTACAAACAAATCAGAAGTTTGCAACCTAATATGAAGAAGGCAGGGACTACCTCATTAAATCATTTTTATAAAGTATACCTCTTACCACATGCACTAGAAGGACTGATTTCTCAATTATATATGCTGCTACAATCAGTAGATAATACTCATCCTTTTTTTATACACATTTCAATAGGAAAAAACACCTAGGAGAAGATTTGCAAAAAATATGGGAAATTCATAATGCTAGCTCCCTTTGTTCTAATATTAAACAACAATCATATAAAACTCTTCTCTTCTTCGTATTTTACACCCTTAAAATTATACAAAATGAGACAGATCTCCAGTGCCACATGTTGGAAAGACTGTGGCCTAGATGGAACATATTTACTGTACATATGTGGTGGTCCTGCTCAAAAATCCAAATTGGACCTCAATTAACTTTCTAATAACAATTTGTTTGGAAACTCAACCATCACTTGATCCATGATTCTCTTTATTATCCCGTCCGTGAGAACAATATGTCTTATCAGCCCAAATCAATTTAGCCACAAGAAGGTCCCTAGCAGAAATATGGAAAACTCAGCAAATTTCAAATTTATATACTGTTATTGCCAAGGTTTGGGAAAATATTGAAATGGAAAGATTATCAGCTAGATTAAAAGGCTCCTTATCTTCTTTAAAGCTAAGTGGCTTCACTGGTTTGAACATTTCTAAACTTAAAACAGGACAGTGGAGATTTATCTCTAAATATTCCATAAGATAATATTTTTCTACAAATTATGAATCTTTTCTGTTTATTTTGTACAAACATTGTACCATATTGCACACAACTCTTGTTGATCATCCTGTTACCCCCCACTAACCCCTTTTTCCCCTTTTTCTTTCTGTTCCTTCCCCATAACCCTCCCTTCTTCGTATATGTTTTCTGTTTGCATAAATTACTGTTAAAATGTATTAAAATTAAAATAAAAAGTTTAAAAAAAAGTTGGATATGTTGTGACATAGGTTGAAGGTTATTCATGTTTCCTGTTGTTTCCTGTTGTTGTGCTTAATGCAATTCAGATATTAGAAAAGTCAAACATTGTACTATCTTTTTGGATGTTCTAAGAACCAATCCCCTATTTGCTAATAGTTTTTCAATTTTAATTGTTGAGCTGTTATTGTTGTGTAAATAAAGTATTTTCAATTTGTATTTTACTACATTAACTACAAATGCTGTAGGTAGGATGAGAACGTGCCATTGCAAGGATACTTAACCTCACTTACAGATTTTTCACAATGAGAATGAGGTTTTGATTCTCACCATGCCTGTAGCTTCTTTCTGAACCTGAGCTGATGGTGAAGCTGCATTATGCCCTTAGTAAGAGGACAGGAAAAGAAGATCTAGATGAAAATTTAGACAAGCTAGCTACAGTTTCCCTAAGAAAAAAAGTTAGGTTGTAATGACAAACCCTGATGGGAAAGAATCCTGTAATGACGTACTATGATACCTGCTTCTCTTTCATCCCCAAAGAAGCCTAGTCCAGTCTTCCCCAAGGGAGTACATTACCAGGGCCAGCACAAAATAGACATGAAACCGCTGGCCTTTGACCTCCAAGGTAGTAGTTTTCTAGATACTACCATTCCCCTGTGCTAGCCCAGGGAGACATAGGGAGCTTAGGGTTAATGCGTGACAAAAAAGTGGTGCACTAAGGAAGGTTTGGGGTTTTTAGAGCACTGGGCTGACTTCTCACTTGGGTACAATCTCTATAGCAGGGATGGATTGCACCGTAATGACGAGGAAGCTGGTGTGCTAGGGAATAGGATGGTAGAACGGCTGGGGGAGTTTTTAAACTAGTAGTTGAATGGAAACCACTAGATGGGGTAGGTGAAGGGGGATGTATAGTAAAATCAATAGGTAGGTACTGCTGAGTAACTCAAAAACAGTGACAAACACTTCAAAACTGCAGACTCATAGCAACATAAAGTTTATGCTTACAAATGCCAGCAGCTTGCCAGGTAATACGTGTAAGTTAGAATTATTAGCAGTAAATAAGAAATGGGATTTAATAGGCATTACTGAAACATAGTGGGATGACTCTAATGACTAGACTGTTAATTAGGATTGTTATAACCTATTTAGGAAAGATAGGGGCAATGGTAGAAGAGGAGGAGGGATTTATCTGTATTTTAAGCCTGAATTTAAGCCTATAGACAGAGATTATAATTATGCTGAAACTATGATAATGTTGAATGTTTGTGGGTAGAGTTAAATAGAGAAGGAGCCAATTCTAAAATAATATTTGTAGTTCTATGCTATAAGCCCCCAAATATAATTGATAGTGAATACTACTATGCATGCTCAAGTTTTATTAATGGGAAATGTTAACTACCCTGAAATAACCGGGATGAATGGGCCCAGCAGCTCAGCTAAGGGGAGCATATTCTTGAGTACACTCAGAGATCATTATCTGGCCCAGGTTATGCAAGAACCTACTAGAAATGAGGCTATATTGGATTTAGTCATCACAAATAATAATGATATACAGTAATATCAAATGTTGAAATAGGTGAACCTTTGGGAAACAGTGATCACAACACTTTTGAGATTGAATTAAAAAAAACAGAACAGAAAGGGTTTAACAAAAACTCTTAATTTTAAAAGGGCAGATTTAAATGGTCAAAGGGAAGCAATATAAAGTATAGACTGGGGCAAAGAACTGAAAAGTAAAAATACTGCACTGTCTGAAAAAAAAACAGATGTGATACCTATATTTAAGAATGGAGCAAGAACAAATCCAGCGAATTATAGGCCTGTAAGTCACACTTCTGTAGTGGGAAATTTTTTAGATAATAAGGGATAATATGCAAGAGTATGTCTATTTGAACAAGATTATAAGTAGGAGTCAACACGGATTTATGAGGGATAGGTCATGTCAAACAATTCTAATTAGTTTCTATGATGAGGTTAGTAGGAACCTAGATCATGGCAACTCTGTGGATGTCGTCTTTTTGGATTTTGCTAAGGCTTTTGATACAGTGCTACAAATATCTGCTCATGTATTGAGAACTGGCTAAAAGACAGAAAGCAAAGGGTAGTTGTAAATGGAACATACTCAGATTGGACTAGTGTGGTAAGTGGGGTACCTCAGGGTTCAGTATTAGATCCTCTCCTTTTTAACATATTTATTAATGACTAGAGATGTCGCGAATAGTTTGCCGGCGGACTGTTCCCGGCGAACATAGCATGTTCGCGTTCGCGACGAACTGCGAACATATGCGATGTTCGATCCGCCCCCTATACTTTAACATTGAGCAAACTTTGACCCTGCAACTCACAGTCAGCAGACACATTCCAGCCAATCAGCATCATACCCTGCCTTACAGACCCTTTAACCTCATGAACAGCAGCCATTTTGGAATCATAACTAACTTGCAGTCTTACTGAGAGGAGGCTGAGTGTAGGTGATACTGCATCAATAGGGAAAACCATAGCTAGGCTACTGTACACAGTGTGCAATACAGTCCTGCTGCAAGGACACCCCTGTGTCACTTCCCCCCCTTATCATCCTCCCCTCACCTTAGCACCAAACCCCAACACCCCTCACACTTATCCATAACACCCATCAACCTAACACCTAACCCTAACACCCCTCACACTTATCCCTAAGACCTAACACCCCTCACATTTATTCCTAACATGCCTCACCCTAACACCCCTTACACTTATCCTTAACACCTAACGCTAACACCCCTCACACTTATCCCTACCACCCCTCACACTAACCCTAACACCCCTCACACTTATCCCTAACACCCCTAACCCTAACACACCTCACACTTATCCCTAACACCCCTCACCCTAACACCTAACGCTATCACCCCTCACACTTATCCCTTCCACCCCTCACACTAACCCTAACACCCCTCACACTTATCCCTAACACCCCTAACCCTAACACCCCTCACACTTATCCCTAACACCCCTCACC
Organism: Discoglossus pictus; assembly: GCA_027410445.1. Lineage (NCBI taxonomy): Eukaryota > Metazoa > Chordata > Amphibia > Anura > Alytidae > Discoglossus > Discoglossus pictus. The sequence continues at coordinate 59,703,656 of CM050175.1, read as the reverse complement.
CTAACACCTAACCCTAACACCCCTCACACTTATCCCTAACACCCCTCACCCTAACCCTAACACCCCTCACCCTAACCCTAACACCCCTCACACTTATCCCTAACACCCCTCACCCTAACACCTAACGCTAACACCCCTTACACTTATCCCTAACACCCCTCACACTAACCCTAACACCCCTCACACTTATCCCTAACACCCCTAACCCTAACACCCCTCACACTTATCACTAACACCCCTCACCCTAACACCTAACCCTAACACCCCTCACACTTATCCCTAACACCCCTCACCCTAACCCTAACACCCCTCACACTTATCCCTAACACCCCTTACGCTAACCCTAACACCCCTCACACGTATCCCTAACACCTAACCCTAACATCCCTCACCCTAACACCTAACCCTAACACCCCTTACACTTATCCCTAACACCCCTCACCCTAACCCTAACACCCCTCACACTTATCCCTAACACCCCTCACCCTAACACCTAACCCTAACACCCCTCACACTTATCCCTAACACCCCTCATCCTAACCCTAACACCCCTCACACTTATCCCTAACACCCCTCACCCTAACCCTAACACCCCTCACACTTATCCCTAACACCCCTTACCCTAACACCTAACCCTAACACCCCTCACACTTATCCCTAACACCCCTCACCGTAACCCTAACACCCCTCACACTTATCCCTAACACCCCTCACCCTAACACCTAACCCTAACACCCCTCACACTTATCCCTAACACCCCTCACCCTAACACCTAATCCTAACACCCCTCACCCTAACCCTAACACCCCTCACCCTAACCCTAAAACCCCTCACACTTATCCCTAACACCCCTCACCCTAACCCTAACACCCCTCACCCTAACCCTAACACCCCTCACACTTATCCCTAACACCCCTCACGGTAACACCTAACCCTAACACCCCTCACACTTATACCTAACGCCCCTCACACTTATCCCTAACGCCCCTCACCCTAACCCTAACACCCCTCACACTTATCCATAACACCCATTAACCTAACACCTAACCCTAACATTCTCACACGTATCCCTAAGACCTAACACCCCTCACACATATTCCTAACATGCCTCACCCTAACACTCCTTACACTTATCCCTAACACCCCTCACCCTAACACCCCTCACACTTAGCCCTAACACCCTCTCCCTAACACCTAACCCCCTTAACCGTAATCCCTAACACCCCTTACCCTAACACCCCTCACACTTATCCCTGTGTCTCTTCATCCCCTTATCATCAAGGGAGGGGGGAGGATGATGAGGGAGGGGGGGAAGAGACACAGGGGAAGATGATGAGGGAGGGGGAAAAGAGACACAGGGGAGGATGATGAGGGAGGGGGGAAAGAGACACAGGAGAGGATGTTGATGGAGGGGGAAGAGACACAGGGGAGGATGATGAGGGAGGGGGTAAAGAGATACAGGGGAGGATGATGAGGGAGGTGGGAGGATGATGAGGGAGGGGGATGAGACACAGGGGAGGGTGATGAGGAAGGGGGGAAAGAGACACAGGGGAGGATGATGAGGGAGGGGGTAAAGAGATACAGGGGAGGATGATGATTGAGGGGGATGTTAGGTTATGTATGCCCTTTATGGATTAAAACCAGCCTCTGCATCAACTATGTAATTTTCCGTGGGAGTTTTGACATGGATCCCCCTCCGGCATGCCACAGTCCAGGTGTTAGTCCCCTAAAACAACTTTTCCATCACTATTGTGGCCAGAAAGAGTCCCTGTGGGTTTTAAAATCCACCTGCCCATTGAAGTCTATGGCGGTTCGCCATAGACTTCACTAACACTTATCCCTAACACCCCTCACCCTAACACCTAACCCTAACACCCCTCACACTTATCCCTAACACCCCTCACCGTAACCCTAACACCCCTCACACTTATCCCTAACACCCCTCACCCTAACACCTAACCCTAACACCCCTCACACTTATCCCTAACACCCCTCACCCTAACACCTAATCCTAACAACCCTCACCCTAACCCTAACACCCCTCACCCTAACCCTAACACCCCTCACACTTATCCCTAACACCCCTCACCCTAACCCTAACACCCCTCACCCTAACCCTAACACCCCTCACCCTAACCCTAACACCCCTCACACTTATCCCTAACACCCCTCACGGTAACACCTAACCCTAACACCCCTCACACTTATACCTAACGCCCCTCACACTTATCCCTAACGCCCCTCACCCTAACACCCCTCACACTTATCCATAACACCCATTAACCTAACACCTAACCCTAACATTCTCACACGTATCCCTAAGACCTAACACCCCTCACACATATTCCTAACATGCCTCACCCTAACACTCCTTACACTTATCCCTAACACCCCTCACCCTAACACCCCTCACACTTAGCCCTAACACCCTCTCCCTAACACCTAACCCCCTTAACCGTAATCCCTAACACCCCTTACCCTAACACCCCTCACACTTATCCCTGTGTCTCTTCATCCCCTTATCATCAAGGGAGGGGGGAGGATGATGAGGGAGGGGGGGAAGAGACACAGGGGAAGATGATGAGGGAGGGGGAAAAGAGACACAGGGGAGGATGATGAGGGAGGGGGGAAAGAGACACAGGAGAGGATGTTGATGGAGGGGGAAGAGACACAGGGGAGGATGATGAGGGAGGGGGTAAAGAGATACAGGGGAGGATGATGAGGGAGGTGGGAGGATGATGAGGGAGGGGGATGAGACACAGGGGAGGGTGATGAGGAAGGGGGGAAAGAGACATAGGGGAGGATGATGAGGGAGGGGGTAAAGAGATACAGGGGAGGATGATGATTGAGGGGGATGTTAGGTTATGTATGCCCTTTATGGATTAAAACCAGCCTCTGCATCAACTATGTAATTTTCCGTGGGAGTTTTGACATGGATCCCCCTCCGGCATGCCACAGTCCAGGTGTTAGTTCCCTAAAACAACTTTTCCATCACTATTGTGGCCAGAAAGAGTCCCTGTGGGTTTTAAAATCCACCTGCCCATTGAAGTCTATGGCGGTTAGCCGGGTTCGCCGGTTCGCAAATATTTGTGGCGGTTCACGTTCGCGGTTCACGAACCGAAAATGTTATGTTTGCGACATCACTATTAATGACTTATAAGTAGGACTGGAAAGTATTGTCTCAATTTTTGCTGATGACAGCAAAAGTTGTGCAAGGTAATTAAATCAGAAAATGATGTACTTTCCCTCCAAAGGGATTTGCATAAATTAGAGAAATGAGAGTCTAAATGGCAGATGAGATGTAATATGAATTAATGTAAAGTTATGCATCTGGGAAAGAAAAATAGCCATGTGATTTATAATCTTAATAGAGCAATTCTAGGGGTATTAGCTATAAGAAAGATATTTTAAAGTACTTGTGGACACTATTTAGGTAACAATGTTCAATGCCAAGCAGTTACTGCAAAGGCATGTAAAGTATTAAAATATATTAAGAATGGTATAGAAGCCATGGAAGCAAATATAATATTGTTACTATTCCTATCTTTAGTGCGCCCTGGTTTGAATATGGAGTACAATTTTGGGCACCACTTCATAAAAAGGATATTTTAAAGCTGAAAAAAGTACAGAGAAGGGCAAAAAAAAATAAATAAAGGGGATGGATTGGCTAAGTTATGAAGAAAGTCTATCCAAATTAAACTCATTTTCTCTAGAAAAAAGGCATCTAAGAGGGGATATAACTGCCTTATATATATACATGAAGGATCTTTGTCAAGTGAACATTGTTGTTCCAAGATGTTTTCAGTTGACAAGAGGGCATCATTTGGGGTTAGAAGTAAAAGGATTCCACTTTAAAGAAAGAAAAGGCTTCTTCACAGTGTGAGAATTGTGGAATTCTCTACCAAAAGAGGTAGTGACAGCAGATTTGATAAATAACTTTAAAAAGGATATATTTTTTTGATAGTGGTGGGTAAACATTCTGAGTAGCTAATGATGTACCTACTCCTGGGTCCTCTAATTCTCCTTCAGAAAAATCATAAGCATCAATAGTGTAATTAACAGTAGCCCTCATAAGCTTGTGGGCATGGACCTAACCCTCTGGGTCTGAATAGGGAGGTCCTCAAATAACTGATCCTCAGCAGACCTTAACTGACAGGCAACTCATTGCTTACTTACACCAGATATCAGTGCACTCTTTCGTGACGTCACACAAGGGACGACCTGTAGAGGTCAACATTACCAAAAATGCTCTACAGAAGAGCAGGGAGTAAAAACGGTTGTTATGTGCTTCTGCCAGCCACATGGAAGATACACATCACAGGATGGTAGGGCGTTAAGAATAGGCAAAGGGACAGGGTAGAGAGTAGGAGGTGTTAGGGGAGACAGTGTGGTCTGGGGGAAGGTGAGACGTGTGTTCCTAAGTGGAGGTGGCCATTGGTAATAATGCAGAAAGAGTGCTCCTAATTCTCCCCTGAAAGAGTGCAATAAGCTCATCCACAAATGGAGATGCATTGGCATACACATGGATAGTGAGGGAGTGTTTCAGAAATGCAGGTAAGCATGGGCAAGTTTTTATAATGGGAGATTTTAACTACCCTGAATAAAACTGGATGAATGAGACCAGCAGTTCCGCTAAGGGGAGCAGGTTCTTAAATACACTCAGAGATCATTATCTGGCCCAGGTTATACAAGAACCTACTAGAAATTAGGCTATCTTGGATTTAGTCATCACAAATAATATTGATTTAGTATCAAATGTTTAAATAGGGCAACCTTTGGGAAACAGTGATCATAACACAGTCTCATTTGAGATTGAATTAAAAAAACAGCGTAATTAAAAAAAACCTCTCCCTCCCCTGTGTCTCTTCCTCCTTTCTTCTCCTTCCTGTGTCTCTTCCCCCTCTTTCCCTCCCCTGGGTCGGTTCCCCCCTCCCCTGTGTCTCTTCCCCCCTCTCCCTCCCCTGTGTCTTTTACCCCCTCCCCTGTGTCTCTTCCCCCCTCCCCTGTGTCTCTTCCCCCCTCCCTCTCCTGTGTCTCTTTTTAGCCCTCTCCCTCCCATATCTCTCTTTCCCCCCTCTCTCCCTCCCCTGTGTCTCTATATATGTGATTGGAAATGCGGCTAATCATGGGCAAGTTCTAATAATGGTAGATTTTTACTATCCTGAAATAAACTGCATAAGTGAAACCAGTAGTCTGGGTAAAGGGAGCAGGTTCTTGAGTACACTCAGGGATCATTATCTGGCCCAGGTTATACAAGAGCCTACTAGAAATGAAACTATCTTAGATTTAGTCGTCACAAATAATATTGATATAGTATCAAATGTTGGAATAGGGCAACCTTTGGGAAACAGTGATCACAACACAGTCTCATTTGAGATTGAATAAAAAAAATAAAAAAAACAAGGGGCCAAAAAAACTCTTAATTTTAAAAGGGCAGATTTTAACTGTCTAACGGCAGTAATACAAAGTATAGACTGGGACAGAAAACTAATAGGTAAAAATACTGAACATAAATGGACAACGTTCAAATCCTTACTAAATATAAATACTTATCACCATATACCATGTGAAATAAAAGTAGAAGGAGTAAATCAAAACCCATGTGGCTTAACAATGCCTTAAAGATGACGATTAAATTATATGAAAAAGAGGGGACAGAGACTGCTTTTCATGAGTACAAGGAAGTGAACAAGCCTTGCAAAAGCGCTATTAGACTGGCTAAAATAGAAAATGAAAAGTTAGTTGCAAAGGAGAGTAAGACTAACCTTAAAATATTTTTTACATATATTAATGGGAAGAATGTCAGAAGGGAATCTATAGGAACATTACAACATTACAGGCCATCTGATAATTAGTGACCAGGAAAAGGCAGATGAGCTAAATAGGTTATTTTCTAAGTATACACAAGCGAGGTACCAGTGGTCGTGGCACTGCAACATAATGGCGCTACACTACCATCCACAAATAATTGGTTAACTCAGCAAGAAATCCAAAAGAGGTTGGAAAAAATAAATGTCAATAAAGCCTCATGTCCTGATGGAATACATCCAAGGCACTGAGGGAACTGGGCTCTGTAATAGTGATTAGATTAGATTGAGATTAGAAGTAAAAAGATTTCACCTTAAAGAAAAGGGTTCTTCACAGTAAGGGTAGTTAATATGTGGAATTATCTACCAAAGGAGGTGGTGACAGCGGATTCAATAGCTAACTTTAAAAAAGGATTGCATATATTTTTAAATAAAAATGGCATTCAGGGTTATCCTGGATAATTAGAGAGGGAGTATTGATCCAGGGAGGAGTCTGATCGCCAGTATCTGGGGTCAGGAAGGAATTTTATACTTTTTTTTATACTTTTTACTTTTGTGACAACTGGCAAAGTTTCACTGGTACCCGTTGGCTGCTTGGCTCCATTTGCGTGTTACTGGGTTAAACGCCAGTGAATTTGTTGCAAAATATTAGCTAAATTGAAACGTAGCAGTTACATGCTTGACAGAACAAAGGATTTGCGGCCGCGATGTTCCTCGTTCCATGTCCCGTAGGCTTTTTTACGCTCCAAACCCGCAGATCGTCAGTGGCTTGCTTTACGGGGCCAATTTAATAGCCGTAAGTCTTACGGGCTAAATTACGGGCTACGGTTTTACACGTTGAGCTAATTTAATAGGGCTGTAGGTAAGTAAAAACTCCAGCAGAAGCAATGTGGATTTATATACACTTGCCACGTGCTCCTGCTCAACTTAAGGGTGTAATCTGCAAATTATTAAATTATTATCTATAGCTTAATGAGAACCCTACGTGTTTTCATTCTCCTAGCATGGTCAAATACCCACTCTACCTCCACCCTTTTTAACTGCCAACTCCATTTCTGATCTTAGACAGGCTGGTTACTTTCTTATGCTCAAAGGAACTGTCTTAAAGGTTCAGAACATTTTGATAAATGGTGATATTGCACGTGGCATCATAAAATTTAATAAAATTGCGCACTGATTTGCCTAAAGTACATTTCAACTGCAGGTACGTTCTGCAATAATATTCTACCCATAGTGCTATGTGTAAATAGTTAGGCTGCTGAAAACCACAGTGCTAGACAGTGCTCTTTAATATTCAATATTAAAAAAACAATATTTGTAATGCCTGCAGTGGCTTCATAATATACTAAATGAGATCTTAAAGAGCTCTGGGTGAAATATTGAATGTCTATGTATATGAAGGCCTGGTCCCTGAAATGCTATCAAATGCAGAACAGATACACCTCTTTAATTCTTTTCATTTCTTTAATTTTTCATTACTGAATCCTAACTACACAACATGGAACACTGTATTTTATATAATGAGATGTGTATGTTTGAAAAGTTGTTTAGTTATTAATATACATATGGAATTGTAAGGTAGCTAATGTTGTTTTGTGTGTACTACTGAAATATATAATTCAAATTAATAAATGAATATAATTTACCTATTTTTATGCATTGTGTTGAAGAGCTGGCAATCTGTGTTGATGTTGCTGCAGCATTAGTGGTGTGGAGGTGCTGTGTAAGCGTGATGAACGTGTGCAGTGTAATAGTGTGCGTGCGCGAGCCGAAACCGTTAGCGTAGTTGTTTACTTCCGCATTATCGTAAAATGGCGGGTAATGTGTGGTATGCGGCTTAGCGGATTATTCGTACGTGTTTTCCGTGGCTATAGTGCTGTAGCCTCGTTTTCCTTTGTGTCTAAACTCTTTTATTTTGAGCTAAATGAAGATGTAACTTTGTTTTTTGAGGTCGTGGATGCTCCCTCTTGCTGTTGGTAAGCTTTAAATGTATGTGCTGTGTGTATTTATTGTGTTTGTATTTTTTTTCATGTTCACGAGTTGCGGCCGTATTTTTTTGCTAGGGTTTAACGGCTCGCCTCGCTACGCAAGGCTCGCCTGCAATGAGCGCCTGCGGCGCTCATTGCCAAAGTACTACGGTTTAATGGCTCGCCTCGCTGTGCGAGGCTCGCCGGGCGATGAGCGCCTGCGGCGCTCATCGCTAAGCCCGCTAAATCGTACGGACCACGCAAACAGCGTGACGACGATTCGTAGCAGGACAATTATAATATGTGATATATATATATATATATATATATATATATATAAAAATATAAATGTGTTGTTAATGTTATTTAAGTGCTCATAATGTACAACCAATGTGCTGGATAATAAACGGGAGCTTGCATTAGTTGAGCATGTGATAAACAAACCGAAATTAAAATCAAATGGGTCCAAATGTGAATGAAAAATAGTTTCCTAGGATTGCAAATTTTCAATCTTGCTATGTGCTTTAGTGAAAGCACTATGTTCATTTGATTTTAAGCTCAAAGACAGGGCCCTCCATTCTCCATTTTGTTCCCCTTTTGCACTGTGTTAATATTCTTTTGCCCTGAACCTACCCCTGTTTAGTGCTACAGAATACATTGGCGCTTTACAAATAAAGGAAAAATGAATAATGCTGGGAAAAAAGCAAGCAATAATCCTCCTTAAACATAGTAAATACTTACATAATAATAGAGGTTGAAAAAACTTTTAGTTAGGAGCAACCTTTTTAGATCTAATTGATCCTTGTAATATGTGGATTAATTGTTAATTGGTCCAGAGGAAGGCAAACAGAAAAAAAAAACATTGAAACATTGCCAATTGTCTAATACGGGCAATCAGATTCTTACCTGAATTAATACCTCTCCTTTTCTTCCTTCTCTAGTTATCCAGTATAGCCCTCAATGCCATTTAAAAAAAATATATATATCCAACCCCTCCGTGGTCACAACCTGGTTTGGCAGAGAATTCCCCAGTTAGCTGCCCTTGCTGTGAAGAACCATTTTCTTTCTTTAAGGTGGAATCTTCTTTTCTAACCTCAAGTGATGTCCTCAACATATATACCGTATTGGTCTGAATATAAGCTGCACCTTTTTTCCAATTTTTAAATTTGCGAGTTACGTGTGCGGCTTATATTCTCGAAAGTAAAATCACTGCAGATTTGCGTGCTTGAGACTGCATTGTAGCAATTGAATAGCGATTTGCGAACGTAAAATTACTGCCAATTTGCACGATTGCGAGTTAAGTGTGCCGATTTGCATGCTTGAGACTGCGGTATTGTAGTAATTGAATAGCGATTAACGGTTTTAGTGATTTTAACATCCTGTAAGACCTGTAACCTGCAAAAGAAGTTACAGTACTAATTAGAAAGCCTATTTCTTGCAATGGCTGAGAGTCTTTTTCTCTCCAATTTTAAGGGTGCGGCTTATATTTGAGTACTATCTTTTTTCAATTTTTTCCCCTTGAATTTTACAGGTGCGGCTTATATGCGGGTGCGGCTTGTATTCGGACCAATGCGGCATATATATATTATCACAACGTCCTGGACATTGGGACATTGTAGGCATATATTAAAAGTCATGGTGGAAATGTAGTTAGTGTTGTTGCTGAACTGTTACAAAATGGTTGATGTGATGTATTCAATAGAATGTGATTTACAGGCCCTAATCCGGTAATGTCAGTGCTCCAGAGCCCGATCCACTGGTATCAGGGTCTTGTTGGCTCTAGTTGGGACTTATTATTATTCAGGATGATGCTGTAGAGCAAAATCATATTACAAGAGGCCTAATCATATTTTGGAGTTAGTATCACTTTAAGGGTGACAAGAAAGGCCTTCTAATAACCAGCTGCGATATGCAATTTGTTCCCAGTGCTTGCGCTGAGCTGGGCCCCGGCTGGGATCGAATTCGCGAACACAGTAAATCGTGTTGTCATAGACTTCAGTGGGGACTGATGAGCATGAATTAAGGTGTCAAGTACTCTTTTAACAAGCCTGACAAAATAACCCTTGAAACATTTGTTTCAACAAAAAAGGTTAAGTGGGATCAAGTGCTTGTAACTGATGTCCCTTTGATCCTTTGTTTTGTGGTTTACCACCAACCGAGACATCCTTGACTATTCAGTGTGCTCTGAGATTGAAAGAAAGGAAAAGAGTTACCTGACCAACCAGTAGAGAGTTTGCAGGTTATTTTTACATAGTTACATAGGGCCTCATTCAGTTAGCGGCCGCAGCCGTTGCGAGGCCGCAAGGACCGGCCGCAAGCTATTCGGCTATTCTATTCCCTTACGGCCGGGGGCTCCGGCAGGCATGCGGCCGGTGCCTTGCTATCTCTTGCGGCCGCTCGCGCCAGAGGAAAGCCTTTGATCTAAAACGGCCGCAAGAGTTTCGGCCGTAAGAAATTCCTATTTGCAATTCAATTGCTCCGGGAAACCTCTCTGCAAGGCTAAAGACGAGCCGCTGCTTACTTGCAGGAAAAAGGTCCCGCTAGCACCAATTAAGCACATAAAATAGCTCAAATAAAGCCATCCTGCACTTTGAGAAGACTATAAAGGGATTTTAGGTGTTAGAAAAAATAGCACATAATTATCCGATACTCAAATCCGTAAAATATTTTATTTTTAATATCCGTAAAATATCCATGTAAAAAGTCCAGAGTGCTTGGAGCACCTCAGACCCGCCCACGCCGCAGCCGGAAAATAAACAGTTAATTTGAACTCGGGTTTGGGCTGATGTGCAAGCTTGAGAGTGGGTTACTTTTAATCCTCATGTCCCCCAATATGATCCCTAGCATTTACAGTACTGTACAGTGCAGGCTTGAATTTATTTTTGCGTTTTTAGATTTCTGCGCTTACGGCCGGTTCCAAGATATGCGGCCGGCCGTAAGATGAGATCCTTGCGGGGCCGTATAATAGAATCGCGAGTTAACAGAACCCCCGCAAGGAATCGCATAGTTACATAGGGCCTCATTCTATTAGCGGCCGTAAATCGACCGTAAGGCTGCGATTCTTTGCGGGGGTTCTGTTAACTCGCGATTCTATTATACGGCCCCGCAAGGATCTCATCTTACGGCCGGCCGCATATCTTGGAACCGGCCGTAAGCGCAGAAATCTAAAAACGCAAAAATAAATTCAAGCCTGCACTGTACAGCTCTGTAAATGCTAGGGATCATATTGGGGGACATGAGGATTAAAAGTAACCCACTCTCAAGCTTGCACATCAGCCCAAACCCGAGTTCAAATTAACTGTTTTTTTTCCGGCTGCGGCGTGGGCGGGTCTGAGGTGCTCCAAGCACTCTGGACTTTTTACATGGATATTTTACGGATATTAAAAATAAAATATTTTACGGATTTGAGTATCGGATAATTATGTGCTATTTTTTCTAACACCTAAAATCCCTTTATAGTCTTCTCAAAGTGCAGGATGGCTTTATTTGAGCTATTTTATGTGCTTAATTGGTGCTAGCGGGACCTTTTTCCTGCAAGTAAGCAGCGGCTCGTTTTTAGCCTTGCAGAGAGGTTTCCCGGAGCAATTGAATTGCAAATAGGAATTTCTTACGGCCGAAACTCTTGCGGTCGTTTTAGATCAAAGGCTTTCCTCTGGCGCGAGCGGCCGCAAGAGATAGCAAGGCACCGGCCGCAAGCCTGCCGGAGCCCCCGGCCGTAAGGGAATAGAATAGCCGAATAGCTTGCAGCCGGTCCTTGCGGCCCCGCAACGGCTGCGGCCGCTAACTGAATGAGGCCCATAGTATTTAAGGTTGAAAAAAGACTTTCAGTCCATCAAGTTCAACCTTTTAAGATCTCCTTTGATCTGCAATATGCGGAATAGCTATTAATTCATTAGTTGTTAATTTATTATTAATCAATTATTTAATGTTTTATTTTTATATTATTATTAATTAGTCCAGAGGAAGGTAAATAGAAAAAAAAAAAAAAAAAAACAAGCGAGACTTAGGGCCTCATTCAATTGCGATTTGGCCAATCGAATAGGGGTCTAAATAAGCACATAACATATTTTTTTTAAAGAAGATTTTAGTTAGTAAACATCTATCCAAAAGCAAGGTTTTCACTAACTAAAAACGTATTTGAAAAAAATATGCTATGTGCTTATTTAGAGCCCTATTCAATTGGCCAAATTGCAATTGAATGAGGCCCTTAGCCAATTGTCTCAAGGGGAAATGTAAAAAATTTGGATCATTACTGTCTCTCTAATTATCCATGATAACCCTGAATACCCTTTTTAATTAGAAATGAATCTAGTCCCCTTTTAAAGTTATCTATCGAATGCGCTGTCACCACCTCCTCTGGTAGAGAATTCCACAGATTAACCACCCTTACTGTGAAGAACTCTTTTATTTCTTTGAGGTGGAATCTTTTTACTTCTAACCTCAAGGGATGTCCTCTTGTCAGTTGAAAATCTCTTGGCACAAAAAACTCCCCCAACAAATCTTTATACTGACCCTGGATGTATTTATATAACGTAATCATATCTCCTCTTAGACGACTTTTTTCTAGAGAAAATAAGTTTAATTTGGTTAGTCTTTCTTCATAACTTAGCCCCTCCATTCCCCTTATTAGTTTTGTTGCCCTTCTCTGTACCTTTTCCAGCTCTAAAATGTCCTTTTTATGAAGTGGTGCCCAAAATTGTACTCCATATTCCAAATGAGGGCGTACTAGAGATTTGTATAGTGGCAGAATTATATTTGCTTCCCTGGCTTCTATACCCTTCTTAATACATGCTAATATTTTATTTGCCTTTGCAGCTGCTGCTTGGCTTTGAGCACTGTTACCTAGGTGGTTGTCCACAAGCACTCCCAAATCCCTTTCAATATCTGATACACCTAGATTTGCTCCATTAAGATTATAAATTGCATGGCTATTTTTCCTTCCCAGATGCATAACCTTACATTTATTCGTATTAAATCTCATCTGCCATTTAGATGCCCATTCCTCAATTTTATGTAAATCCCCTTGGAGGGAAAGCACATCATTATCTGATTTAATTACCTTGCACAACTTTGTGTCATCAGCGAAAATGGAGACGCCACACTCCAATCGTACCTCTAAGTCATTAATAAATATGTTAAAAAGGAGAGGACCTAATACTAAACCCTGAGGAACCCCACTTACCACATTAGTCCAATCGGAGTATGTTCCATTTACAACAACCCTTTGCTTCCTGTCTTTTGCCAGCTCTCAATCCATGAGCAGATATTTACTGCAATTCCTGTATCCCTTAGTTTGCCCAATAGTCTCCCATGTGGCACTGTATCAAAAGCCTTTGCAAAATCCAAAAAGACTACATCCACTGAGTTGCCTTGATCCAGGTTCCTACTAACCTCCTCATAGAAACTAATTAGATTTGTTTGACATGACCTATCCCTCATAAACCCATGTTGACTCCTACTTATAATCCTGTTCAAATAGACATATTCTTGTATATTATCCCTTATTAACCCTTCTAAAAGCTTCCCCAATACAGAAGTGAGGCTCACTGGTCTATAATTCCCCGGATTTGCTCTTGCTCCCTTTTTAAATATAGGTATCACATCAGCTTTTCTCCAGTCATCTGGTAGAGACCCTGTGTTGAGTTGAGTGAATCTTGAAAAATTAAATATAATGGTTTGGCTATTACAGAACCCAGTTCCCTTAGTACCCTCGGATGTATTCCATCAGGACCTGGGGCTTTATTAACATTTATTTTTTCCAACCTCTTTTGGATTACTTCCTTTGTTAACCAATTATTTGGCAAAGGTAGTGTAGCCCCATTATGTTGCAGTGTCCCAACCACTGGTACCTCCCTTGTGTATACCGATGAAAATAACCTAATTAGCTCATCTGCCTTTTCCTGGTCACTAATTTTCAGACAGCCTGTTTCACATTCTAATGTTCCTATAGCTTCCTTCCTCGCCTTCTTCCCATGAATATACTTAAAAAATATTTTAGGGTTAGTCTTACTCTCTTTTGCAATTAATTTTTCATTTTCTATTTTAGCCAGTCTAATCGCGCTTTTGCAAGCCTTGTTGATTTCCTTGTATTCCCGTAAAGCAGTCTCTGTCCCCTCTTGTTTGTATAATTTAAATGCCTGTTTTTTACTCCATATCTTGATCTTTAAATCATTGTTAAGCCACATGGGTTGTGATTTACTCCTTTTACTTTTATTCCCACACGGTATATGCCGATGTGTATGTATATTTAGTAAGGATTTAAATGTTGTCCATTTATGTTCAGTGTTTTTACCTAACAGTTCTCTGTCCCAGTCTATACTTTGTATTGCTGCCCTTAGACCGTTAAAATTTGCCCTTTTAAAATTAAGAGTTTTTGTTGGCCCCTTAAAATTTTGTTTTTTTAATTCAATCTCAAAGGAGACTGTGTTGTGATCACTGTTTCCCAAAGGTTGCCCCATTTCCACATTTGATACAATATCAATATTATTTGTAATGAGTAAATCTAAGATAGCTTCTTTTCTAGTAGGCTCTTGTATAACCTGGGCCAGATAATAATCCCTGAGTGTACTCAAGAACCTGCTCCCCTTAGCTGAACTGCTGGTCTCATTTATCCAGTTTATTTCAGGGTAATTAAAATCTCCCATTATTAGAACTTGCCCGTGCTTAGCTGCAGTTCCAATCTGTAACAATAATTGTATTTCCTCACTTTCAGCTATATTTGGGGGTTTATAGCATACGCCTACTAATATTCTTTTGGAATTTGCTGCTCCGCTATTTAACTCTACCCACAAACATTTAACTTTATCACTAGGTCCACCATAAATATCTTCTCTGACTATAGCCTTAAATTCAGGCTTAACATACAGACAAATCCCTCCTCCTCGTTTACCATTGCCTCTATCTTTTCTAAATAGGTTATAACCATCCAGATTAACAGTCCAGTCATGAGATTAATCCCACCACGTTTCGGTAATGCCTATTAAATCCCATTTTTCATTAATTGCTAATAATTCTAACTCTCCCATTTTTCCTGGCAAGCTTCTGGCATTAGCAAGCATACACCTTATGTTATGAGTCTGTAGTTCTGAAGTGCCTGCCCAGTTGAATTACTTAGTACTACCTCCCTATTGACTATACTACCCCTCCCCCCCATTTCCTCCCCTATGAGTTTTTAATTCATCCCTTATACCCTCTACACTTTCTACCCCATTACTTATATCTAGTCCCTCCCCCCCACCTACTAGTTTAAAAACTCCTCCAGCCTTTCTACCATCCTATCCCCTAGTACAAAAGCTCCCTCATCATTAAGGTGCAATCCATCCCTACTGTAGAGATTGTACCGAAGTGAGAAGTCAGCCCAGTGCTCTAAAAAGCCAAACCCCTCCTTAGTGCACCACATCTTTAGCCACGCATTAACCTCCCTAATCTCCTTCTGCCTCCCTGGGCAAGCTCTCAGAAAATACTACCTTGGAGGTCCTTGCCTTCAGCTTATTACCTAGTTCTCTAAAATCATTCTTTAGGACACTCCATCTTCCACTAACTTTGTCATTGGTACCAATATGTACCAAGACCGCCGGTTCATTTCCAGCCCCTCCCAATAATTTGTCTACCTGATCCACAACATGACGAACCCGAGCACCCGGGAGACAGCAAACTGTTCGATTGCTGGGTTCTGGGTGACAAATCACCCTGTCTACCTTCCTAATAATAGAGTCCCCTACAAACAAAACCTGTCTGTTGTTCTGCCTATTCTGTCCTCCCTCTCCTCCAGTAGAGCTGTTCGCCCGGCTGTTAGAGGGAACAGCTCTATCTGGCATTGCCATTCCTGAATGGACATCGCCAACAGTTTCACTCAATCGGGCAAATCTGTTGTTGTTTGCCAACTCAGAACTGGCCTGCCTCCTCCTGTTCCCCCTGCTTCACATAGTTACATAGTAATTGAGGTTGAAAAAATACTTTTAGTCCATCAAGTTCAACCTTTTTAGATCTCCTCTGATCTGCAATATGCAGATTAATTGTTAATTGATCCAGAGGAAGGCAAACAGAAAAAAACCCAAGTGAAGCTAGGCCAATTGTCTCAAAGGGGAAAAAATATAAAATTCCTTCCTGACCCCAGATATTGGCGATCAGATTCCTCCCTGGATCAACACTCCCTCTCTAATTATCCAGTATAACCCTGAATGCCCTTTTTATTTAAAAATATATCCTTTTTTAAAGTTATCTATCGAATCCGCTGTCACCACCTCTCTCGGTAGAGAATTCCACCGATTAACGACCCTTACTGTGATGAACCCTTTTCTTTCTTTAAGGTGAAATATTTTTACTTCTAATCTCAAAGGATGTCCTCTTGTCAGTTGAAGACCTCTTAGCACAAAAAGTTTACTTGGCAAATCTTTATATTGACCCTGGATATATTAATATAAGGTGATCATATCCCCTCTTAGGCACCTTTCTTCAAGAGAAAATAAGTGTAATTTGTAAAATAGTAAACCCTAACCCTAACTCATAAATCTAACACTCACACTAACAAGAAATTTAAAACATTCTCGGCCTCACCATCTAGTGGCTGTTAATTGCTACTGCTGGTGGGCAGAAGACAGGAAAGTCATATTTTGATCATATTAGTGTACTTTGTCTAAACTAAAGATTACAATTTTTCAAGAAAACCAGTTTGTAATTTTGAAATCATGGCCAATACAAAAATTAAATCAAGCAGATGTGATATAATATAACTCTTTGTATTATTGCTGAATTGTTTATAAAGCCAATTTTACTTGTATATTGCAAATTGTTTTAAAGCCAAATAAGATTTTTTTTTTAATTGACCTGCTGGACTCATGCCATATTATATGACCACATAGGTAAATCATTTATTTACTTATTTGGCTGCTTACGAGGCTTGCTGGGCTTAGTATGCAAATGGTTAATTGCAATAAAGCCCTTGCTGCAGCGATAAGTGTAATCTATAAGATTCAATTAGGTTTATCAGGCAATTAGACACACAGCGGCATATTCGTGGTAATTACATCTTGCTTATTATCAGGAGAGAGCCTGTAACTGTAACATATCTCAGGAGAATGAGACTGAACCTCAGTGTGCCCAGGGGCCGAAGCACAGCTGTGTGGGAGAGGCATGATCACACGCCGATCCTCACCAGCCGATCCTCACCTAGGGCACCAAAACCAACAATCAGGTGCTGCTGTAATGTGTAGGGAACCTGAAGATACAGCTAGTAGCATGGGAGATACTCGCATTGTTTATCTATTGTTGCGTATGTTACAGGATCACTGTAATTAGAGAAATACGTCACATGTTTGTAAAGTATGCAACAAACCAACAACATTAACAGGTGTGCATCATTAGAGATAATCATATATTTAACTGATTCTGCTTGTGTCATGGGGATTGCATCCTGAATAGCTAGCCTTCCTGGTACTTAAAGCGACATGAAAGTATTTGTTGTATTTGAAAGTTACTACCACTGTTACTACATTTTTTTTTTTCAAATACAGAAAAAAAATGATTCAGATGATTGGAGAGATATGGAAAGTTTCTGGATTTTATTAGGTATGTAACATACTGTACATATATATATTTCTTTATTAAGAAGCAATTAAAAACTGTTTTTACTGCCTAACAACAAACAAATAGTTCCTGTATGGGTTTAAACACTACAGCACATGCAGACAAAGACTATGTAGGGCTGAATGTGGAATGCAGTGTCCTAGCCTATAAGAGACCATGCTTCCGCAGCATGTTTCCTGAAACATAGTCCCTGATAGGCTATGACACTACACTGCACATCCAACCCTACAGAACCTGCATGCGCTGTAGTGGGCATACCAATAAAGGGTGATTTGTTTGATTTTAGGCAATAAAAACATAGCTTTTATTTGCTTCTTAATAAAACAAAGGGATCTATCCCTCTGTGTCTGCGCATGTGTTCGGCAGCACTGACAGCTGCAGTTACACAAGCTATCCGCTAGAGGGCACTGTCAGGTTTCAGGGAAGGCAAAGAACTAGTCCCCCCTCCGACGTGGCGCAACTCGACGAGGCTGAATTGACGCCAAAGCCATCGCTATGTTTGGTGCGGGCACCCGGTCCCTGAGGGCCTCTGGCATGCATCTCAAGGCCTCTTCTGGTGGTGCGTCTTATATGCTATGTGCAGCAGTATCTGAAAATCGGCAGTACCATCTATCGGTTGGCGGCGACACTGCTGCTGTCAAATTTTGCATAGGTGAAGAGGGAAAGGACCAAACAAAGTACTTAAATATAAATAAGTGCATAGGTATATTACACACCTAGTCCAGAAACCTTCCATATCCCTTGATGATTTGGTAGTTTGCCCCTGTTAGCCAGCGAGCAGTGATGTAGCTGTATGAGTTCATATTTTTCATTCAAAACACAACTTTGGTAATGTTCAAAGCATGCAATACAGAATACAATGGATATATGTCCCTAAGTACTAAGCCATCAAATTAAGTAAAATGAAGAAAAATTATGAAATAGTATTTAAAGGCATATGTAAGTTTCCTGGATTATGAATGTATCTGATAGAGGAGAATTAGTAGTGTATGAAAACATTTTGTGCATGAAAAAATAAAACATTAACAAACTCATCCTGCTGTTTGCTAAATCTCTTGAGGTTGCAAGGATGGAAAGAGTCAGCTGCAAGCTGTTGGGGGAGAGTAGGCAGTCCGAACAGAGGCTCCCATCATGTGCACCACATGCAGGGCAAAATTGGAAGCAATGTTAGGGGAGATCAATCTCTTGTGGAGAGAGCAGAAGGAGAGAGCTGGCTGCTGGAGAGAGAGAGCACCGCTGCCAGAATACCGTATGAATAGAAACCTGTGTCTGGGCAGAGCTCTGTGGCACTCCTTTCTATAGAGTGCGGTGAGCAGCAGAGACCCTAAAGCTGCCCTGGGAGTTTGGAGAGCTGTGTGCAGCCTCAGGGTGCTATTGGAGGAGGGCTAGTGATCTGTTCCGGAAGCCCCCATGAAGAAGGACTCCCTTAGAGGAGGTCACAGACAGCCACTACAACCACTTCAAGAACACCCAGTCCTGAGAAAAACTCCTGCTAAGCAGATAGAGGGCAGGAGCAGAGCTCCAATGGAGTTGCTGCAGCACTCTGACTGAGAGGAAGTGGTATTCCATGAAAGAAGACCTCACAGAGGTGGATACCTTACCCCTAATGGACTGACCTACAGATAAGGTAGGAGATATTTAACTTCTTCCTAACACACCAAGATGTAATAATACCAAGGGGTATATGCAATATAAGAAGCTAACAGTAATAAGCACATTGACTGTAGGGGGCACTGCTCTTTACTTATGGGAATATTGACACTCTAAGAGAAGGAAAAACAAAAGAAAAGACTCTTTACACTGGAATTAAATACTTCCAAAAAGAGAGAACCCCCCAAAGGAGGATACAGATAGCCATAGTAAACACGCTAGGAACCCCTACTTCTGTGAGGCAGAGGAGAACATTGTGAGGAGAGGGAGAGGTGTGCGGACACAGGGTGTCATTGCTGATATACAGCCTTATTAAATTCAGGCTACGTGCAACACGTGTAATGTAGAAAGTAAGGCCTACGGCTATTAAATTAGCCCAGTAAAGCAGGCTGCTGCCGATCTGCAGGTTTGGTGCAAAATAAGCCTACGGGATGAGGAACGTTGAACTTCGGGGACATAAATCCTTTGATCTGTCAAGCCCATAACCGCTACAATTCCAATCATGCTTTTAAATTGCAACAAAGTCACTTGCGAGCAAGCCCGTAACCAGCAAATGTAGCCCAAAGCCCAACGAAGACTTGCAAGGGGGTTAAAGTCCAATCCATAGCACTTTAAATGCAAATATCACCACACTACTGTACATTTATTGAAAGGGAAAGTGATAATATAATACTGTTATATATGTGTTATATCGATCCCGGCAATCAATGTGTTAATAGGTATGATGTTACTCGCATGTAATAGAATATCATATTTATGGCTTTATTATTATTGCATTACATCTGGAATGTGGGTCCGATCGTAAATCATAATTGAACCCCGTAAGACTTATGACAATCTCTGTTTCCATTGGCTCCATCAGAACCCGTAACTACGGGTTTGCTTAATTGATCACCTACAATGCTGCAAATCCGATGGCCGACAAATGGTTTACGGGTTTGTTCGAATTTAATAGCACAGTAATTCAGCCAAATTTCAAGCCCGAAGCCGATGCGGGTCGCACATTGCCCAAATTTAATGTGCGCCATGGCAGACACAAATGAAGATACAGAGTGCTACTGCAGACATACAGCCACATTAAATTTGAAGCCCGTAGTGGCATTGGCACATCTGCAAAGGCTGCAGGCTTAAAATTTGGCTGCGTTACAGAGCTATTAAATTCAACCATGCAGCGGGTTACTGGCAAGAGACGCACCCTTTCCGTTCACGCAAGCTGTTAATGGACCAGCCGAGCCGCGATCAGCCATCACTATCCAATTGCGGTATAACATAGTGCAACACAGGCCTCTCAGCCAATAGAACGCGATCTAACCGAAGATGATTGACAGAGGGAGATTATAAATTTGCGTTCCACCCGGCCATGCGTTGACAGTGTTGTATTTTCTTTCGAAGATGGTGGGTTTTGAGAGTCAGAGAGAGAGTAGGAAAATTTGGGGAGAAGTATTTTGTGGTTTTGTTCATTTATATTCTATTAGATACAATTTTACAATTAATCCTTGATTACACATATTTACAGATTACAAATATTTGCAATACACATAATTTAAAGAACATATATAGAGACATATAGAGTTAGGTCACCCCATACACACATGTTCCCATCCCATCCCCCACACACCATCCCCCAACAGTTACTAAATACATATCATACACACATTTTTTTTGACATCCTATATATACAGCAACATTTATTCTTATTTATCCTTATTTTCTTTTTGGGATTATAATGGAGGAAGGAGAGAGGAGGGGAGAGGAGTGGAGAGGTAAGGGAGGAGGAGAAGAGAGAGGAGAGGAGAGAGAGATGGCCCTGGGTAGTAGTGGTGGAGAGGAGGAGGAGATGAGGAGTAGTGGTGGAGAGGAGGAGGAGGTGAAGAGTGGTGGAGGCAGAGGAGGGGGTGGAGGAGGTGCAGGAGGAGAAGCAGGAGGATTGGAGTGTAGAGGTGGGTGGTGGCAGGGTGGCCCTAGCACCAGGCACATGTGGGAGAGGGACAGAGGGGAAGGGGCCTGCCTCAGGGAAAGTTCATGGAGGCAAGGGTCCCTGTCCAGAGTCGGGAGGGCAAGAGGCTAAGAGCAAGCACAGGGCCCGAAATGACTCGCACCGGGAGAATGTGTTCCACCTCTGTGGTATCCGTGGCCACCCTGTGATACTTGCTGGGGGGAAAGAAGTTAGGCCAGGTCCTAGGGCTCAGGCATGGAAGGAGGTAGTGGCTGAGGTGACAGCGGTAGGCACAGATCCAAGGGATGTGTGGCCCATCAAGCACCGGTTTGATGACATCAGGGCCAAGGTGAGGAGGATAATGACCAAAAAAGACAGGAACGTGACTGTGACCTATAATGGGTGGGAGAGAGTCACCAGGGACCCTCCGAGACAGGTGCCTGCTGCTGGAGCTTCAGGCCTTGTGGCACAACAGGACCCAGCCTCCTGTCAGGTGAATTTCTCACACACACTACACATGTACATGATGATCAACAAGGACATTGACATGTCAGCTCCATGGAATTAATAAGGGATAGATGGATGCGTCATTAAAATCCACGAAGCTGACAAATCGATGTCATTCCTGGGCACAACAACAGTAATCAAGCAACAAAGAGTTCATTTATTGGTGTGCCCACTGCAGCCTATGCAGTTACAGAATGAAGCCGGAATAAAGATAGCATTAGGAGCCAAAAACGATCAAGACCATGAACCAAAGAATAGATCACATCTAGCAAATGATAGCTAATCTGAGTTGCAATTAGGAGTATCATCCAGGTTCAAGCATAGATGTCAGATAGTTAGGAATGCACACAAAACAATGTATTGTTCATCATACTAATGACATGTACCTCTCTTTTATCTCTTTCAGCATCAAGGAGGTCTGTGTGCGGTGGCGATTCAGAGGCGGGGGGCGTCGGATCCATCGGAGCAGGAAGTGGAGGAGCAAATCCCCGCACAGCAGAAACTGGTGCAGGGGGAGGAGGATGGAAGTGGACCCAAGGGCCCTGGCTCGGAGGATATAATTTGGCTGGTGGGGTCACCATCCGGCCCTCCAGTCACACCCCCCGGGATTAAACCCCATTATCCCCCTCCTCCAAAGACTGACGCTGTCGCCAGGACCCTCCAACTGGAGTGATGTCAGCAGCCAGCCACCACCCCCTCCCAACCATACCAGTGCACTGGACTGGCCGCCACCTCCACTACCAGGACCACTCACACCATGGCTAGTCTTGCCCCAGTCTCAGCCAGACCCTCCACACTCCCACACCACCACCTCCTCACCTGGCCACACCCCACAGACTCCCATCACCCTCATCTAGCTAGGCTACGCAGTTGGAGATGCTGGCCCTATTGCGTCAGCAGGTGGCGTTGCTCCTGTGGGATCCAGGCCAGCATCTCCACCAATCATGCAGAGGTCATGCACAGCCTGGCAAGGCGCAATAGGGAGGAGAGGAGGCATTATCTAATGACTGAGTTGTACCTGACTGGGCTGCTCAGGATTTAGGCTTAGAAGCGCTCATTCCAGGGTGTAACAGCAGAAGCAACGCAATGCGCTCTGGTCCCCAGCCCCGCCTCCTCCACCCCGGAGGAATCCCCCAGCCACCCGCAGCGTGGCCCCTCCTCTCCTCCCACCATGCCTCCCCCACTGACACTGCAGGTGCTGCTGCCTCCTGGGGGATTTCCTCCCCCTGTCCCCACCACCACCACCAGCAGGGATATGGCGGCCAGCCGCGGACGATGTGGTTCCTGTGGCTAGGTGGAGGAGGACATAGGTGCTGTGCATATGTTTGTGTCTTCTTAACAGCACTCCTCAGTGACAATATATTGGTCACAATGTTAACCTAATCTAGCATGGCTACAGAGTCTTGAATCTTGGCCTATGTGATGGTGATATTTTGTACGCAGATGGAATTGGGGAGTATCAACATTCCCCTGAGGGCCTGATAGGAATATGACAGGTAATACGGGAGTGGGTTGCCAGTTCCTTCTCTAGTAGATTGGGATTTCTCTGACCTCTCTGCTATGGCATGCCCACCAACAGTGGGAGGTGACCGAATGGGTATACATCATGGCACATGGCCACCAGCAATGGTGTGGTACTTTCCAGGATGGGTGTAGCAGAGATTATCCTTGATGGAGGTGAGTTGGCTGTTGATCCATGTGCCTATGCACAGCCTCCATGTGTTTATGTGGCTCTTCCTGATGGGTTAGAGTAGATTAGTGTGGTCCCCTTGTGGATTGCTAAGTATTGGTGGTGAAGGGGATTGTGTACCTGAATGAAGCTGTGAGCTATACCATGTAGGGCCAGTGTAGGTGGGCAGGTTATAGCAGAGAGGTCAGACAAATCCCAGTCCCTTAGAGGAGGAGGAACTAACAGCCCACTCCAGCATCTTTAGCTAAATGTGCTGCAGTCCATAGTGTCACAGGGAGTCAGAGACGGCTTAAGGTCTGAACAACAAATAATAAAATGCTCCCCTGGTACTCTATGTGATATGGTGGTGTAATTTGCCCACTATTTGTTTTCGCAATGTAGATGTGATTAGCGACATGTATATGCAATCATATATATTCCAGGATCCACATTAGAGCATCTGTGAGTGAGGAAAGGTTAATATGGCATCCGTTTCATGTTTTTGTGTTGCAGTTTAAGCAGGTAGTGTGTCTTTAATTGCTTTCTGCATGTTGCAGCATGGCTTTTCATTTTGGCATATGCATGAGCATTCCAACATATGATTAAAGAACATATTTTAAATGCCTAGTTTTTATTTGAGGATTATTGTGCAAGTAATTGTAATGTCTTTCCATGCTTTCTGCATTTTTTAAAGTCCAGTGGTGTGTTTATATTGTTTTTTACATTTTTGAGAAATTGTCTGTAAACCCTTTGCAGGATTTATTTGGAGGCCGTAATGTTTTTGCCTCCATTTTTCGGGCATCCCTTAGGTTTTTTTTCACCCTTAACCAGCAAGTCATTAGCGGGTTGCTTTATGGGGCCCATTTAACAGCTGTAAGTCTTGCGGGCTACATTACTGGCTACGTGGAGGGGTGCCTCATGAAAGGAAATTATCCTAGAAGAAAATACACCCCTAAATGCCTCTGTTTTACAGACAAGGAGAAAAGCTGCCCTTAAAATTCATCCTTTGTGGGAATAAAGAGTTAAAGAAGCACTAAACTGGTGCACCCAGACTAAAACATCTCTCCAGAGGAGGATAGAAACCCCTGTGGATTGTCCCCAGTACTCCCCACCTATGGGGAGAGATCTGTAGGGCTGGAGAGGAGCACTGGGAGGAGATATAGCCTTATACAAAAGGTAGAGTGCATTGGGGAAGCAGCTGCTACCAGACACAGGTGGAGGGTTGTTCTAGTAAAGGAGATGCCTCAAGAGCAGAACATTCTACCTAAAATAGTTCCAGATCAACAGATATGACCACAAGAGCGACAAATATCATAAAGCCTGAGAGAGATTAGCTGCTTAGCTTTTCAATTTGACTAATATAGGGAGTTGGAGCTAATAAATTATAAGCCAAGTTAGACTTTTCAAAAATGAAAAACAAAGACAAAAATACTTCCACAAAAATGAAGACCAAATAATAAGAAAAACTCTAACTCCAAAACTCCACTTAATTTATTCTCACCTAAAAATAAAGAAAACAAAGGTGACTCCTCTTACTCAATCTCTTCAATACTCAACCAATCCTCTTCCCAAAATGTGCAGGCTTCAGATGAGCTGGAACCTCTCTCTGAGGAACCACAAGGAAGTGAGAAACAATTTACAGTGTCAAAAATTAAGAACCTTCTCGCTGAATTTAAAATTTCAATAAGCATAGGATCCATGTTAATAAAGTTTATTCTCCATGATTATATTATTTGAAGTTGTGTACTTTTCAGAATATTAACTGTTATTAACAGCATTCATGATATGTAATATATAAATGGAACAACAAGCATTGAGATCCATGCTAATAAAGTTTTGAATTCTTCAAATTACGTCATGACGCAATTCGCGTCATCATGCTACATTTTCTCATTCAATTATATGTAATATTGGGTTTACTTGAGCACAGTGAATAAAACAAATAAGGTTATGATCTCCTTGATAGGATCAGATTAGTGAGTAATCATGTATTCTGATGTGTGTATATTATTATATCTGAGTACCAAGATATAATGAGAGAAAATAATGCACAGAAGTCAGAGTGTCATCAGAATAATCTCTGAGTTTATTTGGACGGCCAGTTCCTTATATAGCATAACATACGTCACAGCTGCTAAAAGCATAGTTGAAAAT
Source organism: Discoglossus pictus (assembly GCA_027410445.1). Taxonomy (NCBI): domain Eukaryota; kingdom Metazoa; phylum Chordata; class Amphibia; order Anura; family Alytidae; genus Discoglossus; species Discoglossus pictus. The sequence goes on along the minus strand of CM050175.1, from coordinate 59,678,381 downwards.
AGTGTTAAATACAAAAGTGTCTTTCTCTGTCTAACTCAGCAAAACGATCCTTATCTAATCCCGGCTTCCTATAGATATCTTGTCTCATTAGTTTCTGAAACACAGACAGGATACAGGAAACAGATGTTTTAAAGAACATTAACGTAAACATTCTACAGATGACGCACTTAAACATTCTAGTGAGATACAAGCTGATATACTTTTTATAATCATGATATTCTTACCTAATTATTTCATAATGAGGAAATTAAAATATGTAACACTCCTCAATCGCGTAATGACGTAATGGTGTAATACGCACGCAAATATACGCAAATCCCGGAAGTAAAAGGTGCTTTATAAGCACCACTGAATTGCCACAATGTTAGCCTTCAGAAAAAGTTCAGTTGGTGAACGTAACGGCCCATTGGCACACTATATCATTTGTGGGCAAAGAATCCTTGTCTTATACCGTGGTATTGGTTGGAGCTGAATCTTGTCATGGCTGCACACATCTGAACTTCAAGTATTTACTGTACTTTTGTGCATGGGGTTACTGCATTTATGATTTTGGTGTTGTGTCTATAACCAAAAGCCTTTTTACATATCCATGCTACAGACCTCTCTATAATTGTACAAGGTGTATTGTCTTTGCCTTTTTGTTTTTACTACTACATTTTATATATAACAAGGAGTTTTACTCTATGCAATTCTATGATTAATGATGTCATCATGTATATGAGGAGCGCATTCTCAGTAACATCATTGAATGTAACAGCATAGTAATATACTATATAGATTCATAAAAAAAAAAGAGCTACCTATTGCTATTCCTTTGACAGGGTCCCACTATCCCCCCTTATTTTTATCTTAACAGTAGAACCTTTAGCTGAATTTGTTAGATCTAACAAAAATATAAAGGGGATCAAAGTTGGAAATAACCATTATAAATTATTGATGTTCGAGGATGATATAGTTTTAGTTTTAACAGAACCTGAAGACTCATAAGATTTTGGAAGAGTACGGTAAATTCTCTTATTTTAAAATGAACATCCTTAAATTAGAGGTATTTACAAACGGTCTTAAAAAATCTCAAATAGAGAGTTTAATACACCTATATAAATGTGACTGGATGAGCAATTCAATAAATCACTTGGGGATTAGATGTACCCCAGTACTAAAAATAATTGTAAGAGATAACCTTCTTCTAATTCTGAACTATCTTAAAATTATTCTTGCAGACTGGGGGAAGGTTTATCTCTCTTGGTCAGGTAGAATAGCTGTAATAAAAATGTTTACCATCCCTAAAATTTCATATATTATGAGATGCACCCCGCAGATAGTACCAAGATTTATGATGTCCAACTTCCGAAAACTAATAAATATCTTTTTGAATAAAGATAAAAAGGTCACTAATAGGTGTAAATATTTCAAAGAGGAAACATGAAAAAGGCGGTTTTGCCACACCTTCAATTATAGATATTAATAACGCTATAATGACCAACCACTTGCTAGGTTGGAATCTAGCTCAGAATCAAGCAAATTGGATAATTTTGGAGGAGGATCTGTCCAATATAATTCTGACTAATCTTTTAATTTGGCTTCCAAAATTGGAAAAAGATAAACTGATTTACCAAGAGGGACTAAGTCTATTCTCCAATTTTGGTACAAAAACAGAGAAAAGTTAGAGCTGTCCAGATATCCCTCCCTTGCAGCCCCTATCAAGATTCTTAAGGACTATAACAAAGATCTTAATCTTACACAATTGGAAAAATGCGGAATTAAGGTCATAGGTGATTTATATCTTGATAGAACATTTATAACAAAATCAAATATTTACAGAAAATGATCAGTCAAAGGGAGTAAAATGGCTAGATTACTTTTTGGTTAAATCTGCTTTATTATCTTTGAATAATATACAATTTCTATATGTCATAGTATTAGAATTAATTACATATTGCCTTCTTTTACTTATTCTTTTGATATTTCCCCAAGTATAATATTTACATTTGATTAGCAATATGATCAATAGGATTGATCATCAGAAAATATATACCTTTTAGGTATTTCCGTTTTAAATGTAACTATCATTATGCACTAGGGATTAAAAAACGAATGATTAAAAAAATAATGTTAACACCAAATGACTCTTTGTATACCACCACTTAGTATTAGTTTACCAAGGACTTAATTTCCACAGATATAATTTTCAAGTATATGTTTTATTATACATTCATTTGTTATAGAGTGATTCCTCTTCAGTATGGGCCTCATTCTATTATCGGCCGTAAATCGGCCGTAAGGCTGCGATTCCTTGCGAGGGTTCAGTTAACTCGCGATTCTATTATACGGCCCCGCAAGGATCTCCTTTTACGGCCGGCCGCATATCTTGGAACCGGCCGTAAGCTGTGAAATATAAAAACTCAAAAATAAATTCAAGCCTGCACTGTACAGCTCTGTAAATGCTAGGGATCATATTGGGGGACATGAGGAATAAAAGGAACCCACTCTCAAGCTTGCACATCTGCCCAAACCCGAGTTCAAATTAACTGTTTATTTTCCGGCTGCGGCGTGGGCGTGTCTGAGGTGCTCCAAGCACTCTGGACTTTTTACATGTATATTTTACGGATATTAAAAATGAAATATTTTACGGATTTGAGTACAGGATAATTATGTGCTATTTTTTCTAACACCTAAAATCCCTTTATAGTCTTCTCAAAGTGCAGGATGGCTTTATTTGAGCTATTTTATGTGCTTAATTGGTGCTAGCGAGACCTTTTTCCTGCAAGTAACTGCGGCTCGCTTTTAGCCTTGCAGAGAGGTTTCCCGGAGCAATTGAATTGCAAATCTCTTGCGGCCGTTTTAGATCAAAGGCTTTCCTCCGGCGCGATCGGCCGCAAGAGATAGCAAGGCACCGGCCGCAAGCCTGCCGGAATCCCCGGCCGTAAGGGAATAGAATAGCAGAATAGCTTGCGGCCGGTCCTTGCGGCCCCGCAGCGGCTGCGGCCGATAATAGAATGAGGCCCTTAGTTTGTACTTATTACTTTGTTATAGCTGTTGGGCTGCAACAGTTTTATTATATTGTATCTTTCCTTTGTCTTACTTGTCACTTTATGATCTAAATTTTGACACCTGTTACTTTGTTTTTTTTATATATGTGTCTCTTTTATCTGAGTGTTTATTTTAATACTCAAGAGTTTTACTTAGGTGATTTGTTTTACAGTTTGGTGTTTCTTTTTAGCTTTTAGCCTTATTTCAATGAAGGAATTCTTTGTTATTCCATTTTTTCAAGCTGTAGTTCTCAGCTTCAATGATTCACTATTTTTTATTTAATTATAGTACAACCTTTCTTTTGGCTATACTAGCCAATACTGATCAGTGCCTTATTTGTAAAGCTCCTTTTATGTTTTGTCAATATATAGGTTTCCGGTATATTCATTGCGTGCATTTATCATTTCCCATTTCTTTAGTTTTTTATCACATCTTTTTAGTGTGATTGTAAATGGGCTTTATTTTTTTCAAAAATGACGGCAATAAAATTTGAAGCCTGGCAATGCTGTTTGCCACACATTGTGAGGCTCCCTCCCCCCCCCCCCCCTCTAACTTGCAGGACTCGCAATAGGCACCTTTGGTGCTCATTACGAGTCTCCCCCCCCCCCCCCCCCCTCTACTTTACCGGCCTTGCGATGAGTGCCTTTGGTGTTCATTGTGAGCGCTGCAATGAGCAGCTTTGACGCTCTTTGCAGGCATCAGCCAAACCCGCAACTTTCGGGCCTCGCAATGAGCCCCTCCCCTGTGTCTGTTTCCACCTCTCCCTCCCTTGTCTCTTTGCTCCTATCCTGTTTTTTTGTTCCCCCTTATCTCCCTCCCATGTGTCTCCTTCCCCCCACTCCATCCCCTGTGTCTCTTTCTACCCTCTCACCCCTCTCCCTCCCCGGTGTTTATCTCCCCCTCCTCCCTCCTCTGTGCTCCTGTTTCCATGTACGGTGTGAAACCATTTGTGGTCTTGGGTAATTGATAGTTTTCACCAAGGCCAAAATGGGTTTACAATTTACGGGCTTGAAAAAAAAAAATGAATTTACGGCCGCCATTTTTCTCTCGCCTAGCCGTTCTGATACCGGTCAAAATCACCAATTAAATAGCAAATGAGCTTGCAACCTCACTTACAGGCTCCCTGCCTCTCCCCCTGTGCTGTGTTTGAGGTTGTAAGCTAATTTTCTAATCAATTGGCTCTTTTTGGCAGCCCCCGAATGGCTTTTGAGTTACAGGTCGTTGAACCTGTAATTTTTTTGAAGCCTGTATCTGGTAATCCATTCAGTGCCTCTCACCCCTCTATGTTATGGGCCTCGCGATGTGCGCATTTGGCGTCAAACCAGTCACATACAGGCCTCACGATGAGCGCCTTCTGCTCTCATTGCAGCCCCGTCAAGCCAGTCACTTACGGGGCTCGCAACGAGCCACACAATGAGCGCCTTCGGCTCTTATTGCAGCCCCCGTCAAGCCTGTAACTTTCGGGCCTTTGGCGCTCATTGCGCATTGCGCAAGCCCGTAACTTTTAGCATAGCGTGACAGACAAATCGTAATTACAACAACTATATATGTGATGCTTTGATTCCTTTGTGATTTACTTTTTTTGATCGCTACTTTGATTTTGTGACTTTGTTTTTTAAAGCTTGCAATTTAATATTTGGATCTTTACCTCATGATCAGATATTTTGATCCCTACATGCCATATTATTAAAATCAAGCAATTGTGCTGTTTTTTACCTCATGACCAGATACTCTGATCACTACATACCATATAATTTTAAAAAAGTAAGCTTGTAGATTTTACCTTATGACCAGATATTCTGATTACTACATACCTTGGAGTTATACAGAGTTAATTTAAACTTTTTTACCTCATGATCAGATATTCTGAGCACTTACACACCATGCGTTTTTACCAGAGCTTTACTAATGGGCACTTCCTACTATATAAGACTAATCTTACGAATATTGGTCATGCAATGTTAAAAGTTACGGGCTTGGGCGTGCGCAATGAGCGCGTAAGGCCCATATGACTTAGGCTGCAATGAGCACCAAAGAAGGCGCTCATGTACATGGCCGCAATCAGCGCCAAAACCCGTAGCACTTTACCGCTGATTGTGAGGCACGCAGTATACGATTTTAACGGGCGACATTTTTTCTAACTCGTAAATGGAAAGACCACCAAAAAAAGCCAAATAATTACAAAAAAATGTACACATACAGCACAGGGGGAGAGCCATGGAGCCTGTGAGTGAGGTTGCAAACTAATTTGACCAAAACAAGGCCAAAGCCAGTAACACCCAAACAATGCGAGGCACACAGGAGTTTGAAAAGAAAAGCAATGGCACTCATTGCGCGCCACACAAAGCTTGAGCAGAGACACAGAGGAGAAAACACATGTGAGGGAGAGGGGGAGAGGGTGGAAACAGACACAGGGCCGAAGGTGATCATTGAAAAGCACAAAAGTTGCGGGTTGCCAAGGCGGGCAAATCCGCTCATCATGAATCCCATAAAGTAGAGAGGGGGTTAGGCTCACAATGAGCACCGAAAGCGCTCAGCGCGGGGCTCGCGATGAGCTCCGAAGGTGCTCAGAGGGGGCAGAGACTGACATTGTGTGGCACATATCATTGCCAGGCATCACATTTTATTGCTGTCATTTTTGATGGGCAAGTGGCTAGTCATATTATAAAGATATTTGTAAAGTGATACTTGCTGTGTCCTGATAGTCTATCTCTCAGTGATTAAATGTTAAATTTTCAAATTAATAAAGTTAGTCTAGATGCTACTATCTGCTCAGGAGACACCAGAGTTTGTCTCCCCTGATGATTCTGAGTAACATGCTCAGATGAAACGTGCGTCAGGTCGCACCCTGTCCACCTAGGTATAGTGAATAGACCACAAGACAGACGCTGGTATCTCCGGAGCAGATAGTAGAATCTAGCCTAACTTTATTCATTTGAAAATTCAACAGCAGTCACTTAGAGATAGACCATCAGGACACAGCAAGTATCACTGTACAAATGTATTTATAATATGATTCCAATTACAAAGATTAGTCTTATATACTAAGAAGTGCCCATCAGTAAAGCCCTGAATGTAAACACTTTAAATTAACTCTGTATAGCTCCAAAGTATGCAGTGATCAGAATATCTGATTATGAGGTAAAATCTACAAGCTTACTTTGTTTAAATTATATGGGGCCTCATTCTATTATCGGCCGCAGCCGCTGCGTGGCCGCAAGGACCGGCCGCAAGCTTTACGGCTATTCTATTCCCCTCCGGCCGGGGACTCCGGCAGGCTTGCGGCCGGCGCCTTGCTATCTCTTGCGGCCGATCGCGCCGGAGGAAAGCCTTTGATCTAAAACTGCTGCAAGGAAATCCGCCGTAAGAAAAGTCTGGTTGCGATTCTATTGCTCCGGGAACCCTCTCTGCAAGGCTAAAAACGAGCCGCAGCTTACTTGCAGCAAACAGGTCCCGCTAGCACCAATTAAGCACATAAAATAGCTCAAATAAAGCCATCCTGCACTTTGCGGAGTCTATAAAGTGATATTCGGTGTTAGCAAAAATAGCACATAATTACCCTATACTCAAATCCGTAAAATAATTTTTTTTTAATATACGTAAAATATACATGTAAAAAGTCCAGAGTGCTTGGAGCACCTCAGACACGCCCACGCCGCAGCCGGAAAATAAACAGTTAATTTGAACTCGGGTTTGGGCTGATGTACAAGCTTGAGAGGGGGTTACTATTAATCCTCATGTCCCCCAATATGATCCCTAGCATTTACAGAGCTGTACAGTGCAGGCTTGAATTTATTTTTGCGTTTTTATATTTCAGAGCTTACGGCCGGTTTCAAGATATGCGGCCGGCCGTAAGGGGAGATCCTTGCGGGGCCGTATAATAGAATCGCGAGTTAACTGAACCCCCGCAAGGAATCGCAGCCTTACGGCCGATTTACGGCCGATAATAGAATGAGGCCCATGGTATGTAGTGATCAGAGTATCTGGTCATGAGGTAAAAAACAGCACAATTGCTTGGTTTCAATAATATGGCATGTAGGGATCAAAATATCTGATCATGAGGTAAAGATTCCAAATATTAAATTGCACCTTTAAATAACAACATCAGAAAATCAAAGATGTGATAAAAAAAATAATTGCAAAGGAATCAAAGCATTATAAAATAAAGAGATAAGATACAGAGAAAAAATAAAGCCCATTTACAATCACACTAAAAAGATGTGATAAAAAAAGCTAAAGAAATGGGAAATGATAAATGCATGCAATGAATATACCAGAAACCTATATATTGACAAAAAGAAAAAGGAGCTTTACAAATAAGGCACTGATCAGTATTGGCTAGTATAACCAAAAGAAAGGTTGTACTATAATTAAGTAAAAACATAGTGAATCATTGAAGCTAAGAGCTACAGCTTGAAAAAATGGAAAAAAAAAAGAAGTCCTTTATTGAAATAAGGCATAAAGCTAAAAAGAAACACCAAACTGTAAAGCAAATCACCTAAGTAAATCTCTGAGAAACACTCAGACAAAAGAGACACATATATAAAAACACAAAGTGACATGTGTCAAAATTGAGATTATAAAGCGACAAGTAAGACAAAGAAAATATAAAATATAATCAAACTGTTACAGCCCAACAGCTATAACAAAGTATTAAGTACAAACATACTGAAGAGGAATCACTCTATAATAAACAATATTAGAGTGAATGTACTTTGTTCTATAATAAAAAAAAAATTGTACAGTTCGTGTGAAAAAACACTATTCCTGAAATTTATATAACTGTGGAAATTGGTAAACTAATATACTAAGGGGTGATATACAAAGAACCATTTTGTTTTAACATTACTTTTTAATGATTCGTTTTTTAATCTCCAGTGCATAATAAAAGTTAAATTTAAAAAGTAATAACCTAAAAGGTATATCTTTTATCATGATCAATCCTATTAATCATATTTCTAATCAAATGTCATAAACAAGCTCCAAATACGAAGTAGATAAAACCCATAGGATGATAAGCTGGGAAAGGGATTTAGGAACCTCTTGGCCAATGAATGAATGGAATGAAGCCTGTACCGGTTAAAAAAAATCCTTTATATGTACTGAACTCTATTTTAAAGTCATACAAAAATGGCAACTGGTCCCTAAATTCAATCCCATAAATTCTGACAAATGTTGGAAAGGTTGTGGATCAAAATGATCCCATCTCCATCTATGGTGGGACTGCCCAATCATACAAGACTTCTGAAAACATTGTTCTTTTCAATTTCAGACTGTACTAAATATCTTAATACCTCAGAAACCCCAAAATGTTATTTTTCATATTCTTCCAGATACTATCAAAGCTAAATATACATTTCTGATCTCCCATATTCTTTTAACAGCCAAGTGGCATATAGTAAAGCTATGGAAAGCCAACCAGAAATCTTCCTGGGAGAAAGTTGTGAGACTAATGTCTACAGACAGAGATTTGTAAAAAGGTTTAGGTAAATATAAAAATAATACAAAATGTTTTTAGTCCAAATGGGATTTGTGGAACAACAATTACTCATGACTGATAGAAGTGTTTGGCTTTTCTTGACCCCCCTTAAAAACGTATATTCATATCTGCAATTGAATAGAAAATCTCTATTTTGGATGTTTTCCTTTTTTACAGTATGTTGTATTTTCCCTGTTTCAGTATGGGCAATGAATGTTTAGTAATGTTTTTTTTTTTTTTCTGTGATGTTCTGTATTGTTTATTTTGTATCCAATAATAAAAATATATATATAAAAAAAAAGAAAACACATTTTATTTTTAAACAAAATAAATCTTTATATATATACTGAATGAATCAATGTAATATGTGTCTGTTATAAGCAGCATGTGTTAGATTAGAGAAAGGGAAACACAGGGAAACTTAGATATGCCTTTAAATTTAATTAATCATAATTAAACTAAAAGCTCTAAGGCAAGATTTAAAAAGGATTAAAAACAAATAACAAGAAGACCTATATCAAGTGTGTAATGATCAGCAGATTATAAATTAAATCCTGTTACCCACAAAGGGGTTCCTCTTGTCTGGAAGGCATAACTTCCTCCTGTCTGGAAGGCATTTCTTATTTATAAGAAATAATCTCATCACAGTAGTCCTTTCATAAACATATAAAACGCTTTTGTATGACCACTACATGCATCCTTTAAATTACAGCTGTTGTCCCATATTTACAATATGGTTTTCTAAAAGACCTGTGTGAAAATGAACTTATATGGAAGTTTACTAGACTTCAATACATTCATTTTCATGACAAAATTAAAAATTGATGATGGAAAGCTTGAAACCAAGAAAGCATTTAAAGGACCAGTGTAAGAACTTTTCATGTTAAACCTATTTTTTTTAATTAACCATTAACTAATATAAAAACATATACATCAAACCTCTGCAAAGCCAGAAATTGTATTTTAAAACAGTCTAGCTCATTAATGGCTGTAGCTGTACCCCTTCCAAACTATCTTATTGTCCTGAGCTCTAATGAAAGGAATGGAACATATTCAATTGAGATAACATTATTTATGACTTGCAAAAACAACCTGCTAATGTAATTGCAGTTTAAATTTTAAATTTATATGTGCTTTGCAGCTGTTTGTATATATTTTTCATGTTAAATGGCCACTTTATTCAGCACAGTAAAGATTTCCTAAAAGCATGTTAAAATACTTTTGTTTTGTTTTTTAAATATGTGCATTTTTCAATTAGAATTCAATAAAGTAAAGTCTGTGTTTACATGATTCACTGACTGCCCCCTTCCAGAAACATGCTACAAGCTCCATATATTAAGCAAAAGAAAAAATAAAGTTAACTCTCAACAAATCGATCTGTGCAGAGCATGACATGCTGGAATTAACTAAACAGATCAGTTGTGGAATAACTTTGGAGTGCATTCCTAAGTTCAGGGGAAAACTGGTATCAATCAGTGTTCTCACCTTGAACCTTGGCTGTCTGTTATTAATCATTAAACTGCTAGTAGGCAGAACATACTGTGTCTGTAAACAGTCTTAAAACTTTAGATGAAAAAAATAGATGATTTTAACATGCCATATGGTGTTCTTTCACACCACAAAGAGCACTTAGAGTGGTAAATGACCTTTAATTAAAGGTGAACTTTAACTTTTAACATAAAGAATGCATAAATTGGTTCTTAAATTTATATGGAAGTTTGCGAGATGTGATGTATTTTGAGTTTGTGTAATTTGGCATGTCTAATGTGAAATCATTTTTAATGAGGAATTATGTTTAACCTACTTGCCTCATATACTCCTACCCTCTAATAGCTATTTCCTTATGTTGTCTATCACCACTGACCATTCAATACCCATGTCATTACCACTAGACGCAGGAGCACATCGGGCTTTATTTCTTTAAATTGGATCCTAAGCAGATCCATCAACAGTTGTTCCACAAACCCAAATTATGTTTCCTACTGTCTGTTTCACAATGTATTCTGCAATGTATTCTACTCTAGACCTGTCACCATGTTTGGACCAGGCATCCTGTTACACTTGAAGGGCTGCACATGTGGCCCCAGAGTGGCAGCGTCCTTAAGAGTACTGCAAAGTGCGTTTAACCATTTTTATTTTATCTATAGCAAAATGGTAAAATCACTGTGGGAAAATAGATGGATTAATTAGTAATAGATAATAAGAAATGTTCAGGAGTGGATTATGTGCTATTTGAGGCGGTACAAGATGAACTGTTTACTGTTGCAAAGAATATGCTTCCACATGGGAAGTGTCTTTGGCCACTTGATGCCCTCCATTGTTTTGGACTCTTGCAGGTCTTTCAGCATGTCTTCCTCTTCTGCAGGTCTCTCACCATGTGCTTCACTCCTGCAATACGTTCACCAGCTTCTTTCAATGGGGGCATTTCTTTGCCAAGTCTGACACATTGTCACAGCCCCACTGTTAATTTTGTCTAACACTGAAGAGGGCACAAACACACAGTACATGTACACCACAATCAATGATGATAAAGTGGATACACAAAGTGGCCGCAGTCTGGAGATTGGGAGGGCAGGTGGAAAAGTAGCCACCTGCAAATGTAAACAACAACTATTATATTTTATGGAGTGTAGCACATACATCATAGCTAGTGATGTCGCAAACCTAAAATTTTCGGTTCGCGAACCGCGAACGCGAACCACCGCAAATGTTCGCGAACCGGCGAACATCGGCGAACCGCCATAGACTTCAATGGGCAGGTTAATTTTAAAACCCACAGGGACTCTTTCTGGCCACAATAGTGATGGGAAAGTTGTTTCAACGGGACTAACACCTGGACTGTGGCATGCCGGAGGGGGATCCATGGCAAAACTCCCATGGAAAATTACGTAGTTGATGCAGAGTCTGGTTTTAAGCCATAAAGGGCATAAATTACCTAACATTCCTAAATTGTTTGCAATAACGTGCTTTAAAACATCAGGTATGATGTTGTATCGATCAGGTAGTGTAAGGGTTAGGCCCGCTTCACAGTGACAGACCAAACTCCCCGTTTAACGCACCGCAAACAACCACAAACAGTCCATTTGCAAAACCGCAAACTCCCCATTTGCACAAGGTTGGATACCAAGCTAGCCATGTCCCGTTCCTTGTCCTCACTGATGTCATTAAAGGTCTCTTCCTCCACCCAGCCACGTACAACACCAAGGGTCCCCGAAAGGTGACAACAAGCCCCCTGGGACGCCTGCTGTGTTTGGTCTTCCACCTCCTCAAAGCCACCTTCCTCCTCTGACTCCTCTTCTTCAGACTCCTCTCACTTCATTATTATAAGGTGTGTTAAGTAGTACTACTCTTATCAGTTTAAAACCTGTTACAGCACATATCAGGGGGCGTGTATAAGGCCTGGATTTTTAGAACCAGGAGATGGAAAAAGATGCTTTGTTGGTCGTATCACTTAAATTTTGGGGCACGGCACTTGCAGTCAAAGGTGCCACCAGATAGGAGTGACGTGTTTGTAAGTACTACTCTTATCAGTTTAATACTTGTTACGTCACCTATCAGGGGGCGTGTATAAGGCCTGGATTTTTAGAACCAGGAGATGGAAAAAGATGCTTTGTTGGTCGTATCACTTCAATTTTGGGGCACGGCACGTGCAGTCAAAGTTGCCACCAGATAGGAGTGACGTGTTTGTAAGTACTACTCTTATCAGTTTAATACTTGTTACGTGACCTATCAGGGGGTGTGTATAAGGCCTGGATTTTTAGAACCAGGAGATGGAAAAAGATGCTTTGTTGGTCGTATCACTTCAATTTTGGGGCACGGCACGTGCAGTCAAAGGTGCCACCAGATAGGAGTGACGTGTTTGTAAGTACTACTCTTATCAGTTTAATACTTGTTACGTTACCTATCAGGGGGCGTGTATAAGGCCTGGATTTTTAGAACCAGGAGATGGAAAAAGATGCTTTGTTGGTCGTATCACTTCAATTTTGGGGCACTTATTGACATTAGCTTCTTACGCTCAAACATGTCCTTTACAGGCACCTGACTATGGGAAGATAAGCAGGAACTGCTCAAGGCGAGAGACGGTGTGGCGGATGGTTGAGAGGGGGCAAGGAGGACAGCAGTGGTTGATGTGGCTTATGATGCTGCACCAGGAGGAGGATGGCGGCTTTGAGTTTGTGTGCTGCTTGTACTCATGTGTTGGTCTGGAGTCACCCAAACATTAGGTCTCAACCTGTAGAGGATAAGGGAACCAGGCTACTCTAGACCTCATTCATCATTACAGGTTTTGACAGATCGGTACTATGCGTCCAAGCTACTGTGACAACAGATATGAGTGTCACTGTGCACTTGCAGAAGTTGGTAGAGTAGACGCTGTAAGTCTGACACACACGCTTGCAGACAACTAACTGCTATGCAATCTATTACAGTAGAATTTTTTTTTTGTTTGTTTTAAATGTACACTACTGTTACACCAGATATGAGTGGTGTGTTAAGTAGTACTACTCCTATCAGTTTAATCCCTGTTATGTGCCTTTTTTTTGGGTTTGGTTGTTGAAGCCACAGTGCAGCACCAGAGGCCAGAAAAGAATAAGAAGGTAGGCCTGATTCAACGCCCCATCCCTGCATATCCACACTCAGAGATTCAGGGGGCGACCCTTACAAGGCCACGGGCCGGAGATATAAAGGGGGGCCATCCCAAATAAGCACACAAGCGGGGACAAAGGTAGTGAAGGGGACATAGAGGCCCATGGACTGACGGTCGCCATCTTGGCAGGAAAAGGGCCCAGCAATTAAGCCAAACTGACCCAGCACAGGCAGCTACTTGAGTCAAACGCTGTACAATTACACCTTAATAAAGCTGAAACATGCAGCAGCAGGGATTCTAAATGGCCACACAGGGACAAGGAGGCTAACAGCCCCCACAGTCTCTGCACCACTCTTTTTAACAGATAACCCAAGGGGCTAGCCAGGGACCTTGCCCACAAAAAAAAAAAGCAGAATTTTATTGGAGGAATTATTAGTGTCTTTACCCCCCAAGAGAGGACATAGTAAACGGTATCTTTAGACTACCTGATGGCCAAACCTCCTTTAGCCCCAATGCTATCCAAGAAACATTTCAAAACTTTATCTGACTGGAGGTCTATAGAGTGACATTAGTACTGACCTTTATCTGACTGGGGGTCTATAGAGGGACATTAGTACTGACCTTTATATGACTGGGGGTCTATAGGTGACATTAGTACTGACCTTTATCTGACTGGGTGTCTATAGAGGGACATTAGTAATGACCTTTATCTGACTGGGGGTCTATAGAGGGACATTAGTACTGACCTTTATCTGTCTGGGGGTCTATAGGTGACATTAGTCCTGACCTCCTGCTGCAGTATTATTACTCCCAGTACTCCCAGGCTTGCTACTATTAGATATAATAACCTCAATTTCGTTTCCTTATCTGTTGGTAACATCAAAATATGATTATAAAATATTTCATATTTGTTTGTTTTTTCTCCCAAAGTGAACCCCTTTGTGTGTGTCCCACAGATGTGGCGTTTCCGCTCTGCGTATGTTGGATTTGCACCGCTCAAAAAGTATGAAAAGAGATCCCCCCCCTTGAAGCCCATTAATGACATCATCAGTAAATTGTATGTAACAGATTCCAGTGTTTAGGGTTTATGACCCAATATTGCGATCATTTATGACAAAAATCCGTATTTGTCGTATTATTCAGACGCACGTGCATCTTTGTGTTACATTTCCTGATACTTCTATTATCTTGATCTTTATATATTTACTAGCGACTTGCCCGTCAAAAAATGGCGGCAATAAGATTGTAAGGCAGGTAATGGTGTTTGGACAAGACATTCATTTTGTTGGTCGGAGATCCTTCGTCGCTCATTGCGAGGCTGTTGGTTGTATTTTTTTTCTGATAGGCGCTTTTGCTGTTATTCTTTGGTTGGCGGTGATGTGTTTTTTGCGCTTATTGCAAGGCTTTGTGTGCTATGAGCAGCGTTGGCGCTCGTTCTGAGGCGCGCAGTGAATGGCTTTTATGTTTAATGTGATAATGTTTTTTTTTGTGTATATGTATTTTTGTATGCTAATGAAATAATTACTAAATGAATATACTTTACCTATTTGTAAGTAATATATGCAGGAAGCATTGTGCTGAAGAGCTGACAATCTGTTTTCATGTTCCTGCAGCATACAATGTAGGTTTTCAGTGCTGTGGAGCTGCTGTGTAAGTGTCAGCAATGTGCGCAGTGTGTAGTGTAAATAGGCTGCGTGCGCGTGTGTAAGTTAGTGTTGTAAAATGGCGTGGAATGTGTATGTGGTACGCTGGTGTGGATGATTTAGCGTCCTTGTTAATAGTGTATCTTTACCTCGTACGGCTTTTTAGGAAAATCCGTATGTGTTTAGGGTCCTGTAGCCTCGTTTTCTTTTTTTCAAGGGCCATTTTTTCTCTCACTTAGGGGATTTTCGGGTGTCTAAACTCATGAATTTGGACTTAAATGGAGGTGTAACTTCACTTGCAGAGGTCCTCGGTGCCCGCCTTGCTGTGGGTAAGCTTTTTATGTGTTTGTTGTGTGTATCTATTGTGTTTTTAATGTTTTTAAGTGCTCGCGGTTCGGGCGTTAAGGTTGTATTTTTGTGAGCTCGTAATGTTTTTTTTTCTAAGTCCCGTATTTTTGGATGGTAAGTCCATAAATTTTATGTTGTAAGTAACGCCTGCGGCTCATTGCAGCCGACGTGGGAGCCTTCGGCGCTCCTTGCCAGCAACTCTGGCCCTCGCAACGTCTTCCTCAGTTGGCACTTGTAAATCGGCTAAGCGAGCCCAAACCTCGCAAAACATCGCCAGCCATGTACGACTTTTACCTAGTAACAGACGAGGTACAAAATACACTATTAGAAATAATGGAAACTACTGCCGAGCCGCGTAACACATACACAATAGCCGCCATTTTACAACACTAACTTGCAACTAATAACATTACAAATCTAAAATGGCGAGTTACACGACTATACAAGCGGTTTCCCCTCGTGCACTGCGCACATTGCTGACACTTACACCTCAGGTCACCAACAGTCCAAATGTACACTGTAAGCTGCAGGAAAATCAAAACTGATTGTTAGCTCTTCAGGATATTGATCACTGGATATATTAATTACAAATAGGTAAAGTATTTTAGTAATTAATTAATTCATTATTATTAAAAAAAATATATATAAAAAAATACGCTTAATAGCATATTTTACACTGCCGTTACTTTACATACATTAACGCTTCGCACTTCCTAATACATTTGTTCATTCACAATAGTTATTATCGTGCATTCATTTAATAAGTATTAATTAGTAATGGAAAATAAAAATGTAGACTTTACACTACACTAAAATGTTTTACTTTTTACTCTGCAGTTATATATCTGGATTACTGCTCATTGGCTGCCAGCGATAGCACTCTCAAAGCAGTTACAAATCAAAATCACTTTATTATGCTCTGAGACCTGAATACATTTTTTAATTTACACTGCACACAAAAATTATATATTTAACACTGTACTTATATATCTGACTTTGCGATGAGCGCCGAAGATTGATCGTTGCAAAGCACGAAACATGAAGGACACGAGGGAAGAGGCTCACAATGAGCGCCGAAGGTCCTCAGAGTACAAAAAGCATCACATTGTGTGGCAAACAGCATTGCCATGGCTTCAAACTTTATTGCCCCATCATTTGTGCCAGGCAAGTCGCTAGTGATATAATATAACATAATGCAATACAATATTATACAGTACACATGGGTGTTGGAACTGGGGGGGGGGGGGGGGTAAGGGGTAACCCCCCCCCCCCCCCAGATTTCTTATCGTATGTATGTATGCGTATAGAAGCTAACAAGGGAGGGGAGAGGGGGAGGAAACACAGGGGAGAGGGAGAGGAAGACACAGGAGAGGGGAGAGGGGGAGGAAGACACAGTGGAGAGGGGGAGGAAGACACAGGGCAGAGGGGGGAAGAGAAACAGGGTAGGGGAGAGAGACACAGGAGAGAGTGGGGGGTAGAGACACAGAGGAGGGGGGAAGAAACACAGGGGAAGGGAGAGGGGGTAGAGACACAGGGGAGAAGGGGGAAGAGACACAGAGGAGGGGGAAGGGGGGAAAGACACAGGGGAGGGGGGAAAGAAACACGGGAAGGGAGAGGGGGGTAGAGACACAGGGGAGGGGGGAGTGACACAGGGAAGAGGGAAGGGGGAAAAGACACAGGAGAGGGGGGAAATAAACACTGGGGAAGGGAGAGGGGGTAGAGACACAGGGAAGGGTGGGAGAGACACAGGGGAGAGGGGGGAGAGAGACACATGGGAGGGAGTGGGGGGGGAGACACAGGGGAGAGGGGGGGGGGGAGAGACACATGGGAGAGAGTGGGGGGGAGACACAGGGGAGGTCTTGTGCTTTATTATTATTATTATTATTACTATATAATGTGTAGATGTACCGGCTGGGCATGCTCTTGTGCATTATTATTATTATTACTATATAATGTGTAGATGTACCGGCTGGGCATGCTCTTGTGCATTATTATTATTATTATTATTATTATTATTATTATTATTATTATTATTATTAATATATAATGTGTAGATGTACCGGCTGGGCATGCTCTTGTGCATTATTATTATTATTAGTAGTAAAATACTAATAATAATAATAATAATGCACAAGAGCATGCCCAGCCAGTACATCTACACATTATATAGTAATAATAATAATAATACACAAGAGCAAGCCCAGCCGGTACATATATAGTTGTGAGCGTACGAGTTGTTGCTAACGATGCGGGCTCGCGTAGCGAGTCGCGGACCTCGCGAAGCGAGGGCACTGTGCCAGGTTCTCAGTTGCTGGCATGGAGCGCCGAAGGCGCTCCTTGCCAGCAACTGAGGACCCTCGCGAAGCGAGGGCCTCAGTTGCTGGCTTGGAGCACCGCAGGCGCTCCATGCCAGCACCTGAGGACCTCGCAAAGCGAGGTCTTCAGTTGCAGCAACTGCGACCCTTGCAAAATTTCAAAAAAAGTTCACGTCGCAACACATTACGACACTCGCAAACAACATACGACACACGTTCACACACATTACGACACTCGCAAACAACATACGACACACGTTCACGCACATTACGGTCTCGCAACACTCAGACGCAACTCGCGAACATTACAAAATTAAAAACACAATACATCCACACAGCACATACATAAAAACCTTACCTACACAAACAGGAAGCACCCAGGACCTCAAAAATGCAACTTACAACTTAATTGCACTCAAAATAAAAGAGTTTAGACACTAAATAGTTTGTTAAGCGACACAAAAAATGGCCGACGAATAAAACGAAAACGAGGCTACACACGCAAACACCATACGAGACACGTTACCACACATTACGACTTCGCAAACATCGGACGCAACACGCCGACATACAAACATTTAAAACTTAAGACACACAACAAACACATAAAAAGCTTACCTGCAGCAAGAGGAACCAGCCAGCACCTCAAAAAAACAAGTTACACCTACATTTAAATCAAAATAAAACACTTTAGACACTAATATCATCGCTAAGCGAGAGAAAAAATGGCCGACGAACAAAACGAAAACGAGGCTTCACACGTAACTACACTACACTTACTCGCAATAATGAAACACATACTATGCGGAACGTATCACAATCATATTAAACACCATTTTGAACAGTAATACGCAGAAAATGGCGGATGGAACGCAAATTGTAAGCTGGAACGCAAATAGCGCATGCATATTGCGTTCTAACGGTCTCACTTTCCAGAACTTTCTACAAGTTTATAAATACTGCCTATTTCAAACAAAAAAATACATTTCTCCTCAGGTGATCAACGGAGTGACTTCTGAGATAACTGCTGCTTTTACTTGAGAAGACAATTCTTTACTAATTTACTACTTTGCATTGTGCAAATTACAACTGAGAGGTAAGCTATAATATATTACATTTTATTATCAGGACAGGTCAAACAAATAAAAAAAAAAATAGGATTTATGTAGTGACATATATGGCACATTTATGTGTATAGGCTCAAAAAAAAAAATACGGTTCATTTCACAAAACAACAAAAAAACATAATTCAATATTAAACAGAGGTTTATGTATAGTGACATGTGACACGCACATATATGTCTATAATGTATAGTGACATCTGACAATCACATATATGTCTATAATGTATAGTGACATCTGACACGCACATATATGTATAGAATGTATAGTGGCATGTGACACGCACATTTATGTGTATTGCCCCTGCATAGTGACATGTGACACGGACATATATGTGTATCATGTATATTGACATGTGACACGGACATTTATGTGTTCTGCCCCTTCATAGTGACATGTGACACGGACATATATGTGTATAATGTATAGTGACATGTGACACGCACATTTCTGTGTATTGCCCCTTCATAGTGACATGTGACACGGACATATATGTGTATAATGTATAGTGACATGTCACACGGACATTTATGTATATTGCCCCTTCATAGTGACATGTCACACGCACATTTATGTGTATTGTCACTGCAACAAAATTAGCTTAAAACAAAATCAGTAAACAACTACATTTAAATGACATTATATGTCATGTATACTGATATGCCACACGCACATATATGTGTATCATCTATAGTTACATCTCACACACACACATTTATGTGTGTTGGAAAAAAAAAATATAAGGTTAATTTAACCATTTAAATATGAGTCATGTATACTGATATGTCACACGTACACAAAATAATTAAATTAAACTATGGAATGTGCTTCATGTATGTGACATATGTGTGTAGCCCCCAACAAAAAATAAGGTCAATTGAAAAAAATTACAGAAGTATATTTAAATGACATTCATTTACTGCAATTCAATAGATCATATAAAGCTGAATCTTTTTATTTCTTTAAATATTCAAACAGACTCTGCATCAATAGCGTCACTCAACAATTTGCACCGTGCACTGTGAAGCACAATCCCTTTTAAAGAACACCAACAAAGAAGAAGAGGTAAGATACAACAAGACATTACATGTTTAAAAGGCCATGCTTTGCTAAATGAAAAATTATAAATATACAAATAACTATTTCACTTTCTTTTTCAAACAGGCACTACAAGAAGACCGGCGCATTAAGATTGGCAGGAGGGGACCGTCTGTCATTCAAAACTTCAATCAAGGTAAAGTATTAAGTATAAACAAGAAAGAACCATGAGCCTTATTCAATTGCGACTTCCTCAATTGAATAGGGCTCTATATAAGCACATAACATATTTTTTATACAGAACTTTTTAGTTACTGAACTTCTAACCACAATAAAGGTTTTCAATAACTAAAAACTTTGCTCAATAAATATGTTATGTGATTATATAGAGCCCTCTTCAATTGGCAAAATTGCAATTCAATGAGGACCTATATATCTTTAATGGCCAAGGGCCTCACTCAAATGTGATTTGCCCATTTCAATAGGGCTCTATATAAGCACAGAGCATATTTTTTAAAGGAACTTTTTATTTTGTGAACACGTTGCTTTTGGATACAAGTTCACTAAATACAAAATTCCGTAAAAAAATATGCTCTGTGCTGATATTGAGCTCTATTCCATTGGCCAAAACACAATTGAATGAGGAGCTCACAATATAACAAATGCAGCAACCAAAGGCCCTCATTCAATTGCTATTTTGGACAATTAAATATGGCTATAAATAAGCACTTTTAGGCCCTTATTCTATTTTAACAAATATATGTGATGTGCTTATTTACAACCCTATTCAATTTTCAACATTGCAATTCAATGACGGCCTTAGAGTACTATTACATTGTAAAAAATGCAATTGAATGAGGGGCAAACTGTGCAACATATGGTACACACAAAGGCCCTCATTCAATTGCAATTTGCCCAATTGAATAGGGCTCTAAATAACAACATAACAATTTTTTTAAAAGAAGTTTTTAGTTACTAAAAATCTATCCAAAATAAAGTTTTTAAATGACTAAAAACTTATTTAAAAATATATGCTATGTGCTTATTTAGGGCACGATTCAATTTGCCAAATCGCAATTTAATGAGACACAAACTGCTACACACAAAACTGAATTTCTTATTCAATGTTTAACAACCTATAAGCCTTACAAAGAAGCAAAAATAAGAATAACAAAAGTGTTGCGCACCTAATAGCATTGTACAAAAAATCACACAAACTCATAGGAAACTACATTAACATTCTTCTTTAATGTTTAACAACCCATAACCAGTACAATCAAGAATAAATAACTTTTGCACAAGTGGTGCGCACCAAACAGGATTGTCAAAAACTAACACAAACACATAGCAAACTACATTAATTATATTATTTCACTAGCGAATTGCCCGTCAAAAAATGACGGCAATGAAATTGTAAGGTAGCTAATGCTGTTTAGTGTGTAATAATGAAATAGATAATACATTAATAAATGAATATACTTTACCTATTTTAAAGCATTGTGTGGAAGAGCTGTGAATGTGTTTTGATGTTGCTGCAGCATTAGTGGTGTGGATCTGCTGTGTAAGCGTGCTGAATGTGTGCAGTGTAACACTGTGCGTGCGCGAGCCCAAACCGTTGTCGTGTACTTCCGCATTGGCGTCAAATGGCGAGTAATGTGTGTTATACGTTTGTATCGGAATATCCGTAGGTGTTTTGTGGTGTTTTGCGAGTTTCTTGTGGTGTTTTGCGAGTTTAGAGTGCTGTAGCCTCGTTTTCGTTTTGTTCGGCGGCCATTTTTTCTCTCGCTTCGTTTTTTTTTTAGTCTCTAAACTGTTTTATTTGAAGTAAAATCGAGGTGTAAGTTGTATTTTTGAGGTGCTGGGTGCTCCCTCTTGGTGTAGGTAAGTTTTTTATGTATGTGGTGTGTGTATGTATTGTGTTTTACATTTTGTAATGTTCGCGAGTTGCGTCCGAGTGTTGCGAGTCCGTAATGTGTGTGAACGTGTGTCGTATGTTGTTTGCGAGTGTCGTAATGTGTGTGTCGTAGTGTTTGGGTTGCGACGTGAAGTTTGCGAGGGTCGCAGTTGCTGGCAAGGAGCGCCTTCGGCGCTCCATGCCAGCAACTGCGGCCCTCGCTTTGCGAGGTCCTCAGGTGCTGGCATGGAGCGCCTACGGCGCTCCATGCCAGCAACTGAGACCCTCGGGCAGTGCCCTCGCTTCGCGAGGGCCTCGGCTCGCTGCGCGAGACGCGGCCCTCGCTACGCGAGGGCCGCAGCTCGCTACGCGAGCCCGCAGCATTAGCAACAACTCGTACGCTCACAACTATATATGTGATGTTTCACTAACTATAAGCATCCCAATAAAGGTTAAATAAGTATACCACAAGTGGTGTGCACAAAAAACAGGATTGTACAAAAAAAAACATAAACACATAGCAAAATAAATGTATATTCTTATTTAATATATCACAACCCACAAGCCTTACTAAGAACCTGAAATAAGAATAACTAAAGTCGTGGGATTGTACAGAAAGTAAAAAAAAAAAAAAAGATAGAAAAAAATAACCATAACTGATACAATACAGCCAAATTCATAAATGTTTAAATTATTTAAAAGACATTTCACTCAAACAACATTTTCTATTTTATATTACAACAGATACTGCGTGAAGACAATCGGACGAGGACTTTCTCCACAGGACCGGACCATCGGACGAGGACTCGGACCAGACCAGCAGACGAGGAATTTCAACACAGGACCAGACCAGCAGACGAGGAATTTCAACACAGGACCAGACCATCGGACGAGGACTTTCACCAAAGGACCACAACATCGGACGAGGGCTATCGCCACAGGACCACAACATCGGACGAGGGCTATCGCCACAGGACCACACCATCGGACGAGGACTTCCAACAGAGGACCACACCATTGGACAACGATTTTGAACCGAGGACCAACAAACATTCGGATTTATATCACACTTCAACCAAGGTAAAGTATAATAAGTACTAAAGTATAAAACTAAAGAAACTGCTTTCAATTGCATCCGTGTCAACAGAAAAATAAAATAATTAATTTACTATCTCCCTTATTTTATTTAAATTGCTACTATGCAATACATAGCTCAATAACCACATCACTTTTTTTTTTAGCAAAGAAGTTTTGCAGTGGTAAATATCTATCCACAAACAACGTTTTTAATAAATAAAACCATTATTTTAAAAAAATATGTTACATGCTTATTTACAGCAGTATTCCATTGGCCAAATTCTTAGCCAGTGAGGACAGGAATTATAAATTTAACTAAATATAAATGATACATTAATGATTTGCCTTTTATTTCACCAATTGTGCACAAGAATCTTTAACAGGAATTACAAATTAAAATATACACAATTACATATATTTTTTTTCATTTACAGATTAATATGGCTGATAACGAGACCAAAGAAGAGAAGAAAAGACGTCAAACTAGAGAAAGACAAGAGAGATGGGCCGCCCAGCAGACACCGGAGGAGAAAGAAATTCGACGAGAAAAAGAACGCAAAAGACTTGCAAATAAAAGAATATCAGCTGCAAAAATGAAAGATACAACCAAAAAAAATAAAAAGATAATAAAGCATTTACAAACTGTTCCTAAAACATCAGATGACATTTTACAAGATACCAGTCAAGACAGACCAAAAAAAGCAACTACAAAAACAAAGCATTTACAAACTCTTACTAAAAACTTACAGGACATTTCAACCAAACAAGTACAACATATACCAAGAAAATCCACTAAAAAAACTAAACATTTAGAACCTGTTGTTGAAACATTTCATGACTTTTCATCTGATGAATATGAAAGTCAACATCCGATATGCTTTGCAAATTGTCCTTTACTGAAGTCTTTAGCAGTAGAGGTTCATAGTTGTGGGGACATGACTACTCAATGTCAATTTTGTGAGGCTTATTATTTTAAACATGAGAGACCCAGAGATGGACAATTTATTAGTTGTTGTCAAAAAGGAAAGTTCAAACTTCCAGAAAGGAAACAATTTCCAACCTATTTACAAAATATTATGACTGAACCTACTTTTCCAAATTACAAAAATTTTAAGACAAACATAACATCCTACAATAGTGCCATATCATTTGCATCTATGGGGGCAACATTGGCTGCTAATGTACCAGGACATGGTCCTTACTGTTTTAAAGTCCAAGGACAAATTTATCATCGGACTTCACATTTACATCCAGAGGAAGGAGAGCAAAGAAAATTCGCTCAACTATATGTCCTAGATACAATGGAAGCTGTTGACCAACGTATGCAGATGGAAGAAAATAAAAAATGCTTACCCAGTGTTTTTATAGAGCTAAATAACATTATGGACAACATTCCCTACAGTAAAGCTTACAAAAAATTGGCAGAAGTAGAAAATGAACAACAACTTCATGCACAAAGACATCAATTACCCATGCCAAAGGTTAATATGGTGCTTAAAAGAGACAGACATACTGATAAACGTCGTTATAACTTGCCAACATCAAATGAGGTTGCAATGGTCTTTCAGAATGATGAAGGAGAACCACCATTTCAAAGAGACATTAGAGTATATCCCAGAAATGAGGAGCAACCATTTATTAATATTAATATCTTAAGTCCAAATTTAGATCCAATGACATATCCCATCTTTTTCCCACACGGAGAAGCAGGTTGGCAACCAAAATTAACCCTTCCCAGTTACCCAAATGCTAAAGCCAGAATCCGAAATAATGTTTCTATGCTTGAATTTAAAGTTGCTCAAATTGCCATTAGAGATGAATTTAATCCAATTTTATGTGGTGGGAAACTAACACAACAATGGATTATTGATTCATATTTGCAAGTTGAGGCAAATAATTTAAACTTTATAAAATATCAACAAGATAAACTACGTGTAGAACAATATTGTGGACTCATGGACTATGTTGCTGACGTGGCTACAAGCAGAGACATGACAGCTGGCAAAGCCATCATTTTACCATCTTCCTTTCAAGGATCTCCTCGAAATATGAAAGAAAGATACAATGATGCTATGGCTATTGTGACAAAATTTGGAAAAACAGATTTATTTGTGACATTTACATGTAATCCACAATGGCCAGAAATTAATCAAAATCTACTTCTTGGACAAAGTGCTTCAGATCGACCAGATTTAGTAGCCAGAGTTTTTAAGATCAAATTAAATGAATTAATACGTGACTTCACTATAAATCAGTTATTTGGCAAATGTCTTGCTTATGTATATACCATTGAATTTCAAAAAAGAGGCCTTCCACATGCACATCTTCTCATAATACTTCAAGAGAAAGATAAATTAGATACTTCGGACAAAGTGGATGCAGTCATAGTTGCTGAACTACCAGATCCAGAACTATATGGTAGACTATATGAGATTGTTACTCATCGCATGATTCATGGACCCTGTGGAGACCTTAATCCACAATCAGCATGTATGGAAAATAATTAATGTTCAAAAGATTTTCCAAAAGATTATAGAGACAAAACATATGCAAATTGTGATGGATATCCACTTTATAAAAGAAGAGAAGGAGATAGTGCCATTATTCGTGGAAAAAAAGTGGACAATAGATATGTAGTACCCTACAATCCACATTTACTCATGAAGTACAACGCCCACATCAACGTAGAAGCCTGCACTTCCATCAAATCCATTAAATATGTCTACAAATATATTTACAAAGGTTACGATGCAGCTAGTGTAGTCGTCAAAAGTGCAGACAACCCTGAAAGTAGTGAGTTAGTACATGATGAACTTGCATCTCATGTAGATGCTCACTTTGTCAGTGCACCAGAAGCTATGTGGCGGCTTTTAAAATTTGAAATGCATGATAGATCACATGCAGTATATAGGTTAGCAGTACATTTGCCACAACGACATTTAGTCTATTTCCATGCTGGAAATGAAATGAATGCATTGGCCCAAAGTGAAGATCGTCACACTACACTAACTGCATGGTTTGCATTAAATTCCACTGATGCTGAAGCAACACAATACTTATATATTGAAATTCCATATCACTATGTTTTTGTGAATGGATTATGGAGAGCAAGAAAAACCAGAGGCAATAAAATAATTCCACGAATTTACACAGTCAGTCCAAGAGATGTTGAACGTTTTTGCTTACGAATATTACTTTTAAATGTTCCAGGAGCACAAAGTTTTGAACAATTAAGAACTGTTAATGACATTGTATATGAATCCTTCCATTTAGCTGCAAGACATAGAAACTTACTCGCTGATGATACAGAGTGGGAAAGATGTTTAGAAGAAGCAGCACAATGTTAAATGCCACGACAGATGAGAGAACAATTTGCTTTTAATTGTATCTTCTCAAATGCTCCAAATGCATTAGCTTTGTGGGAGACTTTTAAAAGTAATATGGCTGAAGACTTTATGCGACGATACAATGAACCCATTGCACACTTAAAAGCGTTAATGGAAATTCAAGAAGTCTTTTTAACTCATGGATTAAGTTGTGCAAGTTTTAATTTGCCTGATCCAGGTCTAATAGATGACATTAACTTTGAAGACTATGACATTCAACTACAAGCAGAAAGAACAGAAGAAAGACTTGCAACTTTAAATACACTACAATTGCAAGCATTTCATGCCATTAAAAATGCTATAGATGATGACATGGTGACAGAGCGTTATTTCTATCTTGATGGACCTGGCGGATCAGGGAAAACATATTTGTACAATTTATTAATGAGTTCAGTACGAGCACAAGGAAAAATAGCAATGGCGTTTGCCACTACTGGAATTGCTGCACTTTTATTAGAAGGTGGAAGAACTGTTCATAGTGGATTTAAACTGCCAGTGCCTATTTTGGAAAATTCTGTGTCAGATATTCGCATGACATCCTTACAAGCAAAGAAATTGAAGAAATGTAAATTAATTATAATAGATGAGGCCACAATGATGTCATGCTATTCCCTCCAATGTATTGACCGTTTGCTTCGTGAAGTCATGGATAATATTTTTCCATTTGGTGGAAAGGTAATGTTGTTGGGTGGCGATTTTAGACAAACATTACCTGTCGTTGTACATGGAAATCGAACAGACATTAGTGAAACATGTATAAAGTCAAGTACAGTATGGAAACATTTTACCCATCTTCAACTGCAACAAAATATGAGATCAGAAGGCCAAACTGATTTCAATGATTGGCTTATTAAAATTGGAGAAGGCAGAACAGAAAAAATACTACATTTACCTGACGACACTGTAGAGATCCCACCTCATATGATTTGTCAACAAGATATTATATCGGCTATATTTGACGGGAGCATAAATAACGAAGAATATTCCGAGCTTGCCAACCAAGTTATACTGACGTGTAAAAATAAAGATGCATTAATACTCAATAATGAAATCTTTAAAAAAATTAATGCACCACAAAGAAATTATCACAGTGCTGATTCTGTACTTGCTGATGGCAAACTTTTCAACTGAATTCATTAACTCTTTAACTCCTTCTAGAATGCCACCACATATTTTGCAGCTAAAGAAAGGTGCAATTATCATGTTACTGCGAAATATGAACCCCAAAAAAGGCCTATGCAATGGCACAAGATTAATTGTTCAACAATTAAAGGACCATTTTATAGATGCTGAAATTTTAACTGGGACCCATAAAGGAGAGAGAGTTTTCATACCAAGAATAGATTTAGCACCAAGTGAAAGTAGTCTCCCTTTTATACTTCAAAGAAGACAATTTCCCATTATTATGGCATTTGCCATGACCATTAATAAATCACAAGGTCAAACTTTCAAATCTGTGGGTATTTACTTGGAAGAACCAGTTTTTGCACATGGTCAATTGTACGTTGCGTTGTCACGCTGCAAAAATCCACTGGCTATTAAAGTTTACATTGAAAACAATGAAAGTCAAGGTGATTTATTAGAAGATGGACGTATTTTTACTAAAAACATTGTCTACTATGAAGTACTATAACTTTGCAGGATACAAACTAAAGCCATGCAAACATTTTGGAAAAACATTCAAAAATACAAAACAATTGGTTGTTTAATTCAGTCATAATTAATGGAAGTCATGTTTATGGATAATTCGCCTCACAAAATACTTGCCTTGCATTTCTATGAAAAATTATGTTAAAATGTTAAGTCACTATGTTAATGTTTCTAATGTTACAAGTTTAAAAACAATATTTTCAAGTTATTTCATTCAACATATTACAAAGTTCATGTTAAGAGCTCAAGCACCTTTTAAGTCACAATGTAAATATTTTATGTTATCTTAAGATTACTACCTACATTAATGTTTATCGCCAGTTTATGTGCTCAGTAATGAATTACTTTAATTACGTACGGTTTAAGGAGAGTTTTTACTGTATGCCTTCCTCTACATTCAATGTATATTAAACTTAACAATTATTCTGATATAAATTGCATGTTAATACTGATTAATTTAAAGTTAAACTGTTTTTACATTCAAATTTTAATACTTTTAATTCAAAATTATGTTACAAACTGTATTTACTATGTTCCTGTTTATAATGTTCAAAATTAGACAAATGTTTTGCAAAAATTACAAAGTTACATAAAAAATAAAGTTCAATTTTAAAAATATATACTTTCAAGGTTATTGCTTACATATATTTCAAACTTCATGTTAAAATTCGGCACGTTTAAAAAAGTCTTTTTACTTTTTACTTTTCTCTGGATTCTATGTATATTAAAGTGAACAATTCTTCAGATACAAATTTCATTTTAAAAAACCATTACATCAACGTTTTACAAAAATACATGTTCATATCACAATACTTACAAGGGTCAAAAATATATTTAAATAACTAAACAACTTCACAAACATATACATCACATTGCCGTCATTTTTTGACGGGCAAGTCGCTAGTATATATATATATATTGTGAACCAGGATGGCCGCGTATAGCGGTGGTTTCTTGAAAAAGGGTTGGATACTGGCTTGAAATGCAGCAAATTGGTTTATTTGCAAAATGCAAGTAACAACTGAGCAGTAACTCTGCTTAAAAAATAACAGAAAAAAACACCTACTTAAACGAGCTGACTATAACTCAGGAACACCCTGACTACTCCTGTGCAGCTTATCTGGGACAGGGGGAAAAACACTACAACGCTGTGTCTTCCAGAAGGAGTAGCTTTCGCACAATAGCGCCAACTAGTGGCCAGGATATAGTCAGTCTCTTATGTAGGTTGTATTGCCACCTTGTGGACTGGATACAAATATTCTCTTCTTACTTATGCTGCCACCTGGTGGCCAGGATACACACCATCTCTTCTTACTTATACTGCCACCTTGTGGCCAGGATACACATCATTTCTAGTACATCTGGAAGTCTCTTCCACGGTACTCTTTACACCGTCGCGGATGAAGCATAGGGCCCGCCCGTCTCTCCCGTATGCTTCACCCCAGGGACCCTTAAATATCACAACTCTACTTGCATTAACTTCATACGACAAAACTCAGCCTCTTCCCTGGGGCATAATAAGTCTTGGTACATTCCTTCAGAGGCCTCTGTCAGCTACACACACGCTTAGGCCTTTAAGGCAACTCTGCCTGGGGATTCTCACCAATCCCGTCACACTTCTCTCTTCACACTCAGCCTCTTCCCTGGGGCATAATACGTCTGGGCACCTTCACTGAGAGGCCTCTGTCAGCTTCACACACGCTTAGGCCTTTAAGGCAACTCTGCCTGGGGATCCTCACTAATCCCTTCACTTACTTGGCGTCCTGAGGCTGTATTTACTCTTCCAGCTCACACGTCCTGCGACTGCAAACAGCTAACACGACTTGCTGTTGTCCCAGTACTCCCAGTCACAGTAAATAGGGTGATCTCTTACAGGCTTGTTTCAAAACTTCCACTGTAATTCCACACAGGATCCTCTTGTCAGCTTCACTTTCTGACTTGCTCTGGCAGCAAACGGCCTGCACAGAGCCCAGCCGGCCACACCCCCTTTCCATGTCTGCTTTCAGGCTTTTAAAGGGAAGTTGCACAAATTAGGAGTTCTTCAGAAGTTTTAACTCTGTCACTCCTGTCAAGAACTCCATACTCCACTTGCTTGTCATATCATTTAAGGGCCAAACAGTCACAATATATATATATATATATATATATATATATATATATATATATATGAATAATCAGAGTAATGCAGTATCTAGGGATACCTTTTTTATTGGACAAACATATTCATAGTTTTCATGACTAGCATTCGAGAGCGTACCTCTCTTTTTCAAGTCCGAAGTATTTCAGATATATTCCCATTGAAACACAAATAACAGTTTAAAAAAAAAAATATATATATATATATATATATATATATAAAATGTTCTGTTCAGTGGGCTGTGCACAGGTCTGTATTGGTGTAGGTCAAAAGTAAATAAACAGGGTCGTAAATATTTGTACATCTTGAGAGTTTGAGGTACCATAAAACATATGCGTAATGTAAAATTAAGAGAATTCTAGATAATGCCACAGTAATTCCATGTTAACATTAAGACCTGTGTTTTTCATATTAAAGTGTGTTATCATTTTCATTTCAAAGGCCTTTATTTCTTGTGTGTTTTTAAAATGACCTCTGAGTATTTTTATTTTCAGGTTTTGTATGGAGTGGTTATTTTGTGAAAAGTGGTATCCAACTGGAGTACAGTAACTGTCCTCATTGTGCTTTTTGATGGAGCTTCTGTGTAGATTCATCTGTAAATGTAGTTTCTGGCTGGTTTTCCCAATGTAGCATCCATTTTCACATATAGTGCATTGTATTATGTAGACTACATTGGATGATGTGCATGAATATTAGCCTCTGACGTTATAGCTCTTGTTGTTATGCGTGGCTGGGTCCTCTTTGCAGATGTGCTGACATAATTTGCAGCAATTTTTATTGCAGGGTTGGTGCCATTTTCTGTGTGGTGGTGTTCATTTGCCAATCTTCTGTTCACCAATGTTTGTCTCAGATTTGGTGGTTGTCTGAATGCAAGAATGGGAGGTTTGGGGAATATATGATTTTTTTCTGCATCCTCTTTTAGTTGAGGTTGTAGATCCTTAAATATTTTGTGCATTCCTTCTAGAACTGGATGGTATGTTGTTACCAGAGGTGTACGCTAAGTATTTACTTGCGTATTATATTGCAGCAGGTGTTCATGAGGTGTTTTAATGGCAGAGGTTACTTTCTGTGTAATGACATGAGGTTTGTAAGGAGTCCGACAGCGTTTTTAAATGTTTGTCAAGGTCCCCAGTGTTTGAACATATGCAGTGATATCTGAGGGGTTGGCTACAAATTATCCCTTTTTTAGTATGTGAGGGGTGGAAGCTTCCAACATGGCCAAGAGAGCAGCCACAGGGAGATGTTTTCATTCAAGAAACTATGGAGCCTCAATGGCCGTGTCCATCACCTGTAAATGTAGCTGAGCAAATTGGTGCCCAAAGCCCTCAGACACTGTTTACTGTGCCTGAGCAGAAGATCCTGAAACTGGCAATATTGTGTTGATATAACCTAATGACTAAAAAATATTAGCCCTTGTCTGTCAGGCAAAACCCCTCTCCATTGATTTTATAGTCCATGGAGACCAGCAGCAAATGAGATTGATCTTTGAAAGCAATTCTAATCTCAAAACAGTGATGTCCATTGTGAGGTTTCCTGGGTTGTACTAAATCCATTCTGGGCTTTGCTTAAAATTTGGTAATACAGCAGGCAATTGCTTAAAAGGAGCCAGGTTTGAAATGGTATTTGGATTAATGAGTGAAGCCTATCACTGCCCAGATTCCCAGAATGCACTGCATTAACTGTATTTCTTGGAATGTTGAGCAGGAAAAAAGGTTTTTAACTTGTTTGAGATGCGGTGAAGCAGAAGGGAGGGGGGAAGAGAAACAGGGGAGGGAGAGGGGGGGAGAGACACAGGGGAGGGGGCAAAGAGAAATGGTAAATGGAGAGGGAGGGAAGAGACACCGAGGAGTGAGAGGGGGAAAGACACAGTGGAGGGAGATGGGGGCAAAGAGGCACAGGGGAGGGAGAGGGGGAAAAAGACACAGGGGATGGAGAGGGGGAAGACACAGGGGAGGGAGAGTGGGGGAGAGCGGGGCAAAGAGACGCAGGGGAGGGAGAAGGGGAGAAACAGACAAAGGGAAGGGAGAGGGGGGAAAGACACAGGAAAGGGAGAGGGAGGAACGAGATACAGTGGAGGGAGACAGGAGAAAGAGACACAGGGGAGGGAGACAGAGGAAAGAGACACAGGGGAGGGAGAGGGGGAAAGAGACACAGGGGAGGGAGAGGGGGGAAGAGACAAATCAAATATTATCCCTTCATTTGTGATGGGAGGCCCGTAATGGGTGCCAACGAAGAGAAGTAGGCGGGAGAGGACACAGGTGGAGGGAAGGAGAGAGAGAGAGAAGCCGTGCATAGCGAGTCTCACATTGCCCAGCTTTGTCGCGCATGGCAAGGCTCGCAATGTGTGGCATAGTCGCACATTGCGAGCCTTGCATTGTGTAGCAAACAACAGAATTGCGAGGCTTGCCGTCATTTTTGATGGGCAATTGACTAGTATATATATATATAGACAGATAGATATTTATATATATTCAGTCAGGATCCCTTTTACTCATACAATCTAAACATATTAGACCAGGTCCTCTTAATATTATATCAGCATTCACTAAGGGCCCACTATAATTATAATACAAATATATACTTTATCAGCTAGGGTCTCCTACATTGAAATACGTATACACATATTCAGCCATTGTCCTGTGCAATAAAATAAAAATGTACATATTTTGGTACCCTCTAATACTATAAATGTACACATATTCAGCCAGGGTCTCCTATATATATTAATGTATAAATATTTAGAGAGGGTCACCTGGAATCATCATAGTAATACCTTTTATAAATATGTAGCCAGTGTCTCATACAAACACATATACAGGCAAAGTCTCCTAAGACATATATGGGACATTAGCCAGGGACCATTATAATATAAATATTCAACCGTAATTGTCTATTATTATTTTAATGTAGGCATATTCAGGTAGGTTCACCTATAATTATGAACACATACATATTTAATCAGGGTATTCTATAATCATAATTCATCCAGGGTGTCCTATTATTATGTTTTAAATATATATTCAGCCAGGACTTCCTAAAATCATATGAATTTACATATATACACCCAGGTCAACCATAATTATAATATAAACACATATATATTTAACCAGGAACTATAATTAAACAAATGTACACACATTCAGCATGGGTCACCTATAAGTTTCATAACAGTATATAAATGTACAGTCAGGATCTCCAAATTTTGTAATATAAATACATAAATATAACCCAGGAATACCTGTAATAATACATTACAAATAGCCTTTCACACAGCATACCTACTTTCTACCAATATTTCCTTACAAGAAACCATGTTAGTGAAAAAAACTTACACTGAATAGACTTACTTATGCTCCTCTGGTGCAGCTCCTTCCTCTACAATACAGCAGGAAACACATGGGCAGAGAAAGGAACATTGTTCTCTGCACTGTAGTTCCAGGCAGACAGCCAGTCTGTAAACTGAATCATTTCATTTTTAAGCCACATAAAGTATTTTAAAGGGATTCTAAGCACCCAAAAACAAGCTGCCTATTTTGCCTAACGGGTACTCTGGCCATGTGTGCATGTGTAGGAAGTGTGCATGCGCAACAAAGTCGCATATGGACAGTTTATACTTAATCAAGAATGCTCATTTAGGACGTAATCGTGCATGGATTGTTGAACACAGGGAGAAAAAAGAAGGGAGAGGGAGGGAGTGAAAGAGAGAGGGTGCAGGAGCAAAGGAGAGAGGGGGAAGGGAGAAAGAAAGAGAGGGGATGGAGAAAGAGATAGAGGGTATGGAGGGGGAGAGAGGGGGAAGAGAGAGAGAGTGGACAGAAAGAGGGGATGTGGAGAGAGAGAGGGGAAGGGAGAGAGAGTGGAGGGAAAAAAGATAGAGAGAGGAAGGGATAGAGAGATGGAGGTACAAAGAGAGGGAGGAAGAGAGGGGGAGAGAGGAAGGGAGAGAGGGGAGAGATAGGGGAAGTGGGGTGGAGGGAGGGAGAGAGAGGGAGGTAGGGAGAGAGAGGGAGAAGGAGAGAGTGGGAGGAAGAGGGAGGAAAGAGTGGAAAGGAAAGGGAGAGGGAGGGAGAGAGAGAGAGACAGGGGAGAGGGACCGAGAGAAAGAGGGAAGGAGAGAGAGAGAGGGAGAGGGAGAGAAATAGGGAAGGAGAGAGAGAGAGGGAGAAAAAGAGGGAGAGAAAGAGGGAGGGGTGCACTGAGTGACAGAGGGTGCCCAGTGAGGGAAAGGGTGCCCAGAGAGAAAGAGAGACAGAGGGCACAGAGAGAGAGGACCTTAAAAATATGCTTTACACCAAGTGGGACCAGATAGGCTCCAACCGGACCCTTAAAACCTTAATATACAAAGCGGGACTATATAGGCCAAAACCGTACCTAAAAACCTTAAAATACTAAGCGGGACTATATAGGCGAGAAATTGGACCTTAAAACCCCACATTACACCAAGCAGAACCATATAGGCCCCAACTGTACCTTAAAAACACACATTACACCAAGCGGGATCATATAGGCCCCAACCGTACCTTTAAAACCTTAAAATAACAGGCAAGACCATAGAAGCCCAAACCGTACCTAAAAAATTAAAATACCAAGCGGGACTATATAGGCCGCCAACCGGACCATAAAAACCCACATTACACCAAACGGGAATATATATGCCCCAACCAAACCTTTAGAACCTTAAAATACCAAGCGGGACTATATAGGCCCAAACCGGACCTTAAAAACCCACATTACACCAAGCGGGACCATATAGGCCCCCAACCGGACCATAAAAACCCACATTACACTAAACAGGAATATATATGCCCCAACTGGACCTTTAAAACTGTAAAATACCAAGCAGGACTATATAGGCCAAAACTGTACCTAAAAAACTTTAAAATACTAAGCGGGACTATATAGGCCCCAACCGGACCTTAAAAACACACATTACACCAAGTGAGACCATATATTCCCCAACCGGACCTTAAAACCCCACATTACACCAAGCAAGACCATATAGGCCCCAAAGTGACCTTTAACAACTAAAAATACCAAGTGGGACTATATAGGCCCAAACCGTACCTAAAAAAAACTTAAAATACCAAGTGAGACTATATAGGCCAAAACCGGACCTTTAAAACCCTAAAATACCAAGCGGGACTATATAGGCTCAAACCAGGCCCTTAAAAACCCACATTACACCAAGAGGGACCATATAGGCCCCAACCGGACCTTAAAAATACGCATTACACCAAGTGGGACCAGATAGGCCCCAACCGGACCCTTAAAACCTTAATATACCAAGCGGGACTATATAGGCCAAAACCGTATCTGAAAACCTTAAAATACTAAGCGGGACTATATAGGCGAGAAATCGGACCTTAAAACCCCACATTACACCAAGCAGAACAATATAGGCCCCAACTGGACCTTAAAACCACACATTACACCAAGCAGGATCATATAGGCCCCAAGTGGGCCTTAAAAACCCGCATTACACCAAGCAAGATCACATAGGCCCTAACCGTACCTTTAAAACCTTAAAATACCAAGCAGGACTATATAGGCCCTAAACCGGACCTTAAAAACCCACATTACACCAAGCAGGACCATATAGGCCCCAACCGGACCTTAAAAAATCCACATTACACCAATCAGGACTATATAGGCCCAAACCGTACCTAAAAAAAAAAAGAAAATACCAAGCAGGACTATATAGGCCCAAACCGGATCTTAAAAACCCACATTACACCAAGTAGGACCATATAGGCCCCAACCGGACCTTTAAAACCTTAAAATACCAAGCGGGACTATATAGGCCCCAACCGGACTTTAAAAAACACATTACACGAAGCGGGACCATATGAACCCCAACTGTACTTTTAAAACCTTAAAATAACAGGCAAGACCATATAGGCCCAATCCTTACCTAAAAAAAAACTTAAAATACCAAGCGGGACTATATAGGCCCCCAACCGGACCATAAAAACCCACATTACACCAAACGGGAATATATATATATGCCCCAACGGAACCTTTAAAACCTTAAAATACCAAACAGGACTATATAGACCCAAACCAGACCTTAAAAACCCACATTACACCAAGCGGGACCATATAGGCCCCAGCAGGACCTTTAAAACTGTAAAATACCAAGCGGGACTATATAGGCCAAAACCGTACCTAAAAAAATTTAAAATACTAAGCAGGACTATATAGGAGCCAACCGGACCTTAAAAACACACATTACACCAAGTGAGACCATATATTCCCCAACCGGACCTTAAAAACCCACATTACACCAAGCAAGACCATGTAGGCCCCAACCTGACCTTTAACACCTAAAAATACCAAGTGGGACTATATAGGCCCAAACCGTGCCTAAAAAAACTTAAAATACCAAGCGCGACTATAAAGGGCCCCCAACCGGACCATAAAAACCCACATTACACCAAAAGGGAATATATATGCCCCAACAGAACCTTTAAAACCTTAAAATACCAAGCGGGACTGTATAGGCCCAAACCGGACCTTAAAAACCCACATTACACCAAGCAGGACCATATAGGCCCCAACCGGACCTTTAAAACCGTAAAATACCAAGCGGGACTACATAGGCTCAAACCAGGCCCTTAAAACCCACATTACACCAAGCAGGACCATATAGGCCCCAACTGGACCTTAAAAACACACATTAAACCAAGTGGGATCATATAGGCCCCAACTGGGCCTTAAAAACCCACATTACACCAAGCGGCACCATATAGGCCAAAACCGGACCTAAAAAACCTTAAAATACCAAGCGGGAAGCAGGACTATATAGGCCCTAACCGGAATTAAAAAACCCACATTTCACCAAGCAGGACCATATAGGCCCCAACTGGACCTTAAAAACACACATTAAACCAAGTGGGATCATATAGGCCCCAACTGGGCCTTAAAAACCCACATTACACCAAGCGGCACCATATAGGCCAAAACCGGACCTAAAAAAACTTAAAATACCAAGCGGGAAGCAGGACTATATAGGCCCTAACCGGAATTAAAAAACCCACATTTCACCAAGCGGGACCATATAGGCCCCAACCGTACGTTTAAAACCCACATTACACCAAAAAGGACCATTACGAGCCTCTCCACTCCTCTACCTCTACCCCCCGCACCTCCACTTTACTGGCCTTGCGAAGAGCGCCTTTGGCACTCATCACTGGCCTCGCAATGAGTGCCTTCGGTGCTCATTGTGAGCCTCCCCCCTCTACTTTACTGGCCTTGTGATGAGCGCCTTCGACGCTCATCATGAGCCTCGCAATAGGCGCCTTGCAAGCCTCTCCCCCTCTACTTGCTCTCCCTCCCCTGTGTCTCTTTCCCTTCTCCTGTGTCCCCCCCCCCCCCCCATCTCTGCCCCTCCTCTTTTCCCTCCCCTGTGTCTATAGGAATAAATGAACAAGAACAAGAGAAGCCCTCACCATACAGAGTACAGACAGATAATTCATACACAGATATATATGTAAAAATTGGGTTGTTGCTGGTGGTGCAGTGGGTTAGAGCTCTGTACATCCACAGCTATTGACCTGGGTTCTAATCTGAGTATCACTGCCTGGGCAAACTTACTTGGTTGATGAGATCAGCAGGGGAGATCAGTCAGTGAAAAGAGTGGGAACAGAGTGGGGGAGTGTTTGAGATAATTGGCTTATTAAAGCCTTCCTGATGTCATATCATAACAATAATTCTAATAGGCTTGGGGGCATTCAGAAGGGATGTTCATAGCAACCACACAGCTTGCAGCGCTGATTGGTTAATGCTGCAAGTTGCCAGTCAAGTAAATTGATACATTTCATTGAACACTGTATAATCTATACACTGAATTTGAGTATTACAGCCTGGCACTCACAAAGCAGCAGCACTAGGGAGAGATGTGACCAAGAAGGGGGAAGGCACACAAAGGGTTCATTTAAAGTGACAGATACATATTTAAAAAAAAATCATATGAAAGAAGACATGAAAGGTTATATTCAGATATAATTAAATTGTATTATCTATATAAATGTAAAATATAATATTAAAGTGATTGATAATTTTTTTCGGGGCGCCTGCCCCTTTGCCCCTATGCACCATCCGCCCCTGGGTGGGACGCAATATTTTAAAGACAATAATCTATAGTACTCTTGCCATGTAGGGCAACTGGATCCATGGAAGGATTAAAGATATGGTTATTGACAGCAACTCACGCCAGTGTGTGTGTGTTTGAAGAGTGAGAAATATTTGATGATTTGAGAATTTGCCCAAGAGAACACCAACAAGTTGCATTCAAGGACCTCTGAATCCATCCACAGTCAGCCACTATGCATCGCTATTAGAAAAATAGAGAGATCCCAACTGTCATACGTAGTGATGTCGCGAACATCAAATTTTCGGTTCGCGAACCGCGGACACGAATTCCATCGAATGTTCGCGAATGGACGAACATTTGCGAACTGCCATAGACTTCAAGGGGCAGGCGAATTTCAAAATCCACAGGGACTCTTTCTGGCCACAATAGTGATGGGAAAGTTGTTTCAAGGGGACTAACACCTGGACTGTGGCATGCCGGAGGGGGATCCGTGGCAAAACTCCCACGGAAAATTACATAGTTGATGCAGAGTCTGGTTTTAAGCCATAAAGGGCATAAATCACCTAACATTCCTATATTGTTTGGAATAACATGCTTTAAAACATCAGGTATGATGTTGTATCAATCAGGTAGTGTAAGGGTTACACCAGCTTCACAGTAACAGACCAATCTCCCCGTTTAACGCACCGCAAACAACCGAAAACAGTCCCTTTGCACAACCGCAAACTCCCCATTTGCACAAGGTTGGATACCAAGCTAGCCATGTCCCGTTCCTTGTCCTCACTGATGTCATTGAAGGTCTCTTCCTCCACCCAGCCACCAAGGGTCCCCGAAAGGTGACAACAAGCCCCCTGGGACGCCTGCTGTGTTTGGTCTTCCACCTCCTCAAAGCCACCTTCCTCCTCTGACTCCTTTTCTTCAGACTCCCAGAGTCTGGGGGCTTCCACTGCCCAGCATGGAAGATTATACACAGGTCAGAGTCTGGGGGCTTCCACTGCCCAGCATGGAAGATTATATGCGTTGCCTCTGTCTGCGTTATTATAAGGTGTGTACTGTTAAGTAGTACTATTCCTATCAGTTTAATACCTGTTACGTCACCTATCAGGGGATGTGTATATGGCATGGATTTTTGGAACAGGGAGATGGAAAAAGATGCTTGGTCGGTCCTCCCACTTCGAATTTGGGGCACTGCGCGTGCAATCTAAGGTGCCACCAGATAGGAGTGGTGTATTAAGTTGTACTACTCATTCCTATCAGTTTAATACCTGTTACGTCACCTATCAGGGGACGTGTATATGGCATGGATTTTTGGAACAGGGAGATGGAAAAAGATGCTTGGTCGGTCCTCCCACTTCGAATTTGGGGCACTGAGCGTGCAATCTAAGGTGCCACCAGATAGGAGTGGTGTATTAAGTTGTACTATTTATTCCTATCAGTTTAATACCTGTTCCGTCACCTATCTTTCCTCCCAATAGCACATTCTATATGTCATCAACCGGCCTGGGTGTATTTAGAGAACCTCACTTTAAGGCCCTTAACCTGGGACACGGTGGCTTGGCTATCAGAATTGCCTCAGAGCCTTAAAAACTCGCCAAACCCCCTAATCAGACACTCACTATCATACTGGAAATGGGCCAAGAAACACACGGGTTTGTTCCCTGGATCCACCCAAATGACCCCAATTCTTGACCACCCTCAGGCCCCGAAACACATGAGCACAACATCACAACACTGGTGGAGGTCAAGGAAACTAGATAGACTGGGAGACTGGTTAGTAAAGGGCCAGATGCTCACCTATGAGGAACTGAGGGACAAGCATGAGCTACTGCTGTCAGAACATTACAATTACTGTAGGCTGAGGCATTTCACACACTCCCTGACCCAGAAACAGGGGACACCGGTCTTAAATTGGTTCTCCAAAATTTGTAAAGATAAACCTCTATCAAGGGGGATCATTGGGTCGCTTTACAAATATAAAACATTTGTTACTGGTTGAAGCGACACCGGGGAAAGGACCGGAGTGGGGGAGCCCTGGAGACCCTTCAGAAGCAACCGGCAGCAAAATCATCCCAGGAAAGGAGAGGTCGCTCACTGAAGCCTGCCCTAGGGTAACCCAAGGGTGATTGCCCAGGTTAGATATTGTAAATAATAAGCTAATACTGCTGGAGGGGTGATAGCTAATAGGACTTTGGTGTTCCCTGCAGATATACACTTTGCTATTGTCTGTTTTACCATGTCTCAGGTTTCTCTTAAATTGCAATCACAGTAAAAAATAAGAAAAATGATTAACCTAAAAAGTAGAATAAGAAGGAATAACCAGCTAACTTTCACAAAATGTCTTTATTGTAAATATGTATTTTTGCACAACTGTTATGCAAGACTGTTCAAAAATGCTTTATTTTTCATTACATGCTGTACGCCTTCTGACAATAAAAGAATTTAAATGCAAAAATTAGGTATTGTTGCAGCGACCAGAAAAATTGATGTTAGTTTGTGGACCATTATTAGCTCAAGGCAGCTTATCTATCAGGCCTTTTTTAATCGAATGTATCGCCCACTGTCAGTCCCTTCGGGATCCGTCCCTCATTCATCTTAATAAAGGTGAGGTAATCTAGACTTTTTTGACCTAGGCGACTTCTCTTATCAGTGACAAAACCTCCTGCTGCACTGAAGGTCCTTTCTGACAGGACACTTGAAGCGGGGCAGGACAGAAGTTCTATGGCAAATTGGGATAGCTCAGGCCACAGGGCAAGCGTGCACACCCAGTAGTCAAGGGGTTCATCGCTCCTCATAGTGTCGATATCTGTAGTTATGGCGAGGTAGTCTGTTACCTGACGGTCGAGTCGTTCTCTGAGGGTGGACCCCGAAGGGCTGTGGCGATGCATAGGACTTAAAAAGCTCTGCATGTCCTCCATCAACAACACGTCTGTAAAGCGTACTCTCCTTGCCGGCGTGGTCGTGGGAGGAGGAGGATAATGTTCACCTCTTCCGCTGTTAGATTGCTTTTGTGCTGTGACATCACCCTTAAACGCTGTGTAAAGCATACTTTTTAAATTATTTTGGTAGTGCT
Organism: Discoglossus pictus; assembly: GCA_027410445.1. NCBI lineage: Eukaryota > Metazoa > Chordata > Amphibia > Anura > Alytidae > Discoglossus > Discoglossus pictus. Next base: position 59,637,515 of record CM050175.1, on the reverse strand, counting down.
GCATCCTTTCCGACTTGTGGAAATTCTGTAACATGTTAGGCACTTTCTGCTTATACCGGGGGTCTAGTAGCGTGGACACCCAGTACAGGTCGTTCTCCTTCATCCTTTTTATACGAGGGTCCCTCAACAGGCACGACAGCATGAAAGACCCCATTTGCACAAGGTTGGATGCCGAGCTAGTCATGTTCTCGTCCTCAGTGATCTCACTGAAGGTATGTTCTTCCCCCCAGCCACGTACAACACCACTGGTACCAGATAGGTGACAACGAGCACCCTGGGATGCCTGTTGTGGTTAGTCTTCCTCCTCCTCCTTTAAAGCCACATTCCTCCTCTGACTCCTCTTCCTCACAATCCTCTTCCAGCGTTGACGCAGGTCCAGCAAGCGATGCTGATAAGGCTGTTTCTGGCGGTGATAGTGACCACAACTCTTCCTCTTCCTCTTCACGCTCATCTACGGCCTGATACAGCACTCTTCGCAGGGCACGCTCCAGGAAGAAAACAAATGGTATGATGTCGCTGATGGTGCCCTGGGTGCGACTGACCAGGTTTGGCTCCTCCTCAAAAGGACGCATAAGCCTACAGGGATTGCGCATGAGCGTCCAGTAACGTGGCAAAAAAATCCCCAGCTCTGCAGATGCTGTCCTAGCACCCCGGTCATACAAATATTTGTTAACGGCCTTTTATTGTTGTAGAAGGCGGTCGAACATTAGGAGTGTTGAATTCCAACGTGTTGGGCTGTCTAAAATCAAGCGCCTCGCTGGCATGTTGTTTCGCCGCTGGATATCTGTAAAGTGCGCCATGGCCGTGTAGGAACGCCTGAAAGGGGCACACACCTTCCTGGCCTGCTTCAGGACGTCCTGTAGGCCTGGGTGCTTATGCACAAAGCGTTGTACAATCAGATTACACACATGTGCCATGCACGGCACATGTGTCAACTTGCCCAAATTCAATGCCACCAACAAATTTCTTCCGTTGTCACAAACCACTTTGCCGATCTCCAGTTGGTGCGGAGTCAGCCACTGATCCACCTGTGCGTTCAGGGCGGACAAGAGTGCTGGTCCGGTGTGACTCTCTGCTTTCAGGGAAGTCAACCCCAAGACGGCGTGACACTGCCGTATCCGGGATGTGGAATATGCTTTGCAGACCAGGTATCCGTGGTCAGATGGACCCTTGCCCCAACACTGTGTGCCAGAGATGCCATTACTTCCTTTTGCACAATCGAGTACAGGTTGGGGATTGCCTTTTGTGCAAAGAAATTACGGCCGGGTACCTTCCACTGCGGTGACCCAATCGCTACAAATTTTTTTAAAGCCTCAGACTCCACCAGCTTGTATGGTAAAAGCTGGCGGGCTAAGAGTTCAGACAAGCCAGCTGTCAGTTGCCTGGCAAGGGGGTGACTTTTTGACCTTGGCTTCTTACGCTCAAACATGTCCTTGACAGACACCTGACTGTGGGCAGATGAGCAGGGACTGCTCAGGGCGAGACACGGAGTGGCGGATGGTTGAGAGGGGGCCAGCAGGACATGGCTAAAGATGCTGGACCAGGAGGAGGATGGCGGCTTTGACTTTGTGTGCTGCTTGTACTCATGTGTTGATCCCATAGGCGTTTGTGATGTGACATCATGTGCCTTCGCAAAGAAGTTGTACCTAGGTGGGTGTTGGACTTCCCACGACTCAGTTTCTTTTCGCACAGGTTGCAAATGGCATCACTGTTGTCACAGGCAGACACACGAAAGAATTGCCACACTGCTGAGCTCTGCAATGACGGCATTCTGGTGGTGGCAACAGCATGCGTTGACTGGCGTGCTGTCTGGCTGACCCCGGGTGCCGATGCATGCTGTCTGACTGTGCCATTAGTTACTTTCGACGACCTCCCGCTGCTATCAACTCGTCTCCTTCCCCTCTCTGTCTCCCCATCTGAACTTTCCTCCTGTTCCTCTTCTTCTTCTCTTATAGCGGGCACCCACGTGACATCGTCATCATCATTTTTTATTTGCCTTCCTCTGGACTAATTAACAATAATATATATATATATTTTTTTTAAACATTAAATAATTGATTAATAATTAATTAACAACTAATGAATTAATAGTTAATTCGCATATTGCAGATCAGAGATCTTAAAAGGTTGAACTTGATGGACTGAAAGTCTTTTTTCAACCTTAAATACTATGTAACTATGTAACTATGTAACGGCTTCACTTGTATCTGACAACTCAACAAAGGAAGCAGCACCGGGTACAACATCATCATCATCATCATCATCAGACCGTACGTCCATGTGTGTAATGCTGCCTGACTGGGACATATCCCTGTTATCTACATCCTCTGGACTAATGTTTGTGCATCACTCATTTCTTCCAACGGATGTGTAAATAACTCTGCTGACGGATCAAGTGAAGCGGCTGTGGTGCTAATGTTGGTGGTGGCGGCAGGCGGGCGAGTGGTAACTGGAGAGGTGCCCGAAGCTAAGCTGGAGGAGGATGGTGCATCTAGGTTCCGAGCGGAAGCTGTAGAAGATTGGGTGTCCTGTATTAGCCAGTCAACCATGTCCTCAAAACTGTTAAGTTCAGGGTACGTTGCCTCTGAAAACTGGGCATTATTCTAGGACCAAAGGGAATCACAGCACCACGACCACGACGGCCCCTGCGGGGTGGCCTGCCTCTGCCTGTCATTTTTCTTACGATTAGTGGTACTATGCGTGCAAGCTACTGTGATACCAGATATGAGTGTCACTGTGCACTGGCAAAAGTTGGCAGAATAGATGCAATAGGCCTCACACACACGCCTGTAGGCAGGCAACAGATATTCAATCGATAACAGTCAAAAAAGGGTTGTTTTCTGTCACTGTACACTACGGTTCCACTAGATATGAGTGTCACTGTGCACTGGCAAAAGTTGGCGGAGTAGATGCAATAGGCCTCACACACACGCCTGTAGGCAGGCAACTGATATTCAATAGATTACAGTAAAAAAAGGGTTCTTTTATTTCACTGTACACTATGGTTGCACTAGATATGAGTGTCACTGTGCACTGGCAAAAGTTGGCAGACTAGATGCAATAGGCTTCACACACACGCCTGTAGGCAGGCAACTGATATTCAATCGATTACAGTAAAAAAAATGGTTCTTTTATTTCACTGTACACTACGGTTGCACTAGATATGAGTGTCACTGTGCACTGGCAAAAGTTGGCAGAGTAGATGCAATAGGCTTCACACTCACGCCTGTAGGCAGGCAACTGATATTAAATCGATTAGAGTAAAAAAAGTGTTGTTTTATGTCACTGTACACTACGGTTGCACTAGATATGAGTGTCACTGTGCACTGGCAAAAGTTGGCAGAGTAGATGCAATAGGCTTCACACACACACCTGTAGGCAGGCAACTGATATTCAATCTATTACAGTCAGAAAGGGTTGTTTTATGTCACTGCACACTACGGTTGCACTAGATATGAGTGTCACTGTGCACTGGCAAAAGTTGGCAGGCTAGATGCAATAGGCTTCACACACACGCCTGTAGGCAGGCAAATGATTTTTAATCGATTACAGTAAAAAAGGGTTCTTTTATTTTACTGTACACTATGCTTGCACTAGATATGAGTTTCACTGTGCACTGGCAAAAGTTGGAAGACTAGATGCAATAGGCCTCACACACATGCCTGTAGGCAGGCAACTGATATTCAATCGATTACAGTCAAAAAAGGGTTCTTTTATTTCACTGTACACTACGGTTGCACTAGATATGAGTGTCACTGTGCACTGGCAAAAGTTGGCAGAATAGATGCAATAGGCCTCACACACACGCCTGTAGGCAGGCAACAGATATTCAATAGATTACAGTCAAAAAAGGGTTCTTTTATTTCACTGTACACTACGGTTGCACTATATATGAATGTCAGTGTGCACTGGCAAAATTTGGCAGACTAGATGCAATAGGCCTCACACACACCCCTTTAGGCAGGCAACTGATATTCAATCGATTACAGTCAAAAAAGGGTTGTTTTATGTCACTGTACACTACGGTTGCACTAGATATGAGTGTCACTGTGCACTGACAAAAGTTGGCAGACTAGATACAATAGGCCTCACACACACGCCTGTAGGCAGGCAACTGATATTCAATCGATTACAGTAAAAAAATGGTTCTTTTATTTCACTGTACACTACGGTTGCACTAGATATGAGTGTCACTGTGCACTGGAAAAAGTTGGTAGACTAGATGCAATAGGCTTCCCACACACGCCTTTAGGCAGGCAACTGATATTCAATAGATTACAGTCAAAAAAGGGTTCTTTTATTTCACTGTACACTACGGTTGCACTATATATGAATGTCAGTGTGCACTGGCAAAATTTGGCAGACTAGATGCAATAGGCCTCACACACACCCCTTTAGGCAGGCAACTGATATTCAATCGATTACAGTCAAAAAAGGGTTGTTTTATGTCACTGTCCACTACGGTTGCACTAGATATGAGTGTCACTGTGCACTGACAAAAGTTGGCAGACTAGATACAATAGGCCTCACACACACGCCTGTAGGCAGGCAACTGATATTCAATCGATTACAGTAAAAAAATGGTTCTTTTATTTCACTGTACACTACGGTTGCACTAGATATGAGTGTCACTGTGCACTGGAAAAAGTTGGTAGACTAGATGCAATAGGCTTCCCACACACGCCTTTAGGCAGGCAACTGATATTCAATCGATTACAGTCAAAAAAGGGTTCTTTTATTAAACTGTACACTACGGTTGCACTAGATATGAGTGTCACTGTGCACTGGCAAAAGTTGGCAGACTAGATGCAATAGGCTTCACACACACGTCTGTAGGCAGGCAACTGATATTCAGTCGATTACAGTAAAAAAAGTGTTGTTTTATTTCACTGTACATTACGGTTGCACCAGATATGAGTGTCACTGTGCACTGGCAAAAGTTGGCAGAGTAGATGCAATAGGCTTCACACACACGCCTTTAGGCAGGCAACTGATATTCAATCGATTACAGTCAAAAAAGGGTTCTTTTATTTCACTGTACACTACGGTTGCACTACATATGAGTGTCACTGTGCACAGCCAAAAGTTGGCAGACTAGATGCAATAGGCTTCACACACACGTCTGTAGGCAGGCAACTGATATTCAATCGATTACAGTCAAAAAAGGGTTGTTTTATGTCACTGCACACTACGGTTGCACTAGATATGAGTGTCACTGTGCACTGGCAAAAGTTGGCAGGCTAGATGCAATAGGCTTCACACACACGCCTGTAGGCAGGCAACTGATATTCAATCGATTACAGTAAAAAAGGGTTCTTTTATGTCACTGCACACTACGGTTGCACTAGATATGAGTGTCACTGTGCAATGGCAAAAGTTGGCAGACTAGATGCAATAGGCTTCACACACACGCCTGTAGGCAGGCAACTGATATTCAATCGATTACAGTAAAAAAAAGTGTTGTTTTATGTCACTGTACACTACGGTTGCACTAGATATGAGTGTCACTGTGCACTGGCAAAAGTTGGCAGAGTAGATGAAATAGGCTTCACACTCACGCAAGTAGGCAGGCAACTGATATTAAATCGATTAGAGTAAAAAAAGTGTTGTTTTATTTCACTGTACACTACGGTTGCAGTAGATATGAGTGTCACTGTGCACTGGCAAAAGTTGGCAGACTAGATGCAATAGGCCTCACACACACGCCTTTAGGCAGGCAACTGATATTCAATCGATTACAGTCAGAAAGGGTTGTTTTATGTCACTACACACTACGGTTGCACTAGATATGAGTGTCACTGTGCACTGGCAAAAGTTAGCAGGCTAGATGCAATAGGCTTCACACACACGCCTGTAGGCAGGCAACTGATATTCAATCGATTACAGTAAAAAAGGTTTTTTTTATTTTACTGTACACTATGCTTGCACTAGATATGAGTTTCACTGTGCACTGGCAAAAGTTGGAAGACTAGATGCAATAGGCCTCACACACATGCCTGTAGGCAGGCAACTGATATTCAATCGATTACAGTCAAAAAAGGGTTCTTTTATGTCACTGTACACAACGGTTGCACTAGATATGAGTGTCACTGTGCACTGACAAAAGTTGGCAGACTAGATGCAATAGGCCTCACACACACGCCTGTAGGCAGGCAACTGATATTCAATCGATTACAGTAAAAAAATGGTTCTTTTATTGCACTGTACACTACGGTTGCACTAGATATGAGTGTCACTGTGCACTGGAAAAAGTTGGTAGACTAGATGCAATAGGCTTCCCACACACGCCTTTGGCAGGCAACTGATATTCAATCGATTACAGTCAAAAAAGGGTTCTTTTATTTCACTGTACACTACGGTTGCACTAGATATGAGTGTCACTGTGCACTGGCAAAAGTTGGCAGACTAGATGCAATAGGCTTCACACAGACGTCTGTAGGCAGGCAACTGATATTCAATCGATTACAGTAAAAAAAGTGTTGTTTTATTTCACTGTACACTACGGTTGCACCAGATATGAGTGTCACTGTGCACTGGCAAAAGTTGGCAGAGTAGATGCAAAAGGCTTCACACACACGCCTTTAGGCAGGCAACTGATATTCAATCGATTACAGTCAAAAAAGGGTTCTTCTATTTCACTGTACACTACGGTTGCACTAGATATGAGTGTCACTGTGCACTGGCAAAAGTTGGCAGGCTAGATGCAATAGACTTCACACACACGCCTGTAGGCAGGCAACTGATATTCAATCGATTACAGTAAAAAAGGGTTCTTTTATTTTACTGTACACTACGGTTGCACTAGATATGAGTGTCACTGTGCACTGGCAAAAGTTGGAAGACTAGATGCAATAGGCCTCACACACACGCCTGTAGGCAGGCAACTGATATTCAATCGATTACAGTCAAAAAAGGGTTGTTTTATGTCACTGTACTCTACGGTTGCAGTAGATATGAGTGTCACTGTGCACTGGCAAAAGTTGGCAGACTAGATGCAATAGGCCTCACACACACGCCTGTAGGCAGGCAACTGATATTCAATCGATTACAGTAAAAAAATGGTTGTTTTATGTTACTGTACACTACGGTTGCACTAGATATGAGTGTCACTGTGCACTGGCAAAAGTTGGCAGACTAGATGCAATAGGATTCACACTCACGCCTGTAGGCAGGCAACTGATATTAAATCGATTACAGTCAAAAATGGTTGTTTTATGTCACTGCACACTACGGTTGCACTAGATATGAGTGTCACTGTGCACTGGCAAAAGTTGGCAGGCTAGATCCAAAAGGCTTCACACACACGCCTGTAGGCAGGCAACTGATATTCAATCGATTACAGTCGAAAAAGGGTTCTTTTATTTCACTGTACACTATGGTTGCACTAGATATGAGTGTCACTGTGCACTGGCAAAAGTTGGCAGAATAGATTTAATAGGCCTCACACACACGCCTATAGGCAGGCAACTGATATTCAATCGATTACAGTCAAAAAAGGGTTGTTTTATGTCACTGCACACTACGGTTGCACTAGATATGAGTATCACTGTGCACTAGCAAAAGTTGGCAGGCTATATGCAATAGGCTTCACACTCACGCCTGTAGGCAGGCAACTGATATTAAATCGATTACAGTCAAAAATGGTTGTTTTATGTCACTGCACACTACGGTTGCACTAGATATAAGTGTCACTGTGCACTGGCAAAAGTTGGCAGGCTAGATGCAAAAGGCTTCACACACACGCCTGTAGGCAGGCAACTGATATTCAATCGATTACAGTAAAAAAGGGTTCTTTTATTTTACTGTACACTATGGTTGCACTAGATATGAGTTTCACTGTGCACTGGCAAAAGTTGGCAGACTAGATGCAATAGGCTTCACACACACGCCTGTAGGCAGGCAACTGATATTCAATCGATTACAGTAAAAAAGGGTTCTTTTATTTTACTGTACACTACGGTTGCACTAGATATGAGTGTCACTGTGCACTGGCAAAAGTTGGAAGACTAGATGCAATAGGCCTCACACACACGCCTGTAGGCAGGCAACTGATATTCAATCGATTACAGTCAAAAAAGGGTTGTTTTATGTCACTGTACACTACGGTTGCAGTAGATATGAGTGTCACTGTGCACTGGCAAAAGTTGGCAGACTAGATGCAATAGGATTCACACTCACGCCTGTAGGCAGGCAACTGATATTAAATCGATTACAGTCAAAAATGGTTGTTTTATGTCACTGCACACTACGGTTGCACTAGTTATGAGTGTCACTGTGCACTGGCAAAAGTTGGCAGGCTAGATGCAATAGGCTTCACACACACGCCTGTAGGCAGGCAACTGATATTCAATCGATTACAGTCAAAAAAGGGTTCTTTTATTTCACTGTACACTACGGTTGCACTAGATATGAGTGTCACTGTGCACTGGCAAAAGTTGGCAGAATAGATTTAATAGGCCTCACACACACGCCTATAGGCAGGCAACTGATATCCAATCGATTACAGTCAAAAAAGGGTTGTTTTATGTCACTGCACACTACGGTTGCACTAGATATGAGTGTCACTGTGCACTAGCAAAAGTTGGCAGGCTATATGCAATAGGCTTCACACACACGCCTGTAGGCCGGCAACTGATATTCAATCGATTACAGTAAAAAAGGGTTCTTTTATTTTACTGTACACTATGGTTGCACTAGATATGAGTGTCACTGTGCACTGGCAAAAGTTGGCAGAATAGATTTAATAGGCCTCACACACACGCCTATAGGCAGGCAACTGATATTCAATCGATTACAGTCAAAAAAGGGTTGTTTTATGTCACTGCACACTACGGTTGCACTAGATATGAGTGTCACTGTGCACTAGCAAAAGTTGGCAAGCTATATGCAATAGGCTTCACACACACGCCTGTAGGCAGGCAACTGATATTCAATCGATTACAGTAAAAAAGGTTTTTTTTATTTTACTGTACACTACGGTTGCACTAGATATGAGTGTCACTGTGCACTGGCAAAAGTTGGAAGACTAGATGCAATAGGCCTCACACACACGCCTGTAGGCAGGCAACTGATATTCAATCGATTACAGTCAAAAAAGGGTTGTTTTATGTCACTGTACACTACGGTTGCAGTAGATATGAGTGTCACTGTGCACTGGCAAAAGTTGGCAGACTAGATGCAATAGGCCTCACACACACGCCTGTAGGCAGGCAACTGATATTCAATCGATTACAGTAAAAAAATGGTTGTTTTATGTTACTGTACACTACGGTTGCACTAGATATGAGTGTCACTGTGCACTGGCAAAAGTTGGCAGACTAGATGCAATAGGATTCACACTCACGCCTGTAGGCAGGCAACTGATATTAAATCGATTACAGTCAAAAATGGTTGTTTTATGTCACTGCACACTACGGTTGCACTAGTTATGAGTGTCACTGTGCACTGGTAAAAGTTGGCAGGCTAGATGCAATAGGCTTCACACACACGCCTGTAGGCAGGCAACTGATATTCAATCGATTACAGTCAAAAAAGGGTTCTTTTATTTCACTGTACACTACGGTTGCACTAGATATGAGTGTCACTGTGCACTGGCAAAAGTTGGCAGAATAGATTTAATAGGCCTCACACACACGCCTATAGGCAGGCAACTGATATCCAATCGATTACAGTCAAAAAAGGGTTGTTTTATGTCACTGCACACTACGGTTGCACTAGATATGAGTGTCACTGTGCACTAGCAAAAGTTGGCAGGCTATATGCAATAGGCTTCACACACACGCCTGTAGGCCGGCAACTGATATTCAATCGATTACAGTAAAAAAGGGTTCTTTTATTTTACTGTACACTATGGTTGCACTAGATATGAGTGTCACTGTGCACTGGCAAAAGTTGGCAGAATAGATTTAATAGGCCTCACACACACGCCTAAAGGCAGGCAACTGATATTCAATCGATTACAGTCAAAAAAGGGTTGTTTTATGTCACTGCACACTACGGTTGCACTAGATATGAGTGTCACTGTGCACTAGCAAAAGTTGGCAGGCTATATGCAATAGGCTTCACACACACGCCTGTAGGCAGGCAACTGATATTCAATCGATTACAGTAAAAAAGGGTTCTTTTATTTTACTGTACACTATGGTTGCACTAGATATGAGTTTCACTGTGCACTGGCAAAAGTTGGAAGACTAGATGCAATAGGCTTCACACACACGCCTGTAGGCAGGCAACTGATATTCAATCGATTACAGTAAAAAAGGGTTCTTTTATTTTACTGTACACTACGGTTGCACTAGATATGAGTGTCACTGTGCACTGGCAAAAGTTGGAAGACTAGATGCAATAGGCCTCACACACACGCCTGTAGGCAGGCAACTGATATTCAATCGATTACAGTCAAAAAAGGGTTGTTTTATGTCACTGTACACTACGGTTGCAGTAGATATGAGTGTCACTGTGCACTGGCAAAAGTTGGCAGACTAGATGCAATAGGCCTCACACACACGCCTGTAGGCAGGCAACTGATATTCAATCGATTACAGTAAAAAAATGGTTGTTTTATGTTACTGTACACTACGGTTGCACTAGATATGAGTGTCACTGTGCACTGGCAAAAGTTGGCAGACTAGATGCAATAGGATTCACACTCACGCCTGTAGGCAGGCAACTGATATTAAATCGATTACAGTCAAAAATGGTTGTTTTATGTCACTGCACACTACGGTTGCACTAGTTATGAGTGTCACTGTGCACTGGCAAAAGTTGGCAGGCTAGATGCAATAGGCTTCACACACACGCCTGTAGGCAGGCAACTGATATTCAATCGATTACAGTCAAAAAAGGGTTCTTTTATTTCACTGTACACTACGGTTGCACTAGATATGAGTGTCACTGTGCACTGGCAAAAGTTGGAAGAATAGATTTAATAGGCCTCACACACACGCCTATAGGCAGGCAACTGATATCCAATCGATTACAGTCAAAAAGGGTTGTTTTATGTCACTGCACACTACGGTTGCACTAGATATGAGTGTCACTGTGCACTAGCAAAAGTTGGCAGGCTATATGCAATAGGCTTCACACACACGCCTGTAGGCAGGCAACTGATATTCAATCGATTACAGTAAAAAAGGGTTCTTTTATTTTACTGTACACTATGGTTGCACTAGATATGAGTTTCACTGTGCACTGGCAAAAGTTGGAAGACTAGATGCAATAGACCTCACACACACGCCTGTAGGCAGGCAACTGATTTTCAATCGATTACAGTCAAAAAAGGGTTGTTTTATGTCACTGTACACTACGGTTGCACTAGATATGAGTGTCACTGTGCACTGGCAAAAGTTGGTAGACTAGATGCAATAGGCTTCACACACACGTCTGTAGGCAGGCAACTGATATTCAATCGATTACAGTCAAAAAAGTGTTGTTTTATTTCACTGTACGCTACGGTTGCACCAGATATGAGTGTCACTGTGCACTGGCAAAAGTTGGCAGAGTAGATGCAATAGGCTTTACACACACGCCTTTAGGCAGGCAACTGATATTCAATCGATTACAGTCAAAAAAGGGTTCTTTCATTTCACTGTACACTACGGTTGCACTAGATATGAGTGTCACTGTGCACTGCCAAAAGTTGGCAGACTAGATGCAATAGGCTTCACACACACGTATGTAGGCAGGCAACTGATATTCAATCGATTACAGTCAAAAAAGGGTTGTTTTATGTCACTGCACACTACGGTTGCACTAGATATGAGTGTCACTGTGTACTGGGAAAAGTTGGCAGGCTAGATGCAATAGGCTTCACACACACGCCTTTAGGCAGGCAACTGTTATTCAATCGATTACAGTAAAAAGGGGTTATTTTATTTTACTGTACACTACGGTTGCAGTAGATATGAGTGTCACTGTGCACTGGCAAAAGTTGGCAGACTAGATGCAATAGGCTTCACACACACGCCTGTAGGCAGGCAACTGATATTCAATCGATTGCAGTAAAAAAGGGTTCTTTTATTTTACTGTACACTACGGTTGCACTAGATATGATTGTCACTGTGCACTGGCAAAAGTTGGAAGACTAGATGCAATAGGCATCAAACACACGCCTGTAGGCAGGCAACTGATATTCAATCGATTACAGTCAAAAAAGGGTTGTTTTATGTCACTGTACACTACGGTTCCACTAGATATGAGTGTCACTGTGCACTGGCAAAAGTTGGCAGAGTAGATGCACTAGGCCTCACACACACCCCTTTAGGCAGGCAACTGATATTCAATCGATTACAGTCAAAAAAGGGTTCTTTTATTTCATTGTACACTACGGTTGCACTAGATATGAGTGTCACTGTGCAATGGCAAAAGTTGGCAGACTAGATGCAATAGGCCTCACACACACGCCTGTAGGCAGGCAACTGATATTCAATCGATTACAGTCAAAAAAAGGGTTGTTTTATGTCACTGTACACTACGGTTGCACTAGATATGAGTGTCACTGTGCACTGGCAAAAGTTGGTAGACTAGATGCAATAGGCTTCCCACACACGCCTTTAGGCAGGCAACTGATATTCAATCGATTACAGTCAAAAAAGTTTTTTTTTATTTCACTGTACACTACGGTTGCACCAGATATGAGTGTCACTGTGCACTGGCAAAAGTTGGCAGAGTAGATGCAATAGGCTTCACACACACGTCTGTAGGCAGGCAACTGATATTCAATCGATTACAGTCAAAAAAGGGTTGTTTTATGTCACTGCACACTACGGTTGCACTAGATATGAGTGTCACTGTGCACTGGCAAAAGTTGGAAGGCTAGATGCAATAGGCTTCACACACACGCCTGTAGGCAGGCAACTGATATTCAATCGATTACAGTAAAAAAAGTGTTCTTTTATTTCACTGTACACTACGGTTGCACTAGATATGAGTGTCACTGTGCACTGGCAAAAGGTGGCAGACTAGATACAATAGGCTTCCCACACACGCCTTTAGGCAGGCAACTGATATTCAATCGATTACAGTCAAAAAAGGGTTATTTTATTTTACTGTACACTACGGTTGCACTAGATATGAGTGTCAGTGTACACTGGCAAAATTTGGCAGACTAGATGCAATAGGCCTCACACACACCCCTTTAGGCAGGCAACTGATATTCAATCGATTACAGTCAAAAAAGGATTCTTTTATTTTACTGTACACTACGGTTGCACTAGATATGAGTGTCACTGTGCACTGGCAAAAGTTGGCAGACTAGATGCAATAGGCCTCACACACACACCTGTAGGCAGGCAACTGATATTCAATCGATTACAGTCAAAAAAGGATTGTTTTATTTCACTGTACACTACGGTTGCACTAGATATGAGTGTCACTGTGCACTGGCAAAAGTTGGCAGACTAGATGCAATAGGCTTCACACACACGCCTTTAGGCAGGCAACTGATATTCAATCGATTACAGTCAAAAAAGGGTTCTTTTATTTCACTGTACACTACGGTTGCACTAGATATGAGTGTCACTGTGCACTGGCAAAAGTTGGCAGACTAGATGCAATAGGCCTCACACACACGCCTTTAGGCAGGCAACTGATATTCAATCGATTACAGTCAAAAAAGGGTTGTTTTATGTCACTGTACACTACGGTTGCACTAGATATGAGTGTCACTGTGCACTGGCAAAAGTTGGCAGACTAGATGCAATAGGCTTCACACACACTCCTGTAGGCAGGCAACTGATATTCAATCGATTACAGTCAAAAAAGGGTTGTTTTATGTCACTGTACACTACGGTTGCACTAGATATGAGTGTCACTGTGCACTGGCAAAAGTTGGCAGAGTAGATGCAATAGGCCTCACACACACGCCTGTAGGCAGGCAACTGATATTCAATCGATTACAGTAAAAAAGGGTTCTTTTATTTCACTGTACACTACGGTTGCACTAGATATGAGTGTCACTGTGCACTGGCAAAAGTTGGCAGGCTAGATGCAATAGGCTTCACACACATGCCTGTAGGCAGGCAACTGATATTCAATCGATTACAGTAAAAAAAGGGTTCTTTTATTTCACTGTACACTACGGTTGCACTAGATATGAGTGTCACTGTGCACTGGCAAAAGTTGGCAGACTAGATGCAATAGGCTTCACACACACACGCCTGTAGGCAGGCAACTGATATTCAATCGATTACAGTCAAAAAAGGGGTTGTTTAATTTCACTGTACACTACGGTTGCACTAGATATGAGTGTCACTGTGCACTGGCAAAAGTTGGCAGACTAGATGCAATAGGCCTCACACACACGCCTGTAGGCAGGCAACTGATATTCAATCGATTACAGTCAAAAAAGGGTTCTTTTATGTCACTGTACACTACGGTTGCACTAGATATGAGTGTCACTGTGCACTGGCAAAAGTTGGCAGACTAGATGCAATAGGCCTTACACACACGCCTTTAGGCAGGCAACTGATATTCAATCGATTACAGTAAAAAAGGGTTCTTTTATTTTACTGTACACTACGGTTGCACTAGATATGAGTGTCACTGTGCACTGGCAAAAGTTGGCAGACTAGATGCAATAGGCCTCACACACACGCCTGTAGGCAGGCAACTGATATTCAATCGATTACAGTAAAAAAAGGGTTCTTTTATTTCACTGTACACTAGGGTTGCACTAGATATGAGTGTCACTGTGCACTGGCAAAAGTTGGCAGACTAGATGCAATAGGCTTCACACACACTCCTTTAGGCAGGCAACTGATATTCAATCGATTACAGTCAAAAAAGGGTTCTTTTATTTCACTGTACACTACGGTTGCACTAGATATGAGTGTCACTGTGCACTGGCAAAAGTTGGCAGGCTAGATGCAATAGGCTTCCCACACATGCTTTCAGACAGGCAACTGATATTCAATCGATTACAGTAAAAAAAGGGTTCTTTTATTTCACTGCACACTACGGTTGCACTAGATATGAGTGTCACTGTGCACTGGCAAAAGTTGGCAGACTAGATGCAATAGGCTTCACACACACGCCTGTAGGCAGGCAACTGATATTCAATCGATTACAGTCAAAAAAGTGTTGTTTTATGTCACTGTACACTACGGTTGCACTAGATATGAGTGTCACTGTGCACTGGCAAAAGTTGGCAGACTAGATGCAATAGGCCTCACACACACGCCTGTAGGCAGGCAACTGATATTCAATCGATTACAGTCAAAAAAGGGTTCTTTTATTTCACTGTACACTACGGTTGCACTAGATATGAGTTTCACTGTGTACTGGCAAAAGTTGGCAGACTAGATGCAATAGGCCTCACACACACACCCGTAGGCAGGCAACTGATATTCAATCGATTACAGTAAAAAAAGGGTTCTTTTATTTCACTGTACACTACGGTTGCACTAGATATGAGTGTCAGTGTGCACTGGCAAAAGTTGGCAGACTAGATGCAATAGGCTTCACACACACACGCCTGTAGGCAAGCAACTGTTATTCAATCGATTACAGTAAAAAAGGGTTCTTTTTTTTTACTGTACACTACGGTTGCACTAGATATGTGTGTCACTGTGCACTAGCAAAAGTTGGAAGACTAGATGCAATAGGCCACACACACACGCCTGTAGGCAGGCAACTGATATTCAATCGATTACAGTAAAAAAAAAGGTTCTTTTATTTCACTGTACACTAGGGTTGCACTAGATATGAGTGTCACTGTGCACTGGCAAAAGTTGGCAGGCTAGATGCAATAGGCTTCCCACACATGCCTTTAGGCAGGCAACTGATATTCAATCGATTACAGTAAAAAAAGGTTTCTTTTATTTCACGGTACACTACGGTTGCACTAGATATGAGTGTCAGTGTGCACTGGCAAAAGTTGGCAGACTAGATGCAATAGGCTTCACACACACACGCCTGTAGGCAGGCAACTGATATTCAATCGATTACAGTCAAAAAAGGGGTTGTTTTATGTCACTGTACACTACGGTTGCACTCGATATGAGGGTTACTGTGCACTGGCAAAAGTTGGCAGACTAGATGCAATAGGTTTCCCACACACGCCTTTAGGCAGGCAACTGATATTCAATCGATTACAGTCAAAAAAGGGTTCTTTTATTTCACTGTACACTACGGTTGCACTAGATATGAGTTTCACTGTGCACTGGCAAAAGTTGGCAGACTAGATGCAATAGGCTTCACACACACACGCCTGTAGGCAAGCAACTGTTATTCAATCGATTACAGTAAAAAAGGGTTCTTTTTTTTTACTGTACACTACGGTTGCACTAGATATGAGTGTCACTGTGCGCTGGCAAAAGTTGGAAGACTAGATGCAATAGGCCACACACACACGCCTGTAGGCAGGCAACTGATATTCAATCGATTACAGTCAAAAAAGGGTTGTTTTATGTCACTGTACACTACTGTTGCACTAGATATGAGTGTCACTGTGCACTGACAAAAGTTGGCAGACTAGATGCAATAGGCCTCACACACACGCCTGTAGGCAGGCAACTGATATTCAATCGATTACAGTAAAAAAAAAGGTTCTTTTATTTCACTGTACACTAGGGTTGCACTAGATATGAGTGTCACTGTGCACTGGCAAAAGTTGGCAGGCTAGATGCAATAGGCTTCCCACACATGCCTTTAGGCAGGCAACTGATATTCAATCGATTACAGTAAAAAAAGGGTTCTTTTATTTCACTGTACACTACGGTTGCACTAGATATGAGTGTCAGTGTGCACTGGCAAAAGTTGGCAGACTAGATGCAATAGGCTTCACACACACACGCCTGTAGGCAGGCAACTGATATTCAATCGATTACAGTCAAAAAAGGGGTTGTTTTATGTCACTGTACACTACGGTTGCACTCGATATGAGGGTTACTGTGCACTGGCAAAAGTTGGCAGACTAGATGCAATAGGTTTCCCACACACGCCTTTAGGCAGGCAACTGATATTCAATCGATTAAAGTCAAAAAAGGGTTCTTTTATTTCACTGTACACTACGGTTGCACTAGATATGAGTTTCACTGTGCACTGGCAAAAGTTGGCAGACTAGATGCAATAGGCCTCACACACACCCCTTTAGGCAGGCAACTGATATTCAATCGATTGCAGTCAAAAAAGGGTTGTTTTATTTCACTGCACACTACGGTTGCACTAGATATGAGTGTCACTGTGCACTGGCAAAAGTTGGCAGACTAGATGCAATAGGCTTCACACACACGCCTGTAGGCAGGCAACTGATATTCAATCGATTACAGTCAAAAAAGGGTTCTTTTATTTCACTGTACACTACGGTTGCACTAGATATGAGTGTCACTGTGCACTGGCAAAAGTTGGCAGACTAGATGCAATAAGCCTCACACACACGCCTGTAGGCAGGCAACTGATATTCAATCGATTACAGTCAAAAAAGGGATGTTTTATGTCACTGCACACTATGGTTGCACTAGATATGAGTGTCACTGTGCACTGGCAAAAGTTGGCAGACTAGAAGCAATAGGCTTCACACACACTCCTGTAGGCAGGCAACTGATATTCAATCGATTACAGTCAAAAAAGTGTTGTTTTATGTCACTGTACACTACGGTTGCACCAGATATGAGTGTCACTGTGCACTGGCAAAAGTTGGCAGAGTAAATGCTATAGTCCTCACACACACGCCTGTAGGCAGGCAACTGATATTCACTCGATTACAGTAAAAAAAGGGTTCTTTTATTTCACTGTACAGTACGGTTGCACTAGATATGAGTGTCACTGTGCACTGGCAAAAGTTGGCAGGCTAGATGCAATAGGCTTCCCACACATGCCTTTAGGCAGGCAACTGATATTCAATCGATTACAGTAAAAAAAGTGTTCTTTTATTTCACTGTACACTACGGTTGCACTAGATATGAGTGTCAGTGTGCACTGGCAAAAGTTGGCAGACTAGATGCAATAGGCTTCACACACACACGCCTGTAGGCAGGCAACTGATATTCAATCGATTAGATTCAAAAAAGGGGTTGTTTTATGTCACTGTACACTACGGTTGCACTCGATATGAGTGTCACTGTGAACTGGCAAAAGTTGGCAGACTAGATGCAATAGGCCTCACACACACGCCTGTAGGCAGGCAACTGATATTCAATCGATTACAGTCAAAAAAGGGTTGTTTTATGTCACTGCACACTACGGTTGCACTAGATATGAGTGTCACTGTGCACTGGCAAAAGTTGGCAGGCTAGATGCAATAGGCTTCACACACACGCCTGTAGGCAGGCAACTGTTATTCAATCGATTACAGTAAAAAAGGGTTCTTTTATTTTACTGTACACTACGGTTGCACTAGATATGAGTGTCACTGTGCACTGGCAAAAGTTGGAAGACTAGATGCAATAGGCCACACACACACGCCTGTAGGCAGGCAACTGATATTCAATCGATTACAGTAAAAAAAGGGTTCTTTTATTTCACTGTACACTAGGGTTGCACAAGATATGAGTGTCACTGTGCACTGGCAAAAGTTGGCAGACTAGATGCAATAGGCTTCACACACACAGGCCTGTAGGCAGGCAACTGATATTCAATCGATTACAGTCAAAAAAGGGGTTGTTTTATGTCACTGTACACTACGGTTGCACTCAATATGAGTGTTACTGTGCACTGGCAAAAGTTGGCAGACTAGATGCAATAGGTTTCCCACACACGCCTTTAGGCAGGCAACTGATATTTAATCGATTACAGTCAAAAAAGGGTTCTTTTATTTCACTGTACACTACAGTTGCACTAGATATGAGTTTCACTGTTTACTGGCAAAAGTTGGCAGACTAGATGCAATAGGCTTCACACACACGCCTGTAGGCAGGCAACTGATATTCAATCGATTACAGTCAAAAAAGTGTTGTTTTATGTCACTGTACACTACGGTTGCACTAGATATGAGTGTCACTGTGCACTGGCAAAAGTTGGCAGACTAGATGCAATAGGCCTCACACACACGCCTGTAGGCAGGCAACTGATATTCAATCGATTACAGTCAAAAAAGGGTTCTTTTATTTCACTGTACACTACGGTTGCACTAGATATGAGTTTCACTGTGTACTGGCAAAAGTTGGCAGACTAGATGCAATAGTCCTCACACACACACCCGTAGGCAGGCAACTGATATTCAATCGATTACAGTAAAAAAAGGGTTCTTTTATTTCACTGTACACTACGGTTGCACGAGATATGAGTGTCAGTGTGCACTGGCAAAAGTTGGCAGACTAGATGCAATAGGCTTCACACACACACGCCTGTAGGCAGGCAACTGATATTCAATCGATTACAATCAAAAAAGGGGTTGTTTTATGTCACTGTACACTACGGTTGCACTCGATATGAGTGTCACTGTGCACTGGCAAAAGTTGGCAGACTAGATGCAATAGGCCTCACACACACTCCTGTAGGCAGGCAACTGATATTCAATCGATTACAATCAAAAAAGGGGTTGTTTTATGTCACTGTACACTACGGTTGCACTCGATATGAGTGTCACTGTGCACTGGCAAAAGTTGGCAGACTAGATGCAATAGGCCTCACACACACGCCTGTAGGCAGGCAACTGATATTCAATCGATTACAGTCAAAAAAGGGTTGTTTTATGTCACTGCACACTACGGTTGCACTAGATATGAGTGTCACTGTGCACTGGCAAAAGTTGGCAGGCTAGATGCAATAGGCTTCACACACACGCCTTTAGGCAGGCAACTGTTATTCAATCGATTACAGTAAAAAAGGGTTCTTTTATTTTACTGTACACTACGGTTGCACTAGATATGAGTGTCACTGTGCACTGGCAAAAGTTGGAAGACTAGATGCAATAGGCCACACACACACGCCTGTAGGCAGGCAACTGATATTCAATCGATTACAGTAAAAAAAGGGTTCTTTTATTTCACTGTACACTAGGGTTGCACTAGATATGAGTGTCCCTGTGCACTGGCAAAAGTTGGCAGGCTAGATGCAATAGGCTTCCCACACATGCCTTTAGGCAGGCAACTGATATTCAATCGATTACAGTAAAAAAAGGGTTCTTTTATTTCACTGTACACTACGGTTGCACTAGATATGAGTGTCACTGTGCACTGGCAAAAGTTGGCAGGCTAGATGCAATAGGCTTCCCACACATGCCTTCAGGCAGGCAACTGATATTCAATCGATTACAGTAAAAAAAGGGTTCTTTTATTTCACTGTACACTACGGTTGCACTAGATATGAGTGTCAGTGTGCACTGGCAAAAGTTGTCAGACTAGATGCAATAGGCTTCACACACACACGCCTGTAGGCAGGCAACTGATATTCAATCGATTACAGTCAAAAAAGGGGTTGTTTTATGTCACTGTACACTACGGTTGCACTCGATATGAGGGTTACTGTGCACTGGCAAAAGTTGGCAGACTAGATGCAATAGGTTTCCCACACACGCCTTTAGGCAGGCAACTGATATTCAATCGATTACAGTCAAAAAAGGGTTCTTTTATTTCACTGTACACTACGGTTGCACTAGATATGAGTTTCACTGTGCACTGGCAAAAGTTGGCAGACTAGATGCAATAGGCTTCACACACACACGCCTGTAGGCAAGCAACTGTTATTCAATCGATTACAGTAAAAAAGGGTTCTTTTTTTTTACTGTACACTACGGTTGCACTAGATATGAGTGTCACTGTGCACTGGCAAAAGTTGGAAGACTAGATGCAATAGGCCTCACACACACGCCTGTAGGCAGGCAACTGATATTCAATCGATTACAGTCAAAAAAGGGTTGTTTTATGTCACTGTACACTACTGTTGCACTAGATATGAGTGTCACTGTGCACTGACAAAAGTTGGCAAACTAGATGCAATAGGCCTCACACACACGCCTGTAGGCAGGCAACTGATATTCAATCGATTACAGTAAAAAAAAAGGTTCTTTTATTTCACTGTACACTAGGGTTGCACTAGATATGAGTGTCACTGTGCACTGGCAAAAGTTGGCAGGCTAGATGCAATAGGCTTCCCACACATGCCTTTAGGCAGGCAACTGATATTCAATCGATTACAGTAAAAAAAGGGTTCTTTTATTTCACTGTACACTACGGTTGCACTAGATATGAGTGTCAGTGTGCACTGGCAAAAGTTGGCAGACTAGATGCAATAGGCTTCACACACACACGCCTGTAGGCAGGCAACTGATATTCAATCGATTACAGTCAAAAAAGGGGTTGTTTTATGTCACTGTACACTACGGTTGCACTCGATATGAGGGTTACTGTGCACTGGCAAAAGTTGGCAGACTAGATGCAATAGGTTTCCCACACACGCCTTTAGGCAGGCAACTGATATTCAATCGATTACAGTCAAAAAAGGGTTCTTTTATTTCACTGTACACTACGGTTGCACTAGATATGAGTTTCACTGTGCACTGGCAAAAGTTGGCAGACTAGATGCAATAGGCCTCACACACACCCCTTTAGGCAGGCAACTGATATTCAATCGATTGCAGTCAAAAAAGGGTTGTATTTTTTCACTGCACACTACGGTTGCTCTAGATATGAGTGTCACTGTGCACTGGCAAAAGTTGGCAGACTAGATGCAATAGGCTTCACACACACGCCTGTAGGCAGGCAACTGATATTCAATCGATTACAGTCAAAAAAGGGTTCTTTTATTTCACTGTACACTACGGTTGCACTAGATATGAGTGTCACTGTGCACTGGCAAAAGTTGGCAGACTAGATGCAATAAGCCTCACACACACGCCTGTAGGCAGGCAACTGATATTCAATCGATTACAGTCAAAAAAGGGATGTTTTATGTCACTGCACACTATGGTTGCACTAGATATGAGTGTCACTGTGCACTGGCAAAAGTTGGCAGACTAGAAGCAATAGGCTTCACACACACTCCTGTAGGCAGGCAACTGATATTCAATCGATTACAGTCAAAAAAGTGTTGTTTTATGTCACTGTACACTACGGTTGCACCAGATATGAGTGTCACTGTGCACTGGCAAAAGTTGGCAGAGTAAATGCTATAGTCCTCACACACACGCCTGTAGGCAGGCAACTGATATTCACTCGATTACAGTAAAAAAAGGGTTCTTTTATTTCACTGTACAGTACGGTTGCACTAGATATGAGTGTCACTGTGCACTGGCAAAAGTTGGCAGGCTAGATGCAATAGGCTTCCCACACATGCCTTTAGGCAGGCAACTGATATTCAATCGATTACAGTAAAAAAAGTGTTCTTTTATTTCACTGTACACTACGGTTGCACTAGATATGAGTGTCAGTGTGCACTGGCAAAAGTTGGCAGACTAGATGCAATAGGCTTCACACACACACGCCTGTAGGCAGGCAACTGATATTCAATCGATTAGATTCAAAAAAGGGGTTGTTTTATGTCACTGTACACTACGGTTGCACTCGATATGAGTGTCACTGTGAACTGGCAAAAGTTGGCAGACTAGATGCAATAGGCCTCACACACACGCCTGTAGGCAGGCAACTGATATTCAATCGATTACAGTCAAAAAAGGGTTGTTTTATGTCACTGCACACTACGGTTGCACTAGATATGAGTGTCACTGTGCACTGGCAAAAGTTGGCAGGCTAGATGCAATAGGCTTCACACACACGCCTGTAGGCAGGCAACTGTTATTCAATCGATTACAGTAAAAAAGGGTTCTTTTATTTTACTGTACACTACGGTTGCACTAGATATGAGTGTCACTGTGCACTGGCAAAAGTTGGAAGACTA
This sequence comes from Discoglossus pictus, assembly GCA_027410445.1. Classification (NCBI taxonomy): domain Eukaryota; kingdom Metazoa; phylum Chordata; class Amphibia; order Anura; family Alytidae; genus Discoglossus; species Discoglossus pictus. Next base: position 59,614,742 of record CM050175.1, on the reverse strand, counting down.
GATGCAATAGGCCACACACACACGCCTGTAGGCAGGCAACTGATATTCAATCGATTACAGTAAAAAAAGGGTTCTTTTATTTCACTGTACACTAGGGTTGCACAAGATATGAGTGTCACTGTGCACTGGCAAAAGTTGGAAGACTAGATGCAATAGGCCACACACACACGCCTGTAGGCAGGCAACTGATATTCAATCGATTACAGTAAAAAAAGGGTTCTTTTATTTCACTGTACACTACAGTTGCACTAGATATGAGTTTCACTGTTTACTGGCAAAAGTTGGCAGACTAGATGCAATAGGTTTCCCACACACGCCTTTAGGCAGGCAACTGATATTTAATCGATTACAGTCAAAAAAGGGTTCTTTTATTTCACTGTACACTACAGTTGCACTAGATATGAGTTTCACTGTTTACTGGCAAAAGTTGGCAGACTAGATGCAATAGGCTTCACACACACGCCTGTAGGCAGGCAACTGATATTCAATCGATTACAGTCAAAAAAGTGTTGTTTTATGTCACTGTACACTACGGTTGCACTAGATATGAGTGTCACTGTGCACTGGCAAAAGTTGGCAGACTAGATGCAATAGGCCTCACACACACGCCTTTAGGCAGGCAACTGATATTCAATCGATTACAGTCAAAAAAGGGTTCTTTTATTTCACTGTACACTACGGTTGCACTAGATATGAGTTTCACTGTGTACTGGCAAAAGTTGGCAGACTAGATGCAATAGTCCTCACACACACACCCGTAGGCAGGCAACTGATATTCAATCGATTACAGTAAAAAAAGGGTTCTTTTATTTCACTGTACACTACGGTTGCACGAGATATGAGTGTCAGTGTGCACTGGCAAAAGTTGGCAGACTAGATGCAATAGGCTTCACACACACACGCCTGTAGGCAGGCAACTGATATTCAATCGATTACAATCAAAAAAGGGGTTGTTTTATGTCACTGTACACTACGGTTGCACTCGATATGAGTGTCACTGTGCACTGGCAAAAGTTGGCAGACTAGATGCAATAGGCCTCACACACACTCCTGTAGGCAGGCAACTGATATTCAATCGATTACAATCAAAAAAGGGGTTGTTTTATGTCACTGTACACTACGGTTGCACTCGATATGAGTGTCACTGTGCACTGGCAAAAGTTGGCAGACTAGATGCAATAGGCCTCACACACACGCCTGTAGGCAGGCAACTGATATTCAATCGATTACAGTCAAAAAAGGGTTGTTTTATGTCACTGCACACTACGGTTGCACTAGATATGAGTGTCACTGTGCACTGGCAAAAGTTGGCAGGCTAGATGCAATAGGCTTCACACACACGCCTTTAGGCAGGCAACTGTTATTCAATCGATTACAGTAAAAAAGGGTTCTTTTATTTTACTGTACACTACGGTTGCACTAGATATGAGTGTCACTGTGCACTGGCAAAAGTTGGAAGACTAGATGCAATAGGCCACACACACACGCCTGTAGGCAGGCAACTGATATTCAATCGATTACAGTAAAAAAAGGGTTCTTTTATTTCACTGTACACTAGGGTTGCACTAGATATGAGTGTCACTGTGCACTGGCAAAAGTTGGCAGGCTAGATGCAATAGGCTTCCCACACATGCCTTTAGGCAGGCAACTGATATTCAATCGATTACAGTAAAAAAAGGGTTCTTTTATTTCACTGTACACTACGGTTGCACTAGATATGAGTGTCACTGTGCACTGGCAAAAGTTGGCAGGCTAGATGCAATAGGCTTCCCACACATGCCTTCAGGCAGGCAACTGATATTCAATCGATTACAGTAAAAAAAGGGTTCTTTTATTTCACTGTACACTACGGTTGCACTAGATATGAGTGTCAGTGTGCACTGGCAAAAGTTGTCAGACTAGATGCAATAGGCTTCACACACACACGCCTGTAGGCAGGCAACTGATATTCAATCGATTACAGTCAAAAAAGGGGTTGTTTTATGTCACTGTACACTACGGTTGCACTTGATATGAGCGTTACTGTGCACTGGCAAAAGTTGGCAGACTAGATGCAATAGGTTTCCCACACACGCCTTTAGGCAGGCAACTGATATTTAATCGATTACAGTCAAAAAAGGGTTCTTTTATTTCACTGTACACTACAGTTGCACTAGATATGAGTTTCACTGTTTACTGGCAAAAGTTGGCAGACTAGATGCAATAGGCCTCACACACACCCCTTTAGGCAGGCAACTGATATTCAATCGATTGCAGTCAAAAAAGGGTTGTTTTATTTCACTGCACACTACGGTTGCACTAGATATGAGTGTCACTGTGCACTGGCAAAAGTTGGCAGACTAGATGCAATATGCTTCACACACACGCCTGTAGGCAGGCAACTGATATTCAATCGATTACAGTCAAAATAGTGTTGTTTTATGTCACTGTACACTACGGTTGCACTAGATATGAGTGTCACTGTGCACCGGCAAAAGTTGGCAGAGTAAATGCTATAGTCCTCACACACACGCCTTTAGGCAGGCAACTGATATTCACTCGATTACAGTAAAAAAAGGGTTCTTTTATTTCACTGTACAGTACGGTTGCACTACATATGAGTGTCACTGTGCACTGGCAAAAGTTGGCAGACTAGATGCAATAGGCCTCACACACACGCCCGTAGGCAGGCAACTGATATTCAATCGATTACAGTAAAAAAAGGGTTCTTTTATTTCACTGTACACTACGGTTGCACTAGATATGAGTTTCACTGTGTACTGGCAAAAGTTGGCAGACTAGATGCAATAGGCCTCACACACACACCCGTAGGCAGGCAACTGATATTCAATCGATTAAAGTAAAAAAAGGGTTCTTTTATTTCACTGTACACTACGGTTGCACTAGATATGAGTGTCACTGTGCACTGGCAAAAGTTGGCAGAGTAGATGCAATAGGCTTCACACACACGCCTGCATATGCAATGAGATTACACAGAAAAAAATTATAAAATACAATAAAAAGGGCTTTTTGGGTTGCTGTCCTTGCAGCAGATATCAAATGAGTCCTTCAGGTGTGTAGTGAAAGCTAAATACACAGCCTGGCTATCTATTTCCCTATTAAATCAGCAGAAAAAAATAATAAAAATAAATAAATGATGTTCTAGCCCTAAAAAGGGCTTTTTGGGTTGCTGTCCTTGCCGCAGGTATCAAATGAGTCCTTCAGGTGTGTAGTGAAAGCTAAATACACAGCCTGGCTATCTATTTCCCTATTAAATCAGCAGCAGGTAGAATATATGTCCTCTCTCAACGAATGTAGCTTCAGAATGATTCTAAAATGGAGGCTGTCATTCAGATGGAAGGCTCTGGAAGGGAGTGTATGCTGCTGATTGGCTGGAATGTGTCTGCTGACTGTAAGGTGCAGGGTCAAAGTTTCCTCAATGATAAAGAATAGGGGGCGGACCGAAAAGCGCATGTGTTCGCCGTTCGTTGCGAACGCGAACCTGCGAAAATCGCCGCGAATAGTTCTCCGGCGAACTGTTTGGGACATCACTAGTCATACGCCCTTATTTGGAATATGCAGTACAATTTTGGGCACCACTTCATAAAAAGGACATTTTAGAGCTGGAAAAAGTACAGAGAAGGGCTACAAAACTAATAAGGGGAATGGAGGGGCTAAGTTATGAAGATAGACTTACCAAACTAAACTTATTTTCGCTAGAAAAAATGCGTCTACGAGGGGATATGATTACCTTATTTAAATACATCCAGGGTCAATATAAGGCTTTGTCAAGTGAACTTTTTGTAGCAAGAGATTTTCAACTGACAAGAGGACATCCTTTGAGGTTAGAGGAAAAAAGATTTCACCTTAAACAAAGAAAAGGGTTCTTCACAGTTAGGGTGGTTCAACTGTGGAATTCTCTACCAAAGGAGGTGGTAACAGCGAATTCGATAGACAACTTCAAAAAGGAGATAGATATATATTTTTGAATAAAGAGGGCATTCAAGGCTATCCTAGATAACTAGTGAAGGAATATTGATCCAGGGAGAAATTTGATCGCCAGTTTCTGGGGTCAGGAAGGAATTTTGCTTTTTTTTCGCCTTCTAAGACAATTGGCAAAGTTTCAATGTTTTTTTTTTTTCTGTTTGCCTTCCTCTGGATCAATTAACAATTAATAATAAATAGTCCACATATTAAAAAGATCAATAGAGATCTAAAAAGTTTGAACTTGATGGACTAACTCTTTATTCATCCTCCAATACTATACTATTAATAATTATTTAACAACAAATTAATTAATAACTAATCCGCATATTGAAGATCAGAGGAGATCTTAACAGGTTGAACTTGATGGACTGAAAGTCTTTTTTTAACCTTAATTACTATGTAACTATGTAACTATGTAACTATGTCACAGAGTTTGGATGGACTAAACAGCTAACTGTACCCCTGTATATTCATTTGGAATTTTAACAGTACCTTTGTCTATTTGTTCCTGCTCATATAGGCCCAACAGGGGAAGATCCATTACAATAATTTTCCCAGGTCCAAACTTTACAGCAATGACTTTGACTAAACTGCTAATTCCATAGGAAGCTCTGCTCTCCTATGTCCCCATTCATATAAGCCCAGATGTTGACGTCTTTTCCACTGACATCCACTTCCATGAGTAAGAGGGTTGTGCCAGCTTTCTATTCACACATATAAATACACACACAGAGGAACAATAGCAATTCCAGCTTTCTATTGACATCTGTTGTTTGATTTTACTTACCCACACAAAAACAGCAATGGCACCATTCCACTCCAACATAGAACAGCAATGGCATCATTCTATTCAATATAAAAAACAACAATGGCAAACACACAAAAGCAGCAAGGCCAGTTTTCTACTCACATAGACAACAGCAATGTCAGCCTTCTGCTCACACACAATAGCAACAACACTGCTCTACTCTTACACACGATAACATTAATGCCAGCCTTCTGATCGCACAATAGCCTCACAAGCCAGCGTTCTAATAACACACACAAAAAAAGCCAAAAATGGTAGCCTTGTCACTGGAGATATTGGATCCCCATTCACACAAATACAGCAGTGCCAGACTTAAAAACAAAATAACTATAGTGTGACATACATACTCAACTGCAATGCCAGACTCACATACAAATTCTAGTGCCATTTTACAACTCATCCACAAAAAAGCTAATCTAGTATTCCCATTTACTTCCATAGTAGTGCCAGCCTCATACCCACACATTAAAAGGCAATGCTAGCTCCCAGTTACATAGAAAGCACCAGTGCCAGTCTCCCATACTAGTCATGGGACCGTTCTACAGACCCACATGGTAAAATAGATAGACTGATACTCTTGCTCATGTTTTTAAATCAAATTTGTGAACTTAAGTCTCATTAAAAAACAAAACAGTTAGCTATTGCACCATCATTTTAGCTAATAAGTTTAACCTTGAACAACTGAAGGTCTTTTTTCAACCTCAGTTAAATATGTAACTATATGTAAAAACGCTAGATAATTAAGTAATAAGTAGAGAAAGAGGGGGTGGAAGTGTTAGACATAATGAACAGAGAGTTGTGAAGATGGAGCTAGTGATTGAGGAGATCAAGATATGAAAGAGAGTAAAAGGAATAAAGGAAAGTGGGGCAGAGGAATGGAGAAAAACATGACAGAGAAGTACGCTGGGTACAGAATTGGAGGGGGAATGAAATGGTAAAGGAGAAGAGGAACGTGGAAAAAACCAATGTTGTAGAGTAAGATAATGAGAGAAGTAGGGATGAAGAGTAGAGAAAGAAAAGTGGATGGAAAATGATGAATAAGAGAAGAGGAAGAAAAGAGGAAGATGGTATGTTGGAGAATAGGTGAATAGAGAAGTGGGATGAAGAACAAGTTGAGAGAAATTCTGGAGGGAAGGAAAATAAAAGGAGATTGGTGGAGATAGATTAAAGAGTGACTGGATGAGACAGGAGAAGAAAGGGGACAGAGAATGGGATGAGATAGAGATAGGCAATGAAGAAGAAGAGAGGCATAGGATGGAGACAGAGACGGAGACTTTATAGGGTGATGTGATAGAGAGAGAGCGAGGTAGAAAGAGGGGGAGTTAGGATAGAGATGGGAACAGAATGGAGAATAGAGAGAATGTGAAAAACATTTATGAGGAAAATAAATAATTGGATTGAAGGCCTCAATCAGGAAAATATCTCTTGAAAACAGAGATATCTGGTCACAGTGTCTTCTTCAACCCTGTCTTCTACTTCTGCAGGCCGATCACCATCCTTAATTGCCGTTTTGTTTCCTGACAACATCCATTTTTGTTTTATGTGATTTTAGACAACATTTTAGATAACTCTGTCATGTCCAATCACTTGCCTGTCAAAACACAGGAAATGGAGAAGTCCTACCTAGCTAGAGAGAAAAACTTTCAACTTATTGATTACTGTCCATAATCTCATACAAAACAATACCATCTCTATTTAGTTATAGGACTTGAGGCATTTTTTGTGCATGGCCGTATCAAATTGGTGGATGCTGAAGGAGATCTCAAAGCAATGTGGTGCAAAACTACAGATTTTCTCTATTTCACCAAATCATCAGGTAAAATAGAAGAAGCTGGAAGCTGGATATAACATAGTAATTAAAGTTGAAAAAATACTTTTAGTCCATCAAGTTCAACTTTTTTTCTTGATACCCCTTTTAACTCTTGTCTGTAGTTTACAGCACATTGGCATAACTTCCTATGCTGATTGTTTGTTTAGACTATCCATAGTACTACATAATCACCCCAATTATCTAGCCTCTTAGGGAAATTGATATAGAGATGACTACTTTTGATGATCTACTACATGATTCGGGTTGAAAAAGATATTTGATCAATCCTACCCAGTAGAATCGTGAGGTTGTATCCCTGCTAGCAGGGTATGGACCAGTACCAGGAAAATGACCACCAGGAGCACCAACGATACCACAGCAGGCAGAAGCTGTAGAAGGTACTGGTTAAAACTATTTCCCTAGGCAGGATCAGCAGCAATAATCCCAAGCAAGGATTATCTATTCCCCCAGAATGACACTGACACATAGATTATGTAAATCCAAACTGGAAACTTATTATTGGTCACAGTACAAACAATTTATACATAACATCATCTATTCATAACAAGCCCCAACCTTTAGAAAATATTACTCTAGCCAGTCCCCAAAGTTCATACCCTTGACCACATGGGAGACCTGTCCATCAAATGATGTCCTGTCATCCTCCCTGATCAACCCCTTTAGGCTAGAAGCCTAATTAGTTGAATCCCTTCTTTGTTCCAGGCCTTCCTGGGGTTATCGAGTCAGAGCAATAGGGGAGACAACATGTCTGATTGTCTACATGACCTTCCACACTCACCCCTACTAAGGTCTATGTCCCTTTAAGATAGTGGCAAAATTCCCCTTCTGTGCCCAGCTTCCCAATACCAGGACCTAGTGCCCCCTTGTGTTGGGACCGTAGCGGACGCCTTGGACAGCTTGCATTTACCTGCAGGACCCATGATCGCTCCATGCTGGTACAAGATACATTTAGAGACCAGTTACCTATGGTAGAGGGGGTAGAATGCATCCTGGTTTCCGAATCTAAACCGTACTAGAAGGCAGACACTATTAGTATGCAGAGTCGGAGGGGTTTTGGCTATGTTTCTAGCTGAGGACAAGTTACAATCAGTTACTAGGGGCAGAGTCCAACTAGGGAATCCAACTCTGAACCACTATGGGGCGGATGCTATGAAGGTACAGAATGGGTTCAGTAAGAAATCATGTACTTGATAGCTTCCTAAGGTTCAGTGAGAAAGGAGTCCAAGTCTGGAGCCCCCTATCGCCCTTAGGGAGACTAAGCGATAACGGTCATTTGCAATAACAGAAATAGAGATGCTCACTCAGGGAACAAACTAACCTTAATAAGTTAGTTCTATGGACATGATAATCCACTTTTAGAGCAGCCTCTTTTAGCCACTTGTGCCCTTCACAGGGAGAAATATCCTGTAGTAGGAAAATAAAATCTGTCACTGCCACCATTTCTTCCCCATCTATATTCCATGGACTAAGACTGCTATTTGCTGTGAACTTACAGCCTTATTAAAATTGCAATTCGGTAAATTTAAAAGGGCTCTATATAAGCACACAGCATATTTTTTTACAGAAGTTTTTAGTTAGTGAACTTCTCTCCAAAAGCAAGGTCTTCCCTAACTAAAAACTTATGTAAATAAAATATGCTCTGTGCTTAAATAGAGCCCTTTTAAATTTACTGAATTGCAATTTAATAAGGCTGTTAGTCTTTTTAACATTGAGCAGCAGGCCACCTTTTGCACACATTTTGTTGTGATCCACACAATCAAAGGATTCAGAATAGTCTATGAAGCAGAGGTAAATGTTTTTATGAAACGTTCTCTTTTATCCACCGGACAATGCCAATTTGATCTCTTGTGCTTCTGCCTCTGTGAAACCCAACTTGCACATCTGCAAGTTCTTAGTCCTGGAGTCAAGCTTGCAGGATCTTAAGCATTACATAGTTACATACTAATTAAGGTTGAAAAAAGACTATCAGTCCATCAAGTTCAACCTTTTAAGATCTTACCTTTCTTTTCAGTGCTGCAAAATCACAAGGCATGATTCACTAAGCTGAGGATGTACATGGGTTCATTGACGCTGTTTAGGAAGTTAATAGGAAATGGTCACTACAGCAAAATGTAACCACTTCTTAGCCTCTGTAAATATTTTTGTATTGTGGGTATTGTCTGTAAATACAGTTTGACATGTCCATCTGAGATTAATGGAGGGAACAAAGTAACAATGAACAACTGTAACAAGACAATTTATAATGGTTCTCTAATCTATAATGCTCCATCCTTACCTCCCTAATGACTATCCACTTTAGCTGTCCTGCAAACCAGATAATTTCTAATGGCAATAATTTTTCAGGGACAGAGATCTCAATCAGGAGGCTGGTCACCCTACGCAATATGCTGTTTGTATAGTGATTGGTAGAGATGTAGCCATCTAGCACAACCAGAGAGAAGATATTTCAGTTCATTCTTTCTGTACTGAATAAAGTTATTATTTTTTTTGGTTGTTTTTTTTTTTAAAGAAAGAAATTGACAGATGACAATACTAGGTTCTGTACAAAGCAGCTTCTTTTTTCTTAGTTCCTAATTACTGTCATTATCTAGCAGCAGAAGATAGATGCGCATTGAAGTAATTCAACTAAATAACAGTTTCTTTATGCACCTGTATAGTTCCTGTATTTGTAATGTTCTGAAATTTATATTGTACTAGGGAATTGCCCGTCAAAAAAAGGCGGCAATAAAATTGTAAGACAGGCAATGCTGTTTGCGACACAATGTAAGGCTTTTGGTCCTCTGAGTACCATCGGCACTCATTGCGAGCCTCTCCCCTGGTATAGTTTTGGTCGTCTGAGCACCTTCCGCGTTCATTGCAAGCCGCGCAATGAGCACCTTTGGCCTTTGGCCCTCATTGTACATTTGGACTGTTGCTGAGCTGAGGAGAAAGTGTCAGCAATGTGTCAAGTGTGCAGTGTAAATAGGCTGCGTGCGCGAGGGCAAACCGTTTGTTTAGTTGTGTAAAGCGGCATTTTATAAGGGTAATGTTATTAGTTGTAAGTAAGTGTTGTAAAATGGAGTTGATTGTCTAGGTGTTATCATACTTTCTAATAGTGTATTTTGTACCTCGTACGTTCCTGGGTAAAAGTATTATGTGCCTGGCGGTGTTTTGCGTGGTTATGAGTTGTGTAGCCTTGTTTTTAGTTTTTTTCTGACGCCATTTTTTTTCTCGCTTAGGCGATTTTCGAGTTTTGAAAGTCGGGAAACTCGACTTCAATTTGCGCACAACCTCAGTCCCAGAAGTCCTGGCTCCCCTCACCCGTGCTGTGTGTGATGTTTTTTGTCTGTTTTTTTAAATTTAATTTGTTTGTGTGTTTTTTCGATGTGCGCGGTTCGGCCGTTAACTTCGGATTTTTACAACCTCAATTTTTTTTTTAAGTGCTGCTTTCCTTTCTAAAGTGTTACGGGCCGTAATTTTTGCAGGCGATTTATTTCAAACTGCTACGGGTCTCGCACTGTGAATTGTATAATTGAGCTTTCTGTTCATCTGTAGTCCCGCGGGTGGTAGGGATGATGCGTAAGTCGTGCAGGGTCGTAGGAATGAGCGTCTACAGCGTTCATCTCCACCAGCGCAGTGAGCATCTTCGGCGCTCACTGCCTAAGTCATACAAGGTCGTAAGGATGAGCGCCTCTGTCGCTCATATCCATCAGCAATCGCAGCCCTCGCAGCCCGCAGTTTTCATATTGCGTTACCAACGTTTTATGGAAAACCTGCGCTGCTGAGAACTTTATATGTGATATATAGAGATGTCGCAAATAGTTCGACGGCGGACTGTTCCCGGCGAACATAGCATGTTCGCGTTCGCGGCGAACTGCGACCATATGCGAGGTTCGAGCCGCCCCCTATACTTTATCATTGAGCAAACTATGACCCTGCATCTCACAGTCAGTAGACACATTCCAGCCAATCAGCAGCATAAACTCCCTTCCAGAGCCTTCTAACTCACGGACAGCAGCCATTTTGAAATGATAACTAACTTGCAGTCTTACTGAGAGGAGGGAGAGTGTAGGTGATGCTGATTGAATAGGGAAATCAATAGCTAGGCAAGTTTATTCAGTGTCCAGTGCAGTGCTGAAAGACTCATCAGATCTCTGCTGTAAACACAGCACCCCAAAAAGCCCTTTTTAGGGCTATAACATCATTTTTTTTTCCTGTCTAATCTAACTTCATTTGCCTGTCTCCCTGCTAGCCCCTGCTATCAAGTGTGTGTGTCAGGCTCACAACTTATACTGTGTGTGCACCGTGCAACCAATACAATCTTGTTTACTAGTTGTCTACTTTTAAAAAAACGAAACTTTTATTTTGTTAAATCTTAGTTCATTTGCCTGACCGCTAGCCAGTGTGTGTATCAGGCTTACAAGTACTGTGCCAAGTTCAACCAATCCAATCTAGTTGGGGTACCAGCAGTCTACATTTAAAAAAACAATAATTTTATTTTCTTAAATCTAAGTTCATTTGCCTGACCGCCAATCAAAGTTCATTTGCCTAAATGCTAGCCAGTGGTGTCAGGCTTACAAGTACTGTGCCAAGTTCAACCAATCCAATCTAGTTGGGGTACCAGCAGTCTACATTTAAAAAAACAATAATTTTATTTTCTTAAATCTAAGTTCATTTGCCTGACCGCCAATCAAAGTTCATTTGCCTAAATGCTAGCCAGTGGTGTCAGGCTTACAAGTACTGTGCCAAGAGGTTGTGTGCATGCTTGAGCTCCAAACAAAAGGCTTTTTAGGGTCTTAGTCCCTCAAATACAAGTTTTATTTTAACACCTTTCTGTTTATAAGCACTTTGTGCACGGTGTTGTTAATTTTTGGGAGTTTTTGTGGTATTTTTCTTAGTTTAATTTAAGTTTTAGTTTTCTGGGAGCCAGGCTCAGCCCTCTATCCCAGGAGAGTGAGCTGTCTCCTGGATACTTTGCCACACCCCTCCCTTAGCACTACACCTTCACTCCTGGAGCTTTGTTACTTTGACTTTTTTTCTTTTAAAAAGTTTATTAGGTTTTGTTGAAGTTTTGTTTGTTTGGTGTTGGGTTTTATGTTTTGGGGGAGAGAAGACAAGTAACATCTTTGTAGGCAGTGGGGGGGGGAAACAATTAGAATTTTTGTTGAAAAGTTTTTTTTTTGTTTTTTTTTTTATTTTATTTTTTATCTGACACAGAGACACAGAGGGGTTAAAAAGCCTCTGTGTTCTCTGTGTTGTTGCAATTAGTCACCTTGCAACAGACCATTAACCCTTCCACTGCCAAGCATCACCTCTCTCTCTCCCTTAGTTTTGTCTCCCTTAGTTTTGTCTTTTTGTTTCTTTTTCCCACTTTTATATTTAAAAAAAAAAAGAAAACAGTAAAAAATCATAAAACAAAAAATAAAAATAAATAAAACAAATAAACTAAAAAAAAAAAGGGTCTAAACATGAGGGATAAGACCACTAAGAAGCCTCAGGGGTCAAAAGGGGGAATAATGGCCCCTGAAAATCCTAGCTGCAGCACTGCACAGCATAGGCCCCAGGCAGATAAGGCAGCCCCAGCTCCTGGTGGTTCTGCCAGCAGACCTACCCCTGTGGCTAATACCTGGTCACAGGTGGTTTCTGCTGGCCCCAGTAATACCACCGCTGGGGCTGAGGGGCAGATCACTAGGAAGCATGGGGTTAAATGTCAGATGTCTGGGGTCTACAGCATTGATATCTATCTGCGTGCTGCAGCTAACGTCATCAGCCCCTCTGTTATAGTAGCAGCCAGCAAAATGTACGGGAAAGCAGTTTTCTTTACCCGTACGCTGGCTGCTGCTCACATTCTTGTACAGAGAGGCATCACAGTGGGGGAATTATATGTCCCAATAGAACCCCTGGAAGGGTTGGGCACAAAAGTAACACTCTCTAATGTGCCCCCCTTCCTACCAGACTCCCTCCTGCGCCCCCACCTGCTAACCCTAGGGGAAGTAAAAACATCATTTATTAAAATTCCCCTGGGGTGCAGAGAGAGAGCACTTCGTCATGTGCTCTCTTTCAAGAGGCAGGTACAAATGTGCCTGCCTCAGGGCGCAGAAAACATAGAGGGGTCTTTTGGGGTTCCATTTGAGGGGGTGCTGTACAGGATTTTTTACAGCACTACGGAGGTGCAGTGCTATCATTGCAAAGGGTTGGGGCATACACGTAGGAATTGTCCTAATGTAAAGCATCATGCCCCAGCCCCGGCAAATGGCACCTCCGTCAGTACGGCACCCATCCCCGCTGAGCCCATAACAGCGGGGACCTCAAGGGTCATAGCCCCCCCACAGAGCTCAGGCAAGGAGGCCGTTCCTCAAGCCACCACCACGGCCTCCAAACCCCCTTCTTCCCCAAAAAAGCCATCTGTGTCTGTGGTCTCCAGCAAGACTGCAGACACGGGGAAAAAGGGGAAGAATGTCACCGGTCCTCCCAGTGTCACAGCTGCATCTCCCAAGTCCCAATCTGCCCCCACCATAATTACATCAGTTAGTGTGGGGGCACAGTGTAAGCAGAGGGATAATAAGCCCTCTGCAGGGGAGGCAGCTAGTGGCAGCTCCTCTTCCAGGAGTGACGTCCCCAGGAAGAGGAAGCATAAAACCAACAGGGAGGTTGCTGATAAGTGGGAAGTGCTCTATAGTGGAGCACCTCCCTCTAAAAGCAAGAAGAGGAACAAAACATCTCCTCCTCATCCGGTGACATTGTCTGGCCCAGTTATTAAGCTCAGCCAGCCGGTGCCAGACCACACATCTCTCTCTCCAGACCCTATAGGGGTTAATGTGGAAAAGGGTCTGGAGGAAAAGCAGGGGCAAGAAGGTCTCCCAAGTGAGGCAGGGGTAGACAAGAAAGATCAGGTTCTGCCTCTGGCCTTTGAGGGGGGACCCAACAAAGCCCCTGCTGAATGGGTAGTCAGTGTCCCTGAGGTGCTGAGCTTCAAGGGCACCAGTCAGTCTCCTCCTCCAGTGTCACTCTCTAGTGACGTACCTCGGGCTTTGTTAGAGCCCCAGGCCGAGTCACTACTGGAGGGGGGGAATATAGGCATGACCCCCATTCAGGACCCCATGGATTTGTCTGTCAGGGGGGATGTGGCACAAGGGGAAGTGGAAATGGGGGAGGGTGATAAAACAGGTTTTCCTGTTAACATCATGGGAGAGCCTGTCTACCCTCCTCAGCCGTCCACTGACCCTAACATCGGTGCCATCCAAGCTGAGCAAGCAGCGGTGGAACTGGCAGAGGAGGCATATAAAGCCTCCAAGGCTTCCATTAAGGAAGCCATGCCAGCCACTGCTGTCCAGCCAGCTACCCCTGAATGCACTCCTGAAGCTACAGGGGTGCAGCAGCAATCCAAGGGTCCATTATTTACCTTGAAGGGTGCTAAAGGGACTCCTTCTGTATCATCTAAGAGGGGGTCCCTGAGAATAAAGCTGAGGAAACTGACTCCAGCCGGGGAGGATGGAGTAAAAGCCCTCAGCCAAGAGGAGCCCAGGGGTGACCCACTAGAAGGAACATTAGATTCTGGGTGGGTTATCCCTGTCAAGGAAATAGATCTATTCCTTGAGAGCACCCTTCATGGACAAAAGAAAAGGAAGGTGCGGCTGGCCTTGGAGAGATGGAAGAATATGTCGTTTATTCTCCACTCTCTCCAGCAATATCTAGTGGTCAGCACTAGGGCCAAGAATTCTGGGACTGCGGAGCATCTCCGCGTCCGGAAATTCTATAAAATGTGCGTGTCCTATCAGCAGTCTCAAGGGTCTGAGGAACGCACAATTCCTGACACGCAGTAATGGCTTTGCACATCAGCACGCTAAATACCAATGGCTGTCAAGACAGTTTCCGCAGGTTCCAGGTACTCTCCTATTTATATCAGGGAGGGTACTCTGTGAGCTTCCTGCAGGAAACTCACACCACTCCAGAGGCTGAGGCCTCGTGGCAACTGGAGTGGAGAGGCAGGGTCTTCTTCAGCCACTTCACATCGGCGTCATGTGGAGTGGTGACCCTGTTCTCAGAGTCTTTTCAGCCAGAGCTGCTGCTTGTGAAAGCTGTTATCCCAGGCCGTCTAATCCACCTCCGGGTCGGAGAGCAGGGTAGCATCATTAACCTAGTTAATATATATGCCCCTGCTGGAGGGCTCGAGAGAGTGAGGTTCCTCGCCAGACTGTCCCAGTTTTTGGAGACGGTTGACGCAGATGAGTGTTTGGTACTCGGGGGTGATTTCAACTGCACCCTCGACGCTCTGGACCGGAATAGTCCAGAGCCGTACCCGCCTTCTGCGTCAGCCCTGCGGGAGATCATCGCCCGCTTCTCCCTGGAGGACATCTGGCGAGAGCAGAACCCAGGGGCATCAGACGGTTTCACCTACGTCAGGGTGAGAGCCGGTCTGGTGTCCCACTCCCGGATCGACAGACTATATATATCTAGTCACTATATGTCACGAGTCGGTTCTTGTGCCATTAGGCTGGCTCCGTTCACAGACCACAACTGTGTGTCTGTGACAGTGGCGCTAACGCCAACAGCGCCACGAGCCGCCTATTGGCACTTCAACAATGCTTTGTTGAAGGACCAGGGGCTCGTGACATTGATCCGGGAGTTTTGGACGGACTGGAGGGGTTGCAAGGGGGACTTTGCCACGTTAAAACTGTGGTGGGACGTGGGCAAGGTTCATTTGCGACTTCTGTGTCAGGAATATACCAAGGGTGCGAGTGGACAGCGCGAAGCTGAGTTGGAGTCACTCCGGGGGGAGGTACTCCATCTGGAGCAGAGGCTGTTCACTTGTAGGGACCAATCCCTGCAGAGCGAGTATGTAGAGAGGAAGGGTGTCCTCTGTGACCTGGAACGACACCAGGCCAAGGGGGCATACGTGCGCAGCCGCTTAGGTTTTCTCAAAGATCTAGACCGCGGCTCGCGCCTCTTCTACTCACTGGAGAAAAAGGGGGGTAACAGTAGGCACATCACCTGTCTTCTAGATGAAGACGGTGCCCCCCTTACAGATCCGGAGAGTATCCGGGATAGAGCCCGGAACTTTTATAAAGATCTTTACTCTCCGGATCCCATTTCTCCAGACGCCTGCAGGGTGCTATGGGAGGGGCTCCCCACAGTCAGTGAGGGTGTAAGAGAGCGGCTTGATATACCACTATCTTTTCAAGAGCTCTCTGAAGCCCTCCGTGCCATGTCCTGTGAGATGTCTCCAGGACTGGACGGACTGACTGTAGAGTTTTTCCAATTTTTCTGGGAGACTCTGGGACCTGATTTCCATCTGGTCCTTGGGGAAGCCCTGGAGACTGGGGAGATGCCCCTGTCTTGTCGCAGGGCAGTACTTGCCCTGCTGCCCAAAAAGGGGGATCTCCGGCTTATTAAGAACTGGCGACCGGTCTCTCTGCTCAGCACGGACTACAAGATTGTAGCTAAAGCCATCTCGCTTAGACTTGGGTCTGTGCTGGCAGAATTGGTTCACCCTGACCAGTCCTATGCGATCCCGGGCCGGACTATCTTTGATAGTATCTTTCTGGTCCGGGATCTATTGCATTATTCTCGCAGGACTGGTCTGTCACTCGCCTTTCTCTCTTTAGATCAAGAGAAGGCGTTTGACAGGTTGGACCATGGTTACCTCATAGCCACTCTGCAAGCGTACGGCTTTGGCCCACAGTTTGTGGGCTTTATAAGAACGCTGTACGCCTCTGCAGAGTGTTTACTTAAAATCAATTGGTCCCTAACAGCACCTTTGGTATTTGGACGAGGGGTGCGTCAAGGATGTCCCTTGTCTGGACAGTTATATGCACTGGCCATTGAGCCTTTCCTCTGCCTACTGAGGAAAAGGCTCACAGGGCTGGTGCTAAAAGATCCAGACATGCGGATTGTCCTGTCAGCTTATGCTGACGATGTGCTCCTCGTGGCCCAGGATCCAGTTGATCTTGAGCTGGCAAAACAGTGCCAGGAGGTATATTCAGCTGCCTCCTCCGCTCAGATCAACTGGTCCAAATGCACAGGCCTTTTAGAGGGTAATTTACAGGTAGACTCTTTGCCTCCCACGTTTCGTGACATCACGTGGGAGGCAGATGTCATTAAATATCTGGGGGTCTACCTGTCCGCTGCGGACGCTTCCGTCCCAGACAACTGGAGGGAGTTAGAAGGCAGTGTCCTCTCTCGTCTGGGACGATGGAGGGGTCTAGCAAAAATGCTTTCCCTTAGGGGGCAGACTCTAGTGGTGAATCAGCTGGTGGCTTCTCAGATCTGGCACCGGCTGATTTGTCTGAGTCCGACCCCCGAGTTTGTCACCAATATCCAGAGCAATTTGTTAGATTTCCTCTGGATGGGAAGGCATTGGGTCTCTGCAGGGGTGGCAAGTCTGCCTTTGGTGGAGGGTGGACAGGGAGTAGTTTGTGTGTGCTCCCAGTTGTCCACCTTCCGCCTTCAGTACCTGCAGAGATACCTATATGCAGATCCCTCTCCGCAGTGGTGCGCACTGGCATCCAGCTTTTATCGCCAGTTGCGCAACCTGGGGTATGACCGGCAATTATTTCTGATCGGGCCCGAGGGGTTTGGGAGAGACCTCTCTGTGTTGCCGGCATACTACCAGGAAACCCTCAAGGCCTGGAGCATGGTCTCCGTGACCAGGCAGGGCGTGCCTTTGGGGGATGAAATATTCACGGAGCCCCTGCTATTTAATGCAGCAGTGGGGGCTCCAATGTTACAGTCCCCCAGTATCATCCGCCGCCTTAGTCATGCACGGATGACCCGAGTCGGGGATCTCCTGGAATACGGGCGTTCTGATTGGGTGTCACCCCAAGAGCTTGCGCTCCGTTTGGGATATGTGACGCCCAAAGTCTCAGGGCGCTTGCTCCAGGAGATTAGAGATGCCATCTCCCCCGACTCGCGCACCTTCCTCCGCGGGGCTTTGCAGGCCGGAGTGCCACATGCACCTTTCAACACCCCTTCTACGGCTGTTTGCATTGGACACAAGCCCCGTGTTTCCCCTCAGGCTCCTCCTGTCCCCAACCTCTCGAGGTTGAGAGACATACCCTCGGCATGCTTTCGCGGCATGCCGAGGAAGAGCTTATATTCTCTCGTGCTCCATACAGTGCATTTCCTTGCCCTCGTGACCCGTCCCGACACCATCTGGAGGCGGGTCCTACCAGCTGACGAGGACAAGAGGCCCCGGTGGAGGGAACTTTATTCTGATTTAGTTCCAAGACCCACCGGGGACTTGAGTTGGAGAGTGCTCCATGGTGCACTGAGCACGGGAGAGTACTTAGCTAAATTCACGGACTCTCCCTCCACTTGTCCATTCTGTGGCAAGGGAGAGTCCGTGTATCATGTTTATTTTAGTTGCGCCAGACTGCAGCCCCTCTTGTCACTCTTGAGGGGCCTCCTCCTGCAGTTCTGGCTGCATTTCTCCCCTCACATTTTTATTTTTGGGCGCCCAGTGTCCCGGGGCAATAAGGCCAGGGACCTCCTCGTCAACCTGCTCCTGGCATTAGCCAAGTTGGCTATATATAAGTCCAGGAAGCAGTGTTTGATAGGGGGGGTTCCCTTGTCACCTGAGGCCATGTTCCGGGTGCTGGTGCGCTCCCGTATCCGGGCAGAGTACCACCTGGCTTTGTCTACTGGGGGAATGGATGAGTTTGTCTCCCAGTGGGCTGTAGATGGTGTGCTCTGCTCGGTATCCCCCCATCCGGTTTCTTTTTCTTTCAACCTCCTAATATGATTTTTATTTAGTTTACAGAAGATGTTTTCTCATAATTTTAAAATACACTGTGCCAAGTTCAACCAATCCAATCTAGTTGGGGTACCAGCAGTCTACATTTAAAAAAACAATAATTTTATTTTCTTAAATCTAAGTTCATTTGCCTGACCGCAAATCTAAGTTCATTTGCCTGACCGCCAATCAAAGTTCATTTGCCTAACCGCAAGCCAGTGTGTGTCAGGCTTACAAGTACAGTGCCAAGTTCAACTAATCCAATCTTGTTGGGGTACCCACAGTCTACATTTAAAAAAACAATAATTTTATTTTCTTAAATCTAAGTTCATTTGCCTGACCACTAGCCAGTGTGTGTCAGGCTTACAAGTACTGTGCCAGAGAGCATGTTGTGTGCATGCTTGAGCTCCAAACAAAAGGCTTTTTAGGGTCTTAGTCCCTCAAATACAAGTTTTATTTTAACACCTTTCTGTTTATAAGCACTTTGTGCACGGTGTTGTTCATTTTTGGGAGTTTTTGTGGTATTTTTCTTAGTTTAATTTAAGTTTTAGTTTTCTGGGAGTCAGGCTCAGCCCTCTATCCCAGGAGAGTGAGCTGTCTCCTGGATACTTTGCCACACCCCTCCCTTAGCACTACACCTTCACTCCTGGAGCTTTGTTACTTTGACTTTTTTTTTTCTTTTAAAAAGTTTATTAGGTTTTGTTGAAGTTTTGTTTGTTTGGTGTTGGGTTTTATGTTTTGGGGGAGAGAAGACAAGTAACATCTTTGTAGCAGTGGGGGAGTTGAAGTTTTGTTTAAAAGGCTTTTTTTAACATCTGACACAGAGACACAGAGGGGTTAAAAAGCCTCTGTGTTCTCTGTGTTGTTGCAATTAGCAACACATTGCAACAGGCCATTAACCCTTCCACTGCCAAACATCATCTCTCTCTCTCCGTTAGTTTTGTCTTTTTGTTTCTTTTTCACACTTATATATTTTAAAAAAAGAAAACAATAGAAAATCATAAAACAAAAAATAAAAATAAATAAAACAAATAAACTAAAAAAAAAAAGGGTCTAAACATGAGGGATAAGACCATTAAGAAGCCTCAGGGGTCAAAAGGGGGAATAATGGCCCCTGAAAATCCTAGCTGCAGCACTGCACAGCATAGGCCCCAGGCAGATAAGGCAGCCCCAGCTCCTGGTGGTTCTGCCAGCAGACCTACCCATGTGGCTAATACCTGGTCACAGGTGGTTTCTGCTGGCCCCAGTAATACCACCGCTGGGGCTGAGGGGCAGATCACCAGGAAGCATGGGGTTAAATGTCAGATGTCTGGGGTCTACAGCATTGATATCTATCTGCGTGCTGCAGCTAATGTCATCAGCCCCTCTGTTATAGTAGCAGCCAGCAAAATGTACGGGAAAGCAGTTTTCTTTACCCGTACTCTGGCTGCTGCACACATTCTTATACAGAGAGGCATCACAGTGGGGGGATTATATGTCCCAATAGAACCCCTGGAAGGGTTGGGCACAAAAGTAACACTCTCTAATGTGCCACCCTTCCTACCAGACTCCCTCCTGCGCCCCCACCTGCTAACCCTAGGGTAAGTAAAAACATCATTTATTAAAATTCCCCTGGGGTGCAGAGAGAGAGCACTTCGTCATGTGCTCTCTTTCAAGAGGCAGGTACAAATGTGCCTGCCTCAGGGCGCAGAAAACATAGAGGGGTCTTTTGGGGTTCCATTTGAGGGGGTGCTGTACAGGATTTTTTACAGCACTACGGAGGTGCAGTGCTATCATTGCAAGGGGTTGGGGCATACACGTAGGAATTGTCCTAATGTAAAGCATCATGCCCCAGCCCCAGCAAATGGCACCTCCGTCAGTACGGCACCCATCCCCGCTGAGCCCATAACAGCGGGGACCTCAAGGGTCATAGCCCCCCCACAGAGCTCAGGCAAGGAGGCCGTTCCTCAAGCCACCACCACGGCCTCCAAACCCCCTTCTTCCCCAAAAAAGCCATCTGTGTCTGTAGTCTCCAGCAAGACTGCAGACACGGGGAAAAAGGGGAAGAATGTCACCGGTCCTCCCAGTGAAGCAGCTGCATCTCCCAAGTCCCAATCTGCCCCCACCATAATTACATCAGTTAGTGTGGGGGTACAGTGTAAGCAGAGGGATAATAAGCCCTCTGCAGGGGAGGCAGCTAGTGGCAGCTCCTCTTCCAGGATTGACGTCCCCAGGAAGAGGAAGCATAAAACCAACAGGGAGGTTGCTGATAAGTGGGAAGTGCTCTATAGTGGAGCACCTCCCTCTAAAAGCAAGAAGAGGAACAAAACATCTCCTCCTCATCCGGTGACAATGTCTGGCCCGGTTATTAAGCTCAGCCAGCCGGTGCCAGACCACACATCTCTCTCTCCAGACCCTATAGGGGTTAATGTGGAAAAGGGTCTGGAGGAAAAGCAGGGGCAAGAGGGTCTCCCAAGTGAGGCAGGGGTAGACAAGAAAGATCAGGTTCTGCCTCTGGCCTTTGAGGGGGGTGCCAACAAAGCCCCTGCTGAATGGGTAGTCAGTGTCCCTGTGGTGCTGAGCTTCAAGGGCACCAGTCAGTCTCCTCCTCCAGTGTCACTCTCTAGTGACGTACCTCGGGCTTTGTTAGAGCCCCAGGCCGAGTCACTACTGGAGGGGGGGAATATAGGCATGACCCCCATTCAGGACCCCATGGATTTGTCTGTCAGGGGGGATGTGGCACAAGGGGAAGTGGAAATGTGGGAGGGTGATAAAACAGGTTTTCCTGTTAACATCATGGGAGAGCCTGTCTACCCTCCTCAGCCGTCCACTGACCCTAACATCGGTGCCATCCAAGCTGAGCAAGCAGCGGTGGAACTGGCAGAGGAGGCATATAAAGCCTCCAAGGCTTCCATTAAGGAAGCCATGCCAGCCACTGCTGTCCAGCCAGCTACCCCTGAATGCACTCCTGAAGCTACAGGGGTGCAGCAGCAATCCAAGGGTCCATTATTTACCTTGAAGGGTGCTAAAGGGACTCCTTCTGTATCATCTAAGAGGGGGTCCCTGAGAATAAAGCTGAGGAAACTGACTCCAGCCGGGGAGGATGGAGTAAAAGCCCTCAGCCAAGAGGAGCCCAGGGGTGACCCACTAGAAGGAACATCAGATTCTGGGTGGGTTATCCCTGTCAAGGAAATAGATCTATTCCTTGAGAGCACCCTTCATGGACAAAAGAAAAGGAAGGTGCGGCTGGCCTTGGAGAGGTGGAAGAATATGTCGTTTATTCTCCACTCTCTCCAGCAATATCTAGTGGTCAGCACTAGGGCCAAGAATTCTGGGACTGAGGAGCATCTCCGCGTCCGGAAATTCTATAAAATGTGCGTGTCCTATCAGCAGTCTCAAGGGTCTGAGGAACGCACAATTCCTGACACGCAGTAATGGCTTTGCACATCAGCACGCTAAATACCAATGGCTGTCAAGACAGTTTCCGCAGGTTCCAGGTACTCTCCTATTTATATCAGGGAGGGTACTCTGTGAGCTTCCTGCAGGAAACTCACACCACTCCAGAGGCTGAGGCCTCGTGGCAACTGGAGTGGAGAGGCAGGGTCTTCTTCAGCCACTTCACATCGGCGTCATGTGGAGTGGTGACCCTGTTCTCAGAGTCTTTTCAGCCAGAGCTGCTGCTTGTGAAAGCTGTTATCCCAGGCCGTCTAATCCACCTCCGGGTCCGAGAGCAGGGTAGCATCATTAACCTAGTTAATATATATGCCCCTGCTGGGGGGCCCGAGAGAGTGAGGTTCCTCGCCAGACTGTACCAGTTTTTGGAGACGGTTGACGCAGATGAGTGTTTGGTACTCGGGGGTGATTTCAACTGCACCCTCGACGCTCTGGACCGGAATAGTCCAGAGCCGTACCCGCCTTCTACGTCAGCGCTGCGGGAGATCATCGCCCGCTTCTCCCTGGAGGACATCTGGCGAGAGCAGAACCCAGGGGCATCAGACGGTTTCACCTACGTCAGGGTGAGAGCCGGTCTGGTGTCCCACTCCCGGATCGACAGACTATATATATCTAGTCACTATATGTCACGAGTCGGTTCTTGTGCCATTATGCTGGCTCCGTTCACAGACCACAACTGTGTGTCTGTGACGGTGGCGCTAACGCCAACAGCGCCACGAGCCGCCTATTGGCACTTCAACAATGCTTTGTTGAAGGACCAGGGGCTCGTGACATTGATCCGGGAGTTTTGGACGGACTGGAGGGGTTGCAAGGGGGACTTTGCCACGTTAAAACTGTGGTGGGACATGGGCAAGGTTCATTTGCGACTTCTGTGTCAGGAATATACCAAGGGTGCGAGTGGACAGCGCGAAGCTGAGTTGGAGTCACTCCGGGGGGAGCTATTCCATTTGGAGCAGAGGCTGTTCACTTGTAGGGACCAATCCCTGCAGAGCGAGTATGTAGAGAGGAAGGGTGTCCTCTGTGACCTGGAACGACACCAGGCCAAGGGGGCATACGTGCGCAGCCGCTTAGGTTTTCTCAAAGATCTAGACCGCGGCTCGCGCCTCTTCTACTCACTGGAGAAAAAGGGGGGTAACAGTAGGCACATCACCTGTCTTCTAGATGAAGACGGTGCCCCCCTTACAGATCCGGAGAGTATCCGGGATAGAGCCCGGAACTTTTATAAAGATCTTTACTCTCCGGATCCCATTTCTCCAGACGCCTGCAGGGTGCTATGGGAGGGGCTCCCCACAGTCAGTGAGGGTGTAAGAGAGCGGCTTGATATACCACTATCTTTTCAAGAGCTCTCTGAAGCCCTCCGTGCCATGTCCTGTGAGATGTCTCCAGGACTGGACGGACTGACTGTAGAGTTTTTCCAATTTTTCTGGGAGACTCTGGGACCTGATTTCCATCTGGTCCTTGGGGAAGCCCTGGAGACCAGGGAGATGCCCCTGTCTTGTCGCAGGGCAGTACTTGCCCTGCTGCCCAAAAAGGGGGATCTCCGGCTTATTAAGAACTGGCGACCGGTCTCTCTGCTCAGCACGGACTACAAGATTGTAGCTAAAGCCATCTCGCTTAGACTTGGGTCTGTGCTGGCAGAATTGGTTCACCCTGACCAGTCCTATGCGATCCCGGGCCGAACTATCTTTGATAGTATCTTTCTGGTCCGGGATCTATTGCATTATTCTCGCAGGACTGGTCTGTCACTCGCCTTTCTCTCTTTAGATCAAGAGAAGGCGTTTGACAGGGTGGACCATGGTTACCTCATAGCCACTCTGCAAGCGTACGGCTTTGGCCCACAGTTTGTGGGCTTTATAAGAACGCTGTACGCCTCTGCTGAGTGTTTACTTAAAATCAATTGGTCCCTAACAACACCTTTGGTATTTGGACGAGGGGTGCGTCAAGGATGTCCCTTGTCTGGACAGTTATATGCACTGGCCATCGAGCCTTTCCTCTGCCTACTGAGGAAAAGGCTCACAGGGCTGGTGCTAAAAGATCCAGACATGCGGATTGTCCTTTCAGCTTATGCTGACGATGTGCTCCTCGTGGCCCAGGATCCAGTTGATCTTGAGCTGGCAAAACAGTGCCAGGAGGTATATTCAGCTGCCTCCTCCGATCAGATCAACTGGTCCAAATGCACAGGCCTTTTAGAGGGTAATTTACAGGTAGACTCTTTGCCTCCCACGTTTCGTGACATCACGTGGGAGGCAGATGTCATTAAATATCTGGGGGTCTACCTGTCCGCTGCGGACGCTTCCGTCCCAGACAACTGGAGGGAGTTAGAGGGCAGTGTCCTCTCTCGTCTGGGACAATGGAGGGGTCTAGCAAAAATGCTTTCCCTTAGGGGGCGGACTCTAGTGGTGAATCAGCTGGTGGCTTCTCAGATCTGGCCCCGGCTGATTTGTCTGAGTCCGACCCCCGAGTTTGTCACCAATATCCAGAGGAATTTGTTAGATTTCCTCTGGATGGGAAGGCATTGGGTCTCTGCAGGGGTGGCAAGTCTGCCTTTGGTGGAGGGTGGACAGGGAGTAGTTTGTGTGTGCTCCCAGTTGTCCACCTTCCGCCTTCAGTACCTGCAGAGATACCTATATGCAGATCCCTCTCCGCAGTGGTGCGCACTGGCATCCAGCTTTTATCGCCAGTTGCGCAACCTGGGGTATGACCGGCAATTATTTCTGATCGGGCCCGAGGGGTTTGGGAGAGACCTCTCTGTGTTGCCGGCATACTACCAGGAAACCCTCAAGGCCTGGAGCATGGTCTCCGTGACCAGGCAGGGCGTGCCTTTGGGGGATGAAATATTCACGGAGCCCCTGCTATTTAATCCAGCAGTGGGGGCTCCAATGTTACAGTCCCCCTGTATCATCCGCCGCCTTAGTCATGCACGGATGACCCGAGTTGGGGATCTCCTGGAATACGGGCGTTCTGATTGGGTGTCACCCCAGAAGCTTGCGCTCCGTTTGGGATATGTGACGCCCAAAGTCTCAGGGCGCTTGCTCCAGGAGATTAGGGATGCCATCTCCCCCGACTCGCGCACCTTCCTTCGCGGGGCTTTGCAGGCCGGAGTGCCACATGCACCTTTCAACACCCCTGCTCCGGCTGTTTGCATTGGACACAAGCCCCGTGTTTCCCCTCAGGCTCCTCCTGTCCCCAACCTCTCGAGGTTGAGGGACATACCCTCGGCATGCTTTTGCGGCATGCCGAGGAAGAGCTTATATTCTCTCGTGCTCCATACAGTGCACTTCCTTGCCCTCGTGACCCGTCCCGATACCATCTGGAGGCGGGTCCTACCAGCTGACGAGGGCAAGAGGCCCCGGTGGAGGGAACTTTATTCTGATTTAGTTCCACGACCCACCGGGGACTTGAGTTGGAGAGTGCTCCATGGTGCACTGAGCACGGGAGAGTACTTAGCTAAATTCACGGACTCTCCCTCCACTTGTCCATTCTGTGGCAATGGAGAGTCCGTGTATCATATTTATTTTAGTTGCGCCAGACTGCAGCCCCTCTTGTCACTCTTGAGGGGCCTCCTCCTGCAGTTCTGGCTGCATTTCTCCCCTCACATTTTTATTTTTGGGCGCCCAGTGTCCCGGGGCAATGAGGCCAGGGACCTCCTCGTCAACCTGCTCCTGGCATTAGCCAAATTGGCTATATATAAGTCCAGGAAGCAGTGTTTGATAGGGGGGGTTCCCTTGTCACCTGAGGCCATGTTCCGGGTGCTGGTGCGCTCCCGTATCCAGGCAGAGTATCACCTGGCTTTGTCCACTGGGGGAATGGATGAGTTTGTCTCCCAGTGGGCTGTAGATGGTAGGCTCTTCTCGGTATCCCCCCATTCGGTTTCTTTTTCTCTTAACCTCCTAAAATGATTTTTATTTAGTTTACAGATCATGTTTTTCATAATGTCAAAATACACTGTGCCAGGTTCAACCAATCCAATCTAGTTGGGGTACCAGCAGTCTACATTTAAAAAAACAATAATTTTATTTTCTTAAATCTAAAATCATTTGCCTGACCGCCAATCAAAGTTCATTTGCCTGACCGCTAGCCAGTGTGTGTCCTGCTTTCAAGTACTGTGCCAAGAGGTTGTGTGCATGCTTGAGCTCTAAACAAAAGGCTTTTTAGGGTCTTAGTCCCTCAAATACGAGTTTTATTTTAACACCTTTCTGTTTATAAGCACTTTGTGCACGGTGTTGTTAATTTTTGGGAGTTTTTGTGGTATTTTTCTTAGTTTAATTTAAGTTTTCGTTTTCTGGGAGTCAGGCTCAGCCCTCTATCCCAGGAGAGTGAGCTGTCTCCTGGATACTTTGCCACACCCCTCCCTTAGCACTTAACCTGCACTCCTGGAGTTTTTTTACTTTGACTTTTTTTTTAAGTTTTTCAGGTTTTGTTAAAGTTTTGTTTGTTTGGTGTTGGGTTTTATGTTTTGGGGGGAGAGAAGACAAGTAACATCTTTGTAGGCAGTGGGGGGAAAACAATTTGAAGTTTTTGTTTAAAAGGCTTTTTTTTTTACATCTGACACAGAGACACAGAGGGGTTAAAAAGCCTCTGTGTTCTCTGTGTTGTTGCAATTAGCAACACCTTGCAACAGGCCATTAACCCTTCCACTGCCAAGCATTATCTCTCTCTCTCCCTTAGTTTTGTCTTTTTGTTTCTTTTTCACACATTTATATTTAAAAAAAAAAAGAAAACAGTAAAAAATCATAAAACAAAAAATAAAAATAAATAAAACAAATAAACTAAAAAAAAGGGTCTAAACATGAGGGATAAGACCACTAAGAAGCCTCAGGGGTCAAAAGGGGGAATAATGGCCCCTGAAAATCCTAGCTGCAGCACTGCACAGCATAGGCCCCAGGCAGATAAGGCAGCCCCAGCTCCTGGTGGTTCTGCCAGCAGACCTACCCCTGTGGCTAATACCTGGTCACAGGTGGTTTCTGCTGGCCCCAGTAATACCACCGCTGGGGCTGAGGGGCAGATCACCAGGAAGCATGGGGTTAAATGTCAGATGTCTGGGGTCTACAGCATTGATATCTATCTGCGTGCTGCAGCTAATGTCATCAGCCCCTCTGTTATAGTAGCAGCCAGCAAAATGTACGGGAAAGCAGTTTTCTTTACCCGTACTCTGGCTGCTGCTCACATTCTTATACAGAGAGGCATCACAGTGGGGGGATTATATGTCCCAATAGAACCCCTGGAAGGGTTGGGCACAAAAGTAACACTCTCTAATGTGCCCCTCTTCCTACCAGACTCCCTCCTGCGCCCCCACCTGCTAACCCTAGGGGAAGTAAAAACACCATTTATTAAAATTCCCCCCAGTCCATTAAGGAAGCCATGCCAGCCACTGCTGTCCAGCCAGCTATCCCTGAATGCACTCCTGAAGCTACAGGGGTGCAGCAGCAATCCAAGGGTCCATTATTTACCTTGAAGGGTGCTAAAGGGACTCCTTCTGTATCATCTAAGAGGGGGTCCCTGAGAATAAAGCTGAGGAAACTGACTCCAGCCGGGGAGGATGGAGTAAAAGCCCTCAGCCAAGAGGAGCCCAGGGGTGACCCACTAGAAGGAACATCAGATTCTGGGTGGGTTATCCCTGTCAAGGAAATAGATCTATTCCTTGAGAGCACCCTTCATGGACAAAAGAAAAGGAAGGTGCGGCTGGCCTTGGAGAGGTGGAAGAATATGTTGTTTATTCTCCACTCTCTCCAGCAATATCTAGTGGTCAGCACTAGGGCCAAGAATTCTGGGACTGCGGAGCATCTCCGCGTCCGGAAATTCTATAAAATGTGCGTGTCCTATCAGCAGTCTCAAGGGTCTGAGGAACGCACAATTCCTGACACGCAGTAATGGCTTTGCACATCAGCACGCTAAATACCAATGGCTGTCAAGACAGTTTCCGCAGGTTCCAGGTACTCTCCTATTTATATCAGGGAGGGTACTCTGTGAGCTTCCTGCAGGAAACTCACACCACTCCAGAGGCTGAGGCCTCGTGGCAACTGGAGTGGAGAGGCAGGGTCTTCTTCAGCCACTTCACATCGGCGTCATGTGGAGTGGTGACCCTGTTCTCAGAGTCTTTTCAGCCAGAGCTGCTGCTTGTGAAAGCTGTTATCCCAGGCCGTCTAATCCACCTCCGGGTCCGAGAGCAGGGTAGCATCATTAACCTAGTTAATATATATGCCCCTGCTGGAGGGCCCGAGAGAGTGAGGTT
Organism: Discoglossus pictus; assembly: GCA_027410445.1. NCBI lineage: Eukaryota > Metazoa > Chordata > Amphibia > Anura > Alytidae > Discoglossus > Discoglossus pictus. The sequence goes on along the minus strand of CM050175.1, from coordinate 59,586,763 downwards.
CCTCGCCAGACTGTACCAGTTTTTGGAGACGGTTGACGCAGATGAGTGTTTGGTACTCGGGGGTGATTTCAACTGCACCCTCGATGCTCTGGACCGGAATAGTCCAGAGCCGTACCCGCCTTCTGCGTCAGCGCTGCGGGAGATCATCGCCCGCTTCTCCCTGGAGGACATCTGGCGAGAGCAGAACCCAGGGGCATCAGACGGTTTCACCTACGTCAGGGTGAGAGCCGGTCTGGTGTCCCACTCCCGGATCGACAGACTATATATATCTAGTCACTATATGTCACGAGTCGGTTCTTGTGCCATTAGGCTGGCTCCGTTCACAGACCACAACTGTGGCACTTCAACAATGCTTTGTTGAAGGACCAGGGGCTCGTGACATTGATCCGGGAGTTTTGGACGGACTGGAGGGGTTGCAAGGGGGACTTTGCCACGTTAAAACTGTGGTGGGACGTGGGCAAGGTTCATTTGCGACTTCTGTGTCAGGAATATACCAAGGGTGCGAGTGGGCAGCGCGAAGCTGAGTTGGAGTCACTCCGGGGGGAGGTACTCCATCTGGAGCAGAGGCTGTTCACTTGTAGGGACCAATCCCTGCAGAGCGAGTATGTAGAGAGGAAGGGTGTCCTCTGTGACCTGGAACGACACCAGGCCAAGGGGGCATACGTGCGCAGCCGCTTAGGTTTTCTCAAAGATCTAGACCGCGGCTCGCGCCTCTTCTACTCACTGGAGAAAAAGGGGGGTAACAGTAGGCACATCACCTGTCTTCTAGATGAAGACGGTGCCCCCCTTACAGATCCGGAGAGTATCCGGGATAGAGCCCGGAACTTTTATAAAGATCTTTACTCTCCGGATCCCATTTCTCCAGACGCCTGCAGGGTGCTATGGGAGGGGCTCCCCACAGTCAGTGAGGGTGTAAGAGAGCGGCTTGATATACCACTATCTTTTCAAGAGCTCTCTGAAGCCCTCCGTGCCATGTCCTGTGAAAAGTCTCCAGGACTGGACGGACTGACTGTAGAGTTTTTCCAATTTTTCTGGGAGACTCTGGGACCTGATTTCCATCTGGTCCTTGGGGAAGCCCTGGAGACCGGGGAGATGCCCCTGTCTTGTCGCAGGGCAGTACTTGCCCTGCTGCCCAAAAAGGGGGATCTCCGGCTTATTAAGAACTGGCGACCGGTCTCTCTGCTCAGCACGGACTACAAGATTGTAGCTAAAGCCATCTCGCTTAGACTTGGGTCTGTGCTGGCAGAATTGGTTCACCCTGACCAGTCCTATGCGATCCCGGGCCGGACTATCTTTGATAGTATCTTTCTGGTCCGGGATCTATTGCATTATTCTCGCAGGACTGGTCTGTCACTCGCCTTTCTCTCTTTAGATCAAGAGAAGGCGTTTGACAGGGTGGACCATGGTTACCTCATAGCCACTCTGCAAGCGTACGGCTTTGGCCCACAGTTTGTGGGCTTTATAAGAACGCTGTACGCCTCTGCAGAGTGTTTACTTAAAATCAATTGGTCCCTAACAGCACCTTTGGTATTTGGACGAGGGGTGCGTCAAGGATGTCCCTTGTCTGGACAGTTATATGCACTGGCCATTGAGCCTTTCCTCTGCCTACTGAGGAAAAGGCTCACAGGGCTGGTGCTAAAAGATCCAGACATGCGGATTGTCCTTTCAGCTTATGCTGACGATGTGCTCCTCGTGGCCCAGGATCCAGTTGATCTTGAGCTGGCAAAACAGTGCCAGGAGGTATATTCAGCTGCCTCCTCCGCTCAGATCAACTGGTCCAAATGCACAGGCCTTTTAGAGGGTAATTTACAGGTGGACTCTTTGCCTCCCACGTTTCGTGACATCACGTGGGAGGCAGATGTCATTAAATATCTGGGGGTCTACCTGTCCGCTGCGGACGCTTCCGTCCCAGACAACTGGAGGGAGTTAGAGGGCAGTGTCCTCTCTCGTCTGGGACGATGGAGGGGTCTAGCAAAAATGCTTTCCCTTAGGGGGCGGACTCTAGTGGTGAATCAGCTGGTGGCTTCTCAGATCTGGCACCGGCTGATTTGTCTGAGTCCGACCCCCGAGTTTGTCACCAATATCCAGAGGAATTTGTTAGATTTCCTCTGGATGGGAAGGCATTGGGTCTCTGCAGGGGTGGCAAGTCTGCCTTTGGTGGAGGGTGGACAGGGAGTAGTTTGTGTGTGCTCCCAGTTGTCCACCTTCCGCCTTCAGTACCTGCAGAGATACCTATATGCAGATCCCTCTCCGCAGTGGTGCGCATTGGCATCCAGCTTTTATCGCCAGTTGCGCAACCTGGGGTATGACCGGCAATTATTTCTGATCAGGCCCGAGGGGTTTGGGAGAGACCTCTCTGTGTTGCCGGCATACTACCAGGAAACCCTCAAGGCCTGGAGCATGGTCTCCGTGACCAGGCAGGGCGTGCCTTTGGGGGATGAAATATTCACAGAGCCCCTGCTATTTAATGCAGCAGTGGGGGCTCCAATGTTACAGTCCCCCAGTATCATCCGCCGCCTTAGTCATGCACGGATGACCCGAGTCGGGGATCTCCTGGAATACAGGCGTTCTGATTGGGTGTCAACCCCAGGAGCTTGCGCTCCGTTTGGGATATGTGACGCCCAAAGTCTCAGGGCGCTTGCTCCAGGAGATTAGAGATGCCATCTCCCCCGACTCGCGCACCTTCCTTCGCGGGGCTTTGCAGGCCGGAGTGCCACATGCACCTTTCAACACCCCTTCTCCGGCTGTTTGCATTGGACACAAGCCCCGTGTTTCCCCTCAGGCTCCTCCTGTCCCCAACCTCTCGAGGTTGAGGGACATACCCTCGGCATGCTTTCGCGGCATGCCGAGGAAGAGCTTATATTCTCTCGTGCTCCATACAGTGCACTTCCTTGCCCTCGTGACCCGTCCCGATACCATCTGGAGGCGGGTCCTACCAGCTGACGAGGGCAAGAGGCCCCGGTGGAGGGAACTTTATTCTGATTTAGTTCCACGACCCACCGGGGACTTGAGTTGGAGAGTGCTCCATGGTGCACTGAGCACGGGAGAGTACTTAGCTAAATTCACGGACTCTCCCTCCACTTGTCCATTCTGTGGCAAGGGAGAGTCCGTGTATCATATTTATTTTAGTTGCGCCAGACTGCAGCCCCTCTTGTCACTCTTGAGGGGCCTCCTCCTGCAGTTCTGGCTGCATTTCTCCCCTCACATTTTTATTTTTGGGCGCCCAGTGTCCCGGGGCAATAAGGCCAGGGACCTCCTCGTCAACCTGCTCCTGGCATTAGCCAAGTTGGCTATATATAAGTCCAGGAAGCAGTGTTTGATAGGGGGGGTTCCCTTGTCACCTGAGGCCATGTTCCGGGTGCTGGTGCGCTCCCGTATCCGGGCAGAGTACCACCTGGCTTTGTCTACTGTGGGAATGGATGAGTTTGTCTCCCAGTGGGCTGTAGATGGTGTGCTCTGCTCGGTATCCCCCCATCCGGTTTCTTTTTCTTTCAACCTCCTAATATGATTTTTATTTAGTTTACAGAAAATGTTTTCTCATAATTTTAAAATACACTGTGCCAAGTTCAACCAATCCAATCTAGTTGGGGTACCAGCAGTCTACATTTTTTTTTTAAATGATACGCAGAGGCAGGACAACCCGCAGGGGCCGTCGTGGTGCTGTGATTCCCTTTGGCCCTACAATAATGCCCAGTGTTCAGAGGCCAGTTACCCTGAACTTGAAAAGTTCAGAGGATGTAGTTGACTGGCTAACACAGGACACCCAATCTTCTACAGCTTCCGCTTGGAACATTGACGCACCATCCTCCTCCAGCTTAGCTTCGGGCACCTCTCAAGTTACCACTCGCCCGCCTGCCGCCACCACCAACACTAGTACCACAGTTATTTACACATCAGTTTGAAGAAATGAGTGATGCACAACCATTATTGCCAGAGGATGTAGATAACAGGGATATGTCTCAGTCAGGCAGCAGTACACACATGTACGTACGATGTGATGATGATGATTAACCCGCTGCTGCTTCCTTTGTTCAGTTGTCATATACAAGTGATGAAGGTGATGATGATGACGATGCGTCCGTGGATGTCACGTGGGTGCCTGCTAGAAGAGAAGAAGAACAGGGGGAAAGTTCAAATGGGGAGACAGAGAGGAGGAGGAGACGAGTTGAAAGCAGAGGGAGGTCATCGCAACGAGCTAGTGGCACAGTCAGACAGCATGCATCAGCACCCGGGGTCAGCCAGACAGCACGCCAATCAACGCATGCTGTTGCCACCACCAGAATGCCGTCACCGCAGAGCTCAGCAGTGTGGCATTTTTTGTGTGTGTCTGCCTCTGACAACAGCAATGCCATTTGCAACCTGTGCCAAAAGAAACTGAGTCGTGGGAAGTCCAACACCCACCTAGGTACAACTGCTTTGCGAAGGCACATGATGTCACATCACAAACGCTTATGGGATCAACACATGAGTACAAGCAGCACACAAACTCAAAGCCGCCATCCTCCTCCTGGTCCAGCATCTTCATCCACGTCAACCACTGCTGTCCTCCTTGCCCCCTCTCAACCATCCGCCACTCCGTCTCTCGCCTCTTGCTGTTCCTGCTCATCTCCCCACAGTCAGGTGTCTGTCAAGGGCATGTTTGAGTGTAAGAAGCCAATGCCACAAAGTCACCCCCTTGCCCGGCGTCTGACAGCTGGCTTGTCTGAACTCTTAGCCCGCCAGCTTTTACCATACAAGCTGGTGGAGTCAAAAAATTTGTAGCGATTGGGACACTGCAGTGGAAGGTACCCGGACGAAATTTCTTTGCCCAAAAGGCAATCCCCAAGCTGTACTCGATTGTGCAAAAGGAAGTAATGGCATCTCTGGCACACAGTGTTGGGGCAAAGGTCCATCTGACCACTGATACCAGGTATATCACCTACACTGCGCATTGGGTAAACCTAATGACGCCTGCCAATCATGGAATGAGTGGCTCTGCAGAGGAGTTGGTGACACCGCCACGACTTGCAGGCAGGCATGCTGCCACCTCCTCTACTCCTCCTACTCCATCCTCTTCCATAACCTCCGCAGCTGAGTCCTCTTCTGCTGCGTCTTGCTCCACATCAACGGCACCCCCCCCCCCCCCCAGCTCCCCAGATACTATTCCACATCCCGGATACGGCAGTGTCATGCCGTCTTGGGGTTGACTTGCCTGAAAGCAGAGAGTCACACCGGGCCAGCACTCCTGTCCGCCCTGAACGCACAGGTGGATCAATGGCTGACTCCGGACCAATTGGAGATTGGCAAAGTGGTTTGTGACAACGGAAGAAATTTGTTGGCGGCATTGAATTTGAGCAAGTTGACGCATGTGCAGTGCATGGCACATGTGTGTAATCTGATCGTACAACGCTTTGTCCATAAGTATCCAGGCTTACAAGACGTCCTGAAGCAGGCCAGAAAGGTGTGTAACCATTTCAGGCGTTCCTACACGGCCATGGTGCACTTTTCAGATATCCAGCGGTGAAACAACATGCCAGTGAGACTCCTAATGTTCGATCGCCTGCTCCAACAAGAAAAAGCCATTAACGAGTATTTGTATGACCGGGGTGCTAGGACAGCCTCTGCGGAGCTGGGAATTTTTTTGCCATGTTACTGGACGCTCATGCGCAATGCCTGTAGGCTCATGCGTCCTTTTGAGGAGGTGACAAACCTTGTCAGTCACACCGAAGGCACCATCAGCGACATCATATCATTTGTTTTCTTCCTGGAGCGTGCCCTGCGAAGAGTGCTGGATCAGGCCGTAGATGAGCGTGATGAGGAAGAGGAAGAGTTGTGGTCACCATCACCACCAGAAACAGTCTTATCAGCATCGCTTGCTGGACCTGCGGCAACGCTGGAAGAGGATTGTGAGGAAGAGGAGTCAGAGGAGGAATGTGGCTTTGAGGGGGAGGAGGAAGACCAATCACAACAGGCATCCCAGGGTGCTCGTTGTCACCTATCTGGTACCCGTGGTGTTGTTCGTGGCTGGGGGGAAGAACATATCTTCAGCGAGATCACTGAGGACGAGGAACGGGACATGGGTAGCTCGGCATCCAACCTTGTGCAAATGGGGTCTTTCATGCTGTCGTGCCTGTCGCAGGACCCTCGTATAAAAAGGCTGAAGGGGAACCACCTGTACTGGGTGTGCACGCAACTAGACCCCCGGTATAAGCAGAAAGTGCCTGAAATGTTACCAAATTACCGCAAGTCAGAAAGGATGCAGCAGGTCCAAAACAAATTAACAAGTATGCTTTACACAGCATATAAGGGTGATGTCACAGCACAAGGGCAATATAACAGGGGAAGAGGTGAAAGTAATCCTCCTCCCACGACCACGCGGCAAGGACAGGACGTTTAAAAAAACGTGTTGTTGATGGAGGACATGCAGACCTTTTTCAGTCCTACGCATCGCATCAGCCCTTCGGGATCCACCATCAGAAAACGAATTGACCGACAGGTAGCAGACTACCTCGCCTTAACTGCAGATATCGACACTCTGAGGAGCGATGAACCCCTTGACTACTGGGTATGCAGGCTAGACCTGTGGCCTGAGCTATCCCAATTTGCAATTGAACTTCTGGCCTGCCCCGCTTCAAGTGTCCTGTCAGAAAGGACCTTCAGTGCAGCAGGAGGTTTTGTCACCGAGAAGAGAAGTCCCCCAGGGCAAAAAAGTCTAAATTGCCTCACCTTTATAAAGATGAATGAGGGATGGATCCCGAATGGAATGAAACTGGGCGATACATTCGACTGAAAAAGGCCTGATGAGATGAGCTGCCTTCGGCTAAAAATGGTCCACACGCTGCTGTATGTTATCTGTGAATGCCGGATGACTTGCCTGACTTATCCGCCGCCAAGTAGGGTTCAAGAAGACGCAATGTTTTATGGCACTTTCTGCCTGGGGAACAAAGGTCAATTTTTCTGGCCGCTGAAACAGCAGCGGCTGCAACAATACCTAATTTTTTAATTTACATTTATATGTCAAAAGGCGTACGGCATGTAATGAAAAAGAAAGCATATTGAACAGTCTTGCATAACACAACAGTTGTGCAAAAATACATATTTACAATGAAGACATTTTGTTAAAATTAGCTGGCTAGGCCTTCTTATTTTTACTTTTTTGGTTAATAAATTTTCTTTTTTTTCACTGTGATTGCAATTTTTAAGAGAAACCTGAGACATGGTAAAACAGACAATAGTAAAGAGTATATCAGCAGTTAACACCAAAGTACTATTATCTATCATCACTCCAGCAGTAGCTTATTATTTACAATATCTAACCTGCTCAATCGCCCTTGGGTTACCCTAGGGCAGGCTTCAGTAGGCGACCTCTCCTTTCCTCGGATGATTTTGATGAATTGGGAAAAAAAATAACTAGTTTTAACATTTAACATGTTGGGAAAGGGAAAGGTCCACAAACATCCTCCTTTTTTACATAAATATGATGTAAAATATAGCATTTACCTCCGTCCTCCGCACCTCTAAGGATCCACACACACCTCCATCCATCCCGTTCTCTTGAGAATATCCTCTCCCATTTAGGGGAGCCCCTATTCCGGACCTAAATTTCTTTAATTGTCTCCAGATGATATGCTATCCCTTAATTGCAGCCACGGAGACCATATATCTCAAAATGTATCCATGGAGTTGTCTACTAAATGGGTAAGGCGTTCATTTATAAGGATAAAGTTTAATTTATTTGTAACCACCTGAAAGTGTAGGGTATCCGATTTCCATTGTCTGGCTACATGGTTCTTTGTGGCCAACATGATGAACTTTAATAGCCTATTTTGAGCGGGCGAGAGACAGACATGCGGAACACCCAGCATGCAGTTTTCTATATTAGCAGAAATTTGAATCTTAAACATTTTAGAAGCTAGTAAGCATGTTTCTTCCCATAGTCTTATGACTGCCGAACACTCCCACCAGACATGAATAAATGTAGCCTCATTACCACTGTTCCTAAAACATGAGCTGCTCCATTTTGGATCCCATTTATTTAGCGTAAAAGGAGTAATATATGTCCTGTGTAGGACCTTTATTGAAGTCTCAAGCAGACTATAATTTAAAGATCCCCTACTTAAGCCTCGCCAACTTTTATCCCAGGTGCTGTCTGCCAACTCGGTGCCCAAATCCCTCTCCCAGGCTTTGGTATAGTCTGGTTTGTTTGCCCATGAGTTTTCATTAAATAGTTCATACATGAGGCTAATAATACCAGGCTGAAAGGGGGAAACCCTGCATTTTTTGAGTAGCCAGGTGTTTCTTTGGGTGGTTCCCCTACCACTTATCGTATATATAAGAAGGATGTATCCTGCAAAAATTATAGTGTTCAGCCAGGGGTAAATTGTATCTATCTCTTACCCGCTCAAAGGTCATTATTTTGTCGTCATGCCACCATGGGCCAACCCTTAGTAGGTTCTGAGACTTCCACCAACTGAGAGAGCTTTCCAGAAGATGTATCTTAAAGTGGGGATTGGGTATGATAGGGGTAAGATCTGATACCCGAGTGTCCAGTTTTTGTGTCCAGTTCATCTCCGTCCATATTTTTAATGAGTGCTTAATCAACGGGTTTTTCAAGTTTCTCAAAAAAGTATACAGGCCTGGAATCCATATTACTGTATCCCATGTATAAGGTGACATGCTTACATTTTCCATAAATACCCAGAGCGGCTGATGTGTTTTGGAGAATGCGCCAGAAGAATGAAAGCCAGCTGCGCTGCCTTGTAATACAGTTTGAGATTCGGGCACGATAGGCCCCCTTTCCCTTTTGGTCTATACATATTATTTTTTGAGATCCTCGGGGCTTTATGATTCCAAATAAATCTAAAAATTTGTTTTTTCCCCTTTGAATCTTTATGTGTTGTAAGCGATCTCCCGGGAGTTTTAATCTGGCTGACGGGGATTTGTAGTATGTATCTATCAAGGTCATAAATTTGCCTGCAAACCCAAATTTCTGCAATACTGCTTTTAAATAAGGCCATTCCAACATATCAAAGGCCTTTTCTATATCTAACGCCAAAAGGCATGTGGGTATTTGATGTTGGGATGACCATGAGATTAAATTTTGTGTCCGTTTGATATTGTCCCCCGTTTGTCTATGGGGGATAAACCCTGTTTGGTCTTTATGGATTATGGAGGGGAGAAATCGCGAAATCCTGTTTGCCATTAATTTGGCCAAAATTTTTATATCCCCGTTTAGGAGTGATATGGGGCAGTAATTTTTAAGTACTAATGGGTCTCGTCGTTCTTTCGGGAAACATATCATATTTGCATGGTTTAGTTCTTGTGGCATGGGAGAGCATTCTAAAATTTGATTGAAAAGTGTGGCTAAGTGGGGTAATAACAAGTCTATAAAAGTTTGGTAATAGAGATTTGTAAATCCATCCGGGCCTGGGTAGCAATGTGTATTTTGAATGCTAAAGCCATTAATTGGAATAGCTTGTTCTAGGATTGAGATACTTTTTTTTTATGTGTATCCTCAGTAAACAGGATTCCATTGAAAGAGAAATATCCTTTTGCAAGGATTGGAGGCCCGAGATTTTGCTGAAGTCTTTTATAGTGGACATGAGTGCTGGTATAGAGAGAAGGGGCTTGGTCAGGGTGCAAAGCATATCGTCCGCGAAAAGTGAACACTTAAACCTATGGTGTCCTACTTGAACCCCCTGGATGGCATGGTTGGTTCTGATTGCCTGTGATAGGGGTTCTATGGCAAGAGCAAAGAGCAGTGGGGAGAGTGGGCATCCCTGCCTGGTCCCTCTCTGTACTTGGATTTTGGTCTTATGGTCCCCTGGTATCTTTAAGTTAGCTACTGGTGAGTCGTAGTACCTTCTGAGCAGGTTGAGAAAGCGTCCCTCAAATCCCAACTTATCTAGCATTTTGTACATATATGGCCATTCCACCGTATCAAAAGCCTTCTCTATGTCTAGGGCTAGAGGGCAAACTGGGTTGTTATAGTGTTGAGCCAAGAACTGGGCGTTCAGAACCCTCCTAACATTATCTCCTGCCTCTCTGAAAGGAATGAACCCCGTTTGGTCCTTGTGTATTTAGTCCAGTAAAAAGTTAGATATTCGTTTGGCCATAATTTTAGCTAGGATCTTGACATCCACATTTATCAGGGGTATGGGGAGATAATTATTAACCTCTAAAGGGTCCCTACTCTCTTTTGCAAAGACTATGAGGTCGGCCTGATTCAATTAAGGGGGCATAGGTTCTCCATTTAGTATAGCGTTAAACAAAGATGTTAGGTGCAGGGGATAAGCAAGGGCTCAAATTTCTTATAGTACAGATGAGTAAAACCGTCTCGCCCTGGGGACTTGCCAAATTTAAGATCTTGGATTGTAGATTTAACTTCCTCTTGGGATATGTCTAGGTTCAAGCTGTCCAATTGAGGTACAGGCATTTTGTGGACCTCTTGCTGTAGTAGGAAGGACTCTATGTCAGATCCGCTGCAGTGGGATTGGGATGAATATATGGTCTGATAGAAGTTTTGAAATGTTTCTTGCATAGCTTTGGGGCTAAAGGAGGTTTGGCCATCAGGTAGTCTAAAGATACCATATATTATGTCCTCTCTTGGGGGGTAAAGACACTAAAAATTCCTCCAATAAAATTCTGTTTTTTATGTGGGCAAGGTCCCTGGTTAGCCCCTTGGGTTATCTGTTAAAAAGAGAGGTGCAGAGACTGTGGGGGCTGTTAGCCTCCTTGTCCCCGTGTGGCTGTTTAGAATCCCTGCTGCTGCATGTTTCAGCTTTATTAAGGTGTAATTGTACAGCGTTTGACTCAAGTAGCTGCCTGTGCTGGGTCAGTTTGGCTTAATTGCTGGGCCCTTTTCCTGCCAAGATGGCGACCGTCAGTCCATGGGCCTCTATGTTCCCTTCACTACTTTTGTCCCCGCTTGGGTGCTTATTTGGGATGGCCCCCCTTTATATCTCCAGCCATGGCCTTCTCAGCTCCCCCCCCTCAATCTCTGAGTGTGGGTATGCGGGGCTGGGGCGTTGAATCAGGCCTACCTTCTTCTCTGCTCGCTGCAAGATCAACAATACCTAATTTTTCAGGCATGTGTACATGCCTAATTTTTCTGGCCTCTGGTGCTGCACTGTGGCTTCAAGAGCCAAACCCCAAAAAAAGGCACATAACAGGGATTAAACTGATAGGAGTAGTACTACTTAACACACCACTACTAACAGTAGTGTACATTTAAAAAAAAAAAATTCTACTGTAATAGATTGCATAGCAGTTAGTTGTCTGTAAGCGTGTGTGTCAGACCTACAGCGTCTACTCTGCCAACTTCTGCAAGTGAACAGTGCCACTTATATCTGTTGTCACAGTAGCTTGCACGCATAGTACCAATCTGTCAAAACCTGTAATGATGAATGAGGTCTAGAGTAGCCTGGTTCCCTTATCCTCTACAGGTTGAGACCTAATGTTTGGGTGACTCCAGACCAACACATGAGTACAAGCAACACACAAAGTCAAAGCCGCCATCCTCCTCCTGGTCCAGCATCATCAGCCACATCAACCACTGCTGTCCTCCTTGCCCCCTCTCAACCATCCGCCACTCCGTCTCTCGCCTTGAGCAGTTCCTGCTCATCTGCCCATAGTCAGGTGCCTGTAAAGGACATGTTTGAGCGTAAGAAGCTAATGCCACAAAGTGCCCCAAATTTGAAGTGATACGACCAACCAAGCATCTTTTTCCATCTCCCGGTCCCAAAAATCCAGGCCTTATACACGTGCCCTGATAGGTGACGTAACAAGTATTAAACTGATAAGAGTAGTACTTACAAACACGCCACGCCTATCTGGTGGCACCTTTGATTGAACGTGCCGTGCCCCAAAATTGAAGTGATATGACCAACCAAGCATCTTTTTCCATCTCCCGGTTCTAAAAATCCAGGCCTTATACACGCCCCCTGATAGGTGACGTAACAAGTATTAAACTGATAAGAGTAGTACTTACAAACACGACACTCCTATCTGGTGGCACCTTTTATTGCACGTGCCGTGCCCCAAAATTGAAGTGATACGACCAACAAAGCATCTTTTTCCATCTCCCGGTTCTAAAAATCCAGGCCTTATACACGCCCCCTGATAGGTGCTGTAACAGGTAATAAACTGATAAGAGTAGTACTTACAAATACGACACTCCTATCTGGTGGCACCTTTGATTGCACGTGTCGTGCTCCAAAATTGAAGTGATACGACCAACAAAGCATCTTTTTCCATCTCCCGGTTCTAAAAATCCAGGCCTTATACACGCCCCCTGATAGGTGCTGTAACAGGTATTAAACTGATAAAAGTAGTACTTACAAATACGACACTCCTATCTGGTGGCACCTTTGATTGCACGTGTCGTGCTCCAAAATTGAAGTGATACGACCAACAAAGCATCTTTTTCCATCTCCCGGTTCTAAAAATCCAGGCCTTATACACGCCCCCTGATAGGTGCTGTAACAGGTATTAAACTGATAAGAGTAGTACTTACAAACACGCCACTCCTATCCGGTGGCACCTTTGATTGCACGTGCCGTGCCCCAAAATTGAAGTGATACGACCAACCAAGCATCTTTTTCCATCTCCCGGTTCTAAAAATCCAGGCCTTATACACGCCCCCTGATAGGTGCTGTAACAGGTATTAAACTGATAAGAGTAGCGCTTGCAAACACGCCACTCCTATCTGGTGGCACCTTTGATTGCACGTGCTGTGCCCCAAAACTGAAGTGATGCGACCAACAAAGCATCTTTTTCCATCTCCCGGTTCTAAAAATCCAGGCCTTATACACGCCCCCTGATAGGTGACGTAACAAGTATTAAACTGATTAGAGTAGTACTTACAAACACGCCACTCCTCTCTGGTGGCACCTTTGATTGCACGTGCCTTGCCCCAAAATTGAAGTGATACGACCAACAATGCATCTTTTTCCATATCACGGTTCCAAAAATCCAGGCCTTATACACGCCCCCTGATAGGTGCTGTAACAGGTATTAAACTGATAAGAGTAGTACTACTTAACACACCTTATAATAATGCAGAGAGAGGCAATGCAGTGAGAGGAGTCTGAAGAAGAGGAGTCAGAGGAGGAAGGTGGCTTTGAGGAGGTGGAAGACCAAACACAGCAGGCGTCTCAGGGGGCTTGTTGTCACCTTTCGGGGGGCCTTGGTGGCTGGGTGGAGGAAGAGACCTTCAATGACATCAGTGAGGACAAGGAACGGGACATGGCTAGCTTGGTATCCAACCTTGTGCAAATGGGGAGTTTGCGGTTGTGCAAATGGACTGTTTGCGGTTGTTTGCGGTGCGTTAAACGGGGAGTTTGGTCTGTCACTGTGAAGCAAGCCTAACCCTTACACTACCTGATTGATACAACATCATACCTGATGTTTTAAAGCACGTTATTCCAAACAATTTAGGAATGTTAGGTAATTTATGCCCTTTATGGCTTAAAACCAGACTCTGCATCAACTATGTAATTTTCCGTGGGAGTTTTGCCATGGGTCCCCCTCCGGCATGCCACAGTCCAGGTGTTAGTCCCGTTGAAACAACTTTCCCATCACTATTGTGGCCAGAAAGTGTCCCTGTGGGTTTTAAAATTCGCCTGCCCATTGAAGTCTTTGGCGGTTCGCCGGGTTCGCGGGTTCGCGAACATTTGCGGCGGTTTGCGTTCGCGGTTCGCGAACTGAAAATTTTATGTTCGCGACATCACTAGTGATATATATATATATATATATATATATATATATATATATATCACATATAATGGTTGTCATATTGCGAGTTACGGGGGTGCGCATGCACAATGAGCATAGCTGCTCATTGCGAGGCCCCCACGATTTTGCTGCAATGAGCGCAAAAGATGCTCATTGCAGCCATCGCAATAGTGCCCTTTCAGGGTCCCTCTAAGGGTCCTCTGTCCAGTCAGAGGTGTAATTTGCCAGAGGACACTCCACCGATGGAGGATGGAAAGAGATTGAAGGCGCCCATGGCGATGCACGAGATCAGCGATGAAGGACATAGGACTTTGTCATCGAAAAGAGTCTCGCAAAGAGAGCAGAAGGCATCACTGGGCTTGCAATGCTCGCCGAAGGCGCTCAGTGGGAGGCACGAAAGTGGCGGGTTGGACAATGTCTGCAATGAGCGTTCATTGCAGGGCTCACAATGAGCACCAAAGGCGCTCATCGCGAGGCTGCAAAGTACAGGGGAAGAGAAGCTATCTTAGCAGGGATATATATATATATATATACATATATATACACTAGCGACGGCAAGAATGACGGCAAGAAGATTTGAAGCCTTGCAATGTTGTTAGTCACACATTGCTAGGCTCTCCCCTCTCTACTTCCTCTTCCCCCCTGTTTCTATTTCTCCCCTCTTCCTCCCCTTTCTCTCCCTACCATGTGTCTCTTTCTCCCCCTCTCCCTCCCTTGTGTCTCCTTCCCCCATCTACCTCTTCTGTGTGTCTTCCCCTCCTCTCCCTCCCCTGTGTCTCTCTCCATCCCCTGTGTCTCTTTCCCCCCTCTGTCTCTTCCCCCTCCCCCTCCCCTGTCTCTTCCACCCTCCTCCCTCCCTTGTGTCTCTTCCCCCTCTCCCTCCCTTGTGTCTCCTTCCACCCCTATCCCTCCATTGTGTCTCCTTCCCCCCTCCCTCGCCTGTGTCTCCTCCCCATTCTCCCTCCCCTGTGTCTCCTTCCCCCCTCTCTTCCTCCCCTGTGTCTCCTTCCCCCCTCCCCTGTGTCTCCTCCTCCCCTCTGTCCCCTGTCCCTGCTTTCCCCCTCTCCTTTTCCCCCTCTCCTTCCCCTGTGTCTTCTTTTCCCACTCTCTCCCTCTCCTGTGCTTCCTTTCCCCCTCTCCCTTTGCCTCCATGTCTTCTTTTCCCCTCTCCCTTTTTCCTCCTTGTGTCTCCTTTCCCCCTCTCCTTCCCCTGTGTCTCCTTCCCCCCATTCCCTCCCTTGTGTTTCTGTTTCCCATTCTCTCCCACATGTCTCCTTTCCCTCTCCTCTCCCTCCCTTGTGTTACATTTCCCCTCTCATCTCCCCCTCGTGTCTCCTTTCCCCCTCTCCCTCCCATGTGTTTCCTTCCCCCTCTCCCTCCCTTGTGTCTCCGTTCCCCCTACTCTCCCTCCCTCATGTCTCCTCCCCCCTCCTCTCCCTCCCTTGTGTCTCCTTCCCCCTCCTCTCCCTTCCTTGTTTCTCCTCCCCCTCCTTCTTTCCCACGCTTGTGTCTTCTGTCCCCCTCGTGTGTTCTTTCTTCCTCACCTTCCTGTCTTCTTTCTTCGTCACTTTTCCTAGCTTCACCTTTGCGGCTCCCAAAAACGTCCTCCTGCTGGAACTACTTTCCTGGATTAATCCATAAAAGTAGTTTTGCCCGGAGGACGGGAGCCGCAGAGGCGAAGCCGGTGAGTGCTGAGCTGCTGGCAGGGTCGGAACCATGTTTGGGCCGCAAGCTACTGGCAGGTACAACAATTATACTAACTTTTTTTTTAAAACAGTAAACTTGTATTTCAACAACTTGTAAACGATAATTTTTTAACCATATTTAACTTTTTAATTGTCATGTATGCAGAAATAATGTAACAATGGATGAAGTTTGTATGAATAAATTGTAAACGATTACATAATGCTTTGCAACATGCAACTTATATTTAAATAATTAGTGAACCATTTTTATTAACAATACTAACATTTTTAAATCTGAGCTATGGATGAGTAACATAACAGTAGGTCAACTTTATATGTGAGTATATTAAACCATTACATAATGCTTTGTAACATGCAACTTTAATTTAAAGTACTGTTACACAACATAAATATTGAATCCAGATGAAGGCAAATAGTAAAAAAAAAACATTAAAACTTATCCAATTGTATTAAAGAAGGGAAAAAAATAATTCCTTCCCCCTCTCCCTCCCATGTGTCTCCTTCCCCCTCTCCCTCCCTTGTGTCTCCGTTCCCCCTACTCTCCCTCCCTCATGTCTCCTCCCCCCTCCTCTCCCTCCCTGGTGTCTCCTTCCCCCTCCTCTCCCTTCCTTGTGTCTCCTCCCCCCTCCTTCTTTCCCACGCTTGTGTCTTCTGTCCCCCTCGTGTGTTCTTTCTTCCTCACCTTCCTGTCTTCTTTCTTCGTCACTTTTCCTAGCTTCGCCTTTGCGGCTCCCGTCCTCCTGCCGGAACTACTTTCCTGGATCAATCCATAAAAGTAGTTTTGCCCGGAGGACGGGAGCCGCAGAGGCGAAGCCGGTGAGTGCTGAGCTGCTGGCAGGGTCGGAACCAGGTTTGGGCCGCAAGCTACTGGCAGGTACAACAATTATACTAACTTTTTTTTTTAAACAGTAAACTTGTATTTCAACAACTTGTAAACGATAATTTTTTAACCATATTAAACTTTTTAATCGTCGTGTATGCCGAAGGCGCTCCATGCCAGCAACTGAGGCCCCTCGCGAAGCGAGGGCCTCAGTTGCTGGCGAGGTCACTGGGCAAGGGCCTCAGTTGCTGGCATGGAGCGCCGAAGGCGCTCCATGCCAGCAACTGAGGCCCCTCGCGAAGCGAGGGCCTCAGTTGTTGGCGAGGTCACTGGGCAAGGGCCTCAAACCCTCGCAAACTTCACGTCGCTACTCAAAAAACACGACACACAAATTACGACACTCGCTAAATTTTACGAGGAACGCAAACAACCTACGAAACACGTTACCACACATTACGACCTCGCAAACATCGGACGCAACACGCCGACATACAAACATTTAAAACACAATACATACACACAGCACATACATAAAAACCTTACCTACACCAAGAGGGAGCACCCAGGACCTCAAAAATGCAACTTAGACCTCGATTTTACTCGAAATAAAAGAGTTTTGAGATTAAAAAAAAATCTAAGCGACAGAAAAAATGGCCGCCGAACAAAACGAAAACGAGGCTACAGCACTCTAAACTCGCAAAACACCACAAGAAACTCGCAAAACACCACAAGAAACTCGCAAAACGCCACAAACCACCTACGGATATTCATACCACACAGTGCACACATTCAGCATGCTTACA
This sequence comes from Discoglossus pictus, assembly GCA_027410445.1. Taxonomy (NCBI): domain Eukaryota; kingdom Metazoa; phylum Chordata; class Amphibia; order Anura; family Alytidae; genus Discoglossus; species Discoglossus pictus. Next base: position 59,569,721 of record CM050175.1, on the reverse strand, counting down.
CAGCAGCTCCACACCACTAATACTGCAGCAACATCAACACAGATTGCCAGCTCTTCATCACAATGCTTCAAAATAGGTACAGTATATTCATTTAGTAATGTATTACATATTTCATTATTATACACCAAACAGCATTAGCTACCTTACAATTTCATTGCCGTCATTTTTTGACGGGCAATTCGCTAGTATTTAAATAATTAGTGAACCATTTTTATTAACAATACTAACATTTTTAAATCTGAGCTATGGATGAGTAACATAACAGTAGGTCAACTTTATATGTGAGTATATTAAACCATTACATAATGCTTTGTAACATGCAACTTTAATTTAAAGTACTGTTACACCACATAAATATTGAATCCAGAGGAAGGCAAATAGTAAAAAAAAACATTAAAACTTATCCAATTGTATTAAAGAAGGGTAAAAAATAATTCCTTCCTGACCCCATTAACTGGCGATCGGATTACTCCTCTGTATTTAATAATACATTTAATTGTTACAACAAATGATCATCCTCCTACTAGCATGAACCCTTAATTATATACAAGGAAACAATGTTTGTGACCTTTGAAAAAACAATTTTAACATTCCAAACATGAAGTTAATGTATTAAAATGTAAACAGTGAAAGTAATAAAATGCAAAGTAACTGTTTTGTGGGGCCAATCCTGGCAAAAGGCCACTTCCAAGACTTTCCAATACTTTTTGTTTTTGCATGTCCAAGTGGTTCCCTTAAAAAGAGTCCACCAGACTTTTAATTTTGTCTATGGGATATAACCACTGTTTATTCGTGTTGTTGTTTTTTCCAGTTTTTGTTGTTATTATTGTAGTTTTGTAAAATTGTACATAGAGTTTTCTATGTGAAATAATGGTCCTCTATAAAGAGCCCGAGTGACATAAAATTTCGTCCTCGACATAAAACCACTGTTCTTACAAAACCTCATGTTTCTGGTAAAAATGCATCCATCGTGTAATAGATCATCCTGACTTGGGTTGTCTTCAATTCAAACTTTAATGTCATCTGGCTTTGTGCACCTTGAAAAAGCAACATAGAGTTGTCCATGTGCAAAAACAGGTTCCTGTAAAAAAAATACCCACAGACTTAAAAGTTTGTCCTTGTGATTTATTTATGGTCATGGCAAATGCCATGATAACTGGAAATTGTCTCCTTTGAAGGACAAAGGGCAAACCACTCTAATTTGGAGCCAAATCAATTTGTGGTATAAAAACGTGTTCACCTTTATGGGTACCAGTGATAATTTTTGAATGTATAAAATGATCTTTTAAATCCTGCACAATTCATCTGATCCCATTACAAAGTCCTTTTTTGGGATTCATATATCTCAATAGCATGACAATTGCCCCTTTTTTCAATTGAAAAACATTTGGTGGTATTCCAGATGGTGTTAAAGAATTGATAAATTCTATACTAAAGTTAGCTTCACTGTCTTTATCGTCAGCCAGAACTGAATCTGCACTGTAATAATTATTTTGGGGTGGTTGATGAATTTTTAAATTTCGTTATTTAGATTCAAGACATCTATATTTTTGGATGTTAATATGACTTTGTTTGCAATGTCTGAGTAATCGTCGTTATTGAGACTGTTTAGAAAGATTGCTGATATGAGTGATTCCTTGCAAACCATTTGTGATTGAATTTCGACTGTATCATCCGGTAAATTATTTATTTGTGGATGTTTTCCTTCTCCAATTTGAATCAGCCAAGCATTGAATTCATTTTGGCCTTCAGATCTCTCTAATTTCAGGTGTGTAAATATTTTCCACATTTTACTTGTCTTGATGCATGTTTCAATGATGTCAGTCCTATTTCCATGTGGCAAAACAGGTATTGTTTGCATAAAGTCTACTCCAAACAACATCCCCTTTTTTAACAAATGGCAAATTATTATCCATCACTTCTTTTAACAATCTAGCAATACATTGCAATGCATGACATGACATCATTGTTGCCTCATCGATAATAATTGAATTACTTTTTTACATTTTTTCGCTTGTAAAGAATTCAGTCGAATATCTGACACTGATGTTCTTAAAATGGGAACTCGCAGTTTAAATCCACTATGCACAGTTCTGCCACCTTCTAACAAAAGTGCAGCAATTCCAGATGTTGCAAATGGCATTGCTATTTGACCCTGTGCTCGAATGTAACTCATCAAACAATTGTACAGATACGTTTTTCCTGATCCACCAGGGCTATCTAGATAGAAATAACGGTCTTTGACCATTTCATCACCTGTAGCATTTGTGATGGCATTAAATGAGGGCAATTGTAAAGTATTTTAAGTTGCCAGTTTTTCTTATGTTTTTTGTTTTTGAAACTCAGTCTCATAGTCATCAAAGTTGATGTCATTTATAAGTACTGGATCAGGCAAACGAAAACTTGCACAATTTAATCCATGAGCAAGAAATATTTCTTGAATTTCCATTAATGCTTTTAATAGCGCAATGGGCTCATTGTAACGTTTCAAGAAGTCTTCACACATATTTAATTTAAATGTTTCTGACAAAGCAAATGCATCAGGTACATTGCAAAAGATGCAAATGAATGCAAATTGTTCTCTCATTTGCTTTGGCATTTGAAATAGTGCTGCTTCTTCCAGACACCTCTCCCATTCTGTATCATCTGCTATGAAGTTTTGATGTCTTGTATCTAATAGGAAAGTATCATAAACTATGTAATTCACTGTGCGTAAATGTTCATAACCTTGTGCACCGGGAACATGTAAAAGAAGTCATCTTAAACTGAAACGTTCAATGTCTCTTGGGCTAACGGTATAAATTTGTGGTATACTATTATGAGTATCTCTTTTTCGTTGTCACCATTGGCCATTTACAAATACATAGTGATATTAAACCAAGCGTTAAGTGTTGTTTCTCGATGTTCACTTTGGGCTAAGTCAGTTGTTTCATTGCCTGCAGTACAGCAAACAAACTGACTTTGTTGCAAATGTACAGCTAATCGATATAAAGCATGTGACCGATCATGCATCTCAAATTTCAGAAGACGCCACATTGCTTCTGGAGCACTGACATCGAGCATCTAATTAATTAGAAAGTTCGTCAGGTAAAATTGGATTTTCCTTTTCGTTTTGTGCACCTTGCACAACAACAGTTGCTGCATCATATCCTTTGTATAAATATTTATACACATATTTGATGGATCACATATATAGTTGTGAGCATGCAAGCTGTTGCTAACGCTTGCAAGCTGGAGTAGCGAGCCTGCGGCCCTCGCTTCACGAGGGCCGCAGTTGTTGCATGGAGCACCAAAGGCGCTCCTTGCCAGCAACTGTGGCCCTCGCAAAAGAGTACGAGACACGTTACGACCAATTACGACCTCGCAAAAATCGTCCTCAACCCGCGGACATGAAAAAATCAAAAACACAATAAATACACACAACACATACATAAAAAACTTACCTACAGCAAAAGGGAGCATCCAGGACATAAAAAATGAAGTTACACCTCAATTTAACTCAAAATAAAAGAGTTTAGACACTAAAAAATTCTCTAAGCGAGAGAAAAAATGGCCGCCGAACAAAATGAAAACGAGGCTACAGGACTCTAAACACGCAAAAAACCTACTAGACATGTTATGACCAATTACGACATCTCATATGGGTTTATTTACAATTTGGCCAACAAGTTTATTAAATTGTATTCTTTAATTAAATGGTGACAACGACGATATTAAAAAAGGAAAGATTTAAAAACAATCTAAAAAGAATGAAAATTCTCCTCTGAGGAATTGTGATATAGTTCACTTGTGGATAATCTGTAGAGATATAAACTATCTCTTTAATATTAGAAGAGGATTATAGTGTTCCACTAAGGTAACTCTGTTCCAAAATATCACAACGTCTATTAATCACGTATTCTTTGTCCTTCCAATTAAAGATTTAATGCAGACTTTCTTTTGTGTGAGTTGTTGGAAATAGTATGGTAAATAGGAAAAAGGCACTACCTTAGATGTAGATAAGAGACTAGGCAAGTTATTTTCTCTATATAAGAGCTTGCTGTAGGAGACTTAATCTTTAGAATATCTCCTGTCCATAATCTGTGGAATTATAACATGCAAAACTTAATTTTCTAGGACTTCTTTAACCCACATTGTGATCTGTGTTCTATACCTTTAATAACACTATCCTTGTTTGGTGGGATAACCCCTTTTCTGGGGAGATATGTCCTTGTTTAATCCCTTTTTAAGGTAAAGGCATCCAACAGATTAAACTTTGTATGTACAGTTACTTGTACTCTCTTATTTCTGCATCTAGTGGCCTATATAATATTCCTTGTTTATTCTGAGGAAACCATACTAAACTGTAATCGAGTTACCTAACTAGTGCCATGTTTCTTGTTCAGAACGCTAATACTGCATGGCTTTACTTCCTAGTACAACGTGGACGGCGTTGTGCGTAATGACGCACGTATGCGTGTAAACGCCTCTGCCTGACGCGTTTCAACGTGCTATGAGGTCTTTCTCAAAGGGAGAGGCAGTAGAGCCGTCGGTAGTCTTATATAGTAACTTAGTTGCCTTGGAAACCAGTACTGGAGTCATGGTTGGATAGAGGTCATGTTTAGTGAAGGCCCAAGCTTCCTGTAAATTTGTAAATAGTAATAACCGAATAATGTAAACAGCTCAATTAAAATAACAATTGAATGGCACATAGATTTAAGAACAACATGGTCTGTTAATTAAGGACATATTATAACCAAGGTCATATATTACAATACAATATGTAATACATAACCTATATATTAATATATTTGGAGTGATTAGTCAATGTTCTGAATTGAACAGCAGCTCTATCTATTTATATATGTAAATGTCCCATATATCTCTAGGCAAGACTAGATATATTAACAAGGGACATATTAGGTCTGAAACCATGTGTCACAATACAATGTATAATACGTGAATAACATAATCAAATATCTAGGATAGTCTCACAATGTTTCAAGAAGATAATAAGTTGAGGCTTAATATACAGTCCAAAAGTAGTTAAATTCACCCGCTACATTGATATACATGTTAGGATAGTAATGCCAGAACTGTACATGGGGCTAACCTGAATTCAGCATATATTGAGTCAGGATGCCTATTAGTAGTGATCTAAATAGTATAAAGTAGAGTATAAATCTCCACTTAGAGTCTGTATATGATCAAGTAAATTCATCCATATTAATGGCATATATACTGAGGGAACTAACATATATGGATTAAATGTATAGTAGTTAGTATAAACCTGTCTCAAAGGGAAATGGACCAAATATAGTCTCATATGGGGGTGCAAGCTACTGTGTAACTTGGAGTTTAGAAAATATAATATCAAATAGTGAAATAGTGGCAAAAGTGTCACTTCTGTGTGCAGAAAGTGATAAATATATGCAGTAAGTGAAATGACCATTATAAAATAAGGGTGACTTAAAATATATAGTGAATTGTTAGTTATTTGTGATGGTGTCCAGTGTTTTGGTGTCAAATGTATAGTGTGTACACCATAAGTGTAATTGACTTGGAGCCATATAAATACAAGTGATATACATCCAATAGGGCTATGTGCCACTGTAAGTGTGAAAAAAATCCTTGGTAGAAAAATCTATAACTCGTATCGTCATATACAAACCTGCCATATATGTATGTGTGGTAGAAAGAGAAATATAACAATTGAATAAGTGAACTAATGTTCAAAATTCTGATCATTAATGAGTGAATAGGATTGTTTGTCAGTCCATTAATTCATATATTGAATTATGATTATACAAGTTGTAATGAATCACCACTATATTCTGTAGTAATATTACTATCCCAGGTAATTTGTCTGTAGAGTAAGGGGGAAAAAAGAAAAAAATATTTAGGGTTAGCAAATATACTAACATCCCATGGGTATGCTTCCAAACCCCCCTAGAGAGTTTGAGATACTAAAAATATTGCTGGAAGCTTCCCAACGATTACTTAATATAACTCCTGACTAACAAAATGTCTAGGTTGAATCTTAAGAGAATATGGCCTATAGATGTTAATAATCAAGACAGGGATAATTTATTCATTATTTCCCTATATTTATTCAGATGAATGGGGTAAATGAGAAACCCTCATTTAATCCCCTAGGTACTTGGGCCTTCAATTTATAGATCCATCTAGCCTCGCATTGTAGAAGCTTCCTTTCCAGATCTCCTTTTCTAGGGCCTGATTCCACATTATCAACCACACAGAAACGAAGAACATTACTATTGTTGTTGTGATAGTATTTGATGTGGCGTGCAATTGGTGTGTCATAGGAGTTATTAATAGCATAAATATGTTCTCCTAGTCTACGACGTAGCTGTCTTCGAGTTTTACCTACATAGATTTTGTTACAAAGGCATGTAGCCACATATACAACTCCTGTAGATAGACAGTGGTCAAATTTATCGATCTCAAATACCTCCTTGGTGATTGGATGCTCATATCTTTTCGTTTTATACTTGCAGAAGCTACATCACCCACACCTAAAACATCCTTTAGGTGGTTGTAGCCATGTTTTGCGTGGGTTGTTCTCTTTGAAATGGCTATGTACAAGCATATCTCTGAGATTAGTTCCTCTACAATAGGTAATAGGAATTCTAGTTGGTAGAATGTCTTTCAGATCCTCATCACTCAATAGCAGATGCCAATGTTTCCGTAGGATATTTCTGATAATATCAGAGTCATATCCATAGTCAATGCATCTAGGTGTGTTTTCTGAATGTCATTCTTTTGACAATTTCTGTTTTGATTCTATGGGAGTGGTATTTATGGTTGTATCTGTCCTTTGAGTCATGTTGGTTGTATGGGCATTGAGCAGTTCATCTCTATTACACCTTAAGGCATGTTTATAGGCCAGTTTTAGACATTTCTTAGGGTAGCCTCTTTCTCTAAATCGTTGTCTTAGTTTATCAGCTTCAATTTGGAACTCATTATCTGTACTGCAATTTCTTCGAATATGTAGGTACTGTCCTTTAGGGTTACCTCTTTTGATAGGTTCATAATGTTGACTGTCCCAATGTAGCAAACTATTTGTCGCTGTATTTTTTCTATAGGTAGAGGTAGAGATGTTACCTTCACTGTCTTTATAGACTATTAGGTCAAGAAAATTTACCTTCTCTTTGTTAATCTCATGGGTGAATTTTAAGCCCAGAGTATTGTCATTTAGAGATTTCATGAAGGTACCAAATTCATTTTTTGTACCTTCCCATACAACCAAGATGTCGTCTATATAGCGACGCCACAACAGGATTTTGTAGGTGTAATTAATCTGTTTTTCATTGAAGACACACTTTTCTTCCCACCACCCCAGAAAAAGATTGGCGTAACTAGGAGCACATGGTGTGCCCATAGCTGTACCCTTACATTGATGGATCCATTGATCATTAAACGTAAAGTAATTATGTTTAAGTACAAATTCAAGAAGGGTGAGGAGAAATTTGTTAAACTCTGTGTAATGATATAGAAATCATAAAGTTGTGGAGACCAGTAGCCAAGGTCAGCAATAATCCAGTTCCACAAACTTGTAGGTGAAAACAGGAACAAGGTTTATTGAAGTGATCAGGAACCACACAATAATCTGGCAAGGATCAATAGACAGGAAGTGCCTTATAAAGGCCAAGGACCAGACACCTGACCAGACACAGCTGAAGAGACTTAGGTACTGATACAATTGCTAGCAGAGTCAAGCTTATAAGGTCTCAATGGAATTCAAAAACAGGCAGGCTGGCACAGTGGTAGGGAAGAGGTATAGCAGGGTTCAAAAACCCAGCAGAGTCAATTCCTCACACTCTTTGGATCTTAAATCTCTCATTTGTAAGAAATATTCAACTGCTTTAATACCATCACTATGGTGGATACTGCTGTATAAGGCCTCAACATCTATGCAAGCTAACCAGGTCTGTTTGGGTACATTTAGATCTTCAAGTTGATTAAGAATATCCATGCTATCCCTCACATATGAGGGAAGACTTATCACTGACCCCCTTAAGTGGTAATCCAGAAATTGGCTACAGTTGTGTGACAAGTTATCTGTGCCTGAGACTATTAGTCTACCTGGGATGGGTATACTATTCTTGTGTACCTTGGGTAGTGCATAGAAAGTAGATATAACAGGGAATTTTGGCAATAGAAAGTTGTAAGTACTCTCATCTAAAATTTCATTTTTTTAAGCTTTATCCAAGATATTTTTTATTATCTTTCTGTATTCTATTGTTGGATTTTTAGAGATGACTTCATAGGTGGTAATATCTTGGAGAATCCTATTGAACATTTCTTTATATTCTCTATTCTCCATTACTACTATGTCGCCACCTTTATCTGCAGGTTTTATTTGGATATCTTTGTTTGCTCTTAGCTCTTGTAACCTCTTTAGAGAGATTATATTTCCTAGTTATTGTTCTTTGGTCAATCTGTTCAATTTCATTACACACTTGTTGAAGAAAAACCCATATGTTAGCATATTCTTTCATTTGGGGTGTAAAGGTGCTTTTATTTTTCCATTTCCTTGAAGGCAAATTATTTTTAGTGTTTAGTTCATTTTCTTCTAGTAAAGACATTAAGGCCTTCAGTGCATCTATATCTTCTTTGCCTACTCCTAAGTGTAGGAATTCCCTTTGACTTTTGTTAAGATAGAATTTTTTCAGAGCCAACTTTCTTGCAAACAGGTTGATATCTTTAATATGAGTAAAGGAGTTAGTTATAGATGTGGGGACAAAAGTTAGTCCTTTTTTAAGGATTGAGATATGGGTATCATTGAGTGTGAACTCAGATAAATTGACAACTAGGCGACCATCAGAGTTGTTATCCCTTCTATTGTCTGAACTGTTAGTTATCGTTTTTGATTCCTTCTGGATCTTATTGGACTGTCTGATTTCCCTTGGGGAGCTTGGCCTCTCTCTAAAAAAGACTCCTTATAGGGCCTTATGGGTGTTCTAACATGTGATCTTGATCTGATATCATATCTATCCCTATTATAGGATGTATTTGGTATTTTCCAGATTCTAGGAGCACTTTCCTCAATGTTTGAGTTGTCAAAGTCTGATGAGCTTATATCTGATGTTAATATTTTAGAGCCAGAGGGAAATCTTCTATATATATTCCCTGTGATGAGGATCTGAAAGACATTCTACCAACTAGAATTCCTATTACCTATCATAGAGGAACTAATCTCAGAGATATGCTTGTACATAGCCATTTCAAAGAGAACAACCCACGCAAAACATGGCTACAACCACCTAAAGGATGTTTTAGGTGTGGGTGATGTAGCTTCTGCAAGTATATAAAACCAACCAAAAGATATAAGCATCCAATCACCAAGGAGGTATTTGAGATCGATAAATTTTACAACTGTCTATCTACAGGAGTTGTATATGTGGCTACATGCCTTTGTAACAAAATCTATGTAGGTAAAACTCGAAGACAGCTACGTCGTAGAATAGGGGAACATATTTATGCTATTAATAACTCCTATGACACACCAATTGCACACCACATCAAATACTATCACAACAACAATAGTAATGTTCTTCGTTTCTGTGTGGTTGATAATGTGGAATCAGGCCCTAGAAAAGGAGATCTGGAAAGGAAGCTTCTACAATGCGAGGCTAGATGGATCTATAAATTGAAGGCCCAAGTACCTAGGGGATTAAATGTGGGTTTCTCATTTACCCCATTCATCTGAATAAATATAGGGAAATAATGAATACATTTTTTTAATATCGTCGTTGTCATCATTTAATTAAAGAATACAATTTAATAAACTTGTTGGCCAAATTGTAAATAAACCCATATGATATTAATATCGTCGTTGTCACCATTTAATTAAAGAATACAATGTAATAAACTTGTTGGCCAAATTGTAAATAAACCCATATGATATTTCTATTCAAATAAATGGAAAACACTACAAGGGATTAAACTCCCTAGGACTGTAAATACCTAATTACGACATCGCAAAAATCGTCTGCAACCCGCAGACATGAAAAAATTAAAAACACAATAAATACACACAACACATACATAAAAAGCTTACCTACAGCAAGAGGGAGCATCCAGGACCTCAAAAAATGAAGGTATACCTCAATTTAACTCAAAATAAAAGAGTTTAGACACTGAAAAATTCTCTAAGCGAGAGAAAAAATGTCTGGCGAACAAAACGAAAACGAGGCTACAGGACTCTAAACACGCAAAACATCAACCAGAAACACGCAAAACACCACAAAACAGCTACGGATATTCAGCCACAGACGCATACCACACATTAGCCGCCATTTTAGAACAATAACTTATACAATGAGGAAGTACTCAGCTAAACTAACGGTTTGGTCTCGCGCACGCACACTATTACACTACACACATTCATCACGCTTACACAGCAGCTCCACACCACTAATGCTGCAGCAACATCAAAACAGATTGCCAGCTCTTCAACCCAATGCTTCCTGCATATATTACTTAAAAATAGGTAAAGTATATTAATTTATTAATGTATTATTTTTTATTTGATTATTATACACCAAACAGCATTAGCTCACTTACAATTTCATTGCCGTCATTTTTCGAGGGGCAATACTCTAGTTTAATAGAAGTGCAAGCTTCCACATTTATGTGTGCATCGTACTTCATCAGCAAATGTGGATTGTATGGAACCACATATCTATTATCGACCTTATGGCCACGGATAATAGCTGTTTGTCCTTCTCTTCTTTTATACAAAGGGTATCCATCACAATAAGCATATTTGAAATTGTTTTGGGAACTCTTTTGTACATTTTCATTTTCCATACATGGTGAATTTGGATTGATATCTCCACATGGCCCATGAATCATTCTGTGGGCTACAATCTCATAAAGTTTGGAATATTTTTCTGGATGTGGCAGTTCAGCAGTAATTACTGAATCCACTCTCTTTGCAGTATTCAATGTATCTTTTTCCTGCAGGATTAAAAGTATGTGTGCATGTGGCAGGCCTCTTTTTTGAAATTCAATGATATAAACAAAAGCCACACATTTTCCAAATAACTGTGCTTTAGTTATATCATGTATTAATGAACTGAGTTTTATTTTGAATACTCTTGCCACTAAATCTGGTTGGTCAGAAGTATTTTGTCCAAGATTCAAATTTTCCTTGATCTCTGGCCATTGTGGATTACATGTGAATGTAATGAATAAATCTGTTTTTCCAAATTTTGTGACAATAGCCATGGCTTCATTATATCTTTCTTGCATATTGTCTCTGTTGGTAGCCAATTCAACAACATAATCCATCAATCCACAATATTGTTCTATTTGTTCTATATTTTCTCTAGAAAAAAAGCGTTTAAGAGGGTAATGATTACCTTATATAAATATATCCAGGGTCAATACAAATCTTTGTCAAGTGAACTTTTTTTGCCAAGAGGTTATCAACTGACAAGAGATTAGAAGTAAAATGATTTCACCTTAAAGAAAGAAAATGGTTCTTCACAGTAAAGGTGGTTAATCTGTGGAATTCTCTACCAAGGGAGGTGGGGACAGCGGATTCGATAGACAACTTAAAAAATTCAGGGCTATCATGGATAATAGGAGAGGGAGTATTGATCCGATTGCCAGTATCTGGGGTCAGGAAGGCATTTTATATTTTTTCCCCATTTTGAGACAATTGGCAGTTTCACTTGGGGTTTTCTCTGTTTGCCTTCCTCTGGATCAATTAACAATTAATCTGCATATTGCAGATCAGAGGAGATCTAAAAATGTTGAACTTGATGGACTAAAAGTATTTTTTCAACTTCAATTACTATGTAACTACTTAAATCTATTTTTTTAATGTACTATTAGTTAACATTAAAAATACATTTGAAAAAAAACTCAAAGTAAAGCATTATCATATAAGGTAATTTAAAAATATGTTTTATTTTATTTATGGAGGCTGCTGTGCCCCCACCTTACCCCTCTCATTGTCCTGAGGACTGCTGGAAAAAACAAACATTTCAACTGAGATAACATTAATTAGGTAGCGTTGGTTTCCTGGCTTCAGTTCTACTGTGCTCAGCCTTCTTTAGGGTCCAGCTCTCACATCCATATGTTACTTCTGGGAATAACTATGCAGACCTTTGTTGATAGTGATATATGTTTACTTTTTAATAGCTTGATCAGATTTGCCATAGCTTTCCTTCCCAGAAGTATATGTCTTTTATTTTCATGGCTACAATCACCACCTGAAAAGATCTCGGAACCTAGGAAAATAAAATCTGTCACTGCTTCCACTTCTTCCCCATCTATTTGCCATGAACTGAGATTGCTGTGTACCATGATCCTACACTTTTTAATGTTGAGCACCCGGCCAAATTGTGCACTCAGTTGAATTTTATCTCAGTTAAAATGTTTTTTTCTTTCAACAGTGTATAGGACAATGAGAGCGGCGAGAAGGGGTAAAGCAGCAGAAATTGACAAGTTAAACTGTGATTTTAAATTTTATATTTTCTGGCTAAAACTTTGCTGCTGTTTGCACATATATTTTTAATGTTAATTAATACTGAACTAAAATTTTAACATGAAAAGCACTTACACTGGCCTTTTAAAAGGATACTGAAAATATCCTATGTACTGAACACTTGAAAAATACACATACAGTAATCATAATTGTAGATAGCTGTAACTAAAAATTCTAACGGCTATTATAGAATATTCGAAAAAAGAGATGATCGGACACTTAAAATCAATGTTTAATGAAATAAAGGACCAAGGTAAGGCACCCTTGGAGACTCTTCGAGCATCAATAATAGCTATTCTAAAACTCGATAAGGATACATTGTAATGAACTATCGCCCATTATCAGTGTTAAACACTGATATTAAAATACATTAAGATCAGATCATTCATGGGCCATGTGGAGATATCAATCCAAATTCACCATGTATGGAAAATAAAAAATGTACAAAACAGGTCCCAAAACAATTTCAAATACACACTTATGTTAATTGTGATGGATAGCCTTTGTATCAAACAGGCTTTATAAATTTATAACATTCGTAAACTGATTGATCTACTTGCATTTTCTAGAAATAAAAAACTCACAAAAAAGCGTTTGAGAGAGTCAACTGGGAATTCATAGAGGCCATCATGGATATATTTGGCATGGGTATGTTTGGAAGCCATGCAGTTAAGGGTTTATACTCTAACACATGTGCCTATGTTACTGGGACCGATTTTTGCTCTGAGGAATTTATGATTTCTAATGATACTAGGCAGAGGTGCCCCTTATCCCCATTGATCTTTGCGTTAGTTATCTTGTGGAAAAAATTAGAAGTTCGGGGGGAATTAGGGGGATACCCATTAAACAGGTACAAAGTAAGGTCACAGTATTTGCGGATGACTTGGTGATAACGCTATCAGAACCACTACAGTCACTGCTGAGATTACAGGAGATAATTAGCTAATATAGTTTTGTCTCATACTAGTGCTCTCCTTAAATATTGATAGGTGTACCCTCAAAACTCTGAAGGACAAATTTAAGTATAATTGGGAAATAAATTCATTTTCACACTTGGGAATTGTGTTTTCTTCCAATCTTAAAGATCTTATTAAGGTAAATTTACATATGCTTTACATAAAGATTTTTAGTATTTTAACAGAGTGGAAGAAACACAATTTCTCTTGGTCTGGTAGGTGTATCCCCTTAAAGTTTCCGCAATATCAACTTAAAAATGTTCAAAGAATAATGGAGTAATACATTTATAGAAATAGGCGTCCCAGAATAAATAGAAATATAGGGCATTATTAAATTAGCCCTCGTAGTTCCCTCAGTCCTCGCAAAAGGTAGTTTTTTGCTGTTTGCGAGGACCAAATACCCAATACTTCCCTCGCAGCCTGCTTTGCAAGATGACTCTGAAAAATGGCAGAGAATAAGCTCTGAGAGAGCTACGGAGTAACACGCAGCCTTAAATCCATGAGGTGAATCTCGCACCTCCGAAGAATCCCTACGGGCCCAAAAAAGTGCTAGCAAGGGATCCTAAAGCCTCTACGTGCTGACTCAGAGCAGCCCGAGACAGCCATGTGAGCTCCCCCCTGCTCTCTAAACACATCCCCATGCTGCAGGGGTCGTTATCGGGACCCCTGCAGCCCCCCCACATTAACCCCTTGCAGCGGGGGTCCCCAATCGGCATCGACCAGGCCGCTGCTGCATTTAAAACTTTTAAATTCCCCACCACGGCTCCTTTAAGGGTCAGCAGCACACTATTAGCAATCCCGGCCGCAGCTTTCAAAATTAACCCCCCTCTATGCTGGGGGTCCCCATCGGGACCCCCAAAGTGTCTCCACATTAACCCCTAGCTGTAGGCTTCCATAGGGACCCCCACAGCCCCCACATTAACCCCTTGCAGCGGGGGTCCCTATTAACACCTACCTACACTACCTACCCCCTAATTAACCCCCCCACCACTCTAATTACAGAAAATAAAAAATCTAAGTCACAAAAAATAAAAAATCTACATTGCAGAAAATAGAAAAACCTAAGTCACAAAAAATAAAAAATCTACATTACAGAAAATAAAAAACTAAGTCACAAAAAATAAAAAAAGGAACATTACAGAAAAAAAATACATTACAACCCCCCCCCACCCGACTACAGAAAAAATAAATTACACACCTGAAAAGGTAATACATACAGAATACATACAATACAATACAATACAAATAAAAAAAATACAATATCTATACATAACTATCTAACATACAATCAATCCTAATATACAATAAATCCTATCTATCTTTCTAAAATACACCCCAATCTATCTAATATACAATAAATACTATCTATGTAAAATACATACCCCTATCTAACATACAATAAATACTATCTATCTAAAATACATACCCCTATCTAACATACAATAAATACTATCTATCTAAAATACATACCCCTATCTAACATACAATAAATACTATCTATCTAAAACACATTCCCCTATCTAACATACAACATCAAAACAGATTGCCAGCTCTTCAACCCAATGTTACTAGATTAGTGTAGAGGGGGGATAGTTTAGATTTAATGGTTTATTGGGGGTATAGTGCAGTGTTTGTACTTAGTGTCATGAGGGTTCTTGAGGACCATCATGGCACTTATGTTGTTAATGTTAGGGTTGTAACTGCCCCATAAGGGTCATAATATACCCTTATGGGTTAATTAGAGGCTTATGATGGTCTGTATTGACCCACATGAGAGACAGGGTTAATTAATGTATTATGGGGGTCTGTATTTACCCCCATGAGTTATGGGGTTAATTCAGGGCTTATGGGGGTCTGTATTGACCCCCAAGAGTGACAGGGTTAATTAATGTATTATGGGGGTCTGTATTGACCCTCATGAGTTATGGGGTTAATTAAGGGTTTATGGGGGTGAGTATTGACCCCCATGAGTGACAGAGTTAATTAATGTATTATAGGGGTCTGTATTGGCCCCCATGAGTTATGGGGTGAATAAGGGCTTATGGGGGTCTGTATTAATCCCCATGAGATATAGGGTTAATTAAGGCTTATGGGGGTCTGTATTGACACCCATGAGTTATGGGGTTCATTTTAGTTGCCTGGGGTTAATATTTTTTAGCGCAAGTCCTTTCAGGACCTTTACAGTCCTTTAAGGACCCGCGAGGTTTGAAATTTTAAATTTTAAATGCAGTGGGGTCACGATCAGTGCCGATCGGGGACACCCGCTGCGAGGGGTTATGTGGGGGGGCTGCGGGGGCCCCTATGGACCCCTGCAGCAAGGGGTTAATGTAGGGACACTTTGGGGGTCTCGATGGGGACCCCCAGCATAGTGGGGGGGTTAATTTTAGGCGCCGTGGCCAGGATTGCTAATAGTGTACCGTGGGCCCTTTAAGGAGCCGCGGCTGGGAATTTAAAAGTTTTAGGACCTCCGCAGCAATTGATGAGGTGTGGGAGCCTGCAAGATCATCTCGCAGGCTGTAACGCCTCATGTAGATTTTCTCTGTGTTGATACGTACCTCACACGTTGCTCGTAGCAGGGCTAATTTAATAGCGTTGTAACTTTTATAAATTTGCAGCAGGTACGGTTGAAGTAGAAGCCTCTTATCTACGAGGTTGGAATTTAATAGGGCTAATAGTTTCCAAGGATTTAAATAAAGGGGAGTTAGCCTCTCCTAATGTATTTGATTACTTTACTGCAACAATGTTAACTCACATTTTAAAATTTTCTATGGCTAAAAAAAAATTTAAATTCTTGGAAATTGAAAACATTCTTTCTGAGAGTCTCCAATTAGAAGGACTTATATGGAATAGGGAAATAGACAAATGACCCCTTGTGGTCAAATCTTTATATTCTCAATGGCACATGATTAATGAACCAATACATTTAATAAAAGTTGTTGCTCCTAATACTCCCTTAAATGTTTTACACCCTATAAACAATCTCAAAAACCTAAATTGGGCCCATATGGGTTTAATTTTGGTGGGTGATTTGTTTAGAAACTCTAAATTAAAAACTTTTCAAATGTTAGTATATGATAATGTTCTCCCGAGAGACCAATGGTTCCAATATCTTAGAATAAAAAGTATCTTATATAAAAGCGGCTTATTCAGTCTTCCAGATAGGGAACTCTTGGACTTTGAAAATCTGGCAACTGACAATAGGAAAAAATCCATCTCTAATTGCATTACAGTAATTAAGAACTTAAAATCAAATAATAAGATTATTAGAATGTTACGTTGGGAAATTGCATGGCACAAAGCCTTCAAGCTAACAAAACAGTATTTAACTTGCATTACATTAAGGGAAACGTACTTTAAAGTTATACAAATGTGGTATTCGACCACCCCTATACTATAGCTAAAAGGGCTCCTCAAACTACATGTGGTGAATGTTGGAGAGGATGTAGCTCTAGTGGTACCCACGAACACATGTGGTGGTATCGTCCCAAAATTACAAATTTATTGGAGGATTGTATATTTAAACTACCTACAATTATGAACTGTAAACTTCAAAATACTCCAACCTTGATCCTCTTCTATATTGGATTGGAACTTTTGGAACATAAATATAAAGGTATTGTAATTAACATCCTCTCTATTGCAAAATATCTTATAGCAGTAAATTGGAAGAATCCCCAAGTTCCTTCCTGGTCAGAAGTTAAAGCAATGGCATATGAATAAACAAATTGAAATGGATTACATACATATTGAACCTAAGAGATATAAAAAGATAGATGCAAGATGGGCCCTTTGGAGCTAGAGGCTACTTGGAGGAATATTGATGATTTCTATTAGACTCTGCCTCCCTGCCGAGTATACTTCCTTCCACTCTCCCACTGAATATTTGACTTTTGTTTACAAGTTCTTTTATGTTCTAAAGTACATGTATGTGCTAGTGTATATATATATATATATATATATATATATATATATATATATATATATTTATATATATATATATATATATATATACTGTAATCATATGTGTTTTAATATACTGTATATTGATATTTTTTGATACAGTGCCACATGGGAGACTATTGTGCAAACTAAGAGATACAGGAATTGCTGTAAATATCTGCTCATGGATTGAGAGCTGGCTAAAAGACAGGAAGCAAAGGGTTGTTGTAAATGGAACATACTCAGATTGGACTAATGTGGTAAGTGAGGTTCAGTATTAGGTCCTCTCCTCAGGGTCCAGTATTAGGTCCTCTCCTTTTTAACATATTTATTAATGACTTAGAGGTAGGATTGGAGTGTGGGGTCTCCATTTTCGCTGATGACACAAAGTTGTGCAAGGTAATTAAATCAGATAATGATGTGCTTTCCCTCCAAGGGGATTTACATAAAATTGAGGAATGGGCATCTAAATGGCAGATGAGATTTAATATGAATAAATGTAAGGTTATGCAGCTGGGAAGGAAAAATAGCCATGCAATTTAAAATCCTAATGGAGCAAATCTAGGTGTATCAGATATTGAAAGGGATTTGGGAGTGCTTGTGGACAACCACCTCGGTAACAGTGCTCAAAGCCAAGCAGCAGCTGCAAGGGCAAATAAAATATTAGCATGTATTAAGAAGGGTATAGAAGCAAGGGAAGCAAATATAATTCTGCCACTAAAGAAATCTCTTGTACGCCCTCATTTGGAATATGGAGTACAATTTTGGGCACCACTTCATAAAAAGGACATTTTAGAGCTGGAAAAGGTACAAAGGAGGGCAACAAAACTAATAAGGGGAATGGAGGAGCTGTTATGGATAAAGACTAACCAAATTAAACTTATTTTCTCTAGAAAAAGGTGTCTAAGAGGAGATATGATTACCTTATATAAATACATCCAGGGTCAGTATAAAGATTTGTCAAGGGAGCTTTTGCGCCAAGAGGTTTTCAACTGATAAAAGGACATCCCTTGAGGTTAGAAGTAAAAAGAATCCACCTTAAAGAAAGAAAAGGGTTCTTCACAGTGAGGGTGGTTAATCTGTGGAATTCTCTACCAGAGGAGGTGGTGACAGCGGATTCGATAGATAACTTTAAAAGGGGACTGGATTTATTTCTAATTAAAAGGGGAATTCAGGGTTATCATGGATAATTGGAGAGACAGTATTGATCCAGGGAGAAATCCGATCGCCGGTGTCTGGGGTCAGAAAGGAATTAATTTATTTTTTTTCCTATGAGATGATTGGTCTCACTTGGGTTTTATTTTGTTTGCCTTCCTCATGATTAATAATTAATAAAAAAAAATTGATTAATAGTTGATCAACAACTAATTATTTAATATTTAATCTGCATATTACAGATCAGAGGAGATCTTAAAAGGTTGAACTTGATTGACTGAAATTCTTTTTTCAACCTTAATTACTATGTAACTATGTAACTATATAGTGGTTAATTTAACAGAAAGTAAGAAAAGCAATGGCAGGCAGTTCTTTGGAACCATTTTTTTATTACATCTTATTATGAAAACATTCAATGAAATAACACATTTATTAATAAATAGCACACTTTGTTCAGAAAGTATGTCCAAAATTTCTTGTATGTTCTATAGTACTTCCAAATTGAATTTATAGTATGTAATGCTTGTTTTGGATACAATTCACTTGTTTATATTTATTGCAATATTTGTTATGTATGTTTTGTACTTGTTTAGTCTTTTATACTCTGTCTAAATGATAAATACATATAAAAATTAAAAAAAAGATGCATAACTACAGTTAAGTTGGATATTTTGCCCAAGAGTCTTTATTTATTTAAGTCATACCCAGTAACACTGCACTAAATTATATTAAATTCTGACAGTGAGAAATCTTTAATATTATCCATCCTAGTACCGATCAATAGGCTACTACATGCCCATAGATTAATATGTGGCTTCTCTCTTCCTAACCTAAACTTGCATTAAAAAAATGCATTTGGTTGCTTTCTGGAAGGCAAAGTGTATTTGGTATTTGCGCTGTTTTAAGGATAAATCAGTCTGCAGATGAGTTGTCAGGATCTAAGTTAAACAGGGGAAGGAGTGAACTTTGGAGCTTGTGAACAGTACTTGTGTAAGTGCAGTTATAAGTTATAAGTTATAAGTGTGGGAGTTTAAAAAAAGGGAAAATAGAAGCATATTTTTAGTAGATTTAAGTATAGAAAAACACTCTTTATACAAATAGATTGATTCTTTAGTTCTTTGTATTTTTGTAATTAAGTCAGTCCAGTGGCAACCTCACTCAGTGTAAATCCAGTCACATATATGGACTTCTGGAAGAGATGATCCAGGGTCCATACCTCTTGAGAGTTCTATTTAGTACTCGTAATATTTTTGACAGAAACTTGATACTTTTTTTCAGTTGTGGGTCAGACTTTATTTGTGAGCTAGAGATGCGGGTCTAATAGTATATTGATTTTGTGTGACTTTAATTATTTAGCACAAGTAATGTTTGAGCTGTGCTAAAACCTTTGGAGTTCTAAGGCCAATTTTGCATCTTTGGCTGGTTCATAGTGGTTGTGGGTGGGGGAACTCATAATCGGATTGTGAGTAGCTAATAGAATACCTTGCAATTTTAAGAGTGGTTTTAAGTGTGTATAAATTTATGATTTGGCCAATAGAATAGGGCCCTATGTTGGTACCTTACTAATAAAGCATAATAAAAAATAAAAAAAAAATCATATTTTAAACTTTACAAAAAAGCATCTACTGTATATCTGTAATATAGATACATTACATCCAATTGAGACACAGTGGGGTTGTTTTCTCTTGCTGTCCTGATATGTTACAGACTACAAGAGACAATGAATCTGATGGAGGTCTGCACTGCAACACATTGGCCCCCATTCAGTTAGCCAAATTGTAATTACTGAGCCTGAAATGGAGCCCGTAAAAGTTATTGATATTCCATTGGCCTCTTCTAGCTACTTTCAATTGATTTGCGGGTTAGAGGCTCAACATTCCTGCAGGTTGTCAAAACCGTCACTCTGACCCATCTCTGCCTTTGATCTTTCAAGCCCGCAATTGTTACAATCGCTAAATTCAATTGCAACAATTCCACAAGGCCGTAATTGCTTTCAAACCCGTAAATGGCAAAAATAGCTAAAAATATTACAGGTTCCAAATAGGATTTTCAAAGCATTTTCAAAGACTTAGCAGTGACCTAGCAGCCATTAAAAAGACAGTAAACCACTTAAAAACAATACAAACATAGGAAAGTTCATCAGATTATCATGCTCAACATTCCCATGGCCATATTTGTGCACATAAAAAAATATCTGCCTCGCTCCTCAAGTGAGATTCATCATGTAAATGGGATCATCATATACCAGTGGTTCACAAACATCTCCTCAAGGCTCCCCAGAAAGGCCAGATATTCTATTTAACTGTGTGAACACAGGTCAGAAAAGACAACTGTACCTCATACTGACATAGGCTCTAATATATAACATTAAAACATAAATCCATGTTTTGTTAAACACGAATATCATATATAGCTTTGGCTGGAATCGACCTCAGGACCGTTACCTCCACCATCAGCTGCACCAGTGACAGAGCTATTACCTCAATCCTACATTAACACAGGATGGGTATATTAAAGGAAGATCTATGTACAAAATACAGATCTTTGGTTTAATTAATGAATCTGGAGGTTGCCAATCATGATAAAGTACAAACACACAGAAACAGTGATAACAGTAACAATTTATTAGATACACATAGCACATGTTTATATACTGTATATGCGACTGTGCATTAATATCATGAGTATGGTGTGGGTGGATCCAGGAAGGGCAAGAGGCCTTTTGGGAAAAAGGGGCATATAAAGTTTTAACTGTAATACTGCTACTAGGGTCACATGTGGTCATTACACCACAATAACCATAATCTGCTGAAAAATATAGCACTCCATTTAATAGAAGTAACCATTAATGATAATAGAACTTCCATATGGCCTTCATCTTCTCAATGAAACAGATGCATCCAAACATGGATTATGTCATTCAATTCAATTCCACATATGGTGTTTTCATATATTAAGAAACAACAAAACATAGGTAAACCTTTACATTTATACCAGGAAATTAACTACAGCGCTTTTAAAAAATCTGACTCCTAAAAAATATATATAACCATCTGATAATACTAGTAGTTCTAGAGGGGATGTGTATTTGGAAATCTTTACCACAAATCCCAATAATTGGTTAATGTTATTTGAAAGGATATATCGACTGATATACCTTAATAGACTCAATACACAATCCCAATGAAATTGTTTATTAGATAACAGACTGAGAACTTAGCATCCAAATAGTACTTGATATATACCAAAATAGAAAATGTAACGCCTCCAGGAGTAGCATCCCTATGTCTCGTGTAAGAGACCTCCTGACTGAAGGGCTATGGTGTGCCCCACAAACTGGCTAGTATCCCTGATGTCTAATAGACTTGAACAGCAACCATTCCAGGAGCAAACAACCAATGTATAAGTAAAGGAGCTATGATATAATCAAGTCAAAGCAATGATGAATTTATATTTGCCCAATAACGTTGATATACAAAGCGCAATACATAGCACATGCACAGTAGTGCAACTTTTTTCAGTTATAGATAAAAATAGCAAAACTACAATCCTCCATTTTGGAGCATGTGTGATAGGGCTGAACACAATTCAAAACAACTTTATTCAGTCATAGATTAAAATAACAAAGCAACTTTATTCAGCTACAGTTTAAAATAACAAATGGACAATCCTCCATTTTGGAGGGCTGAGCACAATTTAAAACAACTTTGTTCAGTCATAGATTGAAATAACAAAGCAACTTTATTCAGCTACAGATTAAAATAACAAATGGGCAATACTCCATTTTGGAGCTTGCACAATAGTGCTGAGCACAAACAAATCTGTAATGTCTTATTGGATTGGTACAACATACAGGAATAGAGGTATTTAAACCCCCAAAGAGTGCAGTTTTTCTCTTTAATACTATTAGCCTTTGACAAAGCCCATCGCTATATTTACAGAACAGTTTTTCATGCTGTTACCGAAATACTAATCCAATTAAAATTAACTTAATCTACAAGCTGTGCTAAGCATAGTGAATCTGTCATGGACAATCACCGTCTCCATAAACTCTTGAGGATGTATAACCCCACAGGGAATGCTTCACTGTGACCACAATCAGTTAGCAAATAATACTATCACTATCTCCATATGGAATTGTTGTGCCACACTGATATCACATTTAATACAGGTGGTACCACGGTCAAACACATTAGAATAATCACATTACTTGTTAACACATACCCATTGATACTGATATAAACCAAAGGCCATCATCCATAATGTTTGTAAATTAAATCACACACATGAATCTGCTATCAGAATGTTAACAGGTTGACATGCAACAATAACGCATGTATAACTACTGGTTTGGAGTAGCAGATCCTAATGGGACTGTGCAACTATACAGTCGGGACTGTATTCATTGTAATTGAACATAACACCAGTCCTGTTCATTAGTGATAATATTTGGAGTCATATGTGGCATTTCAGATCTATCTGCTGGTGTGAATGACACTGATCTAATGCCTTATAGGCACTGGCTTTATTTACATGATATGATTGCACTGCTCGAAGATGATGAACATGCCTTCATGGTTGTAAGACTTGACTATTAAGACATTAAGAGACAAGAACAAGATATCAATTATAACTCAATTAAGATTGACTACAGAGATGGAGAGGTATGAGCTGGAGTAGTGATGGGGTCCTGCCAAGGCAACCATGGGATTGGAGCAGGTGGCAGTGCTGGGCCTGCTGATGGTTGTCTCCAGTACCAGGACATCTGTAGAGGTGGAGGTGGTTGCTGGCTCCAAAACATGTGAGGTTGTGGTGAAAATGGCTGCACAGGCTGCAAACGTGCCCATGATGCGCGTGGGAGGGCCCGGGGGGAGATTCACAGACTGGAGACATTGGAGAACATATTGCTGATGATGGGCCAGCTTTCTGTGATGGTCCCAGGCTCTCTGATCTGGGTTTCGCCTTTATCCACTACCACCTATCTGGTTCATCCTCCAGTGGAGCCAACGCCACCGTCTGTGTCTCTGTGGGCGGGCTACTCCTCATGGGTACTGAAATGAAAGGACAATAGTGTTTGAGTTGGGATTCTCTAAACAAATGTTTGCTTTCTGTTTCCATATCTCTGACATCATGGTAACCTGTAATTGGCTGTGGTGATTGCCTTAAGCAGATAAACATTGACCTGTATCATGAGCATTGTGGATCATGGCTCATATCAATATATGTTTTACTGCTGCGGTCTGCCATCTGCAGTTCATTAGGACAGGTGCTCAGCTGAATCTACTGTGCAGTGTGTGAGACTGACCAATCTGAGACCAATTCTCAGCAATGGTTGTTAACATGCAAATAAGACATGGTCCAAGTAAGGTTAGTACATGACATGCACATGCAGTCCTTCAGAGTCTGTATCCGCATATGCTGCAGTGTGCACACCCATACTGTACATGTACTCTCTTTCGGATGATAAATCAATCTTGATCTATTTGGTGACTTTTAATCAGAATAAGTCATAACTGCAGGTATTGGACAGGTAATTTTTTGATAACAATTCTGTTTATGTTATGTTTGCTTCCTGGATTTAAATAGTTATTGCAGCCCCATATATCATTAGCCATGACCAGAGAGCTTACAGTGCTGCATTGCTATTGTATGTCAGTTATCTATGTGTGTGGTATTCATGTGTGGGTGTGATGGTGTATATGATACTTACATTGTATGGTGCTCGGCACACCCGTGTCCAACTGTCCTGGAAGGCCCATTACTGCCACTGGCTGGATCTACTCCCTCAGGATCCTCTCCCACTCTGTATAGGTTATAACGGGTGGTGGTCCACCATCGGTTTAATGCGCTGCTCTGGCCTCCTCTGCCATCTTCCTCTTCACCTTAATCCGGCTGTCATTATATCTGTGCTTGACAAACCTCACATCCATATTGGCATACCCCAATGCACAACAGCTGAAGCAACCTCACTCCAGGCATGTGTCTTCTGGCTAGGCCTCACTCCCCCCCACCCCCCCCCCCCCCCAGGTATGATGCTATAGCAGGCATGGATTTCTGTGAGGAGGACCCTCATCTCATCTGGGGTATAATTGGGGTTGCTGTGCCTTGCCACAGCATCATGCCCTCCCCACTGTGCCTGGTGTTCCTGACCTCCCTGGGACCGGTCCCTCCTCACCACTATTTCCCCCCCCCCCCCGGGATCAGGCACCTGACTCTCTGCCTCTATTCTTCATGTGCCTACGTCTGGGGGCACATCCCTCCCCCCTCCTGCTCTCCTACACCTTTACCTCCCCTCCCTGACTTGCCTTCTCATGTTCCTCGCTCTATACCCACCTTTTCTCCTCTCTAACATGGATGTTCTCTTCTCCTCACTCTCCTCCTCTCCTCACTCTCCTCCTCTCCTCACTCTTCTCCTCTCCTCCCCTCCTCTACCCTCCTAGAAATTAAGAATCAAATATAAGGATAAATCAATATAATATGTAAGTGTATATGTTTGAGGTAAAACAAGAATGTGTTTCTTATGTGTATTATATTATGGGTATGGGGGTAGGTGGGGGTATGGGGGGTGTAGATGTGCTGTGGCCTAATGCTATGTTGCAGGCATTGAGCGACAAAGGCGCTCATTGCGCTGGTGGAGATAAGCGCCATAGGCGCTCATCCCTATGACCCCGCACGACTTAGGCAGTGAGCATCGAAAGCCCTCATTGCGCTGGTGGAGATGAGCGCCGTAGGCGGTCATGCCTTCAACCCGTGGGACTACAGATCAACAGAAAGCTCAATTATCCAAAGGCACTCATTGCACTGCGAGCCTCGCAAAGTGAGGCGAGCAGTTGAGGCACGCAGCGATCGCCGTTGGCAACCCATTGGACCGCAACTGCGAGCCTAGCAAAGCAAGGTGAGCCGTTGCCTCGCAAACTGAGGAAACACGCGCGAATTAGGGTTGCACTGCGAGTCTCACAAAGCGACGTAAACGGTTGAGGCATACAGTGATAGCCTTGGGCAGCGCTTACGGCCGCAACTGCGAGCCTCATGAAGTGAGGCGAGACATTGCCTCGCAAAGCGAGCCGACATGCAGTACTTAGGGTAAAATGAGCGCCAAAGGTGCTCATTGCACTACGAGGCGAGCAGTTAAAATGGTATGCAGTGATCGCCGTTGGCGGCACATAGGGCCGCAACGGCAAGCCTCGCATAGCGAGAAGAGCCATTGCCTCGCAAAGTGAAGTGACACGCGAATTAGGTTTGCACTACTTGCCTCGTGAGGCAACACGCAGGACTTAGGGTGCAATGAGCACCAAAGGTGCTTATTGCACTGCGAGCCAAGCAGTTGAGGCATGCAGTACACTCCCATTGTGTGACAAACAGCATTTCCACACTTTTTTATTGCCCCGTCATTTTTGATGGGCAAGTCGCTAGTTAATCTATATGTGAGAATTATGTGATATCAGTAATTATGTGTGTTGTAAATTAAGTGTTAATATTTCTTAGTAGTTCAAAAAAAACTTACAAGACTGCTCCTTCTCTCTCTCTCCAAAACTCAGAAACCTACCAATGCCTAGACCTGTGTGTTGACTTTCTCTGCTACAGCACAGTCAAGGACTTACAGTTTCCAGTAGATTTTAAAGTCCTTTCCTGTGGCGTTCATTGGCGTTCTCCAGTTACTATTGGTTAATTGTGCTGTGACAGGATCGGCAACTGTGGGCTTGCTTAACTTTGGTGCCCTTCATATGATCGGCCACCCTGAAGTGTTACATAAAAAAACATGGCAGGGTTCAAGGTTTTAGGCTTTAGCCCTGTAGTTGCGGTCTTGAGTCAATTGAACAAAGACGGAATTGTAACAAATGTCTAACCCGGAGACATGCAGTCTGTATGAAGGTAATTACGGGCTTGGAATTGAATGGAGGCCATTGTGCCTGCGTTCAAATTCAATTGAATCTGATTGGATAAGAAAAAAACAGGCTATTGGACTTTGTAAACTCTTCCTTTCAATTAATTTGAAGATAAAAGAGGAATCAAAAGACAAATCATTCTTATCTGTTTCTCTGATGCTTTTATTGGCAAATATTCTTAAATTAATATAATTTATTTTTCATGGAAAAAATATTTTTTTAAATGTGTAAGATATGGTTATTTAAATGTATTGTATAGGAGAGGAGATTTGCAGCACTTGGTGATAATGCTTCACTGGGAAGGGAGTTAGTGCTCACAGACCACAGTTTAGCTGGGCCTAGCATGGAGGGTGGGGATGGGACTAGTGAAGATGTCTAGGTAGGTAGTTGGGTTACAGTTACAATAGGAAGCATGGGGGAACAGGATGAGGATTTAGGCCAGTACTGAGTTGGCAAACACCAACAGAATTCCCGGATTGAGTGAAACTGTTGGGGATGTCCATTCAGAAATGGCAATGCCAGAGCTGATCCCTCTAATAGCCAGGAGAACAGTTCTACTAGAGGAGAGGGATGGTAGAATAGGCAGCGCAACAGATAGGTGTTGATGGTAGGGAACTCTGTAATTATCACTGTCTCATTTACTGTCTCCTGATGCTTGAGTTGCAAGTTGTGGATCGGGTTGATAAACTATTGGGAGGGATTGGAAATGACCAAG
Organism: Discoglossus pictus; assembly: GCA_027410445.1. Classification (NCBI taxonomy): domain Eukaryota; kingdom Metazoa; phylum Chordata; class Amphibia; order Anura; family Alytidae; genus Discoglossus; species Discoglossus pictus. The sequence goes on along the minus strand of CM050175.1, from coordinate 59,542,568 downwards.
TGGGCCTTGATATATATTGATAGCAATGACAAAGTAAGTGGAAATTAGGGAGCCCTAAAAAACTATTTTATAGATCTATAAAACAAGCTTGGGGCAAGAGCCTCCAAGGTAGTATTTTCTGAGATACTAGCAGCACCTGTATTTGGTCCTCCCCTTTTTAACATATTTATTAATGACTTAGAAGTAGGACTGAAAATGATTGTCTCCATTTTTGCTGATGACATCAAGTTGTACAAGGTAATTATGATTATTATGATGCTTTATTTGTAATGCATCAACCTATTCCGTAACGGAACCGGCGGTCTTGGTACATATTGGAAGATGGAGTATCCTAAAGAATGATTTTAGAGAACTAGGTAATAAGCTGAAGGCAAGGAACTCCAAGGTAGTATTTTCTAAAATACTACCAGTGCCACGTGCTTGCCCAGGGAGGCAGAAGGAGATTAGGGAGGTTAATGTGTGGCTAAAGATGTGGTGCACTAAGGAGGGGTTTGGCTTTTTAGAGCACTGGGCTGACTTCTCACTTCGGTACAATCTCTACAGTAGGGATGGATTGCACCTCAATGATGAGGGAGCTTTTGTACTAGGGCATAGGTTTGTAGAAAGGCTGGAGGAGTTTTTAAACTAGTAGGTGGGGGGAGGGACTAGATATAAGTAATGGGGTAGAAAGTGTAGAGGGTATAAGGGATGAATTAACAACTCATAGGGGAGGAGATGGGGGGAGGGGTAGAATAGTCAATAGGGAGGTAGTACTAAGTAATTCAAGTTCAGTGGCAGGCACTTCAGAACTACAGACTCATGACATAAGGTGTATGCTTGCTAATGCCAGAAGCTTGCCAGGAAAAATGGGAGAGTTAGAATTATTAGCAATTAATGAAAAATGGTATTTAATAGGCATGACCGAAACGTGGTGGGATGAATCTCATGACTGGACTGTTAATCTGGGTGGTTATAACCTATTTAGAAAAGATAGAGGCAATGGTAAACGAGGAGGAGGGATTTGTCTGTATGTTAAGCCCGAATTTAAGGCTATAGTCAGAGAAGATATTTATGGTGGACCATGTCATAAAGTTGAATGTTTGTGGGTAGAGTTAAATAGCGGAGCAGCAAATTCCAAAAGAATATTAGTAGGAGTATGCTATAAACCCCCAAATATAGCTGAAAGTGAGGAAATACAATTATTGTTACAGATTGGAAATGCAGCTAAGCACGGGCAAGTTCTAATAATGGGAGATTTTAATTACCCTGAAATAAACAGGATAAATGAGACCAGCAGTTCAGCTAAGGGGAGCAGGTTCTTGAGTACACTCAGGGATCATTATCTGGCCCAGGTTATACAGGAGCCTACTAGAAATGAAGCTATCTTAGATTTACTCATTACAAATAATATTGATATTGTATCAAATGTTGAAATAGGGCAACCTTTGGGAAACAGTGATCACAACACAGTCTCATTTGAGATTGAATTAAAAAAACAACATTTTTGGGGCCAACAAAAACTCTTAATTTTAAAGGAGGTGATTTTAACGATCTAAGGGCAGCAATACAAAGTATAGACTGGGACAGAGAACTGATAGGTAAAAACACTGAACATAAATGGACAACATTTAAATCCTTACTAAATATACATACACATCGGCATACACATGTAGGAATAAAAGTAAAAGAAGTAAATCACAACCCATGTGGCTTAACAATGATTTAAAGATCAAGATACGGAGTAAAAAACAGGCATTTAAATTATACAAACAAGAAGGGACAGAGACTGCATTACGGGAATACAAGGAAATCAACAAGGCTTGCAAAAGCGCGATTAGACTGGCTAAAATAGAAAATGAAAAATTAATTGCAAAAGAGAGTAAGACTAACCCTAAAATATTTTTTAAGTATATTAATGGGAAGAAGGCGAGGAAGGAAGCTATAGGAACATTATAATGTGAAACAGGCTGTCTGAAAATTAGTGACCAGGAAAAGGCAGATGAGCTAAATAGGTTCTTTTCTTCGGTATACACAAGGGAGGTACCAGTGGTTGGGACACTGCAACATAATGGGGCTACACTACCTTTGCCAAATAATTGGTTAACACAGGAAGTAATCCAAAAGAGGTTGGAAAAAATAAATGTTAATAAAGCCCCGGGTCCTGATGGAATACATCCGAGGGTACTAAGGGAACTGGGTTCTGTAATAGCCAAACCATTATATTTAATTTTTCAAGATTCAATCAACACAGGGTCTCTACCAGATGACTGGAGAAAAGCTGATGTGATACCTATATTTAAAAAGGGAGCAAGAGCAAATCCGGGAAATTATAGACCAGTGAGCCTCACTTCTGTAGTGGGGAAGCTTTTAGAAGGGTTAATAATGGATAATATACAAGAATATGTCTATTTGAACAGGATTATAAGTAGGAGTCAACATGGATTTATGAGGGATAGGTCATGTCAACAAATCTAATTAGTTTCTATGAGGAGGTTAGTAGGAACCTGGATCAAGTCAACTCAGTGGATGTAGTCTTTTTGGATTTTGCAAAGGCTTTTGATACAGTGCCACATGGGAGACTATTGGGCAAAATAAGGGATACAGGAATTGCAGTAAATATCTGCTCATGGATTGAGAGCTGGCTAAAAGACAGGAAGCAAAGGGTTGTTGTAAATGGAACATACTCCGATTGGACTAATGTGGTAAGTGGGGTTCCTCAGGGTTCAGTATTAGGTCCTCTCCTAATAAGGGGAATGGAGGGGCTAAGTTATGAAGAAAGACTAACCAAATTAAACGTATTTTCTCTAGAAAAAAGTCGTCTAAGAGGAGATATGATTACGTTATATAAATACATCCAGTGTCATTATAAAGATTTGTTGGGGGAGCTTTTTGTGCCAAGAGGTTTTCAACTGACAAGAGGATATCCCTTGAGGTTAGAAGTAAAAAGATTCCACCTCAAAGAAAGAAAAGGGTTCTTCACAGTAAGGGTGGTTAATCTGTGAAATTCTCTACCAGAGGAGGTGGTGACAGATTCGATAGATAACTTTAAAAGGGGACTAGATTTTTTTCTAATTAAAAAGGGTATTCAGGGTTATCATGGATAATTAGAGAGACAGTAATGATCCAAATGTTTTACATTTACCCTTGAAACAATTGGCTAAGTCTCGCTTGTTTTTTTTTTTTTTTTTTCTATTTGCCTTCCTCTGGACTAATTAATAATAAAAAAATAAATAATAATAATTGATTAATAATTAATTAACAACTAATGAATTAATAGTTAATCCGCATATTGCAGATCAGAGGAGATCTTAAAAGGTTGAACTTGATGGACTGAAAGTCTTTTTTCAACCTTAAATACTATGGGCCTCATTCTATTATCGGCCGTAAATCGGCCGTAAGGCTGCGATTCCTTGCGGGGGTTCAGTTAACTCGCGATTCTATTATACGGCCCCGCAAGGATCTCCTTTTACGGCCGGCCGCATATCTTGGAACCGGCCGTAATCTGTGAAATATAAAAACTGAAAAATAAATTCAAGCCTGCACTGTACAGCTCTGTAAATGCTAGGGATCATATTGGGGGACATGAGGATTAAAAGGAACCCACTCTCAAGCTTGCACATCTGCCCAAACCCGAGTTCAAATTAACTGTTTATTTTCCGGCTGCGGCGTGGGCGGGTCTGAGGTGCTCCAAGCACTCTGGACTTTTTACATGGATATTTTACGGATATTAAAAATTTAATATTTTACGGATTTGAGTACAGGATAATTATGTGCTATTTTTTCTAACACCTAAAATCCCTTTATAGTCTTCTCAAAGTGCAGGATGGCTTTATTTGGGCTATTTTATGTGCTTAATTGGTGCTAGCGAGACCTCTTTCCTGCAAGTAAGCTGCGGCTCGTTTTTAGCCTTGCAGAGAGGTTTCCCGGAGCAATTGAATTGCAAAACTCTTGCGGCCGTTTCAGATCAAAGGCTTTCCTCTGGCGCGAGCGGCCGCAAGAGATAGCAAGGCACCGGCCACAAGCCTGCCGGAGCCTCCGGCCGTAAGGGAATAGAATAGGCAAATAGCTTGCGGCCGGTCCTTGCGGCCCCGCAACGGCTGCGGCCGATAATAGAATGAGGCCCTATGTAACTATGTAACTATGTAACATTATACCGGGTAGATACAAGTCAAAAATCATTTTAACAAATTACAAAAGAACTAAGGGCCCTGTTATTGAGCTTAAAATCAAGCATACAAAGTTCTGTCTCTAAAACACCTAATAAGATTGAAAACTCAGAAACTTACAGTCTAGAGGACATGGGTGAGGTATGTAAAGGTGAAGTACAATATATTGCACATATAATTGCTGAAAGTGATATGCTTATTTAAACAGGTGAGTTTTTAGTGTGGTTTTAAAGGATTTGAGGCATGTGGATTGTCATGTTCAGGAGGATCCAACCAGACTTTTGGGGACTATGGACTGTGTGGGAGGAAACTGGTGTCTGAATCATGGTATCTGAATCTGGTTTTACCGTAGTAACCCCAGCCCGTGTGATTTCTAATAATTGAATGGACATGGTACTTGCTTAAAGACTGTGCCATGTTCTTTGTATGGGTAATATTAAAATAAATTATGTGTTTCCAGAATGTGCTCTGTGCTAGTGACTTACTTAATATTACTGGTTGAAGGGATGTATTTCATAAATGAGCTAACATCAGTTATAAGTAATGCAACAAACTTCAACAGTGTCTTAAGAATTAACTGAAAATTGTGTTCTATTTGGACCCTGTCACAGACCCATTTGCATGGCCTGAATCCTGTTGCACTGAGCCACCATAGAGGACATACCGCCCCATTGGAAAATGGGTAGGGGGATTATATTGCGACCATGCTCCATGTTTCTTATTGCATATGCCCCCTGCCTCAACCTGTATGTAATTCCCCATGTAATATTACTTTGTTCTGTTTCATGTTTAAAGGTTAGTAGTGTGTTGTTATGCTATTTGTAATATTAACCAAACAAAATGGTGCATGTAACTAGTCCTGGTCTTTTGTTCTATAGTTGCATGTAACAGACTCTCAGGTAACACAGACCAGCCGCCAGAAGAGGGCAGCCCCTTTCTGTGACATCGTCTCTGTCCCCATAAACACAGGACTATGCTGATTGGACTATGGTAACTCAGGCAGCGGAGAATGCAAACTTATCCCCTCCCCAATTCATGAATGTTGTTTTTATGTTTTCCTAAATTGGGCAATTGGTGTTTTAGAAGTGAATAAAGGCAGTTCACTGCTGAGGCAGGTAGAATATGATATGACTATTATTTTGCTCCTGGTAGCTGCGATTCTAATCTGGGACTCCTGGAAGTGCTGATTCCTCATGGAGAGGCCCTGACTGATACCGAATCCAGATATCAGGGTGCTGGTGCTGAGATTTCACAGAACCCAACGGTCCTCGTGGGTAGTTAACCTGTAGTCTATAGCAGGTGGGCTCTGGACTTGTATAGCTTCTACCCTCGGATCATTACAGACCCCCTCTCAGGCAGATGTCTGAGATTACAGGGGGGAAAAGGGACCTAGGGATTAGAGCAGGGGTGAGCAATTAATTTCCCGAAGGGGCCACATGAGAAACTCTGAATGTTGTGGATGGCCGGACCATAGGCTGAACGTAATTCTGCTCAATATACATTTTATAGCTTTATTTTATTTTCTCAGTACCAGGAGCAATATCTACAGAATGCTAGACATCCCAGTTAGTCACAACAATGCTGCTCACAAATTTCCACCTTTTACAATTGGCAGTGTTTTTTTGTCCAGGACACAAATTTGTATCCCACTATAGCCTGCCGGACATGGACAGCCAAAGGGCCAGATGTGGCCCGCAGGCCGTACAATGCCCAGGTCCGGATTAGAGAGAGATGATAGAGTGAAGGATAGCGTTAGTCCTTAACCCTGTTTTAAATATACCGGGAAGTGTGATCTCTTTGATTTGTATACCAGAGTCATTTACATCTGACCTGATAAGCACAGGTTGTAAAACAGGATGCAAGGCTTGTTAAGCACCTTCTGGAATAGTTCAGTCCCATCAGGGAGTAAGGTACAGAAGAGCAGAAAAAGGAAATTCCTTATATGGGGATGAAGTCTGCCCCCTCCCTAGGGTGAAAAGTTTGGACTGGATTGGTGATAAAAACACTGTACCTGAATAAAGTCAGTCATGCAGTTTAAACATACAACATTGTGTATTGTTTAATCTGGGTATGAAGTAGTTCTACACAAGGGAATTATTGCAACAGACTCTGTCTCATACTGACTAATAACTGGGACCTGCGCTTCCTGGGTGCCTCGTTTTGATTAAAAACAAACAAATGCTATGCAAAAAAAAAGCCATATCTCTAAAAGTAGATCCGCTCCTTCCTTCCCTCCATGTTCTACTTTCTGGAGGAGGAATATTACTGCAACTGTGCAGTAAGAGCAGCGCTTCAGCATATCAGAGCCAGGGTGTGGCAAAGCTCCTACCACAAGGTGCTGTTTATCCAGACAGGATCAAGACAGAAGAAAGCCCTTTGTCATCTGACAAGTAATTACAATAAAATATGTTAATTCCTTGTCTTTGGGTCTGTGTATGTGTGTTAGTGTGTGTGTCTGTATGTGTCAGTGTGTATGTCTGTTACAAAGTTACATAGTTTTTTTTTTTTTTTTTTTTTTTTTAGTTTTTTTACATTTTTTAATTTTTAATTTTATTTTTAATTATTAATTAATCCAGTGGAAGGCAAACAGAAAAAAAAACCAAGTGAGACTTAGCCAATCGTCTCAAAGGGAAAAAAAATGTAATTCCTTCCTGACCCCAGATATTGGCGATCGGATTTCTCCCTGGATCAATACTGTCTCTCTAATTATCCATGATAACCCTGAATTCCCTTTTTAATTTGAAATAAATCCAGTCCCCTTTTAAAGTTATCTATCGAATCCGCTGTCACCACCTCCTCTGGTAGAGAATTCCACAGATTAACCACCCTTACTGTGAAGAACCCTTTTCTTTCTTTAAGGTGGAATCTTTTTACTTCTAACCTCAAGGGATGTCCTCTTCTCAGTTGAAAACCTCTTGGCACAAAAAGCTCCCTTAACAAATCTTTATACTGACCCTGGATGCATTTATATAACGTAATCATATCTCCTCTTAGACACCTTTTTTTCTAGAGAAAATAAGTTTAATTTGGTTAGTCTTTCTTCATAACTTAGCCCCTCTATTCCCCTTATTAGTTTTGTTGCCCTTCTCTGTACTTTTTTCAGTTCTAAAATGTCCTTTTTATGAAGTGGTGCCCAAAATTGTACTCCATATTCCAAATGAGGGCATACTAGGGATTTGTACAGTGACTTAATTATATCTGCTTCCCTTGCTTCTATACCCTTCTTAATACATGCTAATATTTGACTTGCCTTTGCAGCTGCTGCTTGGCATTGAGCACTGTTACCAAGGTGGTTGTCCAAAAGTCCTGTCAAATCCCTTTCAATATCAGATACCCTTAGATTTGCTGCATTAAGATGATAAATTGCATGGCTATTTTTCCTTTCCAAATGCATTACTTTACATTTATTTGTATTAAATCTTATCTGCCATTTAGCCGCCCATTTCTCTAATTTATGCAGATCCCTTTGGAGGGAAAGTACATCATTATCTGATTTACCGTATTTTTCGCAGTATAAGATGCACTTTTTCTTCCCCAAAACTGTGGGGGGGGGGGTTGGTGCATCTTATACGAAAAATACACATTTTGCCTGCATTAAACTGCCCCTAACTTTGTGTTGTGCTCGCTCGCAGTCCTCTTTTTATACTGTGTGTGCTGCAGGCTGGATTTGTGGCATGTACTGCGGGCTGTGGAGACTTCTCTGACCCTCCCTGCATGGCCAGGCTGTGTGTGTTCGGGCTTCCCTCTCCCACCTATAGCGCGCCTTGTCCCCCCCTCCCGACAGTCTAACCACGTGCTGCCCGGGAAATGAAGAACATAAGGGTAATATTGACAGTTCTTTCATTTCTGGATTTCTTTCAGAAAATTACTGTTACCTCCTTTTAAAAATGTCTAAGCAGAAGAGACTGGCATATAAAGTTGCTTTCAAGCTGGAAGTAATCAAATTTGCTAAGGAACATGGAAACAGAGCAGCGGAGAGACACTTCGGGCCACCTCCAACTGAGAAAATGATAAGAGAGTGGAGGAAACAGGAGGATCAGTTCCAAAAGTTGGATAAAAGCAAGCACACCTTGCGTGGACCAACTGCAAAGTGGCCAGAGTTAGAGGTAGAAGTGAAGGAGTGGATCACACGTTACCGACAAAATGGACTTTCTGTCTCAATAAAAATGATAATCTATGAGGCCAAACGCATTGCTGTGGAGAAAGGCATTCAGGATTTCACTGGATCACCATCGTGGTGCTGAAGATTTATGAAGAGATCTGGCCTTTCTATGAGCACCAAAACCAGAATTGCACAAAAAATGCCAAAGGAATACGAATCACATATTCTGTCTTTTCATAAGTTTGTTATTGATGCGAGGAAGAAGAATAACTTTGCAATTAGCCAGATTGGGAACATGCATGAAGTCCTTCTAACGTTTGATGTGCCATCTAACAGAACAGTAGATAACAAAGGAGCCGTCAAGGAGGACATTGTTGTAAAATCCTTCAAGAAGTGTGGCATTAATAATGCTTTGAATGGAACATAAGACGACGTCTTATTTGACACCAGTGAGGAAGAAAGTGATGACAATGACTGCTTGGATCTGTCCTTCCTCATTTCTGATAGCAGCAAAGAAGAGGAATTCTTGGGGTTTGAATAAAAACATTACAGCCTTATTTTTGTTACTTTCACTGTTTACTGACTTTACTGACTGTTAATGAGAGTAAAGATAGTTCCTAATATGTTACATGGTTGACATAAAATTGTTCTTAAACTGCTGTTAACTTTATATAGTTGATATAAAATATTTTACTACAGTATTTGGTTCAGAATCTTTTTTTTTTCTAGATTTTCCTCCTTTAAAATTGGGTGCGTCTTATATTCCAGAGCGTCTTTTACGGCGAAAAATACATAATTACCTGGCACAACTTTGTGTCATCAGCAAAAATGGAAACACTGCATTTGAGTACTACTTCTAAGTCATTAATAAATATGTTAAAAAGGAGAGGACCTAATACCTAACCTCAAGGAACCCCATTTCCCACATTAGTCCAATGGGAGTATGTTGCATTTACAACAACCCTTTGCTTCCTGTCTTTTAGTCAGCTCTCGATCCATGACCAAATATTTACTGCAAATGCTGTATCCCTTAGTTTGCATAATAGTCTTCCATGTGGCACTGTATCAAAAGCCTTTGCAAAATCCAAAAACACTACATCCACTGAGTTGCCCTGATCCAAGTTCCTATTTACCTCCTCATAGAAACTAATTAGATTGGTCTAACATGACCTGACTCCTACTTATGATCTTGTTCAAATAGACATATTCTTGGATACTGTCCCTTATTAACCCTTTTAAAAGCTTCCCAACTACAGAAGTGAGGCTTAGAAGTCTATAATTCAGGGGATTTGCTCTTGCTCCCTTCTTAAATATAGGCACGTCTGCTTTTCTCCAGTCATCTGGTAGTGACCCTGTGGTGAGTGAGTCTTGAAAAATTAGATATAAGGGTTTGGCTATTACAGAACCCAGTTCCCTCAGTAACCTTGGATGTATTCCATCAGGACCTGAGGCTTTATTAACATTTATTTTCTCCAACCCCTTTTGGATTTCCTTTTGCGTTGACCAATTATTTATTGATGGTAGTGTAGCCCCGTTTTGTTGCATTGCGCCAACCACGGTTACCTCGCTTGTATATAAAGAAAAGAACCTATTTAGCTCATCTGCCTTTTCCTGGTCACTAATCATCAGATGGCCTGTGTCACATTGTAATGTTCCTATAGCTTCCTTCCTAGTCTTCTTCCCATTAGTATATGTAAAAAATAGTTTAGGGTTAGTCTTACTTTCCTTTGCAACTGATTTCTTATTTTCTATTTTAGCCAGTAATTATTTTGCAAGTGTTGTTGATTTCCTTAACCCAAACAGAGCAAAAAAATATTATTTTTTTTGTTTTCTAATTTTTCTTATAAAATCCCTTTTTTTTTAACTCCCTCCTTTTATTTAAACACTTACATAATAACTGCACTTACAATAGAACTGTTTCCAAGCTCCCAAGTTCGCTCCTTCCCCTGTTAAAATAGACCCTGCCTATTCACCTGGATAATGATTACAGCCCGCAAGACAGAAAACACCATTTAGCTTCCTGCACTTATTCACAGAGCAGATTAAAATAGAACACTGCACAAGTGCACACAGATATAATTTTACATTGGCCAAACCACACCCACTCTCATCTGGACAATGATTACAGGGCACAGGACAGAAAAACACCCTTTAGCTTCCTGCATTTATTCACAGAGCAGATTCAAAAGGTTTTTAGTATTCTGCCGGGTACTTGAAACTAGTTTCTGTTAAATTTATGATCGTTATTACATGAATCCTACCTAGTTGTGTGTATCTGGTGAGTTTGGTATTTTTGACCCTCTGGAAAGTCGACGTCCTGGGTCATTTTACGAAATATGGTATTCTGCCAGAACTATTACTTGAAATAAGTTTCTGTGGAATTTATGAAGGTTATTACATGAATCCCACTTAGTTATTTGTAACTATTGACTTTGCATATTTTTAACCCCCTGGAAAGTTGTCGTTCCAGGTCTGTGTATATGTCTGTGTATGTAAAAGTGTGTGCCTGTGTGTATGTTTATGTGTATGTGTCAGTGTGTGTCTGTGTGTATGTCTGTGTGTGTTAGTGTTGCTGTGTATGTGTGTCTGTATGTGTCCGAGTGTTTCTGTGGGTATGGCTGTGCGTAAGACAGTGTTTGTGTGTGTCTGTGTTTGTGTGTCCGTGTGTGTGGGTATGGCTGTGTGTAAGACAGTGTGTGTGTGTCTGTGTATTTGTGTGTCTGTGTTTGTCTGTCTATGTGTGTGTATCTGTGTGTGAATCTGTTTTAATTGTGCAATGGCTCTTTATCTATAATTATTTATAATTAGTCAGTCCTAATGTGTAATACAAGTGATCATGTAACAGTGTAACAAATGATTGCTGTCCTCATAGAAAAATATAAATACTATAGCACAACATACATTTTTTAATAAACAAGTAATAGCTCAGCGTGTGTATGGGTAGCTATGTTATAAAAATTACTGTTATGGGGAAATGTCTATGATTTACTCACACAGCAAGAGAGTGATATACATTCACACAAAAAAAGAGGGAAATGGGTGCGTGCACACTTTGCGCACACGCTCGCAGGTGCTCCTCCACTTTACTGCCCAGGGGCTCCAAAAAGTTAGATCCGGACCTGTTCCTGGGTACTGGTGGAGGTGTGGAGGTGGTATGCTTTGCTGAGTTAATTGCTGCTAGACAGGGATATTACAAAGAACCCTATAACCTACGGAGTGAGATTGATCTAGAATGTGTTTGAGCCCAACAGAAGCCATAGGATCATAACAAGGATAGTCTAGTGGATCGAGGCAAGTAGTTCAAGAGGATTGTGGGCCGTACGAGAAAAGTCCTGAAGGCTGGAATGAATGAAAGTGATAAGAGAGGAAGAAAGAAGAATTTCATTAGTAGATCGAAGAGGACGGTTGGAAGAGTATTTAGAGACAGGAACAGATAAAAAAGAGGGTGCTTTGTTTTTTAGGGCATTATACTGTACGTTAGTGTCACGATTTTAAATTTTATTCTGGAGGCTATGGGAAGCCAGTGGAGTGACTGACAAAGAGGTGCCGCAGACATTGAGCATTGAGTTAACTCAGAAAAGTACTGATCCAGGCAGTAATCCAAATTGCAGAAGTTTGGGGGTCAGGAAGGATTTCAATAGAGTTGCCTTCTCTCTTTATCAATTAACAATGTATTTACATATTAGAAGAAAAAGGATTCCACCTTAAAGAAAGAAAACCCTCCCTCACAGTAGATTGTGGAACTCTTTACCAGAGGAGGATGTGAACATAGAATTGATAGACAACTGTAAAAACAAGTTGGATGTATTTAAGGTTATCTTGAATAACTAGAGAAGGAGTAGTATTGATCCAGAGGGGAATCGGATTGCAGGCATCTGGGGGTGAGGGATTTTTTGCCTTTTGAGACTATTAGCAATGTTTCAATGTTTTTTTTTTGTTTGTTTGTTCTCTGGATCAAGTAACAACTAATCCACATATTGCAAAGATCAGAGGAATCTAAAAAAGGTTGAACTTGATGGAATAAAAATCTTTATTCAGCCTTAGTTACTTTGTTACTATAATGCAGTCCAATTAAATCAAAGTGCATCATGGCATGCTGCTGTTCTTGGTTACAATAGACAACTTGCTTCTCCCGTTGAAAAACAGTAATAATATTATGACACTTCCTAATAAAAAATACTACAAAAAACTCAGGAATAAGCCCTTTTGCAGCACATTCTTTACTAATAAAGTTTATATACTGACTAACAACATTATATTCTCATATGACACCCATTATCCACAATTCAAATTTCCAGGCCCAATTGTACACCTTTTATGAACAATATTGGCTCAATATGAATAATTCATAGAATTATTCAGTTCCTTAACAATTTAAACATTAGCCCCTTTGCAGGTTTTTAAGAGAGTCTGGGTGCTCCAAATTAAATGTACTTTTGATATATGTCCAGGTGTACATAGTACAGGTGCACATGTGCACTAAACAATGCCCGTCTTTGGATCTCTCTAGCCGTCAAAATAGGCTACACTAGGGTCAAGTAGCATAAGTCAACTGTCAGCTACCGAACCAGAGAGAGATCCCCCCGCCCATATTTTGGCCCATATCTACTAAGCAGTGTCCTTGTCCATGTCCAAGGTCACACCTTTATTATCACTGTATGGCTTTCCATAAGCCCTTCATGCAGATAATGGCATATATCTACTAAAACAAGCAGCTTTCCATAAGCCTTACATGCTTATTTGGCCCATAGCTAATAAAGCAATAACCAATTAATTACAGATTGTGGCCCATAGCCACTAAGCAGCATCTTCGCTCATGCCCAAGGTAAAGCCTTTAACATCACGTAGCTTTCTATAAGTCCACCTGTCGGCTACCACATGAGGGGGGCCCAACCACAAATGCCAAGGTGTAGCCGGAGTTTGTGGAAGGGGCCCTCCTCTGACCATTCATATGTACATCCAGGCTCTACTCTTCCTGGCACACCTCAGTTCACTTATAAGTCTGTGCTTTGAGGATGCTCCTTAGCGATTCCCTGTCTTTTGGCTTCACCAAACCCTTCATTTGCTGATTTTAGGCCCCTATCCACTACAGTGCCTTTCTCTGGATCTCACTAGCTCTCAAAACAGGCTACACAGGGGTCAAGTAGCATAAGCCAACTGTCAGCAACCAATCCAGAGAGGGATCCACCTAATGTTTTCTTCTTCCATTTTAGCCCATTTCCAATGTCCTTGAGGGCATTTGCAATGCCGGAGAGTCATGATTCCACCCCTTGTTGCATCAGATTTATGCCAGGCACTGCTTTTTAGCTTTCACATAGCCTTATATTGTAACTATTTGCCCATATCTACTAAGCAGGTACCACATTTTTAGCTTTCACCTATGTCAATATGGTATTTTTTGGTCCAAATCTACTAAGCAGTATCCTTGTCCATGTCCAAGGTCACACCTTTATTTTCACTGTACGACTTTCCAAAGCCCTTCATGCAGATTCTGACCTGTATCTACTAAAACGAGTGGCTTTTCATAAGCCATGAATTCATATTTGGCCCATAGCCACTAAATCAACAATCCCTTTATTACAGATTGTGGCCCATAGCCACTAAGTAGCATCTTCACTCATGCCCAAGGTCATGCCTTTAACATAACCACATACCTTTCCATATGCCCACCCGTCAGTTACCATATCCAGGGGACCCGGCCTACAAGCACATTTATATCACTTTATTCACTCTTTTGCAAAACTGGAGGTATAATAGACCTCTTACTTTGTTTGAAAACAAAGATACCTCTATAACCCGAATTGTAGAGGTGGTATTAGTTCTTTGTACAACCAAGGTAATAAATAAACCGCAGCTGGATATTTTAAGAGATTGTGGGAACATGAATTAAATGAATCTATAGTACTATAATATTGGAAAACAATCTTAAGGTGTTTCACATATTAGTATTTAGTACCAGATAAGCCTTATATTACCATTATGATCCAATAATTTCTTCTGAGGGTGTCAAAGTAAGTGTATATTCTACACATATCTGGTAATCAGGAGACATTGGGTTCAGATAGAAAAGTTAATATATAAAATATATGATATAATAGCTCAATATATATTTTAAGATATGCCTGTTGGGAATCTTCCCATCTCTAATATCTTCTGGTAGGAAATTTCTATCAACTATGTCACAAACTGCTCTTTGTTGGGGTTGAAAAGGCCAAAAGAGACCAATCCTACCCTCAGTGGACCACTCCCTTAGACAAGCACAAACACAAGTTTCAAACCTTTCACTTACCTTCACGTGGCTGATGACTGGGGCTAAGGACTCCAGCTACGGGAATATTTGTATTAGCTTATTGCAATAGTTGCACCCTAAAACACACTCTACCCACAAAATAATGGCCCTAAAAATGGAAAATGGACCCAGAGCCCTTTAGGCATAAATGACCTGGTTGAAAGGGTCCTAAGGGGTCCAGGGCATACAACCAAAGTTGGAAAAAAAATCACAGAACATAACAAATCAACAAGTAAAGTCTTTCACAAGGACTGTATGGCCATTATAATGCCCCTTTGATTTAACTGGCTATGTGGCTACAGTCCATCAGGGGCCTGAGGCCAGTCCCAAAATTCCAAGTGTCCTCGGGTTTGTGAAAACCAATTTTTGGAATTGTTAAAATACATATAGCAACAATATGGAAAAAAATAACTTTATCATGATCGCAAATCACTAACAAAAAATAGAACATGTAGCAAAACAATGGCCTCCATTACCAGACATCCTGGGTTGACACTTCTCTCCCTCTATCGCTTCTTCCATTCTCCTTTTTCTTCCTTTTGATTTTATGTTTGTTTTTATGCTGTTTTTGCTACTTGTTTACTTTGGGGGGGTTTTACTATGGTTTGGTATGTTTGTACTTTAAATTAAAAAATAAGAAAATAACAAACTAAAATGAGACTTTGGTTTTAAGAGATTTTATAAATATTCAACTTTTATTAATTACATTTATTACAGCCAGTGTAAGCTCTGTATCACAACCTGACAAAAAGACAAATCCTACCAGCAGGTTGTATAGGTTTCTTATCCTCACATACAGGATAGCGTAACCAAAGACTAGGACAAGTTGCCAGACGAAATTGCGGTTGCTGTGCCAAAACCAGCTCCCCACCATGCATATTTGTACCAAGCAAAGCATACATTTTTTTTTGCAGTACACATTTATACAGTCTTTGCACCAATCACAAATGGGTCACTCCCTTGGTAAACACAAATTTAAAACTTTTTCCCCAATTGAACTAACCCATGTTGTCCAGGGCTATCTCCAATTACCTGGCACCAGCCTGTCTCCTTCTCCTTGCCGAGGGGTCTAAGGCCCCAGCTATCAACTACTTCCAGGCATGATCTGGGCACAGCATGGGATTGATTAGATGTGACTGCTGGAGACATAGTAGCTGAGTGATGGGTCTGGGTTTAACTTGCACAGGGAACCATAGATCTTGTGTTCACAACATGGGAAAAGGACCCAGTCAAATAATCTGGTGAAAGGGGATCCTATGGGCCCATGAAATACAACCTGGAGAAACATATCACACACAAAACAAGTCAGCAAGTGGCATAGTCATTTTGAAACTTCTTATGGCCATTAGAATAGCCCTTGTCCATTAAAGTCCAGTTGCCATTTCAAAAAAAGTCCATGAGTCCGGCAGGTTATAACACTCTGTACATTAAGATTTTACAATTGTTCATGTCTGTATAATGTATACAATTATATGTCCTTTTCTCATTCAATAAAATAAAAAATGTGTTAAAAATCTGGTAATAGTTACAAAGACTTTTGTGTTATGACACATATTTATACCAACTGGACTTGTTTATTATCATTGCCAACCTCCACTAATCTTATTTAATTACTATTTATTAACATCAGATGGTGGATCTTTCAGTTATGTAATAACTGATTAATGAATTGTTAATTGATAATTGATGGTTATTATAATTAATTGTGCCTATCTAAAAAATGTCCTACATTATATGCTTTAAAGTAACACGCAACTGCATCTTTTCAACGGTATATTCTCACAAGATATGTTTAGAGTTTGGCATTATATTTCAAAGAACAATGTGTGATGCATTTTCTTAAATGCATGCTGCCCAAGTAGGGGGTACTTTTGTGAGGAACCTGCCCTGGAAGGGAGGGCCTCATGCTGGCACAAATTTATGTGCTGCGATACCTGTCATCAGGAAATTAAGGAACAGAGCTGCTAGAAGCAGTCTGTCTGCATCTTAAGTGTTAGATATTTTTGTCCACCCCTAAATATACTCATTTAATAAGAGAAACAAATTAAGATATTTCACACTGTATGAAGTTAACATAATAGCTATGGCACATGCAGGAAAATTGGTGTGCCCTAGTTATAGAGTTTTTTAATTATATGACTACAGTGATCCTTGCAATGCTCATTTAACATGTACTCCCTGTAAAGGAAAAGTCCAATGAACTATGCAATAAACCCCCAAATATAAATAAAAATGAGGAAACGCAATTATTATTACAGACTAGCTACTTGCCCGTCAACAATGACGGGAATATCATTTGAAGCCTGGCAATCCTTTTTGCAACCCAATGTGAGCACCCTTGGCGCTCATTGCAAGTCTTTCCCCCTCTCTACTTCCTCCCTTTTGTCTCATTTTCCCCCTATTTTCCCTCCCTTGTGTCTCCTTTCCCCCCTCCTCTCCCTCCCTTATGTCGCCTTTCCCCATCCTCTCCTTCCCTTGTGTCTCATTTCCCCCCTCCTCTCCCTCCTTTGTGTCTCCTTCTCCCTCTCCTGTGCCTCCTTTTCACCCCTTTCCCTCCCCTGTGTTTCTCCCACCTCCCTCCCGTCTCTTTCCCCCCTTTCCCTCCCATCTCTTCTTCCCCTCTCCCTCCCCTGTGCCTCTTCCCTCTTCTCTACCTCCCCTGTGTCTGTTCCTACTCCCCTGTGTCCCTTCCCACCTTTCCCTCCCCTGTATCAGTCCCCCCTCCCCTGTGTCTTTCCCCCCTCTGCCTCCCTTGTGTCTCTTCCCCCCTCCCTTGTGTCTCTTCCCCCCCTCTCCCTCCCCTGTGTCTATTTCCCCCCTCTCCCTCCCCTGTGTCTCTTTCTCCCTCCCCTGTGTCTCTCCCTCCTTTCTTCTCCTTTTTGTGTCTCTTTCGCATCTCTCCCTCCCCTGGGTCTGTTCCCCCCTCCCCTGTGTCTCTTCCCCCCTCTCCCTCCCCTGTGTCTCTTATCCCTCCCCTGTGTCTCTCCCCCCCTCCCCTGTGTCTCTTCCCCCCTCCCATGTGTCTCTTTCCCCCCTCTCCCTCCCCTCTGGCTCTTTTCAGCCCTCTCCCTCCCATATCTCTCTTTCCCCCCTCTCTCCCTCCCCTTTGACTCTATATATGTGATTGGAAATGCAGCTAAGCATGGGCAAATTCTAATAATGGTAGATTTTTACTATCCTGAAATAAACTGGATAAGTGAAACCAGCGGTATGGGTAAAGGGAGCAGGTTCTTGAGTACACTCAGGGGTCATTATCTGGCCCAGGTTATACAAGAGCCTACTAGAAATGAAGCTATCTTGGATTTAGTTATCACAAATATTATTGATATAGTCTCAAATGTTGAAATAGGGCAACCTTTGGGAAACAATGATCACAACACAGTCTCATTTGCGATTGAATTAAAAAACAAAACTGTAAGGGGCCAATAAAATCTCTGAATGATAAAAGGGCAGATTTTAACAGTCTAAGGGCAACAATACAAAGTATAGACTGGGACATAGAACAGGCAGGTAAAAACACTGAACATAAATGGACAACATTTAAATCCTTACTAAATATAGATAAACATCGGCATATTGCATGTGGGAATAAAAGTAAAAGGAGGAAATAACATCCAACGTGGCTTAACCTTCCTGGCGGTACGATTATTTCAGTATTAAGAATGTTAAAGCGTTACATTCTCAAATACTGACATAATCATACCGCCTTTAGACACCATTACCCTTTCCCCCTCATCCTCCATTTCCCCTTATCCTCCTCCTCCATTTCCCCCCTCTTCCCCCTTATCCACCCGCCTCCATTTCCCCCCCTATACGCCCCCTTTCCCCCCGTATCCTCCTCATTTGCCCTTATCCTCCTGATCCTCCCCCCTTATTCTCGTGATCCTCCCCCCTCATCCTCCTCATCTTTAATACGAAGAAGGACAACAAAACTGATGAGGGGAATGGAGGGTCTAAGTTATGAAGAAAAACTAACCAAATTAAACTTATATTCTCTAGGAAAAAGGTGTCTAAGAGGGGATATGATTACCCTATATCAGGGGTGTCCAACTCGGTCCTGGAGGGCCAGACACATGCCTGGATTTGGTGATAACCCTGCTGTGCACAGGTGAGTCAATCACTTCTTCAGTAATCCTGATTGACTCACCTGTACACAGAAAGGATATATTCAAATCCAGGCCTGGGTGCGGCCCTCCAGGACCGAGTTTGACACCCCTGCCCTATATAAATACATCCAGAGTCAGTATAAAGATTTATCAAGGGAGCTTTTTGTGCCAAGAGGTTTTCAACTGACAAGAGGACATCCTTTGAGGTTAGAATTAAAAAGATTCCACCTTAAAGAAAAAAAGTAAGAGTGGTCAATCTGTGAAATTCTCTACCAAAGGAGGTGGTGACAGCAGATTTGATAGATAACTTTAAAAAGGGATTTGATATATTTTTAAATAAAAAGGGCATTCAGGGTTATCCTGGTTAATTAGAGAGAGAGTATTGATCCAGGGAGGAGTCCAATCGCCACTATCTGGGGTCAGGAAGGATTTTTTTTTCCTTTTGAGACAATTGGCAAAGTTTCACTTTGGGGGTTTCTGTTTGCCTTCCTCTGGATCAATTAACAATTAATCTGCATATTGCAGATCAGAGGAGATCTTAAAAAGTTGAACTTGATGGGCTAAAAGTCTTTTTTCAACCTCAATTACTATGTAACTATGTAACTATGAATGTCTGTCTTCAATCCTTTTTTCTTGATATGGACAGTAGACTTTGAATAGCAAGAAAAGGAAATAATATTAGTTTACAAGGACACACCCTCCTGAGAAAGTAGCAGAGATAATCAGGCTAGAGAAGAATACATGTAGTAAAGAATAATTGCATTATACTTTTAAATTTTACATTTAAAGCCTATTTTTATTTCTTTGCTTTGACTGAAGTGATCCTTTATTTATTTTTTTCTATAGAAAAAATATTTTTGTGTTATTTGTTTATTGATAGCTTTTCCCTGGAGGTTATCTACCTCTATTTGTGTGGCTGCACTGACCTCTACTGTTAATTTTGGGTATTTTCTACAAAATGCTATATAGACAATTCTATAAGGGTGGAAAAAAACTATGGGCCCTATACTAATCCCAGCAATGGTAATTATGAGTTCCGTAGTAGCAAAGAAAATCCTACATAGCTATGTTATTCCCCCAATGCCGAAAAGCAAGTCAAAAATATCCATTGTTTTTTGCACTAAAAAAGATTACTCCATTAAACTTTTACACCAAAACCCTATGCTAATAAGACTTTATGAATCACTCACAAACCAGGGCAATGCCGTAACTACAAAAAATTGAGAACACACGCAAATGATTTTAAAACCATTGCAGAGTGCCTGAGCAGCTGTTAAATATAGACAATAAAGCACCAAAATCAATAGAAAATTGTGAAATGTCAATATTCCTTTGACAATTAACAGTCCAATTTCAAAATATGTATGACATTATGATAATGTATTGTTTTGTTATGTTTATTAGACAACATCTCGGCTAACACACAACCCAGTAGTCATATGGTTAATACACATCAGGAAACCATGTTGCCCAGGAACAAATGCTCTAATGCATTCTCTCTCTCTATCTATCTCGTGTATATATATATATATATAT
Organism: Discoglossus pictus; assembly: GCA_027410445.1. NCBI lineage: Eukaryota > Metazoa > Chordata > Amphibia > Anura > Alytidae > Discoglossus > Discoglossus pictus. The sequence goes on along the minus strand of CM050175.1, from coordinate 59,522,390 downwards.
ATATATATATATATATATATATATGTATAAATATATATATATACTAGAAAATTGCCCGTCAAGAAATGACGGCAATGAAATTGTAAGTGAGCTAATGCTGTTTGGTGTATAATAATAAAATAAATAATAAATTAATAAATTAATATACTTTACCAATTTTGAAGTAATATATGCAGGAAGCATTCTGTTGAAGAGCTGGCAATCTGTTTTGATGTTGCTGCAGCATTAGTGCTGTGGAGCTGCTGTGTAAGTGTGATGAATGTGTGGAGTGTAATAGTGTGCGTGTGCGAGACAAATCCGTTAGCGTAGCTGTGTACTTCCACATTGTATAAGTTATTGTTCTAAAATGGCGGCTAATGTGTGGTATGCGGCTGTGGCTGATTTAGCGTCCTTCGTTTTGGATGTCGTCCGACTTTTTCGGAATATCCGTAGCTGTTTAGTGGTGTTTTGCGTGTTTAGGTGCCTTTAGCCTCGTTTTCGTTTTGTTCGGCGGCCATTTTTTCTCTCGCTTAGATGATTTTCGGGTGTCTAAACTCCGAAATTTGGATTTAACCGAGGTGTAACTTTACTTGCAGAGGTCCTGGGTGCCACCCCTTGCTGTGGGTAGGCTTTTTATATGTTTGTTGTGTGTATTTATTGTGTTTCTAATGTTTTTGGGGTTGCGCGGGTTGCGTCCTTGTTTTCGAATCTCGTATGTCTTTTTCGGTAAATCTGTAGGTCTTTGGTGGTGTTTTGCGTCTTTAGACTGCTGTAGCCTCATTTTCGTTTTTTTCGCCGGCCATTTTTTCTCTCGCTTGATTTTTGAGTGTCTAAACTCTTTTATTTTGAGTTAAATTCAGGTGTAACTTCATTTTTTGAGGTCCTGGGTGTCCCCTCTTCCTGTAGGTAAGCTTTTTATGTATTTGTTGTGTGTATTTATTGTGTTTTTAATGTTTTGATGTGCGCGTGTTTCGGACGATTTTTGCGAGGTCGTAATGGGTCGTAACGTGTCTCATATTTTCCTTTCGTAACTACGTAAATGTTGCGAGGTCCGCAGTTGCTGGCAAGGAGCATCTTCGGAGCTCCTTGCCAGCAACTGCTGCCCTTGCTTCGCGAGGGCCGTGGGCTCACTATGCGAGCCCGCAAGTGTTAGCAACAACTCGCATGCTCACAACTATATATGTAATTTTATATATATATATATATATATATATATATATATATATATATATATATATATTACACATATATATATATACATCACATATCATAGTTGTCAAACTGCGAGACGTCGTCACGCTTTGCGTGGTGCGTATGAGTTAGGCGATGAGCGCGAAGCGAGGCGAGCCGTTAATGCGTAGCACTTAGGCGATGAGCTCCAAAGGCGTAGCGAAGCAAGCCGTTAAGGCACTACAGCACACTACAACTATCACCACAAAACACTCACTAAACGCTGTATCGCCGTGGCGTGCAAGCGGTTGACAAACTCGGGACTTAGAAAAAAGATAATTACGAGAAGCGGGACTTAGAAAAAAAAAGATACAAGATGAAAAAAAATACGAAAAAACAAAAACAATAAAAACACACTAAATACACCCAAAAAACATCACAGACAGCACCGGGCAACAGCCAGGACGTCTGGGAGTGAGGTGGAATGCAAATTTACCTGATTAAGACGAGTTTCACCACTCGAAAATCGCCTAAACGAGAAAAAAACACTGCCAAACGCGTAGCACTTAATAATACATTAATAACATTACGAATGTGAAATGCCGCTTTACACAATAAACCAACGGCTTTACCTCGTGCACGCAGCCTATTTCTAATGCACACTTGGAACATTCATTACACTTTATCATCAGGGCACCAACACTCAAACTGTATACACTATGCTGTCGGAAAATACAAACAGATTGTTAGCTCTTCAGGCTATTGCTACCTGCATATATTAATTATAAATACTTAAAGTATATTAATTTATTCAATAAATAATTCATTATTACTTAACTACATATACATAAAAATATATATATCTCTTTATAATGACTGATGAAGGTGCTCAGAGGACCAAAAGTACACAACAGGAGAGGCACGCAATGAGCGCCGCACGCGATGAGAGTCGAAGGCGGTCAGCTCAAGGCTCGCAATGAGTGCTGAAGGTACTCAGAGTGGAAGAAAGCTCCCGCAGCCAATTTACTGCTATACGACAGTTTACACCACCCAATTAACATAGAGCCCCATATTTGCAAAGAAACATGAAAAAATGTTAATCCTTTTTAGTGTTAAAAAGGTTCACTGTTTGCCTGAAATTAAGTTAAACTGATTTTGCATGATGGTAAGATTCCCTTTAAGAGTAACAGGACTCTGGTTGCTTGTACTAGGTGCGTTATATTCTTATCAGGACTTTTGTGAAGTTAAGTTTAAGAAGTAAAATCACAGTACAGTAGAATTGTTGAGGACTTATATATTTATTTTTTACATAGTACAGATCAATTCAGTGAATACATTTTTGTGCTGCCCACAACACCCTAGTAAGTTTTTAACTGTTTTTAGTCAAAGGGTTCTATCAACTTTAAACTTTTTCTTCTTAATTAAGACATTGGTGGTCATCAACTGAGGCTTATTATTCCCATTCTATTCTCTTGAATAACAAAGCCTGTTTTCCACTGTCACTAGCAATACATTCCTTGTCCCACAAAACACTTCCCCTCATTACCAGTAGCAAATTTTTAACTAATTTCTCTTCTATAGCAAATATTATTAAATAAAAGTGGTCATCACATCATTTTTTAAACCAGGTTATGTATTCTGTTGATAATGCAGACACAGAGCATGGGAGAGCAGTATAATGGTTTGACTATTACAGAGCCTAGTTTCCTCATTACCCTTGGATGTATTCCATCAGGACCCGGGGCTTTATTAACATTTATTTTTTCCAACCTCTTTTGGATTTCTTCCTGCATTAACCGATTATTTGGTGAAGGTAGTGTAGCCCCATTATGTTGCAGTGTCCCAACCACTGGTACCTCCCTTGTGTATACCGAAGAAAATAACTTATTTCGCTCATCTGCCTTTTTCTGGTCACTAATTATCAAACGGCCTGTGTCACATTGTAATGCTCCTATAGCTTCCTTCCTCACCTTCTTCCCATTAAAATATTTTTTTTTTAAATGTAGGGTTAGTATTACTCTCCTTTGTTAGTATTAAATGCTTAAAATGTGTAATTAAATCCCTACTGTATGCATATTTTATAATCTGGTGCTTACTCCAGAAGGACATCGCAGATTAACTTATCTTAATATGATTAAAATATAACTTTTATTCCATCCTATTGAAAAAAATCTAGAAATAAAATATATGGGGAATTGTTAAAATGATACTCAACAAAATCCCCATTAGCCAGCTATCAGTATTTTTACCTGTCAGTTCTCTGTCCCAGTCTATACTTTGTATTGCTGCCCTTAGACCATTAAAATTTGCCTTTTTAAAATGAAGAGTTTTTGTTGGCCCCTAAAAACTTTTGTTTTGTAATTCAATCTTAAATGAGACTGTGTTGTGATCACTGTTTCCCAAAGGTTGCCCTATTTTAACATTTGATACCATATCAAAATTATTTGTTATAAGCAAATTCAAGATAGCCTTATTTCTAGTAGGTTCTTGTATAACCTGGGCCAGATAATGATCACTAAGACCCCCTCTACACTTTCTACCCTATTACTTTCATCTAGTCCCCCCATCTACTAGTTCAACACCCTCCCAGGCATTCTACCATTCTATCCCCTAGCACAGCAGCTCCCACTTCATTAACGTGCAATCCATCCCTGTTATAGAGATTGTACCCAAGTGAGAAGTTAGCCAAGTGCTCTAAAAACCCAAACCCCTCCTTGGTGCCCTCAATTTTTAGCCACACATTAACTTCCCTAAGCTCCTTCTGTCTCCCTGTGCTAGAACATGGCACTGGTAATATCTCAGAAAATACTTACTCTGATGCTGATAGAGTTTTTAAATCTCAATTACTATGTAATTATGTAACTATATATGGTGTGTGTATGTAAGTACTGACCGGCACCTGGAGAGGTGCGTCATCAGGCTACCCATCAATGCATGGAGATACAACATCAGGCTACTGACCAGCACCTGGAGAGGTGCAGTATCAGGCTACCCATCAATGCATGGAGACATAACATCAAGCTACTGACCAGCACCTGGAGAGGTGCAGTATCAGGCTACCCATCAATACAACATAATTAGATAAAAAGATGGAAGCAATGACTAAAATCAAATATTACATTGCTTCCTCATATCGCATTTGTCTGTTGGTATTGCAGCACACAGTTTCCTTCTGTTAAGAAAAACTGACTCATATGTCGGTCCCGAATTCATATAGTTGATCATTTACAACTAGAGCACAATACATTGTGGTTCACATTTTACCTTTGGATAATATTGAATTCTAGCTGTCTCTTTTTCAGCCTCACCTGAATTGTAAGTATCTCTACATAAAATTACTTCATACCATACTGGTAATATAAATTAATATATATATATATATATATATGTATATATATATATATATATATATATATATATATATATATATATATAAGGTTCTTATGAAGAACTTCACTTGATAATGTGGAAAATGTATTAAAAACGAATTATTCAATGTTGCCTTAAAGGCATATTAAAGTGAGGTGAGTTATTAATGCATATGGTTGATTAATCAAACTAGCAAAAATTAAACTGCCGCTGCGCTCAGGGCCAGATCTATCTTTTTGGAGCCGCTGGGCAGTGAAGTGGAGGAGCCCCTGCTAGTGAGTACGCAAGGTATGTACGGACCCCTTTTGCCTTTTCTGTGCATTTAAGTTGCTTTTCCTGTTGTAACTCTCTTGTTCTAGGTGGTTACCCCCTAGTAGCTAGACTATGAACTGCAGCATTTCCTTTTTTTTAACCCAGGAGCCATTTTTTTCTTTAAAGTGGTGGCCCTCATAGGGAAGCACCCTTAGACTGCTGCCTAGTTGGCCTAATGGGTAATCCAGCCATAGCTGCACTATAGGGTACAAATTTGAAAAAATCGTACCCTAGCTAACAGCACATGCGCGAGCTGATTGGCTTTTCAGCCAATCAGCAAAGAGCGGTGACATCAGCCATGACTTCACTGCTGCTTCCGATTATCTCAGAGCACAGATCGGAGGTTTTGGAAGACATCACTAGAGGGAGGAGGGAGAAGGGGGAAGGGGGAGACATTGGCGGACCGCTCTCGCAAGTATGTGTCTGTGTGAGTGTGTGTGTATGTATGATTGAGTGTGTATGTCTGTGTGAGTGAGAGTGTGTCTATGAGTGAGTGTCTGTGTGAGTGTCTAGAGTGTGAGTATGAGTATCTGTGTGAGTGTCTGTGTGAGTGTGAGAGTATGAGTGTCTGTGTGAGTGTCTGTGTCTTTCAGTGAGAGTGTGTCTGTATGAGTGTGCGTGTCTGAGTGTGTGAGTGTCTGAGTGTGGGAGTGTCTGAATGTGTGTGTGAGTGTCTGAGTGTGAGTGTCTGAGTGTGGGAGTGTCTGAATGTGTGTGTGAGTGTCTGAGTGTAAGTGTCTGTGTGAGTGAGTGAGTGTGTATGTCTGTGTGAGTGAGTGTGTCTGTGAGTGAGAGTGTGTCTATGTGAGTGTCTGTGTGTGCGTGTCTGTATGTGTGAGTCTGTGTGAGTGAGTGAGTGTGTGTGTGGGTGAGTGTCTGAGTGTGAGGGTCTGTGTGAGTGTGTCTGTATGTGTGAGGAGTCTGTGTGAGTGAGTGTGTGTGTGTGTGGGTGAGTGTCTGAGGGTGAGTGTCTGTGTAATAGTGTGTCACGGGGCAATTCACTGGGGCTGGGGGAGGTCACAGCGCAATTCACTGGGGCTGGAGGGCAATTCACTGGGGCTGGGGAGGTGATGGGCAATTCACTGGGACTGGAGGATTTCATTGGGCAATTCACTGGGGCAAGTGGTGGGGGAAATTCACTGGGGCTAGGTGAGGTCACGGGGAAATTCAATGGGGCTGGGGCAGGTGATGGGGTAATTCACTGGGGCTGGGGGTGCTCATGGAGCAGTTCACTGGGACTGGAGGGCAATTCACTGGGGCTGGGGGGCTATATGGGCAATTCACTGGGGCTGTGGGAGATCACAGGGGCAATTCACTGGGGCTGGAGGGAAATTCACTGGGGTTGGTGAAGGTCATGGGGCAATTCACTGGGGCTGGGGCAGGTGATGGGGTAATTCACTCGGGCGGGGGGATGTCACATGGCAATTCACTGCAGTGGCGTGCAATTCACTGGGGCTGGGGGAGCTCATGGGGCAATTCACTGGGGCTGGGGGAGGCCAAGGGCAATTCACTGGGGCGGGGGAAGGTCACAGTGCAATTTACTGGGGCTGGAGGGCAATTAACTGGGGCTGGGGTGGCAACAGGGGCAATGCACTGGGGCTGGAGGGCAATTCACTGGGGCTGAGGAAGGTGAAGGAGCAATTCTCTGGGGCTGGGGGAGGTCATGGGGCAATTCGCTGGGCCTGGGGTAGGTCACGGGTCAATTCGCTGGGGCTGGAGGGCAATTCTCTGCAGCTGGGGAGTTACAGGGGCAATTCACTTGGGCTGGGGGAGATCACGGGGGTAATCACTGGGGCTAAAGGGCAGTTCACTGGGGCTGGGGGAGGTGATGGGGCAATTCCCTGGGGCTGGGGGAGGTGATGGGGGCATTTCAGTGGGGCTGGGGAGGTGATGGGGCAATTCACTGGGTCTGGGGAGGTTACAGGGCAATTCACTGGGGCTGGAGGACAATTCACTGGGGCTGGGGGGTTACATGGGCAATTCTCTGGGGCTGGGGAGATCACAGGGCAAATCACTGAGGCTTGGGGAAGTATCACCTGGGATGTTATGTACATAAAACAATTAGTGAATGACAGGACACAGACCTTGTTCTTGGGTATTACAGAAATCTAAAGGAAAGCTGCAGCTCAATTCACAGACCAAAAAGATACAATGTATTATGTATGCTAATTTTCCCCTGGATTTTCAGGGGGTTTCAACATGGATAGAAAACAGTTTGCAAATGCAAGAAATTCAGCAAATTTCAGGGTAACAGTTTAAGTGTTTAGTTTGGGAGTTTTTCATGCAAAGATTTTTTTTCATACATTACTAATTCTCCTCTATCAGATGCATTAATACCCCAGCTCACTTGCATATGCCTTTGACCCTGGTAAACATTTTTAGCAAGATTAGAAACCCAGTAGGAACCACTTAATCAGATAATATTTCTATTCAGTTCTGTTGAAATATTGCCATTGTAACTTGGTTACAATCCCAAAATGGAAGTTCACATGACACAAGCAGAGTTAGCTAAATTTAAGATTGTATTCTAAAAATGCTAGTGCTGCTAGTTTGTTACATACCACAGGGGTAAAGCTATAGGTGAATGAAATCAGTCAACATTATTATATTTGAGGAAGTATAAGAAAAGATTTTAAGATTTTATCATATATTTTATAAATATCTGAAGCTAACTTAAAAGGCCAGAGTAAGCACCAAGTAAAAAACTGTGGAAATCTAATTCCATAGTTACATAGTTACATAGTAATTAAGGTTGAAAAAAGACTTTCAGTCCATCAAGTTCAACCTGTTAAGATCTCCTCTGATCTGCAATATGCGGATTAGTTATTAATTAAATTATTAATTAAATAATTATTAATAGTATAGTATTGGAGGATGAAAAAAAGAGTTAGTCCATCAAGTTCAACCTTTTTAGATCTCTATTGATCTTTTTAATGTGGACTATTTATTATTATTGTTAATTGTTAATTATTGTTAATTGATCCAGAGGAAGGCAAACATAAAAAAAAAACCCATTGAAACTTTGCCAATTGTCTCATAAGGGGAAAAAAAAGCAAAATTCCTTCCTGACCCCAGAAACTGGCGATCAAATTTCTCCCTGGATCAATATTCCTTGCTAGTTATCTAGGATAGCCTTGAATGCCCTCTTTATTCAAAAATATATCTAACCCCTTTTTGAAGTTGTCTATCGAATTCGCTGTCACCACCTCCTTTGGTAAAGAATTCCACAGTTTAACCACCCTAACTGTGAAGAACCCTTTTTTTTGTTTAAGGTGAAATCTTTTTTCCTCTAACCTCAAAGGATGTCCTCTTGTCAGTTGATAATCTCTTGCTGCAAAAAGTTCACTTGACAAAGCCTTATATTGACCCTGGATGTATTTATATAACGTAATCATATCTCCTCTTAGACGCCTTTTTTCTAGCGAAAATAAGTTTAATTTTGTTAGTCTTTCTTCATAACTTAGCCCCTCCATTCCCCTTATTAGTTTTGTAGCCCTTCTCTGTACTTTTTCCAGCTCTAAAATGTCTTTTTTATGAGGTGGTGCCCAAAATTGTACTCCATATTCCAAATGAGGGCGTACTAGAGATTTGTATAGTGGCAGAATTATATCTTCTTCCCTGGCTTCTATACCCTTCCTAATACATGCTAATATTGTATTTGCCTTTGCTGCCGCTGCTTGGCTTTGAGCACTGTTACCTAGGTGGTTGTCCACTAGTACTCCCAAATCCCTTTCAATATCTGATACCCCTAGATTTGCTCCATTAAGATTATAGATTGCTTGGCTATTGTTCCTTCCCAAATGCATAACCTTACATTTATTTGTATTAAATCTCATCTGCCATTTAGCCGCCCATTTCTCTAATTTATGCAAATCCTTTTGTAGGGAAAGTACATCATTATCTGATTTTATTACCTTGCACAACTTAGTGTCATCAGCAAAAATGGAGACACTACATTTGAGTCCTACCTCGACGTCATTAATAAATATGTTAAAAAGGAGAGGACCTAATACTGAATCTTGAGGAACCCCACTTATCACATTAGACCAATCGGAGTATGTTCCATTTACAACAACCCTTTGCTTCCTGTCTTTTAGCCAGCTCTCGATCCATGAGCAGATATTTACTGCAATTCCTGTATCCCTTAGTTTGCTCACTAGTCTTCCATGTGGCACTGTATCAAATGCCTTTGAAAAATCTAAAAAGACTACATCCACTGAGTTGCCCTGATCCAAGTTCCCACTAACCTCCTCATAAAAAACTAATTAGATTGGTTTGACACGACCTTTCCTTCATAAATCCATGTTGACTGCTACCTATGATCCTGGTCAAATAGACATATTCTTGTATTCTGTCCCTTATTAACCCTTCTAAAAGCTTCCCAACTACAGAAGTGAGGCTCACTGGTCTATAATTCCCCGGATTTGCTCTAGATCCCTTCTTAAATATAGGTATCACCTCTGCTTTTCTCCAGTCATCTGGTAGACACCCTGTAGTGAGTGAGTCTTGAAAGATTAGATATAATGGTTTGGCTATTACAGACCCCAGCTCCCTCAGTACCCTTGGATGTATTCCATCAGGACCTGGGGCTTTATTAACATTTATTTTCTCCAACCTCTTTTGTATTTCTTCCTGCGTTAACCAATTATTTAGTAAAGGTAGTGTAGCCCCATTATGTTGCGGTGTCCCAACCACTTGTGTAAACCGACGAAAAGAACCTATTTAGCTCATCTGCCTTTTCCTGGTCACTAATTATCAGACGGCCTGTGTCACATTGTAATGTTCCTATAGCTTCCTTCCTCGCCTTCTTCCCATTAATATATTTAAAAAATATTTTAGGGTTAGTCTTACTTTCCATTGCAACTGACTTCTCATTTTCTATTTTAGCCAGTTAGCCCTTTTGCAAGACTTGTTGATTTCCTTATAGTCACATAAAGCTGCCTCTGTTCCCTCCTTCTTGTATAATTTAAATGCATATTTATTTTTCCTCATCATGATCTTTAAGTCATTGTTAAGCCACATGGGATGTGATTTACTCCTATTCATTTTATTTCCACATGGTACATGCTGATGAGTATGTTTATTTAGTAAGGATTTGAATGTTGTCCATTTATTTTCAGTATTCATCCCTGTAAGTTCTTTGTCCCAGTCTATATGTTGTATTGCTGCCCATAGCCCATTAAAGTTAGCCCTTTTAAAATTTAGAGTTTTTGTTGGCCCCTTACAACTCTGTTTTTTGTATTCAATCTCAAATGAGACTGTGTTGTGATCACTGTTCCCCAAGGGTTCCCCTATTTTTACATTTGATATTATATCAATATTACTTGTGATGACTAAATCCAAGATGGCCCCATTTCTAGTAGGTTCTTGTATTACCTGGGCCAGATAATGATCCCTGAGTGTACTCAAGAACCTGCTCCCCTTAGCTGAGCTGCTGGTCTCGTTTATCCAGTTTATATCAGGGTAATTAAAGTCTCCCATTATTAGAACTTGCCCATGCTTAGCTGCATTTCCAATCTGTAACAATAATTGTATTTCCTCACTTTCAGCTATATTTGGGGGTTTATAGCATACTCCCACCAATATGCATTTCGAATTAGCTCCTCCACTATTTAGCTCAACCCACAAGGATTCAATGATGCCGTTATTGCCAGCATAAATATCTTCTCTGACTATAGGCTTAAATTCGGGCTTAACATAAAGACAGATCCCTCCTCCTCTTTTACCATTTCCCCTATCTTTCCTAAATAGGTTATAACCATCCAGATTAACAGTCCAGTCATGAGATTCATCCCACCATGTTTCCGTAATGCCTATTAAGCCCCATTTTTCTTGTACTGCTAATATTTCTAGCTCATCCATTTTCCCAGGCAAAATTCTTGCGTTAGCAATCATACACTTTATGTTGCTATGGCTCTGCTGTTGTGAAGTGCCTGCCACTGTATTTGAGGCCCCTATTAATACCTCCCTACTTTCTATTGTAAACCTCCCCCTTCTCCTCCCCCATGGGTAACTAATTCATCCTTTTCCCTCTCTACCCTATTTATCCCAATACTTCTATATAGTCCCCCCCCCCACCTACAAGTTTAAAAACTCCCCCAGCCGTTCTACCATCCTATCCCCTAGCACAAAAACGCCCTCATCATTAAGGTGCAATCCATCCCTGCTATAGAGATTGTACCCAAGTGAGAAGTCAGCCCAGTGCTCTAAAAACCCAAAACCCTCTGCACTGCACCACTTTTTTAGCCACGCATTAACCTCCCTAAGCTCCTTCTGCCTCCCTGGGCTAGCACGTGGCACTGGTAGTATCTCAGAAAATACTACCTTGGAGGTCCTTGCTTTAAGCTTATTCCCTAATTCTCTAAAATCATTCTTTAGGACGCTCCATCTTCCACTAACTTTGTCATTGGTACCAATGTGTACCAAGACCGCCGGTTCATTACCAGCCCCTCCCAATAATTTATCCACCCGATCCACAACATGCCGAACCCGAGCACCCGGGAGACAGCAAACTGTTTGATTGCTGGGATCTGGGTGACAAATTACCCTGTCTACCTTCCTAATAATAGAGTCCCCTACCACCAAAACATGTCTGTTGCTCTGCCTATTCTGCCCTCCCTCTCCTCCAGTAGAACTGTTCTCCCGGCTGTTAGAGGGAACAGCTCTATCTGGCATTGCCATTCCTGAATGGACATCCCCAACAGTTTCACTCAATCTGGCAAATCTGTTGGTGTTTGCCAACTCAGAACTGGCCTGCCTCCTCCTGTTCCCCCTGATTCCCCTTCTAACTGTAACCCAGCTACCTCCCTGGCCATCCTCACTAGCCCCAGCTCCTCCCTCCATACTAGGCCCAGCTAAACTGTGCTCCGTGAGCACCAACTCCCTTTCCAGTGGAGCAATATCACTAAGTGCTGCAATTCTCCTCTCCAGATCTTCAATTTGAGCTTCCAAAGAGGCAACATGCCTGTCACAGAGGTATGGACCCTGGATCATCTGTTCCAGTAGTGCATACATTTGGCAGGATGTACACTGAGTGAGGTTTCCACTGGACTGACTCATGATTATCAGTTACAAAAATACAGTGAAAAAACAGAAAACAACAAAATACACACAGATATAACTTACACAGGCCAAGCCACACCCACTCTCACCTGTACTCTGATTAATGCAACAGACAGAAAACTGTGCACTGACTAACAGAGCGGATTCAAACCAGACCTCACACAAATGCACCCAGATATAACTACACAGACCAAGCCACACCCACTCTCACCTGTACTCTGATTAATGCAACAGACAGAAAACTGTGCACTGACTTAGAGCAGAATCAAACCAGACCTCACACAAATGCACCCAGATATAACTACACAGACCAAGCCACACCCACTCTCACCTGTACACTGATTAATGCAACAGACAGAAAACTGTGCACTGACTAACAGAGCGGATTTAAAATTCCGCACTAGGTAGTTCAATATATGGCTTTATAAAGTCAACAATAAAGCCATCTGTAAATAAATGATTTTAAAATGACTATTAATCTGCTGGATGTGATGGGCTAGTTTCCACCTACCAATTGACACCTGATTAACATTGTTTGTCTGGAAGCTGTATAAGTCATCTGGCAGCAGTTTAATTATGAGTGGTGACCTCGGTCAGGGAACGTTCATTTTAAAACCATTTTATTGTCAGGTGACATTATTGTTAACTGACACATTTCTTGAACTTGCAAACGTCAACTGGCTCATTACCCCTTGTGGATCTAGTCTATTTAGAAGCTGCATCCCGTACTGCAGACAAAGAACTATTCCATCCTCCGACGTGGCGCAACGCAAACAGAGCTGAGTTGACAGCGAGGCCATCGATATGTTCGGCGCGGGCACCCGGCGCGACTGTCATAGCTCAAGGCCCTTTTCTGTTGGCACGCCTTATGAGCCAGATTGGAGGATGGAATAGTTCTTTGCCTGCAGTAATTTTTTTACACAACCAGGTGGTGCTGTGTCGCAGCCGCACACCCCAGTGTTCTAACGGGATGCAGCTTCCAAATAGACTAGTACCCCCTTGCTGTTAAAGGGACTCTAAACACATGGATACTGTTGTGACAATCATGTAGCACAGTTAAAATCAAGTAGGCAATGTAAAAAAAAATTATTTGAAGTTCTTTTCACTATTATTGTTCTTAAAGTGGCACAGAAATAATCTTTTTCTTTGTTGCATCAGAAAGAGGGTATTTGACAATGTATCACAGTGTGTTTAATTTTTTTCAAATTAAGGCCCCCGAACACAAAATCTTATTCAGATGTTTGGCTGCTCTTGGGGCCTTGTCCTCTGTTAGCCAACGAGATATACAGACTAAAGTATGCTCTCAGAATTTCCTGTTAGTTTGAATTGAGTTTTAAAAGGTTTTACTTTGGGTTCTTGTGTTCTATATCCCTTTAAACACTGCAGAGTTTAATTACTTTGTGTCATCTTGAGCCAAACTGCATCACTGGATTTATTCAGGTAATGGCGATAACCTATCAGGTCCTGAATGCTTATACATAGTTGCATAGTAATTAAGGTTGAAAAAAGACTTTCAGTCCATCAAGTTCAACCTTTTAAGATCTCCTCTGATCTGCAATATGCAGATTAAATATTAATTACTTAGTTATTAATTTATTATTAATCAATTATTATTATTATTATTTTTTCTTAATTATTAATCCAGAGGAAGGCAAAAAAATCTATATACCTTCTCTTTACTGCAGTATCACAGTTCATAATTTGCCCTTTGGGATTAGTAAGGATAAAAAAAAAACATTTTTGGCTGTAGCAAACAGAGTGTATTGCCATTTCACAGTTTATGACATGTTTGGCCTTTTCAGCACTTTCACCACACAGTTACTTAGGACTGTCTGAGAATGAATTAAATTAAACATGTCAGTAGACTGTAATAACATAGAATAAGCTCTCTATAAGTACATGGCACTGACTAAAGAGCAAGGGAAATAGCCTTTGCTTGATGGTCGGACGTTAGTTAATTCTAACAAATACACTCAGGACTAATGATTTATGATCCCTAATCAAATGTCTACCTTTCCTGCCACACAGGACCACTGTAATCCAATATCCTATTTGAAAATGTAAGGCTGCAATTATTTCTTTTAAAGATAATTAAGCCAAATGCTTCAAAGGATATATGCTTCATGCTACTTTTGTATATATATATATATATATATATATATATATATATATTATTCTGGTTTTCTCTTGTCTAAAACCTTGTCTAGAAACATGCACACTTGACTGGTCATTAATTTAAGACTATATATATATAGCGAGCATATGCCTAAAAGGAGAGCTATGTACCGTATATAGTGGTGTGGATTAAAGAGGTGAAATGCATTGTAGACTAATTTGCATTTCCCTGCCCAATTTCCCAGGGAGCAGTCCAATAACTGGAAAAAACTTCTGAGCAGAAAATAACTTATTTTTAGACATTCAAATGGGAAGACAAATGTATTATTTATTTACATATATATATATATATATATATATATATATATATATATACATATATACACACACAGATACATATATATATATATATATATATATATATATATATATATATATATATATATATATATAGTGAGAGAGAGAGACACCCAGCAGTTTCTAGATGTTATTGAGTTACGAGCTTGAAGTAAGTTTGGACGTTAAATTTGAAAACTGCACTATGTTTTTCAGCGGCTTCCCTAATTCATCAACTGCTTGTCTCTCTTCGCGAGGCCACCAGTGCAATAAGCACCTTCGGCGCTCATTGCAGCCTAAGTCCTGTGCCACTGGCGATGAGTGCCTGCGGCGCTCATCGTAAGACCTGCAATGAGCTTTGCGAGGCTCGCAGTGCAATAAGCGCCTTTGACGCTCATTGCAGCCTAAGTTCTGCGCTGCTGGAGATGAGCACCTGTGGTGCTCATTGTGAGGCCTGCAATGAGCGCCAAAGGCGCTTATTGCAGTCTAAGTCCCACGTGCTTCAACGGCTCACTTCGCAAGGGCCGCAAGTGCATTCCCAACATCACAAACGTAACGAAAATCACAAAGATCCACAACTATATATGTGATATATGCCCTTCTGGATCTCTACATTGTCATGGTGAAGAAGCTTGTATACCTAAATGAAGCAATGAGCAGGTCATATAAGAGAAGTCAGATGAACTGCTGTCCACTGGAGAAGGAACTGGCAACCTACTCCAGTATCTTTGACAAAAAAATCTTATGGATAATTATGCCTGGCATGCTGTTGTCCATATTGTCACGGATAGTCGGACACATCTGATAAACTGAACAACAACATATTTATATATATTTAAATATTGATATAAATATATATTATTTATATATATATTCTGGATCACTACCTTGTTACCTTGTCGTGGTGAAGGGGCTTGTGTACTTCAATGACGCTGTGAGCTATACCATGTAGGGTCACCCAAGATGGGCAAGTCATAGCAGAGAGGTCAGATAACTGGAAACCCACTCCAGTAACTTTGTTAAGTTAACTTTATGGACAAGCACAAACAGAAACATAACGATATGGCACCAGACGATGAGCCCCTCCGTTCAGAAGGTGCCTGCCATATAACTGAGGAAGCAAACATGGCAGTTATGAGAATCTAATGAAGTGGTAGAGCCAAAGCTGGGAGGACACCCAGCTGGGGATGTGTCATGGAAACTATGAATCGAGGCAAACTGGATGAGATTGAACAAATTTGAACAAATGAACAAATTTGTGGAGTCGCTAGTTCTATAATGATAGATGTAAAAAGATAGAAGATAACAGAATGTGAAAGTCAAGAGATCTATTCAAGACAATAGATAATCTTAAATTAACCTTTCATGCCAAAGTGGGCGTGACAAAAAAACAAAAATGGGACTTAACAAAAGCAGATCAGATAAAGAAGAGGTGGCAGGAATACACTGAATACACTTGCCCAATGAACTGGAGCCAGACATCTTGGAGAGTGAAGTGGCCTTAAGATTCCTCTCAGATAACAAGGCTGCAGGAGTCCATGGAATCCCAGTTGAACTATTCAAAACCCTTGATGATGCTGTGAAAGTGTTGCTTGCCTCATGCTAACAAATTTGGAAAACTCAACAGTGACCAAAAGACTTGAAAAGGTCAGTCTACATTCCAATCCCCAATAAAAGGCAGTGCCAAAGAGTGCTAAAATTATCGAACAATTCCATTCATTTCCCATGCAAGCAAAGTGATGATTAAGATCCTACAAACTCGACTCCAACAAAATATGAACCAATAATTACCAGATGTGCAAACTGGGTTCTGCAGAGGAAGAGGCACAAGAGATACAATGTTCAATATCCCATAGAACATAGAGAAAGCAAGAGAGTTCCAGAAAAACATTTAGTTCTGCCTCATAGATTATTCTAAAGCCATTTGACTGTGTGGATCACAACAAATATGGCATGTTCTTGAAATGGGAGTACAAGATCATCTCATCTGCCTTCTGTGGAATCTGTATGAGGACCAAGAAGCCATGCTCAGAACTGAACATTGAAAAACAGAATGATTGTAAAAGGGGTGGAATCCAAAGCTGAAATCAATATTATTTAAAAAATAGCAACCTCAGATATGCAGAATATACTACTCTGTCTGAAAGTAAGGAGGAACTAAATGAGCTATTGATGAGGGTGAAAAAGGGAGTGCAGAAGCTGGCCTGCTGCTCAATGTTAAAAAAATGAAGATCATGGCAAACAACAATCTCAGGTCCTGGCAAATAGATGGGGAAGAAGTGGAGGCAGTGAAAGATTCTATTTCCCTGGGATCAAGATCTTTTCAGATGGTGACTGTAGCCATGAAATTTAAAGATGTTTGCTTTTAGGGAGAAAAGCTATGGCAAGCCTGGACAAGCTAGTAAAACGTAAAGATATATTATCAAAGGTCTGCATAGTTAAAACTATTCCCAGTAGTAACATATGGAGAGAGCTGGACCATAAAGAAGGCTGAGCACCGTAGAATTGGTGCACTTGAATTGTGGTGTTGCTTAGAGTCCCTTGGACTGCAAGAAGGTCCAGTAAATCAGAACTTCAGGAAACCTAGACAATCTGTTCACTGGAAGATATGATCATGAGGCTCATCTACTCCTGTGTTCCTGTATCCTGATGGCTGGTGTCCCTGAGCTGACGCTGAGATATCTAAATCCATCACAATCCAAGGGGTGTTCCTGTAAGCTGAAAGTACAAGGTTTTAGGGTGTACGTGGCCCCGCTCCCCGGGTTGAAGCGTATAAATTAACTGTTTACTATTTTTTTACAGACTTAATGTTTTTTTATCTAAATCGTATTTTTTTATTGTAATTCTTTTTTTCTGTAATTCTTTTTTATTGTCTTGTATTTTGTGTTTTGTAATCTTAATGTAGGTTTTTAATTTCAGTTTAGTAGTGAGGGGATAATACTAGGGACCATTGGGTTACTTAGGAATCCCCATGGGGAAGGTTAGTGTTAGGAGCAATGAAGTCCTCATGGACCACAACTGTGGTGTGTAGCAGAGTGACGCTAGTCCACACAGCTTGGGCCTACATAGGGGTTTTTTTTTTTTAGAGGAAGGGAAAGATAATTGGAGGACATACACTTTTTATTTAGGCTAGCCTCTTCTCTGCCAGGAGATTGGGAGTGTCAAGGACCCCTTTCCAGCACCTGGATCCTAGTGCATTGAGCCACCATAGAGGACATACTGCCCCATTGTAAAATGGGTAGGGGAATTATATTGCCACATGGGAAATGTAAGCAGGTGCGTGGTGGGGTGAATAGACCCAAAACATAGGGCCATAGTGTGCTCTGCCTTGTCCTGTATACTATATGTAAACTGTAACTAAATTGTCATGAACCAGTTAAATAAAATAGGTCTACAATGAGACATTGTTGACAGACAGGAACCAGTGATTTCATTGTAAACTGTTTTGTTCCATTATTTGCCAGATAAACTACCGTATATACTCGAGTATAAGCCGAGTTTTTTAGACCTTTTTTTAAGGCTAAAAATGGTCCCCACGGCTTATACTCTCCCTCCCGTGCCTCTCTAACCCCCCGTGTCTCTCTAACCCCCACCGTGTCTGTCTAGCCCCCCGTGTCTCTCTAACACCACGTGTCTCTCTAACCCCCCTGTGTCTATTTCCCTCCCCCCTCCACATCCTCAACCCCCCCTCCTAATCCTAAACCCCCATCCTCATTCGAAACCCCACTCCTCACTTTACCCCTCTAAATGCCTCCCCCTCTCCCTTTCCCCTCACTTACCTTCATCTGCAGCTGCTCCTCCGCTCCTCCATGCTCCTTCCTGCGTCGGGACCCGGCATATGCTAATGACGTGACGTCACATGCGCGCCACGTCATTAGCATTGGCTGGGTCAAGTGAGGAGCGGGATTTAGGATGAGGAGGGGTAAAGTGAGGAGGGGGTTTTAGGATGAGGATGGGGGGGATTTTAGGATGTGGCTGGGGGGGTTTAGGATGAGGATGGGGAGGGTTTAGGATGAGGATGGGGGGGTTGAGGATGAGGGTGGGGGGTTAAGGATGATGATGGGAGGTTGAAGATGAGGATAGGGGGGGGTGGGGGGTTGAGGATGAGGATGGGGGGTTGAGGTTGAGGAGAGGGGTTGGGGTTGAGGAGGGGGGTTGAGGAGGGAGGTTGAGGAGGGAGGATGAGGAGCGAGGTTGAGGATGAGGAGGGTGGTTGAGGAGGGTGGTTTAGGATGAGGAGGGTGGTTTAGGATGAGGATGGGGGTTGAGGATTGGGGGTTGAGGATGAGGAGGGGGTTGAGGTTGAGGAGGGAGGTTGAGGATTGGGTTGAAGATGAGGAGGGGGGTTGAGGAGGGAGGTTGAGGAGGGAGGATAAGGAGGGAGGTTGAGGAGGGAGGTTGAGGAGGTGTGTTGAGGAGGGGGGCTGAGGAGGTTTAGGATGAGGAGGGTGGTTTAGGATGAGGAGGGTGGTTTAGGATGGGGGGGTTGAGGATGGGGGGATTGAGGATGGGGGGGTTGAGGAGGGGGGTTGAGGATGAGGAGGGGGGTTTGAGGTTGAGGAGGGAGGTTGAGGCTGAGGATGGGGTTGAGGAGCGGTTTGAGGATGAGGAGGGGGGTTGAGGAGGGAGGTTGAGAATGAGGAGGGAGGATGAGGAGGGGGATAAGGGAGGGGGAAGAGACACAGGGAAGGGAGAGGGGGGAGAGACACAGGGAAGGGAGAGGGGGAAGAGACACAGGGGAGGGAGGGGAGAAGAGACACAGGGGAGAGAGAGGGGAGAAGAGACACAGGGGAGAGAGAGGGGAGAAGAGACACCGGGGAGAGAGAGGGGGGATACAAGAAAAGGGCACACAAGAGGGGGACACAGAGGGCACAAGAGGGACACAGGCGGCAGCATATTTCCCACCCTCGGCTTATACTCGAGTCACTCATTTTTCCCAGTATTTTGTGGTAAAATAGGTGCCTCGGCTTATACTCGGGTCGGCTTATACTCAAGTATATACAGAAATTACATATGTGATGTGTCAGATAGCTAGATACGACATTTGTGTATTGGAGGTTGGCCTATTGTTCACAGGTGCCAGACAGGATGTCAGACTATTAGACACCATGTGGAGTCAATCTCCTGTGTTTGTCTGCCACTCCCTGTCATTATTGTGTTGTATACATTACCCTCTGTATTTATCCCCTATAAAT
This sequence comes from Discoglossus pictus, assembly GCA_027410445.1. Taxonomy (NCBI): domain Eukaryota; kingdom Metazoa; phylum Chordata; class Amphibia; order Anura; family Alytidae; genus Discoglossus; species Discoglossus pictus. The sequence continues at coordinate 59,502,852 of CM050175.1, read as the reverse complement.
ATTGTTTGACTTGCAGGTGGCCCTGGGCAGTAATAGCCCCTACCTCTGGAGCATCACAGGGATAATATACATGTATTTGTATGTATGTGTATTATTATTGTTTATTTGTAATGTTCCGACATATTCCTTAGCGCTGATATATATTCATATAGCTTGGTGGGGCAGAAGGAAGTTGGACAAGTTGTTGTTCTATCGTTCAGTCGCGTCCACCCCTCCGTGGCCCTATGGACCGCAGCACGCCAGGCACATCTCCTGTCTGGTTGTGCTTATCCATAAGGTTTTCATGGCAAAGATACTGTAGTGGGTTGCCAGTTCCTGCTCCAGTATAGCAAGATTTGTCTGACCTTTCTGCTTTGACCTGCCTGTCTTGAGTGACCCAACATGGTAAAGCTGACAGCTTCATTGAAGTACACAAGCCCCTTCAACACGACAAGGTAGCAGTCCAGACAATTAATTTGAGTATAGGCTATACTCACTAAAGACCTGCACACACAGAGGCAGTGCTTTGCATGCAGGATGTGGTATTTACGTACTACTATCACCAGGAAGTGGCAGATGTGAATTTGCTAATGGAAAACACTCGGCTTGGAAAAGTGCCTATTGTGAGTAGGTGGAGGCATTGGTTGAAAATGCAGGATACAAAATAAGACTGGTAAACATTAAATTGAATAAATCACTTTACTCCATGTACATTTACAGTACTCTCAGTTAACTGCCATCCACAGGGATTGGTAGCTGACGGATAAATGTAGTTTCTGGTTGCTTGAGAGTCACTATTAAGAGGCCTAGATTAGCTGCACATAGGATGCTCTGCTAAGTACATTTGCCTGTGAGGGCTGTCCTACAAGCAGCAGCTTTCACTCCTCGCTTTCACACAGGTACGTTCGGCTGGAGTGTGCGGCGCTGAACCCGGGAAATATAACGCCAACACTGTACTTGCTCAGTCACTTGCGCCTGTCTGCTTCCAGGTAAAACTGATTTGCAAAGACATACAGTGGATGCAATCTAGGTGCCTGTAAGCATTTTGTGGCATGACAACCTGGCTCCTGGCATTTGTCGAGTCATGTAAAATTTTACTTTTATTTAAAGTACAGGATTAAAAAAAAATCTGGTTTCTCGAGAGTTCTGGTTAGCTGAGAGTTTACTGTATATAAAGTGCTGATAAAATATATATCCTAATTTGTGATTTTGTGATTATATGTTTCTTATAGGTTGGAGACTGAGATAAGCTCATTGAGATTTGGAAATTTGTAACAGATATACAGATGGGGAAATTTTTCAAAGACAACAATGTAGATACCTACCTTAAAGTGCATATAAAGGGCCTCTGTAATAGTTCACTTTTCATAACATTCAAGCAGAAAGTATCTATTTACTGCTATATATTTAATTATGTTTTGCATCTCTCTGCAACATTCTGAAAAGTTCTGCTGAGACATAGTCCCTGATAGGCTAGTACACTACACTGCTCAGTCAGTATTACAGAGCCTGTCTGTATATATTGCAGAGGGCAAAGCCAACAGGGACTATATGTTTGTTTTTAGGCAGTAAAACAGAGTTTATAAGCACTTCTTAATAAAATAAAGTACATAAAAGTAAATAGATACACAGGCAGGCACATTATATACCTAGTAACATCCAGGATCCTCCCATGTCCCATTGAATTTTGATGTTAGTCAGACACAGTGTTTCCAAACATATTTTTTTCATAGTACAGTGGCTCTTGAAAGGGCCATTAACATGTGCCAGAATCATGGATCTCACAAACCGCAAATTTTAAACTTTTCATAAGGTTTTAGTGCATGAAATATAACTGTTACACTATGTGTAGAGACTTATAAACTGTGTCAGAGTTTTATGGGCGGATTTGTAAATATCCTTGTTTGAGCAAGCAAAGAAATGCAAAGTAATAGAGTTTATAGGTCTCTGTTGCCACAGCTGTGACTTCAAGCTCAATGCGAAGTGGAATATGACAGCTTGCAGGTTAGCTTAAAGGGACACTGTGAAGGTTTTAAATATTGCATTGTTCTCAGATCCAGGGAGTAATATAGGGCCCTATTTTATTGGGAAATTCGTAAATTTATACAAACTTAAAACTGCTCTTAATATTGCTACCTATTCTATTACTCGCAATCTGATTATGAGTTCCCCGCCCACAATCACTACAGCCAACCAAAGATGTAAATTTGGCCTTAGAACTCCATAGGTTTTAGCACAACTCGAATATTACAAGCTCTAAATAATTACACTTACACAAAATCGATTTTCTATTAGACCCGTAGCTCTACCTGCAATTTAAGTCTGACCTGCAAATGAAAAAAGAATAAAGTTTCTGTCAAAAATATTATGAGTACTAAATAGGACACTTTTTCAAACACTTATTAGGGCTGTAACAGCAATTAAATACACAATACTGTACTATAAAAGCACAGGAAGGCGTGGAATGACATTAGAATTAATAGTACAACCGTCTCAATTCAATTAAATATGCATTTAAGAAATATTCATTTTAACTGTTATTTATGTAATATATTGATACCAGTACTCAAGGGGTTAATACATATCATGAAACCCACATGGACTAAAACAGATGCTCTTATTCTTTGTCTAGAGTGCTAGCCCCATGGGCAAACACTACTTATTAGCTCTCATTAATGCTTAGTCTCCACTTGCAGGTTACATCTATATTCTAATATTTACTGGCATCATGATGACCGTCTCATTTTCTATTGGTTGTGTCTAAGAAGTAAATTGTGGGCTTGGTTTAATATTGTGAGCTCATATAATCATACCCCCTGACATCTTACTTACAAAAGGCATGGGAATAAAACGTTGGGCAAGCTTTCTGGGTACGGTGTAGGTTTCATATAATTAGATGTCACTCCCTAGAGTATTGCAGAGGTCACATATCACTAGCAAGAAATCACTGATCACGATAGAGCCCTCACTATCACAAGCCTCTACCAGTCCAAATTATATACTGTGTATGTATATATATACTAGCGACTTGCCCATCAAAAAAAGACGGTCAATAAAAGAAAGTGTTGAAATGCTGTTTGTCACACAATGTGAGTGTCTGTGTGCCTCAACTATATAGACCCCTCTAACACACTAATGAACTCATGTAATAACACTATAAGTGCCATGAGGGTCATCCAGGACCCTCATGACCCAAAGTGTAAGCACTACACCATTTTAACCCGGTCACTTATGGGGGCTCTATTTAACCCCATCAGTCCCATAAGGGTATATTATGACCACTGTAATTACAGAAATAAAAAAACTAAAGTCATCAAAAATAAAAAATCTACATTACATAAAATAAAAAAACCTAAATCACAAAAAATAAAAAATGTACATTACAAAAAAAAAACTAAGTCACAAAAAATAAAAAAATTTACATTACAGACAATATAAAATACATTACACCCCCCCCCCCCCCACTACAGAAAAAAAAAAATACATACCTGAAAAGGAAATACATATAATACATACAATACCATACAATTAAATACAATACAATTAAATACAATACAACTAAATACCATACAATACACCCCTATCTAATATACATCCCCCTATCTAATATACAATACTATCTATCTAAAATACATCCTATCTATCTAATATACATCCCCCTATCTAATATACAATAAATACTATCTATGTAATATACATCCCCCAATCTATCTAATATACAATACATGCTATCTATATATAGCAACCCTAATTCTAAGCTCAAATAAAATAATTAAGACCACTTACCTTTGATATGTTTCTTCAGATCACCAACCAAGGGTAAAAAAGATTAAAAAAATTACTACAACACGTTTACATTAAATAAATAAACATTCTAAATATTCTACTCACCTTTCCAGCATGTCCCGTCCTTCTTCCTTTCTTCTTCTCCGGTGCGGCCCCTGTTAAAAAAAAACATAACATTAGTACACAGACATAAACCTAAAACAAAGTAAAATAAACATAATCTACATTGTACTTACCTCCCCGCAATGTCTCCGGCCTCCTCCGCTTCTGCCCCGGCTGGGCCCTGGAAGCATCCGCGGTCTAAAAAAAAAAAGTTTAAAAAAACAACACACATCCGAACTCGCGGATGTCCCCGACGCTAATGAGCTTCCTACGGAGTGTTGCAGAATAAAATTGGCAACAGCGGCTTCTGATTGGCTGAAAATTATGTCTATCAAATTCAGCCAATGAGAAGATGCCAATTGTGAGCCAATGAGAAAGGGATACACCCCAAAATCCGACTCTGATTGGATAACGCACCTGTCAATCTTTCTCTGAACCAATCCGAAGGCTTTATTGCCATCAGCGAATCACAATGGGATACACCCCCATCCAGTGATTGGCTGAAGCCATCTGCGCCTTCACATTGGCTGTAATACTGATTGACATTGCCAATGAGAAGGCGCAAATGCCTTCAGCCAATCAGTACGTGGGGGTGTATTCCATTGTGATTGGCTATTGTCAGTGCAACTAATCAGAATGCGCAGATGCCTCCAGCCAATCACCCTGTGGGGGTGTATTCCATTGTGATTGGCTGAAGGCATCTGCGCCTTGTGATTGGTTTAAAAAAAGATTGACAGGATTTTAGGGTGTATCCCTTTCTGATTGGCTCACACATTGGCGCCTCCTGATTGGGTGAATTTGAAAGACAGAGTTTTCAACCAATCAGAAGGCGCCATTGCCTATTTTCTTCCGGAAAAGTCTCCGGGAGGCTCATTAGCGTCGGGGATGTCCGCAAGTTCGGATGTCTGTTATTTTTTTTATTTATTTTTTTTAGAGCGCGGTTCCAGGGCAGGGCAGAAGAGGAGGAGGCTGGAGACATCGCAGGGAGGAAAGTACAATGTAGATTATGATTATTTTATTTAGTTTTTATGCTTATGTATGTGTACTAATGTAATGTTTTTTTCAACAGGGGCCATAGTGTGGGGGGGGGGGGGGGGGGGGCTTGTAATGTATTTTTTTATTTTCTGTAATGTTCCTTTTTTTATTTTTTGTGATTTAGGTTTTTTATTTTATGTAATGTAGATTTTTTATTTTTTGTTACATAGTTACATAGTTACATAGTAATTAAGGTTGAAAAAAGACTTTCAGTCCATCAAGTTCAACCTGTTAAGATCTCCTCTGATCTGCAATATGCGGATTAGTTATTAATTAAATTATTGATTAAATAATTATTAATAGTATAGTATTGGAGAATGAATAAAGAGTTAGTCCATCAAGTTCAACCTTTTTAGATCTCTATTGATCTTTTTAATTTGGACTATTTATTATTATTGTTAATTGTTAATTATTGTTAATTGATCCAGAGGAAGGCAAACATAAAAAAAAAAAACCATTGAAACTTTGCCAATTGTCTCATAAGGGGAAAAAAAAGCAAAATTCCTTCCTGACCCCAGAAACTGGCAATCAAATTTCTCCCTGGATCAATATTCCTTGCTAGTTATCTAGGATAGCCTTGAATGCCCTCTTTATTCAGAAATATATCTAACCCCTTTTTGAAGTTGTCTATCGAATTCGCTGTCACCACCTCCTTTGGTAGAGAATTCCACAGTTTAACCACCCTGTGAAGAACCCTTTTCTTTGTTTAAGGTGAAATCTTTTTTCCTCTAACCTCAACGGATGTCCTCTTGTCAGTTGAAAATCTCTTGCTACAAAAAGTTCACTTGACAAAGCCTTATATTGACCCTGGATGTATTTAAATAACGTAATCATATCTCCTCTTAGACGCCTTTTTTCTAGCGAAAATAAGTTTAATTTTGCTAGTCTTTCTTCATAACTTAGCCCCTCCATTCCCCTTATTAGTTTTGTAGCCCTTCTCTGTACTTTTTCCAGCTCTAAAATGTCTTTTTTGTGAGGTGGTGACCAAAATTGTACTCCATATTCCAAATGAGGGCGTACTAGAGATTTGTATAGTGGCAGAATTATATCTTCTTCCCTGGCTTCTATACCCTTCCTAATACATGCTAATATTTTATTTGCCTTTGCAGCCACTGCTTGGCTTTGAGCGCTGTTACCTAGGTGGTTGTCCACTAGTACTCCCAAATCCCTTTCAATATCTGATACCCCTAGATTTGCTCCATTAAGATTATAGATTGCTTGGCTATTGTTCCTTCCCAAATGCATAACCTTACATTTATTTGTATTAAATCTCATCTGCCATTTAGCCGTCCATTTCTCTAATTTATGCAAATCCTTTTGTAGGGAAAGTACATCATTATCTGATTTTATTACCTTGCACAACTTAGTGTCATCAGCAAAAATGGAGACACTACATTCGAGTCCTACTTCAATGTCATTAATAAATATGTTAAAAAGGAGAGGACCCAATACTGAGCCCTGAGGAACCCCACTTATCACATTAGACCAATCGGAGTATGTTCCATTTACAACAACCCTTTGCTTCCTGTCTTTTAGCCAGCTCTCGATCCATGAGCAGATATTTACTGCAATTCCTGTATCCCTTAGTTTGCTCACTAGTCTTCCATGTGGCACTGTATCAAATGCCTTTGAAAAATCTAAAAAGACTACATCCACTGAGTTGCCCTGATCCAAGTTCCTACTAACCTCCTCATAAAAACTAATTAGATTGGTCTGACACGACCTTTCCTTCATAAATCCATGTTGACTGCTACCTATGATCCTGTTCAAATAGACATATTCTTGTATTCTGTCCCTTATTAACCCTTCTAAAAGCTTCCCAACTACAGAAGTGAGGCTCACTGGTCTATAATTCCCCGGATTTGCTCTAGATCCCTTCTTAAATATAGGTATCACCTCTGCTTTTCTCCAGTCATCTGGTAGAGACCCTGTAGTGAGCGAGTCTTTAAAGATTAGATATAATGGTTTGGCTATTACAGAACCCAGCTCCCTCAGTATCCTTGGATGTATTCCATCAGGACCTGGGGCTTTATTAACATTTATTTTCTCCAACCTCTTTTGTATTTCTTCCTGCGTTAACCAATTATTTAGTGAAGGTAGTGTTGCCCCATTATGTTGCAGTGTCCCAACCACTGGTACCTCCCTTGTGTAAACCGACGAAAAGAACCTATTTAGCTCATCTGCCTTTTCCTGGTCACTAATTATCAGATGGCCTGTGTCACATTGTAATGGTCCTATCGATTCCTTCCTGGCCTTCTTCCCATTAATATATTTATAAAATATTTTAGGGTTAGTCTTACTTTCCATTGCAACTGACTTCTCATTTTCTATTTTAGCCAGTCTAATAGCCCTTTTGCAAGCCTTGTTGATTTCCTTATAGTCACATAAAGATGCCTCTGTTCCCTCCTTCTTGTATAATTTAAATGCATATTTCTTTTTCCTCATCATGATCTTTAAGTCATTGTTAAGCCACATGGGATGTGATTTACTCCTATTTATTTTATTTCCACATGGTACATGCTGATGAGTATGTTTATTTAGTAAGGATTTGAATGTTGTCCATTTATTTTCAGTATTCTTCCCTGTAAGTTCTTTGTCCCAGTCTATATGTTGTATTGCTGCCCGTAGCCCATTAAAGTTAGCCCTTTTAAAATTTAGAGTTTTTGTTGGCCCCTTACAACTTTGTTTTTTGTATTCAATCTCAAATGAGACTGTGTTGTGATCACTGTTCCCCAAGGGTTCCCCTATTTTTACATTTGATATTATATCAATATTACTTGTGATGACTAAATCCAAGATGGCCCCATTTCTAGTAGGTTCTTGTATTACCTGGGCTAGATAATGATCCCTGAGTGTACTCAAGAACCTGCTCCCCTTAGCTGAGCTGCTGGTCTCGTTTATCCAGTTTATATCAGGGTAATTAAAGTCTCCCATTATTAGAACTTGCCCATGCTTAGCTGCATTTCCAATCTGTAACAATAATTGTATTTCCTCACTTTCAGCTATATTTGGGGGTTTATAGCATACTCCCACCAATATGCATTTAGAATTAGCTCCTCCACTTTTTAGCTCAACCCACAAGGATTCAATGATGCCGTTAGTGCCAGCATAAATATCTTCTCTAACTATAGGCTTAAATTCAGGCTTAACATAAAGACAGATTCCTCCTCCTCTTTTACCATTTCCCCTATCTTTCCTAAATAGGTTATAACCATCCAGATTAACAGTCCAGTCATGAGATTCATCCCACCATGTTTCCGTAATGCCTATTAAGCCCCATTTTTCTTGTACTGCTAATATTTCTAGCTCATCCATTTTCCCAGGCAAACTTCTTGCGTTTGCAATCATACACTTTATGTTGCTATGGCTCTGCTGATGTGAAGTGCCTGCCACTGTATTTGAGGCCCCTATTAATATCTCCCTACTTTCTATTGTAACCCTCCCCCTTCTCCTCCCCCATGGGTAAATAATTCATCCCTTTCCCTCTCTACCCTATTGTGACTTTAGTTTTTTTTTATTTTCTGTAATTAGAGTGGTGGGGGGGTTATTAGGGGGTAGGTGGGTAGTTGTTAATAAGTTAGTGTAGAAGGTGTTTACTTGATATTTAATGTTTTATTGGGGGGGTATAGTGCAGTGTAGTGTTTATACTTAGTGTCATAATGGTCCTTGAGGACTGTCATGGCACTTATATGGTTAATGTTGGGTTGTAACAGGCCCATAATGGTCTTAATATACCCTTATGGGACTGATGGGGTAAAATAGAGGCTTATGAGAGTCTGTATGGACCCCCATGAGTGACAGGGTTAATTAGGGATTTATGGGGGTCTGTATTGACCCCCATGAGTGAGGGGGTTAATTAAGGGCTTATGGGGTTCTGTATTGACCCTCCTGAGTGACGGGGTTAATTAAGGTTGCCAGGGTTATTTATGGGCTTATGTGGGTCTTTATTGACCCCCATGAGTGACAGAGTTAATTATATGTATTATGGGGGTCTGTATTGACCCCCATGAGTGAGGGTGTTAATTAAGTGCTTATGGGGGTCTATATTGACCCCCATGAGTGACAGGGTTAATGAAGGGCTTATGGAGGTCTGTTTTGACCCCCATGAGTGAGGGGTTTAATTAAGTGCTTATGGGGGTCTGTATTGACCCCCATGAGTGACCGGGTTAATGAAAGGCTTATGTGGGTCTGTATTGACCCCCATGAGTGACAGGGTTAATGAAGGGCTTATGGGGGTCTATATTGACCCTCATTAATGACACAGTTAATGAAGGGCTTATGGGGATCTGTATTGACCACCATGAGTGACAGAGTTAATTAAGGATGTATGCAGGTCTATATTGACCCCCATGAGTGACAGGGTTAATGAAGGGCTTATGGAGGTCTGTATTAACCCCCATGAGTGAGGGGGTTAATTAAGTGCTTATGGGGGTCTGTATTGACCCCCATGAGGGACAGGGTTAATGAAGGGCTTATGGGGGTCTGTATTGACCCCCATGAGTGACACGGTTAATGATGGGCTTATAGGGGTCTGTACTGACCCCCATGAGTGACAGGTGTAATGAAGGGCTTATGGGGTTCTATATTGACCCCCCTGAGTGACAGGGCTAATTAGGGGTTTATGGGGGTCTGTATTAACCCCCATGAGTGAGGGGGTTAATTAAATGCTTATGGGCGTCTATATTGACCCCCATGAGTGAGGGGGTTAATGAAGTGCTTATGGGGGTCTGTATTGACCCCCATGAGTGACAGGGTTAATGAAGGGCTTATGGGGGTCTATATTGACCCCCATGAGTGACAGGGTTAATTAATTGTTGATGGGGCTCTGTATAGAGCCCCATGCGTGATAGTGTATATATATATTTTTTTTTATAACGAATCCTTTAAGGACCCGTAATGCGTGAATTTTGGATTTTCATTGCAGCGGGGGTCCCCGATCGCTTGCGATCGGGACCCCTCACTGCGATGGTTAATGTGGGGTTAATGCGGGTCTCCAAGCTTATCTCGGATCCCGTGGGGTTAATGTGGGTTTCCGAGCTTATCTCGGATCCCTTCTTGGCTAAGTTGTACGTGGCTGGGCAGTCCTAGGTCTTTGAGCCTCGTTTTCTGTTTTTCTGAGAAAAACAGTTATTACATTGCATTCTGGGGAGCTGAGAAGGGACATGTAAATTTGCCCACAAATGCCTCTCTCGTCAAGCCATAGACCATGTTCAACATTACCTCCTTTAGGCTTATGCCGACTGTATTACACAGCTTTTATGCAAAGCCAAGGTTGGATTATATACAAGCTTGGAATCCTATCCACATACAGCTGTTTCAAGCTTACTGGCTATCATCAGCGTGGAGCGGGATCTCAGCTTGTGTTGTGGATCTTAGGAGTAGGTAGTTCACCACAACAATCATTTATAATATGGTGCGCAAAAGAGCGGTAGAAGCCCTCCACTGGACAATAGTACAGTAAATAAATAGTACATCTGTGTTCACATTTGAATGTCTAAAACAAGTTAAAAAAACTTTTTCCAACTCAGAATTCCGATTATATGTATGTATCACTAATATAGTTTCCGTAGCAAGTAACGCTGGTTAGCGCATGTACACTGTGGGAACTATATACAGCATTGCGCGCTGAGGGGTTGGGAGGAGGAGGGGAAAGAGACACCGTGAAGGGATGGAGGGGGGGAAAGAGACACAGGGGAGGGAGGGAGGAGGGGAAAGAGACACAGGGGAGGGTGCTAGGAAGGGCGAAAGAGACACAGGGGGAAGAGGAGGGAAAGAGACATGGGGGAGGGGGAAAGGGACATGGGGAAGAGACATAGGGAAGGGAGGGAGAGACATGGTAGGGGAGGAAGAGACACAGGGAGGGAAGAGGGGAAAGATACACAGGGGAGGGAGGGGGGAAGAGACACAAGGTTGGAAGGGGGGGAGAGACACAGGGGAGGGAGAGGGGGGTAAGAGACATTGAATATTATACTGTCATTTATGATGGGCAAATGACTAGTATATGTATACACATATATACACAGCTGGTCCCCAGGTTTTGAACAAGATATGTTCCTGAAAACGTCTTTAAACTAGATTTGTATGTAAATAGGATCTCTGATTGCCTTCTGGGTCTCTACATTATAGTGGTGAAGGGGCTTGTTTACTTTAATGAAGCTGTGAGCTACACCATGTAAGGTCACCCAAGCAGAGAGGTCAGACAAATCGCAATGCACTGTAGAAGGAACTCTCAACCCACTCCAGGATCTTTGCCGTGAAAACCTTATGAATAGGCACAACCAGAGACATGGCATGCTGCAGTCCATATGGTCACTGAGTGTCAGGCATGACTGAAGGACTGAACAACAACAACAAGGATCTCTGATGATTAATATTAATAATAACAATACTGTAGTGGTTCATATGTGGTAATAATAATACAGTGTAATAATATAGTAATAATAATAATACCCCTGTAATGTAATAATAAGTTACAGAAAATATTTTGCTCTTTCTCTTAATTCAAACAAACAAAACAAAAAACAGGCTCATACAAAAAGCCTTAGGAGCACATTCTTAAGTACCGGATGTCAGGTCATCTGTAAGCTCCTGTATAAGGTTGTGCTATGGGGCTTTATCACTGTATTTGTGCTACCTATAACAATCCTGGATGCAGCCAAACAATTTGAGTTGTAACTTGGCACTGGTTTAACTTGTTCCGCAAGCCTGCTGCTGATGTGTAAGTGGGAGTAGCATGTAATTATAGATAGGGTTGTACAGGTAGGGGTGTAACCAATCCTCTGACACCTGCTCCTGGTGACGATTCACTTGGTGTAACAGACACAATACTTGGTAACTCAGGAGTGACGGAACCAGAAGGAAGTTCAGGTGAGGGGCACATCCTGGGGAGTGAATACTAGAGTGGGATTCAGGGCAGAAATCCAGTAAATCTGGCATATATGCATCACCATAAAATAACTGCTAGACCAATGTTGTCTACATAAATATATAACCAATCATTGGTATAGCACCACGTTGCTGCTGTTGGCAACAATCTTTTAAAAGATCCTGTGTATCTCAGTGATGGCGCAAAGCACTGTGGCCCACAAAAGGTTAGGGCACCCTGCTATTGGCAGCAGCCTGGAGTCATAGGGACTCTTAATATATTAGGGGAGGGGGCAGATGAGTCTTTATATAGAAAGGGGAACTATCTACATATATTTTTTAAATTGTTTGCTATTGATGCAGAAGTTCAGCGGCCCAAGCATTCATTAGCTTTGTTACTGATGTAACTAGAAAGGTTTCAGAAAAGCAAATATAAAAGCTAGCTAAAATACAAAATAAATTTACTATAGAATTTTTTTTTCAATTTTATGGATTTACAAATACCAAGGTTGCCGGTAGATAAAAGGAGGTCACATTATCAGCAAAAAACATTATTATAATAGTTACAGTAAGGGTAATCAAGTCACAGAATTTACCAGAGTAGATGCCTGTGATAACAAATGATTTTATATATATATATATATATATATATATATATATATATATATATATGTATAAATATAAATATATATATATATATATATATGTATAAATATATATATATATATGTGCATGTATAAATATATATATATATATATATATATATATGTGCATGTATAAATATATATATGACTATATCTATACATATCACTAATATAGTTATTGTACTGTAAGTTTGTGTGTAACGCTTGCAAATTGCGAGTTGCACATGCGTGCTGCACATTGTAAGGTTTGCAATAGGCGCCAAAGCCACTCATTGCGAGGCTCACAATGGGTGCCGAAGGGGGAGAGGAAGGGAGAGAGGAGGGAAGGAGAAAGTAGGAGAAGGAGGGAGAGAGAAGGAAGAAAGGAGAGAGAAGAAAGGGGGAGACAGAAGGAGGGAGGGAGAGTGAGAAGGAGAGGGAGAGATAGAGTGAGAAAGAGAGGGTGGGGGAGAGAGAGGGAGAAGGAGAGAGAGAGAGTGAGCATAGAACGAGGGAGAGGGCGTAGAGAGAGAGGTTACACAGATGGCGCACAAACAGGCAGAAGACACAATTTTTAAGACAATATGACCAGTATATATATATATATATATATATATATATATATATATATATTAAGAAGGGTTCGTCCAGATTTTACTGAGCTTTGGTGTACAGGATTAGGTCGGTTAAGTTTTCTGAAGATTTTCAATTCATATGAGACAAATACATAGATTATCATGCAGGTGAGACACAACGCAAATTTTCTATGCAAATAAACTTCACCGGAAAAACCAGGTTGATACATTTTATCAACTATAATAAGATGTAACCCAGCACTGGAATTTGTTTCATTGATTATTTGTGCCATAGCTTTGAAGTGTATTTGCTGCATTGAATTGTAATGGCAGGTTGTGTGATTGTGTATTTAATCATAGATATGTTTTTTTGTATGTATTAATATTTGTGTGTATCTCTGTATCCCCCTTGTTGTGGTGAAGGGGCTTGTGTACTTAAACGAAGCTGTGAACTATACCATGTAGGGTCACCCAAGGTGGGCAGGTCATAGCAGGGACGTCAGACAAATATAAGTCCATTGGAGAAAGAACTGGCACCCATTCCAGTGTCTTTGCCATGAAAACCTTATGGATAAGCAAACCCAGACACAAGATGTGCCTGGCATGCTGTGGTCCATAGGGCCAGAGAGGTGAACACAACTGAACAACATTAATATCTCTGTGTGGTTTTGTACTAACAGCTATGTGTTTTCTATCATTGCATTTATTTATATATATATATATATATATATATATATATATATATATATATTTATATATATATATATATTTATATATATATATATATATATATATATATATATATATATATATATATATATTTATATATATATCTATATATATATATATATATTTATATATATATATTTATATATATATATATATTTATATATATATCTATATATATATATATATATTTATATATATATATCTATATATATATATATATTTATATATATATATCTATATATATATATATATATTTATATATATATATCTATATATATATATATATATATTTATATATATATATCTATATATATATATATATATATTTATATATATATATCTATATATATATATATATATATATTTATATATATATATCTATATATATATATATATATATATATATATATATATATTCCTGTGCACTTTTTCTCATAGGAAATCTGCTCTTCCGATGATTTGTATCACACTGCTCCATATTTGTTGTTGTTTAGTCATGTCCATCTCTCCATGGCCCTATGAACTGCACCACCCCAGGCACATATATATGACTATATCTCAGGTCTGACCTCTCTGTTATGACTTGCCCATGTTAGGGGACCCATGTACAGCTCACAGCTTCATTGAGGTACATAAGCCACTTCACCATGACAAGGCAGTGATACAGGAACATAAAACCTGTTTTCAGATTATTATTTTTAACCCTAGATCTTTTTTTAAGGATCTTGAGAGTGAATGGGTTAATATAATACTCCCCCTCCCTTATCTGTACCTCACACCCAGCGCTTTTATTTGATCTAAGCCACCGTGTTTATGTGCAGTGATTTAAATATGAATGAGCTGCTGCCCCTTTAAAGGTGCTGTGACGTCATCGGCAGCAGACAAACCAGGAAGTAGAACCCGGAAGACACATACAGAGGCAGGGCAGTTTGTACAGGAGACACTTTACAGTGTATAGGAGAGAAAGGGCACCTCCATATATAGTCATTGCATATAGTGACAGGGACCTCAGGAGCTGCACCTGCAGGTAGTAGCTGCCCATCCCATAGTTTACACACTTGGTAAGGGAGTCCACACTATATTGCATTACTGGTGCTGCTTTGGGGACTGCTGCTTGTGCTGGTGGCAGCCTCCTCTGTGCTGGTGGGGACTCCTTTCTTTCGCTCTTCACTTGCTCATGCATCTCTCCTCTGACATTGGTTTTGTTTCCCTTGGTCACCATGAACAGGACCTTAAAACGTTCCAGCATCCTCAGAATGGCATTGTCAGGGGGAGACGATGGGGACCTGGAAAAGGGAACCCGGGAACCATTCCTGGTGAGAGCGGTGAAGATTGGGCTAGTGGTGGCACTCTACTGGTTCATCTCCATCACCATGGTGTTCCTCAACAAATACCTACTGGACAGTCCTTCATTGCACCTTGACGCCCCATTATTTGTCACTTTCTACCAGTGTCTGGTGACCGTTGTCTTATGCAAAGGCCTCAGCCTGCTGACCCATGTCATTCCTACTAATGTTCTGGAGTTTCCTTCTGTACGTTTCGATCTTAAAGTTTTGCGGAGCGTCCTGCCACTCTCCGTGGTCTTCATTGGCATGATAACCTTCAACAATCTATGTCTCAAGTATCTAGGAGTTGCCTTCTATACAGTGGGAAGATGTCTTAGCACTGTATTTAATGTGATCCTCTCGTACATCTTGCTCAAGCAGACCACATCGATGTATGCGCTGTTGTCCTGTGGAATCATTCTGGGTAAGATTGGGCTCCAGACAAGAGTCTGCTGTATGAATATGTTCAATTAATGATTTGTGACTTTTTTTTAAAGGGCAACTGTAGTGCTGGGATCTTTTTTTTTGGAGTAGATTCAGGGGTAAATTTAGTGGTTAGGGTACTGGCAGATGATAAGCTTTACACTTAAAAAAATCAAACAAAATCTCTGTGATGCCACCTAGTGGGCGCTGGCACTAGTGGTGGCAGGCAGAAAACAGGAAACTTCCTAGTGCTCATATAATACGGTTTCGAATTAATCGCATGGACTGGACCTATGCTGTTTTGTGTGCAACTTTGTAGAAGCGTGCCAACGACGACTCTAGGAATGCGGGTGCGCTTGCGTCACCATCTTGCTGTGAAAAATCGGTAGTACACCCCAACCCCCTAACCCTAACCGGGCAAAGTAGCTTATTTATCGCAGTAGATGGCTCTTGGAGAGCCCTCGCCTTCCAAGTGTAGACGGGGGCTCGCTGTTCCGGTGAACAGTGGCGCAGACAAAACAGGACAGGATCTATGGACTTAATCAGCTCACCTGTGCCCAGGCAGGGTTATGCCTAAAATGTGACCTGTTCGTGGCCCCTATGGACTGGAGTTGGGAATCCCTGCCCTAGACAACTAACATGGGATAGACAGAAGCACGTTTTCTGGAAGTCCAAATGTAGGTTTGCATTTATTTCCTCAAAACTGACTCTTTTTTTTTTCTGAATCGTTTACTAAATAAGCCTTATTCTTAGACCCCTACAATGGGATGTTTTGTATGCATTTTAAAGCACAAATTATAAAAATGAATAATTGCAGGATTATAAACCGGTGAAATAGATATACTTTTTTATACGTTGGCATCTTTTGTACTCATGGAATTAATAATTACAGGTAGTAGTAATCTCTTTCATTGGATCCATTTAACTCATTTTCGTGTGACCCTCTTATTTCTTGGCTAATAACCTCTTCAGATGTATCATGCACTCATCTGTTTCCAGAGCTAACATGGGACCACTCTATAATTAAAGGCTTATTTACATTTTCTGGATTATGGATGCATCTGCTAGAGGAGAATAAGTAGTGTATTCAAACATTTTTTGCATGAAATATACCAAAATAAACATTTACATAGATACATAGTAATTTAGGTTGAAAAAAGACTCTAGTCCATCAAGTTCAACCTTTTTAGATCTCCTCTGATCTGCAATATGCAGATTTAGTGTTAATTGATCCAGAGGAAGCAAACAGAAAAAAAAAAAAAAAACAGTGAAACTTTGCCAATTGTCTCAACAGGGAAAAAATATAAAATTCCTTCCTGACCCCAGATACTGGTGATGGGATTCATCCCTGGATCAATACTCCCTCTCTATTTATCCAGGATAGCACTTAATGCCCTTTTTATTTAAAAATATATCCAATCCCTTTTTAAAGTTATCTATCGAACCTGCTGTCACCACCTCCATTTAGTAGAGAATTCCACAGATTAACCACCCTTACTGTGAAGAACCCTTTTCTTTGTTTAAGTTGAAATCTTTTTTCCTCTAACCTCAAATGATGTCCTCTTGTCAGTTGAAAAAGTTCACTTGACAAAGCCTTATATTGATCTGGATGTATTTAAATAAGGTAATCATATCTCCTCTTAGACTACTTTTTTCTAGAGTAAGCTTAATGTCATTACTCTTTCTTCATAAATTAGCCCCTCCGTTCCCCTTATTAGCTTTGTAGCCCTTCTCTGTACCTTTTCCAGCTCTAAAATGTCCTTTTTAGGTTTTGGCCACAAGCACTCCCAAATCCCTTTCAATATCTGATACCCCTATATTTGCTCCATTAAGATTATAAATTGCATGGCTATTTTTCCTTCCCAGATGCATAACTTTACATTTATTCATATTAAATCTCATCTGCCACTTAGATGCCCATTCCTCTAATTTACCCAAATCCCTTTTGGAGGGAAAGTACATCATTTTCTGATTTAATTACCTTGCAGAACTTCAGACTTCCAAGTCATTAATAAATATGTTTACAAACTCACCCTTCAGTTTGCTATATCCCTACAGTTTGCAAGCTTCAGCTTTTGTAAGTTGACACCCCTGAAAATACCTGCTACGGTTAGCATAAAAGTCATAATTCGTTTTGACCAATCAGGAGAAAGCAGAGGTTAGCTAATACATTTGTATCATACTCTGTGTTCCTGTGTTGTAAAGCAGCCTGGGATATGTAGTCTCTGCCTCTCTCATTGTGCTCTGACTCAGCTGTGAGCTCATACCCCAACTAACCATGTGATTCCACCTGCAGCAACTACTTCTTTTGCAAGGTCAAACTCTGTACCTGGCTGCCTTTCTTTAGTGTACTCGGTTATGTAAGCTCCCTGTGGGTGTGCAAAGCTGAATTTTACTTCCCTGCTTTATAACTTTGTAAGCATATTAAACGTTTCTATATAACGCATTTTTCTGATAATCACTTCCTGTTTCTTTTGCAAACATTTGAAACCCCGGAAACTTAGATTTTACTAGACCTTTAATTCATTCTGGAAAAGTAAATAATATTGTTGCACAATGCAGTGTGATTAAAAGCTCATTGATATCAATTAAACGGCTTGTTTATTGTGTTAAATAAATATTTTCAGATTTTTAAAATATAGTCTTTTAAATCCATGATCGTTGAATAAATGGATTCTGTGTCCCTTTTAATTGCAAAACTGTCAACAGTCAATCTCACAAATGTTGAACTCCTCAGCAGTGCATTTTTATTGGTGCCGCATACCAGCCTTGAGAAGAACTCTGCTTACGAGCACTTGGTTTCTGTTAAAGAATATTTTAATAATTAAAAACAGCTGTTTTATATATATAAAAAAATATGATTAGGATACCAATCTGAATACCCAAGTTATTAAACTAGATTGCACGTTGGCGCGACTTTAGAGTGTGCGTCAAATGCACACCGATACATGGGCAGACACAAAAGCGCGCCTGTCTATAGCACTCCCCAACATTTGCGCGCAGGGTGAGAGGAGAGAGAGAGAGAATGTGTGAGTGTAGAGAGACTGCAGGGTGATTGAATTTAGGGCTGTTAGGTTGCACAGGCTGTGTAATGGGAGGAGAGCAGTCAGTGTGTGATGTGATGCAGCGAAGATAAGACTACTCTGTTGCAGGAACTGCATTTATATCTAACCCACCCTGCTGTCTCTCTCTCTCCCCTCTCACCCTGCTGTCTCTCTCTCTCCCCTCTCACCCTGCTGTCTCTCTCTCTCCCCTCACCCTGTCTTTCTCTCCTCTCACCCTGCGCGCCGATGACGGAGCACGCTTTTGTTTGGAATACTCTAACATTGTGGAAAATTTAGTCTAGTTTAGCTTTTAAACTTACATTTCACTTTAAGACTTCGGCAGACATCCTTCACTCCATTTCAGATCTTTTCCTGTTTGCCGTCAGCCACTTAATGCCCATCACTCCAGGGTTGCGAGCAGCGAGCCACCAGATTGCAGCGGCCTGCTGAAGATCGCTCACAGTGGCAATCACAAATAGGAAAGGTCCTCCATTTCTATCATCCATTCAGGGGTGGTTGTATAGCATCTGCCCAGGAGGCTATCCTCATAAGACTATCTGCCTCACTGCAGATAAAGACTTCTATCATAACATACATTTAATTTTTCTCATATGTTTTCTGTTTTAGGATTTTAGAAATATGTTTATTTCTGCAAACAAAATAGATAAATTCATAAGAAGTGAGATGTATGACTCTCATTGATTTTATCTTTATTTCTACAGGTGGCTTCTGGCTAGGCATAGACCAGGAAGGAGCAGAAGGCACCTTGTCCTGGACTGGTATATTCTTTGGTGTCTTAGCCAGTGTTTGTGTCTCTCTTAATGCAATCTACACCAAGAAGGTACTCCCGGCTGTAGACGGCAGCATCTGGCGCCTCACATTCTATAACAATGTCAATGCCTGTTTTCTCTTCCTCCCTCTGCTGCTGATATTTGGGGAGCTGGGCACCCTATTGCATTTTGACAAGCTTTACGAATTACATTTCTGGGGAATGATGACCTTGGGAGGGGTGTTTGGCTTTGGTATAGGTTATGTTACAGGCTTACAGATTAAGTTCACCAGTCCACTAACCCACAACATCTCTGGGACAGCCAAGGCCTGTGCCCAAACGGTGCTGGCTGTGTTTTACTACGAACAGACCAAAAGTTTCCTTTGGTGGACCAGCAATTTAATGGTACTAGGAGGGTCTTTCTGTTACACTTGGGTGAAGGGGCTAGAAATGAAGAAAACTCAAGAACAGCCAGCACAGGGCAATGATGAAAAGAATGATTCGGGTGTTTGAGACCAGGTTGACCTCCCCAGGGAAAGAACATAGCACGAAACTGGCAGGTCGGCGGAGATGGACCTGAAAAGCGTTATGTAAATAGAACCAAATTATTGGAAGTTTTGGGTCTAAAGTCAGTATTTGGTTACGTGGAGGAATCACAAATTGAACGGCCAGATTGTTTTAAATAACCTGAAAATTGGTGGCTCCTGCATCACTTCCACTGCAGAAGATGCTGAGTTTTACCTGTGAGATTTTTTTACTGAACAATTGTACTAATGCAACAATACATCTACCGTCTGTAACACAGACATGTTTAAAATGCAGTGTACACAAATCCCCATTGTTTGTATTTTCAGTAATTAATTTATATGAGCGTTATTGTTTTTAGAAAACCTAAATTCATAATTAACAATCACAGAAATTATATTTTATCCATCTCTAAATTAATCTTCAGGCTTGTGGGGATACAATCGGTTAAACACACAACTCAGGAAAATTAAAGCCAATCTCATTAATTTATTTGTATTACAATATGAAAAAATATAAATTATAAATACACAATTAATAAGGCACGTCTGCTGTGATGAAGGAATTATTTTGTGTGTTTAAAATGTTTTTTGGACTTGACTCTATAAAGTTTAATTGTCCCAATACTATGTATCCGTGTCATTCAACCATACATGTTTGTTACAAGTCCCCTACTTACATGGTTTCTCGATTACACTGATTAATTCTAGGCACAGAATGCTGTACTTCCTTAAATCTGAGAGAAAAGATCCAGAACCTTCAACCTAGGTAAAATCTGAGTCACAAATAATTTAATAGAATGTATTATAAATATAGTAAGTTTTCTTACAGTTATATATGTTCTGTGTATTCTTACATTAATAAGTACGGCTTACACCGATACCTGCTTTCTGTACAAGATCAGCTGAACACTCCTATATTATTGGGCTTAACCGGACAAGCTTGTTAGTAGAGTCCAACAAGTTTTCCTTTTACATGGCAGATAGACTATTACCTCTAAGCTGCAGTGTGTGGTGTATACTGTTGGGCATCAGATGCTCCCTTATCTATTTTCATGCAATTGGAAAAAAATGGTCAAAACATTGTTACATTCCAAAAAATATGTTAAAATAATGCATATTTTTGGTTTTAATTTCCCATCCAATTTTGCATATTTCAATCTCTATATTTTCTTTTTTACCAGTAATTGATCACCCTCTGTTGATTGCTGTGACATACTGTTTTTTAATGGGACCATGGAATTGTTTGTCCTTGCCTCTGTCACAGAATTGTTCGTTTAAAATAAACTCTTTAATATTGTGTTGACCAGTCCTATCCTGGGCTCTAGCAATATTAGTGCTACACTTAGCTCAGTTTTTGACCAAAAATACTATTGGTAGTAGCATATTTTACCTCTTGACTGCCAGATTGGCCCACAGTTGCCATGTTTGTATGAGAGGACTCATCTCTCATCTCCCATCCTCCATTACACATAAGTAAATTACTCAATACAAAACATGATCCAACCGTGTCCCCCTCCTCATCCATGATTCCAACTATATGTAGGGGAGTGGTTGACATTTATATCGGATATACAATTGCCCTCAGGAGTATCGGGTGCATTCTAGCATTTCATCAGATCTGATGTTCTTATGAGCAAGCAATTCTCTCCACTAAAAACAAAGGCCCTCATTCAATTGCAATTTGGCCAATTGAATAGGGGTCTAAATAAGCACATAACATATTTTTTTAAAGAACTTTTTGCTTAGTAAGCATCTATCTAAAAGCAAGGTTTTCACTAACTAAAAACTTATTTAAAAAATATATGTTATGTGCTTATTTAGAGCACTATTCAATTGGCAAAATCGCAGTTGAATGAGGCCCAATGTTTTTAAAATATATTGATATAAGTGAGAACCTTTGGCGGGCTCAGATTCCCTTAGGGGCAATTCAATTTTATGTAATATTTAGGGGACTGGAGAATTTTTAGGTGGAATCTTTTTGACCATGGTGGCTTCAGATTCAATTATTGGGTATATATTATACAAACATAGACTATTTATTTTTAGGCACTCTTGGTATCCTGGGTCCCTACATATATATCCTCTATTTAGTCAGTCTAAGTTGGACTTTGATATTTAATACTGCATATATTTCCTATAATTAAGTTTTGGTCAGATTTTATAAATATTTCTTATTTTGTTAAGTATATTTTTAGCAGAGATTAGCGAGTAGGTATTTTTGTAGCAGAAGACCTGCCACCTTCTTTTTCAAACTCTCTATGATGTTTATTTGCAGATGATAAATACTTTGATAGATGTAATTTAATGTTATAGGATTCTTGCATCTGGTTAGATATGCTGTTTGTATTTTAAATTTTACATGTAGAGAACATTTCTATGTGCTGTTGCCAGTATGGCTTATAAATAAATGTAAAGCTAAAAACATTTTTGGTATCAACTTGTTCAGAAGATTGAGCTTTTTATTTGAGTTTTATCTTCAAATATGGGATTTACTTTAATTAAAAAATAAAATAAAAAAAAGAAATAGAACCTATTTATTTTTTTACTGCAAATATTGCTTTATCTCTCTTAAATGTGAGAAAACAAATATTATACATAATGCTAAAAAGTCTGAAAAAAAAGTACATGGTCCATAGAACTATGGTCACAGGATTCACGTCGACATAATTATGAAAATGTGTCTGGCCTCTGGGGGTACTAAAAAGTATTTGGCCCCTCCCCCTGGCACCCTAAGGGTTAAAGAACCACTTTAGACTGTGAAAAAGATTTAAATGTTTGTGAACATATCAACGACATTATCAAGCTGTGGACAGAAACTATTTGTATTAAAATTCTTTATTTTAGTAGGCATTGCTTGTGTCTGAATGATGCTATGTTTGTTTCTTACACATTTGTTACTGCCTTGAAGATTGAGTTTATTATCTATTCAAGAGTAGAGGGAGGAATGGGGGGGGGGGGGGGCTGGCTCCTCCCACCCCCACGGGTTAAGCACGTATACTTACAAGCTTCACTTACCCTGCTCTGTATCCCCCACCCCCCAAAAAAAGGAAGACTGTCATGGCAGATTCCATGCACTAGCAGAGTATACTAAAATGAAAATGTCTCTAAGAATACTTGTATCATTTACATAGCTGTGAAATCTAATAGTTTGGTGTACACTTTATAGACATGTGTAGTTTTTGCTAGTCTACAGGGGTCCTTTTAAAGGACCTTTGAAGAACTAGACTTCCCAATAACCTAAATATTTTTTACAGAAACGAAAAATAATAAATTTAACCTGTTATTGACTGGTGAGGTAATTATGTTACTCTGTGTTTCCCAACAGGCAGTTAAAGCAGCTGCATACAAAGTCATCTTAATACCTATTTTTTTAAAAAAATTTTTTACTTTTTTTAAAAATACATTTCAGTTTTAAAGGGATATCTAAATTAGCTGGATTAATACATTTCTGCACTATATAGGCAAAAAGCAGCCTATGTGTATGCAGCATATCTCATAAAACATTTTATTTTTATTAATATCTAAAAAATATCTCTAGTGATTATGTTGACACCCCCAGGGGGTGTCTCCACAACTTCTTGGTTCCCCCCCAATCAGCATGCAGCATCCGGGGAGCAATATTAACCCACTATTTACCTAATCTTGCTAGCTCAGCCAATCTCCTTGCAGCTTCCTGTCACATGTCAGTGATATACTACATTTTACAGGCTCCTTTGCAACATATCCCATGCTGCTTTGCACCACAGCCAATAGTAGAGCAGTGTTGTCACTGCTTGTATATGACTCATCCCTACTCCCTGTCTATGCTGTGGTCTGTTGCCATAGCAACTAACAGTGCTATTTCTCAAATCTTTAACTGGATTGGCCAAAACAAATTGGAGGGGGTGTTAACCTTCATTTTAAACTGTCAATAATTACAATAGATTTTGCTAATTTCAAGGTAAGTATTTAAATGTTTATTTTTATTTTTTTATGCAAACATTTTTTTTTCATACACTTCTGATTCTTCTCCATCAGACGCATTCATAATCCAGGAAACTGAGATATCCCTTTAAGTGTAGAAATTCTAAAGCATGTATGGAAATGATTGCACTGCAGCTGAGAGAAGCAAAGCATACCGATGGCATTGTTAGGTTCATGAGTTTGTCATTGAAATTTTTAAACCATTGAAATCAAAGTTGTCACTTTTTCTTCTGTTCGTAAACAGACTCTTTTGGTAATTTTTATTGTTTGTTTATATAAATGTTCTCATATAAATGTTCATTTTATCCTACTCGGCATAACAATGATATAAAATGTACATTCAAAGAAGCCCCCATAGTCTTACCTTCTTCATAGATGTGACCTAAACCCACACCTATAGTGGAGGGGCTTAACGCTCCCAGTGTTTCATGCAGCTGGGATACACACCTTATAACTGTCTAATTTTTATAAGCATAAAACATTAGAAACCTTTCCCCTGTGGATATGGGCTTAGGTCATACACGCAATAGCGGACACCACGAATGAGGAAGAAAGGGGGATATGGAGAAGGCAAGAATGTATTACCGTACTTTGGGGCTTTAGAAGTGAAATCTAAATGTTATAACTACATTTAAGAGAATGAAATGAATTGCGTTTATAGATTTAAGTAAAACAAAAAACTTAGTGTCATAATCTGGCAGATTGTCTATTAAAGAATATATATGGGTCACAAAAGCGGATTTTGATTTGTTTGCTTCATTCAGATAAGCATTTTGCCGTTCTTTTGTGCAATGTCTTGAGGCTGCACCATACCTGGCTTTGGTTTCTCTAATATCCTGTCCCTCCCTGAACTGGAATGCTTATTAACAGGATAACACACATATTTCATTTTTTTATAGTTCAGTCTGTTAATATAATATGTGGAACACAAAGGTCTGGAAATGATTGGGGCAATTTGCTTCACTTCATACTAAACAGTTTTTCCTTTTTACTACAGGACCTGACATACTGCACCATCATTTCTTTATGAACAATGTAGGGGATTATTATTATAATTGATTTGTAAAGTGCTAAAAATTGTGTAGTGCTAAGTATAGGGGATACGGTGATGAACAGGGTATACATAAGTCCAACGTGACAAAAGATTACATATTGGTACAGAAGGCATAGATGGCCCTGCTTACGCTCTAAGCAGGTTGTCGGTATAGAAACAAAGGGGAAGTTACATAGTAATTGAGGTTGAAAAAAATACTTTCACTCCATCAAGTTCAACTTTTTAAGATCTCCTCTGATCTGCAATATGCAGATTAGTTGTTAATTCATTGAATGCAGAAGAAGGCAAAGAGAAAAGAAACCCAAGTGAAACTTAGCCAATCGTCTCAAAGGGATGTATGCTTGCTAATGCCAGAAGCTTGCCAGGAAAAATGGGATCATTAGAATTATTAGCAATTAATGAAAAATGGGATTTAATAGGCATTACCGAAATGTGGTGGGATGAATCTCATGACTGGACTGTTAATCTGGATGGTTATAACCTATTTTAGGCAATATAGAGGCAATGGTAAAAGAGGAGGAGGAAAATGCCTGTATGTTAAGCCTGAATTTAAGCCTATTGTCAGAGAAGATATTTATGGTGGACCTAGTGATAAAGCTGAATGTTTGTGGGTAGAGTTAAATAGCGGAGCAGCAAATTCCAAAAGAATATTAGTAGGAGTATGCTATAAACCCCCAAATATAGCTGAAAGTGGGTAAATACAATTATTGTTACAGATTGGAAATGCAGCTAAGCATGGGCAAGTTCTAATAATGGGAGATTTTAATTACCCTGAAATAAACAGGATAAATGAGACCAGCAGTTCAGCTAAGGGGAGCAGGTTCTTGCGTACACTCAGGGATCATTATCTGGCCCAGGTTATACAAGATCCTACTAGAAATGAAGCTATCTTAGACATAGTCATCACAAATAATATTGATATGGTATTAAATGTTGGGAAAGGGCAACCTTTGGGAAACAGTGATCACAACACAGTCTCATTTGAGATTGAATTAAAAAAACACAATTTTAAGGGGCCAACGAAAACTCTTAATTTTAAAAGGGCAGATTTTAACGGTCTAAGGGCAGCAATACAAAGTATAGACTGGGACAGAGAACTGATAGGTAAGAACACTGAACATAAATGGACAACATTTAAATTCTTACTAAATATATATACACATCGGCATATACCATGTGGGAATAATCCCATCCAATGTGGCTTAACAATGATTTAAAGATCAGGATACAGAGTAAAAAATAGGCATTTAAATTATACAAACAAGAGGGGACTGAGGCTGCTTTACGGGAGTACAAGGAAATAAACAAGGCTTGCAAAAGTGCTATTAGACTGGCTAAAATAGAAAATGAAAAATTAATTGCAAAAGAGTGTAAGACTAACCTTAAAATATTTTTTAAGTATATTAATGGGAAGAAGGCGAGGAAGGAAGCTATAGGAACATTACAATGTGACACAGGCCATCTGAAAATTAGTGACCAGGAAAACGCAGATGAGCTAAATAGGTTATTTTCTTCAGTATACACACGGGAGGTACCAGTGGTTGGGGCACTGCAACGTAATGGGGCTACACTACCTTTGCCAAATAATTGGTTAACACAGAAAGTAATCCAAAAGAGGTTGGAAAAAATAAATGTTAATAAAGCCCCTGGTCCTGATGGAATACATCCACGGGTACTGAGGGAACTGGGTTCTGTAATAGCCAAAACATTATATTTAATTTTTTAAGATTCACTCAACACAGGATCTCTACCAGAAGACTGGAGAAAAGCAGATGTGATACTTATATTTAGAAAGGGAGCAAGAGCAAATCAGGGGTATTATAAACCAGTGAGCCTCACTTCTGTAGTGGGGAAGCTTTTAGAAGGGTTAATGAGGGATAATATACAAAAATATGTCTATTTGAACAGGATTATAAGTAGGAGTGAACATGGATTTATGAGGGATAGGTCATGTCAAACAAATCTAATTAGTTTCTATGAGGAGGTTAGTAGGAAGCTGGATCAAGGCAACACAGTGGATGTAGTCTTTTTGGATTTTGCACATGCTTTTGATACAGTGCCACATGGGAGACTATTGTGCAAACTAATAGATCCAGGAATTGCAGTAAATATCTGCTCATGGATTGAGAGCTGGCTAAAAGACAGGGAGCAAAGGGTTGTTGTAAATGGAACATACTCCAATTGGACTAATGGGGTAAGTGGGGTTCCTAAGGGTTCAGTATTAGGTCCTCTCCTTTTTAACATATTTATTAATGACTTAGAGGTGGGATTGGAGTGTGGTGTCTCCATTTTCGCTGATGACACGAAGTTGTGCAAGGTAATTAAATCAGATAATGATGTGCTTTCCCTCCAAAGGGATTTACATAAAAATGAGGAATGAGCATCTAAATAGCAGATGAGATTTAATACCAATAAATGAAAAGTTGTGCATCTGGGAAGGAAAAATAGCCATGCAATTTATAATCTGAATGGAGCAAATCTAGGTGTATCAGATATTGAAAGGGATTTGGGAGTGCTTGTGGACAACCACCTAGGTAACAGTGCTCAAAGCCAAGCAGCAGCTGCAAAGGCAAATAAAATATTAGCATGTATTAGGAAGGGTATAGAAGCAAGGGAAGCAAATATAATTCTGCCACTTTACAAATCTCTAGTACGCCCTCATTTGGAATATGGAGTACAATTTTGGGCGCCACTTCATAAAAAGGACATTTTAGAGCTGGAAAAGGTACAGAGGAGGGCAACAAAACTAATAAGGGGAATGGAGGGGCTAAGTTATGAAGAAAAACTAACCAAATTAAACATTTTCACTAGAAAAAAGGCGTCTAAGAGGAGATATGATTACCTTATATAAATACATCCAGGTTCAGTATAAATATTTGTCAATGGAGCTTTTTGTGCCAAGAGGTTTTCAACTGACAAGAGGACATCCCTTGAGGTCAGAAGTAAAAAGATCCCACCTTAAAGAAAGAAAAGGGTTCTTCACAGTAAGGGTAGTTATTCTGTGGAATTCTCTACCAGAGGAGGTGGTGACAGCGGATTCAATAGATAACTTTAAAAGGGGACTGGATTTATTTCTAATTAAAAAGGGAATACGGGGTTATCATGGATAATTAGAGTGACAGTATTGATCCAGGGAGAAATCCATTCACCAGTATCTGGGGTCAGGAAGGAATTAATTATTTTTTCCCTTTGAGACGATTGGCTAAGTCTCACTTGTTTTTTTTTCTGTTTGCCTTCCTCTGGATTAATTAATAATTAAAATAAAAATTAAATAATTCATTAATAAATAACAACAAATTAATTAATATTTAATCTGCATATTGCAGATCAGAGGAGATCTTAAAAGGTTGAACTTGATGGACTGAAAGTCTTTTTTCAACCTTAATTACTATGTAACTATGTAAAACTGTGGAGAGTAGAGAAGAGTCCACAGAGTGAGGTAGAGAATTCCACAGGTTGGGGGCAGCACAAGAAAAATTGTGGAGACAAGTTTGAGAGGAGGTGATGACTGGTGAAGAGAGATATATATTGTTGGAAGAGCAGAGGGAGCAGTTAAGGGAGTATCTG
Source organism: Discoglossus pictus (assembly GCA_027410445.1). Taxonomy (NCBI): domain Eukaryota; kingdom Metazoa; phylum Chordata; class Amphibia; order Anura; family Alytidae; genus Discoglossus; species Discoglossus pictus. The sequence goes on along the minus strand of CM050175.1, from coordinate 59,474,487 downwards.
TTATGGTGGATGGTGCAGTGTTGTTGAGTGGAGATTATATAGGGAGCCAGTAAAGAGATTGACCAGAGTGGGGCATCAGATGAGAAACAACTGTTGAGATATGAGCACAGCAAACGCATTTTTAAATGGACTGGAGTATGAAGAGCATGATAACAAGAATGCCAAGGGAGCTGAGAGTCCAGAGAAGTAATGAGTTGTTCAATTTGTCAAAGGCAACAGAGAGGCCTAGGAGAATAAGTAGAGAATATGTCAAGGTCATTTAATAATACTGTCTCAGATCAAGAGAGGTCTTCTTTAGGATGGATGTAATAAGGGATTGTTTAAAGTGAGAGGGCAATGTGTCAGTTGGGAGAGACATTAAAGATGTGTGTTAGAGCTGGTGATAGAGTAGTAGAGCGGGAAGGAGTTATGAGGAGATAGGGTCAAGTGAACATGCTAGATGTGGCAGGGGTGAAGAGGCTGAGGAACTGGAGAGTGTTAGGTGTAGAGAATTTGCAGTTAGGGGCAACAAGATATCTTGTGTTATAGAATCAGTTTTATTTGTGAAATGTTCAGCAATGTCTTGGGTTGAAAAGGCTGTGGTGGAAGGGCGTGGAGGTGAGGTAAGGGAGATGAATATGACAGTCTTGTGGATGATAGTGTGTGAGTGATGAGAAATGTTTGGAAAGATGGCAGCATTGTAGGATCAAAGAATGAATCCGTAGGTAGAAAGTATGCATATGCAACTGTCTACAATGGTGTTCAGAGTTCAAAAGCACGTTTGTCCCAAACCTGTTCAGCTATGACTGGTGAAATCAAAACAAACGCAATATCTGCAGAGTAGAGTTTGGTGATTTTGGAAAGGAGTGGCTGCAGGGAATTGAAGTTGTTGAGGGTTAGTAAAAGTGTGATTTCTATACATTTGTAGAAGATGGTGTGGGTGTAGAGGTGAAGACTGCATGTTAGGAGGAGGTGGAAGTCAGAGAGGAAAGGGGAGATTAGATTACTGAGAGACCGAGCAGAGATTAGAAAAGAAAAGGCCAATGCGTTGGAGATGTACTCCACTGTGATAAGCCAAGTAAGAACATTAGTGACAAAAGCTTGGAGGTAGGTTGTGCTGTAGGTTTGTGAACAGGGATGTCAAAGTCATCCAGGACTAATCTTGGAAGACAGAAAATGAGGGAAACACCCCGCTTTTTTTCGAATCGCAAAAAAACAAGGATAAATAGAGCCTCTATGATAGCCCCTAAAAACAAAGGCCGCCTGGCTACACCGGATCTGTTAAGGTATTACAAAGCTTTGAGACTGGCAAAATTAACTAAGTGGTTTGTTAGACACCCCTCCTAAATGGGTGGAAATTGAAAGCCATGTTCTTGAAGGAACATAAGTTTTTAGTTAGCCAGGTGCTCTGGCTAAGCTTACATTACAAAATTAATCTAGAGTTAATCTTGCGTAGTGGGTCACACTCTCTCATATTGTGGAAACAACTGAACAAAAGATTACATTTAGTAGAGAAAGGCTCATGGTTTACTCCTCTCTGGGTACCCCACAAAAGTACCTCGGAAGATAAAAATTCCCAGTTATCTGGGTGCATTAGCAAAAACATAACTATCCTGGTAGATATACTGGTCTCTTACAGACTTTAGAGAGAAAAAACACCTACAATTATGATAATATATTTTGGGCTGGCAAATCTTTAGATTTCTTTGCTGTTATTACTGTAATTTAAAAAATAGATACATTTAACATGCAATTGTGTGCTCTTTCACATCACGAAGAGCACTTACAGTGAGGTAAATAGCTATTTAAAGATGAGGCGATAAGCAGCATAAGGAAGTGTTTTATGCACTTGACCTGTAAATTATGCAAAGTGTAAGAAAGCATTGGGAGGTGAAATCTAAAACCCAAGTACTGATCTACTTTCCAAAGGCTCCCTCCCACTTCTATCATATCACAGGTCTGACTAACAAAGGAGATATGTACTTGCCAGCTTTTCTTTGTTCTTGGTGCGCACAATGCCTAAAGTTCCGATCACTTATTTTTATGCAAACATGTTTGTGACAGTAGTTGAAAAACTAAATTGGCTCATCTTATCTTCACATCAACCAGTTTCTCTTAAAGGGCCACTACAGTCCTGTATTTAAACTCTTTCAAAGAACTATACTTGAAAATAGGGTGCATGTTTTTGAATGCAAGCCTCTACTTTTTTTCCTTTTATAGGCAATTATGTTGGGCTGCCCTTGCTGATCAACCAGAGGTGGAAGGAGACTTTGAATAAATAATGGGAATGTGACAACTACATTTTACATTTTATTTGGTCTAATGAAATGCACATTAGTATACAAGGACACATCCCTGATAAAGGAAGTCAGAATTTGCTTAAGAAAAAAACATCCCCACGGTATAGAATAATTGCATAGTAAAGATAAAAATGTAAAAGTTGGGTTTAATTTTGTGTCTGTTAAAATACTTTTTCTTATCAAAATTAGTTATTTAACTAACCAAAATCAAGTTTTTTTCAGGTTATTATTAAAGAGCATGAAAATGGCTATATGTTATGATCATTTTTTTTGAATATTTTTCTTTCTTGCTATAATCTTCTGTCTTTCTCTTTCTCCTTCACATACATGTAATTATATAAAGTTATTTTTAACAATATAGACTAACTGCATAAGAGGTGGTAACAGTATTAAAGGCACATGGATTTTCATTTAAAAGATCATATTTTAAGAAATTACAAAAGTTCTTTTGTTTTTTTATTTCAAATATTTTTTATTGTATTAAAAAAAAGTATATAAATATTAACATTTATGTTGTAGATATACATAAATTTAGAAATCTCTTCTTTCTTTTATATAATTTTTTATTACATTAGCAATGATAAATAAAAAACATATTTGTCTTTCTCTTTTTTTATTTTTTCGTATGTCAGCTTAATATTTTAAATATTATAATAGAGTGAGTAAAACAAGAATAGTTATTAAAAAAATTAGAGGGATAAAACAAGGGATAATGGCATAATTTAAGAAATTATTTTGTAATCTTGGATAAATTATTTTCTTTTTTCCTATTTTCTTTTTCCTTTTCTTTCTCTTTTCCCCTTTTTTTCTCTTCTTTCCCTTTCTTTTTTTTCTCTTCTTTTTCTCTTTTTATTTCGGTTCTTATGTAATCAATTTATTAATTTTGTCTGTTTTCAGTGTCTAAATGTTACAACAGGATATCCATTTTTTTTTTACTTTTTTGTCTATAATTGTTTTTTTGAATGAAAAAAAATATTAAGCAAAAATTGTTTCCTGTAACAGGAAATGGACAGAGCATACATAGATCTTATTGGCTGACAAAGGGCAAGCCCCCAAAAGTAGTTTAAAATCTGTGCTGTAAACTTGTAAAAGTACACACACTTTGACACATTATTAAATGCCCGCTTTGGATCTGTTCTAGTTCAAAGCCGTTTCCCGTCAGAACAGTTGGGTTGAGCTGTGCACCACAGCACGACCTGGTGGTGAAAAATTTACTCCAGGCAAATAACTATTCCATCCTCCGACGTGGCGCAACTCGAACGGCACTGAGTCGACAGCGAGGCCATCGCTACCTTCGTCGCCAGCACTCGGCCCCCCAGGGCCTCGAGGCACCTCTCATAGCTCAAGGCCTCTTCTGTCGGCGCTCCTTAGGAGCCAGATCGGAGGATGGAATAGTGCTTTGGCTTCAGTACAATTTTTACATTTCTGGATTCCAAATAGAAAAGGGCCCCGCTTTCTAATGCAACAAGGAAAATATTCTAATTCCATGTTCCTTTTAATGTTTAGTTAGTGAACAATTTTGCAGTGTGATGTCATATGATCTAACCGGCCAGCCATATATCTTGTGTGATGTAATCAAGCTCTGACCAACATTCTAGGTATAGATAGTATTGCAGGTCATTGGCATTGCCATCAGCTGATTGAACTTGATTATATCCAGCTCTGCTCAATATAAACCTCACTTCTTTTGACCCTTACCATCAGAGTCAAGTTGCCAGCACAAAGATGCAACAAGCACATTATGCTATGAGCAACAGGAAATTCCTGAAGAGATTATAAAAAGTTGATTCCTATGAATCTGGAAAAGGTTACAAAGCTATTTTCAATCGCAACAGTTGTACAGTGCCTTGCAAGAGTTTTCACCCCCATGGCATTTTTCGTGTTTTGTTGCCTCACAAACTGGAATTAACATGGATTGTTTGAGGATTTGCATCATTTAATTTACAGAACATGCCCACAACTTTTGAAGATGTTTTTTTTTATTGTGAAGCAAACAACAAATAGGACAAAATAACAGAAAAAGTCAATGTGTATAACTATTCACCCCCCAAAAATTAAATACTTTGTAGAGCTACCTTTTGCAGCAATCACAGCTCCAAGTCGCTTTAGCTAAGTCTCTATGAGCTTGCCACATCTTACCACTAGGATTTTTGCCCATTCCTCCTTGCAAAACTGCTCCAGCTCCTTCAATTGGATGGTTTCCTTTCGTGAACAGCAATCTTTAAGTCTGACCACAGATTTTCTATTGGATTGAGGTCTGGGCTTTGACTAGGCCATTCCAAGGCCCTCATTCAATTGCGATTTGGCCAATTGAATAGTGCTCTAAATAAGCACATAACATATTTTTTTTAAATAAGTTTTGAGTTAGTGAAAACCTTGTTTTTGGATAGATGTTTACTAACTCAAAACTTATTTTAAAAAAATATGTTATGTGCTTATTTAGAGCACTATTCAATTGGCCAAATTACAATTGAATGAGGGCCCAACACATTTACAAGCTTCCCCTTAAACCACTCAAGTGTTGCTTTAGCAGTTACATAGTTACATAATAATTAAGGTTGAAAAAAGACTTTCAGTCCATCAAGTTCAACCTGTTAAGATCTCCTCTGATCTGCAATATGCGGATTAGTTATGAATGAATTAGTTGTTTAATAATTATTAATAGTATAGTATTTGATGATGAATAAAGAGTAAGTCCATCAAGTTCAACCCTTTTAGATCTCTATTGATCTTTTTCATATGTGGACTATTTACTATTAATTGTTAATTGATCCAGAGGAAGGCAAACTGAAAAAAAAAACATTGAAGCTTTGCCAATTGTCTCACCACCTCCTTTGGTAGATGATTTCACAGTTTGACCACCCTAACTGTGAAGAACCCTTTTCTTTCTTTAAAGTGAAATCTTTTTTCCTCTAACCTCAAAGGATGTCCTCTTGTCAGGTGAAAATTGGTTGCTACAAAAAGATCACTTGACAAAGCCTTATATTGTCATGGATGCATTTAAATAAGGTAATTACATCCCCTCGTAGATGCCTTTTTTCTAGCGAAAATAAGTTTAATTTGGTTAGTCTTTATTCATAACTTAGCCCCTCCATTCCCCTTATTAGTTTTGTAGCCCTTCTCTGTACTTTTTCCAGCTCTAAAATGTCCTTTTTATGAAGTGGTGCCCAAACTTGTACTCTATATTCCAAATGAGGGCGTACTAGAGATTTGTATAGTGGCAGAATTATATTTGCTTCCCTTGCTTCTATACCCTTCTTAATACATGCTAATATTTTACTTGCCTTTTGCAGCTGCTGCTTGGCATTGAGCACTGCTACCTAGGTGGTTGTCCACTAGTACTCCCAAATCACTTTCAATATCTGATACCTCTAGATTTGCTCCATTAAGATTATAAATTGCATGGCTATTTTTCCTTCCCAAATGCATAACCTTACATTTATTTGTATTAAATCTCATCTGCCATTTAGCCGCCCATTTCTTTAATTTATGCAAATCCCTTTGTAGGGAAAGTACATCATTATCTGATTTAATTACCTTGCACAACTTAATGTCATCAGCAAAAATGGAGACACTACTTTCGAATCCTACTTCTACGTCATTAATAAATATGTTAAAAAGGAGAGGACCTAATACTGAACCTTGAGTAACCCCACTTATCACATTAGTCCAATCGGAGTATGTTCCATTTACAACAACACTTTGCTTCCTGTCTTTTAGCCAGCTCTCAATCCATTAGCAGATATTTACTGCAATTCCTGTATCCCTTAGTTTGCTCAATAGTCTTCCATGTGGCACTGTATCAAAAGCCTTTGCAAAATCCAAAAAGACTACATCCACTGAGTTGCCCTGATCCAAGTTCCTACTAACCTCCTCATAGAAACTAATTAGATTGGTCTGACATGACCTATCCTTCATAAATCCGTCTTGACTGCTACCTATAATCTTGTTCAAATAGACATATTCTTGTATTCTGTCCCTTATTAACCCTTCTAAAAGCTTCCCAACTACAGATGTGAGGCTCACTGGTCTATAATTCCCCGGATTTGCTCTTGCTCCCTTCTTAAATATAGGTATCACATCTGCTTTTCTCCAGTCATCCGGTAGAGACCCTGTAGTGAGTGAGTCTTGAAAGATTAGATATAATGGTTTGGCTATTACAGAACCCAGCTCCCTCAGTACCCTTGGATGTATTCCATCAGGACCTTGGGCTTTATTAACATTTATTTTCTCCAATCTCTTCTGGATTTCTTCCTGCGTTAACCAATTATTTAGTGATGGTAGTGTAGCCCGATTATGTTGCGGTGTCCCAAACACTGGTACCTCCCTTGTGAACACCGACGGTAAGAACCTATTTAGCTCATCTGCCTTTTCCTGGTCACTACTTATCAGATGGCCTGTGTCGCATTGTAATGTTCCTATAGCTTCCTTCCTCGACCTTCTTTCCATTAATATATTTAAAAAATATTTTAGGGTTAGTCTTACTTTCCTTTGCAACTGACTTCTCATTTTCTATTTTAGCCAGACTAATAGCCCTTTTGCAAGCCTTGTTGATTTCCTTATAGTCACATAAAGCTGCCTTTGTTCCCTCCTTCTTGTATAATTTAAAAGCATGTTTATTTTTCCTCATCATGATCTTTAAGTCATTGTTAAGCCACATGGGATGTGAATAACTCCTATTCATTTTATTTCCACATGGTACATGCCGATGAGTATGTTTATTTAGTAAGGATTTGAATGTTGTCCATTTATTTTCAGTATTTTCCCTATAAGTTATTTGTCCCAGTCTATATGATGTAGTGCTGCCCTTAGCCCATTAAAGTTAGCCCTTTTAAAATGTAGAGTTTTTGTTGGCCCCTTACAACTCTGTTTTTTGTAATTAATCTCAAATGATACTGTTTTGTGATCACTGTTCCCCAAGGGTTCCCCTATTTTAACATTTGATATTATATCAATATTACTTGTGATGACTAAATCCAAGATGGCCCCATTTCTAGTAGGTTCTTGTATTACCTGGGCCAGACAGTGATCCCTGAGTGTACTCAAAAACCTGCTACCCTTAGCTGAACTGCTGGTCTCATTTATCCAGTTTATTTCAGGGTACCGTATTTAGGGAGGATGAGGAGGGGGGTTGAGGATGAGGAGGTGGGTTGAGGTTGACGAGGGGGGTTGAGGAGGGGCTTGAGGATAGGGGAGTTGAGGAAGGAGGATGAGCATGGGGGGTTGAGGCGGGTTTGAGGATGGGGTGTTGAGGGGGGTTTGAGGATGGGGGTTTGAGGAGAGGGTTTGAGGAGGGAGGTTGAGGAGGGGGTTGAGGATGGGGGGGTTGAGGAGGGAGGATGAGGAGGGAGGTTAAGGAGGGAGGTTGAGGAGGGAGGTTGAGAATGAGGAGGGGGGTTGAGGATGAGGAGGGAGGTTGAGGAGGGGGTTTGAGGTTGAGGAGGGGTTGAGAAAGGAGGATGAGGATGGGGGGTTGAGGAGGGGGGTGGAGGAGGGGGTTTGAGGGGGGGTTGAGGATGGTCGGGTTGAGGAGGGAGGATGAAGATGAAGGTTGAGGAGGGGTTGAGGATGAGGTGGGAGGTTGAGGTTGAGGATTTTGCTTCAAAGTTCTTTATTCAAAATTTAAATTTTTTTTCCCTGAAATTTCCTTCTTAAAATGAGGTGCGTGTTATATGCCGATAAATACGGTAATTAAAGTCTCCCATTATTAGAACTTGCCCGTGCTTAGCTGCATTTCCAATCTGTAACAATAATTGTATTTCCTCACTTTCAGCTATATTTGGGGGTTTATAGCATATTCCCACCAATATGCGTTTAGAATTAGCTCCTCCACTATTTAGCTCAACCCACAAAGATTCAATGATGCCGTTAGTTCCAGTATAAATATCTTCTCTGATTTTAGGCTTAAATTCAGGCTTAACATACAGACACATCCCTCCTCCTCTTTTACCAATTCCTCTATCTTTCCTAAATAGGTTATAGCCATCCAGATTAACAGTCCAGTCATGAGATTCATCCCACCATGTTTCAGTAATGCCTATTAAGCCCCATTTTTCTTGTACTGCTAATGATTCTAGCTTGTCCATTTTCCCAGGCAAACTTCTTGCATTAGTAAGCATACACTTTATGTTGCTATGGCTCTGCCATTGTGAAGTGCTTGCCACTGTATTTGAGGCCCCTATTGATACCTCCCTACTGTCTATTGTAACCCTCACCCTTCTCCTCCCCAATGGGCAACTAAATCATCCCTTTCCCTCTCTACCCTTTTTATCCCAATACTTCTATATAGTCCCTCCCCCCACATACAAGTTTAAAAACTCCCCCAGCCGTTCTGCCATCCTATCCCCTAGCACAAAAGCTCCCTCATCATTAAGGTGCAATCCATCCCTGCTATAGAGATTGTACCCAAGTGAGAAGTCATCCCAGTGCTCTAAAAACCCCAAACCCTCTGCACTGCACCACTTTTTTAGCCACGCATTATCCTCTCTAAGCTCCTTCTGCCTCCCTGGGTTAGCACGTGGCTCTGGTAGTATCTCAGAAAATACTACCTTGGAGGTCCTTGCTTTAAGCTTATTCACTAGTTCTCTAAAATCATTCTATATGACGCTCCATCTTCCACTAACTTTGTCATTGGTACCAATGTGTACCAAGACCGCCGGTTCATTACCAGCCCCTCCCAATAATTTATCCACCCGATCTACAACATGCCGAACCCGAGCACCAGGGAGACAGCAAACTGTTCGATTGCTGGGATCTGGGTGACAAATTGACCTGTCTACCTTCCTAATAATAGAGTCCCGTACCACCAAAACATGTCTGTTGCCCTGCTATTCTGCCCTCCCACTCCTCCAGTAGAACTGTTCTCCCAGCTGTTAGAGGAAACAGCTCTATCTGGCATTGCAATTCCTGAATAGACATCCCCAACAGTTTCTGTTGCTGTTGCCAACTCAGAACTGGCCTGCCTCCTCCTGTTCCCCCTGATTCCCCTTCTAACTGTAACCCAGCTACCGCCCTGGACATCCTCACTAGCCCCAGCTCCTCCCTCCATACTAGGCCCAGCTAAACTGTGTTCCGTGAGCACCAACTCCCTTTCCAGTGAAGCAATATCACTAAGTGCTGCAATTCTCCTCTCCAGATCTCCAATTTGAGCTTCCAGAGAGGCAACATGCTCACACCTGTCACAGAGGTATGGACCCTGGATCATCTGTTCCAGTAGTGCATACATGTGGCAAGATGTACACTGAGGTTGCCACTGGACTGACTCATGATTATCAGTTACAAAAATACAGTGAGGAAACAAATCAATTTGCATAAAGATTGCTTATCTACACCTTAACCCAAACAAAACAGAAAAAAAAATCATTTTTTTCTTATAATACCCCTTTCCTTTGGATTTTCTCCTTTTATTCAATCTCCTACACACTAACTACACTTACACTAGAAATTATTGCAAGCTCCCAAGCTTGCTCTTCCCCTGTTAAAATTGACCCCGCCTACTCACCTGTACAATGATAAATGAGCACAGGACAGAAAACACTGCCCTGCCCCACAGAACTGATTCAACAGAACACAACAAAATGCACACATATATAACTTACACAGGCCAAACCACACCCACTCTCACCTGCACACTGATTACTGCAACAGGACAGAAAACACTGCACTGATTCACAGAACTGATACAAACAGAACCTCACACAAATGCACACAGATATACCTTTACACAGGCCAAGCCACACCACTCTCACCTGCACACTGATCAGAACAGCAACAGGACAGAAAACACTGCACTGATTTTGGGGTCATTGTTCTGCTGGAAGGCGAACCTCCGTCCTAGTCTCAAATCACGCACAGAGTGGTACAGGTTTTGCTCAAGAATATCCCTGTATTTAGCACCATCCATCTTTCCCTTAACTGTGACCAGTTTCCCAGTCCCTGCTATTCAAAAACATCCCCACAGCATGATGCTGCCACCACCATGTTCCACTGTGGGGATGGTGTTCTTTGGGTGATGTGATGTGTTAGGTTTGCACCAGACATAGCGTTATCTTTGATGGCCGAAAAGTTCAATTTTAGTCTCATCAGACCAGAGCACCTTCCTCCATACATTTTGCCAGTCTCCCATGTTCCTTTTCGCAAACTCAAAACATGCCATTTTGTTTTTTGCTGAAAGTCATGGCTTTCTTCTGTCCACTCTGCCATAAAGCCCAACTCTATGGAGCGTACGGCTTATTGTCGTCCTATTTACAGATACTCCAGTCTCTGCTGTGGAACTCTGCAGCTCCTTCAGGGTTACCTTAGGTATCTGTGCTGCCTCTCTGATTAATGCCTTCCTTGCCCAGTCTGTGAGTTTTGGCAGACAGCCGTCTCTTGGCAGGTTTGCTGTTGTGCCATGTTCTTTCCATTTGGTTATGATAGATTTGATGGTGCTCCTGGGGATCATCAAAGATTTGGATATTTTTTTTATAACCTAACCCTGACTTGTACTTCTCAACAACATTGTCCCTTACTTGTTTGGAAAGTTCCTTGGTCTTCATGGCAGTGTTTGGTTAGTGGTGCCTCATGCCTAGGTGTTGCAGCCTATGGGGCCTTTCAAAAAAGGTGTGTATATGTAATGACAGATCATGTGACACTTAGAATGTACACGGGTAGACATCATTTCACTAATTATGTGACTTCTGAAGGTAATTGGTTGCACCAGAGCTTTTTATGGGCTTCATAACAAAGGGGGTGAATACATACGCACATGCCAATTTTCTGTTTTCTATTTCCAAAAAATAGTTTTATGTATATATTTTTCTCATTTCACTTCACCAACTTAGACTATTGTGATCTGATCTATCACATTAAATTCATATTAACAAAACATTGAACTTAAGGCTGTAATGTAACAAATAGATAAAAAGTCAAGGGGGTAAATACTTTTGCAAGGCACTGTAATTCAATGTGTTGTTGGCCTGCCATAATTTCTCCAAGGGAGCAGAATAAAATCATGTAGGAAATCACAGAGGACCCCCAAAACATCCAGATAACTGCAGGATGCTGTTGTTTCAGCTTAATGGAGGAGTAGTATGGCAGAAATCACTGCTAATGAAAAAAAGGCATAAATGCTTGTCTCTCCATAACCAAGAACAACTTGGACAATCCATGAGCCTTTTGGGAGCATGTTCAATGGACAGATAAGTAAAACGTAAAGCTTTTTTTATGTCTGGTGTAGAACAAACATAGCATTCTGCAGTAAGAACCCCATACCGCCGTGGTGGTAGTGTGATTGTGTGAGCATGATTTGGTGCCTCAGGACCTAGACAACTTGCCATAATTTAAGAAACTATGAATTCTGCTCTATATCAGAAAAGTCTTTATAGGGAATTAATGGTCATACATCAATGGACAAATGGTCAAAGTCCAGTCTTATAACCAATTGTGCAGGGCCTGAAACAATTGAATTATGGGAAGTGCTTGGTTACAGTTACTGAAGATAAAGGTAACATTTCACAATAAAGCAGAAAACATTCTGCAAAATGCTGCTGAGATGTGGTCCCTGATGGGCTAGCACACTACACTGCGCATCTAGCTCGACAGAGTCTTCCGCTTCATATGCTGAAGTGGAGAGACCCATACAGGGACTATTTCTTTGGTTTTAGGCAGCCATATCAGAACTTTTATTTGCTTCTCAATAAAACAAAGTACTGTACATATAAATAAATAAATACACAAGTATATAATATACCTAGTAAAATCCAGAAACCCTTCCCTATCCCTTTAACTATAGACAAATCCCCCAATAATCTATCTATAACCATGACTAATGGTAGTGGTATGTTTAAAGTGTTAAGACTTTCCTTATCCATATAAGCTCATAACGTGTCAGGGACCAATATGGGTCCTAGGATTGGCTGTTGAGAACTACTGCTTTGGGCCTTGCACCTTTGTAGTTGCCCTTCTGTAAACTGAACATTTGAATTCATAAAAAAAAGTAATTTAATAGGTAAAAACTTTTTAGCCAGTGAACCCTCCCCAGGTTTTTCTACAGGGAAGGTTTTATTCTAGTTTACCAACACTGTTATAAGACCTCCTAAGAGTTTGCAAACTTTGCAAAGTAAAGTGGTTAGTCTATAAATGCATTAAAATACATTTATTTATAGTATTTTTTATGAATAATGTCACTTGATAATGTTCAAAATGTTTTCCAATTGTATTTATTAATATTAGCAGACATTTTGACTTTGTTTCTGTGACGGCCTACTGCTTCTGTTGGCCTTGATAAGAACCTACAGCCTTATTAAATTGCGATTCGGTAAATTGAACAGGGCTCTATTGAAGTACACAGCATATTTTATTTACAGAAGTTTTTAGTTAGTGAAGACCTTGCTTTTGGATAGAAGTTCACAAACTAAAAACTTCTGTAAAAAAATATTCTCTGTGCTTATACAGAACCCTTTTAAATTTACCGAATCGCAATTTAATAAGGCTGCTAGTGCAAACCTACCCCATAGGATTGTCTGGTTCTTTGTGAATTCCTGAAAGCAGGAACAGAACCAACCCAGTTAATATCAACCAAAGCATGTAGTAAATCACAGGAACCTGGCGAGCCACCCAGCTAAAGTTACCGACTGTAACAAGGTCCAATTCAGGTACAGCAATAATAATCCCAATAGTAAGGATTGTTATTCCCTCAGAATGAAACATACACATACATTATGTAATTCAAACTGACAACTAGTTATTTGATGGTGGTACAGTATATTTATTCATAACACAGTCCAATCATGTTCAATAACATCCAATCCCCACCAGCCCCCACTATGATCACGTGGGGAGGCCTGTCCGTCAAGTGATGTCAGACCCCCATCACCCCAATGGTCCTGAAGCCCCCTTTTATCCAGGCTTTCCAGGGGGTGTCAGATCAGGAGTGGAGACACTCTGTCTGCTGTTGAACGTGACCCTCCATATGTCCCAGTACCTTTAGATGCATGTCCCTTATGTTATTTAGAACAATAACGATTAATCCCAGCTCGCTTCCCCATTCACACTTAAGTGTTCATTGTTCCCTGGCAATGGCCAGCTCTTCCCCCAATGTACTGGATTCCCAACCAAGCACCTCATAACTGGTGTCCCCTCTGCTCCAGGGTCCCCGGTAATACACTTATTATATTAAACTCCCTGGGGAAAATGCCACATTTCAATACCAAACATGACTGGTTACCACATTACATCCATGGCTTACCCAATATACATGCGCTTAATAATATTGTAGCTATCAAAGTACAATTGTCTAGACTGGGAGGACAGTGTCGGCAGAGAAGGAAGAAAGAATATCTGTAATCCAAGTTAATACAGGGCCCCAAATAGTTCAACAGTTCCCAACAAAATTAGGAAGAACTGGTGCACTTATTCACTTGAAAGTAATTAAAATATATGGCATTTTCCTAAAGTAAACTATCACTGATGACTGCCATTCTGAGCAGTCAGTCAGCCTTTCTGAACCACCCACAACTCAAGATTCATATTTTTTGCTAATGAGAGATCAATAACATGAATTACTGATAAGCCCCTGAGGCACTGCATCCATGGTCTTTAGTGTTCTCTCTTGCACAAAAAAGTAACCAAGCTGACTGCACTGAAAACAATGGACCCAGTGCCTAAAAGGCTTATCAGTAACTAATACCAACGATCATTCATTTTTTGGGAAGCTCTGGTGTGTCCCTTTATTATCAGTTTGGTGCACGCTTCACAAATAGTGGTCCTTTAAGCTTGCTAATGAAATGAAAATGGTCTATATTCACTTTTAAGAAATAATTGTGAGTTCCTATATTATTGTATATATCCTGTGCAGGGTAGAATAATAAAGGACTTAGAAGGGTTGTTCTGATTTGCAAGTACAGGCGCACTGGATGTTTATAAATGGGTTGGAATGAGCATATGTAAGTTATTATGGCACAGAATTTTTTTGCTGGCTAAAGACTGCAATATTGAACTTGGCCTGCAGAGGGAGACCATGCACCAAGAACAAATGCGGCTGAGAGCTTTAACTTGCACTTCTGCAAAGGAATTAATCAATTAATCCAGATTGTATAGTATAAATATGGTTCTGCAACAAAGTTTGAAAGGTATGGAGATATGGAGAAGTAATCAAAAGCATATATGTGAGCCTGAATAAAACTTTTTGCCCAGTCCAGCTAGGTAGGAGTTAACAGCATAATGAGACCGCACCAGAGGAGTCAGGTGTTGGACCTCTGGAGGGCTTGTGAGAGACAGTCAGAAGGACTCTGTTGAAATTAGTGTTTTTTAGGAAAGAGAGTCTATCTGACTGAAAAAAATTCAGGAGAGGTCCACAATATTGTCCAGAATATTTGAAGACTGTAAGTAGGACGCCGGACAAGATGTTCCTGCAAGAATAAGGAGACCTATAAACTGTACAACTCTATTGAAAAACAAACTGAAATCTTTTAGGTGGAGGGAAGAAAAAAAAAGAAAGAAAAATAATGGGGATGCATAAGTCTGTACACCCTCTTATAACTGGGGATGTAGCTGTGTTCAGAATTAAGCAATTAAATTCCAAATCATGTTAAATAGGAGTCAGCATACACCTGCCATCATTTAAAGTGCCTCTGATTAACCCCAAATAAAGTTCAGCTGCTCTAGTTGGTTTTTCCTGAAATGTTCTTAGTCGCATCCCACAGCAAAAGCCATGGTCCACAGAGAGCTTCCAAAACATCAGAGGGATCTCATTGTTAAAAGGTATCAGTCAGGAGAAGGGTACAAAAGAATTTCCAAGGCATTAGATATACCATGGCACACATTGAAGACAGTCATCATCAAGTGGAGAAATTATGGCACAACAGTGACATTACCAAGAACTGGAGCTCCCTCCAAAATTGATGAAAAGACGAGAAGAAAACTGGTCAGGGAGGCTACCAAGAGGCCTACAGCAACATTAAATAAGCTGCAGGAATATCTGGCAAGTAATGGCTGTGTGGCACATGTGACAACAATCTCCCGTATTCTTCATATGTCTGGGCTATGGAGTAGAGTGGCAAGTAGTGATGTTGCGAACATAAAATTTTCGGTTCGCGAACCCGGCGAACCACCATAGACTTCAATGGGCAGGCGGATTTTAAAACCCACAGGGACTCTTTCTGGCCACAATAGTGATGGGAAAGTTGTTTCAACGGGACTAACACCTGGACTGTGGCATGCCTGAGGGGGATCCATGGCAAAACATCCACGGAAAATTACATTGTTGATGCAGAGTCTGGTTTTAATCCATAAAGGGCATAAATAACCTAACATCCCCCTCCATCATCATCCTCCCCTGTATCTCTTTACCCCCTCCCCTGTGTCTCATCCCCCCTCCCTCATCATCCTCCCACCTCCCTCATCATCCTCCCCTGTATCTCTTTACCCCCTCCCTCATCATCCTCCCCTGTGTCTCTTCCCCCCTCCATCATCATCCTTCCCTGTGTCTCTTTCCCCCCTTCCTCATCACCCTCCCCTGTATCTCTTTACCCCCTCCCTCATCATCCTCCCCTGTGTCTCTTCCCCCCTCCATCATCATCCTTCCCTGTGTCTCTTTCCCCCCTTCCTCATCACCCTCCCCTGTATCTCTTTACCCCCTCCCTCATCATCCTCCCCTGTGTCTGTTTCTCCCCTCCATCATCATCCTCCCCTGTGTCTCTTCCCCCCTCCCTCATCATCCTCCCCTGTGTCTCTTCCCCACACATGGATAAGTGTGAGGGGTGTTAGGGTAAGGGGTGTTAGGGATAAGGGTGAGGGGGTTAGGTGTTAGGGTGAGGGGTGTTAGGGCTAAGTGTGAGGGGTGTTAGGGTGAGGGCTGTTAGGGATAAGTGTAAGGGGGTATTAGGGTTAGGGTGAGGGGTGTTAGGGATAAGTATGAGGTGGTATTAGGGTTAGGTGTTAGGGTGAGGGGTGTTAGGGATAAGTGTGGGGGGTGTTAGGGTGAGGGATGTTAGGGTTAGGTGTTAGGGATAAGTGTGATGGGTGTTAGGGTAAGGGATGTTAGGGTTAGGTGTTAGGGTAAGGGCTGTTAGGGATAAGTGTGAGGGGGTATTAGGGAAAGGTGTTAGGGTGAGGGGTGTAAGGGATAAGTGTGGGGGTGTTAGGGTGAGGGATGTTAGGGTTAGGTGTTAGGGATAAGTGTGATGGGTGTTAGGGTAAGGGATGTTAGGGTTAGGTGTTAGGGTAAGGGCTGTTAGGGATAAGTGTAAGGGGGTATTAGGGTTAGGTGTTAGGGTGAGGGGTGTTAGGGATAAGTGTGAGGGGGTATTAGGGTTAGGTGTTAGGGTGAGGGGTGTTAGGGATAAGTGTGGGGGGTGTTAGGGTGAGGGATGTTAGGGTTAGGTGTTAGGGATAAGTGTGAGGGGTGTTAGGGTTGGGTGCTAAGGTGAGGGGAGGATGATGATAAGGGGGAAAGAGACACAGGAGCATGATGAGGGAGGGGGAGGATGATGAGGGAGGGGGAAAGAGACACGGGAGGATGATGAGGGAGGGGGGAGGATGATGATAAGGGGGGGAAGAGACACAGGCATAAGTGTGAGGGGTGTTAGGGTAAGGGGTGTTAGGGATAAGGGTGAAGGGGGTTAGGTGTTAGGGTGAGGGGTGTTAGGGCTAAGTGTGAGGGGTGTTAGGGTGAGGGGTGTTAGGGATAAGTGTAAGGGGTGTTAGGGTGAGGCATGTTAGGGTTAGGTGTTAGGGTAAGGGCTGTTAGGGATATGTGTGAGGGGGTATTAGGGTTAGGTGTTAGGGTGAGGGGTGTTAGGGATAAGTGTAAGGGGTGTTAGGGTGAGGCATGTTAGGAATAAGTGTGAGGGGTGTTAGGGTGAGTGGTGTTAGGGATAAGTGTAAGGGGTGTTAGGGTGAGGCATGTTAGGAATAAGTGTGAGGGGTGTTAGGTCTTAGGGATAAGTGTGAGAATGTTAGGGTTAGGTGTTAGGTTGATGGGTGTTATGGATAAGTGTGAGGGGTGTTAGGGTTAGGGTAAGGGGTGTTAGGGATAAGTGTGATGGGTGTTAGGGTAAGAGCTGTTAGGGATACGTGTGAGGGGGTATTAGGGTTAGGTGTTAGGGTGAGGGGTGTTAGGGATAAGTGTAAGGGGTGTTAGGGTGAGGCATGTTAGGAATAAGTGTGAGGGGTGTTAGGGTGAGTGGTGTTAGGGATAAGTGTAAGGGGTGTTAGGGTGAGGCATGTTAGGAATAAGTGTGAGGGGTGTTAGGGTTAAGGGGTGTTAGGGATAAGTGAAAGGGGTGTTAGGATGAGGCATGTTAGGAATAAGTGTGAGTGGTGTTAGGTCTTAGGGATAAGTGTGAGGGGTGTTAGGGTTAGGTTGATGGGTGTTATGGATAAGTGTGAGGGGTGTTAGGGTTAGGGTAAGGGGTGTTAGGGATAAGTGTGAGGGGTGTTAGTGTTAGGGTGAGGGGTGTTAGGGATAAGTGTGATGGGTGTTAGGGTAAGGGATGTTAGGGTTAGGTGTTAGGGTAAGGGCTGTTAGGGATAAGTGTGAGGGGGTATTAGGGTTAGGTGTTAGGGTGTTAAGGATAAGTGTAAGGGGTGTTAGGGTGAGGCATGTTAGGAATAAGTGTGAGGGGTGTTAGGTCTTAAGGATAAGTGTGAGGGGTGTTAGGGTTAGGTGTTAGGTTGATGGGTGTTATGGATAAGTGTGAGGGGTGTTAGGGTTGGGTGCTATGGTGAGGGGAGGATGATGATAAGGGGGGGAATATACACAGGGGTGTCCTTGCAGCAGAGATCAAGAGAGTCCTTCAGGACTGTATTGCACACTGTGTACAGTAGCCTAGCTATGGTTTTCCCTATTGATGCAGTATCACCTACACTCTCCCTCCTCTCAGTAAGACTGCAAGTTAGTTATGATTCCAAAATGGCTGCTGTCCATGAGGTAGAAGGGTCTGGAAGGCAGGATATGATGCTGATTGGCTGGAATGTGTATGCTGACTGTGAGTTGCAGGGTCAAAGTTTGCTCAATGATAAAGTATAGGGGGCGGATCGAACATTGCATATGTTCGCAGTTCGCCGCAAACGCGAACATGCTATGTTCGCCGGGAACAGTCCGCCAGCGAACTATTCGCGACACCTCTAGTGGCAAGACGAAAGCCTTTTCTTACGAAGAAAAACATCCAAGCCAGGCTACATTTTGCTAACACACATCTGAAGTCTCCCAAAAGCTTGTGGGAAAAGGTGTTATGGTCTGATGAAACCAAGGTTGAACTTTTTGGACATAATTCCAAAAGATATGTTTGGTGCAAAAACAACACTACACATCACCAAAAGAACACCATACCCACAGTGAAGCATGGTGGTGGCAGCATCATGCTTTGGGGCTGTTTTTCTTCAGCTGGAACTGGAGCCTTAGTTAAGATAGAGGGAATTATGAACAGTTCCAAATACCAGTCAATATTGGCACAAAACCTTCAGGCTTCTGCTAGAAAGCTGAACATGAAGAGGAACTTCATCTTTCAGCATGACAACGACCCAGAGCATACATCCAAATCAACAAAGGAATGGCTTCACCAGAAGAAGATTAAAGTTTTGGAATGGCCGAGCCAGAGCCCAGACCTGAATCCGATTGAAAATCTGTGGGGTGATCTGAAGAGGGCTGTGCACAGGAGATGCCCTTGCAATCTGACAGATTTGGAGTGTTTTTGCAAAGAAGAGCGGGCAAATCTTGCTAAGTCAAACTGTGCCATGCTGAAAGATTCATACCCAAAAAGACTGAATGATTGATCGTTTTTTTCAGCACAGAAACCTGACATTTTAACAGGGGTGTGTAGACTTTTTATATCCACTGTAGATATTTATTTCCCATTCTGTAAACCGTTATTAAAACCACTTGGACCTAAAGTGTGTTTTTGTTTAAACCTCACAAGAAGTATCTTTGGACAGGAGAAGTGGGCTCTGAGCCACCTTGCCACAAATGGGTATTAGTTAGGTTGGACCTATATATAATCAGGCCATTAGTACAAATACAAGACCCAAAGGAAAATATTATGCCACAGTTTCTTTCTTTTTTTTTTTTTCTCACGTAAAAAAGATGGAAAGGGAGGAGATGAGATAGAAAAGAGCAATAGGAATCCGTGAAATATGATATAGGTGAAGGGTGGGGGGGCAAGCGTGGATGTGAAAGGAAAAAGTTCACTGGCACTAGTGTAAACAATATGCAAGTGAGGACAACAGAACAATAGAGTTTCAAACGTCCTATAATTTCTGAAAACTGGTTGTAGGTAAGTAATCATTGTCTGGGCAGAATGTTATACAAGAAGAAAAAATATACAATTTTATTAAAAATAATATGAGCAGTTTCCAGTTAGGTGATAAAAAAATATAGACCTAGGTTAGTAGAACATCCCTGAAGTTAATACAGTACATTAGGTTCTGCTGATATATTTACTACAGTTTGCAGCTTCTTCCTATGTTCACATCAAATAATGGTTTCCATGTTATGCCATGTCCAGTATTATCCACAGTTTGTTCACAGACCTTTGTGCAACAAAACTTTAATACTGCATGTGAACGATAAGTCCTTCCTCATACACTGTTCTGAATTTATATTCCTGATGGACAATGTTATGATGGTCATATCTTCAGAATAAGCTCTATCTGCGAAAGGTGGAATCAGGGAGCTCCCTGTTTAAAGGGACACTGCAATTTAAGAAAAGAGACGTGTGCGTACCAAACTAACAATATTAGCAGTTGTGTAATCCATTGACATACAACATTTTTTTGAAGACTGTTTTTGGGTACAGGAAACCATTTTGTTTTTATCACATCACATCCTGAAAGCTGGATGATGTGGTTGTATTTCTAGTTATCAGTGGAGGGAGGGGTGCGGGAGGAGAGAACAGGCAGTCATCCAGAGCCTTTGAAACTGACCCGTACCTATTCCACTCACTGACCGAGAAGGAGACACCTTGCATTATGCAATGCAACTATATCTTTCCAGAAATGTAAACACCCCTCTCACACACAACTTCAACCAATATATCATGTACCCCTCCAGAGTTCTGCAGATGCATCAAAAAATATTTTATATCACATATATAGTTGTGAGCATACGAGTTGTTGCTAATGCTTGCGGGCTTGCAAAGCGAGGGCCCCAGTTGGTGGCAAGGAGCGCCGAAGTTTGTAACCGCTTGTGAGGCGCCGTAGAGCCTACACCTCCGCAAATGTGGACCCTCAATGAGGCTTCGCTTATTGCAGCCAACGTGGGAGCCTCCACTTTCGCGAGGGTCCGCATTTGCGGTCCGAAAGTCGTAGGGGGTTGTAGGGATGAGCGCCTATGGCGCTCATCTCCGCCAGCGCAAGGAGCGCCTTTGGCGCTCCTTGCCAGCAACTGCAGCTATCGCTTTGCAAGCCCGCAAGCGTTAGCAACGACCCATATTTCTGAGAACTATATATGTGATTTTTCAAGATTCACTCGCTACCAGATGATTGGATTAAAGCAGAGGTGATACCTACATTTAAGAAGGAAGCAAGAGCGAATCCAGGGAATTATAGACCTGTAAGCCTCACATCTGTAGTAGGAAAGCTTTTAGAAGGGTTAATAAGGGATAATGTACAAGAAAATGTCTATTTGAACATGATTTTAAGTAGGAGTCAACATGGATTTATGAGGGATAGGTCATGTCAAACAAAGGTGGTTAGTAGGAAGCTGGATCAAGGGAAATGAGAGGATGTAGTCTTTTTAGATTTTGCAAAGGCTTTTGATACAGTCCCACATGGGAGACTATTGTGCAAACTAAGGGATACAGGAATTGCAGTAAACATCTGCTCGTGGATGGAGAGCTGGCTAAAAGACAGGAAGCAAAGTGTTGTTGTAAGTGGAACATACTCAGATTGGACTAATGTGGTAAGTGGGGTTCCTCATGGTTCACTATTAGGTCCTCTCCTTTTTACCATATTTATTAATGACTTAGAGGTGGGACTGAAAAGTAGTGTCTCCGTTTTTGCTGATGACACGAAGTTGTGCAAGGTAATTCAATCAGATAATGATGTACTTTCCCTCCAAAGGGATTTACATAAAATAGAGGAATGGGCATCTAAATGGCAGATGAGATTTAATATGAATAAATGTAAAGTTTTGCATCTGGGAAGGAAAAATAGCCATGCAGTGTATAATCTTAATGGAGCAAATATAGGGGTTTCTGATATTGAAGGGATTTGGGAGTGCTTGTAGACAACCACCTTGGTAACAGTGCTCAATGCCAAGCAACATCTGCAAAGGCAAATAAAATATTAGCATGTATTAAGAAGGGTATAGAAGCCAGGGAAGCAAATATAATTCTGCCACTATACAAAGTCCTAGTACGTCCTCATTTGGGCACCACTTCATAAAAAGGACATTTTAGAGCTGGAAAAAGTACAGAGAAGGGCTACAAAACTAATAAGGGGAATGGAGGGGCTAAGTTATGAAGAAAGACTAACCAAATTAAACTTATTTTCGCTAGAAAAAAGGCGTCTACGAGGGGATATGATTACCTTATTTAAATACATCCAGGGTCAATATAAGGCCTTGTCAAGTGAACTTTTTGTAGCAAGAGATTTTCAACTGACAAGAGGACATCCTTTGAGGTTAGAGGAAAAAAGATTTCACCTTAAACAAAGAAAAGGGTTCTTCACAGTTAGGGTGGTTAAACTGTGGAATTCTCTACCAAAGGAGGTAGTAACAGCTAATCGATAGACAACTTCAAAAAGGGGTTAAATATATTTTTGAATAAAGAGGGCATTCAAGGCAATCCTAGATAACTAGCGAAGGAATATTGATCCAGGGAGAAATCTGATCGCCAGTTTCTGGGGTCAGGAAGGAATTTTGCTTTTTTTCCCCCTTATGAGACAATTGGCAAAGTTTCAATGTTTTTTTTTTTCTGTTTGCCTTCCTCTGGATCAATTAACAATTATTAACAAATAGTCCACTTATTAAAAAGATCAAAAGAGATCTAAAAAGGTTGAATTTGAGGGACTAACTCTTTATTCATCCTCCAATACTATACTATTAATAATTATTTAACAACAAATTACTAATCCGCATATTGCAGATCAGAGGAGATCTTAACAGGTTGAACTTGAAAATCTTTTTTCAACCTTAATTACTATGTAACTATGTAACTTTGACTTCGTCAAAAAATTATGGCAATAAATTTGAAGCTATGGCAATGCTGTTTGCCACATAATGTGAGGCTCTGCTCCCTCTGAGCACCTTTGGTGTTTATTGCGAACCCCCCCCCCCCCCCCCCCCCCCTGTAGTATAGTTTAGGGGCCTCGCAATGAGTGTTACTGACTTTGGTTAAATGTTACTATCTTGAGTTAAGTGCTACTGCCTTGGGTTAAATGTTACTGGCTTGGGAAGTGTTTCTGGCTTTGTGCTATTTTTCATCTTGTTACTTTTTTTGGCCGCCATTTTTTTCTTGCCTAGGCGATTTTCGATTGTGTAAAAATGCCAAATATGGCTCATATTAACTTGCAACCTCATATACAGACTCCCTGGCTCTCCCTGTGTTGTGTGTGTTCGATTTTCGTGGTTCAGCCGTTAAATTCTTAATTTTTGCGAGGTCCGCAATTTTTGCGTCATACGGGGCTCGCGATGGCCTTCGGTGCTCATTGCAGCTAGGTCCTGCGTGCCTCCACCCCCACAACTGCGTCCCTCGCTTTGCAAGTTGTACAAAGTATATCTCTATATGGATCATTATGTACATATTATTACATGTGTGTATATCTAAAATGACGTGTATGTATCTTACAGAGTAGAAATACCATTATGATTATAACAAGTGAATATGAGGGTGCCTCTTTGGGAGGTTTAATGTTATACTCATTGTTCACAGTGCAGGTAACCACTGTACACATGAACCCATCATACACATTACATACACAGGACACACATTACATAAACAGGACACAAACATTACCTACATTTTACATATGCAGGATACACATTACAAACACAGGACACAAATTACAAATATAATTCTGGTAAATCCCTAGTACACCCTCACACAACATGCATACATCACATACCAATCACACTCACATCATATACACATAAACTCTGTGCTTATATAGAGCCCTATTCAATTGGCCAAATCGCAATTTAATAAGGCTGTATATGTTTAATTTGATTAGTCTTCCTTCATGACTTAGCCCCATCCATTCCCCTTATTAGTTGTGTTGCCCTTCTCTGTACTTTTTCCAATTTTAAAATGTCCTTTTTATGAAGTGGTGCCCAAAACTGTACTCCATATTCTAAGTGAGGGCGTACTAGGGATTTGTATAGTGGCAGAATTATATTTGCTTCCCTTGCTTCTATACCCTTCTTAATACATGCTAATATTGTATTTGCCTTTGCAGCCGCTGCTTGGCTTTGAGCACTGTTACCTAGGTGGTTGTCCACAAGTACTCCCAAATCCCTTTCAATATCTGATACACCTAGATTTGCTCCATTAAGATTATAAATTGCATGGATATTTTTCCTAACTTTACATTTATTTGTTTTAAATCTCATCTGCCATTTAGATGCCCATTTCTCTAATTTATGCAAATCCCTTTGGATAGAAAGTACATCATTATCTGATTTAATTACCTTGCACAACTTCGTGTCATCAGCAAAAATGGAGACAACACTTTCCAGTCCTACTTCTATGTCATTAATAAATATGTTAAAAAGGAGAGGACCTAATACTGAACCCTGAGGAACCCCACTTACCACATTTGTCCAATCGGAGTATGTTCCATTTACAAAAACCTACACATGAACACACATCATCTCACATCTCACACAAACACACATCACATACACATAAACACACATCACATACACATCATCTCACATCACACACAAACACACATCACATACAACACACATCACATACACATGAACACATATCACATACACATGAACACACATCACATACAACACATATCACATACACATCACATACATATGAACACACATCACATGAACATACATCACCTACAAATTACATACACATACGACACACAGCACATACAACACACAGCACATACACATGAACACACATCACATACAACACACATCACATACACATGAACACACAGCACATGAACATACATCACCTACAAATTACATACACATACATCACATACGACACACAGCACATACAACACACAGCACATACACATATACCCACGTCACACACACAGTACACACGGAGTCCTTTTCAGGTCTCACACATGGCTGGCATGTGACAGCTGCAAGCCCCGCCTTCGGTGTAAAGCTCCCATCAATCAGTGAGCAGGGATTGCAATGGGCGGAGCTTATGAAGATTTGTGTCTCGTGGATGTGCTACTGGCGACACAGACCCAGGACGTGAAGAGAGGAAAGGTTAGGGGAGGCAGTGACCGATATCTAGGGTATAGACAGTGAGGGGCACATCTAGGGCAGGAGAGATTGAGGGGCACATCTAGGGCAGTAGAGACAGTGAGGGGCACATCTAGGGCAGGAGAGAGTGAGGGGCACATCTAGGGCAGTAGAGACAGTGAGGGGCACATCTAGGGCAGGAGAGAGTGAGGGGCACATCTAGGGCAGTAGAGACAGTGAGGGGCACATCTAGGGCAGGAGAGAGTAAGGGGCACATCTAGGGCAGTAGAGACAGTGAGGGGCACATCTAGGGCAGGAGACAGTGAGGGGCACATCTAGGGCAGGAGATACAGTGAGGGGCACATCCTGGGCAGTATAGACAGTGAGGGGCACATCTAGGGCAGTAGAGACAGTGAGGGGCACATCTAGGGCAGGAGAGACAGTAAGGGGCACATCTAGGGCAGTAGAGACAGTGAGGGCACATCTAGGGCAGTAGAGACAGTGAGGGGCACATCTAGGACAGTAGAGACAGTGAGGGGCACATCTAGGGCAGGAGACAGTGAGGGGCACATCTAGGGCAGGAGATACAGTGAGGGGCACATCTAGTGCAGGAGACAGTGAGGGGCAGATCTGGGTCCTTGCTTGCAGTGGGCTAGCATTGGACAGCAGTGTTTATGAGGGCCGCCCCCTGGATTTCTTACCTTCCCGGCACACCCTGCACTAGCCCCAGCAGTGATGGAGCAAGTACCGGTGCTGAGCTCCGTGCACTGGTTCAGGAAGGGGCTCAGACTACACGATAACCCGGCTCTCCAGGAAGCTCTGCGGGGGGCGACCTCGGTGCGATGTGTCTACATACTGGACCCCTGGTTCGCAGCATCCTCCTCTGGAGGGGTCAACAGGTGGAGGTGAGGGGAATCCTAACCTGTATAGGGGGTCACTTGTACCTGAGGGGCATCCTAACCTGTATAGGGGGTCACCTGTACCTGAGGGGAATCCTAACCTGTATAGGGGGTCACCTGTACCTGAGGGGAATCCTAACCTGTATAGGGGGTCACCTGTACCTGAGGGGAATCCTAACCTGTATAGGGGGTCACTTGTACCTGAGTGGAAACCTAACCTGTATAGGGGCTCAGCTGTACCTGAGGGGGATCATAGCATGAGTAGGGGCTTAGCTGTACCTGAGTGGGATCATAGCATGAGTAGGGGCTCAGCTGTACCGGAGGGAGAGCCTACCATGAGTAGGGGCTCAGCTGTACCTGAGTGGGATCCTAGCGTGAGTAGGGGCTCAGCTGTACCCGAGTGGGATCATAGCATGAGTAGGGGCTCAGCTGTTCCTGAGGGGGATCATAGCATGAGTAGGGGCTCAGCTGTACCTGAGGGGGATCCTAGCATGAGTAGGAGCTCAGCTGTACCCGAGTGGGATCATAGCATGAGTAGGGCTCAGCTGTACCTGAGTGGGATCATAGCATGAGTAGGGGCTCAGCTGTACCAGAGGGGGATCCTAGCATGAGTAGGAGCTCAGCTGTACCTGAGGGGGATCCTAGCATGAGTAGGAGCTCAGCTGTACCCGAGTGGGATCATAGCATGAGTAGGGCTCAGCTGTACCTGAGTGGGATCATAGCATGAGTAGGGGCTCAGCTGTACCTGAGGGGGATCCTAGCATGAGTAGGAGCTCAGCTGTACCCGAGTGGGATCATAGCATGAGTAGGGGCTCAGCTGTACATGAGGGGACCCTAGCATGAGTAGGGGCTCAGCTGTACCCGAGGGGGATCCTAGCATGAGGAAGGGGGTCAGCTGTACCTTACCTGGGCCCCTACTCATGCTAGAATCCCCCTCTGGTAGAACTGGGGTGGGGCTCTAGCTAAATATAATGTTTCTGTAACCTGAAGATCAGTTAGAATAAATATCAGGGGTTGACAAATAATATGGAATGAAGGAGCCAGCCAGCCCAAAACACACACACAGACTTAAAGGGTTAACAGCAGGGTTCCTTCTATGGAGTTAGAACCTCATTGTGTTAGGTGGTAGAAGAAGAGAGGCCGCTGTGACATAGCATTACTTCATGTACAGGGCTCTGTTGTTATGCTCCGTGTACCCTTACCCTTTATCATCTTGTGTTCTGTACTAGTTTCCCAGTATACAGCTCACCTTATATAAGCTGCAAGCTTGTTTTTGTTTAGTTAGTATTAGGCTTGACCAACCCATCCCATCTGTGCCAAGACTTGTTCGAGAAGATTCTGCCAGGGGCGTAGACACTTTCCTAAGGTGTCTGATGCTACTTGCAAAGTGTAGAATTTGGGTGGAATTGTATTCTCCCCTCCCCGCCATCAAATAATGTGTACATTTGTAGATATTTAATCATGCAGCTGTTGTAAATGGGGCATTTTTGTACTATCCCGGAATATCCCACCCACCAACTTTAACACATGGCCCCTTTATCTAGCATTGCTTTTTTTCCCACATCACAATTTATCTTAGCTAGTCAGTTTCATTTTAAATTGTAATATAGTGTTGCAACTAAAACATTTTTGGGGACTGATTACCATAACTAATGTGTATTGAATTACTTTATATATCTAAAATGTGGAGGAGCGAACAAACATATTTATTTTTTTAATATACCCACTAGACCAGTTGCTTTCAGCAATTTTATTCTAGGAGCCACCATAGATTCAGAACATTTTGAACAGAGTTATACTGCCTGTGGCACATTCAATTTTCATTTATTTTTTGCATTCGCTTGAACCTTAAATAAGTTTATTAATAAATCTAGAACTAAAGATAATGGCATGTGCCATGACTGATATTTTGGGGCCCTAACACACAGGGTTGCTAATATCAAAGGCTATTTCAATGAGCATGAGACTTGTTTTAAGGACTATGACATGTTGTTTTCTATGTGTAATGTAAGGTGGAGCACATTAATGAATGTTGGGGTTTCTATGCATCATTTGTTGCTTAAAGCTGACAGAAAGGGTTTATTGTATGATATCCTGCTGTATGAGGCCCCTGAATAGAATTTCATCCATCCCCTCCCTAGTCTCTTATGTGGACTCCAAGTCAAATAACTTCACAGAACTCCCATGTGTGATCATACAGTTTGACCGAACAAGAAAGTCCAAGTCGTGGTGTGTCTGGAAATCAGGGACGGGGGTTTGATAACCTAGTAACAGAGTGGGGGGTCACAGTAAAAAATCAGACCCTCCTACAGGGAGGGGTATTATAAGGGGGGATGTGTGGGTGTATTTTTTGTACTGTTAAAAATATCTGTGTAAGAAGAATAAAGGATCAATCTCGGTCTGAAACACTAATGGAATGGTGTGTGCTCCTGAGTTCTCCTAGGATGTGTTCTGTGATGAACTGGCATGCTAGGCACGGTTATAACTCAGTTTCAACTGTAAGCTAAAGCAGGAAATTAGGGGTGTACGTGGTCCCCTCATCTCTGAGTCTTGACAGCATGTTTAAAGTGTTAGGCTCTCATCATTGCTCTTTGTTCTTGAAGACCAGCAAATAAGGTCTCAGGGGACTGGGCTAGGACTGGGTGTTGAGTAACACTAATCTGGACCATGTATCTCTTTTATACTTTTAATTCTCTCTTTTCACTCTACCCTTAACATCCCAGGATCATGAAACCTATTTTAAATAAAATGCTGACATTATTGGCACAGGGCTTTGTTTTCAAATCTAGGACCAGACCCAAAATTGAGCTAAGAACACCTGTGTGGCATTATCTCCAACTGCAAGCAATGCCACTATGTCGTCTACTACAAAAGTACATAGCTGGGAATTATGTTTGACCAGCGTTCTTCAGGCCACACAACTCCAGTAGGAGCCCCATTACTCTCCTCTCTCCACTCTGCTGCCAGCCCCATCTTTGTTTCTCCACTTTCTGAATCGGTTGATGTCCCTCTTCAACATTAGAGTAAATTTTATCCCTCAGTACCTATCATATTAAGCTCTCTTGCACTTCAAAGCACATATCCTCATTATCTGTATATCTAATTGGTAATCTAGGCAAGTTATTATTATTATTATTATTATTATTATTTTTTTTTTTTATGAGTTGCTCTTCTCCAAAACTGTGATCTTTAATATAAAATAAACTTTAGCTTTTTTGGAACTTGACTTTTAATGTGTTTTGTGTGTGTTGTGTCCGACTCTTCGTGACTCATGGGCCGTAACCCACCATGCTGATCCACTTGGTATTCATGGCAGATTACTGGAGTGGATTGCCAGTTCCTTAACCAGTGAGCCATGGCATACACCTGCTGGTATTCTTTGGGTTCTCTCTCTCTCCATCTTTTACTGTTGGCTATATACTACTACAACTGAACTTTGTTATTATGCTGAATTAAGGGCTCTTCTCCATTGTTTAATAATTGATATTTTTCTCTGCATTGAGAAGCCCTATTACCACTTGCAAATATTGCAAAGTCTGTACTGTACCACATATCATTGAACTCCAAATATTTATCCCTACAGTACTGTGTATCAGGTCACCTGGGGTTTCATTGTTTTTAATATGGCGTTTTTTTTTTATCAATAAAGTTTATATGTCCTATAGATTGTATTGAAATCCAATTGGGTGTTAAGTACCATACTTTCACTTTAATATTATGGTCTCCCATCCAAGTACTGACCAGTCCCAAACCTGCTCTGCTTCAGGGTGGTGACCTCTTGGTTCCCTGACTGGAATCTGGCCCAGGTCGCAGCGGTGAAAGCACTGAATCCTATCCACTGGACGAACCAGGGAATGTTGTCTTGGCAATGTCTTATTAATCCTAACTATTATTGTTAATCTTCCTGTAAAATGGCAGAGTACCCAAGGGGCATGATATTGTTGGCAATGGTTTTGATGTCACATCCTTTCAGGCATTGCTTACTGGGACATACAGTGGACCCTTGGTAGTGTTCGTTAATTGGTTCCAGAAGATTCGAGTAGTGAAAACGACATGTGCCAAACTCCCATAAGGAGTAATGTAAATTGGTTTTATCAAGTGCCACGAGTACCAAGGAAGCGCAGAGTGCCAAAACATTTTTTGCTCATCAAGACAAGTCGAATACCGAATTTGACGAGTTTTGAGGTAGACGATTACCGAGGGACCAATGTATATAGATCCATATTTTTAATGTTCATTTACCAAAGTGTCTGTGTGCATATTTAAACAACATTTTATTAACGAGTGCTTAAAAGCAGGTCACTAACTGAAACATTCCAAACAGACCCTGCAAAGGCCCGTTCCCTCTAGCTATTGCACAACAGTGTTTCTATAGATGTACTAGCAAATGAAAGATGGTGTCTCTGTAACTATTTATAAAATGCTTCTGGGACAGTCTGTGATTGGCTAGTACATCTATTTCTACAAACACTGTGTGCATGAGTTGCAGTGAACAGACCTTTGCAGGGAATGGTTGGAAGGATTCAGTGAGTAAAAAACAGATGGTTTAAACTCTTGTTAATAAAATTATAGGGCCGTTCCTGTTTTTCTTTTACCCCCAGCAGTGGTGGCCACTAGGTGACATGACCGAGATTTTAGTCCATTATCCAACGTTTAGATTTAAGGGTTAGGGTAGATGATAAGCTTTACAATAACAAGAAATTGACTAAAATCACGGCCGTGCCCCCTAATAGGGGGTCGTGACCACTGCTGGCAGTCAGAAAACAGGAAATATCCGAATGATATTTAAATAAACACTTAGGTAGTTCATTTTAATAGTAAAAAGATGAAAACATCCATATTCCGTTATTATATAAATATGTCAACTCCTATACTGCAATCTGTATTTTGATCAGTGACCATTAAGTCATTTACATTTTTAATAAGCTTCTTGCAAGTTATTAATAATATATGCACAAATAGATTTAGTTTGGGATATTATACCTAAGCTGAATGGGAGTTCAGTCTTTATTATTGATGCTACATAAGCAGATACATCTGAGGACTAAAGCATATCTTAAGCAAATATAATTATCTGCCAGAAATAAACATTCAACTTATTTTCAACTAGTTCTTCCTCCAATTATCTTTTTCTGCACTGAATATTATTATTTACCTGGGTTCGATTCCAGTCACTGAACCAAGAGGTTCCACCACCCTGATGCCTGGTCAGTACTTGGATGGGAGACCACCAAGGAATACCAGGAACTGTGGCCCACTGGAGAAGGAACTGATAACCCACTCCAGTATCTCTGACATGAAAACAAAGTGGATCAGCATGACCATAAAGATGTGCCTGGTGTGTTAGGGTCCATGAGGTCATGGAGAGTCGGACGCGACTGAATGACAAAACAACCATTATTCTTCGAACAGTTCTTTATAAGACCACTAAAATGGTTCTTCAAGCACAATCTGAAAATATTTGTGAAGTTCAAGAGTTTTTTTTTTTTTTTTTCAGATTTGCTTGTGAATATTTTATTTTATTTTTCATTTTTGTCTCAGTATTGCAGGATCTCGGTGCATTAAAAATAATAGCTATTAAAATGCAAATACACAATTATATTATAATTGATTTACAATGTTTAAACTTTGTAATGATAGTTGGTATAATTTAAAGTGCTTATTTTTGCCACTTTTGCCTAGTTATGGGTGGGGTTGTTGTAATATGTTTCCTGCTGTGTGCTCTGGTCTGTTTAGTCTTTCAGTTGTGTCCCATTCCCAACATCAGAGTGTTCTCTAAGAAATCCTGTCTTCTCATGATATGGCCAGATATTTGTACTTCAGCCTCATGATCAAAACTTCCAGTGAACAGTTTGGCTTCATTTCACAAATATATTGTCATCACCTCATACTATAAACAGATCAATAAACTGTCAGGGAAGGAGGATTTCACATACACCCTATAACATGCAATGTAAAGCAGTTTCCACAATTGCTACAATCGCATGCCAATAATTTTGTTTCTTGTGGACATCTATATTTTTGCATCTGCATGTCCCTTTCTGTAAGGTGGATGTTGTTTAATATCCTATTGCCTCATAGTATGTAGAACATTGTATACAGTGCAGTATATGCTGACGGCTTTAGGGATTAATTGCATGGTAACAGACCCAACCTGCTATGGATCACAGCCAGGTTATAATTTACATAATTTTCATACCTCAATTTTGCAATGTACTGAGTGGGCCAGTCTTTTTTTTTTTGTTCAGACACCCTATATCATAGACTCCTCTAGATCCTTACAATATATATTTTCATATTGCAAATTCTCCTGTATTTCCTGGGCAGGGAACACTTAAAGGAGCGTGTAACACCATACTTTTTTTTGTTTTTGTAATGCATTTAAAAGAACGTGCATTAAACATTACCAAAGCTGTTTTTGCATGAAAAAATGTTAAGTACATGTCATTTAAGTGAACAGGAAATGGATCTGTAGATTTCATTAGCAGACAAGTACGAGCCATATTGGGTTCCCTGGTGGTTCAGTGGTTAGGATTCAGTGCTTTCACCTCTACAACCTGGGTTCAATTCCAGTCAGGGAGCCAAGAGGTCAAACCAGCCTTAAGCCGAGCAGCATTGGGCTTGGTTAGTACTTTGATGGGAGACCACCTAGGAATACCAGCAGCTGTACGCTGTGGCCCACTGGAGAAATAACTGGAAGCCCATTCCAGTATGTCTGCCATGAAAATCAAGTGTATTAGCATGACCATAGACATAAAAATGTCCTGGTGTGTTCCATGAGATCACAAAAAATCAGAAACGACTGAACGACACAAAAAGAAACCATCATATTACTACTAGATATTTTAATAATTTTTTTTTTATTATCTCTCTTTTGAGAGCTTCATTTGAGCAAGGAAAATATACAATAGTACATTATCAAAGACCTTTTAGAGGCAACAAGAAAAAAAAATTCAATGACCCTTTAAGATCGGGCTGTTTAGCCTGTCTGGGTTGTCACATTCTGACCTCATTGTCTTAATTCCGGCATGGGGACACAAGTTTTTGGTTCATAACTTTACCGTCTCCTTCTTTTCCCATTTCCCTACCAATGTATACCCATTTTTCTTCCATACTTGTAATTTGTTTTTACTGCTTCTGGCAGTTACTCCCAGTTTTCATATTTCTTTGACTTCTTTCTCAGGCTTTAATAATATCTATGTCCTAGGGAATCTAGCCAGCATTGATGGCATCTAACTAGCGGAGCTTTCCAGGTAAAAGGCAACATTTGAGTTTGTAGGCCTTTATTCTACTACTATCAGTTTATTTCTGTTAATATTTGGTGGGATTGGGCATATGATGTGAATACATTTATTGTGCACTGTGTCATTTTGTTTCAGTTTTTTTTTTTGTTTGTTTTTTTCTGTTTGCCTTCATCTGGATCAATTAACAACTAATCTGGATATTGCAATCAGAGGAGATCTATAAAGGTTGAACTTGATAGACTGAAAGTCTTTTTTCAACCTCAATTACTATGTAGTGCACCTGACAGAATATCTCTGAGAACAGGTTTAACAGGTTCCCCAATACACTGGGACTATGTAAGTGACAAGAAATTGTAGGAAGCATATAAATACTGCCCTGTATATAGTGCACACCAATTACTCGCTCTCTCCAGTTTTAATTGTGGCATCTTTTTTATATATTTCGAGTCAATAAAGTTTTCCATTTTTGAATTTTATGTCGGAAAGCTGCTTATGTTCTTAAAACAAACTGATGTCAGTATTAGTTTGCCAGTCCAGACATTGAAGCCACCTCACAAAATACTGCAGATATAATCAGCATGGGGGCAGTGACTGTATCACGGATGATGTCTTAGCCGTGACACAAATATGTAACCAGACTGGAGAATGGCACATAGGAACTGTAGCAAAACCAAGATGGCGCACCGGTGGCCAGAGATACAAGCAAGGCACTGTTTTTTCAAAAGCAAATATCATGTTCTCACTCTCCTCCCTCTCCCCCTCTCCTCCCTCTCCCTCTCATCCCTGTTCAAATCAGAGCAGTCTACCTGGTGCCCCCATATGACTCCTCAATGCATTTGACTTGACCCTATATTGTGACCTCTTTATATATGTCAGAACCTACTAGGCATTAAGCAGGTGGGACATGCCAACACAAGCTGCCAACTACTCATTCCCCTCTCTCTAACAACCTATTTGTACCCATTTTTTATATTTTATTAATTAAATGTATTCTTGATTTATTTAAAGCATGAAAGTCAACCTCCTTCTGACTACTATCCTGTAGCAGGGAGTATTGTATGGACATGATTTCCTGGCTGTGAGGTCTCTGCAAGTAGTAGTATTGCCATTACATACCTTTAGTTCTGGTTTCTAAGGAGGTGATTTGCTTAATAATTTAAACATACATTTACGGGATGTGGAAGTCACCAAATATGCCTTGTGCCATTAGATAAATGCTTTAAAATCATGTAGGAAAGTTGTTCATATTTTTTTTAAATGTAAACAAGTATCACCTTCGATATTGTCATTTTTAGTTATGACTTTTATTGCCAAAAGACCCCCCTCATGGACCTGCATAGATAATGAGGATGGCGGCTCGAAGTATCGCACTTCCGGTCATGGGACAAATACATAATCAGTCTGGGTCAACACAACTGAAAACTGTTGAGCTGGAAGATAGGATCATGTGTGAAAACTTTTTCAGAAGCATGAAAAGACCCTCTGGCACCAAGCTCCAATAGAAATGCTTCTTACTACCCTGTCTATTTGTATTTAGAATTGATTTTATAATTTCAACCAGGAAGAATTTACCTGTCTCAGTGGTTTCATAGAGTGAAGGATGTTATACCTGTGTGTAGGAGCTATGTTGGACTATTATATTCATATATAACTCAAGCACTGTCAGGCAGTAGGGTTTCCATGAGCCAGCGTGTTCTAGGACTGCTTTGATCCAAGCCTGTAAGGATCTGAATCTTGTTAGCCCCTTCATTGCATTATACCTTTTTAATTATTTTTATTTTTTAAGATCTGGCTTTAGAAATAAATTAGTAGGAGCTTATGTATAATTGTGTTTGTTTCCTATCACCTCATGGCATGTAACACTTTGTCTACAGCACAGTACATGCAAGTGTTTTAGGTTTGATTGCATGGTAACAAGCCCAACCTTTGCTGGATTGGATCGCATCCAGTTACATACATTTCATACCTGGAAGTTGTAATGGTACTCCGTGTTCAGACACACCTTCATTGAAGACTCTGTACAATGTGTCTTTTCCTGCTGTAAATAATATTAGGCTTGTCAGACATGTACTGGTGTCCTCAAATGACTCCTTAATTTATGTGGCTCAAAGTCTGTAGGTCTGAACCAGATAGACTTCTTGTAATACCTGCTCACGGGTGGCATGACTAGCCAAGTCGCTCATGTGTAGCTGTGCTCTCTCCCTCACCTTACCAACTTTCCATTTTCAACTCTTCGATAACAGGATTATAATAAAAACTAGCGAAAAAAATTACAGCAATTAAATTGTAAGTGAGCTAATAGTGTTTGGTGTATATAATGTGGCTGATTTAGCGTCCTTCTTTTTCGGAATATTCGTAGCTGTTTGGTGGTGTTTTGCGTGTTTAGGGACCTGTAGCCTCGTTTTCGTTTTTCGGCGGCCATTTTTTCTCTCGCTTAGGTGATTTTCGGGTCTCTAAACTCCCGAAATTTGTGGTTAAATGGAGGTGTAACTTCACTTGCAGAGGTCCTGGTTGCCCCCCCCTTGCTGTGAGTAACCTTTTTATGTGTTTGTTGTTTGTATTTATTGTGTTTGTAATGTTTTTGGGGTCGCGCAGGTTGCATCCTTGTTTTCTAATCTCGTAGGTGTTTTTTGGCAAATACGTAGGTGTTTTGTGGCGTTTTGCGTGTTTCTTGTGGTGTTTTGCGTCCTTAGACTGCTGTAGCCTCGTTTTCGTTTTTTTCGGCGGCCATTTTTTCTCTCGCTTAGAGAATTTTTTAGTGTCTAAACTCTTTTAATTTGAGTTAAATTGAGGTGTAACTTTAGTTTTCATGGTCCTGGATGCTCCGTCTTCCTGTAAGTAAGCTTTTTATGTATTTGTTGTGTGTATTTGTTGTATTTTTCATGTTTTCATGTCCGCGTGTTGCGGCTGATTTTTGCAAGGTCGTAATGGTTCGTAACATGTCTCGTATTTTCCTTGTGTAACAATGTAAATTTTGCAAGGGTCGCAGTTGCTGGCAAGGAGCGCCTTCGCGAGGGCCGCGGGCTCGCTAGGCAAGTCCACAAGCGTGAGCAACGGCTTGTATGCTCACAACTATATGTGTGATTATAAAAAGTGCCACTGAGCAGTGTGTGATTTGTATTTCCCCATTAAATTTTACCATGTTTGGAACCTTTTCCTTGTCCCTTTAACTTCTCAATACTGAGGTCTTACAGTCAGTAATGAAACACTAAGTATACTTTTTATTACAAAATGTTAAACTTATTTTTAAAAATAAACTTCCTCACAACTTTTTTTTTTCTTTGTGGTATATTCCAGCTCTTTACATGAGCATGCTGTACATATGGGATATCCGTGTTCCTTGTCATGATTTGTTTACCTGGCCTCTTTATTTTGGAGCATCTCATTCACTATTTTCTATCTCCCTAATAGATTCCTTTTACAGTCCCTTGAGGATTTGGACACCAGTTTAAGGAAACTGAACACTAGGCTGTTTGTAGTTCGTGGCCAGCCGGCTGATGTCTTTCCCAGACTGTTTAAGGTGAGTGTCACTTGTGGTAGGACACATTAAAGGGACACTTATACTTTAAAGAACAGAACATAATGGACAAATTATTTTTGGAAAATGTAAAAAAGATCACTGTAATGAGTTAACAGGCACAACACATTTTAATTAGCAATTGATCATTAATAAAATTCATATTCAATGATTAAAAAGAACAAAAAAATAAGACATTTTCAATAATAAATGTACTTTCACCTACTATAGGGTTAGTGGGTGATGTCATGCAATTGATATGGCATAAATATTACACTGTATAGATTAATATAGTTTCTTCAAATATTACAGTGTATAGATTGAGTTCAAGGGTCAATTTATCGACAAGTATATGCTATGTGAAGAAATAGCATTTATTGGTATAGCAGTAAATATCAAGGATAAACAATTATAAGTGTAGTGGAGAGCCTTGATGACGTGGCGTGTGTCCTTACGCTAAGGAGCACGTTCAGCGTCTGCCTCCCCTGCTAATTTGAATGTGAATGTACCCTTCCTGTCCTAACCCAGTGTGTGGATGCTGGTGTAGTGGAGAGTGATCCCACTGGTGGATAGGAGAGTTGTCTCCTAACAAGGATCAGGGTCAGTCATATCTCTTATTTCATACTCCCTCCCTCACACTGTTAGTTTGTCACAGTCACTACTTTACCATATTTATTTAAGGTGCTGTGCTATTTTTTTTAAATGTATACACTCCTGATTTTATGCTGTATCTTAAACTGTATATTTAATTAAAGCTTCTGTCTATTAGTTTTTTAAAAGGGGGTTGTGTCCTCCTTTTCCTTCCGTTTTTTGCTTTAATTATGTTCTCACTCCTTTTTTCTTTTTCTTGCTTTTCTATTTTCTTATTCTTATATATTACTCTGTTGTTTCTATGTTGTAAATTTGGGGTGAGAGTATTGGCTTCCTATCTTCCTTTTAAGTTAGTAGTGGTCCGGGAGCTATAGAGCTATATCTATCATGCCCTACGCTATGTTGACGTGGTCTGCGCTGTGATCGCACTTACTGATCAAGGAAAAATAACCATAAATAAAACACAAATACCGTTGAATTGAAAAACAAAATCTTTTATTGACTCAAGCATAATAAAGTAATTGAATAAAAAAGCTGTGATCAAAGCAAAGAATATAATAACAACAAAAATAAAACCTAAACAAACCTTTAATAATTTGCTGGAATTCAAAAAACCCAAAGGATTAAAAACCTTGGGTTCAACATGAATTTTGTAATCGTTGCATTTTTAACAATATTTTAAATGTACAAATAAAGATAGAATTTTTTTAATTAATATGTGGCAATAATAATTAAAATAAAGGCTGCATTAAAGGTGTTTTTGTACCACCTTGGTTGGTTGTTCAAGGATTCCTAAAATGGATCCATAGGACAATTCTTTTTGTATGTAATAACACCCAGGCCCAATAAACAAACTAAGATCATTTTTTGAGCATTATAAGTAAGTGTAATCATGTTTATTTGGGGATTTTTGCATGCACAAAACTGTTGATTCGACCTTTTATCAGATGCATTCATAATCCATTAAATTTTTTAATATGCCTTTTAATAATAGGCAAAATATTAAACAACGGAGGTATGTATACTTTAAAAAAAATAATAATAATTTTACAGATACGAAATCAATTTGTATTTGTTAAAACATTATCTATTAAAGGCAGGCTACACATTTTGGCGCTTCACTGGACGTTTTTAAGCTTTACCTTTTTTTTTTAACCATCTATGAATCTTGGTCCGTACCCCAAACTTTTTGCATTACTGGCTGCATACAACTTCCAGGCTCTGTTAGGTTATTCATATTTTTTATTCATATTTTGTTTTCAGCAGAACCCTAGGGACTGAACATTTTTTTTTAATTACTGTGTTGGGGCTTCCTCTCATTCTGCAACGTTCCCTCTTTATAGAACATTACTTTCCCAAAATGCACATGTCGTCGTGTTCTTTGTTTAATCCCTGCGGTACCTGCAGCTCCTCTCATCTATTCCTATTCGGTTGTACGTTATTCTTTGGGGAGCGTATTAGTCTGACTCGACTTGGTTTTGAGTTTAATATCTTTCTGTATCTCGCTTGTTAAATTTAGAAACAGCCAACGCACGCAGGAAAAATCCTTCCCGCTAGGATAATATTTCCTGCATTTTTTTTAAATATCAGGCTCACAAATAAAAGGAAAGAAAATGAATGAGATTTTTAACTGAAGATTATCTTTTGCCTTTGGACTGATGGTGTTCCATGATCTGTCTTGCTCTAAATAGTAGTAATTGCTTTGTTGCTTCTCATTAGCCCTGAGACATATGACAATTAATTTTGTGTTAAAGATAATATTGAATTCACAAATGTGCATGCTAAGATGAATTTTCCAAGAAGATTGTACAGTATATATATATTTACGTATCAATTTTCTTGTATAGACGGATTATGGAAATGTCCATTGGAACATTATAGATTAAAGAACCACTCTAGTTAATGAAAAACTGCACGGGTTTGTTTTATTAAACACTTCACCGTGTAAGCCACAAACACAGAAACATTCTTGGAGAAAATCTGAATTTTTGAAGAGTGTTGTCCTGCTTTTCAACACTTTCTAAGAGCTATAATATATATGTGTGTTATGTTAGTTTATTTATTTATTTATTTATTTATATATATATATATATATATATATATATATCATTATAGCTAGAGATAATGTGCAAAATGTATTCAGAAAGATTTATGTAAATAAATGTTGCATTTAATTTTAATTAATAGCAGCAGTTTTACCGTTTTTTATTCGTAACTGAATTGTACATCTGGTATGAATGGGTGGAACTTTGCTTTCAGACAAGGTCACTATTCAGTTATGTTGAAAGACTTACTCTGTAAATTGTCACTTGTCAATATGAATAAATAAAAGTGTAATGCTTGGTATTATAACCATGCTCCTCAAACTACAGGCAGTCAAAGGAATCTTCCATAACACAAGAAGAGTCAGCTAATCACTATAATAGTTGTGGATCATCTTACGTATGTTCGGAACGTTTGCGATGTTGGTCACGCTTTTGCATGGCGCGAGCAGTTGATGCACGCATGACTTAGGCTGCAATGTCATTGCACTGCGAGCCTTGCGAAGCAAGGCGAGCAGTTGAGGCACACGGAACTTAGGCGCTCATTGCACTGCAAGCTTTGCGCGACTTAGACACGCAGTTGGCTCAAACCCGTAACTCAAACACAGAAAAAACACCAAAATAATATTTAAAAAAAAAACACTCACACACAGCACAGGGGGAGAGCCAGGACGCCTGGGAGTGAAGTTGCAAACTAATTGGAGCCATAGTTTGCGAAAAAAAACGTAAAAATTCTGTAAACAATGAAAACTAGGCTCAGCAATGCCAGGCACACAGAACTTAGAAAATACACGACGCCGAAGACAATAACACACACGAACACCAGGCATGCAGGACTTTAAAAATAAAACCAACGGCAGTCAGTGCTCGACACGCAAATGGTGCTCAGAGGAGCAAACGCCTCACATTGTGTGGCAAACAGCATTGCCAGCCTTACGTAATTTTTGGTGGGCAATTTCCTACTGTAAAATATTATTTTAAAATTGATTTTATGCTTACGGCTTACACAGCTGCTAATGTTAGTTTATTACATACTTCACACGTGAAGTTTTACCCAAACTGCAGTGGTTCTTTAAAGGGCCATTATAAGTGACAGGTAATAATAGACTGTGAGTATCTGCTCCACCACTATTTATTTAGTTCAATTAATAGATTTTTAGAAATACCCCATATCCATCCCATCACATTACTCCCATTGTTTGTCTGTGAACCATCGGCTTTCCTTTTTATCTGTTTTAATTATGTAGGAGTTGTGACTTACCTCCCCTTATCCATACGTGACCATACCCCCCACATAATGTCATTAGTGTTAAAGTTTTTGTTGCATTATTTCCAAAACAATTGTTTATTTGCAAATCTACATGGTTGAAAATTATTTCTTCCTACATTGATTCAAGGCAAACGTGATTCTTGTGCAGGTTATGATGTGGCGAAATGTAAATCAGGCAGGCTTCATTATGAAACTATTTTAATTACAGTTTTATAATCACATACTGTTCTTGAACAGTTGTAGTCTTCAGTGATTGCAGCCCTTTGGTGCTTATACAATTTCCCTTTAGTGCTTATACAGTAATGTTTCATTTCTTTATTTAGTAATAAAATCAGTATTTTTGTAGACAAAAATCTATTATATTTTGTAAATGTTATATTTGAAGTTTAGTATTTTAGACTTCTCCGGGTGGGCTGCTCTTTACCTCATATGAGTGGTGGGGGTCTAGCTGTAGATGATGATGATGATGATCCACATGAAGTCACTGAGTGTAAGTATTGATATACTTTATCCAGCTGGGGCATCAGGTGTCTGGTGTCTGTTTATCTCTTGCTGCTGAAGTGAAACGTGACCGATTTTGTTGTCACGAGCTAGCAGTAATCCCCCCTATTCACTGTGTGCCCCCCCCCAGGTGGGATTCGCACGACTTCCCTAAGGATCCTGATTATCTACTGAGAGTGAGACAGTGATGCCACGGAGGTACCCAGGAGATATAGATTTAAGAGGAGATTTAAATACTGCTGTATCTAGGCCACCTAAAGACAGCACACCTACTTATTCCCGGGATGCGTTGTGTTACTAGACCATGACTCACTGTATTGGGTTCATGTTTCGTATAAAGACAATATTATCTGATGGTAGAATCCATTAGCTCAGCAGCCATCAGTGATTTTTAGAGTAGGGTAATATGGGTCACAAACAAAAACAATGAGAAATGAGTGAAAGAAGAAAAGACACGCCATACTTGGTCACTTCAAGGGCATGTGTGTAAATATTAATGTGGAGAGGCAAAGATATTCTTAAAGGACCACCATATATTAAATAATTGTTGTGGCGAACTACCTACTCAAAATATCCACTACACAAGCTGGGATCCTGCCCCACGTTGATGATAGACAGTAACCTTGAATCGGATGTACGTGGGTGGGATTTCTAGCTTTGATCAAAGATGTTTGATGCAGCAGGAGTATGCTTAAAGGAAGCCATGTTTAATATGGTTATGGGTTGCAATAGCAAAGCTTTCGTGGGCACATTTGCATGTCCCTGCCAAGGTTCCCAGAATGCAGTGTAATAACTGTATTTCTTGGAATTCTGGGCATGAAACAAGTTTTTTTACTTGTTTTAGACATTCAAATGTGTACACAAATGTACTATTTATTTACTATATATGTATATATATATATATATATATATATATGTATATATTTATATATATATATATATATTTATATGTGTGTGTGTTTTGAAAAAAAATTGAGTGACTAAGCAACATAAGGTAGGGAACATATCATAAAGCTAGCTTGTACTTTATATTCTTCACTAAATCATAGATACCTCCAGAATCATGCATGTAGTGACACTTTATATATGTGCAAGAGCAGGCTGAGTGTGTATAGGTGTCCAATTTCAAAATATCCAATGATTTAACAAATCGTAAAATTATTTTTAGGTGAAATTATTATTTAAGTGGACACGGTTTTGTGCCTGAAATATGCAGTTTTGTTATCTTACACACTTCTCGCTGGCTTGGAGTGAGTGTTTTTATTTTTTCTGATGTGTTCAAGAGTGGAAGGGAGGGGAAGCCAGGGTTTTTGTTTTTTTGGATACACCGGTACATTCAGTTATGATTTCATCGCAAGACACTTAACCCTACCCATAGGCACAGTATAGTCTGCTTGCAAATATACTGGAAACCATGCTTGCCCTGCTCTAACTCTAACCTCTTGTGCATTGAAACAGAAGAATGACGATCATTGCAGCTTTTCAGAGTCTGCTAAAATTAAGAATTTCTCTGATTTGTATAGCTGCTAATGTTTGTTACATGTTTTAAAATCATATGATTACATATTTGCTAATCTACATTAGTCCTTTACAAAAAAAGATAAGGAACTATAAACTTCTTCAATTTTGCCACAACCACATTAATATAATATTTGCTTGTCATCCTGTTCATCCTTTAATTCAACGTGTCTTTTCAGGAGTGGGGGGTCAGCCGTCTGACCTTTGAATATGACTCTGAGCCCTTTGGCAAGGAGCGCGATGCTGCTATCATAAAATTGGCCAAGGAAGCTGGTGTGGAGGTCATCGTTGAACGCTCACACACTCTGTATGATTTGGACAGGTAAGAGCTAAACTAAATGAGAATATGAGAGGTCTACAACCACGACAATCCAACTTTGTGGA
This sequence comes from Discoglossus pictus, assembly GCA_027410445.1. Taxonomy (NCBI): domain Eukaryota; kingdom Metazoa; phylum Chordata; class Amphibia; order Anura; family Alytidae; genus Discoglossus; species Discoglossus pictus. The sequence goes on along the minus strand of CM050175.1, from coordinate 59,431,882 downwards.
TATATGGAGTTTAGATTTTCGAATGTGTGAATGATCTAAGGTCAACAATTATCAAGAGATGTGCGAGAGAGGATAATGTCCAGCCAGTATTATACATTTATAGAGCAACCGAAGTGCCGTTATTTATTTTAAACACTATATAGTCCGGTTCTTCATCAGTACAGCATTTTGTTTTTAACTATTGTATTGTAGTTGTACTTTAATCGCAGCAGACGTGCAACATCATTAAACAACTGAGAGTATGGATCGATAGCTGGCTAAAAGACAGGAAGCAAAGGGTTGTTGTAAATGGAACATACTCCGATTGGTCTAATGTGATAAGTGGGGTTCCTCAGGGCTCAGTATTGGGTCCTCTCCTTTTTAACATATTTATTAATGACATTGAAGTAGGACTCGAATGTAGTGTCTCCATTTTTGCTGATGACACTAAGTTGTGCAAGGTAATAAAATCAGATAATGATGTACTTTCCCTACAAAAGGATTTGCATAAATTAGAGAAATGGGCGTCTAAATGGCAGATGAGATTTAATACAAATAAATGTAAGGTTATGCATTTGGGAAGGAACAATAGCCAAGCAATCTATAATCTTAATGGAGCAAATCTAGGGGTATCAGATATTGAAAGGGATTTGGGAGTACTAGTGGACAACCACCTAGGTAACAGCGCTCAAAGCCAAGCAGCGGCTGCAAAGGCAAATAAAATATTAGCATGTATTAGGAAGGGTATAGAAGCCAGGGAAGAAGATATAATTCTGCCACTATACAAATCTCTAGTACACCCTCATTTGGAATATGGAGTACAATTTTGGGCACCACCTCATAAAAAAGACATTTTAGAGCTGGAAAAAGTACAGAGAAGGGCTACAAAACTAATAAGGGGAATGGAGGGGCTAAGTTATGAAGAAAGACTAGCTAAATTAAACTTATTTTCGCTAGAAAAAAGGCGTCTAAGAGGAGATATGATTACGTTATTTAAATACATCCAGGGTCAATATAAGGCTTTGTCAAGTGAACTTTTTGTAGCAAGAGATTTTCAACTGACAAGAGTACATCCGTTGAGGTTAGAGGAAAAAAGATTTCACCTTAAACAAAGAAAAGGGTTCTTCACAGTTAGGGTGGTTAAACTGTGGAATTCTCTACCAAAGGAGGTGGTGACAGCGAATTCGATAGACAACTTCAAAAAGGGGTTAGATATATTTCTGAATAAAGAGGGCATTCAAGGCTATCCTAGATAACTAGCAAGGAATATTGATCCAGGGAGAAATTTGATCGCCAGTTTCTGGGGTCAGGAAGGAATTTTGCTTTTTTTTCCCCTTATGAGACAATTGGCAAAGTTTCAATGTTTTTTTTTTTAATGTTTGCCTTCCTCTGGATCAATTAACAATAATTAACAATAATAATAAATAGTCCAAATTAAAAAGATCAATAGAGATCTAAAAAGGTTGAACTTGATGGACTAACTCTTTATTCATTCTCCAATACTATACTATTAATAATTATTTAATCAATAATTTAATTAATAACTAATCCGCATATTGCAGATCAGAGGAGATCTTAACAGGTTGAACTTGATGGACTGAAAGTCTTTTTTCAACCTTAATTACTATGTAACTATGTAACTAGTATTGCAACTGCTTAACCAGATAACTTCTCTAATAAGCTCTGTAAAGAAACAGACTCTTTTATAAGCCATGTAAAAATAGAACTAAACCACAGAGCAGTTCCCTGTAGTATCAGCGTCTCCTTAAGGCTAAAGGATGACTCGCAGCATGAGTGTATTTAGAACCCCCCTATTCACCAGTTGCAGCCCCTGTTTTCCCCTTTGTATGCATCATCAGGTGGCTTGCCTGGGTGGCTCTGTCAGGGTCTAGGCAGAAACTCACAGTTCAAGATGGAGTCCTTCATGACAATATTAATTATTAGTCTCATGAACATAATATCTGCTGTTCAAATGCCTATAGGATCATAGTTGGTTACATGTTTCACACACACATTATATATTTACCCTTCTAGATTTCTACCTTGTTGTGGTGAAGGGTATGAGCTGTACCATGTTGGGTCACCCAAGATGGGCAGGACATAGCACAGAGGTCAGATAAATAGTGGTCCACTGGAGAAGGAATTGGCACCCACTTAAGTATCTTTGCCATGAAAACCTCATGGCATGGAGAGTGAGACGCCTGAACAACGATTTGCATGTCCCTGCCCAGGTTCCCAGAATGCAGTGCAATAATAGTATTTCTTGGAATTTTGAGCAGGAAATGCGTTTTACGTACACATATATGTATGTATATCTGTGTGTGTATATATGTGTGTGTGTGTGTATATATATATATATATATATATATACATACATACATACATACATACACACATACATACATACACACACACACACACACACTCTCACATATATATATATATATATATATATATATATATATATATATATATGATATACTCACACACACACACTGGAGAAAAGCAGAGGTGGTACCTATATTTAAGAAAGGAGCAAGAGCAAATCTGGGGAATTATAGACCTGTAAGCCTCACTTCTGTAGTGGGAAAGCTTTTAGAAGGGTTAATAAGGGATAATATACAAGAATCTGTATTCAAACAGGATTATAAGAAGGAACGAACATGGATTTTTGAGGGATAGGTCATGTCAAACAAATCTAATTAGTTTCTATGATGAGGTTAGTAGGAACGTGGGTCAAGGCAACTCCGTGGATGTAGTCTTTTTAGATTTTGCAAAGGCTTTTGAAACAGTTCCACAAGGAAGACTATTGTGCAAACTAAGAGATACAGAAATTGCAGTAAATATCTGCTCATGGATTGAGACTTGGTTAGAAGACAGGAAGCAAAAGGTTGTTGTCAATGGAACATACTCAGATTGGACTAATATGGTATGAGGTCAGTATTAGGTCCTCCTTTTTAACATATATTTATAAAGGACTTAGAAGTAGGACTGTAAAGTATTGTCTCCATTTTTGCTGATGACACTAAGTTGTCCAAGGTAATTAAATCAGAAAATGAGTTTCTGAGTGTGTTTCATGTATAACAACCCTTTGCTTCCTGTCTTTTTTAGCCAGCTCTCAATCCATATGCAGATATTTACTGCAATTCCTGTATCCCTTAGTATGCACAATAGTCTTCCATGTGGAACTGTTTCAAAAGCCTTTGCAAAATCCAAAAAGACTGCATCCACTGAGTTGCCCTGATCCAAGTTCCTACTAACCTCCTCATAGAAACTAATTAGATTTGTTTGACATGACCTATCCCTCATAAATCCATGTTGACTCCTACTTATAATCCTGTTCAGATAGACAGACATATTCTTGTATATTATCCCTTATTAACCCTTCTAAAAGCTTTTCCACTACATAAGTGAGGCTTACAGGTCTATAATTCCCCGGATTTGCTCTTGCGCCCTTCTTAAATACATTCATATATATATATAATCACCTCTGCTTTTCACTACCCTTGGATGTATTCCATCAGGACCGGGGGCTTTAATTTATTAACATTTTATTTTTTTCCAACCTCTTTTGGATTTTTTCCTGTTTTAACTAATTATTTGGTGAAGGTAGCGTATCCCCATTTTGTTGCAGTGTCCTAACCACTGGTACCACCCTTGTATATACAGAATAAAAGAACCTATTTAGCGCATCTGCCTTTTCCTGGTCACTAATTGTCAGACGGCCTGTGTCATATTGTAATGTTCCTATAGCTTCCTTCCTGGCCTTCTTCCCATTAATATACTTAGAAAATATTTTTGGGTTACTCTTACTCTCCTTTGCAACTAATTTTTCATTTTCTATTTTAGCCAGTCTAATAGCGCTTTTGCAAGCCTTGTGATTTCCTTGTATTCCTGTAAAGCAGTCTCTGTCCCCTCTTGTTTGTATAATTTAAATGCCTGTTTTTACTCTGTACCTTGATTTTTTAATCATAGTTAAGCCACATTGGATGTCATTTACTCCTTTTTCTTTTATTCCCACTTGCTATATGGCGATAAGTATGTTTGTTTATTTAGTAAGGATTTAAATGTTGTCCATTTATGTTCAGTATTTTTACCTATCAGTTCTTTGTCCCAGTTTATATGTTGTATCGCTGCCCTTAGACCGTTAAAATCTTCCCTTTTTAAAATGTGAGAGTTTTTTTGTTGGCTCCTCAAGAACCTGCTCCCCTTAGCTGAGCTTCTGGTCTCACTCATCCAGTTGATATCAGAGTAGTTAAAATCTCCTATTAGTAGAACTTGCCCATGCTTAGCTGCATTTCCAATCTGTAACAATAATTGCATTTCCTCACTTTCAGTGGTTTTTAATATACCGTATTTTTCCCTCTATAAGACGCACCGGCAGATAAGACGCACCTAGTTTTTAGAGGAGGAAAACAAGAAAAAAAAAATCTGAATCAAACACAAATACACTCAAACACAAATACACTTTACACACAGATACACACCTACATTACACACAAATATATATATATATATATATATATATATATATATATATATATATATAGATACATATACATACACACATAAATATACATACACATACATACATATATACACACACATACATACACACACACATACATACATACATACACACACACACACACATACACATACATATCCATATACTGCAGCATTTGGGAGCCATTGACCCTCCCTGACCCTCCTAATCCTCCCTGACCCTCCTGATCCTCCCTGACCGTCCTGATCCTCCCTGACCCCCCTGATCCTCACCTTTATAGATACACATACATACATACACACATAAATATACATACACATACATACATATATACACACACATACATGCACACATACACACATACATATCCATATACTGCAGCATTTGGGAGCCCTTGACCCTCCCTGACCCTCCTGATCCTCCCTGACCCCCCTGATCCTCACCTTCCTTCTGATCTCTGCCATCTTGATCTCACCCCAGCGCTTCCTACCAGCACTCCACGTGTACTGCAGCGTTGCGTGTGTGACGTCACTAGGACGCACCGGCCGACGCGATGCTGGTAGGAAGCGCTGGGGTGAAATCAAGAGGACAGAGGCAGTTTGAAAAGGTATATTCGCCGTATAAGACGCACCAACTTTCCTCCCCCAGTTTTGGGGAAGAAAAAGTGCGTCTTATACGGCGAAAAATACGGGTATATATTTATACAATATATATATTTATTGTGTCACTCCTCTCTATCTCACTGTAAGGTGGTGTTGCCTTCTCCTGCCACCTTGTGGGCCGAGGGATCATGTGCAGTCACATAGCTGGGCATGTGCTTTGTATGACTCCCCCCGTGCTGGGGATTTGCTCCTCTTCACACGTGCAGCTGGAGAATGGATCATGCAGAGGCTGGACTGGAGTCACTGACATAATCTGTGGCACAGAAGTGGAAAATAAATAGCAGCTGGAAAGCACAGGTTGCTTAAATTATTGGCAGCAGATGCTACAGAAAAGTCTAGGCCACGTAATGACACAACTGGATAGGATAGAGACCTGACCACGTACTGACTGAGGAGGATAGGAGAGGGAAAAAGTTATTAGAAATATAAAAATATGTGTAATATGGTGGTATGCTCCTGTGGATTGTACCATGGTTACCTTCAGCAGATCAACTTCCAGAGGTAGGAGACCTTCAAAACAGAGGAAATTTGTATCTGCACAATGAAAGTGGCAGTAACAACTGCCAGTGCTTTCAGTTGGATTATTAGGTAGCTCCTTAGTTTACAAGGACACACTCTCCTTAGAAGGTAATGGGCAGCACGAGAGAAGAAAGCAAAATGGAAGCCTGCAGTAAAGAAATGCATATAGTTGTTGCAAATATTGATTTATTCTTGGTTCTTTTTTTTTTATAATAACATTTTTGTTAATGGACAGAATGTTTTTAGAACGTATTAAAATAAAATACACAGTCTGCTCATTCTTAATGTATACCAAATTATTATTTGCTGCATACATCCATTTTCTTTCATTACCTAACCCTGTGTATTAGGTTTTTGTCTTTGTAGCAGTCCTTAATGCGCTGCACTTTGTAGATGCCACATTCCCAATCTGCAGACAAATGTACAGTGTATTCAAAGTCTCCTCCTAATTCAGGAAGTTGAAAGCCAAATCCAATATGGTAGATCCCATAGCGATATAATTGAATATAAAAGACAGATTCTATTATTTCATGTTACTTTTTTTCATTCTAAAACAATTTTTCATATTTTCAAATATAGAATATTCTAAATGTATGACAATGGTGGTTTTTCTGGGTAGGTTTATTATTTTTATTATTAACCCTTATTTGTAAAGCGCTGACCTATTCCGTAGGCTTAGACTATTGGGTTCAAAATACTTTGTCTTCAACATGAAAAATACAATATAGTATATTTACATAAATCAGGACATTTCCCCGGATTACTCTGTGACATGCAACTATAATCCTAAAAGCAGGGGTGGATTGTCATGTCGTTCAGTCGTGTCCAAAATCATCGTTATGCTTCTGGTTGTGCTTACACATAAGGTTTTTATTGCAGAGATACTGCAGTGGGTTGCCAGTTTCTTCTCCAGGGGAACACAATTTGTCTGACCTCCATGCTATGACCCACCCATCTTGGGTGACCCTACATGGTATAGGTCAATAAGGTACAACTGCCCCTTCACCACGAACAAGGTAGCAATCTAGAATGGGAAGGGTGTCTATAAATATCTAATACTTAGGCTCCACGTAGATGTATTGGAGCTCACTGATAATCCTAGGAGCTTGGGAAGAAGCTCTTCATAGAGAATTTTCTCCCTAAAAGTATCCATAACCCTATTCTCTAGCTGTATTTTTTTTTTAGTTAGACAGTACTATATTGGTTAAAACACATTTGCCCGTGTGGTGTTCTGGTAAAACGTAGGTCCCATCTTACTGGTCTTCTAAGTAATCATTTTCATGTTTGGACACTCTTGTTAAAGACACATTGACTTGATGTAACTTCAGAGAAGAGGCTGTCTATCCTTTCAGAAGTAAAATCCCTAAATATGGTCATGTTAGTGATTGCGTCCTACCATAGCCACAGCACATTCACATGGCCTTCCTTTATGTGGATGGTAGAGCCTGGACTCACACCCAACACTTTCTCTTGCAGGATCATCGAACTGAATGGTCACAGCCCACCACTCACATACAAGAGGTTTCAGGCCATCATTAGCCGCATGGAGCTTCCTCGCAGGCCAGTCCCCAGCATCACACAAGAGCAAATGGAGACATGTCAGATAGAGCTCCAGCACAACCATGATGAGAAGTATGGGGTGCCTTCACTGGAGGAGCTTGGTGAGACATTAGAGGAGCTAACAGGCTGATGATTATATATGTGTAATAGCATTTTATTATTTTCTCTTATTTATATAGCTGGTATAATAGGGTTTCATTATTTAATAACTTGTTAGAAACAAACAGTACAATTTTAGTAACTGATTAGGAAAAATTAGAAAAATTAAATTTTTCTCATTTTTTTAAAATTTACATTTCAACATTTGCGTTTTGTACAGATTAGCTTCTTTTAACCCTCTATCATGTGTACAAAGGGTGGAAGAGGAACTGCCTGGGCAGTGCCAATAGGAGTCTATCAGTTGCCTTGATATCACTTTTTATCTGTGTAGTTCCCTGCACTGGATATGGTAGGCAAACTGAAAACAATTTAGGACTATGTTCCCATCTGTTAGAAACTCCAATGCTAAGTTCAAATGCAAGTTAAGTTTTTTTTTTTTTTTTTTTTTTAACAGATAGATTGAGTTTATTTTCTTGAAATATTTCTAATTGGTTAATAAGTTTTACCACTACAGTGGCCCTGTAATAAAGCACAGTTGTATGATTTCTTGACCTGACTAGTTTGTTTCTCCTTCAGGATTCCCAACTGACTCCTTGTCTCCTGCTGTTTGGCCAGGAGGAGAATCCGAGGCTCTAACAAGACTAGACCGGCATCTGGAAAGGAAGGTAATGTTGTGTGCGTCCGGTGGGACAGAGGCACAATAGTTAATGTTATAAAATGGTGGTTTTAAAACCTATTCTAAAATGTTTTTCATCATCTACTGTCTAGTCCTTTAACTTTTATACCAGAAAATAACTCCTGCTGTTAATCTAGCAAGATTTTAAAAGAGACGGCTGGTAATGTTACTTAAAGTTATATCTAAGTGTCCCAGTGTTTCCCAAAGGCGCTCCTTGCCAGCAACTGCGAACCTCATAAAATTTACGTCGTTACGCAAAGAAAATACGAGACACGTTACTACCCATTACGACTTCGCAAAAATCGGCCACAACATGCGCACAGGAAAACATGAAAAATACAACAAATACAAACAACAAATACATAAAAAGCTTACTTACAGGAAGAGGGAGCATCCAGGACCTCAAAAAATAAAGTTAAACCTCAATTTAACTCAAAATAAAAGAGTTTAGACACTAAAAAATTCTCTAAGCGAGAGAAAATATGGCCGCAGAGAAAACGAGGCTACAGCAGTCTAAAGACGCAAAACACCACCAAACACCTACGTATTTGCCGAAAAACACCTACGAGATTAAAATACAAAGAAGCAACATGCTCAACCCCAAAAACATTACAAACACAATAAATACAAACAACAAACACATAAAAAGGTTACTCACAGCAAGGAGGGGCACCGCGGACCTCTGCAAGGGAAGTTACACCTTCATTTAACCACAAATTTCGGACTTTAGAGACCCGAAAATCACCTAAGCGAGAGAAAAAATGGCCGCCGAACAAAACGAAAACGAGGCTAAAGGTCCTGAAACACGCAAAACACTAACATAAACACTCAAAACGCCACCAAACAGCTACGGATATTCTGAAAAAGTCGCACGACATACAAAACGAACAACGCTAAATCAGCCACATTATATACACCAAACACCATTAGCTCACTTACAATTTCATTGCCGTCATTTTTTATATACTAGCGAATTGCCCGTCAAAAAATGACAGCAAGGAAAAAATGGCAAAAAATAACGGCAATGAAATTGTAAGTGAGCTAATGGTGTTTGGTGTATATAATGTGGCTGATTTAGCGTTGTTCGTTTTGTATGTCGTGCGACTTTTTCAGAATATCCGTAGCTGTTTGGTGGCGTTTTGAGTGTTTATGTTAGTGTTTTGCGTGTTTCAGGACCTTTAGCCTCGTTTTCGTTTTGTTCGGCGGCCATTTTTTCTCTCGCTTAGGTGATAATGTATAATAATAAAATAACTAATAGATTAATAAAGTAATATACTTTACCTATTTTGAAGTAATATATGCAGGAATCATTGTGTTGAAGAGCTGACAATCTGTTTTGATGTTGCTGCAGCATTAGTGGTGTGGAGCTGCTGTGTAAGCGTGCTGAATGTGTGCAGTGTAATAGTGTGCGTGCGCGAGACCAAACCGTTAGCGTAGCTGTGTACTTCCGCATTGTATAAGTTATTGTTCTAAAATGGCGGCTAATGTGCAGTATGCGTCTGTAGCGGAATATCCGTAGGTGTTTTGGTGGTGTTTTGCGTGTTTAGAGTGCTGTAGTCTCGTTTTCGTTTTGTTCGGCGGCCATTTTTTCTCTTGCTTAGAGAATTTTTTATTGTCTAAACTCTTTTATTTTGAGTTAAATTGAGGTGTAACTTAATTTTTTGAGGTCCCGGATGCCCCCTCTTGCTGTAGGTAAGCTTTTTATGTATGTGTTGTGTGTATTTATGGTGTTTTTCATTTTTTCATGTCCGCGCGTTGCGGACGATTTTTGCGAGGTCGTAATGGGTGGTAATGTGTCTCGTACGTTGTTTGCGTTACGACGTAAAGTTTGCGAGGGTCGCAGTTGCTGGCAAGGAGCACCTTCGGCGCTCCATGCCAGCAACTGCGGTCCTTGCTTTGCGAGTGCCGCGGCTCGCTATGCAAGCCCGCAAGCGTTAGCAACAACTTGTATGCTCACAACTATATATGTGATAATTATTTTATTATACAGTGTTCCTTTAAAGCAGAAACACAACCCTTGAGAGGTCTGGTTTTGTGTCACCACCATAGTTACACATTTTGCTGCTTCTTTTGGGAAGGCATAACATGGTGGTATACTCTTTTCTGTGTCCAGGCTTGGGTGGCTAGTTATGAGAGGCCACGAATGAACGCCAATTCCCTTCTGGCAAGTCCTACTGGTCTCAGCCCTTACCTGCGCTTTGGGTGCCTGTCCTGCAGACTATTCTACTATCGGCTACAAGAGTTGTATCAGAAGGTACGTTCATAACATTATTATCACTTGAAGGACTGGATATTCATAAAGCACAATTGCATTTATAAAAAAAAAAAGTAACTTGTTTGTCAAGTATTTACCAAACTGACAATATTAGCTGTGTAACCCATGGACATAATACATTTATTTTCTGCTTAATTAGGCTCTTTGATTCAAAGTTTTCTCAAACATGTATTTTTTTCTATTCTGCTCTTTTAAAGGGGCACTTAATTCAGCCAACTAACTGTAAAGATCTCCTAAAAACATATCAAAATACTTATTGAATTTTTGAAATAAATGCATTCTTCACTGAGAAATAAAATCTTTGTATGTGAGACTGCTCCATGTCTTCTTCATTACTGCAGCCAATCAGGTTGAAGAGTTTTTTTGTCCCCCAGTCAAGTCAATAATAAGGTTTTTGTTAGGCTGCTTATATTTCAAGTTTAAAGGGAACAGAACATTTTCTTGCCGGTAGAAAATGTAGGTTTCTGCTCACTTGAATGTGAGCAATGCAGGGAGGTCCGTGCTCTGTACAGATCCTTACAGTGATCCCAACAAACAAAAATGTAACCCTTACCACATCTATCTGTGCAGGCATGGATTACTGGACTCACCTAAACAGACAAGCTATGGGTTAACTCGTCAGTGCAGTGTAACCTGAGTCCAAAGGATGCTGTGCCTTCCCCCGCAGAGCCTCACACAGTGCATGCTGCACTCAGCAATCTGATAATTACTCATGTAACAGCAGGATAGACTGCATGTAAACACAGATTTAAAACTTTTGATTTTTTTTTTATCTGTTCTTAGTGCAAAAAAAAAAATATTATTATTATTATCTTTATTTGTAACGCGCCAACATATTCTGTAGCGCTATACAGGGGTTAAGTACATGGCAAAAACAATATTAACAAATTACAAAGAATGGAGGGCCCTATTTTTGAGCTTAAAAATCAAATGTACCTGATGCTTGTTTCCAAAGCAACGACACATGATTGAAAACTTACAATCTAAATGGTTTGGGTGTTATAAAAGAGGGTGATAGATGCACGATGGCAGTGTGAAAGCAATTTGTTTAATCAAGTGGAGGTGTCAGTGTGTTGTACTGTAGATTGTGGGTGTAAGTGTTATTAAGCTGTGGAGTGTGCAATTGTGCCTATTAAGGCTGAAGGCAATGATTATTTTTTTTTAAGGTTTTGAGGCAGGAAGATAATTTAGAGGAGCGAGGCAAAGAGTTCCAGATAGTAGGGGGCAGCACAAGAAAAGTCTTGAAGGCGGGAGTAAGAGGAGGTGATAAGAGAGGAAGAGAGAAGAAGGTAATTAGCAGAATGAAGAGGGTGGTTGGGAGAGTATTTTGAAACAAGAGCAGAGCTATAAGGGGGGGAGGCACGATTGTGGAGGGTTTTATATGTTAAGGTCATTATTTTGAATTTGATTCTGGAGGCTATGGGAAGCCACTGGAGTGTTCGACAGAGAGGAGCTGCAGACACTGAGCGTTTAATATGGAAGATGAGTCTAGCAGAGGCGTTTTATTATGGTTTGGAGGGGAGAAAGACGAGAGATGGGAGGCCAGCAAGAAGGGAATTGCAGTAGTCAAGATATGATGAGAGAGTGTATTAGAATTTTAGCTGTGTCTTCTGTAAGAGTGATTCATTTTGGAGATTTTTTTTTTTTTTTTAGGTGAAACTGAAAAGATTTTGTTATTGATTGTATGTGAGAAATAACATAGAGGGAAGGGTCTAGTAGAACCCCAAGATGATGAACCTGGGAGGTGGGAGTGAAAGATGTAGTACAAGGTGGAAAAATGAGTGCAATCTTAGACATACTGAGGCCCTCATTCAATTGCACCTTGGACAATTGAATAGGGGTCTAAATAAGCACATAACATATTTTTTTAAAGAAGTTTTTACTTAGTAAACATCTATCCAAAAGCAAGGTTTTCACTAACTAAAAACTTATTTAAAAAAAATATGTTATGTGCTTATTTAGAGCACTATTCAATTGGCCAAATCGCAATTGAATGAGGGCCTGAGTTTGAGTTGACAGGGACAGAGATCCAGGAGGATATGCTAGAGAGGCAGTTGGCACCTTTAGCTAAAACAGAGGGGGATAGATCTGGTGTAGAGAGGTAGATTTGTATCATCTGCATATAATTGATACTGCAATCCAAATGATTTTATTAGGGTACCAAGGGAGTATGTATAGATGGAGAAGAGATGGGGACCTTCGACTGAACCTTGGGGTACGCCAACAGGCAGAGAGAAAGGTAAAGAAGAGGTGCCAGAGAAGGAGATACAAATTAACAATGTTCTAGGTAGGATGTAAACCATGAAAGATCTGTGTCATGGATGCCAAAACAGAGTAGAGTTTGGATATCGAAGGCAGCAGAGTGTTCTAAGAGAATTAGAATAGAGAAGTGGTTTTTTGATTTGGCGGTTAGCAAGTCATTGGTGACTTTTGTGAGGGCTGTTTCTGTAGTTTGTTCGGCCCAGAAGCCAAATTGGAAGTGGTCAAGGAGAGAATTGGAGGAAATAAATAGTGAGGCGATTGTAGACAAGCTGGACAAGTAGTTTTGAAGCTAGGGGAAATAGAGAGATAGGGTGATAGTTGGAGGCAGAAGATGGATCAGATGAGGGCTTTGTAAGAATTGGTGTACCGTATTTTTCGCCATATAAGACGCACTTTTTCTTCCCCAAAACTGGGGGAGGAAAGTTGGTGCGTCTTATACGGCGAATATACCTTTTCAAACTGCCTCTGTCCTCTTGATCTCACCCCAGCGCTTCCTACCAGCATCGCGTCGGCCGGTGCGTCCTAGTGACGTCACACACGCAACGCTGCAGTACACGAGGAGTGCTGGTAGGAAGCGCTGGGGTGAGATCAAGATGGCAGAGATCAGAAGGAAGGTGAGGATCAGGAGGATCAGGAGGGTCAGGGAGGGTCAAGGGCTCCCAAATGCTGCAGTATATGTATGTATGTGTGCATGTATGTGTGTGCATGTATGTGTGTGCATGTATGTGTATGTGTGTGTGTATGTGTGCATGTATGTGTGTGTATGTATGTGTATGTATATTTATATGTATATGTATCTATATATATATATATATATATATATATATATGTATATTTATGTATGTATGTATGTGTATCTATATATATATATATATATATATATATATATATATATATTTGTGTGTAATGTAGGTGTGTATCTGTGTGTAAAGTGTATTTGTGTTTGATTCAGATTTTTTTTTTCTTGTTTTCCTCCTCTAAAAACTAGGTGCGTCTTATCTGCCGGTGCGTCTTATAGGGCGAAAAATACGGTAATTATGCTGTGTTTTAGAGAGGATGGAAACTTGCCAGTGTTTAGGGAGAGGTTGAATAGATGTGTGAGAGCTGAAATAAGTGTGGTGGAAAGGGGAGGGATTAGCTGTGATGGAATGGGATCATGTGGACAAATTGTAAGGTGAGAGGTTGATAGTAAAGTAGATACTTCATCCTCTGACAAGGTCAAATGAGTCCATAGAGGAAGAGGCATTGCGGAAGGGTAAGGGCTAGTTGTTGTCAGTTTGTTGAGAGGAGGGTGAGTTCATTTCAGATGGTTTCAATTTTATTTTTAAAGTAGCTGGCAAAATCATCAGCTGTGAGACAGGAAGGGCAGGAGGTGGGGGTGGGGTTAAGGTGTTGAATGTAGCACAGAAACATTTGGGGTTGGAGGACAGGTTTGATATTTAGTGATGAGAAGTAGTGTTGTTTGGCAAAATTTAGGGCAGATAAGTAGGAGCGCAAGATAAACTTGTAGTGGAGAAAGTCTGCTGAAGTGCGAGATTTCCTCCATAGTCGTTCCTCAGTGCTTGAGCATCTCTGTATATAGCGTGTTTTTTGTAGTGTGCCATGGTTGTGGATGAGAGCGATGGAGTTTGCTTCTGGTTATGGGAAGAGTGTCAATGGTGGAGGTTAGAGTCATCTTGTAATGTGAAGTGGTGATGTCAGGGTGGTGAGGGGGCTGAGAAGAGGGTTTAGCACATTGGAAAGTTGTTGTGGGTTAAGTGCTGGCAGGTTTCCGTGGGTTCTGGTGGCAGGGATTGAAGAAGGGTTGTGAGCGGAAAGTGAGGTGAGGTTGCAAGTTAGCAGGTGGTGGTCAGAGGAAGTGGAGAGATAGTGGTAGGAGATAGTGCAGAGATTGGTGAATATAAGGTCAATGAAGTGTCCACCACGGTGAGTTGGGGAATCTGTCCATTGTGAGATGCCAAGGGAAGAGGTAAGTTCAAGTAATTGTGTTGTTGTTTGGGAGATGGAGGTGTCAGTGGCTATGTTGAAATTACCAAGAATGAGTGATGGTTTATTGGAGGAGAGAAAGTGTGGGAGCCAGGCTGCAAAGGGATTCCAACATTGAGAGGGTGATCTAGGCAGACGATAGATCCCAGCTATTCGCAGAGGGATGGGAGAGAAGATGCGGGTAGTGTGTGAACTTCAAAAGATGAGAATTGGAGGGAGGGATCTGGGTGTAGGCAGTGAAAAGTGTAACAAGAGGATAGTATGCCCACACCTCCACCTTGCTTGTTCCCAGGTCTAGGAGTGTAGTTGAAGTGTAGGCCACCATATGAGAGTGCTGCAGGTAAGACAGAGTCTGATGGAGTGAGACAAGTTTCCGTGATAGCCAGTAGATTAAGGGAGTTGGAAATGAAAAGGTCATGAATGAAGGTAAATTTATTGCAAACAGACCTTACATTTAAGAGGGCACAGGAGAAGGGCAAAGTAGATGGTTTGTGACAAGTGATGGGTATTTAAATTATGGGTGTTTTGGGTATTTGCTGCCCTGGGGACTCTGCGTGGCTCACAGCAGGTAGAGAGAGATAAGTGAGGGGCCTTTCTTAGGGGATAGGTCACCACAATCAGAAGAAGGTGAGAGAGTAAAAGGAGTTGGGAGAAGGACTTACCAAAGCATTTCTGTTTTTGAGCTTTAGTGGGAGATGAGATAGGGACTGGAGAAAGGACAGGAGCTCATGGGAGCAGAGAAGAGGAAAGCACGGAAAGTGAGATTAGTTATATTATTGGAGACATAGGGCCTCATTCAAATGCGATCTGGCCAATTGAATAGGGCTCTAGATAAGCACATAGCATTTTTTTTTTTACAGAAGTTTTTAGTTACTGAAGACCTTGCTTTTGTATAGAAGTTCACTAACTAAAAACTATATATGTAGAGACAATATAGGTGAGTCTAAGATGCAGGAGGTTATAATAAAGAAAAAGGTGTGAGAAAACATTGTGACAATGTGTAAACAAAAAAGCAATAGAATAAATATAGGAAAATAAGCTTGCCTTAATTGTTCTTGTCCGAGGTGATATTCTATTTGTGTCCAATGCCTGTTCACTCCTGTATAATTCAATTTTGCTACACTTCAGAGTGTTTCACTTAGGAGATGTGAGCTTTTGCAATAGATGTTACATCTTGCATCTTAATATATAATCTTGTGCTCATTCATACCTTGAAGAGCACTTTAGTGGCCCTCTAAGGTGCCATAGTAGAGGGCCCCAATTAGTCCACAAGTGAAATGTACACATATAAATAAATATAATTGCCATGGTTATTAAAAATTGTAGAAGCTTTTTATTACATAAAAAGCTTATGCCTCTCCTAATGACTTTATAAGACATTATTGATATACTTTACATCTGTCTCTCACAGCGCATGATAAAACACAAGTTAGTATAGTTTAGAATAAATAATTATTTGTGACTATTATTTATCTTAATATTTCTTAATTACATGAGAGGAGAGAGGATTGAACTATACATGATATTTATTCTTAAAATACCCAACTAAAATTTTAAATCACAACAAATTGATGTTATATTTATTTATATGTGTATTTAATTTTCATTTGAGAGATAACTGGATCCTTTGCTGCTTCCTTTATTAACAATCGGGTTTAGGCTGTGGATTACAGGCTATGATGGGCGTAGGCACATACGGATCATTGCGACTCTGTATGTTCACTGTGAGGCAATTAAAGGACCCACTAGTTCAAGAAACTGGATATGTTTTGAAAACTTTGTCTAAGAGCATAAATAAAAAGGAAAAAAGACATACAGAAAATGTTCAATTTAAAAAAAAAAAAAGCATTCTACATTGGTTGAAGTTGAGTGTGAGAGCGGCATTTATATTTCTGGAGAGCTATGGTTGCATAGAATGATGCAATGTATCTAATCAGTTATCAAAGACTTCGTCATATATCCTCCTCCATCCCTTCCTCCAATAATAACTACAAATGCACATCCCCATGAACAATCTCTCAGGATGTGATGTAACAAGCACAAAATGGATTGCTTTTCATAAAAAAATTGTTTCTGTTAATGGGTTTTCCAGCTGCTATAATTGTTAGTTTGGTACATACATTAAACTTCAGTGTTACTTTAAGATTGCTGAGGCAGTTCTGATTAGTGCACATCAAGGAAATCCTGATCTGTTTGTAGCACTCTATGACCGATGTGGGCTGTTCCTAGGGTAGAGCTTTTAGCCTGGCAGTAGCCCTTAGAATAAAGACAGGCGGAATGTATTACCCATACTGTGAGGGTTAATTAATGGACCTAGATAAAGACGGTTATTGATATGGAGGTCTTTTATAGATATTTTATAACTTAAAATACCCAACTTATCCAACATGTCCCTTCTATTTTTTTTTTTATAACAATCAATTGCAATCATGTTTATTTATTTATTTATTTTTTTCTTGTTTGTATCTGCAATAAATAAAATGTCATTAATCCTGTGTCATTAAGATTGAACGACTCCCTTTCATTTGATAACTTACCGTATATACTCGAGTATAAGCCGAAATTTTCAGACCTTTTTTTAAGGCTAAAAAGGGCCCCCTCGGCTTATACTCAAGTCACTCCCGTGTCTCTCTACCCCTCCCCCCGTGTCTCTCTACCCCCCCCCCCCCCGTGTCTCTCTAACCCCCCGTGTCTCTTTAACCCCCCCGTGTCTCTCTAACCCCCCCCGTGTCTCTCCAACCCCCCCGTGTCTCTTTCCCTCCCCCCTCCTCATTCTCAACCCCCCTTCTCACTTTCTCTAATCTAAATACCTCCCCCTCACTTACCTGCTTCTTCTCTGGCCTCTGCTCCTTCCGTCTTGACCCCGGCGCGCATGTGACGTCACCCGGTTTATGCTAATGACGCGGCGCGCATGTGACGTCACGTCATTAGCATATACCGGCTGCCGGCACGCATGTGACGGGGTCAAGACGGAAGGAGCAGAGGCCGGAGAAGAAGCAGGTAAGTGAGGGGAAAGGTAGATGGGAATGTATTTAGGGGGGTTTAGAATGAGGAGGGGGGTTGAGGTTGAGGAGGGGGGTTGAGGTTGAGGAGGGGGGTTGAGATTGAGGGGGGGTGAGGAGGGGGTTGATGAGGAGGAGGGAGGTTGAGGTTGAGGGGGCGTGAGGAGGGGGGTTGAGGATGGGGGGTTAAGGGGGAAGGATGAGGATGGGGGGTTGAGGAGTGAGGTTGAGGGGGGGGTTGAGGATGGGTACACCACCTGGCGAGACATGCAGTTGCCTGCTTTCTGACCAGGGGCGACTTGTGGATTAGTTGGGAGTCTGGAGTCAAGGTAAGTTGGTTGAGGAGGAGGGAGGTTGAGTTTAAGGATGGGGGGGTTGAGGATGAGGATGGGGGGTTGAGGGGGGAGGATGAGGTTGGGGGGGTTGAGGATGAGGAGGGAGGTTGAGGATGGAGGTTGAGGATGAGGGGGTTGAGGAGGGGGTTGAGAAGGGAGGTTGAGGATGAGGAGGGAGGTTGAGTAGGGTGATAATGGAGGGGGGAAGAGACACAGGGAAGGGAGAGGGGAGAAGAGACACGGGAGAAAGAGGGGGGGGGGACAGAGGGCACAAGAGGGACACAGGGGGCAGCACATTTCCCACCCTCGGCTTATACTCGAGTCACTCATTTTGCCCAGTATTTTGTGGTAAAATAGGTGCCTCGGCTTATACTCGGGTCGGCTTATACTCGAGTGTATACGGTAGTCCTTTCTTAACATAAGTGATGACAAATTACAATCAAGCAGTGCACTTAAATGCTCACTAAACTGCTCCGTTCACATATTGAAATTACAGCTATATGCCTAGTTATTTGTTCATGGTCTTCTGCCTGTGTTAATTTGCCCCACTGTATATAATGCTGTTTGCTTCTTTTGCCAGGTCAGGTCTTTGAACTCATTCCCAATCTTTGTAGCTCTGTATATTTCTATACATCCTTTATCTCCTCTCTGCAGGTTAAGAAGAACAGTCCTCCCCCTCTGTCCCTGTATGGCCAGCTCCTGTGGCGGGAATTCTTCTACACAGCAGCCACTAACAACCCCAAATTTGACCAAATGGAAGGGAACCCAATCTGTGTGCAGATCCCCTGGGACCGGAACCCTGAGGCCCTATCTAAATGGGCAGAGGGAAAGACTGGGTTCCCTTGGATTGATGCCATCATGACACAGCTACGACAGGAGGGATGGATACACCACCTGGCGAGACATGCAGTTGCCTGCTTTCTGACCAGGGGTGACTTGTGGATTAGTTGGGAGTCTGGAGTCAAGGTAAGTTGGTACCATGGAGCTTGCAATATTTGGTCATATTCTGTAATTCAGGGTTGTCTATTTGATTTTACCATATATCGTTTTGTCTTCCTCTTTCTTAAATCCAAATGTTTTTATACTTTTTTCCCCTTGATGCTGCCATGCTACCCCTGTCCTCTCACCTCTTTACCTTGCCTCCCATGCCTGGGCCTCAGACTTCGCCTCTCCTGTCTTCTCAACCTTCTGGCCTCGCTTCTTCTCTTGTCCGCTCACCCCTCTGGCCACGCCTCTCCTCCTGGCCTCTCACCCCTGAGGCCTCGCCTCACCTCCAGGCCTCTCACCCCTGAGGCCTCGCCTCTCCTCCTGGCCTCTCACCCCTCAGGCCTCGCCTCTCCTCCTGGCCTCTCACCCCTCAGGCCTCGCCTCTCCACCTGGCCTCTCACCCCTCTGGCATAGCCTCTCCTGTCCTCTCTCTCTTCTCTGGCCTAGCCTCTCCTGCCCTTTCTCCTCTCTGGCCTTACATTACCGGGCCTCGCCTCTTCTGTCCTATCTGCTCACTCTATTGCCTCGCCTCTCCTGCCCTCTCACCTCTCTGGCCTCTATGTCCCTTGTCCAGGTATTTGATGAGTTGCTGTTGGATGCAGATTTCAGTGTGAACGCCGGCAGCTGGATGTGGCTCTCGTGCAGTGCTTTCTTCCAGCAGTTCTTTCATTGTTATTGCCCTGTTGGCTTTGGGAGGAGAACAGACCCCAGTGGGGACTATATAAGGTATGTGTCAGATTGCTTGATTACAATGAGAGCTTCTCTGTCCCATGCAGAGTGTTGGAACAGGTCGTTATGGCATCCCGTTTTTAAAAATAAATAAATAAATGAATGAAAAAAAACATGGAAGAGCAAAAGTACCCAATACCAAATCGTGAAATGGACATTGGCTAATGGAACAGGACACAATAGTAGTCTATTTAAAAAAAATATATATCTATTCTTCACACAGTGAAAAAAATAGTATTTCCAGTACACAGAGGCATTAATAAAATCACCTATGGGGTTTAGTTAGTTTATAGTTCAGACTCCCTCATCTTAAGTTTGGAATATTTATTCATATCCTCTATTACTTGATGGTTCAATTATTATGAACATTTGTCACAAATTAACAGAATAGCCAGTGAAAACTGATGCCATTGTGTCCTTGTGGGATTATGCAGACACGTGTGTGTCATACATGTTACACAACAGCACACAGAACTGCAGCTGCATCAAAACTCTGTTGTGCAATCACCATCAATATGTGGTGATGCCACCACATCAAAAAGCAATATATAATTATTATCTAAAAAAAATGCCAGCTACAAACAGACAGCTGTATTACACCATATTACATTAGTACTAGACACACATAAAATAACTTTTTTATTTATATTTGCCCTCTATGATACAATTGGCATTGTGTCAATGTTTTTTTTTTCCGTGTGAGAAGAAGGACACACAAGTTTATGTCGGATATTGATCCAGCCATTTATTTGAATTAATTTTGGAGATGCCTTTTGGATCATTAAACAATTCATATAATACAAGGGTCAGAGGAGATGTAAAATTATTGAACTCAATCGACTAAAAGTTTTTTCCAATCTCAACTATATATATATATATATATATATATATATATATATATATTTATATTTATTTATTATTTATATATATATTATTTATAATTCAGTTAGTGGATGTTTGTTGCACTGAGATATTTAAATGTTTGTTTCCAGGAGGTATCTACCTGTCCTGAAATCATTTCCTTCACGCTACATCTATGAGCCATGGAACGCACCAGAGTCCATGCAGAAGGAAGCCAAGTGCATTATAGGTATTGACTACCCAAAGCCGATCGTGATCCACGCAGAGGCGAGCAGGCTGAACATTGAGCGCATGAAACAGACGTATCAGCAACTATCCCGTTACAGAGGCCTCTGTGAGTGTGTTTTGAGTGACACATGTTATATTCTAAATGTATACCTCAGTGGTACTTTTTAAATATTATTATGTATTTTTTCACATGCACCACCATAGTTAAAGGGACATGGAATTGATCAGTTCTGTTGTACATCATCAGAGCTCTGAAAACCAAAGTGAAAAAGTCTTCAGTTAGTTCAAGAAATGGTTTAAAAATGAATGTTTCTTGCCTGATATGCCAAGTTTGTCACCTCCTGTAACATGACTCAACATTGTTTTTGTGGAATCCATTGAAATCACCTTTCAGCTGTTCAATTATTCAGTAGTTATGACTTCTCTTCCCCTATCACTGTGCTGTGTGCATGTCTGACCATGTTCCCGCCTCACGTGATTAGTGATATCAGTGATTTTTGGGGTGGCTAACTTATAGTGCTATCAGATTAAATGTGTGGTATAATGTGGTAAGTGGGATTCCTCATGGTTCAGTATCAGGCCCTCTCCTTTTTAACATATTTATTAATGACTTAGAAGTAGGGTTGGAGTGTGATGTCTACATTTTTGCTGATGACACAAATTTGTGCAAGGTAATTTAAATCAGATAATGATGTGCTTTCCCTCCAAAGGTATTTACATAAATTAGAGGAATGGGCATCTAAATGGCAGATGAGATTTAATATGAATAAATGTAAAGTTATGCATCTGGGAAGGAAAAATAGCCATGCAATTTATAATCTTAATGGAGCAAATATAGGGCTATCAGATATTGAAAGGGATTTGGGAGTACTTGTGGACAACCGCCTAGGTAACAGTGCTCAATGCCAAGCAGCAGCTGCAAAGGCAAATAACATATTAGCATTGGTATAGAAGCAAGGGAAGCAAATATAATTCTGCCACTATACAAATCCCCAGTATGCCCTCATTTGGAATATGGAGTACAATTGTGGGCACCACTTCATAAATAGGACATTTTAGAGGTGGAAAAAGTACAGAGAACGGGAATAAAACTAATAAGGGGAATGGTGGGGCTAAGTTATGAAGAAAGACTAACCAAATTATACTTTATTGTCTCTAGAAAAAAAGGAGGGGTATGATTACCTTATATAAACATATCCAGGGTCAATAAAAGGCTTTGTCAATTGAACTTTTTGTTCCAAGAGGTTTTCAAATGACAATAGGACATCCTTTTGCAGTTAGAAGTAAAAAGATTCCACCTTAAAGAAAGAAAATGGTTCTTCACAGTAAGGATGGTTAATCTGTGGAATTCTCTACCAAAGGAGGTGGTGACAGCAGATTCAATAGATAACTTTAAAAAAGGGATTGGATATATTTTTAAATAAAAATGTCATTCATGGTTATCCTGGATAAGTAGGGAGGGAGTATTGATCCAGGGAGGAGTCCGATCGCCAGTGGCGTAGCTAGAGTAAACGTCACCCGGGGCGGTCCGTTCAAATGTCACCCCAGTGACCTGCGACTGCGATGTGCGCCGCAGGCGCTCATTGCAAGGCTTATGGGAGAGGCTTCAATGCCTCCCATGTCTGTCCCCTTCCTCCTCCTTTCAGAGGCCCACACTGCTCCCCCTGCCCCACTGATGATCCCCCTGCTCTGCCCCGCTGATGCTCCCCCTGCTCTGCCCCGCTGATGCTCCCCCTGCTCTGCCCCGCTGATGCTCCCCCTGCTCTGCCCCGCTGATGCTCCCCCTGATCTGCCCCGCTGATGCTCCCCCTGATCTGCCCCGCTGATGCTCCCCCTGATCTGCCCCGCTGATGCTCCCCCTGATCTGCCCCGCTGATGCTCCCCCTGCTCTGCCCCGCTGATGCTCCCCCTGCTCTGCCCCGCTGATGCTCCCCCTGCTCTGCCCCGCTGATGCTCCCTGCTCTGCCCCGCTGATGCTCCCCCTGCTCTGCCCCGCTGATGCTCCCCCTGATCTGCCCCGCTGATGCTCCCCCTGATCTGCCCCGCTGATGCTCCCCCTGCTCTGCCCCGCTGATGCTCCCCCTGATCTGCCCCGCTGATGATCCCCCTGCTCTGCCCCGCTGATGATCCCCCTGCTCTGCCCCGCTGATGATCCCCCTGCTCTGCCCCGCTGATGCTCCCCCTGCTCTGCCCCGCTGATGCTCCCCCTGCTCTGCCCCGCTGATGCTCCCCCTGCTCTGCCCCGCTGATGCTCCCCCTGCTCTGCCCCGCTGATGCTCCCCCTGCTCTGCCCCGCTGATGCTCCCCCTGCTCTGCCCCGCTGATGCTCCCCCTGCTCTGCCCCGCTGATGCTCCCCCTGCTCTGCCCCGCTGATCTGCCCCGCTGATGCTCCCCCTGCTCTGCCCCGCTGATGCTCCCCCTGCTCTGCCCCGCTGATGCTCCCCCTGCTCTGCCCCGCTGATGCTCGTACCTGGTTCCAATCCTGCCAGCATCGCCGCACTCACCCTCTTCTCCTCTGCGCCGACCGTCCTCCAGCCAGAATTACTTCTTGGATCAAGCCGCGAATCGCGCAGGCGGGATGCGCATGCGCAATGCAAGGCTTGATCCAGAAAGTAGTTCCGGCCGGAGGATGGGAGCCACAGAGAGGGCTGAATTTTTTTGTTGGAGGTGACATAGTGTCACCGGGGGACACTATGTCACCTCCAACAAAAGATTTCAGGCCTCTCTGTCACCCCTCCAGATGCTGTCACCTGGGGCGGTCCGCCCCCCTCGCCCCCCCTTAGCTACGCCACTGCCGATCGCCAGTATCTGGGGTCAGGAAGGAATGTTTTTCCCACCTTTGGCAAAGTTTTACTTGTTTTTTTTTTTCTTTTTAGAAACATCTAGTTGTCATAATTGTAAGTTTGTTGGTAACGCTATGTTAAAAGTTACGGGCTTGCGCATGCGCAATGAGCGCCAAAGGCTCTCATGAGCGGGTTGCAATGAGCGGGTTGGCCAACCCCTGCAATGAGCACGAAAAGGGGCTCATCAGGAGGCCTGGAAAGTAGTGGGGGAGGAACACTCGCAAATTGCCAGTCTTCAAATGTTATTGCTGTCATTTTTGACAGGCAAGTAGCTTGTAAATACATATTTCTTATACATACAAGTTGCAAATTAGATACCTTAACCCTTTACCTCGTGCTTACTTTGGCTGTTTTAAGCTCCATCTGTCCTCCCTCACAGTTTTTTGGAGCCTACTTGACCTTGCAGACCAAAAATCACAATCCATGCAACAAGAACTGTCCACTTTCTCCTTTTGGTTTCTTCAAATTCGGAAAAAAAAATTAATTTATTATTGCACTAAAGAAAGTAAATAAGCATGTAAAAGGAGCCTGTAGTTTATGCTCCCTTCAAGACCCGAGATAGGGAAACTGAACAACATATAAGATAAGATTCCAGGTTTAGGTAATACAGTGGCATTACAAACAGTAAAAAGAGCATAAACTGAAATGTTTTACAGCTTCTATCCTTGATTGTGACTGCTTTGTGTTGTGCTCCACAGCAGCATACATGAGTTCAGAGTCCCTCTATTTTAGTAGTAGTAGTAGTAGTAGTTGTTGTTGTTGTTCAGTCCTTCAATCCTCTCCAGCTCTCTGTGACCACATGGATGCAGCACAACAGGTACATATGTGTTTCTGGTTGTGCTTCTTCATAAGTTTTTTTTGGCAAAGATACTGGAGTGGGTTGGCAGTTACTTTTCCAGTGGACCACGATTTGTCTGACCTCTTTGCTATGACCTGCCCATCTTGGGTGACTCTATGTGGTTTATCTCACAGCTTCACTGAAGTACACAAGCCCCTTCACCACGACAAGGTAGCGATCCAGAAGGGGTAGTAGTAGTAAATTGGTGTAGTGATAGTAAAAAGTGCAACAGTGGTCAAAGTTCTTGTATTGTAAAATAAAGGTCAGTAATTACCACATTCAAACACTAACAATATTGGTATTAGTATTGAAAGTGCCCATCCCCCTAACAACTTGGAAGGAGGGCAAATTGTTATCTGCTGAACACTTAAGAAGTGAGAGGGTGGAGATTTCTTAAATGGACATGGAAGGTTTCTGGATTTCACCCAGAATATAATATACCTATGTATTTCTTTACTTTTATGTACTTTATTTTATTAAGAAAAGCTCTGTTTTTTCTGTCTAAAATCATATCATTTGTACTTATTTGGGTCTGCCCTCTGCAGCTGATGCAGCTCATGAATACACAGACTGAAGTGCAGTCAGATTACTCTGTCACTGACCTCTCTCCAGCAGCATGTTGCAGAAATGGGCAATTGATTGATTACTATGAGACACTGCACACCCTGAACTTAAAAGTATGTTGGTTTCATGAGATGCAGAGGGGAGAAACTATTTGTAAGATTTGTATGCAGAACAAAAAACTAATGTTTAAGCACTTAATTAAAGTATACAAATGTAAAGAGATACTCCAGTCCCTAGGGATATTCAGAAACCTTCCATGTTTAAATCATTAGTTGTTGGTATGCGACACCTACGTTTTTCCTCCGAAGCAGCTTGAATAATTGCAAGCTCTTTCTGAAGAAATATAAATGCCCCCTTTCACACATGCAACTTTCACCAAAATATCTTGTACACTTCCAATGACTGAAGCACATCGAAATGTATATATATTTTTTTAAATAAAAACTAGCTTTTTAATATTTTACTGCGTAGTTATACTTTTCTGCATTTTATATAGTGGTCTATCAAGGAGACATGACAATACATTTAACCTCCAGTTGTCTCTCTTCTTTAACTCTTCTTCCTTACTGTAGTTTTATTTCTCCCCTCTTTTTCTCGCATAGGTCTCCTGGCATCAGTCCCGTCTTGCTCTGAAGATCTTAGTGGTGCCCTCACAGAGGCTGCCTCAAATCGGGGCAATACATCAAATCCAGGTGAGAAATGTCTCCTCCTGCCAAAGTACACCGACACAAAAAAGTGGTAGAATTGTGTAATTTATTCTACACTATGGACCATTTATTTTCAAACGCAAAATTTGCTTTTGTAATGTTTTAAAATATGATTTTTAAAATGTTTGTACTACATAGGCCCTATAAGTCTTTTGGTAGTTGTTGCTGTTTAGTTGTTCCATTGTGTCCGACTATCCCTGACCCTATGGATCACAGCACTCCAAACGCATCTTGTGACTTTTTTGTGCTAATCCATAAGGTTTTCTGAGCAAAGATACTGGAGTAGGTGGCCAGGGCTATGACCTGCCCATCTTGCGTGACCCTACATGGTTAAGCTCACAGCTTCATTGAGGCACACACGCCCTTTCACCATGACAAGTTAGCGATCCAGAAGGGGCTATAGGCAGTACCAAGCACTGATATTAGTGCATCTTCTGAAGTAAATTCACTGTAGTCTGTATTTTTGTCTATTAATCATCCTTGCTGATCTTCCTCCCTAATTAACTATCATTTGTAGTTTAGAGATTCATTATTGCTAATTATCCCATTTGGGTGACATTGTTCTTAGTCTTCAACCATCGTGCTATAATCAGATTGTTCAACCCCAGAACTTTATTAGCAATGATTTTGTTTCTAACACAAAAATTAGAATAGGATCAGAAAAGCAGACACAAAATGTAAAAAAAAAAAAAATCAGTGGACATTTCGAAAAATACAAATGCTAATTTTTTTCTTTTTGTGTCGATTTGTGTTTTTGCCTCTCCGTGACCTCATGGACCGTAACGCACCAGACACATCTTTATGTCCATGGTCATGCTGATCCACTTGGTTTTCATGGCAAAGATACTGGAGTGGGTTGTTAGTTCCTTCTCCAGTGGGCCACAGCATACAGCTCCTGGTATTCCTAGGTGGTCTCCCTTCCAAGTACTGACTAGACCCAACCCTGCTTGGCTTTAGGGTGGTGTGACCTATTGGTTCCCTGACTGTAATTGAACCTAGGTTACATCGGTGAAAGCACTGAATCTTAACCACTGGACCACCAGGGAACACCTGACAAATGCTCATATAATGCCCAAATGATAAAGTACTTGTTACAAAAACTTAAATCTATAAGTAGTATTTGTGCGTCCCTTTTAACCTTTTATAAGTCATGTATCGCTCAGTGTAGAGTGAGGGGAGTGGGGTTATCCCCACCTGGTCATTAAACTGGAGATTGTGTTCCTGTCTTTGAACTAATCCTATTAGCAATTTGTGTCTACAAGTGCATCAGGAACAAAAATAATCTCCAACTTTCTGGGCCAGACCTAGATAATTAATTGGAGGAGGGACATAGGGAATTGAAGCACTTTTCTTATAAACAAAACCTGCTAATCATAGGTTTACTAACAGAGAAATAAATACATTCTTAATCTTACAACCGAGAGCCCAGGAAATGAGTGGGGTCTGGTGCTGAATCCTTGTTTCATAATTTCATAAAATGAAAACCTATTTTGCATTGTGTCTACATGCCTGCCTTAAATGACAATGGCACGTTTGTATGTAACATTTTGAGAGAAAATCTGAATTTTAATGATTGTTTATGAACAGAGGCTTCCATCTTGAAAGGTGTGTCTGTGTGTGGTTATCTGTGAAAGGGCATGAGGGAGAAGTCAGGATGTTTTGTTAAGTTATTGAATGTGACTGAAATTGACTCCATATCCTTCATACCAGCTTACATTTGTGACTTTTTTTTCTTGGCCTTATTCAGCTCTTAGACTGAGTTTCAAACATATATACAAGGAAATTGCCCCGCGCTTAGCTTCTTCAGCACTCATCGCGTGCCCAAAGGGGCTCATTGCGAGCTTTTTCCCCGTGTACTTCAACTTTCCTGCTTTGCAATGATTACCTTCGGCGCACATCGTGGGGCTCGCAATGAGCTCCTTCGGCGCTCATTGCAAGCCTCTCCTGCTCACGGTGCTCATCCTTTCCTCCGGCCTACTATACGGGCCACTCATTGCAGGTTTCGTTAACCTGCAAGTTTTGTGATTGGGAGTGCCATGTGTCTCTTTCCACCATCTCCCCCTGTCTTTCTCCTCTGTGTGTCTGCTGAATGTTTGCGTGGCGCACGCTGGCTGCCGTTGGTTTTATTTTCCTACTGATTCTGCTGTCAGAACCTCATTTGCTTGTGAGTTCCACAATCTGATTGGCTCTACTGTTATTAGGGGAAAAATCCTACCTTATCCTAAAAAGTAGCAATTAGGTTATTCCCTGGATCAATATCCTACCTGTTCTAGTTACCTGACATCATTTGTTTGTGCTTTTTATTCAACAATATAGCCAAACACTTTTAAAGTTATCTGTTTCAGTTGCCACAATCTCTTTAGGTAGTGAATTCCACAACCTGACTATCCTTACTGGGAAGAACCCATTTCCTTCTATCAAGTGAATCTATTTTCTTATAATGAAATCTTGTCAACTGTAAACCTCTTTGTGAAAAAAATCACTATCGATGTAACTTTTATATAAGGCATTCCCTCTTAGGTACCTTTTTTTTTTCCTAGTGAAAATATGTCTAAATCCTCTCTTCTTACTGTAATGGCTCTATTCTTATTTTTTTTTTTTTTTTTATAACCTTTTCTAAACCTTATTCTAACTCTAAATTGTCGTTTTTTGAAGTGCCTAAAATGGCATGCAATATTCCAAGTGAGATGACTCCTTTTTTAACCATGCAGCAATTTTAAGAAATAAATATTTTTCTGAGGTCTAAATGGTTATAATGATTGCAGGTAATCCAAACATGGTCACGAGGAGAGTCCAGACCCCTTGCACGGGCAAATCGATAGCCCATCTAGAGAGACCTATAACCCTGCCGGAGCAAGACCAAGGACATTACTGAAGGTTTCCCAATTCCCGGATACCGCTCTGGGTGAGGCTTCCAAAGATGAAAGAGGTTCCTCTGGTCTACTCACAAAGGAGTTCTTACCTAAGACTCAAGCACAGAAAAAAAAATCACAAGGTTATGGACCCTCTGGGAGGATGGTAATCCACTAATGTCTGGTCAGCTGAGAAACCTAACTGGAAAAACTAACCAGGAGACATGAAACCCTTGAAAGACGTTGTCAGTGCTCACCATTTTACCATGCAAGTCCCTGGTCTGCAAGGATCACTGTTTTTCCAATTCCATGATACCAGCTCCTGAATGTTAGGGAATTAACCAGAGACTGTTGTCATGCCTCGCCAAAGGACTGTTAATCTCTTGGCATTCAACAGTTACACTATATCCCCATATCCCCAAAAGTCAGTCAGTTTCCATAACCCTCTCTGCATCGGTTTCAAATTGCATGGATTATTATGCCTGCCTGCTGGCCTTTGACTGACTTTGACATTTTACTTATTTCATGTAATCTCAAGCATTAAATATTGTATATATTGCTTTGGATCCCCCATCGCCAAATAAAATATATATATTTTTTTATTATTAGCTGTGATAATAACTCTGTAGATTGTCTATTGGGCCTGAAGACTGACCACTGGTTTGTATCTGTTACCCAGCTTGGCACATGGAATCTCAAAAAGAAAATTTTAGATCCAGGCTGGTGGCACTTTAATCTGCTTGGATCCAAATGATCCAATGATGATTTAATGAACTTTTTCATAAAGAACCAGTCAAAAGAAAATGGGAATGAAGGAACATAAGGTGACTTTCAGAAATTACTTATCTTTTTACATTGGATATACAAGGTTTCTGAGTTGCAGTCCTGCTATAAATTACTGCCTTGTGGAGCTCACAACATACAGTTTTTGTTGAGACTTCGTCACAAAGGTGCTGAACCAATTTTGTGGCATTTATCAACTATCCTTTGAAGTGTCCGTCTATTCTTGTTGGTGAGCTTTGACTTGTGACCAGTGTCTCTTTGCCGATGCAGTTTGTCCATGGTTAGTAGATTTTGTCATTATTTTTCAGACACTTCCCTTGACATACAAATTAATTTAGCAATTTTTGTGACCAATGTGCGTCTGCACGACACTGAAGAAATGCGCGTCGGGGCCTGCCTCTGAGGACGTGAGTCTGCACTGTGCTTTCAGTGCCTGCTGCGATTTGCTCTGTATGTGAGAATATTTGGGGATCTGAGCTCTTCTTCGGGGGACCGGGTCATGGCTTACTGGTAGGGTGAGTAGGGGGTATCCCCCCTGTTGAACTATATTTATTCATATATTTTTTTGAGGCATTTTAATATATTTTCCACCCAACAGCTCCTCTACAGTAGTACCTTTTGTTTGTCCCCACGATTATGCAGCTAGCACTGTTGATGTATAGTTAGTAGCTACTTTTGATTTGAATTATTTGGATGGTACTATTGGTAGGACTATAATAATTTATGCTTGTACTACTTAGATTGGCATATTGTATGTAGCTATACTTTAGATTTGGCGGTTGTGCCGGCTTTTTGGTCAGCTTGGACTAATATTATCATCTGCATTTTTTTTTATGATATTATATATTAAAGGTTAAGTTTTATGTATTCTATTTTGTCATTTTGTGACCAATGTACCTGCACATCGGGCACCGGCTATTTGGCCTCTTTGGAACTCTGTTTGCCTCATGTTTCTTCTCCTCTCCATAATGAAAATAGATGATGTGATATTCTCAGATTTGCCCATGAAAACTTTCTAACCTTAAGACTACTGTATGATGAGAAAATGTAATTTCAAAATTAGACCCTGTTAAAGAGCAGGCAGCGAAAAGCTTACAAATCTAATTTAGAAAAATATACATTTTCATGCTTCTGCTAGTCCTTAAATTACTGGGTTAAGCTAGATTTTAGGTATGACCTTTTCCATGCATAAAGTGTCCTCACCCACCCCATCCCCACTACACACTGGCGTTGTGTTGCCATAAAACTTTAGAACTGTTGCCTGCAGATTGAATCTTCATTCTCGTATATCCAACATGCCTTTACTATCCTGCTCTCCTTTTTTCCCGCATATGTGTTTGTAATATATATGCGTGATCTTCATGGTGTGAAAGAGCACAAGATTTTATGGGTGGACGGGGGGAAATTTAATTACACTGCTAAGAAGAAATTTAAATCTCTAGGTCTGTTTACGTAACAAAGTATTTCAACATGTTTTTAGGAGATCTTGACTGTGATGTGGTCCAAATTGTGCTGAATTAAGTGGTGAGAGAGAGATTTTTGCACCTATACATTTATGGTGCAAGAAAAACGATTGAAATAGGCACTAGGGTAAAAATATGGAATGTATTTTATTATCAAGCATTTTTTCAGTCTTTCCCTGAAATAATCATGGTCTGGAATCCTTTATGCCTAAAACAGAGTCTTTTTTCCCCCCCAAGAATATGTTTTATGCGCATTCTTTACACTGCTGCTAATGTTATTTTGTTACCTGCTTCACAATCAAGTGCCTTTTTCTTTTAAGACTTTTCTTGTGTATAGAAGTTTCCATTTTGCTTATTTACAATACTTCATAACTTGGATCCTGATGGTGTGTTTTCTATTGAGCAGTGGAAGGAGAGGATTTGTTATCCCACTGGAGCTTTTACATTAGGACACCTTCCACATTCACCCTCAGAATGGGGCATTGGCAAGGTTAAATGTGGAAGCAACAAACACAATTAGAGGTGCTCAATCTGAGAACAACCTAACCTTAGTAGGTTATCTTTATGCACATGATAATCCACTCTGATATCCTGTAGTATATCAGTCTGGTCTCACCCAATAGAGTAACCTAGCCCTGAAATACCAGACGATTCTACCTTGAAAAGGAGAACAGAAAACACCAGACGTACGTTTCGGCCTTCACTGGGCCTTGTCAGTAGGGTGTGCTGATGACTCCCTTTGGCACAGTAAGCAAGGTGTCCATGTCTGGAGCCCCTATCACCCTTAGTCAGACTAAACCCTAATGGTCATTTGCATATGCAACAAACAAAAATAGAGGTGCTTAATGGGAGAATGATTTTGGCCCAGTGAAGGCCAAAACGTACGTCAAGGGTTTGCCATTTTTTCCTGTCAGGGTAGAATTGAATGGTATTTCGGTGCTGGATCACGCTAGTGAGTGAGACCAGACGTATATACTGTACTACAGGATATTTCTCCCTATGAAGGGCACAAGTGGCTAAAAGAGGCTGCTCTCAGAGTGGATTATCATATCCATAGAACTAACCTATTATGGTTAGTTAATTCTCTGATTGAACACGTCTATTTTTGTTTGTTGCATTTGCAAATGAAACTTGGGAGGAAAGGGGGCTCCGGACTCCTTGCTCACTGTGGCCCTCATTCAATTGCTATTTGACCAATTGAATAGCGGTCTAAATAAGCACATAGCATATTTTTTTTAAAGAAGTTTTTAGTTAGTGAAAACCTTGATTTTGGATAGATGTTGACGAACTAAAAACTTCTTTAAAAAAAAATATGTTATGTGCTTATTTAGACCCCTAAAGCCTCATTCAATTCCAAAGTTGCCCAATTGAATAGGGCTCTGTGCCTTTTGGGAGTTATCAGCTATATCCTACTGATGAGACCCAAGAGAGGCTGAAACATATATCTGGAGTTTGATGTTTCTCCTGTTCAGGGTAGAATTGCCTGGTATTTCCGGTCTGGATCACTCTTTTGATAGAGACCAGACTGATATACTACAGGAAATTTCTCACTGTGAATGTCACAAGTGAGGTAAAATAGGTTGCTGTCATAGTGGATTATCATGTCCATAGAACTAATCTATTAAGATGAGTTTGTTCTCTGATTCAGCATCTCTTTTTTTGTTATGTATGGAAGGCCGAGGGGCTTTCTGGAATGATAAATAGAAATGTGTTGTGTGGTAAGATGGAATGATCTGCTAATTGTGGATGGATAGTGCTACTAAGAGAAGGTTGACAGCAGATACATTTTCAAAAGTTGCTTCCCCCCCCCCCCCCCCCCCCCCACTAGCTGAGCCTCCAAGACATCAATGTCCTCGTTTTTTGAGATTTACTTTTACTACTATATACTTTGCCTGTTTATGTATGATTATTCATTTTAGTTTATGCAATAAATCCCTTTCATATATTTTCTGCACAGCATCCAAACAGTATCTTTGTGATCCTGTCTCCCCTAAACGCAAACATGAGGAATTGGAGAAGCATCAACATAAAAGACCAAGACTGCATAGTACTGAACAGATGGAATGGCCAGAAAAGGACTTTGGCCGGGAATCCAGTGCCCACTGATAGGTAAGTCCAGAGGAAATCCAATACAGATGTAGACATCCAGATGTTACTGTGAGACCCTTCTGTTTTGTTTTACTTATTGTAGCAACAATTTGTTTTTTAAACAGATTTATGTAAATTGTAAGGTTGAATCTCATAAAAGGAAAGTATACGCCAATACAAACATCTATGGCAATGGCTCTTGGTCTTTTGTAATACTTACCGACTTTACAATTCTGAAAATGATTTTTTTTCTTGATTATTTAAGTGGTGGAAAAGCAACTGCTGGCAAAGTATCAATAATATATTTACAAAACTGATGGTTAATGTGATTCTCTGTAAAGTACCATAGAAATAAGAAAAACACGTAATACCATGACACCGGTGAATACACCGCATACTACAGTTCCACTGATCAACTGATATCCTGGCTCTAATCTTAAAATCTGGTTTATCTTTGTGGGCTTGTTTTAATAAACTGTTGTTAAACATGAAAGTATTTCAACAAAATATTCACTTGTTTTTCTAGTATGCACTAAACTAACCATATTAGCTGTTGTGTAAGCCATGGGCATAAAGCATTTTTGGGGGAAAATCTGAATCTTTGAAGTTTGCAGGACTCCATTTTGTGTTTGTCACATCACATCCTGAGAGATGGGTGATGCAGGAGTAGTGGTAAAGGAGGGAACAGGCAGAAGTCCAGAGCCTTTGTTTGATAACTGGATAAGACTGAAATTGACATAACCCACCTTTCCTATTACTGGTGCAAAACCAGGATGTTGCATCAAAGGATGCAACCATAGCTCTCCAGAAATGTAAACGCCAATCTCTCACACACAAATTCCACCAATCTATCATGGATTCCAACTGGGTCCTGCAGAAATATCCCCCCCATTTTTTTTACTTTAGCTGTATGTCTGTTTTTCCTTATTGATTGTGTATATTTCTTGCTCTCTCCTGACAGACTGTACACACCTGATATGGCCCATCCATGTTCTAATGAGAGCTTCCTGACTGTTGCTCGCCCATTTCCTGCCCACAACCATGGATTGGTGGATCAGCTTGTAGGGTCATCACTGCTGCTCCCCGTCAGCCATCTACAGTAGGAGAACCCGTCACAAAATGCTCCTAGATGAGGAACTGTTGACCACACAGAGAATTGGGACATACCTGAACTATTAAATCCTACAAATAGTATATTTTACACCTTCCTTTACTAACTAAGCTGCACTAACTTACTCCCTGCTCCCAACTATTGTGAAGAATACTGTTTTACCCATACAGCTTCTACAGAAATGTCCTTAGCGTGCTCCATATACAATATATAGGTCTTTGAATATCTTCCCACCACCTTGTACAGGGCTCCAACTGTACTTGTAAATGTATTGCTAAGCCTAGACGTTCCGGAAACAACTTCATATGGCAACACATAGCTATAAACATTAAAGGGACGTGGAAGGTTTCTGGACTTCACTAGGAATATAGTATATCTATGTAGCTATATACTTTTATGTATTTTATTTTATTAAGAAATACTTAAAGGCATATGTAAGTTTCCCAGATTTTACCCATATCTAATCTAACACATGCTGCTTATATCAGACACACACATTACATGGAGTCGTCATTCTATACACCCACACATTTATTTTCTTTAAAAATAAAACTTGCTTTCCACACCCCCAGAGATGCTTTTGTAGGCATAGTGTACCTACCAACAGATACACTGTGTTTGGGTACTGATTTTTAACCCTTTACTAACATTCAAGCCAACAGTAGCACAATGCAGAGATCCACAGAACAGTTTCTGGCTCCTCCTGCATCCTTGTGCAGAGGACTACACTTCCCATGATTCCTTCCTGCTCAAACTACCATCACTGATGGATAGAATGTTTTAGCTGCCTGTGATTGGCCAAAACTAATTTTGAATTTTATGCTAGTTTTTGCAGGGGTGTTAACTCACAAAAGCAACCTCTTGCGAACTCAAGAGATTTAGCAAACATCAGGGTGAGCTTGCTAATATTTTTTTGGGGTATTTTTTCATGCAAAGCAATGTTTTCATACACTGATGCTCCTCTAAAGGCATATCTAAGTTTCCGGGATTATGAATGCATCTGATAAAGTTCTGTTTTTTTTTTCCACCTAAAATATTACAAATAGTTCCTAATTGGTTTCTCCCCTCTGTAACTCATTAAAATACAGGGATTGCACTGTCTCATAGTAACCAATCAGTCGCAATATTCTGCAACATGCTGTTTAGGAGAGGTCGCTGCCAGGCTAATTTCAAACCTTACACTGTATATTCATGAGATACAGAGGGCAGACACAAACAGGTAAAATTATATGATTTCAGGTAGCTTACAAGTACTTCTTAATAATATACAGTACATAAAAGTAAAGAAATAGATACATATATATATATATTATATGCCTAGTGAAATCCAGAAACCTTCCATGTCACCTTAATCCCAAAGCTTTTTGCCAGCTAAGCAGCATATTATATAGAAGTTGCATTATTTCACGAGGACACCGCAATGTTGTAGGAATGGAATAACCGCAATGTAACATGTAAGCTGCACAGGTATAAGTGCTTTATAAGCTCTTTGTAAATAAAACACTATTTATACCATAAAACTATTTTAAATATCTGATGAGGTCTGTGTCGGTGTGTCATTGTTTTTGTCTGGGAAGAACAATTCATATTAAGAGAATATTTAATCATTGACAGCAATGCTGTTGGGGCACTTATCAAAGCTATTTAATATAAAATGTGTTGGTACACATTGTGTCTGAAAATTTAGCAGCCTCCTACTAGGCAAAGCCGCTTTCCCCATTAGCCTTATATTAGGTGGATACCAGCAGCCCCTGTGTCTGAACACTAAAAGTAAATGTATTTATTTATTTTTTATGATCAATAAAACAACCTTTTTCCATAATTGGGTGTGTAAGTGTGCACAAGTGCTATTTTTTTATTTTTTTTATTTGCTGCTCTCAGTACAATGGAGGGCTTCTCTTTCTGTCCACCATAAGCTAAATGTGTTGTATAAACCATTTCACAAAATCCACATCATGAGTTCAAAAAAACAACCCCACACTATTGAGATCCAAAAGGCTGAAACAGTACTGTCTGTGGGTAGGTTTCCTGACTCATGCAAAACCCATGCTTAGTTATTTCCCAAAACTGTTATAAAGGCAGGCTTATGCAATAAAGGAGCCATGTTTAAATAGCATTGGATTAAAGAGTGAAAATGCATTTGGGCTCATTTACATGCACCCACCCATTTTTCCGATGAACACTGCATTTCTTGAGATTCTGAACAGGAGATAAGTGTAACATATTTTAGGCATGACAATGTGCACACACTACAATAAAAAAAAATGTTTGCTTCTAACATTGTGCCTTTGGAGGATATTGTTGTTGTTCTGTCCTTCAGTCGTGTCCGACTCTCGGTGACCATATGGACACAGCACTTCTAAGCACATCTTTTTGTGTTTCTGGTTGTTTATCCATATGGTTTTCATGGCAAAGATACTGGAGAAGGTTACCAGCTCCTTCTCCAGTGGACTACAATTTGTCTGACCTCTATGCTATGACATGCGTATCTTGTGTGACCCTATATGGTAGCTCACGAGCCCCTCCACCACCAAAAGGTAGCGATTCAGATGTGGTTATAGGGTATAGTATAAGCTTATAATAAACATTAAAAAAATCTCCACCATCCATATACCCTTGTGTATATGTTTTTTACATTTCTAAAACAGGTTCTAGAGTTGATGATAATTACGAATTCATCTAATATTACATTGCTTCTCAGCCTTTTGGCTAAGATCAAGTGTAGTGCCTCCTCTGAAAGAGCAGGTGAAGCGCAGCACCTGTCAAGTAAGAGGTAAAGCCTTGGTCTGGCCAGGGGCCGAGTAGGTCTGAATGCCCTCGTCTAGGGGAGAACTGCAGCAATCCCCTATAATGTCAACAGCACATATTTTTCAAGCAGTTTGGGCCCTCCGGCCAGGACATTTTGGTTCATGGCAGGTCACATATTTTTTATTTTGCCCTCAGCCTGTGGGTTGGGGGAACATGCTCATAGCAGGAGGTTCAGGTGAGAAATTTCCCTCTGGCCTCACCTTATGCTAGATAGGGTATGTGACAGTTACCCTGTCTAGCTCACTTTTTTTTATTGTGGACGCATGTCCACAGCCCAACTTTATGGACTGAGCCACTGTATTTTTGTAATTTGGTAACTCAGCCAGTCCAGTGACAACTTCACTCAGTGTACTTCCTGTCACATGTATGAAGCTGATCCAGGGTCCATACCTCTGTGACATGTGTGAGGATGTTGAAGCTCAAATTGGAGAACTGGAGAGGAGAAATGCAGCACAAAGTGATATTGCTGCACTGGAAAGGGAGTTGGTGCTCACGGAGCACAGTTTAGCTGTGTCTAGCATGGAAGGTGGAGATGCAGCTAGTGAGGATGTCCAGGGAGGTAGCTGGGTGTACAGTTGCAACAGGAAGAAGGGTGATCTGGAGGAGGGGTGAGGCCAGTGCGGAGTTGGCATACACCAACAGATTTACGAGATTGAGTGAAACTGTTGGGGATGTCCATTCAGGAATGGCAATGCCAGATAGAGCTGTTCGGTCTAATAGCCTGGAGAACAGTTCTACTGGAGGAGGGGGGGGGGCAGCATAGGCAGAGCAAGAGAGAGATTTTGGTGGTAGGGGACTTTATTATTAGGAAGGTAGGAAGGGTGATTTGTCACCCAGATCCTAGCAATCAAACTGTGTGCTGTGTCCCGGTTGCTCAGGTTCGGAGGGGCTGGAAATGAACTGGCGGTCTTGGTACATATTGGTACCAATGACAAAGTTAGTGGAGGTTGGAATGTGATAAAGAATGATTTTAAAGACCTAGGGAATAAGCTTAAGGCTAGGACCCCGAAAGTAGTATTTTCCAAGATACTACCAGTGCCCCATGCTAGCCCAGAGAAAAAGGAGCTGAGGGAGGTTAATGTGTGGCTAAAAAAAGTGGTGCACTAAGGAGGGATTTTGCTTTTTAGAGCACTGAGTTGACTTCTCACTTTCAGTACAGTCTCGATAGCAGGCAAGGATAGCACCTTAAGGAAGAGGGAGATGGGCGCTAGGGAATAGGATGGTAGAATGGCTGGGCAAGTTTTTTAAACTAGTAGGTGGGGTGGACTAGATAGAAGATCAAGATACAGAATAAAAAAACAGGCATTTAAACTATACAGACAAGGGGAGACAGAGACTGCTTTACATATGTGCAAGGAAGTCCGCAAGGCTTGCAAAAGGTCGATTAAACTGGCTAGAATAGAAAATTAAAAATTAGTTGCAAAGGAAAGTAAGACCAACCCTAAAATATTTTTTTAAATATATTAATGGGAAGAAAGCCAGTAAGGAAGCTATAGGAACATTACAATGTGACACAGACTGTTTGATAATTATTGACCAGGATAAGGCTAAATAGGTTATTTTCCTCTGTATACACAAGGGAGGTACCAGTGGTTGGGACTGCAACATAATGGGGCTACACTACCTTCACTAAATAATTGGTTAACGCAGGAAGAAATCCAAAAGAGGTTGGGAAAAATAAATGTTAATAAAGCCTCAGGTCCTGATGGAATACATCCACGGGTACTGAGGGAACTGAGTTATGTAATAGCCAAACCATTATATCTACTTTTTCAAGATTCACTCAATACAGTGTTGCTACCAGATGACTGGAGAAAAGCAGATGTGATACCTATATTTAAGAAGGGAACATGAGCAAATCTAGGAAATTATAGACCTGTAAGCCTCACTTATGTAGTGGGAAAGCTTTTACACGGGTTAATAAGGGATAGTATACAAGAATATGTGTATGTGAACAAGATTATAAGTCAGAGTGGATGGTTAGTAGAAACTTGGATCGAAGCTACTCCGTGGATGTAGTATTTTTGGATTTTGCAAAGGGTTTTGATACAGTGCCACATGGGAGACTATTGTGCAAACTAAGGGATACAGAAATTGCAGTAAATATCTGCTCATGTATTGAGAGCTGGCTAAAAGACGAGAAGCAAATGGTAGTTGTTAATGGAACATTCTCTGATTGGACTAATGTGGTAAGTGGGGTTCCTCAGGGTTCAGTATTAGGTCCTTTCCTTTTTAACATATTTATAAATGATTTAGAAGTAGGACTGGAAAGTATTGTCTCCATTTTTGCTGATGACACAAAGTTGTGCAAGGTAATAAAATCAGAAAATGATGTATTTTCCCCCCAAATGGATTTGCATAAATTAGAGAAATGGGCGACCTAAATGGAAGATGAGATTTAATACGAATAAATGTAAAGTTATGAAGAAAAATTATACTTATTTTCTCTAGAAAAAAGAAATCTAAGAGGCAATATGATTACCTTATATAAAAATATCCAGGGTCAATATAAGGCTTTGTCAAGTGATCTTTTTGTTCCAAAAAGTTTTCAAATGATAAGAGGACATCCCTTGAGGTTAGAAGAAAAAAAGAAAGAAAAGGTGCTTCACAGTAAGGGTGGTTAAACTGTGGATTCTCTACCTAAGGAGGGGATGACACCGAATTCGATAGATAACTTAAAAAAGAGGTTTGATATATTTTTAAATAAAAAGGGCATTCAGGGTTATTCTGGATAATTAGAGAGGGAGTATTGATCCAGGGAGGAATCCAATCACCAATATCTGGGCTCAGGAAGGACATTTTTTTTTTTCCTTTTGAAACAATTGGCAAAGTTTCACAGTTTTTTTTTTCTGATTGCCTTCCTCTGGAACAATTAGCAATTAATCTGCATTTTGCAGACCAGAGGAGATCTAAAAAGGTTGAACTTGATGGACTAATAGTCTTTTTTTAACCTCAATTACTATATAAATATGTAACTTTTTCTTTTGGACACTTTAGCACTCCATACACCAGTGGAGCCGAGGGGTCTTGCTAGCCCTTGAGCTTGTTGCCTTTTGGCCAGGTACTCCTTGGATGGTCCTGGGCAGAGTAGGAGGCAGGAGTTTGACCTATGGTGGACTGGTGGCAGCTGCCCCCCTAGAAAAGACCCAAGCCACATAGAAGAGCTTCAGCTGGAAGATGGTGGAAATATCGCCATTCTTAGGGTGGGGTTTCGGGAGGACGAACATCTTCTGAGTTCCTTGGACCATATGGCTGGAGCCAAGAAGACTAAAGTGGTGCTCAATCCTTCAAAGCGGGGAAACATGAAGACCTCACTAGAACACATGAGGCTATCAGGCAATCAAAAAAAATATATACGTATATATATATATATATATATATATATATATATACATAGTACATTACTGGGCACAGCAGGTTTTCAGCCAGTGGCAGTCTGTCTAAATTGCCTGTACCATCTGACTTCACATTCAGTGCTCTACTGCAGGTGAAGTATGAGAAAATTAAAACAGTCTTCATAGCACATTCGGCTCTCTTAATAGGTGAGTCATTGCAAACTATTCACAACCTACCTCCCACTCATCTGCCTCTTTACACCGTGCAATAATGGGAGGTAGCGAAGGAAGAAAAGTGGTGAATAAAAATATGCTAACTGAGGATGGTGGGGGTTTAAAGGAGCACTGCAGTCCAAGTTCGTCAAGTTTGTACCAAACTAACAATATAATCCTTGTGCATAAAACATTTTTGTGGGAAAATCAGAATTTTGGAAACCTCTGTTTATGGGTACAGGGATCCATTTTGTGTTTGTTACATCCAATCCTGGTAGCTGGATGTTGGGGGTATGTGTTTGAGGTTATCAGTGAAGAAGAAGGTGGTAACAGGCAGAAGGCCAGAGCCTTTGTTTGACAACAGGATAAGATGGAAATTTACACCAGAGGAGACTTCACTGTTCCAGAAGCTTTGCATGTTTCAGTGTAACCACAGTTCCCCAGAAATGCAAACATCTGTGTGTCTCTCTCTCTCTCTCTCTCTCTCGCCTTTTTAATGTTATCTATTGAATCTGCTGTCACTACCTCCTTTTGTAGAGAATTTCACATACTGACTACCCTTACTGTGAAGAGCCCTTTTCTTTCTTTAAGGTGGAATCTTTTTTCTTCTAAACTAAAGAGATGTCCTCTTGTCAGTTGAAAACCTCTTGGCATAGAAAGTTCCACCATCAAAGCTTTGTATTGACATTGGTTATATTTATGTAAGCTAATCATATCCCCTCTTAGACACCTTTTTTCTAGTGAAGATGTTTAATTTGGTTAGTCTTTCTTCATAACTTAGCCCCTCTATTCCCCTTGTTAGTTTTGTTGCCTTTCTCTGTACTTTATCCAGCTCTAAAATGTCTTTTTTATGAAATAATGCCCACAATTGTCCTCCATGTTGCAAATGGGGGCCTACTAGGGATTTGTATAGTGGCAGAACACGGAGTAGCTACCAGATG
Organism: Discoglossus pictus; assembly: GCA_027410445.1. NCBI lineage: Eukaryota > Metazoa > Chordata > Amphibia > Anura > Alytidae > Discoglossus > Discoglossus pictus. Next base: position 59,390,668 of record CM050175.1, on the reverse strand, counting down.
ACTAGGGAAAAGCAGAGTTGATACCTATATTTAAGAAAGGAGCACGATCAAATTTGGGGAATTATAGACCTGTGAGCCTCACTTCAGTAGTGGGAAAGCTTTTAGAAGGGTTAATAATGGATATTATACAAGAATATGTCTACTTGAACAGGAGCCAACATGGATTTATGAGGGATAGGTCATGTCAAACAAATCTAATTAGTCTCTATGAGGAGGTTAGTAGGAACTTGGATCAACCCAGTGGATTTTTGGATTTTGAAAAGGCTTTCGATACAGTGCCACTTGAAAGACTATTGTGCAAACTAAGGGATACAGGAATTGCAGTAAACATCTGCTTATGGATCAACAGCTGGCTAAAAGACAGGAAACAAAGGGTTGTTGTTAATGGAACATACTCAGATTGGACTAATGTGGTAAGTGGGGTTCCTCGGGGGTCAGTATTAGGTCCTCTCCTTTTTAAAAATATTTATTAATGACATTTCGGCTGATGACATGAAGTTTTGCAAGGTAATTAAATCAGATAATGATGTACTTTCCCTGCAGAGGGATTTGCATAAATAAGAGGGATGGACATCTATATGGCAGATGAGATTTAATATTAATAAATGTAAAGTTATCTGGGAAGGAACAATAGCCATGCAAAATATCATCTTAATGGAGCAAATCTAGGGCTATCAGATATTGAAAGGGATTTGGGAGTGCTTGTGGACAACCACCTAGGTAACAGTGCTCAATGCCAAGCAGCATCTGCAAAGGCAAGTAAAATATTAGCATGTATTAAGAAGGGTATAGAAGCAAGGGAAGCAAATATAAATCTGCCACTATGGAGTACAATTTTGGGAACCACTTCAAAAAAAGGACATTTTAGAGCTGGAAAAGGTACAGAGAAGGGCAAAAAAACTAATAAGGGGAATGGAAGGGCTAAGTTCTGAAGTTCTTGCTTGCCCTTGAGTAGGTTGCCTTTTGGCCAGGGACTCATTGGATGGACCCAGGCAGAGTAGGAGGCAGAAGTCTGAGCTATGGTAGACTGGTGGCAGCTGTCCCCCTAGCGAAGACCCAAGCCACATAGGAGAGCTCCAGCTGGAAGATGGTGGAAAGATCCCCATTCCTAGGGTGGGGTGGGGGGAGAACGATCATCTTCTGAGTTCCCTGGACCTTATGGCTGGAGCCCAGAAGACTAAAGTGGTCCTCAATCCTTCAAAGCAGGGGAACCTGAAGGCTTCACTAGAGCACATGATTACACAGGAGCACATCACAGGCATAAAAAAAAAAAAAAAAATATATATATATATATATATATATATACTGTATATATATATATATATATATATATATATATATATATATATACATAGTACAGTACTGGGTACATCAGGTTTTCAGCCAGTGGCAGTCTGTCTAAATTGCCTGTACCATCTGACTCTTTAATTCTAATTCTGCCACTATGGAGTACAATTTTGGGCACCACTTTAAAAAAAGACATTTTATAGCTGGAAAAAGTACAGAGAAGGACAACAAAACTTATATGGGGAATGGAGGGTCTAAGTTATGAAGAAAGACTAAAATTAAACATATTTTCTCTAGAAAAAAGGAAACTAAGAAGGTATATGATTACCTTATATAAATACATCCAGGGTCAGTATAAAGATTTGTCAAGGGAGCTTTTTGTGCCAAGAGGTTTTCAACTGACAAGAGGACATCCCTTGAGATTAGAAGTAAAGAGATTCCACCTTAAAGAAAGAAGAGGGTTCTTCACAGTAAGGGTGGTTAATCTGTGGAATTCTCTACCTAAGGAGATTCGATAGATAACTTTAAAAATGGACTGTATATATTTCCGTTTGCCTTCCTCTGGATCAATTAACAACTAATCCGCATATTGAAGATCAGAGGAGATCTTAAAAGGTTGAAGTTGATGGACCAACAGACCTATTAAATTGCAGTCCCGTATCTGCAATGTGAGCCAAGCAACCGCTGCAGGCTTAAAAATTATCTGTGGTATGGGGCTATTTAATTAAAAGGGGCTGCAAACTACAGGCTTGAGACACAAATCATAGATTGTTCGTAGAACGTTGGATTTGCGGCCTTGCGGACGATCAAGTAGTGTAGACCATAGTTACGGGTTTAGACGGAGCCAATGAAAAAAGAGATTGTTAGTGTTACATCAGTGAAAAAGGACGGAGGTTAGATATCAAAGTCCTACGGGCTTCAATTACAAGTTGCCGTCGGACCCACATTCCATAATAATGCAATATTAATAAAGCCGTAAATATGATATTCTATTGCATGCAAATTACAGTATATGTATTAACACATTGATTGCCGGAATCGATATAACACAAAAAATAGACATTAAATAAAGTATTTTTAGGGGTCGATTTAGGGGGGTTAAGAATGTGCTATTACTTCTAAGACCTAACATCACTTTCCCTATTAATAAAAGTACAGTATAGAGATGTCGCGGCGAACTGCGAACAAATGCGATATTCGACCCACCCCCTATACTTTATCATTGAGCAAACTTTGACCCTGCATGTCACAGTCAGCAGACACATTCCAGCCAATCAGCAGCATACACTCCCTTCCAGAGCCTTCTACCTCATGGACAGCAGCCATTTTGGAATCATAACTAACTTGCAGTCTTGCTGAGAGGAGGCTGAGTGTAGGTGATACTGCATCAATAGGGGAAACCATAGCTAGGCTACTGTACACAATGTGCAATACAGTCCTGAAGGACTCTTTTGATCTCTGCTGCAAGGACACCCGTGTCTCTTCCCCCCCTTATCATCATCCTCCCCTCACCTTAGCACCCAACCCTAACACCCCTCACACTTATCCATAACACCCATCACACTTATTCCTAACATGCCTCACCCTAACACCTAACCCTAACACCCCTCACACTTATCCCTAACACCCCTCACCCTAACCCTTACACCCCTCACACTTATCCCTAACACCCCTTACCCTAACCCTAACACCCCTCACACTTATCCCTAACACCCCTTACCCTAACCCTAACACCCCTCACACTTATCCATAACACCCCTCACCCTAACCTTAACACCCCTCACACTTATTCCTAACACCCCTTACCCTAACCCTAACACCCCTCACACTTATCCCTAACTACCCTAACGCTAACATCCCTTACACTTATCCATAACACCCCTCACACTTATCCCTAGCACCCCTCACCCTAACACCTAACCCTAACACCCCTCACACTTATCCCTAACACCCCTCACCCTAACCCTAACACCCCTCACACTTATCCCTAACACCCCTTACCCTAACACCCCTCACACTTATCCCTAACACCCCCTACCCTAACGCTAACATCCCTTACACTTATCCCTAACACCCCTTACCCTAACACCCCTCACACTTATCCATAACACCCCTCACCCTAACCCTAACACCCCTCACACTTATCCCTAACACCCCTCACCCTAACACCTAACCCTAACACCCCTCACACTTATCCCTAACACCCCTAACACCCCTCACACTTATCCCTAACACCCCTTACCCTAACCCTAACACCCCTCACACTTATCCATAACACCCATCAACCTAACACCTAACCCTAACATTCTCACACTTATCCCTAAGATCTAACACCCCTCACACTTATCCCTGTAATTTTCCGTGGGGGTTTTGAAATGGATCCCCCTCCGGCATGCCACAGTCCAGGTGTTAGTCCCCTTAAAACAACTTTTCCATCACTATTGTGGCCAGAAAGAGTCCCTGTGGGTTTTAAAATCCGCCTGGCCATTGAAGTCTATGGCGGTTCGCCGGGTTCGCCGGTTCGCAAACTTTTGCGGCGGTTCGCGTTCGCGGTTCGCGAACCGAAAATGTTATGTTCGCGACATCACTAGTACAGTATTGATTTTATATTTACATTTGAAGTACTACGTATTAGACCTTACCCCCCTTGTGAGTCCTCTCGATCACTCGTTGGGCTTTGGGCTCCATTTGCGTGTTATGGGCTTGCTCGCAAGTGACTGTTGCAATTTAATAGCATGATTGGATTTGTAGCGGTTATGGGCTTGAGAGAACAAAGGATTTGCGGCTTCAACGTTCAACGTCCCGTAGGCATTTTTTGGCCTTGCTGCATTCTAACCCGCAAGTCAGCGGCATACTTTACTGGGGTTAATTTAATAGCCATAAGTCCAAAAATCAATGTTACGAGCTACATTGTTAAACGTAGCCCAAATTTAATAGGGCTGTAAACGTATTTTTTTAACCTCAAATACGATGTAACTAAAAATTATATTTGCTTCCCTTGCTTCTATACCCTTCTTAATACATGCTCATATTTTATTTGCCTTTGCAGCTGCTGCTTGGCATTGACTGTTACCTAGGCAGTTGTCCACAAGCACTCCCAAATCCCTTTCAATATCCGATACCCCTAAATTTGCTCCATTAAGATTATAAATTGCATGGCTATTTTTCCTTCTCGTATGCATAACTTTACATTTATTTGTATTACATCTCATTAGTGAGTGGAATATTTTTTAAACAAGATTATAATAAGATTATAATAAGTTGAGTCGTACCAATGGGCGGGGAGGAAGAGAGAGGGAGTAAGAGAGTGAGGGAGAGAGAGAGTGAGGGAGGGAGGCAGAAAGAAAGGAAGGTAGAGAGAGAGAAGGCATAGAAAGAGGGGGAGGGAGGGGGAGAAAGAGAGAGCGCACACACAAAGAGAGGGAGCACAGACAGAGACAGAGGGATCATGGAGATGGTGCACAGAGAGAGACAGCACAGACAATTAAACATAACATATGACCTTTATCACGGGCAAGTAACTAGTTTTAGTATATTTGTTGGTATTTCAGTGTCTATTCCTTGCTCAAAATCAAGACTCAGAGTTAGAACACAAACCTCTGAAGTTGGTGGTTTTTACTTCAAGTGCAGAGTGAATTAATGGGAAGTTGTCAGACTAGTAATTACTACTCCACAAATAATACATTTCCGAGTCTGTTACATTAGGAAATCTATGTATTTGTGACTGGTTAACATTAATGGTACCCATAATGTTTTTTCCTTGTCAATTGGATTAGCAACAGCAGGGAAAACAAATAATGGAAACTGTGTATGATATGAAAATAAACACTTAAGATGACCAAAAGGATGTTACGTTCAAATTGTTCTCCTTTTCTAGCCAGTTCTCCTTAACTGTAAAAATACTATGTTGCGTTCAGGCAGTTAAAGGGGCATGGAAAATATGTATTGTTCATGCATATTTAAGTTTCCTGGATTATTAATGCATCTGATAAAGTACTGTATGAAAAAAAAATTGCATGAAAAAATACCAAAATAAACATTATTACACTTACCATAAAGTTTGCTAAATGTCTTGCGTTTGCGAGAAATTGCCACTATGAGTTAAGACCCCTTGATAGCATAAAGTTCATGATTTTGGACAATCACAGGCAGCTAATACATTGTATCAATCTGTGATAGCAGTTTGTGCAGGAAGGAATCATACGATGTGTAGTCCCCTGCAGAAGGAAGCAGGAGCCCAGACATTGCTGTGTAGATTTCTGGATTGAGCTATATTGTATATATTGTTTTTGCCTTATACGTAACCCCTGTATAGCGCTACGGAATATGTTGGCGCATCACAAATAAAGGATAATAATAATAATAATGATTTACATCAGTAACATTGAGAATCGGAATTAAAGTTGTCACAATGTTCGCTCAGCTCTATAGGTGAACATTCGCCAGTCAGAAGGAGTGAATATTAACACATGCAGGTCCGGAAGACTTTTCGCTCTCTTTCTGGACTGAACAAATACATCCACATGTCATATGATTCGCTCGTCTCCTCTGGCGAACATCTGCCATTGCAAGTGAACCAATATAAATTTAAAGCATTTCATCTGCCCCCCCCTCTGGCAAGCTTTCACCATTACTAGAAAATCATTTAAAACATCTCCTGATTATTATATTATAACTGACCAAGAAAAATGCATGAAATATTACGGTACCTGTCAGGCACAGGTAGATTTAGTACATTACTATTACATTGCCAAATTTCAAACAAACTCCCTTTAGCCATTTTTTTCCTACAGTGAGCACAAATTTCAATACATTCATAATGGAAAAATTACACGTCATCACCCCAAAATTCAACCTAAATCAACTTTTTTTGAATGGATAGAATTTCATCAAAATTGTCAAAATAATTTAGACCTCCAATCTGTCCCATGAAAAATGTGTTTATAAGGTAACGTTCACGACACAACAAACTATATACAAATCACAGGAATTAAATTGTGAGGCTGGCAATGCTGTTTGCCACACAATGTGAGGGTTTTGCTCCTCTGAACAGCATGTTGGTTTTATTTGTAAAGTCCCACGTGTTTGGCGTTGTTGGTGTAAGTGTTACTGTTTTTAGGCGTTGTGTATTTTCTTGTTCTGCGTGCCTGGCATTGCACAACCTCGTTTTTATCCTGCTTCAGAATTTTTTACGTTTTTCGTCCGCCATTTTTTCCCTTGCTTAGCATTGGAAAATGGCAAATATGGCTCCAATTCGTTTGCAACTTCACTCCTAGGCTTCCTGGCTGTCCCCCTGTGCTGTGTGTGTGGGTGTTATTATTTTTTTATAATTATTTTTTTTTGTTGGAGTTTTCTAGTTAATCGTTTGAACGAACTCGAGGCTCGCAGTGCAATGAGCGCCTAAGTCCTGTGTGCCTGAACTGTTTGCCTCACTTCGCAAGGCTCGCCTCGCATCGCAAACATCACCAACATCGCAAGATCCATAACTATTATAGTAACTAGCGAATTGCCCGTCAAAAAATGACGGCAATGAAATTGTAAGTGAGCTAATGCTGTTTAGTGTGTAATAATGAAATATATAATACATTAATAAATGAATATACTTTACCTATTTTAAAGCATTGTGTGGAAGAGCTGTGAATGTGTTTTGATGTTGCTGCAGCATTAGTGGTGTGGATCTGCTGTGTAAGCGTGCTTAATGTGTGCAGTGTAACACTGTGCGTGCGCGAGGCCAAACCGTTGTCGTGTACTTCCGCATTGGCGTAAAATGGCGAGTAATGTGTGTTATACGTTTGTATCGGAATATCCGTAGGTGTTTTGTGGTGTTTTGCGAGTTTCTTGTGGTGTTTTGCGAGTTTAGAGTGCTGTAGCCTCGTTTTCGTTTTGTTCGGCGGCCATTTTTTCTCTCGTTTCGATTTTTTTTTAGTCTCTAAACTGATTTATTTGAAGTAAAATCGAGGTGTAAGTTGTATTTTTGAGGTGCTGGGTGCTCCCTCTTGGTGTAGGTAAGTTTTTTATGTATGTGGTGTGTGTATGTATTGTGTTTTACATTTTGTAATGTTCGCGAGTTGCGTCCGAGTGTTGCGAGTCCGTAATGTGTGTGAACGTGTGTCGTATGTTGTTTGCGAGTGTCGTAATGTGTGTGTCGTACTGTTTGGGTTGCGACGTGAAGTTTGCGAGGGTCGCAGTTGCTGGCAAGGAGCGCCTTCGGCGCTCCATGCCAGCAACTGCGGCCCTCGCTTTGCGAGGGTCCTCATTTGCTGGCATGGAGCGCCTACGGCGCTCCATGCCAGCAACTGAGACCCTCGGGCAGTGCCCTCGCTTCGCGAGGGCCGCGACTCGCGTAGCGAGCCCGCAGCGTTAGCAACAACTCGTACGCTCACAACTATATATGTGATATGTCCCCTTCTGGATCACTACCTTGTTGTGTTGAAGCTGGGAGCTATTCCGTGTAGGGTCACCCAAGATAGACAGGTCATAGCAGAAACAACAAACAAATAGAGGTCCACTGGAGAAGGAACTGGCAAACCATTACAGTATCTTTGCCAAGAAAGCACAAATATAATATGTTTGTGTATGTATATACAGATGTGAACAAAAATATCTGAAGCTTAGGACTGGCTTTTTCTAGGAGCCTGGAGAGAAGGCCTTCATTGTACTTTTAGGAGCCAGCAGTACAATAGATAGATAGATAGATAGATAGATAGATAGATAGATAGATAGATAGATAGATAGATAGATAGATAGATAGACTAATGTTTCACCTTATTACAGAGAGATCAGTGAAATTGAATACTATCTCCAAAAATGGAAATACAAATCAAAATCATTAGTGACACAATTAATAATTATATTTAATGTTATAGGACATTGTGATATGATAACCTGTTTTACATGAATATTTGACATTTTCAATCATTTATTTTTTTTAAAAGAGAAAAAAATAATTACATTTTTTTTTGTTGCCCCCTAAAACCAGGTACCCTAGGTAATTGCCTACATGTATGTATGGCACAGCCAGTCATGTCCTCCTCATACTACCTGCTAGCATCCCCTCTACACACTCTCTCCTACCTGCCAGCATCCCCCTCCTCCTCCTCCATCTCCTCTCTCCCCTCCCTCTCAGGGTTGTGTATCTCACAGACAGAATGGCGGAGAGAGAGAAAGCATCCACTACCCCAGCTGGATCCTCTCCCTTCCTGGGGCTGCATCTTGCTTCTCCACCACATTTCAGGTACCAGCTGCTCCCCACTCCCCCCTCCTCCACCACCTGCACCCTGTCCTCTTCTTTCACCCACAGGGGGAGGGGGATTTAATCTCTAAACGCTCTCACATCTTCCCTGCTTCTTCAGCATTGCCTGTTTTCACAAGTCTCCTGTTTATGGTATCTATCTATCTATCTATCTATCTATCTATCCAATGTATACATATGATTGTACAATACCAATGCCAAATTGTAGACCTTGCTGTGATACTCTCTCTATGGCTGGTGAGATTTTTCATCCTTGTGTAATCAGATATTGGGTGTGGTGGTGGGATTTCTCTATACAGACAGTATATATTTAATATTATATTGCTAAGAATGTATAGGATGTGACACCTTTCATTACCCCTACCATATTCATCTTTGATTAACAGGTGTGGTTTGGGAGTAGTCTGGGGGTACTTTGTATGCAGAACCTGTACTCAGTATGTGACTGTTAAAAGCTAGCTGGTTATTGAGAGGTTAATAGATTGTGTGCACCTTGGAAAGTTGGTTAGTGTGGAGGTGCCAGCAACAGTATGGATGGGCCTCCTGATTGTACATGAGCTGGAGAGGGAGGATATAGAGAGCTCCAGTGAATTAGCCCTGCAGAGATCCCCAAGAGGTAAAGAGGCAGGGTGTTTATCACATTGTGTAAGGATTGGCATCTTGAATTGAAGGTGGCACTGGGCAAACATGTGTGTTAAACTCTGCCATGCCCACATGATGTGCAATAATACATATATGTGTGAGGATAGATAGATCTGTCATGCCTACATGATGTACAATAATACATATATGTGTGAGGATAGATAGATAGATATTTAGATCTGCCATGCCTACATGATGTACAATAATGCATATATATATGTGAGTATAGATAGATAGATAGATCTGTCATGCCTACAGGATGTACAATCACATATATAGTTGTGAGCGTACGATTTGTTGCTAACGCTGCGGGCTCGCGTAGCGAGGGCACTGGGCGAGGGTCTCAGTTGCTGGCATGGAGCGCCGAAAGCGCTCCATGCCAGCAACTGCGACCCTCGCAAACCCAAAGAGCACGACACACACATTACGACACTCGCAAACAACATACGACACACGTTCACACACATTACGGCCTCGCAACACTCGGACGCAACTCGCGAACATGACAAAATTAAAAACACAATACATACACACAGCACATACATAAAAACCTTACCTACAGCAACAGGAAGCATCCAGGACCTCAAAAATGCACCTTACACCTTCATTTTACTCAAAATAAAAGAGTTTATACACTAAACAATTTGCTAAGCGACACAAAAAATGGCCGACGAACAAAACGAAAACGAGGCTACGCACGCAAACACCATACGAGACACGTTACCACACATTACGAACTCGCAAACATCGGACGCAACACGCAGATATACAAACATTTAAAACACAATAAATACACACAACACACACATAAAAAGCTTACCTACAGCAAGAGGAACCATCCAGCACCTCAAAAAAAACAACTTACACCTTCATTTAAATAAAAATAAAACACTTTACACACTAATAAAATCGCTAAGCGAGAGAAAAAATGGCCGCCGAAAAAAACGAAAACGAGGCTACAGCACTCTCAACACGTAAAACACCACAACACACTCGCAAAACACCACAAGAAACCCGCAAAACACCACTAAGCACCGACGGATAATCCGCAAAGACGCATACCACACATAACCCGCCATTTTAAGCCAATGCGGAAGTACAACACTACGCTAACGGTTTGGTCTCGCGCACGCACACTATTACACTGCACACATTCAGCACGCTTACACAGCAGCTCCACACCACTAATGCTGCAGCAACCTCAAAACAGATTGCCAGCTCTTCAACACAATGCTTCAAAATAGGTCAAGTATATTCATTTATTAATGTATTATATATTTCAGTACTACACACCAAACAGCATTAGCTCACTTACAATTTCATTGCCGTCATTTTTTGACGGGCAATTCTCTAGTAATACATATATATGTGAGTATAGATAGATAGATAGATAGATAGATAGATAGATAGATAGATAATAGATCTGCCATGCCTACATGATGTACAATAATACAGATATGTTTGTATAAATAGATAGATAGATAGATAGATAGATAGATCAATATGTACACCTGCTATTTTAACATATATATATATACATACATACAGGTGGTCCCCGATATAAGGATGAGATAGTTTCCTAAGAACGTCTTTAAACCTGATTTGTATGTATTCTGATCCCTGATGATTAATAACAATTTAATGGCTCATATGTGGAAATAATACTATAGTGTAATATTGTAGTAGTAATAATAATAATAATAATACCATACAAAAATCCTTGGGAGGACATTCTTAAGTATGGGTCGTCCTTGACACAGAAACAAACTGTATATATATGTGTGTGTATATATATATATATTCCACAGGACACTATTGTATCAATGCTTTTTTTCAAGGCTCAAATATAGAAGAAAACACAACAGTATAATACTGTAGCACTTTAGTATCAATTGCACAATGTCTTATTTATGTCATTATATGTTTACACTATATACATCCTAACATCCTAAGTATAACACATTTAGGATCGATCTATCTGTCTATCTATCTATCTATCTATCTATCTATCTATCTATCTATATATATATATATTTGTACATATATCCAAACTAGGGGCCTCATTCAATTGCGATGCAGCCAATTGAATAGGGCTCTATATAAGCACAGAGAAAAAATGTTTTACAGCAGTTTTTAGTTAGTGAACTTCTATCCAAAAGCAGGGTCTTCACTAACTAAAAACTTCTGTAAAAAAATATGCTATGTGCTTATATAGAGCTCTATTCAATTGGCGGAATCGCAAATGAATAAGGCCTTAGGTAAGTGGGGTTTAAGATCAAATGTAAGCTGTATAACATTACAGAGTTGTATTTCGGTTAGACATGCTGCTATTTTACATTAGTTTGTGTTTGCATTCTGTTGTATTCTAGTGGCAAGGTCCACCTGCTACTCCCCACAGTGCAGGCTTTGTGGGCAAATACTGGCATCCTGTCTTTGGCCCTCATTCAAATGCCATTTGAACAATTGAATAGGGCTCTATATAAGCACACAGCATATTATTTTTACAGACGTTTCTAGTTAGTGGACTTCTATCCAAAAACAAGGTCTTCACCCACTTAAAACGTCTGTAAAAAAATTATGCTATGTGCTTATATAGAGCCCTATTCAATTGGCCAAATCGCATTTAAATGAGGCCCTTCGTCTCTAGGAGCATGACCAATTATTTTGATGATTTTAAAGTGCCTAAGTACAGAAAAATATAAAGCACTGCATCCATTGTGTATACACAATTTACCCAGAAGGTGTATTACAAAATAACAAAGGGCCTCATTCAATTGTGAGTTGTCCATTTGAATAGGGCTCTATATAAGCACAGAGCATATATTTTTACAGAAGTTTTAGTTAGTGAAGACCTTGCTTTTGGATAGAAGTTCAAAAACTAAAAACGTCTGTAAAAATATATGCTCTGTGCTTATATAGAGCCCTATTCAAATGGCCAAATCACAATTGAATGAGGCCCTTTGTTATCTTGTAATACACCTGCTGGGTAAATTGTTTATATGTATGGATGCAGTGCTTGATATTTTTCTGTACTTAGGTGCGCATAAGGCAGAGAGCCATAAAGCAGGACCTAGGGCCTCATTCAATTGCAATTTGGCCAATTGAATAGGGCTCTTTATAAGCACATAGTATATTTTTTTACAGAAGTTTTTAGTTAGTGAAGACCTTTCTTTTGGATAGAGGTTCACTAACTAAAAACTTCTGTAAAAAAATATACTATGTGCTTATAAAGAGCCTATTCAATTGGCCGATTCGCAATTTAATAAGGCTGATAATAGCTTGTCTTTTGCGCTTTCTTCTAGCTTGAAGCCTGAACAGTATGCTATTCTACCTTTTTCTCTATTTAGCAGTGTCATTAGAGGAGGGGATATGTTGATTCATTGGTTGATTCAGTTAAGCTTTTAGCATTTGCTCTGTACATGCCCCTCATGCCATGGAAGGGAAATACTAAGGGCCTCATTCAATTGCGATTCGTCCAATTGAATAGGGATCTAAATAAGCACATAGCATATTTTTTTTAAAGAAGATTTTAGTTAGTAAATACCTTGCTTTTGGATAGAAGTTCACTAAAAACTTCTGTAAAAAAATATGCAATGTGCTTATTTAGAGCCCTATTCAATTGACCAAATTGCAATTGAATGAGGCCCTAATACTATTGTCATGTCACCTTCCATGCACCATCAGAGTCTGCTAAAACACACATTCTCTCTGAAAATGTTTTTATGTCTGCGGCTTACACTTCTGCTAATGTTGTTACAGATTCCTAAAAATTATAGGAATTTGGATGCATTGAAATCCTGAAATTCTGGACTGTATTCAGCATTCTTGATTAAAAAGTTGCCTATTCCTGCATGGTGAATAAGTCAATTGCTGGTACTTTTATAGTCATTGGCTACAAGAAGATCAACAGAGCAAATAAGAGGAACTGTTAACAAATGGGAATGAAAAGTAACCAAATAAAGGGACACAGTAAAGGTGCACATATATTAATAGAGAAAAAAAATATTTTATGTATTGGAAATATTAGATAATTGTGCTTTAAAGTTGGGTATTTTACACATAATTTGATAAACCAATGACAAGCCATAAAAGCATGTCCAGTTGGTATTAAAATAATCACACAGCCTTTAACATTTGTAAGTTTCTGTGACCGTTTTGATTTAACCAACTGGACATAATCTTATAAGTCCCTGCTGTGAGAAATAATTAATCATATGAGATAATGTCACGAGGATCTCTTCAGTTAAGTTATGATTTAAAATACCAAACTTTGAAGCTTAATTATCTAACACTTTCATTAAAAATGTTTATTATCAACCAGTTGGAGTTATCCTCATTTATATGTGTACTGTTTAGTTCTGGAAACTTTGCTGTGTCCCTTTAATGCATTAATTTGCCAGCATTCCCTACATAGGTTGCATTAAAATCATGTAGTTATATCTCTGGTTTATCCATGATTCCAATATCTTATGGGCACAGCTGGCATTCCCTGTGCCACTCTGCCGCAGGATGTGCGCCTGTACCAGCCCTTCATGAAAGGGGCGCCTGCGGCTCGCGGCTGTCAGCGCCAGTTCAGCTGATCGCTTCCTTGCTGGCTGAGTGCATTTCTGCAGAAGTTACTGCAGCCTCAGTGGGCTCTGCAAATAGAGCAATTAAAAGTGCCTGTGCTAATGACCAGCAGTCTCAATGTGAGTTAACGAACCGCACAGTCCCATGTCCAGGGGGTCATCAGAAAATCACCCCTTGCTAAATAGTGGCCAATATTTGCGTAGAACATGAAATAGGCCAAGGGTAGCCACATCTCCCCATTTAACAATCCTTAAATTAGAAATATATTTAGATCTGTTTGCTGTTCTTACCATAGAGGAATTTACTAAGATGCTCAAGTAACTGAGGCATACATCCCTGAATTTACTTTGAACTATTTTCTATGGGATAAGATTAGATCACAGCCCTTATCACCTCATTCTCAGCCACTTGACATGCTTAGAACATCCCCTTGGCCCCTTGTGCCACTTTCTCCATCTTTCTCTCTCTACTCATTTATCTATCTATCTATCCTCTCTTTCATAATACTCCTTCCTTATAATAACTTTCTTTCTTTTCACTCGCAATAAGTTTCTTTCTTTCTCACATCTCCTTTTCATCAATTCTGTCTCATCTGTTATCACATAACTCACTGGGGGTCCCTTATTACTCTCTCACAGTCCCTTTTGCTTTATTACCATACACCACTTCTACTGCAAGGCTGTTACTTGAATCTGACACTCTATGTGACTTAAGATTTCATCCCACTCCTCAGAACTTGATTTCCGCAGGATCTCTGTTTCTAGCCTGTTTCCTTCTGTCTATGAAATATCCAGCACAAACAATACTGAATTACTCGGGAACGACTCACTAAAGAATTATAGCCAGTTTTTCAAACACTTTAAGAATAACTTTTTAAAACAACAACTTGATTTTGGGGTAACAGAGCCCATTTACTTAATTGATACAAGCCACTTATGAATAGATAGGGGAGGCCTCATAAGACTACTATGGAGAGGACCAGGACTGCATACAGTCGCATACACAGCTAATACATGTAAAGGTTGTTTTTATTAGTATACCTTACTACAACGTGTTTGCCCATTATCGATACTATTTCTTTAGATTATCATAATAAAAATATTGGACTACAGTGTACCTTTACACCTGTCCTGGCTGAAAGTCACACACCTGGCGGATGCTGGGATGCTGCAGGTAGACTTGTCTTCCACATGCATTTATTTGCTTATGTAAAACAGTGCAGAGCTTTGGATTAGGTCTGGAGAGATGGAAACAGGTAGCAGCTCAGGTAATCAGACATCCTGGATTTACAAGTTAGTAAAGGTTATCATGTACTGCAAAGCAATATTTAACAATATTTAACTATATATAACTGTATTATTTGTTTATGATGTGCATCTATATGTGAAAACCATGCTACAGGCTTAATTGTCATGTCCTAATGATCAGTGCATTATTTTGAACTATATTTGATTGAAAAAAATAAATATTGTATGTATTTGAGGAACCCCAGTCCTTTCTCTAGTCTGAATGGTCTGGTATTTATGGGCATATTTAGGTTTTTATGCTGTCCTATGCCATTTAAAGAATTCCCTGGTGGTCCAGTGGTTATGATTTGGGGCTTTCACTGCAACCAGGGTTGATTCCAGTCAGGGAATTAATAGGTCACACCCCCCTGAAGCCAAGCAGGGTTGGGCCTGGTCAGTACTTGGATGGGAGACCACCTAGGAATACCAGAAGCTCTTTGCTGTGGCCCACTGGCAACCCATACAGACTCCAGTATCTCTGCCAAGCTGATCACCATGGACATAAAAATGTTCATCGTGTCTCGCAGTCCATGAGGTCACAGAGAGTTGGACATGACTGAACAAAAGGTCATTTAGATTTGTGCACCACCTGTTTGGAGCTTTTCCATTCCCATATTTTAAATCATAAGTCTATGCATAAGAATATCAGAAAGTGTCAAGTATACTTACAGACGGACATATATCTTGTGAATATTTCAAAGTTCTCCACCTGCGTTTTCATGCAGTCCGCTGCCCTCTGTGTCATGATTACTTATTTATAATGTTGTTGCTTTGAGTATTTTTTTATCAAATTCTGCATATATTTACTGAAATAACCTGAATAATGTGAGAAATACCGAAATAGTGCTTCAGTTACCCTAGTGTTTCCTGGGAGCCCTGTTTGAAAAACACTTGTAGATATTTGTTTTCATTTATAGTACTTAGCATAATTAATAACCTGCAACAATTAAGGGATCTCTGTTGTTAATTTTTTTTCTGGTCTTTTGAAAAAGCAAATCTGATAATGGCAAAATGTCTTTATAAAGCAACAGTTTTAACTTACTGTCTTGGGTGGTTATTTCTGTCTAATGTACTTTCCATTAGTCCCGATGGAAACAAGCAGTTTTAGTGGTCACATTCTCATTGCTCAGATAGAAACATTCAAAGGCAATAAAAGTAAGTAGATAAGAAGAAACCAAAATGATTCCACTGCTGAATAATTGTGTATAAAAGATAAGAAATTCAAGGTTACATACAGATGTTCAAAATAGTATACGTCTGTATATATAGTCAAACCTTCTACCCAAAAAGTTGGTTTTATTAAACCCAAGGATGGCCTTATGCTTTACCAAGAATAAATCCCTTAATTGTGTTTGCCCCAACTGCCTCATCTGGAAGGTTGTTCAACGTATCCACTTCTCTTTCTATAAAATAGTACTTTCAGACTTTCATGACCTCCTATTTTTGTGTTTTTTTTCTGGAATATATGTTCCTTAGCAAATGTATTAAATTGTACAGTATATTTGAAGGTTTTTATCATATCACCCCTCTTTCTCCAGTACTTTAAGTTAATGTTTCTCAGTAGCCGGTCCTGGTACAGGTTCTGGTCCTTGAGCCCCTTATATTCCGTCATCAGAAAGAAAGGTTAAAAACAAATTTGAATTGTGTGTCAGAGACTGATGAGTAGCGATTGACCCCTTAAAAATGTCAGACATTATAGTAAATAATTTATTGAAGAACTTTTGATAATGGTTTGGTTCTTAAATCAATGAAAATGTTGGTTGGTCTTAAGGGTGGAGAACACCACCCTAAGATATGCATATTCAGGTCATGAAGACTTTTCTTATAAGTTTCATTTTAAGACCATGCACCGTTTAGTTGCCTTTTTTGTAATTGTTTTTAATTGGATAATATGCTTTTGGAGATACATAACCTTTTGGATACAATCGTCATGATAGAGCTGCTGCTCTTAGATATCCATAATATACAATCATAATACCACCTCTATAAGGAAATGAAAAAAAGAACGGCATAGTACTTTATATTGAAAACCTTCAGCCCTGTTATATGCACCTTTTAAATGGAAGGTCTGATCATGGAAACCATTGTATGGAACTATTTGAGGTGGACAGTCAGCCAGCTGTAACTAATAATAGACCACTAACAATGCTGTGTGCATACAAAGCTGCAACATTGAGATTCACAGCTTAACATTCATTAACCCCCACACAGACTTCATACAGTGACGCAGGCGCGGGACCAAAATGGCAAACTCATAGAGCGTGCCATAAGCAAGTTTTTGTGGAAGAGAAAGAGGGTGTGAATGACAGGCTTGCAGTGTGCTGCACTATAGTAAAACCAATAAAGCAAGTCAAATCTATTAGTAACTCCTGTAAAAGGGATCATGCTATGTATTTTTAACTGAATAAGCAAGTCTGATTTTTTGAATATGATATGATATTTTGTTTGTTCCTTTATCTATTTGAATAATCACATTATCCATTTCCAACTCACGGTTTATTTTTCCATCCGAGAGAAAGTACTTTTGAAGAGTTCTTTACATATGTTCCTGTAATACACTACTACTCTTAAAATCAACAAACATATATTGTAAAGGAATTAATAAAGCCCTTAATATAGGAAATAATATATATGTATAGAGCAAAATATGCTCTAGCCACTGCCTTGAGTTAATTACATTGAAATGTTACATAGTGTATATATTATAAATACAATTATATTGTGAATAGTTTCCTGTGTGTGGATAGTTTAACAAAAGATGTGTGAGATGTACATTCCAAAAAGTAGTATATATATATATATAGGGTGGACAGATGCATTGAGAATTTAAACAAATTAAAAATATTCTTGAGTGGCACTGTAGCAGGATGTAATATGACAAACGCAAAATTGACTCCTTTACGTAAATGGTCTTCAGAAATTCAGATTTTCGTAAAAATAATAATTTATGTCCTTGGCTTACACATCTGCTAATATTGTTAATTTAGTACAAACAAGTGTCTTGTTTCTTGAAATGTGTTGGTCCTTCAAATGTATTTATAGGAAGACAAGAACAAGGTTATTGTTTCTCTCTGCACATTTGCCACCATGATCAATATTTCTGTATTTCAGTGACTGAAAGCCATAAGCTTTGTAGCCCCCACCCCGTGCTGCAGCATCACAAGATTTGTTTTGGTGGTGATGTAATTTGGTCATGTGACCATCAATGGATCCACATTATTCATTATCCTTAGAATTATCCATCTCGCTTAGATGTGGTTTACAGGAAAGTGCAATGCTTCTGTGGGAGAGAGTGACTTAAAAGAGAGAGTGCATCCCCCTCCTGGGGAGTGAAGTCATATTACACATTTCCAGAAGATTGCTGTTTATTGCTGTGGAGACAAAGAATCTGTTTAGAAAAAAATACATTCTTACACCAAGATCATTTACAGAGCGGTGTAAATGATGTGTATTCAGGTGATACTGCAACAAGTCCATGTATTGCAGAAATTAAAGATATATATATATATATATATATATATATATATATATATACTGTATATACTCGAGTATAAGCCGACCCGAGTATAAGCCGAGGCACCTATTTTACCACAAAATACTGGGCAAAATGAGTGGCTCGAGTATAAGCCGAGGGTGGGAAATGTGCTGCCCCCTGTGTCCCTCTTGTGCCCTCTGTGTCCCCCTCTTGGGTGCCCTTTTCTTGTGTCCCCCTCTCTCTCCCGTGTCTCTTCTCCCCTCTCCATTCCCTGAGTCTCTTCCCCCCCCTCCCTTCCCTGTGTCTCTTCCCCCTCTTCATTCTCAACCCCTCATCCTCAACCTCCCTCCTCAACCCCCTCATCGTCAACCCCGCCTCAACCTCCCTCCTCAAACCCCCCATCCTCATCCTCAACCCCCCATCCTCAACCCCCTCCTCAACCTCAACCCCCTCCTCATCCTCAACCCCCTCCTCAACCTCCCTCCTCAACCTTAACCCCCCTTCTCATCCTCAACCCCCTCCTAAACCTCCCTCCTCAACCTCAACCTCCCTCCTCAACCTCAACCCCCCCATCCTCAACCCCCTCCTCAAGCTCCCTCCTCAGCCTCAACCCCCCATCCTCAACCCCCTCCTCAACCTCAACCCCCCTCCTCAACTTCCCTCCTCAACCTCAACTCCCCTCCTCAACCTCCTTCCTTATCCTCCCTCCTCATCCTCATCCCCCCTCCGCATTCTACCCCTCTAAATACCTCCCCCTCTCCCTTTCCTCTCACTTACCTGCATCTGAAGCTCCTGCTCCGACCTCCGCTCCTTCCGGCGTCTTGACGTGGCGCGCATGTGACGTCACGCCATTAGCATATACCGGGTGCCGGCACCCAGTATATGCTAATGACATGACGTCACATGCGCGCCACGTCAAGACGCTGGAAGGAGTGGAGGGGGGGTTTAGAATGAGGGGGGTTTGAGGAGGGGGGAGGGAACACAGGGGGGTTAGAGAGACACGGGGGGAGAGTGACTCGAGTATAAGCCGAAGGGGCCCTTTTTAGCCTTATAAAAGGGCTGAAAAACTTGGCTTATACTCGAGTATATACGGTATATATATATATATATATATATATATATATATATATATAAACATAAAGTATATGTATAGGGCCTGCTTCTGCCACTTCTCTTTATAAACTCTCATTAATAAAGAGGAAAAAAAATGTCTGATTGGTATAGATTAGAAGAAGAAGAAGACTTTGACAATTAACGGTGTCTGTTAATATAATTATTTATCTAAGTGAGCACATTACTCCAAATGAGCCTTGACAAATGCCCCCCAAATACTAATGGGGATATAACTCATTATCCATATTAAATAGTTAGATAGTAATTGAGGTTAAAAATGACTTTTAGACCATCAAGTTCAACCTATTAAGATCTCCTCTGATCATTAATATGCCGATTAATTGTGAATTGATCAAGAGGAAGTCAAACAGCCCCCATGTCTCAAAAGGAAAAAAAAAATCCTTCCTGACCCAGATACTTGCGATCAAATTCCTCCCTGGATCAATACTCCCTCTCTAATAATTCAGGATAACCCTGAATGCCCTTTTTATTTAAAAATATATCCAATCCCTTTTTAAAGTTATCTATCGAATCCGCTGTCACCACCTCCTCTGGTAGAGAATTCCACAGATTAACCACCCTTACTGCGAAGAACCCTTTTCTTTCTTTAAGGTGGAATCTTTTTACTTCTAACCTCAAAGCATGTCCTCTTGTCAGTTGAAAACCTCTTGGCACAAAAAGTTCACTTGACAAAGCCTTATATTGACCCTGGATGTATTTAAATAAGGTAATCATATCCCCCACTACCGATGTGAGGTCTCACTGGTCTATAATTCCCCAGATTTGCTCTTGCTCCTTTTTTAAATATAGGTATCACCTCTTCTTTTCTCTAGTCATCTAGTAGAGACCCTGTGTTGGGTGAATCTTGAAAAATTAGATATAATGTTTTTGCTATTACAGAACCCAGTTCCCTCAGTACCCGTGGATGTATTCCATCAGGACCCGGGGCTTTATTAACATTTATTTTTTCCAACCTCTTTTGGATTTTTTCCAACCACTGATACCTTCCTTGTGTATACAGCAGAAAATAAACTATTTAGCATATACATTATATGCTGTAGCCACAGCAGCAACCCTACCAACATTAGTGTTTATTTTATTATATGTTTTCTATTATTTTCATGCTGTATACACATAATTGTGGTTACTTTGACATTTTAAGTAAGTAAAAGTACTCTGCTTTATACAATACTGAAACATAAAATCTTATTTTTTTTCCATAAAATCTCAATATCTAATTGTATTGGTTTATACAACATGTTATTACCCTTAGCTTTGCCTCTCCCCCCCCCCCCCCCCCTTCTACTTTATGGGGCTCGCAACAAGCAGGTGTTGTGCAACCCACAATTTTTGGGCCTCGCAATGAGCGCCTTCGCCGTTGATTGGAAGCCTCTCCCCACTCTCTTACCCCTGTGTCTGTTTCCTCCCCTCCCTTCCCTGTGTCTTTTCTCCCTTTCTGCTGTTTATTTGCCCCCTCTCCCTGCCCTGTGAGTTTTTTCTACTTATCTCCATCCGCTATGTCTTCCCCCCCTCACCCCTTTGACTCTTCCCCCCCAAACTCCCACCCCTGTGTCTCTTTCCACCCTCTCCCTCCCTCTTTTGGGGGCCTCCAAACGGCTTCTGAGTTATGGGCTTGAAAAAAGGACATCTTCTTTTCAAAATCTTGCCTTTTTCTAAGTCTTACGGGCCTCACAATGCCCTGGCGCTCATTGCGCATGCGCAAGCCTGTATCTTAACATTGTATAACGACAACTCGCAATTACCAAAACTATTATACATGATATATGTATACTAGCGAATTGCCCGTCAAAAAATGACGGCAATGAAATTGTAAGTGAGCTAATGCTGTTTGGTGTGTAATAATGAAATATATAATACACTAGCGAATTGCCCGTCAAAAAATGACGGCAATGGAATTGTAAGGTAGCTAATGTTGTTTTGTGTGTACTACTGAAATATATAATACAAATGAATAAATGAATATACTTGACCTATTTTGAAGCATTGTGTTGAAGAGCTGCAATCTGTTTTGATGTTGCTGCAGCATTAGTGGTGTGGAGCTGCTGTGTAAGCGTGGTGAATTTGTGCAGTGTAATAGTGTGCGTGCGCGAGACGAAACCGTTAGCGTAGTTGTGTAGTTCCGCATTGTTCTAAAATGCCGGCTAATGTGTGGTATGCGTCTGTAGTGGAATATCCGTAGGTGTTTTGTGGTGTTTTGCGTGTTTCTTGTGGTGTTTTGCGTGTTTAGAGTGCTGTAGCCTCGTTTTCGTTTTGTTCGTCGGCCATTTTTTCTCTCGCTTAGAGAATTTTTTAGTGTCTAAACTCTTTTATTATGAGTTAAATGAAGAAGTAACTTTATTTTTTGAGGTCCTGGATGCTCCCTCTTGCTGTAGGTAAGTTTTTTATGTATGTGTTGTGTGTATTTATTGTGTTTTTCATTTTTTCATGTCCGCGGGTTGCGGACGATTTTTGCGAGTCCGTAATGTGTGTTAACGTGTCTCGTATGTTGTTTGCGTTGCGACGTAAAGTTTGCGAGGGTTGCAGTTGCTTCGCGAGGGCTGCAGTTTATACACACACAATATACACACACATTATATATACACACACAATATACACACACATTATATATACACAAACAATACACACACACAATATACACACACATTATATATATATATATATATATATACACACACACACACACATTATACATACACACACACACAATATATACACACAATCCTCACAGACACAATATCTATACACACACACAATACACATTATATACATACACATGGTGTTAATGATCAGTGTATAATTAGTTTATATGGCAGCTGTCAGTGATTGCACATCTTCCTCAGACCACATTATCTCCCTGTCACTCACAGTCAGCTACCCAGGCCCGGCTCCTCCAGCTCTGAGGCCTGCTCCAGTCCGCGGATCCACAGTGTTTCCTGTTCCCCAGGCCGGCCTAGCCCCGCCTCCCCAAGGTATCCCGGGCTCCGGGATGGTGCGGCTACTGGCAGTGGCGGCGTCTGGCTCCCCCTCCGGAACCCCAACCGGGGACTGGGCGGCCCTGCGCGGGGCATTGTGGGGAGGAGGTGGCTGCTTCATCGCAACAACAGAGGCCCTTGCACGCAGCCCTCGCTATGCGAGGGCCGCGGCTCGCTGTGCGAGCAGCGGGTTCGGCTAGTGGCAGTGGCGGCGTCTGGCTCCCCCTCCGGAACCCGAACCGGGGCATTGTGGGGAGGAGGTGGCTGCTTTATCCCAACAACTGAGGCTCTTGCACGCAGCCCTCGCTATGCGAGGCTGCGGGCAAGGGCTGCAGGCAAGGGCCTCAGTTGCTGGGATGGAGGGCCTTCGGCCGCGGGCTATGCGAGCCTGCAAGCGTGAGCAACAGGCCGTACGCTGCGGGCAAGGGCCTCAGTTGCTGGGATGGAGCGCCTTTACCTATTTTGAAGCATTGTGTTGAAGAGCTGCAATCTGTTTTGATGTTGCTGCAGCATTAGTGGTGTGGAGCTGCTGTGTAAGCGTGATGAATGTGTGCAGTGTAATACTGTGCGTGCGCGAGACGAAACCGTTAGCGTAGTGGTGTACTTCCGCATTGGCGTAAAATGGCGGGTAATCTGTGGTATGCGTCTTCGCGGATTATCCTTAGGTGCTTAGTGGTGTTTTGCGGGTTTCTTGTGGTGTTTTGCGAGTGTGTAGTGGTGTTTTCCGTGTTTAGAGTGCTGTAGCCTCGTTTTTGTTTTGTTCGTCTGCCATTTTTTCTCTCGCTTAGCGATTTTCTTAGTGTCTAAACTCTTTTATTTTTATTTAAATGAAGGTGTAACTTGCTTTATTGAGGTGCTGGATGGTTCCTCTTGCTGTAGGTAAGCTTCTTATGTATGTGTTGTGTGTATTTATTGTGTTTTAAATGTTTTTATGTTCGCGTGTAGCGTCCGATTTTTGCGAGGTCGTAATGTGTGCTAACGTGTCTCGTATGGTGTTTGCGTGTGTAACCTCGTTTTCGTTTTGCTCGGCGGCCATTTTTTCTGTCGCTTGTCAAATGTTTTATTGTGTAAACTCTTTTATTTTGAGTGAAATCAAGGTGTAAGTTGGTTTTCTGAGGTCCTGGATGCTCCCTGTTGCTGTAGGTAAGTTTTTTATGTATGTGCTGTGTGTATGTATTGTGTTTTGAATTTTGTAATGTTCGCGAGTTGCGTCTGCGTGTTGTGAGGTCGTAATGTATGTTAACGTGTGTCGTATGTTGTTTGTGTTGCGAGGAAAAGTTTGCGAGGGTCATAATTGGTGTGTCGTGTTGTTTGCATTGCAACGTAAAGTTTGCGAGGGTTGCAGTTGCTGGCATGGAGCGCCTTCGGCGCTCCATGCCAGCAACTGAGGCCCTCGCCCACTGCCCTCGCTGCGCGAGCCGCGGCCCTCACTATGCGAGCCCGCAAACGTTAGCAACAACTCGCATGCTCACAACTATATATGTGATATATATATATATATAAATATATATATATATATATATATATATATATATATGCACATACATTCAGGGGTTGGAACTACCCTTGGCCCATAAAACTTGAGTGGCCTAGGGCAGCATAAAACCTAAATAGGCCCATGCCATAGCTATGTATATATGTAAATACCTTTGTCCAGCCTTGTATGAATAAACTGGGGTGAAAATCTGGAAGCCTTTGTACATCTCCCTGCTAAATATTATGCACAATATACTATAATTCTATGAAGGGCTTCCTCCAAACCCCTAGAAACAGCTTGGCTGGCTCCTATAGAATTTCCCAGGATAGTGCATTACATCTTGGTACCCCATCTCTGCACATCTTATTTGTTACATTTGTTACTGCAGAGCACAGTTAATCAGATCAATTTGGCAACTTGATCTTATAAGGCAGTCAGCAAATCATTTCCTGCTGATTAGACAGTGGTCTGCTGTCACCATGCAGGATAAAGTGCCGCTGGCTCTCAAAATGACTGTAACCTCATTAGTGATGTCGTTGTGATGATGTCATAGTGCAAGGAAGAATCCATTTGTATACAGAGAGAAAAGACATGAATGGAAGATGATGTCATCTTTCAGGATGTGAGTGTGTAATGGACTGACTCAGGTTACAGTCTGCAGGGAGATACCATTAGTAACGGTGCACCCCTCCTCCTTGTGTAAGTAACCATTGCCTGCCAGGGTGAACTGGTGTGATTCTGGGAAAGCAATTGTAATATGTGATATTACATCAGGGGTAAAAGGATGACAATATTACACAATATGAGTTTTAATGTGAAAATACAGGCAATGCTTCATTAACCCATTCACTGCCAGAGACCACACACATATATCACACGGACACCCCTGGCAATGACATCTAAAACAAGTTCTTTTTAGCATTAGTGGTCCTACATTGTTGTTGTTCAGTCGTGCCCAACTCTCTGTGACCCTATGAAGGCAGCACGCCAGGCACATCTATCATTATGTTTCTGATTGTGCTATTCCATACGGTTTTCTTGGCAAAGATACTTGAGTGGTTTGCCAGTTCCTTCTCCAGTTTACCGTGATTTGTCTGACCTCTCTGCTATGACCTGCTAATCTTGGGTGACCCTACGTAGTATAGCTCACAGCTTTATTGAGGGACACAAGCCCCTTCACCACAAAAAGGTAGCGATTCAGAAGGGCAGAGGTCCTAATATTAACCCTTAATTTGCAATGATGTTTCTGAGGATTAACCAATCATTTGCAACGTACTCATTAACCATTAAAGCTGTAGCCAGTAATGGATTTGCATTTACCAGGTTCAACCCTTGCTTGTACAGTGCTGGGATTAACCCCTATTTTGTGATATAATTATTTTGGACTCAGTTTTCTTTGTGGTATAGGTGCATGGTTTAACCCTTTCCTGTAAATAGGAATGGGATTAAGCCTTTATTGACAGCAGTCACATGATTTAACTCCTTGTATCCAGTATATGTAATAATATATTTAGATTGTGATTATTTAACCCATAATCTCCAGTGCGGTTATTATTTTTGGTTTGCCATGCAGTAACGCCTTCTCGACATTGTAATGCCCAGGTTTATTGGTTTCCCCCATACTCCCCCCCTGGTTAACCCTTTCTTTGCAGTGCAGGTTACACTTGTTCTCCTTAGATTGCAGTGACTACACTTAACCCTTTCTATCAGTGTAGGAAGTGGAATACTTCTGGAGGGTATGTCACTCATCGCCTTTTGGATCGATACCTTTTGGCGGTGAAGGGGCTTGTGTACTTCAGTGATGCTGTGAGCTATACCATGTAGGGTCACCCAAAATGGGCCAGTCATAGCAGAGAGGTCACTGGAGAAGGAACTGGCAACCCACTCCAGTATGTTTGCCAAGAAAACCATATGGATAAGCACAACCAGAGACATATGTGCCTGGAGAGTCGTATACGACGGAACGACTAAACATACCACTCATAGTATACAAAGACACACACATTGAAAGTGTGTGGTGGATTCATCCTCCCCCCCCCCCCCCAATTCCCACATCAATAGGTGTAGGTGGTTCCCTTAGTTTGCAGGCATTGTGGTTAACTCTTTCATAGCTGGGGAGGGCGGGGATTGCTGTCTCAGCCCCACTGCTGCTGTCACGCCGATCCATGTATTTTTAATGAGCAGAGATGCTCTGCGGAGGGAGCCTGGTGTCCGGGGAGGAAAGCTGGGCCGGAGCATGGAGTCCAGCGAGGATGAGAGCAGCTGGCTGGAGAACCAGTGGGAGAAATGGTAGGAAGAGACGGGCAGGGGCAGAAACAAAGAGGGAGAGGTCAAATATTGGGATGGTGGAACAAAACTACATTACAAGGGTTTAATGCATACACAGAAGCTGGGAGGAAGGGGCAAATAATATGGCAGAAGCAGATATGAAGGGGAATACCTTTACAGAAGCACAGATGTGTGGGGAAAAACCTGGGTAGATGTATGAATAATGGGGCAACTACCTGAGCAGATACAGAGAGGATTGGGCAAATACCTAGGCAGAAGCAGAAATGAATGGGCAGATACCTGGGCAGATGCAGGGATAAATGCGTGTGCAGTAGCAGAGATGAAGGGGCAAATACCTGGGCAGAAGCAGAAATGACTGGGCAGATATCTGGGCAGGTGCAGGGATGATGGGGCAAATGCTTGTGCAGTAGCAGAGATGAGGGGGAAAATACCTGGGCATAAGCACAAATCATTGGGCAGATACCTGGGCAAGTGCTGGGATGATGGGGCAAATGCTGGTGCAGTAGCAGAGATGAGGGGACAAATATCTGGGCAAAAGCAGAAATTATGGTGTAAATACCTACACCGAAGCAAAATACCTGGGCAGAATCAGGGAGGAGGGGGCAAAGCTTAACAGGGTGAAGTAATACCCCTTCTATTGCTTTTGAGTGTTGTTATTATTGCTGCATTAACCACTAATAAGCTGAGGGTTTAACCCGAGTGTGACATTGTGTGTTGCTGCGATACAATGAGACCTTGCTTGACCTTTGAAAGCCATTAATTAGTTTATATTTCCACTCGGATGTAATTTGCATTTAGAAGAGACTCTGACCTTTGAGACTGCATGCAATTAAAGGGACGTGTATATATATATATATATATATATATATATATATATATTTATTTATATAGTTCACCATCATTTAATATATGGTGGGCAAAAGAGCGATAGAAGCCCTCCACCGCACAGTAGTACAGTAAATAAATAGTACATCTGTGTTCACATTTGAATGTCTAAAACAAGTAAAAAAAACTGCTTCCAGCTCAGTATTCCGAGAAATACAGTTATTACACTGCATTCTGGGAAACTGAGCAGGGACATGCAAATGTGTCCACAAATGTTTTGTTCTTCACTCCATAACCATTGTAAATATGGCTTTCTTTAAGCTTATGCCTGCTGTATTACACAGCCTTTATGCAAAGCCAAGGTTGGATTATACACAAGCGGGGAATCCTACCCACCGACTGCCGTTTCAAGGTCACTGCCTATCATCAGCATGGAGCGGGATCCCAGCTTGTGTTGTGGACCTTATGAGTAGGTAGTTCACCACAACAATCATTTATAATATGGTGAGCAAAAGAGCGATAGAAGCCCTCCACCGTACAGTAGTACAGTAAATAAATAGTACATCTGTGTTCACATCTGAATGTCAAAAACAAGTTAAAAAAACCTGCTTCCAGCTCAGAGTTCCGAGAAATACAGTTATTACACTCCACTCTGGGAAGCTGAGCAGGGACATGTAAATGTGCCCACAAATGCTTCGTTCTTCTATCCATAACCATTTTAAACATGGCTTCCTTTAAGCATTTCCCTGCTCAGCTTCCCTGAATGCAGTGTAATTACTGTATTTCTCAGAATTCTGTTTTTTAACTTGTTTTAGACATTCAAATGTGAACACAAATGTACTATATATAAATATATATATATATATTTATATATATATATATATATATATATATATATATATATATACCAACTCGTTAATTTTGTCATTATTACGTGTTAATTATAAATCAACAACATTTTGTGGAGCTCTGCACAGTGGGGTATTATGTTACATTGTTTATAAGAACGGAGCAGGTCCTGCGCCAAAGAGCTTACAGTCAAACACAGTGATGGTCAACGATTTTCACTTGATGGGCCTCAAACCTGGCTTTAAATGGTCTCACAGTCTTTATTTTAGCCAAAACCAAAACGTTAATTCACAGTTATTGTTGTTCAGTCCTTCAGTCGTGTACGACTCTCAGTGACCATATGGATGCAGCATACCAGACACATCTGTCTGTGTTTCCGGTTTTGCCTATCCATAAGGTTTTCTTGGCAAAGATACTGGAGTGGGTTGCCAGTTTGTTCTCCAGTGGAACACGATTTCTCTGACCTCTCTGCTCTGACCTGGGTGACTCTACATGATATAGCTCACAGCTCCATTGAGGTACACAAGCTCCTTCTCCACAACAAGGTAGCGATCCAGAAGTGGAAATTCACAGTAAGAAAAACATGAATTGGCAACAGAGGTATAGGTAATGTGGGGAATTATTTAGGAGTATAATTGTGTATTAGTAGAAAAGAGATATAATGGTTTGTGCATTGTTGAATTGTTGTATCTAGCAGTATTTAGAGCCTAGACTTTATTATAATAGGATTTCATCTTAAAGTGACACAGCAAAGGTCCCACTTATAACAGAAATTAAAAGTACACATATAAATAAATAGAACACCGAGAATAGGCAAAGAGACAATTGCAATTGTCTGTTAATAATTATACACTTGGGGCCTCATTCAATTGCGATGTGGCCAATTGAATAGGGCCCTAAAGAAGCACATAGCATATTTTTATTAAAGAAGTTTTTAGTTAGTGAAAACCTTTCTTTTGGATAGATGCTTGCTAACTAAAAATGTATTTAAAAAATATATGTTAAGTGCTTATTTAGGGCCCTATTCAATTGGCCAAATTGCAATTGAATGAGGGCCTTTGAGTTGAATGGGTATTTTAAACATAAATTATCTATAAAGGACCTCTCTCTTTCTAACTCTCTGTATCCAGATCCATCAATTAACTCTCACAGTGTACGGGATAAAGAAGTCAATGCATAGTTTGATAATTAATTTTAGACTTTTGTTAGTCTATAATTTTAGTTTTATCATTATTCTAATCTATACCCACTGGGAATGCTGTTTATCTTTAACACCCTCACTGTGGGCCTCATTCAAATGCGATTTGGCCAATTGAATAGGGCTCTATTTAAGCATTTAGCAAAAAAAAATTATAGAAGTTTTTAGTTAGTGAAGACTTAGCTTTTGGATGGAAGTTCACTAACTAAAAACTTCTGTAAAAAAATATGCTGTGTGCTTATATAGAGCCCTATTCAATTGGCCAAATCGCATTTGAATGAGGCCCTGTGAGACTTACTTAATGGCTCCAGAAAAAGGGCCCTATTCTATTGCCCAATTCATAAATGTATACACAATTAAAAACACTCTTAAAATTGAAACATTCTATTGGCTACTCGCAATACAAATACGAGTTCCTTGCCCACAATCACTAAGGGCAGCCTTAGAACTCCATTGGTTTTAGCACAGCTCGAATATTACGAGCGCTAAATAAGTTACACAAAATCGATATTCTATTAAACCTGTAGCTCTAGATCACAAATAAAGTCTGACCCACAACTAAAAAAAGTATCAAGTTTCTGTCAAAAATATTACGAGTACTAAATAGGACTCACCAGGGCTTTTTTAAACACTTTGTAGAGCTGTAGCAGCATTTAAACACACAATACTGTACTATAAAAGCACGGGAAGGCTTGGGAAGACATTAGAATTAATTCCACATCAACGAAAAACCAACAAATATGCAATTAAAAGATATTATTTTTAACTGTTATTTCTAAGTAATATCGATCCCAGGACCCAAGGGGTTAATACATATCATGAATCCCACATGGACTAAAACAGATTATCTAATGCATTTTATAGAGTGCTAGATTGCAAGCCCGATCAGCAAATATTACTTGGCACTAATCAATTTGTAGCCTCCGATTGCAGATTACGTGTAACTTCCATGTTTTACTGATGCCATGATGACGGCCCTATTTACTATTGGCTGTGTCTAAGAAGTAAATTACAGGCCTGATTATATATTGTCAGATCATATGATCACACCCGCTCATAGTTTAGGCTTAAGGAGGTAAATTGTGGGTTTGGGTCAATAGAATACATCTAAACATTTAAAAACTTTTAAAAACCCACAGCCAAAATTACGGGTTAGAGGCATTTGCGAGTTTCTATTAGAATAGGGCCCATAGTTTGCAAGAGCAGGTCATTAATAGATATTCTATGGTTAATATACAGAACATTCAAGCTGACTTTTAATAACAAACAATTGCAAGTATATAATTTTATACATATATCTTTAATTTCTGCAATAGTTGGGATTTGTGCCATGTCACTTTAAACAAATACTAGGCGCTCAAAATGTACAGAAACAAAGCCATTGGTGTTAAAACAATATATGTGACCAGAAAACAAAATGGTAATTAAAGGATCAGTGTAGTTAAAAAAAATACACAACTTTATCATGTATGCACCAAATTAATGTTAGCAGCTGTGTTAGCCATGGACATATTTTTTTTGGGGTGGAAATCTGATTTTTTCTTTGAGTATAGGAATCCATTTTAAGTTTATTATATCTCATCCCAGGTATGTGTGTTTTGGCTAACAGTGGAGGGAATATGTATGTGTGTGGGGGTGATGGAACAGAGAACCTTTGGTAAGATAACTGGATACAATCGAAATTGACTCCACACCTCTTCCCCATCACTGGCCCAGATGAAGGAATTTGCATCTAGCTCTCCAGAACTTCCACTTCCAATGTATCATGGGTTCATCCAGGATCTAACAGAATCATATATATATATATGTAAGAATACTTGTGGACAACCACCTAGGTAACACTGCTCAATGCCAAGCAGCAGCTGCAAAAAATATTAGCATGTATTAAGAAGGGTATAGAAGCAAGGGAAGCAAATAATTAATTCTGCCACTATACAAATCCCAGTATCTGGGGTATACGGGGTCAGGAAGGAATTCATTTTTTCCCTTTTGAGGAAGTTTTACTTGGGTTTTTTTGTTTGTCTTCCTCTGGATCAATTAACAACTAATCCGCATATTGCAGATCAGAGGAGATCTTAAAAGGTTGAACTTGATGGGCTCAAAGTCTTTTTTAACCTCAATTACTATCTATCGATTTAATATGGATAATGAGTCATATCCCCATTAGCATTTGGGGGGCCTTTGTCAAGGCTCATTTGGAGTAATATGCACACTATTTTTTCAACCTCAATTACTATGTAACTATGTAAGTAATGACCAGGCCCAAACCTGCATGGCTTCACGGTGGTGCGACCTCTTGGTTCCCTGACTGGAATCAAACCCAGGTCACAGTGGTGAAAGCACTGAACCCTAACCACTGGACCACCAGGGAGCCCATTTCTTATTACTTACAAAGGGCTCTATTCTATTGCCCAGATCGTAATGTTACACATACTTAAAGTTGTATGTAAAGTTGCAACAGATTCTATTAGCTACTCACATACTGACTGCGAGTTTCCTGCTCACAATCACTACTGACAAGCCAAAGACACAACTTAGGGCTTACGTCTTCATTGGTTACTGGACATTAAGCACTTAAGTAACACCAAATCCTTATTCTATTATGACTTTACTAGCGACTTGCCCATCAAAAAATGACGGCAATAAGATTGTAAGGCAGGTAATGGTGTTTGGTTGCGACATTAATTTTGTTGGTGTTCCGAGATCCTTGGGCGCTCATTGCGAGCCTCGCGCTGAGCGCCTTCGGCGCTCATTGCGAGGCTGTTGGTTGTTTGTGTGCTATGAGCAGCATTGGCGGTCGTTTTTTATATGCTAATGAAATAATGAATAAATGAATATACTTTACCTATTTTGAAGTGATGTGTTGAAGAGCTGACAATCTGTTTTCATGTTGCTGCACCATACAATGTGTGTTTTCAGTGTTGTGGAGCTGCTGTGTAAGTGTCTGCAATGTGTGAAGTGTGTAGTGTAAATAGTGTGGGTGTGCGAGGAAAATCCGTTTGGGTAGCTGTGTACTTCCGCATTGTGTAAGCTAGTGTTGTAAAATGGCGCGTAATGTGTGTGGTACGCGGCTGTGGCTGATTTTGCGTCCTTGCTGTTGGACCTCGTACAGCTTTTTCGGAAAATCCGTATGTGTTTTGTGGTGTTTTGCGTGTTTAGGGTCCTGTAGCCTCGTTTTCGTTTTTTTCGGCGGCCATTTTTTCTCTTGCTTAGGGGATTTTCGGGTGTCTAAACTCTTGAATTTCTACTTAAATTAAGGTTTAACTTCACTTTCAGAGGTCCTGGGTGCCCCCCCCCCCCCCTTTGCTGTGGGTAAGCTTTGTATGTGTTTGTTGTGTGTATTTATTGTGTTTTTAATGTTTTCATGTGCGCAGGTTTCGGACGCTAAGGTCGTATTTTTGCGACGTCGGAATGTTTTTTTTTCCGAAGTCCCGCAGCTCGTATTTGTGGATGCTAAGTCCATAAATATTGTTGTGTAAATCCCGTCGTAGGGATGAGCGCCTACGGTGCTCATCAGCAGCGCAAGGAGTGCCTTTGATGCTCCTTCCCAGCAACTGTGGCCCTCGCTTTGCGAGGGCCACAGCGTTAGCAACAACTTTTGCCAACCCGCACTGCTGACAACTATATATGTGATGGAGCACTCACAAATTAAGTCAGGCCCGCAGCTAGAAATAGTATCAATTGTCTGAAATAAATATTACGAGTACTAAAAAGGACTTGCAAAGGTTTTTTTAAAAGCTGTAAGAGCAATTAAACACACAATACTGTACTTTAAAAGCATGGGAGGGCATGGAAACACATTATAATTAATTGCACAACAGTCTCAAACCCACACACATATGCAATTAAAAAATATTATGTTTAAATGTTATTTCTGAGTAATATGGATCCCGAGACTGAAGGGGTTAATACATATCATGAAACCCACATGGACTAAAACAGATGATCTAATGCATTTTATAGATTGCTTTATTGCGAGCCCAATCGTCAAATATTACTTATTGGTACTAATTAATTTGTAGCCTTCGATTGCAGATTACGTGTAACTTCCATGATTTACTGACGTCATGATGACTGTCTCATTTACTATTGGCTGTGTCTAAGAAGTAAATCATGGGCTTGCTTAAATATTGTCAGATCATTTGATCACTCCCCCTGAAATCAGACTTGAAACATCAGGGTTTACGAGACTAGGCTTAAGGAGTATTTGCGAGCTTCAGTCAATACATCTAAACATTTAGAGAAAGAAACACCCGCAACAAAAAATACGGGTTAAAGGCATTTGAAAGCTTCTAGTAGAATAGGGCTCAATGTGCTTAAAGCACCTGGACTCAGCAGATCCTGACTTGCATTTGCAGCTCATACATTTTACGAGAGAGAAGAGAAGTGCAGAATGCCAGCTGGAGGCAGCAGAACACCAGGCTGAGCGTCCCAATCATCTTAAGATGTAATGATGAGAGGAAACTCCTGAGACTCCCAACGTGTCAAACCCATGAGTACAGAATTCCAGCCTTAGAGATAGATGAAGATGTGCATGCTGTTTTATATAACTTGAAATGATGAAGACAACAGCAATTGCTTTTGGATCAGTGAGTAAATATCTGACTCACGATCCAGTGCTGGAGGCATTTGCAGATATTCCAACGACTGTGATCTTGAGTTAGACTATATCTCTATTAAAATCTCAAAATAACTTTTTATATATGGTTATTTGAATACAAAAACTTGATAATGGACATTTTTTTAGAAGGCAAATACAAATAAACACAGCATTTATATTTTTATTTTTTATGTCCCATTATTAATTATTGCAGGGATCAGCTTTTGTCTTATGTTCTTCAGCAGACTATGTTCTTGTATACTAATAAGTTATTATATAATAACAGGCTCACGTTTAGACTTGAAATCACTGGCAATTTCAGATGCCATATTCTCATTGTGTAGATTGAAGCTGATCAACGGAAAACAAAATGGTAGATTCCACAGCATTGTTATTGCAAATAAAAGATGCATTATATTTTACATTCTAAAAACATTTTCCCTATTTTCAAGTGTAGCTCGGAAAAGGAGCATATTTAAAATAAGTGACCATAATGGTCCAATGGCCCATTAACGTATCTGACTATTGACCCATTGTGATCTTGACCATGACTATTTAAAGGAAAAAATATTCACATATTTTCCAGGTGTTATTTTAGACATTTTTACATGAAAAGTAAGACATGCAGTGGTTCAAATATTATTCCAAACTATACAGATTTTGGAGGACAAACCCCTGTCTTCAAGCCCTGCTAATGGACTACTTTCTCTGGTTCTTCCTGTTTTTTTGTCTCCAAATCCAAGAGAAAGATAGAAGCCTTGTGTGTAAGATTGAGAACATTTAGCACATATACATTTTATGTACATCTAAAACTCAGTGCTAGGAAAGTGATGGCTAGTGGGACAGAACAAGGCACGTCTCCAGGACATGTGCAGGTACAATATTGGCACAGTAGGCCATCAAGAGTAAATGGTGATAGTGTTTAGACCAGGTTGCTTTGTGTCAACACTATTGTCCTTCAGAGATAGAGTGCTGTTGTAAGAAACATGATGATAGAGCCATTCACAGAATCTCAAGCCACAGACTATGCCAATGATATTTTAAAGTAGTATTCAAGTGGTCTGCGCCAACCCTAAGAAATGTTTTAGTGCAACTTTAGAAATGAGGTAGAGAGGCACTAGAATAAACCAAATGTGTTGAGTTGTGCAAAATGCTTTTAAGCCCCTGGACTCAGCAAAATGTAACTTGCACTTGCAGCTCATAAATATCAGGAGAGGCTGAGTGCCAAACTGCAGAATGTTAGGCTGTGGCAGGGGATGGCAGCAGATCTCCAGGCTGAGGGACCCGTGCAGCTTGAGATGTAATGACTATAGAAAGCAGCTGACAAAACCGTAAAAAAATTATGCCTACAGAATTCCCACTTTTAGAGACAGAAAAAGATGTGCATATTTTCCATAGCTTTAAAACAACACAAGAACAATGTGTGAATCCTGTGGACCCTAATGGGCAAAGAGACTGATTCCTGTCCGTTTGCTGGAGTTTTTGCAGATTTTCCAAATATTGTAAGCTTTATCAAGACCAGGTTATTATGAAAGGGGCATGGAACATCCTTACTTGTCTATCAAACATTTAAAAGAGCAGCTAGAAGCATTTCTTTGTTTTTCTCGAACAATGAGCTATGTAGTGGTGGACCTTTCCTGGGGTTTCTCAGGGTTCAGTTTTAGGTCTTCTCAATATGCATAATAATTGTTAATTGACCCAGAGGAAGGCAAACATGAAAAATAAAAACAGTGAAACTTGTCTCAAAAGGGAAAAAATATATAAAATTACTTTGTGACCCCAGATACAAGTGATCTGACTCCTCCCTGGATCAATACTTCCTCTCTAATTACCAAGGATAACCCTAAATGCCCTTTTTATTTAAATATATATCCAATCCCTTTTTAAAGTTATCTATCGAATCCGCTGTCACCACCTCCTTTGGTAGAGAGTTCCACAGATTAACCACCCTTACTGTGAAGAGCCATTTTCTTTCTTTAAGGTGAAATATTTTTACTTCTAATCTCAAAGGAAGTCCTCTTGTCAGTTGAAAACCTCTTGGCACAAAAAGTTCACTTGACAAAGCCTTGTATTGACCCTGGGTATATTTATATAAGGTAATCATAACCCCTCTTAGACGCCTTTTTTCTAGTGAAAACAAGTTTAATTTGGTTAGTCTTTCTTCATAACGTAGGCCCTTCTTTCCTATTATTACTTTTGTTGACCTTCTTTGTACCTTCCAGCTCTAAAATGTCCTTTTTATGGAGTGATGCCCAAAATTGAACTCCATATTCCAAATGAGGGCGTACTAGAGATTTGTATAGTGGCAGAATTGTATTTGCTTCCCTTGCTTCTATACCCTTCTTAATAAATGCTAATATTTTATTTGCCTTTGCAGATGCTGCTTGGCATTAAGCACTGTTACCGAGGTAGTTATCCACAAGTACTCCCAAATCCCTTTCAATATCTGATACCCCTAGATTTGCTCCATTAAGATAATAAATTGCATGGCTATTTTTCCTTCCCAGATGCATAACTTTACCATTTCTCTAATTTATGCAAATCCCTTTGGAGGGAAAGTACATCATTATCTGATTCAATTACCTTGTACAACTTAGTGTCATCAGCAAAAATGGAGACAATATTTTCCAAACCTACTTCTAAGTAATTAATAAATATGTTAAAAAGGAGAGGACCTAATACTGAACCCTGAGGAACCCCACTTACCACATTAGTCCAATCAGAGTATGTTCTATTTACAACAACCCTTTGCTTCCTGTCTTTTAGCCAGCTCTCAATCCATGAGCAGATATTTACTGCAATTCCTGTATCCCTTAGTTTGCACAATAGTCTCCCATGTGGCACTGTATAAAAATTCTTTGCAAAATCCAAAAATACTACATCCACTAAGTTGCCTTGATCCAGGTTCCTACTAACCTCATCATAGAAACTAATTAGATTTGTTTGACATGACCTATCCCGCATAAATCTGTGTTGACTCCTACTTATAATCTTGTTTAAATAGACATATTCTCGTATATGATACCTTATTAACTCTTCTAAAAGCTTTCCCACTACAGAAGTGAGGCTCACTGGTTTATAATTTCCTGGATGTGTTCTTTCTCCCTTCTTAAATATAGGTATAACATCTGCTTTTCTCCAGTCATCTGGTAGAGACCCAGTGTTGAGTGAATCTTGAACAATTAGATAGCATGGTTTGGCTATTACAGAGCCCAGTTCCCTCAGTACCCTTGGATGTATTCCATAAGGACCTGGGGCTTTATTAACATTTATTTTTTCCAACGTCTTCTAGATTTCTTCCTGCGTTAGGCAATTATTTAGTGATGGTAGTGTAGCCCCATTATGTTGCAGTGTCCCAACCACTGGTACCTCTATTGTGTATGCCGAAGAAAAGAACCTATTTAGCTCATCTGCCTTTTCCTGGTCACTAATTTTCAGATGGCCTGTGTCACATTGTAATGTTCCTATAGCTTCCTTCCTCGCCTTCTTTACATTAATATATTTAAAAAATATATTTTAGGATTAGTCTTACTCTCCTTTGCAACTAACTTTTCATTTTCTATTTTAGCCAGTCTAATAGCCCTTTTGCAAGCCTTGTTGATTTCCTTGTACTCCCATAAAGCAGTCTCTGTCCCTTCTGGTTTGTATAATTTAAATGCCTGGTTTTTACTCCTCATCTTCATCTTTAAGTCATTGTTAAGCCACATAGGTTGTGATTTACTCCTTCTACTTTTATTTCCACATGGTATATGGTGATAAGTATGTATATTTATTAAGGATTTAAATGTTCTCTATATGTTCAGTATTTTTACCTATCAGTTCTCTGTGGCAGTCTATACTTTATTGCTGCCCTTAGACCGTTAAAATCTGCCCTTTCAGTGTTTCAGTGTTTGTTTCTGTTTTCTTCCTCTGGATCAATTAACAATGAATCCACATATTACAGATCAGAGAAGATCTAAAAGGGTTGAACTTCAACCTTTTTTCAACCTCAATTACTATGTAACTATATATAATTATGTAACTGTGTATAGGACAGGGAACATTTCAGTTGTTGAATGCTTTTGCTCAGGGATTGATCAGGCTATGGATAACACCTCTGCTTTTTCTCTGGTCACACCAGGCTCACACATGATATCACACTGGAAGAGTTTGAAGATGAGGATTTATCAGAAATCACAGAAATCAGAGATGGATGTGGGATCAGTCTGCACTGTAATGACAGCCGGCACTGCACAGTGAGTGGTATAGCGTGGGGTGTACATGCGTGTGATAATATAAATGCTGGGGCAACAGGGATATATGTGTGCCAAGAAATGTTTTATTACTATACAGTGTTTTTTGGAGGGAAAATGAAATACAGCCTCTAATATATTACCTTTTATGTAATTATGCTGTTGTGAATTCTACCATTTTGGTTTCTGTTGATGAGCTTCCTGGGGTGGGAGGAATTTTGTATCATCTATCACTGACTGACTCACTTCTGCGCTCTCTACCCCTTTCTGTATGATACGCTTTCTATTCTGCTTCATGTGTGTACTCTCTGTTCCTTTCTAGGTCTCTTGGTTTTCTGTCCTCCAAGCTGCTTTCCCTCATCCCTTCATCCTTCTTATTCTCTGTTATTCCTGTTCCTAGGTGTTGTTCTCTCTCTCTCACATTCCTATGTATTTCTCTCTGACTCTGTCTCCCTTGTTACGTTGCTCTTTATTTTTCCTGTCCTACATTTTGCACTCTCATTCTCTCACTCTCGCTCTGTCCCTTCTGTGTTCTGTGTTCGTTGTCTGTTCCTTTGTACCTGCGGTGTGCTCTGTCTCTCCCCTCCTATATGTTACTTTCTCTCAACTTCTTACTCTGTCTCTTC
The DNA here is from genome assembly GCA_027410445.1 of Discoglossus pictus. Lineage (NCBI taxonomy): Eukaryota > Metazoa > Chordata > Amphibia > Anura > Alytidae > Discoglossus > Discoglossus pictus. Next base: position 59,351,955 of record CM050175.1, on the reverse strand, counting down.
CTACTTGTTAAACTCACATCCACTGTCTCCTCCTATATGTTGTATTCTTTCAACCTATTCTAACCTACATATTGCTCTTTCTCTCCCTTCCTATGTTGTACTATCCTCATCTCTCATTGTCTCTGTCTCTTCCTACATTTTGTTCTTACTCTGTTTCTACGCTCTTTTTTTCCTTTCTATGTGTTATTCAGTGTCTCTTCCAACATATTACCCTCTGTCTCTTGTTCTGTTTCTTCCTATGTTTTTCTCACTCGATTCCTCTCCCTGCTGTCTCACTTCAGGTGTGTTTGTATTTTTCTCAATCTGTCCATTATTGCATGTTGCACTCTCTCACTGTCACGTCCTAGCTTTTTCTCTTTCTCTCCCTTCATACATGTTGCTGTCTCTCCTGCCTATGCCAGTATATCTCTGTCTCTCTTTGTCCCTTCCCACATGTTGTTCGTTCTCACTTTTCCTCTGTCCCTTCCTACATGTTGCATTCGTTCTTACTATCACTTTTTCTCTGTGTCTGGTATTTTTCTATGTCCCTTCCTGCGTGTTTCCCTCTGTCTCTCTCTTTCTCACACTCTTTCCTGTATGCTGTGTTGCTCTCTTTTTTTACTCTTTCTGCCTCTTCCTGTGTATTGCTCTTTTTTCCTTTATGTCGCCCTCTCGGTCTCTTGCTCCCTCTCTCTATGCCTTCCTTTGTGTTTCTCTCTCTCCCTTATTTTGTCTCTTCCTTTGTGTTGCTCTCTATCTCTGCTTCTCCTTCTCTGTGAATTATTTTGTGCTACTCTCTCTCTCTGTCTCTTCCATTGGGTTGCTATCTCTCTCTCTCTCCCTCTCTCTCTTTTTATTCTGTTGTGTTGCTCTCTCTATCTCTTTCTGTCCCTTATTTGTGTTGCTCTCTCCCTTTCTTCCTCTCTCTATTCATTCCTACATGTTGCTCTGTCTAATTGCCATTCTATGTGTGTGCTGGTCCTGTGACGTGCCCCACTCACATTTGCATTGATGTTATTCTCCTCTCCCTATTACTCTGTTCCACCAGTTGAATCTTTGCTCCTGTGCCCACTCTGTCCCTGCATTGCTGACCATTAGAATGTGTAGTGGCACTGTCCTGCTAAGTGACACTGGGACTTTGTCACCCTGTGTCCACCACATCAGGCCCCCCCCCCCCCACAGCAAATGATGTCACTCTGTCCCTCTCCCTCCCCCCAGTCCCATGACTCTGTCTGCTGATCCCCCCAGAGCCGCCTGCGTGCTGAGCCCGGTCCAGCCCCGGGAGGGGGGGGAGCTGCCAGCCGGATCCAAGCTGAGATGCTGCAGCTGGACCTGATCGATGCTGGACAGGTTCCTGAGGAAGAGACGGTGCCACTCGCTGACCCCAGGCCCATGCTCCCTGCCATGGACACCTACCGACCTAAGAGGCCTACCACCCTTAACTTGTTCCCACAGGCGCCTCGTACACAGGTAATGCACAGCATGTACACATTAAACGGGTAGACAGGACTTTACTGACCAATAAACTGCAAGTACACCCTAACCTCAAAGCTTGATCTCTTGTCAGGTGAAAACCTATTGGCAGAAAAAGGTTGCCCTGACAAAGCTTTATATTTATATTAAATAATATTATATTTGCACACTGAATTCATATACAAAACACAGCATGTACACACTAAACTTGTATACAACTCATACACGTATAAACATTGTATTTATACACTGAACTCCTAAATAGCATAAAGCAAGTACACACTGAACTTGTATACAACTCATTACTGTCTATTATAAAGCATATAAACATTTTATTTATGTACTAAACATAGTATTTATACATTGAATTCCTATATACCACAGAGCAAGTACACAAATAACTTGTATACAATTCAGAACGCACTAGTATAATTAATATACACACTGAATTTGTACAAAAAACAGCATTTACGCACTGTACATGTGTTGTGTGCCATATATGTGAATACAGCACAGGACTTCTATACAACCCACTAATAATGGGTACACACAAAGTTGGCTCATGACGCACAGATAATCTAAAACTGGAACAAAACATACTAATGCCCCGCTCTTCACCCAGGTAACATACTACATGTACTATGAGCATGAATTAATCTCTCTGCAAGTATGTGCTTTACACATTAAAAACCCAAATACTGGAATTGAATGTATACACAAATTGCTACTGATCCATACACAGGTATAACACATGTATACATTGAACATAGATGCAATAATGATCTGCAACTCACACACATATTGTATATCTGTCTCATCTCTCTCTGTCACCCTCTGTGGATATACTATATCAGTATATTACATGTTAAGTGATATTTTTATAGGGAAGAAGATATTCCAGCCTGTTCATAAATAAGTAATTGTAACTTACCATCAGTAAATGAAAAGTAGTGCCAATGTACTGCAATACTTATAAATATTTACTTGATATTTATTCTTGGGGTCCAAGGCCGGATTCTTTGAGGCTTTACAAATGACTTATGTTTGTAATGATTTCAGAGAATACCAGAGGTTATGGAGGGTAACGTATATTGGGGTGATGTATGGGATGTATGACATGGGTTTGATGTATGGGACATACATGTTTGTCTGTATGTATAATGTATGGTGTATTGGGGGTGATGTATTGTGGTATGATGTATGAGGCTGTGTTATGTATGTGAGTGTTTGATAACTTGGGTGTAGGATCTAGTCTACGTATTACATAAATATGATATAAAAGAAATGCCCGTTCCTCATCCATGTACTAGAATGAGGTGTGTACAGGAATGTGTGGAGAGTAGAGCTGTGTGGAGTATCTGTCTTCTTAATGTCACACAATATCCCATGACAGATGCTCTGACCCGCTCTGTAATCTCTGCTAATAACAAACATGTAATCCTGTCAGAGTTCACTAATGGGATGAGGGCATAGAAAGAGCTTATCACCCTTGTGTCTTATAGTAACCTCCATAGACATCTCTCGCCCTATCGCTATCTCCTCTCCCTTCTCTATCACTTCCTCCTCTCTCCACCCTTTCACTGCCACTCTCTCTAGCCCATCATAACTCCCTCTCTCTATCCTCTATTTATGTCCTTTCTCCATCCTCTCACTACTTTTGCTCTATACTCTATTGCTACTTTCTTTTCATCAAATCACTACATTCTCTCTCCTTCCTATTAATACTTCCTCTTTCCACCTTGTCTGTACCTCCTGTCTCCATCCTAACACTACATGCTCTCATACTGTCACTGTCTCATCTTTTCATTCTATCACTACCTCCCCAAATCTCGATGCTGTCACTACTTCCCCCTCTCCATCCTCTCACTACCTCCTCTCTCCATCCTCTCACTACCTCCTCTCTCCATCCTCTCACTACCTCCACTCTCTTTTCTAGCACAACCTCTTTACTAAACCCTATAATTATGTCACATCGCCACCCGATCACTATTGCACATCTCCAACCTTTCACTACCTCCCATCCTCACCTTATCACTACCTCCCCTTTCCACCCTATCACTGCCTCCCCTCTCCATCTCATCACAGCCTACCCTATTTACCCTATCACTACCTACTGTCTTCATCCTATCATTACCTCCTCTCTCCATCCTATAACTACGTCTCCTCTCCGTCCTATCACTACCTCCCCTCTCAGTCCTCTCACTACCTCCCCTCTCCATCCTATTACTACCTCCCCGCTCCATTCTATTACTACCTTCTCTCTCCACCCTATCACTACCTCCCCTCTCTACCCTATCACTAGCTACTGTCATCATCCTATCACTACCTCCTCTCTCCGTCCTATCACTGCTTTCCGTCTCTGTCTTATCACTATCTCTTCTCTCCGTCCTATTACTACCTCCACTTTCCGTCCTATCACTACCTACTCTCTCTGTCCTATCACTACCACCCTTCTCTGTCCTATCATTAACTCTCCTCTAAACCCTATCTCTAGCCCCCCTCTGTCCTATCACTACCTCCTCTTTTCATGCTATCACTACCTCCCCAATCTCCATCCTATCACTACTTGTTATCTCATTCCTATCACCACTTCCTATTTCCTTCCAATCACTACTTACTTTTCCTTCCTTTTACTACCTCCTGTTTCCATCCTATCACTGTTCTTCTTGCCATCCATCTTTACCCTGTTCCATTTTTCTGTCTTATTCCTGCTCTGCTCCTCTTTTCGTCTCTTCACCTCATTCTCTCAATCACTCTCTCCCCCATTACTATTTTCTTTACTCTTGTCTCTCTTCCTCCATTGCATTAGCAGCACTGTTGTTGCCATGGTGATGGTAGCGGGTAATGGCTGCACTGGCTCTGCTCAATCATCGGAGATCCCTCTGCCTGACACCGTCCCTGAGCTCCCACCCTCTGTATGCTGCAGGCGTGGAGAGTGTCACAAACATACACTGGATGGGAAGCTTGATATGATGAAGCTCTTACAGATATTAGAGTTTGCCTTTGAAGGACCAAAAAATGTTTGAAAGATCTGAATCAAACTAACAGTATAATTAGGCAGGTCCCTGGAGGCATCCACAGATCTTTGATTTGCATTTCAGGAGAGCATCTGTTGATAAAAGCTTGTCTGCTTCTTAGCATGTGAAGTTGACTTAAATCCAATGAGATCCAATTATCGAACAAATTATCATCACCTCTCCCTCTTGCTTTCCCACCTTTCCCTCCCGTGATAGATGAGGACACACCTCTTATGCTCCACCTGTCAGGAAGTGATGAAACAAAGATGGATTCTTCTATAGATAAACAAACCCTTTACAAAATCATATTTTCTAACATTGTTTGTTGTGTGAATTTTGAGTTGATCCTTTAGTAGCCAAACAAAAAAACAAAAACATTGAAACATTGCCATGTTTCTTATTAGGAGAAGAAAAACCTCTCTGATCCCAAAAACTGTCAGTCCAATAATTCCCTGAATCATTATTCCACTTATTCTAGTTAGCAGTCATAACCTTGTGTGCCCTTTCAATTTAGAAATATATATTGTCAATGGCTAGTATATCTGGTGCTACAGAAACACTATTATGTACAAGAGTTAAAGGAGCAGACTTTAGAAGGGACAGGTTTTATTAAGCATAAACACAGCTTTTAAACATTTGTTAATACAATGAGGTTTAAATATGCAAATAAACAGGTAGTTTATTTTAATATTAAAAACAGGAAACCTCCCTGTCCCTGGGGAGACCTCTTAACAACTGTAATATGTGTGGCAAGAAAAGTTCACCTGGCAAAGCATTCTGTTTGCCTGTTTTTTATAGGATTATTATAATTGTAATGTTTAAAACATTCTCTTTTAAATGGACAATCGTACATTTATGACATCAAATGTCACCACCGTCATAACTTGTTATGTCTCACTGGGTGATAATCAGGGCTGCCAACAGAAATCCTGGACCCAATGCAAATATAGCAGGCCATGCCCTATATACAGTATATATATATATAGTTACATAGTTACATAGTAATTAAGGTTGAAAAAAGACTTTCAGTCCATCAAGTTCAACCTGTTAAGATCTCCTCTGATCTGCAATATGCGGATTAGTTATTAATTAAATTATTGATTAAATAATTATTAATAGTATAGTATTGGAGAATGAATAAAGAGTTAGTCCATCAAGTTCAACCTTTTTAGATCTCTATTGATCTTTTTAATTTGGACTATTTATTATTATTGTTAATTGTTAATTATTGTTAATTGATCCAGAGGAAGGCAAACATAAAAAAAAAACCATTGAAACTTTGCCAATTGTCTCATAAGGGGAAAAAAAAGCAAAATTCCTTCCTGACCCCAGAAACTGGCGATCAAATTTCTCCCTGGATCAATATTCCTTGCTAGTTATCTAGGATAGCCTTGAATGCCCTCTTTATTCAGAAATATATCTAACCCCTTTTTGAAGTTGTCTATCGAATTCGCTGTCACCACCTCCTTTGGTAGAGAATTCCACAGTTTAACCACCCTAACTGTGAAGAACCCTTTTCTTTGTTTAAGGTGAAATCTTTTTTCCTCTAACCTCAACGGATGTCCTCTTGTCAGTTGAAAATCTCTTGCTACAAAAAGTTCACTTGACAAGGCCTTATATTGACCCTGGATGTATTTAAATAACGTAATCATATCTCCTCTTAGACGCCTTTTTTCTAGCGAAAATAAGTTTAATTTTGCTAGTCTTTCTTCATAACTTAGCCCCTCCATTCCCCTTATTAGTTTTGTAGCCCTTCTCTGTACTTTTTCCAGCTCTAAAATGTCTTTTTTGTGAGGTGGTGCCCAAAATTGTACTCCATATTCCAAATAAGGGCGTACTAGAGATTTGTATAGTGGCAGAATTATATCTTCTTCCCTGGCTTCTATACCCTTCCTAATACATGCTAATATTTTATTTGCCTTTGCAGCCGCTGCTTGGCTTTGAGCGCTGTTACCTAGGTGGTTGTCCACTAGTACTCCCAAATCCCTTTCAATATCTGATACCCCTAGATTTGCTCCATTAAGATTATAGATTGCTTGGCTATTGTTCCTTCCCAAATGCATAACCTTACATTTATTTGTATTAAATCTCATCTGCCATTTAGACGCCCATTTCTCTAATTTATGCAAATCCTTTTGTAGGGAAAGTACATCATTATCTGATTTTATTACCTTGCACAACTTAGTGTCATCAGCAAAAATGGAGACACTACATTCGAGTCCTACTTCAATGTCATTAATAAATATGTTAAAAAGGAGAGGACCCAATACTGAGCCCGGAGGAACCCCACTTATCACATTAGACCAATCGGAGTATGTTCCATTTACAACAACCCTTTGCTTCCTGTCTTTTAGCCAGCTCTCGATCCATGAGCAGATATTTACTGCAATTCCTGTATCCCTTAGTTTGCTCACTAGTCTTCCATGTGGCACTGTATCAAATGCCTTTGAAAAATCTAAAAAGACTACATCCACTGAGTTGCCCTGATCCAAGTTCCTACTAACCTCCTCATAAAAACTAATTAGATTGGTCTGACACGACCTTTCCTTCATAAATCCATGTTGACTGCTACCTATGATCCTGTTCAAATAGACATATTCTTGTATATATATATATATATAACCTCAACATTATTTTGCATTTTTTATTGGTTTATGTCAGATTCATTTGAAGGTGCAGGGAATAACAGTGATATGTTTCTTGTTAATCTAAACATTTAATAAACTGGCCAAGACTCCCCTGCAGGGCTTTCCTCTTGCTCTAACTGCCTGATTGCCTGTTGTAACTTTTACTTTTTATATTGCTCCCATTATGAACAAATCTAGGTTTATTTTGTGGATGACCATGGGAAACATGATGTCATTGAAGCAGGCTGGCATCTCTACATAAAATTACTTTTCTTCCCCTTCAGGAGTTAAAAATCTTAAACCTAAAAATATAAATGTCTCATTTATAGCATGCAACTTTTCCTATAAATAATGTAATTTGCAACTGGTTGTTGTAAAATACATCGAAATTGTTTAAAGTGTTAGATAATTGACCTTGATTGTTGATATTTATAGGCAGAACTTATCTTGCAAGGTCCTCCATCCTGACTAAGGCTCTTGTCTTAGAGTAGCAGTAAGAGCTTCCCTATACGGTTAAGTTAGAAGTATTAAAATACTTTGAATTCTGCCTCTTTAGGGATCATGAGAACATATTTCTGCCTAAATAAAGTAATAGTGATGATCTGTTAGCTATCAGTAATTTTGACTTTTGTAACAACAACCATTTGTAAATATCCTTATTTGTTTGTCAAAGTTTTAATTTCTACCATAAATGTAATATTTGTGTCACTTTTAAAGGACCACAAAAGTCGCCTTATGTGCTCTGCACCATCAATTAGAGGGCAGTATGCTTTTAAGATTTTTTTTTCCCATTCTGATATAGGTATCACCACTGCTTTTCTACAGTCATCTGGTAGAGACCCTGTGTTGAGTGAATCTTGAAAAATTAAATATGAACTAGTAAAAAAACTATATACAGTCAGGTCCATAAATATTGGGACATGGACACAATTCTAACCTTTTTGGCTCTATACACCACCACAAAGGATTTGAAATGAAACAAACAAGATGTGCTTTAACTGCAGACTTTCAGCTTTAATTTGAGGGTATTTACATCCAAATCAGGTGAACGGGGTAGGAATTACAACAGTTTGTATATGTGCCTCCCACTTTTTAAGGGACCAAAAGTAATGGGACAGATTTACAGTCATAAATCAAACTTTCACTTTTTAATACTTAGTTGCAAATCCTTTGCAGTCAATTACAGCCTGAAGTCTGGAACGCATAGACATCACTAGACGCTGGGTTTCATCCCTGGTGATGCTCTGCCAGGCCTCTACTACAACTGTCTTTAGTTCCTGCTTGTTCTTGGGGCATTTTCCCTTCAGTTTTGTCTTCAGCAAGTGAAATGCATGCTCAATCGGATTCAGGTCAGGTGATTGACTTGGCTATTGCATAACATTCCACTTCTTTCCCTTAAAAAACTCTTTGGTTGCTTTTACAGTATGCTTCGGGTCATTGTCCATCTGCACTGTGAAGCACCGTCCAATGAGTTCTGAAGCATTTGGCTGAATATGAGCAGATAATATTGCCCGAAACACTTCAGAATTCATCCTGCTGCTTTTGTCAGCAGTCACATCATCAATAAATAATAGAGAACCAGTTCCATTGGCAGCCATACATGCCCACGCCATGACACTACCACCACCATGCTTTACTGATGAGGTGGTATGCTTTGGATCATGAGCAGTTCCTTTCCGTCTCCATACTATTCTCTTCCCATCACTCTGGTATAAGTTGATCTTGGTCTCATCTGTCCATAGGATGTTGTTCCAGAACTGTGAAGGCTTTTTTAGATGTTGTTTGGCAAACTCTAATCTGGCCTTCCTGTTTTTGAGGCTCACCAATGGTTTACATCTTGTGGTGAACCCTCTGTAATCACTCTGGTGAAGTCTTCTCTTGATTGTTGACTTTGACACACATGCACCTTCCTTGATCTGGCCAACAGTTGTGAAGGGTGTTTTCTTCACCAGGGAAATAATTATTCGGTCATCCACCACAGTTGTTTTCCGTGATCTTCCGGGTCTTTTGGTGTTGCTGAGCTCCTTGGTGCATTCTTTCTTTTTAAGGATGTTCCAAACAGTTGATTTGGTCACACCTAATGTTTTTGCTATCTCTCTGATGATGGGTTTGTTTTGTTTTTTCAGCCTAATGATGGCTTGCTTCACTGATAGTGACAGCTCTTTGGATCTCATATTGAGAGTTAACAGCAACAAATGCAAATAGCACACTTGAAATGAACACTGGAGCTTGTATCAGCTCTTTGTAAATGGGATAATGAGGGAATAACACACACCTGGCCATGGAACAGCTGAGCAGCCAATTGTCCCATTACTTTTGGTCCCTTAAAAAGTGGGAGGCACATATACAAACTGTTGTAATTCCTACACCGTTCACCTGATTTGGATGTAAATACCCTCAAATTAAAGCTGAAAGTCTGCAGTTAAAGCACATCTTGTTTGTTTCATTTCAAATCCTTTGTGGTGGTGTATAGAGCCAAAAAGGTTAGAATTGTGTCCATGTCCCAATATTTATGGACCTGACTGTATATATATATATACACCGTATATACTCGAGTATAAGCCGACCCGAGTATAAGCCGAGGCACCTATTTTACCACAAAATACTGGGTAAAATGAGTGACTAGAGTATAAGCCGAGGGTGGGAAATGTGCTGCCCCCTGTGTCCCTCTTGTGCCTTCTGTGTCCCCCTCTCTCTCCCGTGTCTCTTTTCCCCTCTCCCTTCCCTGTGTCTCTTCCCCCCTCCTCATTCTCAACCTCCCTCCTCAACCCCACTCCTCATCCTCAACCTCCCTCCTCATCATCCCTCCTCATCCTCAACCTCCCTCCTCAACCCCCTCATCCTCAACCCCCCATCCTCATCCTCAACCCCCTCCTCATCCTCAACCCCCTCCTCAACCTCAACCACCCCTCCTCAACCTCCCTACTCAACCTCAACCCCCCCATCCTTAACCCCCTCCTCAACCTCAACCCCCCCATCCTCAACCCCCCTCCTCATCCTCCCTCCTCATCCTCAACCTCCCCCTCCTCATCCTCAACCTCCCTCCTCATCCTCAGCCCCCCTCCTCATCCTCAGGCCCCCTCCTCATCCTCAGCCCCCCTCCTCATCCTCAACCCCCTCCTCAACCTCAACCCCCCATCCTTAACCTCAACCCCCCATCCTCAACCCCCTTCTCAACCTCAACCTCCTCCTCAACCTCCCTCCTCATCCTCAACCCCCCCCCCTCATTCTAAACCCCCCCGCCCTCATTCTAAACCCCCCCCCTCCTCATACTACCCCTCTAAATACCCCCCTCCCCTCACTTACCTGCTCCGGCCTACGCTCCTTTCGGGTCTTGACGTGGCACGCATGTGACGTCACGGCATTAGCATATACCGGGTGCCGGCACCCTGTATATGCTAATGTCATGACGTCACATGAGCGCCACGTCATTAGCATATACCGGGTGCCGGCACCCTGTATAAGCTAATGTCATGACGTCACATGCACGCCACGTCAAGACCCGGAAGGAGCGGAGGCCGGAGCAGGTAAGTGAGGGGAGGGGGGGTGTATTTAGAGGGGTAGTATGAGTGGGGGGGGGTTTGAGGATGAGGAGGGGGGAGGGAAAGAGACACGGGGGGTAGAGAGACACAAGGGGGGGTTAGAGAGACACGGGGGGGTTAGAGAGACACAAGGGGGGGTAGAGAGACACAAGGGGGGGGTTAGAGAGACACGTGGGCTTAGAGAGACACGGGGGGGGGAGTGACTCGAGTATAAGCCAAGGTAGGCCCTTATTAGCCTTAAAAAAAGGGCTGAAAAACTCGGCTTATACTCGAGTATGTACGCTATATTTCTTTGTCAATATCATGTTCTTGTATAATTGTTATGATAATATACATAGAGAAATGTTGAACACTATCTCCAAATATTAAGTGATTGGATAACAATGATATTTTTATATAATATATAAGGAGACAATTATACTACAGATATATATTTTGATATAATAATCTTTTCCTGTATGATAAACAAGATAGATTGTTACAACTGCGTTAATTTAGAGTACACTGCTACTTATTTATATTAATATTATATCTATTTAACACATTTATTAAAATTTGCTTATTATATAAAATGTTAAGTTTGCACAGCACTTAGTCACTTTTAGAGTAGGTTAGCTTATGTTAGATTAGGGGGTAATTGGTGGATCCCCAGTACCACCATCAGGATTAGTTTATTTTATCTTTTTAGGTTTGTGCAGATAGTATATTTAGAATTAGTGTAAAGGAGTAAATGGTGGGCTCCGCTACCACCAAATCAGAACTATAATACATTTACATCAAATCATCGCCTTATAGCACTGTGCACATATCACTTTGATTTTACTTGCTTCTGCTCCGGCCTCCGCTCCTTCTTGACCCGGGCCTGTAATGAATTGTAATACATTTATTTTGTATTTATTTTGTTGTATTGTTGCATAGCACATTTACACACAATTATAAAATAGTTCATCATTATTTGGAGATATAGAGGGTAACATTTAGTTGAACAATATCATAGGCTGAGCAATGGTCGAGGGTTGGATTAGTTGCTGGAATCAGGGTCAGGCGTGCATTACGCCAAGATGGAAGATTAGAAGAATCTAAGGTGTGTCGGAGAGGAAGTGGGTCTTCATGAAGGTTCAAAATGCATATAGGTTGGTGGACTGCATTATGTCAGTAGCAGTTTATGTCTCAGTGATGTAATACCCTTCCCCTTACAGGACACGCTAAATAACAACTCTCTGGGGAAGAAATACAGCTGGCAAGATCGTGTGTCTCGCTCGTCATCCCCACTAAAGACTGGTGAGTAGAAGTCTTCGTTTTTCTCAGCTCTGTCATAGTGCATGGATTTGGCCTAAAAGCTTCACACTGTCTGAAAGGAAGAGCAGGGCTGTGACTCTGGTGATCTGGAGCATGTCTGGGATAGGATTATTTGTAGAAATAAATGTAAGTTTATTCCTTGCTAACATATTTGCTAGTCATTAAACTGACAAATAAGCAAGTGGTTTTAATGTTCAATAAGTTTCATGTTTAACCCCCTACAATCTCCAAGAGTGTGAGTGGCATTAAATAGAAACTTGCCAATGTCTGTCCTGATAATGTGCAGTCAGGTGCTTATCCTAACATTAGACAAGAACATAGCACTATCTGGTAATATATACTGAGAGTACGTGTGAATGAGAACTTGTGTGCTGTGAATCTGAGATTACCTTACCTTAGGTAGGAGACCTGTATTGCCTAACACATCCTTTATTAAATTAATTGTGCAGACACTCAGGATTGTCTGAGGCAGTCTTGATGATGTGCAGACCAGATGTCACCCTACATTATGTTACACCTAGCATAGTCTAAAAACCAAGTTAATTAAATTATCAGAGTTTTATTCATGTCAAGTGGCTATTTCCTCAATGTCCACAATGACACAAAAATCTGTATCTGAAAAAGAGTGGAAATTCAAAAATATAGATTCACAGCATGTTTGTTTTTGTGTCCAACTGTCCGTGACCTCATGGACCATAACACATCATGCCAATCCACTTGGTATTCAAGGCAGAGATACTGGAGTGTGGAGTCCTTCTCCAGTGGGCCACAGCATACAACTTATGGTATTTCTAGGTGGTATCCCATCCAAATACTGACCAGGCCCAACCCTGCATGGCTTCAGGGTGGTATGACCTCTTGATTTCCTGACTGGAATCGAACCCAGGTCGCAGCAGTGAAAGCACTGAATCCTAACCAGTGGACCACCAGGGAACCCTCACAGCATGCCGCTAGCAATAATTCTCTGTGGCCTGATTATGCTACTATTGATAGGTTGTGGGGTCAAAAGAGTTGTAACAAAGGTTAATAATCCATCTGTGAAAAGTATGTAGAATGGAAAGCTGAAACATATAGATTCTCAGCACGGATAAATCTAACTATCAAACTAGGGAGGCAGTATCAGTCTGAAAAAAAAATGTTCATTTTGAAAAAAAAAAGTGTTATTTTTCTAATGCAAGAGAAGGCAATGATGTCCTTGATAGAACCACACAGGGCTGAATTTACCTACCCTTGGCATACATATTTGACATAATATTCTTTATATTTTTTATATTTTTCTTATATTTTCACAACTTGAATAAATGCAGAACTACTTAGACCCAACATTCTAATCAAAATATTAGTGTTTTTATTATTATTCTCTAGCAAGTATTAAAAATATAAATTATATTACCGTAGCATGTTTCTCAATTAATAACATGGGAGGTAGCTTGCATGCCTAACCCCCTTCTTTCTACCGCTGTTCCTCATTCCTTTTCTGTAAACAGCACATGATGCAGACATATTTTGAAACCTCTGTAGAAGCCGTAAGCGAAATGTGCATCGGGCCTTTTCAATGCATGCACATTGCCTAATGTGGTGATGTCACTTGCTGGGGTTTGTGTACTGCAGGGGAGTGGTATGATAGATGTATACCACTCTATCTGAGTAATGGGGTGGTTTGGGACATGGGCAGCCCATATTGTTTAGTTCGAAATTTCCACTCCAGATTGAATTAGGTCAGTCAAAATAGATTGGCATATAAACTATTTTTGTCAATCAGGACATATTATTACTGGATAGGAATTTATTTTTAATTTATCTTCTTATTCCAATTATGTGGACACAAATAGTTACATTTTATAATTATTTGCAAAATAATTTTTAGATTAGTTGTTCCTGTTTAAATAAACTGGATACATCCAAGCAAAAATATACTATTCTATTACTTAAGGTTCCATGTATTTCTGTTGGTATCAATTCTATCTAACATAAGATTGCTGCATTGCTTAGTTCCTAGTGACTATCCTTTTCTGCCCCAGTATTTTATGTTTTAACTTTCATTTTTAACCATCAAATCTTTTTTTACCACTGAAAAACTAATTTAGGTTGGGACTAGCATGGAGGGTGGACATGGGGTTAGTGAGGAGGTCCAGGAAGGTAACTCGGTTACAGTTACAAGTGGAAGCAGGGGTAACAGGAAAAGGAGGCAGACCAGTTCTTAGTTAACAAACACCAACAGATTTGCAGGTTGAGTGAAACTGTTGGGGATGTCGATTCAGGAATGGCAATGCCAGATAGAGCTGTTCTCTCTAACAGCCTGGAGAACAGATATACTGGAGGAGAGGGAGGGCAGATTAGGCAGAGCAACAGACAGGTTTTGGGGGTAGGACGGTAGACAGGGTGATTTTTCACCCAGATCCCAGCAATCAAACAGGTGCTCGGGTTCAGCATGTTGTATAGCGGATTGATAAATTATTGGGAGGAGTTGGAAATGAACCAGCAATCTTGGCTTGGTACATATTGGTACCAATGATAACTTCAGTAGAGGATGGAGTGTCCTGAAGAATGATTTTAGAGAACTAGGAGAACTAGGAAATATGCTTACGTCAAGGACCTCCAAGGTAGTATTTTCCAAGATACTAACAGTGCCACGTGCCAGTCCAGGGAGACAGAAGGAGTTTAGGGAGGTTAAAACATGAGTAAAAAGTGGCGCATTAAAGAGGGGTTTTGTTTTTTAGAGCACTGGGCTGACTTCTCAGACTTCTCCATAGAGTAGGGATGGATTACACCTTAATGATGAGGATGGTAGAAAGGCTGGAGGATTTTTTCAATTAGTAGGTGGGCGGAGGGACTTTATAGAAGTAATGTAGTAGAAAGTGTGGAGGGGGTAAGGAATGAACTAACTAGTCATGGGGAGAAGAAGGGGAGTGGGTTAGTATAATCAATAGAGAGATATATCTAAAAAAAACTGAAGTGTAGTGGCAGGCACTTCAGAACTACAGGCTCATAACAACATAGGATGTATGCTTGCTAATAACAGAAGCTTGTCAGGAAAAAATAACAAGTTAGAATTATTAGCAGTTAATGAGAAATGGTGGGATGACTCTCATGACTGGACTGTTAATCTGGAAGGTTATTACCTTTTTAGGAAAGATACGGGTAATAGTAAAAGAGGAGGAGGGATTTGACTGTATGTTAAGTCTATAGTCAGAGAAGATATTTATGCCGGAACTAGCGATAATGTTGAATGCTTGTGCATAGAGTTAAATAACGCAGGAACATATTCTAAGACAATATTGGTAGGAGTATGCTATAAAACCCCAAATATAATTGAAAGTGGGGAAAAGCAATTATTGTTACAGTTTGGAAATGCAGCTAAGCATGGGCAAGTTCTAATAATGGGAGATTTTAACTTCCCTGAAATAAACTGTGTAAATGAGACCAGCAGTTCATCTAAGGGGAGCAGGTTCTTGAGTACACTCCAAGATAATTATCTGGCCCAGGTTATATGAGAACCTACTGGAAATGGGGCCATCTTGGATTTAGTCATCAGGAATACTATTGATATAATATCAAATGTTGAAATAGAGCAACCTTTGGGAAACAGTGATCACAACATAGTCTCATTTGAGATTGAATTAAAAAACAAAACTGTAAACGGCCAACAAAAACTCTCAATTTTAAAATGTCACATTTTAACGGTCTAAGAGCAGCAACACAAAGTATCGACTGGGACAGAGAACTGACAGGTAAAAATACTGAACATAAATGGACAACATTCATATACTTACTACATTTACATAATTATCACCATGTACCTTGTGGAATTAAAAGTAAAATGAGTAAATCACATCTGATGTGGCTTAACAATGATTTAAGATACAGAGTAAAAAATAGGCATTTAAATTATACAAATAAGAGGGGACAGAGACTGCTTTACGGTAGTAAAAGAAAATCAACAAGGCTTGCAAAAGGGCTATTAGACTGGCTAAAATAGAAAATGAAAAGTTAGTTGCAAAGGAGAGTAAGATTAACCTTAAAATATTTGTTTTAAATATATTAATGGAAGAAGATCACAAAGTAAGTTATCGAAACATTATAATGTGAAACAGGCAGTCTGATTATTAGTGACCAGGAAAAGGCAGATGAGCTAAAAAAGTTATTTTCTTCGATATACACAAGAGAGGTACCAGTGGTTGGGACACTGCAGCAGAAAGGGGCTACACTACCTTCGCCAAATAATTGGTTAACACAGGAAGTAATCCAAAAGAGGTTGGAAAAAATAAATGTTAATAAAGCCCCAGGTCCTGATGGAATACATCCACGGGTACCTAGAGGACTGGGTTCTATAATAGCCAAACCATTATATCTAATTTTTCAAGATTCACAAGGGTCTCTACCAGATGATTGGAGAAAAGCAGATGTGATACCTATATTTAAGAAGGGAGCAATAACAAATATGGATAATTATAGACCAGTGAGCCTCAATTCTGTAGCGGGAAAGCTTTTAGAAGGGTTAGTAAGGGATAGTATACGCGGATATGGGTATTTGAACAAGATTATAAGTCAGAGTGGATGGATTTGTGAGGGATAGGTCATGTCAAACAAATCTAACTGGTTTATATGAGGAGGTTAGTAGGAACCTGGATCAAGGCAACTCAGTGGATGTTGTCTTTTTGGATTTTGCAAAGGCTTTTGATACGGTGTTACATGGAAGACTATTGTGCAAACTAAGTGATACAGGAATTGCAGTAAATATCTTTCTTACGGATTGAGAGCTGGCTAAAAGACAGGAAGCAAAGGGTTCTTGTAAATGGATCATATTCAGATTGGACTAATGTGGTAAGTGGGGTTCCTAAGGGTTCAGTATGAGGTCCTCTCCTTTTTAAAATATTTATTAATGACTTAAAAGTAGGACTGGAACGTATATTAGAGGAATTGACAACTAAATGGCAGATGAGATTTAATACGAATAAAAGTTAAGTTATGCATCTGGGAAGGTAAAATAGCCATGCAATTTATAATCTTAATGGAGCAAATCTAGGGGTATCAGATATTGAAAGGGATTTAGGAGTACTTGTGGACAACCCCCTAGGTAGCAGTGCTCAATGCCAAGCAGCAGCTGCAAAGGCAAGTGAAATATTAGCATGTATTAAGAAGGATATAGACGCAAGGAACGCAAATATAATTCTGCCACTATACAAATCCCTAGTACGCCCTCATTTGGAAAATGGAGTACAGTTTTGGGCACTATTTCATAAAAAGGACAATTTAGAGCTGGAAAAAGTACAGAGAAGGGCAACAAAACATATAAAGGGAATGGAGGGGCTAAGGTATGAAGAAAGACTAACCAAATTAAACTTATTTTCTCTAGAAAAAAAGGCATCTAAGAGGGGATATATCATTACCTTATATAAATATATCCACGGTCAATACAAGGTTTTGTCAAGTGAACTTTTTGTGCCAAGAGTTGTTCAACTGACAAGGGGACATCCTTTGGTTAAAAGGAAAAACATTCCACCTTAAAGAAAGAAAAGGGTTCTTCACAGTAAGGTTAGTTAAACTGTGTAATTTTCTACCAAAGGAGGTGGTGACAGTTGATTTGATAGATAATTTTAAAAAGGGATAAGATATATTTTTGAATAAAAAGGGCATTCAGGGTTATCCTAGATAATTCGAGAGTAAGTATTAATCCAGGGTGGAGTCCGATCGCCAGTATCTGGGATCAGGAAGGAATTTTATATATTTTTTCCCCTTTTGAAACAATTCTTTTTGCCTTCCTTTGGATCAATTATCAATTAATCCACATATTAGAAAGATCAGAGGAGATCTAAAAAGTTTGAACTTGATAGACTAAAATATTTTTTTCAACCTGTTGGAGTTTCATTTGTCTGCAGAATAACTGTGTATGTTATCCTTCTATGGCAAACAAGTTGTTTGTGTGAAAGCACTGGTTTATAATTGTACTGTTTTCTCTATATATATTTTGCATATTGAGGATGACTCAAAAACATCTTCACTCTCACTCAGAGTGTGGATGTGCATGCATGTGAGTCAGAAATAGTTGGGGCAGACAGTCAAGACAGAGTTTCAGAAAGATTAACGCTGTCGTACACCTCAAAAAAATTGCCATTATCCAGCCCTCTCAGCTGTTCACATAATGCACAGTCTCCTATCCCTTTTAGACACACTCCAATTTGTTCTTCCATTGCTCCTACTGACTCACATAGTTTAGTGCGGCACACATAGATATTATATAGACGTATAAAGCAGGATTGAAGCTTATGGGAAGCAGAGGCACACAAGATCACCACTGCTTTCTGTTAAAATGTTTAGTGTTTCTCATTAAGTGTTTTTTTGTCTTTACCTCCACTGTGTAATTTTCCATCTCTAGGTGGATGGCAATGACACATAAGACATACAGCCCTATTAACCGTAGCCCGTAACATAGCCCGCAAGACTTACGGCTATTAAATTGACCCTGTAAAGCAACCCGCTAACAATCTGCAAGTTACAGGCGGAAAAACCCTACGGGACGTCGAAATTTGAACTGTGTGGTCTAAAATATTAGCATGTATTAGGAAGGGTATAGAAGCCAGGGAAGAAGATATAATTCTGCCACTATACAAATCTCTAGTACGCCCTCATTTGGAATATGGAGTACAATTTTGGGCACCACCTCACAAAAAAGACATCTTAGAGCTGGAAAAAGTACAGAGAAGGGCTACAAAACTAATAAGGGGAATGGAGGGGCTAAGTTATGAAGAAAGACTAGCAAAATTAAACTTATTTTCGCTAGAAAAAAGGCGTCTAAGAGGAGATATGATTACGTTATTTAAATACATCCAGGGTCCATATAAGGCTTTGTCAAGTGAGCTTTTTGTAGCAAGAGATTTTCAACTGACAAGAGGACATCCGTTGAGGTTAGAGGAAAAAAGATTTCACCTTAAACAAAGAAAAGGGTTCTTCACAGTTAGGGTGGTTAAACTGTGGAATTCTCTACCAAAGGAGGTGGTGACAGCGAATTCGATAGACAACTTCAAAAAGGGGTTAGATATATTTCTGAATAAAGAGGGCATTCAAGGCTATCCTAGATAACTAGCGAAGGAATATTGATCCAGGGAGAAATTTGATCGCCAGTTTCTGGGGTCAGGAAGGAATTTTGCTTTTTTTCCCCCTTATGAGACAATTGGCAAAGTTTCAATGGGGTTTTTTTTATGTTTGCCTTCCTCTGGATCAATTAACAATAATTAACAATTAACAATAATAATAAATAGTCCAAATTAAAAAGATCAATAGAGATCTAAAAAGGTTGAACTTGATGGACTAACTCTTTATTCATTCTCCAATACTATACTATTAATAATTATTTAATCAATAATTTAATTAATAACTAATCCGCATATTGCAGATCAGAGGAGATCTTAACAGGTTGAACTTGATGGACTGAAAGTCTTTTTTCAACCTTAATTACTATGTAACTATGTAAATCCTTTGATCTGTCAAGCCTGTAACCGTTACTTTTGAAAATCGACTTTAAATTGCTACAAATCCACTGGCATTCTAACCCGTAACCTGCAAATTGAGCCAAAAAAACAACGGGTACTAGAGAGAGGACCCGTAGCACTGTAAATGCAGATATACACAGACTACTGTACTTATTATTAAAGGGAAAGTGGTATTAAGTATTACAATTAATAGCACAACATTCTTAAGCTGCAAATCTGCAATATAAAAAAAAAAAATCTGTTTAATTTCTGTGTTATATCGATCCCGGCAATTAATGTGTTAATATATATAATGGAACTCTGCGTGGACTAGAATATCATATTTACTGATTTATTAATACTGCATTATTTCTGGAATGCGGGTTCGATCAAAACTCGTAATTGAACCCCGTAAGGCTTTAAAATCTAACCTCTATTTTGCAGTGACGTAATGATGATGATCTCATTTGCCATTGGCTCAGTCTAAAACCATAACTACAGGTTTGACTAATTGATCATGTTCACTTCCAACGTGCGCAACTATAGTCTACAGGTTTGCGCTTTGGCTTGTTGGTCGCGGCATGGTTCAATGTAATGGCTCTGTAATTCGGGCGAATTACAAGCCCGCAGCCTTTGCGGATGTGCCGTTGCCGCTACTGGCTTGGAATTTAATGGGACTGATTGACACATTGAGGTTGATAGTAACTGTGTAGAGCAGGCTTATTGCTCATTGAGTCTCACATACATAAGAGATATAACACACTGACATAGATGTTAGTAATATAGATATGTAGTTGTAAATGTCATAATAACTGACAATAGGGGCATGTGAATCATCAATGTCACACAATGCCATCATTTATTGTGGAATTCTTTGTATTTCCATAGGGGAAACCACTCCATCCAATGAACATGTCTGTCTTAGTGATGAAGGGAATGGACCGACTGTGACCCAGGACCGTGGGACATCCACAGACACCCCCTGCCGACGTAACACTTCCACCCAGAGTAACAAAGACTCTTCAGGTCGCCCAACTACCAGATCACGCCTGGATCCTCAACGGGATCGCATTCGCTACCAGATGGATGTGAGACTGGAGCCCACAGAGGAGATATTTCTAACTCCTGTTCAGAGGTGTTCAGACCCCACTGAACCAGAAAGACCGTTTGTTTCGCAAGCTGGACCATGCCGCATGTCGGTTAGCTCAGATGCAGAAATCACTGGTCGACCTCACAATGGGGTCAGGCAACAATTGTCTATTAGTGAGGAGGAGGATGAAGAAGGGGAGGATGATGTGGGATACCTGGGCTGCTCTGGAAGATTGGGTGGTCCACACATGCCCCAGAGGTCATCAGTCAGCTCAGACACCAGTGGATTGTCTTATGACTCAGTAAAATACACATTGGTGGTGGATGAGAATGTGCAACTCCAGTTGGTCAGCCTGCGGCAGTGCTATGCAGGATACAGTGATGACAGTGACAGTGGTACTGTATATGATAACTGTGTATCCTCCCCCTATGAGTCTGCCATTGGGGAGGAGTATGAAGAAGAGGAGGAAGAGCATGCAGGTGCTACTGGGAGGGAGGGGGGCCGCGTCCGCAGGTCCATGTGTCTTTCTGAGGGATCCTCTCCAGATGGTGATGTTTCTTATTCCAAAAAGTTTCTCAACGTCTTCATGAATGGACGTTCCCGCTGCACCAGTGAGTGACATAAATATGGGATGGGGCAGGGAGTGGTGAATGTTGAATGCATTTGTGCATTTGATTTAATTATTCTGTGGGTTTGGTGGTGGCTTCATAGAATTTTAGAACAGTCCTTTTTGGCTATTTAATGGAGAAATGTATTATGTAGGTCTCTGTCTGAGCGGGGATTAATATTTGGTGAAGTTTCAGTGTCTAATTTTCGTCAGGTGCAGACTCCTTTGGGTTTTTTTCGTGCCTGATAAACGGTGAGGAGCGAGAGCAGACCCATCGAGCTGTGTTCAGGTGACACCTCCATCTCTTGTCCCATGTGTTCTACCCTTCCAGGTCCTGTCTCCATATCTCTCCACCATATTCCTTTCATTATTTTACTAATCACTGCACTTTCCCCTTTGTCCTCTCACAAACCCACTCTCATTTGGATGCCTTTATTTCCCCACACCCAACTTGTTTCTCCTAGTTCTCTAGTTGTCCCTCAATGCTCTCTTATGATGCCACCTCCCTGTCTATCTGACACTATTCTGACTGCAGGTTTATGCCTCGTCACCCTGGGGAACTGGAGCTGGAAGTTGAGGATCCTCTGCTAGTAGAGGTTCAAGCAGATGATTACTGGTATGAAGCATATAACATGCGGACGGGTGAGCATGGCATCTTCCCGGCTTACTACGCAGTACAGGTGGTCAAAGAACCGGAACATGCAGCAGGTAAGTCTCCACGCATTGTACACTGATGTTTAAACACAGCACCCCCTGCAATCGACACCCTTTGCACGTAATGCTTAATAGCACACTACATCCCTGCACACTCAATTTATCGTTCTTCCTACCCCTTGTTCCTACACTCCTTGAACATGTCTACCTCTGCCCTTGTACATTGCATTTTCTTTACACTGTGCTTTAATGGTTTAAAGTGTTAGGCTCTCATTGCTTTTAGTTCCTGAGGACTGGTAGGTAAGATCTCAGGGACCAGCTCTGCTTCTAGGACCAGCCACTGCTCTGAACAACACCCCCTTCACACTGCACAGCTTGAATGCTTCTCTTCATCCTTTGTACTCAGTACCCTTTGCACACAGCAACTATTTCATTATCACATGCTCACTACTCAGAGCTCTCTCCCTACACACGACACCCTTTGTACTTCAAAGTCTTTGCATATTCCACATATTATACTCCTCACCAAACATCCTCATTACATTTGAGATGTAAGCAACTAACTAACAATATAAGTAGTTATTTAAGTAATAGACACAAAATATTTTTCAGAAAAAAAACTTAATTTTAGCAGATTCTGCTAGTGCATGGAAGCTGCCATGAATTTTCAAGGCACAAAAGGGTGGTTACAGTGCAGGGCAAACAAAGGGCCCTATTAAATTCCAGCCTCGTAAATAAGAGGCTTCTACTTAAGCCCTACGTACTGCAAAGTTTCTCTAACTTACAATGCTATTAAATTAGCCCTGCTGCGAGCAACGTATGAGCTACGCAGCAGGGCCGTCCGTATCTACACTGCGTAAATGTACATGAGGAGTGACAGCCTGCGAGATGATATCGCAGGCTCCCACTCCTCATCAAGTGCTGCGGGGGTCCTAAAAGGGACCTCCGCGGCAGTCCCCCACATAAGCCCTGCCGTGGGGGGTACTCCAAACCCCCCCCCAGGCACCTAAAATGAACCCCCCCTCAATGCGGGGGTCCCTGTCGGGACCCCCGAAGTGTCCTCACATGAACACCTTGCTGCAGGGGTCCATAGGAACCCCCGCAGCCCCCACACATTAACCCCTTGCAGCGGGGGTCCCCGATCGGGACCGCGGCACACTATTACCCAATCCCGGCCGCGGCACTTAAAATTAACCCCCCTCTATGCTGGGGGTCCCCATCGGGACCCCCGAAGTGTCCCCATATAAACCCCCTGCTGCGGGGGGCCCCGATCGGCACCGATCGTGACCCTGCTGCAATTCAATTTTAAATTTCCCGCCTTGCGGGTCCTCAAAGGACCGTAAAGGTCCTGAAAGGACTCGCACTAAAAATATTAACCCCAGGCAACTATAATTACCCCATTAACTCATGATGGTCAATCCAGACCACCATAAGGCCTAAATTAACCCATTAACTCATGGTGGTCAATACAGACCACCATAAGGCCTAAATTAACCCATTAACTCATGGTGGTCAATACAGACCACCATAAGGCCTAAATTAACCCATTAACTCATGGTGGTCAATACAGACCACCATAAGGCTCTAATTAACCCATTAACTCATGGTGGTCAATACAGACCACCATAAGGCTCTATTTAACCCCATCAGTCCCATAAGGGTATATTATTACCATTATGGGCCTGTTACAACCCAACATTAACCACATAAGTGCCATGATGGTCCTCAAGGACCATCATGACACTAACTACAAACACTACACTATAACCCCCAATAAACCATTTAATCTAAACTAACCCCCCTCTACACTAATCTATTAACACTTACACTACCTACCTACACTACCTACCCCCTAATAAACCTCCCCAACACTCTAATTACAAAAAACAATAAACCTACAGCACAGAAAACAAAAAAACCTACAGTACAAAAAACAAAAAAACCTACAGTACAGAAAAAATAAAAATTACAACCCCACCCCCCACTACAGAAAACAAAAAAATACATTACAACCCCACCCCCCACTACAGAAAATAAAAAAATTACACACCTGAAAAGGAAAGACAGATAAACACAATACATTACATACATATAATACAATACATGACATTACATACATTAAATATAATATATTAAATATAATATATTACATATAATATATTACATATAATACATTATATACATTACATACAATACATGACATTACATACATTAAATATAATATATTAAATATAATATATTACATATAATATATTACATATAATACATTACATACATTACATACAATACATGACATTACATACATTAAATATAATATATTAAATATAATATATTACATATAATATATTACATATAATACATTACATACATTACATACAATACATGACATTACATACATTACATATAATGTATTACATATAATATATTACATATAATATATTACATATAATATATTACATATAGTCCTAATCAAATACCCCCTATCTATCTAACATACAATCTATTTAATTTAAAATAAATCCTAACTATATCAAATACATCCCCCTATCTATCTAATATACAAAAAATCCTAACTACATACACAGACCCTAATTCTAAGCTAAAATCAATAAATTAAGACCACTTACCTTTAAGATGTTGCTTCAGATCACTAACCTATGGGTCAAACAAAAAATAAAAATTAGTACAAAACATTAACATCAAATAAATAAACATTCTATACATTCTAAATATTCAACTCACCTTTACAGCATGTCCAGTCACTGTTTAGCTCTTCCGGCGCGGCCCTGTTAAAAAAAAAAACACAATACATGAATACATGAATACAATATATAAACAATAAATAAAATACACAAATAAACATCTAAATATACATTTAACTTACCTCCCCGCGATGTCCCCGGCCTTCTCTCCTTCAGCCCCGGCTGGGCCGCGGAACCATCCGCGCTCTAAAAAAAAAAAAAAAAAAAAAATAACGGAGGTCTGCACTGGCAGACCTCCCCGACGCTACTGAACCTCCCGGAGTCATTTCCGGGAGGAAATTGGCATTGTCGGCTTGTGATTGGCTGAAAAAGCTGTCAGCCAATCAAAAGTCGTCAATGTAGGAGCCAATCAGGATGCGCAGATGTCTTCTACCAATCACTCCGTGGGGGTGTATCCCATAGTGATTGGCTGAAGGCATCTGAGCGTTGTGATTGGTTCCCAGAAAGATAGACAAGTGTTTAAGCCAATCAGGGTGGGATATTGGGGTGTATCCCATCCTGATTGGCTCACACATTGACGACTTTTGATTGGCTGAAATTGATAGACAGCTTTTTCAGCCAATCACAAGCCGCCAATGCCAATTTCCTCCCGGAAACGACTCCGGGAGGTTCAGTAGCGTCGGGGAGGTCTGCCAGTGCAGACCTCCGTTAGTTTTTTTTCTTTTTTTTTTTTAGAGCGCGAATGGTTCCGCGGCCCAGCCGGGGCTGAAGGAGAGAAGGCCGGGGACATCGCGGGTAGGTAAGTGAAATGTATATTTAGATGTTTATTTGTGTATTTTATTTATTGTTTATATATTGTATTCATGTATTCATGTATTGTGTTTTTTTTTTAACAGGGCCGCGCCGGAAGAGCTAAACAGTGACTGGACATGCTGTAAAGGTGAGTTGAATGTTTAGAATGTATAGAATGTTTATTTATTTGATGTTAATGTTTTGTACTAATTTTTATTTTTTGTTTGACCCATAGGTTAGTGATCTGAAGCAACATCTTAAAGGTAAGTGGTCTTAATTTATTGATTTTAGCTTAGAATTAGGGTCTGTGTATGTAGTTAGGACTGTAATTATTTTATTTTACTTTAGAATAATGGTCTGTGTATGTAGTTAGGATTTTTTGTATATTAGATAGATAGGGGGATGTATTTGATATAGTTAGGATTTATTTTAAATTAAATAGATTGTATGTTAGATAGATAGGGGGTATTTGATTAGGACTATATGTAATATATTATATGTAATATATTATATGTAATATATTATATTTAATATATTATATGTAATGTAATGTATTATATGTATTATATGTAATATATTATATGTAATATATTATATGTAATGTCATGTATTGTATGTAATGTATTTAATGTATTATATGTATGTATTGTATTGTGTTTATCTGTCTTTCCTTTTCAGGTGTGTAATTTTTTTATTTTCTGTAGTGGGGGGTGGGGTTGTAATGTATTTTTTTGTTTTCTGTAGTGGGGGGTGGGGTTGTAATTTTTTTTTTTTTCTGTACTGTAGGTTTTTTTGTTTTTTGTACTGTAGGTTTTTTCTTTTCTGTGCTGTAGGTTTTTTGTTTTTTGTAATTAGAGTGTTGGGGAGGTTTATTAGGGGGTAGGTAGTGTAGGTAGGTAGTGTAAGTGTTAATAGATTAGTGTAGAGGGGGGTTAGTTTAGATTAAATGGTTTATTGGGGGTTATAGTGTAGTGTTTGTAGTTAGTGTCATGATGGTCCTTGAGGACCATCATGGCACTTATGTGGTTAATGTTGGGTTGTAACAGGCCCATAATGGTAATAATATACCCTTATGGGACTGATGGGGTTAAATAGAGCCTTATGCTGGTCTGTATTGACCATCATGAGTTAATGGGTTAATTTAGGCCTTATGGTGGTCTGTATTGACCACCATGAGTTAATGGGTTAAATAGAGCCTTATGGTGGTCTGTATTGACCACCATGAGTTAATGGGTTAAATAGAGCCTTATGGTGGTCTGTATTGACCACCATGAGTTAATGGGTTAAATAGAGCCTTATGGTGGTCTGTATTGACCATCATGAGTTAATGGGTTAATTTAGGTCTTATGGTGGTCTGGATTGACCATCATGAGTTAATGGGGTAATTTAGGTCTTATGGTGGTCTGGATTGACCACCATGAGTTAATGGGTTAAATAGAGCCTTATGGTGGTCTGTATTGACCACCATGAGTTAATGGGTTAAATAGAGCCTTATGGTGGTCTGTATTGACCATCATGAGTTAATGGGTTAATTTAGGCCTTATGGTGGTCTGTATTGACCACCATGAGTTAATGGGTTAAATAGAGCCTTATGGTGGTCTGTATTGACCACCATGAGTTAATGGGTTAAATAGAGCCTTATGGTGGTCTGTATTGACCACCATGAGTTAATGGGTTAAATAGAGCCTTATGGTGGTCTGTATTGACCATCATGAGTTAATGGGTTAATTTAGGTCTTATGGTGGTCTGGATTGACCATCATGAGTTAATGGGGTAATTTAGGTCTTATGGTGGTCTGGATTGACCACCATGAGTTAATGGGTTAAATAGAGCCTTATGGTGGTCTGTATTGACCACCATGAGTTAATGGGTTAAATAGAGCCTTATGGTGGTCTGTATTGACCATCATGAGTTAATGGGTTAATTTAGGCCTTATGGTGGTCTGGATTGACCATCATGAGTTAATGGGGTAATTTAGGTCTTATGGTGGTCTGGATTGACCATCATGAGTTAATGGGGTAATTTAGGTCTTATGGTGGTCTGGATTGACCATCATGAGTTAATGGGGTAATTTAGGTCTTATGGTGGTCTGGATTGACCATCATGAGTTAATGGGGTAATTATAGTTGCCTGGGGTTATTATTTTTAGTGCGAGTCCTTTCAGGACCTTTACGGTCCTTTGAGGACCCGCGAGGCGGGAAATTTAAAATTGAATTGCAGCAGGGTCACGATCGGTGCCGATCGGGGCCCCCCGCTGCAGGGGGTTTATATGGGGACACTTCGGGGGTCCCGATGGGGACCCCCAGCATAGAGGGGGGTTAATTTTAAGTGCCGCGGCCGGGATTGGGTAATAGTGTGCCGCGGTCCCTTTAAGGAGCCGCGGCGGGGAATTTAAAAGTTTTAAATGCTGCGGGGGGCTTGATCTATGCAGATCGGGGCCCCCCCCTGCAATGGGTTTATGTGGGGACACTTCGGGGGTCCCGATGGGGACCCCCAGCATAGAGGGGGGTTAATTTTAAGTGCCGCGGCCGGGATTGGGTAATAGTGTGCCGCGGTCCCTTCAAGGAGCCGCGGCGGGGAATTTAAAAGTTTTAAATGCAGCGGGGGGCCTGATCTATGCAGATCGGGGACCCCCGCTGCAAGGGGTTAATATGGGGGTGCTGCAGGGGTCCTGATAGAAACCCCTGCAGCATGGGGATGTGTATAGGGTGCAGGGGGGAGCCTCACGCTGCTGTCTCGGGCTGTTCCGAGGCAGCACGTAGAGGCTTTCGGATCCCTTGCGTGGACTTTTTGTCCACGTAGGGATTCTTACGATATGCGAGACTCGTGCATAGATTTAAGGCTACGTAGCTCTCTCGGAGCCTATTCTCGGCCATTTTCTCGCAGTCATATCGTAAAGCAGGCTGCGAGAGATTCGGTTCTCGCAAACAGCAGGAAAACTGCCTTTTGCGAGCACCGAGAGAACTACGATGGAGAATGTAATAGGGCCCAAAGCTTGCAAGTATACTTCCAGGCTACCCTTTCTGAGCCTATGGGTGGCGGGAAGTTCTTTGTACTGAAATTATGCCTGAATCCACCATTGAATAAACAAACCCCCCTCCTTCCACGCTTGATTATAAAAGTTAGAACACTCCCACTCAGTCTCCAAGTCAGCAGTAAGTGTGTAAAACACCAAAATAGCATCCTTCAGACACAAGTAGTGTCTGTTAAAATAAATATTTTATCTGAAATGTTATTTATATCCACAGCTTACACAGCTCCTAGTGTAGTTAATGGGTCACAAACTTCTCAAACATAGACACTTTTCTCAGTCTACAGTGGTTATTCATAGTAGTACAATATCATTATTAGAATTTAAAGGAACATGGAAGGATTCTGGATTTCACTAGGAATGTAATATACCTATGTATGTTTATCTATATACTTTTGTGTACTTTTTTTGAGAAGAAGCTCAGAGTGGCAGTAGCTGACAGATGTGCCTGCCACAGGGTCACAGACAGTTGGACCTGACTAAACAACAACATTTCATTTTATTAATAAGTGCTTAAAAACTCAGTTTTTCTGCCAAAATCTTACAAATAGTTCCTAACTGGTTTCTCCCCCTGCAGCTCATGAATACAGTATATTTCTAAGAGCTTGGGTTGCACTGTCTCATAGTAAAGAATCAATGTGATGATTTTAAGCGGTATAAATAGAACTTTAAAGCATTTGTTAATAAAATAAAGTATGTAAAAGTTAGTAGATACCCAATCATATTATATTCCTTGTGAAATCAATAAATCTTTCATGGCCCTTTAACAGAGCCTATGATGTGATTTAAAGAGACATTGCAGAGGTTCAAAACATTATATGAGTTCAAACTGATTGCTGTTACAAAATGTATTTTTTTATAATAAACTTACACTGAAGTTTGCAGTTTTTACCTGTAAATCAACCTTTGTGATCCACTAACTAAGCATACACAGATACGTTTTTCTAATGGCTGATTGTCGTGACCCAGAGATGAGGGGCTTGGTACACCCCTAATTATCCTACTGTAGCTTATAGGAGAAATCTGCAGGTTGTGACTTTCATCTCAGCACCCAGCAATTCAGATCAGGACATCATTCACGGAGAAGCAGAAAAAAACAGATGAACAACATAATTTCTTAGTTCAGAGGTAGACTGACCACTTTATTATTATCACAGATATTTCAAACACAGAAAGATCTCACCCACACCCTTTCCTAATGCTCCTCCCTGTATGAGGGGGTCTGAATTCTTAGTGTGACCTCCTCACCCTGTCACTAGGCCATAAAGCCCTCTCCCATCACCAGACACACCCAAGCCTGGGGGGTCATCTGATTAGGTCACTAATATCCCAGACCTGTGTATTGCTGTTAGGTGAAGTGTAATACTTTATGACTATCTGAGGCCAGAGAGTGTATGCCTGGTTGCTCTCAGGGGCCATATATCCATATAAACTATTGTAGAAACGTAACCCTTTGTTAGCCCACTTACAAACATGGCAGAAAATGTATCTCCGCTAGTTACAGGTAAGATAACATTATTACAGTGCATATAACATTATATAGTAACCCCAACATTAATTATTGTAACCCACACTACACTACACAAAAAACAACACATCCCAGGCCACACAACAACTCTCATGTCCATTTTAATAGCCCTTGATATTAGCAACCAGAGTCCCAAATAAGAGGGTTACTTGTGAGGTTCAGGGGAGTCCGAAAATCAGCCATGACAATGATTATTACCAATAATTGTTAAATGCCACTGACTGTATAGATTTAACTCTATAGCAATGTGAAACTGAAAATACTGAGCATCTATAGACCATTTAATGGCCAGTTATTGGCTTAATTAGACCAGTTAGAATGAGGGACTGGTGTAAGACTGATCTTGGGAGTGATCTAATATTATATACATCTGAAAACTTTAAGACTAAGAACATAAACTGTCATAAAGCTAGTTTTTAATGAACAAAAATACAGTTTGATGCCTCTGCTGGACCCTGTAGGTATCCATGATACTTTGGTGGAAGTCTTGGTGTAAAAGGGGTGTTTCCTTTTCTTGAGAGCAGTTCTTGCATCTATTGATTTAATTACTTTCCTAACTTCAATAACTTTTGGGCCTGATGGACTGAAGCGTATGGAGTCAATTTAAACATTATCCAATTATCTACTTACTTCTCCCTGTACCATCCTTCCCCACCCATCCCTCCAATGTTCAATACAGAAAACCACCCTCATAGTCCATCTCTCAGAACAGTTTATTCCTGCACTCATATTCAAAGATTATGATTTTTTCTTAAAAAATGTTTATTTACATGTGTACAGCTGATATTGTTGTTATTTTACAACATACATCACAAAGAGGCGGCTTAAAAGGGACTTTGCAGAGGTTCCAAACTACAGTGGTCCTTTAATTGATGTGATGTCTTCATAGCTGTGGGTTACAGTGGATGTGATTTTGTCTTTCTTTCCACAGTGAACCGAGGCCCTGACTGGGTGGATCAGTTCTGGGTGAAGTTTCTTGGCTCAGTCCAAGTTCCATACCACAAAGGGACTGATGTGCTGTGCACCGCCATGCAAAAGGTGACTTCCTCTCAGGAATATGACCTCCCATTCAATGCCATTTTCTAACATTAAAAGCATATCTAAGTTTCCTGTATTATGGATGCATCTGATAGAGGAGAATCAGTAGCGTATGCAAACATTTTTTGCATGAAAAAATAACAAAATAAACATTAACAAACTCACCGTGATGTTTTCTAAATCTCTTGAGTTTGCTAGCAGTATCTTAAAATTAGCACATAATTCATAATTCGTTCTTGCCAATCACAGGTAGCTATACATTTAAAGAACAATGTAACAATTAGTGATGGCGGATGGCGCAGGAAGGAATCATGGGATGTGTAGTCCCCCTGTATGTGTATAGAATGACATAATGTAATGTGTGTGTCTGACATAACCAGTATGTGCTATATTAGAAAAGGGAAATACAGGGAAGCTTAGATATGCCTTTTAAAGAAAAAAGAGACTCAAAAACACAGGTTCCCCTGCAATGCTCCTGTTAGTTTGCATGGTTGTTATCAGGGTCTTTGGCATTTCTGTTTGTCTCTGTGGGGGAAAAAATTATCAGAACCGAAAGACTTGATTAGCACTGACAGCTAGTACAACAAAAATGCACTGGCCATGCTTCTATTAGCACCATGTTTATCAGCATTTTTTACCTTCCTGGTTGTTTTCGTATAGGAGACCTGGGCCTCCATTCAATTGCAAGTTTACTTCATACCGGCTGTAAGTCTGCGGGCTTGTAATTTGAAACAGTTACAGAGTGATTCAATTGAAAAAGCCTGCAGCTACCTGGCCGAAAGCCTAAACCGTAAACCATGCACCCATTAGTAGCATTTCAGAGCATGATTATGATCAATTAAGCAAGTCCGTAACTACCGATTTAGAAACAGTCAATAGTAAATGAGACCGTCATCATGACGTCAGTAAAACATGGAGGTTAAACATCAATCAATTAGAGATTAGAGGTCCGATATACGATCAGACTCACAGTCCGGCAATGTACAAAATAATAAAAATGAATTTCGATACTGTTCTAGTCCATGTGGGTGGCCTCATGTGGTAACTTGAGATTGATATAACACGGAAATGAAACGTAAAAATAAAATATTTTTTTATTGCAGATTTGCGAGCTTGAGAGTGTTGTGCAATTAATTCTACTGTCTTTCATCGCTTTCCCCGTTATTTACAGTGCAGTATTTATTTTTTATGTGCATTTACAGTGCTACGATCAGGTGTTTAACCCCCTTGCGAGTCCTATCTGGTACTTGTATGTTTTCCTTCTACATTTGCCATTTACGGGTGTGAAAACATTTGCGGTCTTGAGGAATTGTAGCAATTGAATAGTGATTTTCGATTGTAACATTTACAAGCTTGAAAGATGAAAGGTTTAGATGAGTTGGAGTTACGATTTTGACAACCGCAGGGATTTACAGCCTGTAACCTGCAAATCGTTTTCAGGTAGCTAAAAGACTCCAATTAAATAGAAAATTACCGTATATACTTGAGTATAAGCCGAGTTTTTCAGCCCTTTTTTTTAAGGCTAAAAAGGGCCCCCTCGGCTTATACTCGAGTCACTCCCCCCCCCCCCCCCCCCCTCCGTGTCTCTCTAACCCCCCGTGTCTCTCTAACCCCCCATCTCTCTCTAACCCCCCCCCCCCGTGTCTCTCTAACCCCCACGTCTCTCTCTAACCCCCCTTGTCTCTCTAACCCCCCTGTGTCTCTCTAGCCCCCCAAGTCTCTCTAACCCCCCGTGTCTCTTTCCCTCCCCCCTTCTCATCCTTAACCCCCCTCCTCATTCTAAACCCCCCCTCCTCACTTTACCCCTCTAAATACCTCTCCCTTTCCCCTCACTTACCTCCATCTTCAGCTTCTGCTCCGGCCTCCGCTTCTTACGGCGTCTTGACCCGGCCAATGCTAATAACGTGGCGCACATGTGACGTCACGTCCTTAGCATATACCGGGTGCCGGCACCCGGTATATGCTAATGACGTCACTTGCGCGCCACGTCATTAGCATATACCTTCCGGCGTCTTGACCCGGCCAATGCTAATGACGTGGCACGCATGTGACGTCACGTCATTAGCATATACCGGGTGCCGGCACTCGGTATATGCTAAGGACGTGACGTCACATGCGCACCACATCATTAGCATTGGCCGGGTCAAGACAGAGGAGCGGAGGCCGGAGCAGAAGCTGAAGATGGAGGTCAGTGAGGGGAAAGGGAGGTATTTAGATGGGTAAAGTGAGTAGGGGGGGTTTAGAATGAGGAGGGGGGTTGAGGATGAGGAGGGAGGTTGAGGAGGTGGGTTGAGGTTGAGGAGGGGGGTTGAGGTTGAGGAAAGAGGTTGAGGATGGGGGGTGGTTGAGGATGAGGATGGGGGGGTTGAGGAGGGAGGTTGAGGAAGGGTTGAGGAGGGAGGTTG
The DNA here is from genome assembly GCA_027410445.1 of Discoglossus pictus. Classification (NCBI taxonomy): domain Eukaryota; kingdom Metazoa; phylum Chordata; class Amphibia; order Anura; family Alytidae; genus Discoglossus; species Discoglossus pictus. The sequence continues at coordinate 59,318,702 of CM050175.1, read as the reverse complement.
AGGAGGGGGTTGAGGATGGGGGTGGTTGAGGAGGGAGGTTGAGAATGAGGAGGGAGGATGAGAAGGGAGGATGAGGAGGGAGGATGAGGAGGGAGGTTGAGGATGAGGAGGGGTGTTGAGGTTGAGGAGGGGGTGGAGGATGGGGGGCTTAAGGATGAGGAGGGGGGTTTGAGGATGAGGAGGGAGGTTGAGGATGAGGAGGGGGGTTGAGGAGGGAGGTTGAGAATGAGGAGGGTGATAAGGGAGGGGGGAAGAGACACAGGGAAGGGAGAGGGGTGAAGAGACACAGGGGAGGGAGAGGGGAGAAGAGACACAGGGGAGAGAGAGGGGGGACACAAGAAAAAGGCACACAAGAGGGGGACACAAAGGGCTCAAGAGGGACACAGGGGGCAGCACATTTCCCACCCTCGGCTTATACTTGAGTCCCTCATTTTTTCCAGTATTTTGTGGTAAAATAGGTGCCTCGGCTTATACTCGGGTCGGCTTATACTCGAGTATATACAGCAATTTACGGGCTACATTACGGGCTCCAGTAACTAACAATTGCTCAATTGAATAGGGGCCCTAGTCAGCAGTGACAGACTCGATCAGCACCGACAGCCAGCTAAAAATGCACCTACCATGTTCCTATTAGTTGTTGTACTTAATGTCAGGATTTCAGCCTCCCTGTTTGACTTTGTGGACAGATTTGCAGCCTTATTAAATTGTGATTTGACGAATTGAAGAGATCTCTATATACGTACAGAGCATATTTTGTTTTATAGAAGTTTTTAGTTAGTGAAGACCTTGCTTTTGGATAGAAGTTCACTAACTAAACAGGTCTGTAAAAAAGTATGCTCTGTGCTTATATAGAGCCCTATTCAATTGGCCAAATCACAATTTAATAAGGCTGTTGATCAGCACTGACTGCTAGCTCAACAAAAAGACCCAGCTATGCTCCTGTTATCCGCCACATTCAAAGTCAGGGTTTGGTCTCTGCTGGGGAGACTTGATCAGCACTGACAGCTAGACAGATCTGCTTTTCAGAAGTGTGCTACATATATTTTTCTATGCTTATTTTGAACTCTTTTCATCTGGATGAGTTCCTGAATTTACTGTAAAATCACATTTTGGGAGGGGGGTTCTGCCTTCCTTTAAACGGACACACTATTTATATTAGGACAACAGAGCACTTGAAACCCCACATTTTCAGTTTATTTAATTGTTTTAATAATGTTTATGTTGCTACTTGCATTAACAAATAATTAAAAAAATTAAAAAAGTTGAAGTGGTTATTTTAAGCATAAATTACGTGAAATAGTCATCCAACTTTGCTAATTACTTTATCTAACTTGATTAATCAATCTTTACAGGTCGATTTAAATAATAATAACAATAATATATAATATAATAATAATACAAGAACATTATCATTAGTCCTATTTACCAATATGGATCTTCCAGCTGGCTATGCTCTTATGGCTTATTATCCTGACAAAGAGCATAATTAAACCAGGAAGTAGTCATTAAGGCTTCTGTCGAACAATGGAGACATTGGTGGAAGTTGTGTGTGTTTGAGAGGGTTGCTTACATTTTTGTAAAGCTGTGGTTGCATCATGTTGATGCAGACTTACTGATTCAGAGGAAGAGTTGTGTCAATTTCATGTTGGTCCAATTATCTAACAAAGCCCCCCAACTTCTCTATGTTCCCTCCTCTGTTTATTTATATGTGTACTTTTCATTTCTTCCACCAGTAAATGGTATTTTTGCTGTGTCACTTTATTTTCCGCAAAAATGCAAGTAAGTCTCGAGTTTTAGTATAAGAGGAATACCAGGGGGACACATATGCAAATACTGCAGAGCCAAACACAAATAGCAAATATCAGCAAGGCAATGTGTCAGATCACGTTTTATAACTACTCTCAATTTCCCATATATACACTGCAAACTTGGCCTTGGGGGTGGTGCTCCCTTTTATCCTAACTTTTTACCTCCCATGTACTAGAGTTGCACCAATATGAAAGCACGTATAACACTGGGTGTAGCCTGGGATGTAGTCACAGTTATTATACATTTTTGAAGAGCTACACTTAAAAATATGGAAAATACATTATAAATAAAATGTTATGTGAGTAATTATTTTATACTAGCGATTTGCCCGTCAAAAAATTACGGCAATAAGATTGTAAGGCAGGTAAGGGTGTTTGGTTGAGACATAAATTTTGTTGGTGTTCCGAGATCCTTCGGCGCTCAATGCGAGCCTCGCGCTGAGCGCCTTCGCCGCTCATTGCAAGGCTATTGGTTGTTTGTGTGCTATGAGCAGCGTTGGCGGTCGTTTTTTGTATGGTAATGAAATAATTAATAAATAAATATACTTTACCTATTTTTAAGTAATATATGCAGGAAGCATTGTGTTGAAGAGCTGACAATCTGTTTTGATGTTGCTGCAGAATACAATGTCGGTCTTCTCTGTTGTGGAGCTGATGTGTAAGTGTCAGCAATGTGTGAAGTGTGTAGTGTAAATAGTGTGCGTGTGCAAGGAAAATCCGTTAGGGTAGCTGTGTACTTCTGCATTGTGTAAGTTAGTGTCCGTAGTTGCTGGCAAGGAGCGCCATTGGCGCTCATGTGGCCCCCTTTGATTCCCTGTGGCCCCCGTGGGTATTCTATGGCCCCGTGGGTCCCCAGTAGCCCTTGCATGTAAAAATAAGGAAGGGAATGTTTTGGGTAACAGATAAGGTCTGAAATAAGTTTATTTTGTTCTCTTGGAGTAAAATCTGTTTTTACCTCTGTTCCAGATCGCAATGTCACGCCGCCTCACAGTACTGTCAAACCCCCCTTCCAGTTGTGTGCTGGAGATCAGCATGAGGGGGGTGAAGATCGCAGTGCAAGAGGAGGATCCTCGAGATCACTGTCAGGTAGTGGACCCCAAACTGTTATTTACCAGCATGACTTTTAACTCCCTTCCCCCCCCCCCCCCCCAGAAGACTTCTCCCACCATCCGTGTTGCCATTGGGATCTTCTTAGTATGCATTACTTAAAACATGCAGAATAATATTTTAAAAGGTACTGCTGTTTGGATCTGTCTTTGAGCTTCTCAAATGGGTTTAAAATCAATATTTTGTCCAAAGCAAAATTACTGCAGTGCTTACATAATCATTTGGTCCATTTGGTAGTTGCAGCCCTTGGTTCCAGATGAAGTGGCTTTGTAACATGATAACATTAGCATTACCAAGAACACACCGTTGCAGCAATCGCCGGGACAATGTCTCTACGTGTTTCACCCACTTCTGGTGTGTCATCCTAGCCATGTTGGAATACCACCTCATCTGGATGTACTGTGGGAAATGAGAGCAGCAGCTGCCAGTTACCAACAAGATGGACTAAAGGTGTATCTAAGGACTGTGGTGAATTTGCTTTGCACAGACGGCTGTATAAATAGAGGTTTCAAGATAGATCCAAACAACAGCACCTTTTAATATGTGATTCGCCATGTTTGAATACTTAAGGACTGGAAACACAGCAGTTAACTTGTATCTCACTTCTTGTTCTAATTTTATTTTATTAGGTGAACACATGCAGTCACTTTTTCCTGTTAAAGAATATCTCCTTTTGTGGCTACCACCCGAGGAACAGCAAGTGAGTGACAGCTAGGTCTTTTTTTCCGTATTTTCCTTTGTGTTCTCTCCATCCTTCTAAATGTATGGTTTTACCTCTGTGTCTTATTTTTTCTCATGTCTACGTGCATCTCCTTTCTATGCCCTGTTCAGATATTTTGGCTTTATTACTAAGCACCCCTCCGATCATCGCTTCGCTTGTCACGTCTTCGTCTCGGAGGAATCCACAAAACCTCTGGCAGAGTCTGTTGGGTAAGAACATGGGGCATGAACAATATGGGAAAACTGACGGAAATGAGAAATCAAAATATTTTTTGTAATGGTCTCAAAGCAAAACGTCTCCTATCTTCTCTTTGCGGCCTTATATCAGTGAAGAGTAAGGATAGGCCTTCTTCCATGTTGTCAAGAAAAAAAAAATGCAGTTGCATACATTAAAGTTGAACAGTTAAAATTAATAAATGAAGACCAAAATAACAGATCAGTTGTGAGGGCCCTGCCAGTGAACTTAAAGTTAAGAAGATACTGTTCAGACCAACTGTGACACAGATTTGTAAGTGAAAAAGAATGTTTGGCCAGCCATTGAATATCCATTAGGAGAAAACACGGAAAGGTATGGTTTGTTTGTTTATCTTGCATATAATTTGCAATCAGAATGAAATTAATATATACACTTGGTAAATATGTGGTATAGACACAGAAGGAAGAAGGAATATGCTTCTTGGGCCCAGTAGAGACCAGGGGGACTAAGGACCATTCCATGGTAAGAGGAAAGTGAGTCTCAGAGATTGGATGATCTAGAGCAGTCATATAGTGACTCTCAATCTTTGATCTAGGAACCGCATGGTTACCTTCCAGTTCTTATGGGGATATTCTTTCAGATCAAGAACATTTTTAAAAGGGTGATACTATGACACACTACACTTTCATCTAGGTTTACACTGATTGCAATAGAGAACATATTTATTTGCAGATAGGACCATCTGTCTTATAACTATGACTAATAGTAGTGGTATGTTTAAAGTGTTAGTCTCTCTTCCCACTTTGGAACCGGCACTGGGCCTAGAACTTGCTGTAGATCCACTCTGATCCATGGTAGTTCTTAGCATTTTTATGCCACTTATTGACTGTCTACCATTCTAAGCTGATACAGATATCTTCTGAGATTCAATCCCTTATGGACAAGGTGATGCGGAGAGCAAATTGTCAAATATTAATTATGTTTAACTCTAATAGAGTATGCTTTTTTTTACATTAATTATTCAATAATCAATCTACTGCTTCGGCTAATTGCAGTAGTGTGTCTTTGTCATCCCTCGTTCCCTCGTCATTCCTCAATCTTCTGTCTCTATTCAGTTCTCATCAATCTTTCTCCATCCACTCATAAACTATCTTCACTGCTCATCCCATCCCTCTTTCTGTTTCACGAGTTATCTAACTCTCCCTTCTTTCCCTTTAAAAACACGTCATCCCCCTTTCTCACCGCACTCCTCATTCACCTACCTCTCCCCACTCATCATCTCAGTTTCTTCACCCACACCATACTCATGATTTCCTCCCCACTCTTAAACCTGTCTCCAGCTCCTTATCCCTATTTCTCTTCCTAGACCTGACACCTGTTTCTCCCTGCCACTCTTCATTATGGTTTCTTTCTACTCCTCCTTATTCCCATCTCTCCTCACTTGTCTTCTCGGTTTCTCCTCTAACTCTTTGTCCATGCTTCCCACCTCACTCTTAAGCCCTTTCCCCTCCTTATCCCTCTCTCCCTCTCTCTCCTCACTACTGATACCTGTTCCTTCCTGCTCTTCATCCCCATCTCTCTTATCTTGTTGTTTTTTTCTCTCCCAATCTTAATCTATCCTCCCCAGATGTGGGCCTTTAGTCATGTAATAATAACATAGTCATTTTTCTGGTCCATGAAGTCCAACCAGTTGTCTTGTTAGGAAAAAAACTGGACCAATAATATTCCTATTCTAGTTACCTAACATACCTTGTATGTCCTTTTATTCAAAAATGTATCCAGTTTTTTTGTCACACCCCCTTGGTAATAAGCGCCATGATCTGGCATACCCTTACTTCTACGCTTGTCACTTCAAGACCTAATGGCAAAAAACGTTCACCTGTGTAGTGCATATGTACTCACTTTGGTAACTAAATAACAGTTTTATTTACTTAGTTTAAGGATAACTGTACAGAAACTGGAAAACAATATTTTATGAATACCGTTTCTATGGTAACCAAATTCCCTGATAGGTCTTTGCCGTTTTCATCTAATTATTTTTTGGTAGATCTCTGCAGGGGCACTTTTCAAATTTGCACTTAACGGTTAATTTTTTTATCCCTCCACTTAATCTCTTGTCTGCAATATAATTAGCAGTTCCTGATCAGATTTCACGGATTTGCAGGCAATTGAGGACCCATGTGTGGAGCTGCAGTGACCTCTATTGGTACATGATGCAATTGCATCAGCACTTTAAAGCACCTTTGCACAATGGAGAAAAAAATATGTTTGAAAACAGAAAGTCACACAGATAGTTTTTAATTTAAAAAAAATGTATGCCTCTGCATAACTCTGTAGGAATCCATGATACATTGGTGAAAGATGTGTGGGCGAGGGGTGTGTACATTTCTGGATAGCTATGGTTGTATCTTTTGATGAAATGTGCTACATCTTGGTCAATGATGGGGAAGGGATGTGGTTTCGGTTTCAGTCATATTCAATTATTAAACAAAGGTTCTGGACTTCTTCCTCTTCCCATCTCTCCCACCCCTCCATCCACTGATAACTGCACAAACACACCCATCCTCCAGCTATCAGGATATGATGTAGTAAACACAAAATGGATTACTATATTCATAAATAAGGTCTTCAAAAATCCAGCTGCCAGTATAAATAGTTTGGTGCATACTTGACAAACACATGTCTATTTTCTTGAACTGCAGTCGTCTTTATATATCTAGTCAACATAAATATGCCATATTGTACAGTATATTACAGGAATCTAGCAGTGAATTTTGGCCACGTTCCCCATGACCTTAGGGTTTCCCAAGCATCACTTATAGTGGAGTGAAGACAGAGGACCTGGTGGCAAAGGCCTAGGTCAGCATGCTGCTTGAAGATGCCATTGAAGTGCCACTGAATATATGATGTTAGTGCCATGGCGTATAAACAGAAATGTCTATATACCCTACTTATATACACCAATGATTTGAGATGCAGCAAAGGAAAAGGAGTAGTAGTAAAAGATGGTGCACAAATCTAAATAGGCCTATAACCTAAAATCTAAATACTCACAGGCGAGACATATTATAGACTGAACTAAACACATGCAGTGTCTGGGCTGAGCACACACCGATCTCATGTAGGGGAAGGAACAGAGAATTTACTACAGTTAATCCACAGGATTATTAATTAAAAATTAAATTTTAAAATACAATTACAAATTAATATCTATTAGACAAATTTACCTTGGGGAACACATTATATCAAGAGACAGATATCTCAATCAGGATACTGACCACTGAAAAAAGGCATATCTGGTTAAACTACTGTAGAACCATATTTTCTGTTGATAAATTAAGCTTGAAAATGGGCAACACATTTTAGAATATATAAAAAATATAATTACAGCATTTAGATGTTATGTGCAATTTGAATTTAAGTTGTTTTTTGAGCTGCTTTAATTGAACTGCCTCTACACTTTAAAGTTACATGGAAATATTAGGTTAGTAGGTACATTGTCACTCAAATGGTAAAACAAGTCATGTCCCTTTACAAGTATAATTTGCCTCTAGCATAATGAAAAGCCTATTAGTCCAATTGAAGAAATGTTAGTAATTCTGGAAATCTGATTACTCCATGGATCAATACTCCTTTTTTATTCAAAAATATATCCAGATCCTTGATTCTTATTATTGGTTCTTTGCATATTCCATAGTGATGTCTGTGTTCACTTTTAGAAATTATGGTGTTATATTAACACATAAGACTCAGCAATATTTTATTATTATTATTATTATCCTTGATATTTACCATGCCAACATATCCTGTAGCTCTATATACAGGGGTTAAGTTACAGGGGTTAAGTACAAGGAAAAAACAATATTAACACATCACAAAAGAATCAAGGGCCCGTCTTTGAGCTTAAAATTTCCCAAAGCACCAACATAAGATCGAAACCTTTCAGATTTAATACCTAAAGCATCATACATTTACTTTGATGCCAGCCCAACATCACAGAGCTTTATGTGTCTAAGCACATTGATGTTTCTTTCTCTTTAATGGCTTTCTGTCCATTTCCACTCTCTGTGGAGGTATTGCAAGGCTCAGATTGGGGCCTTTCCTCCTCACGTCTTCGCTTGGCCAAGTAATATGCTCCTCTGGCTATCAGTGCTGTCTCAGTACTGATGACAGTAAAGTTGTCTCTCTTTCCCTGATCTATATCTGTCAACTTCTATCACCAACTTCTGATATCTTTTCCTGGATGACTGCCCACTACCTAATGCATCTAAAAAACTAAGCAATTATTGATCAACCCTTGCACCACATCGCTAACACCTGATATATGCATGATTTTGTAGCATACAAGTTATGCTTGACTCTTGTTCAGATCTCAAATTTTAATAATTTAATATTTCACCACAATATTTTTTTATATCATAATTAGCCTTTTGGTTATCTGACCTCCCCTGGTTATGTATGCACCTCCAAAATTCATCATCTTGCTCTACTATGCCCGTCCATACATTGGCTCCCCACAACCTCCAGATTCAAATTATAATTAAGTTCCTAACTTATACTCATCATAAAATTACATAATTATATAGTAATTGAGGTTGAAAAAAAGACTTTCAGTCCATCAAGTTCAACCTTTTAAGATCTTCTCTGATATGCAATATGCGGATTAGTAGTTAATTAATTAGTTGTTAATTAATTGATCCAAAGGAAGGCAAACAGAAAAAAAAAAAAAAAAAGTGAAACTTAGCCAATCGTCTCAAAGGGGGGGAAAATGAATTCCTTCCTGACCCCAGATACTGGCGATCGGATTCCTCTTGTAAGAGCTTGTGTCCAAATATTCCCTTAACTGCTTTTTCCCTCAACCTATTGGTACTCCTATCCCTCCCTACCATTATCACCTGCATTAGTCTTTACTATCCATGCTATATGGAATTCTATATGGAACTTGATTATTTGGGGCATCTTTTCACATGACCTCATAACATCTACCAATATGCTCAAATACTAAACGTATGTGTTTCAGTTGGTTCTTACTTCTTCATGGTATACCATCTTCTACTCCAGTTTATCCTGTCCTATTACTAGATCCCTTTCCATCAAGCAGTTTAAAAAGGCACACCCTCTTATGAAGTGAACAGAAAAAAACATGTAAAAGTTAAAAAAAAAAAAATTGCACATTTTAATCATTACACTATTCAAAATATCAGGTAGAAAAATGAGACCTTATTGATACATTAACCTGTTAAGTGGTAAATAAAAAATCACAAAAATGCTCACATCGCTTCATATTATAGATAGTTAATAGGTTAAAGTCTGTTTTAATTTTTTTACTCTTTAAAAACATTTTGGCCCTGATGATCTGTGTTCTCTCTACATTCACCTATAACTTGTTTCTCTTTTTTTTCTCTAGGAGAGCTTTCCAGCAGTTTTACAAAGAATTTGTGGAGTACACGTGCCCCACAGAGGATATATATCTAGAGTAGCTACGCTGTGTTCCACGGAGACCTTTTCTGTGCATGGACAAACTGCTCGAGTCTGGGCGGAGGAGTTCAGGACACTGTTGGATTGGTGGGAGGGGGTAGTGGTTTCCATCCTCCCTTCTGAGCCTCCGGTCTGCGGGACTGGGTGTGTGGATGTGACCCAAGAAGGGGCGAGAGTAATGCCCTGCTATAACTTCCCTCAAGTAATGCTCTCTTTCCTCTTGCTCTTGTCCCCTCCTTGTGTATATCAGGTGGGACTTCCAAGAGAAGACATTAAGCCTGGTTATGTGCTCCTGGCAGCTTTTTGTCTCTAGCCAACACACGGGAAGTAGAAGATGGAAAGAGAGCGCAAGATAAAGTAACATGATAGAGTGTGAGGAGAATAGCGTGTTGGTGAGAGCACTCTGGCTGTACAAGGTGAATGTGTAAGTGCAAAGAGTAGAGTGGAAGGTTAATGAGTGTACACTAGGATGGTGTATCATGCTGTGGGTATTTGAACTCATCTCAGCTTGCATGTGCATTGAGGGTGCCCGTATGTGACATGAAAAAAGAGCAGGGGATGTGAGTGCACTTACTGAGTGGATGTGCGCTTTGAGAACTAAGGAGAGTGCATACTTATTGTATGTGCCCTGACTAGAGCTCACTGATGTTTGGTGTACGTAAGGGTGTAGAGTGAGTGTGCACTTACACACAGGGCCTGGGGGAGGCCCAGGACAAGCAGGATGGAGCTTGGCAGGGGTGGCTGCTCGCTTTCTTGTTTTTGGTTCCAGGTTCCAAAGCGGCAGTGCCAGCTGTGGGTGGGGGGTAGTGCAAGACTTCTCAATAAATATGACTCAGAATGATTCTGTGACTGTTTATCTGGAAAAAACTAAGAGCATGTTTGGGGATTGGTATCCAAAGAGCAAAGCTGACATATAGAGCGAGCATAGATAAGGGGAGCTGTTATATGGAGCGGGTGCAGATCAGGTGAGCTGTGATAAAAGAGGAATGCAAGAATAAAAAAGTCATGATTTAATGGTGGAAGATTTAGGGGAAATTAAGGTACTACTTTACATGGATAGAAGAAAAGTAGAATTGTTAGGTATTCAAGCTAGATATAATGGGTAGAATTGATAGGCTGGTTTGGTTCTTATCTTCTATTAAATCTATCTTTCTATTTCATCAGCATGTTAGAGACCACAAGATGTTGCAATATCATCAGACAACAAAAAACATTTATTTACTATATCACATCACTAAACGACACAGCCACCCAAAAGCAAATCGATACACTGATTGGTTGCAAAGAGCAGCAGGGCAGGACCAGTCCAGGCGTCAGGCTCTCCATGCTCAGGGACTGCTCTTGCACACTCTCGCATGTGTCAGCTGCTCATACCACACTTTAAGGGTGAATCTGTATCACATGATGTCATCGTAATAATACTCCCCAATATCGGGCTCGTCTCTCTTGCTCTTCCTGACCTTTACAAGCCCCTCTGGCTTCCTGCGGGTCACGCGGCGATTCGCTAAAGGATGCTTCGGCAGAATACCATAATCTGGAAATAGGAAGAAAAGAGAGGTCTGACATGAAGAATTGGGTCAGCTTGTATGTGACCCAATAGTTTACACTCTATGTAGTGATCTGACATAACCATGGGGTGGCCTTACAATATGATGCCACCAATAAAGTCCACCCATTTACTGCTATATGAGTGCAGACTGTTCTAATGGGAAGTGAGAACAATAAAAGATTGGTGTATTTTAGGGAAAAACATTTGTGCAGTATGTCACAAACTAATAGACCAGCAACTCTGTTAGCCAAGAACATAAATTTTTAAAGAAAATCTTTCCAAGACTGCAAAAAAGTATCCATCTCTTCTGACTTGAGCATGTCTTGATAGCTTTGAGCCTGAGAGTATGTACTTATCTACTGAACAGGGAGTGGACAGGGGTCCTTCTAGTAATTCCAACCTTTTCCCACATATGCACAGAAAAGGCATCTTGCAAGTATAACTACAAGTCCTGCTCCTGCAGAATTTTAAATGCCTCATAATTGCAAAATAACATGGATGGCAGAAGAGGCATCACCTTTTATTATTTTCGAATTATTTATAAATATGTATATATATATATATATATATATATATATACATATACATATAAAATAATTCCAAATATATAAAATTCTAATTATACACATATATATATATATATATATATCCATACAATTGCACCTTACAATTTATTAGTATTTTAAACACTTTTTGTTCTTTGTGTGGTGTGTTCAAAATAATATATAATAATCCCTTTCGGATGTTAAAGGTTTTTTTAAGGGATGACTCACTTTTTTGACATGTATTTAAAGGCAAATTAATTTGCCAGATCGAATGACTAATAAAATAGTGTGTGTAAGAGGTGGGCCTATGCAGCCTTTAGTTTGCAAGTGCATTTTATTTCATGTTTTTCTTCCTGTCATTAATCTTTATTTTGTATTAGGTGAGGATATAACACATAGTTTCCATGGCCTATTTAAAAAATAAATAAAAAATAATCAAAATATGAATAAATGTGAAGATGTAATAAAAATAAAAAAATATATAATGATTTACAAATAAATAAAATAGAAACAAGGATATAATAATGCTTATACGTTTACAAAAACAATTGTAACAAATGACAATAAAAATAATGCAATTTTGTTTTTCTATAAAATATTACATAAATAATAATAAACTGATTTATGTTTAAGAGAATTAAATTAAGGCAATTGCATCTAATTCTCCAAAGTAATTCATAGAAGGAATTAAGGGGTTGTCATAATTTGAATTCAATCATGGGGACCAAATATTTTTTATTTTTTCCAATTTATTTTAATTTACTAGATCATTTATGCATTATAAGAATGTGATTAATTATTTGGATTAACAGAGAAAAGAGTAAATTGGGGATTTTCATTCTAGAAGTAACAAAAATAATGTGTCAGCAAAAATAATTTGTGTTAAAAATTGTGAAGGATAAAAAGGGAGCTTATAAGGAAGATCTAATAGACAATGGACTTGGTCTGGCTTAATTAGAACATTTAGAATATTAGAAATGTATATGGTTCCTTCTAAATTAAATTAAATGTTTAACTCTACCTCTAATACATTTTTTAGATATAGTGACCAAGATGGTAAATTTTTTCATACTCTTGGGAATTGATCAAAAGTAATTATGGTGGAAAAAGTATAAGTATTTTATTTTAAAAGCATAAATGAAATTAAATGTCTGTTAGCAATTTGAAATACATTGCAAAAACAGTTGTAGCTAGACTGTGGTATAAGAAAGAACAAATGCTTTGTGGTATGTGATGTCATTGGGGAACATTCTGAGCTGTGATGTCATGGCTTTTGATAAAGAACATGTATGGGGAGTGTATAATTAAAAGGCTAAAATGTCATATTTATAATATGCTATTTTGAAGAACTTGACTTGATAATGGACTAAACATCTTTACATAGTTTAAAATAAATAATAACAGCCTTTAATTTATAACTATTGTATTCAGTTTGTCTTTAATGATGACATTTGTTTGTAAAAGGATTAGAAACCTGGGAGGAGTGGGAGGGACTATGGGCACAGATAAGATCTGTGTTCACTTCTCTTAAAAATGCTGTCATCAAATAGCCTGTTGACAACAAATCACAATAGCAAGATAAGGCCCCATAGGATAACCCCCCATTTAAAAGTAGTGAAATTATAGCAGTCTACAATGGAAACAAACATGATACTAAATATAAGATTTTCTTTAAAATGATTTTATGTTCTTGCATACCTGCTGATGTTATTTTGTTACATACTTCATAAACATGTGATTTTTTTTTCAAATGACTGTCCCTTTTAGTGGTCTTATAAATGGGTCTCTAGAGCTAAGGTTTGATAAGTAAAAAAAACAGACAGGAGAGGGGACAGGCAGGAGAGGGGGCAGGCAGAGAGTGGACAGACAGGAGAGGGGACAGGCAGGAGAGGGGACAGGCAGGAGAGGGGACAGTCAGTAAATGTATTACCATCCACAAGTCCGAAATGCTTCACAGGGAGAAAGAGTGGAGCCTCAAAACCGTCAGGTATATCCCGCCGATCCCTGAAAGACATCAAGAAAAGTCTTCACCCTTGAGTCACACAGGGGACTGCACATAAGGTCCACTGATACATATACCTATCAACAGCACCCACTCAGGACATTATCCTTCATACACACAGGCAATCAGGCATGCTAAGTGGGCTCACGCACTCCATCAACAACACCCACCCAAGACAATAGCTGCACACAGTGACACTGAGCACACTCTCAGAGATCCCACAGACAACCAGAAGGCACTTACCACACCTCAAACATCTCGGACAATAAATAAACACAGGGGAGGTTTCAAATATTTTATCATTTAAAAATATTTTACCAACTGAATGCTTTTCAAAAAGTTTCATTTTCCAGCAGTAAACTAACATGGAAGCTTACCATTTTGAGCCGTCAGTCAACCTCTCTGATCCTCCCACAAACCGAGATTCATATATTTTGTTAAAGGGACATGGAAAGCATTTTTTTCTTTGTTTAATCAGAAACAAATGTGTCAAAGAGATAATAGATAACCCCACTGTGTTATTTTACTGCACTATAGACTTTTTTTTATATCAAAATGAATTTTGTCATTTTTAACATATGATCTTTTAAATGCATCATAGTATTTGTTGTACTACAGTGGCTCTTTAAATAGTCTAGACCTAATACAGTATCTGGCATAGTGGGTATACATCCCACATCTTCCACCACCAGAATCAACCAATGTTCATTAAGCACAGACATGATCAGGGTCACTTATCGCCAATAGTTCTCCACTTTGGTCGCTAAACCATCTCATCGGACTAGTGTTATCTGTCATTAGCCACGCAGTACCTAACAAAGGGCACAGGGAGGAACAACTCATCCAACAGGTGACATCCAAGCACATTAATACAACAATACCTGTGCATGATGGGCATGCCGAAAGACTTGCCCACGAAAAGGATCAGACACAGAGCAGCAATAACCTTCTGGAAATCACACATGGAGTACGACTAACAGAATTGAAGGGTTACCAGGTACAGAAGCTTTCTGCATCACAGAGGAGAATTCTAGTTCTAGAGTGGCAACAGAATGATAGGAATGGAGATTTAAGAGAGAGGAAAACAGTAAAGAAAAATGGATGAAGGGGGGGGGGGCAGGGAAAGAGAAGAGTGAGTGGAGAGACAAAGAGGGAACTAGAGAAAAGAGAAAGCATGGAAGAGTAAGAGAGAATGAACAAATAATTACATGGAGTTAAAAGAGAGATGGGTTAAAAGAGATTCATCAGGACAGAGAGCCAGTAATGAACTCAGTGTCACATGTGTGATATGATAAAGGTGCAAAGCACCTGTTCCAACAAAAAAAAAACATCTTGCCAGGCTGGTACATCTGTGTACACTTAATAAAATATGTCAGATTGAAAAGAGTGCCATGACCACTTATTATACAGTTGGGTCTGACAGAACCTACTGAAGGCACCTGTCCTTACCTGTGGTGCTGTGACTGTTCTTTATAATATATATATATGTACATCTATAATATATATCTATATATATATATATATATATATATATATATATATATATATATATATATGTGTGTGTTCCACCTTACAGAGTGCACTGTATGTACAGCAGTACATTTATGTTCATATTAGTACGTCTAAAATCAAGTTGAAAAATGCTCACGATGCCGTGGATATAAAAAGTCTACACACCCCTGTTAAAATTGTCAAGTTTCTGTGCTGTAAAAAAATGAGACAAAGATAAATCATTTCAGAACTTTTTCCACCTTTATTTAATGTGAACTATAAACTGTACAACTCAATTGAAAAACAAACTGAAATCCTTTAGGTAGAGGGAAGAAAAAATATAAAAATAAAATAATATGGTTGCATAAGTATGTACACCCTTAAACTAATACTTTTTGGGTATGAGTCTATCAGTATGGTAAGATGTGCCCACTCTTCTTTGCAAGATGTGCCCACTCTTCTTTGCAAAAACACTCCTGTCAGATTGCGAGGGCATCTCCTGTGCACAGCCCTCTTCAGATCACCCCACAGATTTTCAATCGGATTCAGGTCTGGGCTCTGGCTGGGCCATTCCAAAACTTTAATCTTCTTCTGGTGAAGATGTGCCCACTCTTCTTTGCAAAAACACTCCAAGTCTGTCAGATTGCAAGGGCATCTCCTGTGCACAGCTCTCTTCAGATCACCCCACAGATTTTCAATCGGATTCAGGTCTGGGCTCTGGCTGGGCCATTCCAAAACTTTAATCTTCTTCTGGTGAAGCCATTCCTTTGTTGATTTGGATGTATGCTTTGGGTCATTGTCATGCTGAAAGATGAAGTTCCTCTGCATGTTCAGCTTTCTAGCAGAAGCCTGAAGGTTTTGTGCCAATATTGACTGGTATTTGGAACTGTTCATAATTCCCTCTATCTTAACTAAGGCCCCAGTTCCAGCTGAAGAAAAACAGCCCCAAAGCATGATGCTGCCACCACCATGCTTCACTGTGGGTATGGTGTTCTTTTGGTGATGTGCAGTGTTGTTTTTGTGCCAAACATATCTTTTGGAATTATGGCCAAAAAATTCAACCTTGGTTTCATCAGACCATAACACCTTTTCCCACATGCTTTTGGGAGACTTCAGATGTGTTTTTGCAAAATGTAGACTGGCTTGGATGTTTTTCTTCGTAAGAAAAGGCTTTCATCTTGCCACTCTACCCCATAGCCCAGAAATATGAAGAATACAGGAGATTGTTGTCACATGAACCACACAGCCAGTACTTGCCAGATATTCTTGCAGCTCCTTTAATGTTGCTGTAGGCCTCTTGGTAGCCTCCCAGACCAGTTTTCTTCTTGTCTTTTCATCAATTTTGGAGGGAGCTCCAGTTCTTGGTAATGTCACTGTTGTGCCATATTTTCTCAACTTGATGATGACTATCTTCACTGTGTTCCATGGTATATCTAATGCCTTGGAAATTCTTTTGTACCCTTCTCCTGACTGATAACTTTTAACAATGAGATCCCTCTGATGCTTTGGAAGCTCTCTGTGGACCATGGCTTTTGCTGTGGGATGCGACTAAGAAAATTTCAGGAAAGACCAACTAGAGCAGCTGAACTTTATTTGGGGTTAATCAGAGGCACTTTAAATGATGGCAGGTGTATGTTGACTCCTATTTAACACGATTTGGAATGTGATTGCTTAATTCTGAACACAGCTACATCCCCAGTTATATGATGGTGTGCAAACTTATGCAACCCCATTATTTTTTTATTTTTTTCTTTCCCTCCACCTAAAAGATTTCAGTTTGTTTTTCAATCGAGTTGTACAGTTTATAGGTCACATTAAAGGTGGAAAAAGTTCTGAAATGATTTATCTTTGTCTCATTTTTTTACAGCACAGAAACCTGACATTTTATCAGGGGTGTGTAGACTTTTTTTATCCACTATATATATATATATATATATATATATATATATATATATATATATATATATATATATAAAACAACATCCTTTATCTTCTGGTGGGCAAAAGAAGTCCTCCACCTTACAGAGTGCACTGTATGTACAGCAGTACATTTATGTTCACATTAGTATGTCTAAAATCAAGTTAAAAAATTCTCAAAATATCTGTGAAAATACAGTTATTGCACTGCACTCTGGGAAACTGAGGACAAACGAGTCCACAATGCATTTCACTCTTTAATCAAATACTATGTTATACATGGTTCCTTTTAGTCTTAGTCTCCTGTATTACAGTTCTCAAGCATATCATATAAATAGAGATGTCGCGAATAGTTCGCCGACGGACTGTTCCCGGCGAACATAACATGTTCGCGTTCGCGGCGATCTGCGAACATATGCGATATTCGACCCGCCCCCTATACTTTATCATTGAGCAAACTTTGACCCTGCATGTCACAGTCAGCAGACACATTCCAGCCAATCAGCAGCGTACACTCCCTTCCAGAGCCTTCTACCTCATGGACAGCAGCCATTTTGGAATCATAACTAACTTGCAGTCTTACTGAGAGGAGGCTGAGTGTAGGTGATACTGCATCAATAGGGAAAACCATAGCTAGGCTACTGTACACAGTGTGCAATACAGTCCTGAAGGACTCTTTTGATCTCTGCTGCAAGGACACCCCTGTGTCTCTTCCCCCCCTTATCATCATCCTCCCCTCACCTTAGCACCCAACCCTAACACCCCTCACACTTATCCATAACACCCATCAACCTAACACCTAACCCTAACACCCCTCACACTTATCCCTAAGACCTAACACCCCTCACACTTATTCCTAACATGCCTCACCCTAACACCCCTTACACTTATCCTTAACACCCCTCACCCTAACACCTAACCCTAACACCCCTCACACTTATCCCTAACACCCCTCACCCTAACACCTAACCCACACACTTATCCCTAACACCCCTCACCCTAACCCTAACACCCCTCTCACTTATCCCTAACACCCCTAACCCTAACACCCCTCACACTTAACACCTAACCCTAACACCCCTTACACGTATCCCTAACTCCCCTCACCCTAACCCTAACACCCCTCTCTCTTATCCCTAACACCCTCACCCTTACCCTAACACCCCTCACACTTATCCCTAACACCCCTCACCCTAACACCTAACCCTAACACCCCTCACACTTATCCCTAAGACCTAACACCCCTCACAATTATTCCTAACATGTCTCACCCTAAAACCCCTTACACTTATCCTTAACACCCCTCACCCTAACACCTAACCCTAACACCCCTCACACTTATCCCTAACACCCCTCACCCTAACACTAACACCCCTCACACTTATCCCTAACACCCCTTACCCTAACCCTAACACCCCTCACACTTATCCATAACACCCATCAACCTAACACCTAACCCTAACATTCTCACACTTATCCCTAAAACCTAACACCCCTCACACTTATTCCTAACATGCCTCAACCTAACACCCCTTACACTTCTCCCTAACACCCCTCACCCTAACACCTAACCCCCTCACCCTTATCCCTAACACTCCTTACCTTAACACCCCTCACACTTATCCCTGTGTCTCTTCCCCCCCCTAATCATCAAGGGAGGAGGGAGGATGATGATGGAGGGGGGAAAGAGACACAAGGGAGGATGATGAGGGAGGGGGGGAAGAGACACAGGGGAAGATGATGAGGGAGGGGGAAAAGAGACACAGGGGAGGATTATGAGTGAGGGGGGAAAGAGACACAGGAGAGGATGATGATGGAGGGGGGAAGAGACACAGGGGAGGATGATGAGGGAGGGGGTAAAGAGATACAGGGGAGGATGATGAGGGAGGTGGGAGGATGATGAGAGAGGGGGGATGAGACACAGGGGAGGAGGATGAGGAAAGGGGGAAAAAGACACAGGGGAGGATGATGAGGGAGGGGGTAAAGAGATACAGGGGAGGATGATGATGGAGGGGGATGTTAGGTTATTTATGCCCTTTATTGATTAAAACCAGACTCTGCATCGACTATGTAATTTTCCGTGGGAGTTTTGACATGGATCCCCCTCTGGCATGCCACAGTCCAGGTGTTAGTCCCCTTAAAACAACTTTTCCATCACTATTGTGGCCAGAAAGAGTCCCTGTGGGTTTTAAAATCCGCCTGCCCATTGAAGTCTATGGCGGTTCGCCGGGTTCACGAACATTTGCGGCGGTTCGCGTTCGCGGACCGAAAATTTTATGTTCGCGACATCACTACATATAAAGCATATCATATCACAAGTTAGGAAAACCACCCAATGACTGCACTGTTTCAAACTTAAATGGATCTCAGTGTGGGGCTGGTACCAAACTCGTCCTGTAGATTTTGAGGGAAGGTTATTACCAACACACCGGTACATGCAACATTTTGAGCACCCCTGGTCAAATTACATATTTTGTTGATATTTGATGTGAAAAAAGTAAATGCAACCTCTGCAGCAAATTACCGTACATTTTTCTGCAAATGTTATTTTTTATTTGATGTGCAAAGCCCATCACAAAATAATGTCTGAGGTTTACAAAACAACATCTAGGTATATTAGATCCATTTTGGAAGCAAGTGCTGAGGAATAATGAAATAAAAATAGAATTGTTTGGCCACAATCACCTAAGGTATGTTTGGAGAATAAAACGAGTAGCATTTGAAAAGAACACCTTGCCAACAGTTGGCATGAGGATGGATCCATTATGGTATGGGGCTGTGTGGCAGCCAGTGGCACCGTTATCATGGGAGAATGAATTATCAACACATTCTGGAAACAAATGTCACAGTCAGTTAAGAAACTGAAGCTGAATAGAGGCTGGCTAAAATAATACAACAATCCAAAAGGCACCGTGAAATCTAAGATGAACTACCCTTCATCTGGCTGCAGCTTTAGGAAAGATCCTCACACTGCCCAGACTTTAAAATCATTGAAAAACTATGGTTAGAAATCTGAAACATACTGTACATGCAAGATAGCCCAAGAATATCTCAGAACTAAATGTGATCTTCAATGAAGAATGGGGGAAATTCCTAAATCAAGAATAGAAAGGCTTCATACAGTGTTTGCAAGCTGTCATATCTGTCAAATAGCCTGTTACCATGTACTGACTAAGAGCCCGATTCAATTGGCCAAATTTGAGATCCAATGGCCCGCAAGGGAGGTTGCAGGCAAATTTGCTATTCAATTGACCTTTTTTTGCGGGCTCGGATCGGGTTATGAGTTACGTCCTTGAAAAATTGGCATCTGTCAAACTCGTAACTTACAGTCTCCAGAAGCTTTTGATCTGTCACTTTCGCAGGGCTAAAATCGCAAAACCCTATTCAATTTCCCGATTCCCCCAAGCTCGCAAACGTATCCTAATTCGTAAGGACGAAATCCTACATGTGCTAGAGATGATCTGCAAGGGCTTTAGAAGCCCTTATGTATGCTCCCCCAAATGTCACACTGCTCCTAACACCCCCCCACACACTCATAAATAAAAAAAACATGATACAGGGGTCCCAATCAGGACCCCCGCAGCATTTAAAAAAATGTAAATTTCCTACCATGGGTCTTCAATGGGCCCCCGGCACACAACTGATTAACCCCGGCTGCGGGGGGGGACTGTAACATTAACTGCCTCTATGCTGCGGGGTCCCCATTGTGACCCCCGCAGGCTTCCTACATTAACCCTTGCTGCGGGGGGCCTGATCGGTACCCCCGCAGCATTTAAAAATGTAAAATTCCCGCCGCGGGGCCTTAAAGGACCTTAAAGGTCCTTAAGAGACCTGCGCTACAATAGTATTTAACCCTATCATTCATGGGGCTCTATACAGAGGGGGTTTATAAGTTAGAGGGGGGGTTATTACTTGAGGGAGTCTGCGGGAGCACAAGCAAGTTTCATTGCCGTCATGATGACGGTCTCATTTACTATTGGCTTATTGTAAGCCGTAGCAAGGGGCTTGCATGCGAAAGCCCTGCTCTGCTTACTTTGGAAACCAGGGTTTACAATTTCGGATCTCGTGAGTATCGGCCTTGGCCAATTGGATAGCCTTGCAAACGACGGGGAACGAGAGTCCCTAACTCAATCGCAGATATGCTGCTGTCTGTGATTGGGTTACAGGCTTGGAATTGAATGGGGGCCTTAGTAGGGTGGCTAAACATTTGCACATGCCACAATTACTATTTATTTTTTTAGCTCATCAAAAAAAGGTGTGTATTAGTATTTGCAGAAAACAAATAATTTGCAGCAGAGGTTGTGTTAACTTCATTCACCTTCAAAAATAAATAAAATATGTAATTTGGCCAGGCGTGAGCAAACATTTGCATACAATTGTATGTGTGTGTAGTTTCAGTCTGGAGATAGAGTGTTAGTACCTACAGCTTAAAGCAAACTTCTGTCAAGGCTCCTACATGGGAGAAGTGGAATATAAGGTAAGGCAATATGAGGCATGGAAACCAGACCAGATCTACCACATAGACTTGCTAAAACTCTGGTGACAGGTAGATGTGGGTGTTACATGTTACACTGATATCTTCTGACCATTCAGCCAAATAGTTTGCTGTGTAGAATCCTTGGAGTCAGCCCAAGTGAAAGTGTGTGCATCTCAGAAACTGACCACTAATGAAAAGGAAGAAACCAAGATGTTGAAACAAAACAGAAATGTTTTCCCTACACAGCCAGGTCGCACTACCTCCATTTACCATGACATTACCACTAAGCCATGGGTAAGGGTAAGAATTACGCAGTATTGCATATCTGAGGTTAAAAAAGCAGTCATAACTATACCGTGGATCATTGCAGAACCTTAAAGGCTGATGGGGCTCTTAGCTTCTGCAGTGACTTTTGCAAACTGAATTCTGTATTCGAATTTGACTCTTTTCCCATCCCCAGAGTGGATGAGCTGATTGATCAGCTTGGAAAGATTCTCAACAGTACTGGATTCAACAAAGGATATTGGCACATACCCTTGATGCAATGGACAAAAGGAAAAACCATAATTTTCCACTCCAGATAATATGCTTCATTAAAAATAAAAATGGTGCCATTTGGACTACATTGAGCTTCCCTGAATTTCTAAGGACGAATGGACAAAGTATTATGTTTCCATTGTGAGTATGGAGCAGCCTATAAAGATGATATAGTCTTCCACATCACGGATTAGGTGACACATCTTTCAACAATAGAAGTAGTATTGGGAACCCTGGGATAGGCAGGGCTTATTGTGAACTGAGTGAAGCTAAATATCTGGGCTATATTGTAGAAAGAGGTTTGGCAAAACCACAGCTTAAAGTGATGGCCTTGACTTCTGAGGAAAACCCAAGTGAGGGCTTTTTGGGCATTAAGGGGTATTACTGAGCTCACGGAAGCTAGAACTTCCAATATGGCAAAGTGGAACAAAGAGGCTGAGGAAGCTTTCAAAGTCTTAAAGTCTGCACTTAAACTACTCTGTGGTGGAGAAAGAACCTCCGCAGATATTACCTACTAGGAAGGATATTCACTCTGGTATTGCCCCATTCTCCACTGAAGTGGCTGCAGCAGAACAAAGAGAAGAACCGCAGAGTTACAAAATGATTCCTGTCCCTACAAACTCCCACCGTCACAGAACTGATACTCAACATGGCAATGAGGATATGTTGTCCCATACACACTGCCTCACGGCAGTGGTCACTCAGCCCCATAACGTTGAGCATTGGAGGGAGATGTGTAAAAGAGTTATCAGTGGATTTATGGGAGTCAACTTTCAAGTAATTAGCTTTGTTTGGGAAGCCCTGGTTAAATACTGCTTGTGAAATATGGGAGAGCTGCTTACGGACTGATTATTTTGCAGTTTGTCTGATGTGTAGTAAGACACACACACATAGTGAGATAGCAGCCTGCAGCTTATGATTGCGTGGGGCCCCAAAATCGAAAGAAATATTCAGGCCAGCGAATTTTTCAAACTATTTGACTGTGTTTTGCTCCACGCAAGTTTAGCTGGATGAGAGCTGGTTAGTGAGGAGGACTGTTTATCTGTTAGGTCAGGCTTCAGTGGAAGTTAGGTCTATTATTTTCTAGGATTTGTTTTGGTCTGTTATTTTTGTATCCATTGTTATATTTTAGTACAAAACTTGGAAAAGTATTTACAACCTGTTGTATTCTGTCCTCCATCAAAGTGCCTCAAATATGGGTACAAACTTAGTGTAAATTGGTAACTTCTCACAATATATATATTTTTACACCAGGGCCCTCCATTTCACTAGCTCCATCACTGACAATTTATTATTTCAAGTGCATTTGTTTATATACTAATTGTGGTGGGGAAAAAAAGACGATGGGTTCACAAAGTACAGCTTGTATAAGTCTCCTCTGATCCTTATGTGAATCTGTTGTCACAACCTCATTGTGAAAATCCCTTTTTTTTTGGTGAATCATTTTTTCTTCTAACCTCAAGGTATGACCTCTGATCAGCTGTAAACCTCTTGGGGGGGGGGGGGGGGGAGCAATCACATCCCCTCTTAGATGCCATTTTCTTCACAGGGCAGTTTCTCACAGCTTCTTTCTCAACAGGGTGTGTCCTTGTAAACAAATGCACTTTGCATTAGATCTAATGATTGCACTAGCAGTTGTAGATGTCCTATTCCTATTGTGCAGACAGAAGCATCCCATGTCAGGAAGTAAATCACTGGTAACTAAAACGACAGATTCAACAGGTTGTGTATAAAAGTAATACATTGGAGACTGTATTTAATTTTCTCTTCTAAAAATGTTTTATAATTTGCAAGTGAAGTTCTTAAAGGGAAGATTGTTTAAATTTATAATCCTTTTATTGAACAAAAAGACCATTGAAATCCTCCTTAACTCCAGACAGAAGTGTATCATTACTTGTGAGAGTGTGCATTTGTTTAAATGTTATCCCTAACTACTTTTACCTAAAACACACACAGTTAAAGAGATAGAAAATGTTTATTAATTGTACCGCTCAATCCAAGGTTATTATACAAGTGCAAAGTAGTGACACTGCATCCTAACAACACGCAAAGTGCTGGGCACGTTACACACTAAGCCATGTTCTTTACAGATATCCCAAACATGTATAGATCAGTAACAAAACCTTTATATGAAGTATGTACAGATCCCAAGGGAGTGGGAATGATGGCGGGTGAGAAGAGGAGTTTGTTTCAATCGGGGATTGCCATGTCCAAGGGTATCTTCATTTGTACTGTTCACATCATTGTTGCTACACATATTTCTCCAAAAGATGGCCTAGAGGAACAGAGACACCGATCTGTAATATTTGTCCAAGCAGGAGAAGATGGGTCATGCTCTCAGCCCCAGTTGTAAAAATAGATCTTCTGCCAGACAGGTAAATAATCCATGAGCGGGCCTGAGGATACAGAAAACAGTGTGATTTATGGTATGCAGGTTAATAATGAAATATTATAGATACATTTTACACATATGTATAAAAACTTTGGGATCTGTCCTGTTAGCCGACCGGCAGCATTGGCGGCCATTAGCCACTAGGGGGGCACGGCCGAGATTCTAGTGAATGTCTTGTTAGTGTAAAGCCTATTATCTTCCAGTACCCTAACCCCTAAATCTAACCCTAGCCCCAACCCCAACCTAACCCTACATCTAACCCTAAAACTAGGAAACATACTGCTGCCAAATAAAGCCGATGACCGCCTAGAGGTCAGCTAGCAGGAAATGTCCAAACTTTGAGTATGACTAAGAGCATAATTAAAACAGGGAAAAGTCATTAACCTAGTTTTAATTAGAAAATTAATTTTGCTGCATCTGCTAAACCTTGGAGGCATCCATGATACATTGGTGAAAGTTGTATGTATAAAAAGGGCATTTTAATTTCTGGAGAGCAAACACACTAATTTAAGGCCAAATAAAGCCCTTAGACCTCTCCCTGTGCCATCCTCTCAAACCTTCCCTCCATTTATACATAAAAAAACACACCATCATGATTCAGCTTTCAGGAAATTATGTAATCAACACAAAATGGATTCTTCTACTCATAAACAGAGTCCTCTTTTTTCTTTTTTTACTACAGTGGTCCTTTAAATAATGTTGAATGGAATTCACTACCTATGATGATGCCGAAAGAAAGTGTGATGATTAAGGCATTTTTTGTGTTCATCAGCAGATCTGATCAATTATGATTCTGATCTTATGTCCAAATCCACAATGTGTCATCTTTAAAGGGACATTGTAGTCTACTAATTCAGTATAACTAATACTAATAATGAAGAAACAAACTTGTGACTTGTTTATGCAATTGTATACTGTTATGTCCATCTCCATTAGTTATTTAATAAAAATTCCTGTTTCTTTGAGTATGTCTTGTGAGCTTGGAGGTTGAGATTAGCTCATTAGACATTTGACTTATCTGACATTCAAACAGGAAAGCATCTTGAAGATTGAAGAAAAAACAGATAGGGATATATTATAAAACAATAGAGATGGCCAGGGCTATTTATAATTGTAATAGAAAAGTATAGAAAACAAAAATATGGAGAGTATTTACATAAAATAATAACAATACTATCACTTACGTGCCACCAGCCCAACTCCAGGAACATAATCTCCCAGAAGTCGGAGTAAGAGGAGGAGCCGCGTCCTGAGGATGAAATAAAGAATTACAGAAGATGTATCCATTAGACAATATATACATGTTTATACACAAGTACATGCACCTAATAGTTACATAGTAAATGAGGTTGTAAAAAAGACTTTTAGTCCATCAAGATCAACCTTTTTAGATCTCCTCTGATCTGCAATATGCAGATTAGTTGTTAATTGATAAAGAGGAAGGTAAACAGAAGAAAAAAAAACATTCAAACTTTGCCAATTGTCTCAAAAGGGAAATTAAAATGAATTCCTTCTTTACCCCAGATACTGGTGATCGGATTCCTCCCTGGATCAATACTCTCTCTCTCTTATTGAACAGGATAACCCTGAATGCCCTTTTTATTTAAAACATATACCCAGTCCCTTTTTAAAGTTATCTATCAAATCCGCTGTCACCACCTCCTTTGGAAGAGAATTCCACAGTTTAACCACCCTTACTGTGAAGAACCCTTTTCTTTCTTTAAAGGTGACATCTTTTTTCCTCTAACCTCAAGGGATGTCCTCCTGTCAGTTGAAAATCTCTTGGTACAAAAAGTTCCCTTGTCAAATCTTTATACTGACCCTGGATGTATTTATATAAGGTAATCATATCCCCTTGTAGATTCCTTTTTTCTAGGGAAAATAAGTTCAATTTGGTTGGTCTTTCTTCATAACTTAGCCCCTCCATTCCCCTTATTTGTTTTGTTGCCTTTCTCTGTACCATTTTCAACTCTAAAATGTCCATTTTATGAAGTGGTGCCCAAAATTGTATTTCATATTCCAAATGAGGGCGTACTATAGATTTGTATAGTGGCAGAATTATATTTGCTTCCCTTGCTTCTATACCCTTCTTAATACATGCTAATATTTTATTTGCCTTAGTGCTCAATGCCAAGCAGCAGCTGCAGTTACCTAGGTAGTTGTCCACAAGCACTCCCAAATCCCATTCAATATCAGAAATCTGATTTGCTCCATTAAGATTATAAATTGCATGGCTATTTTTCCTTCCCAAATGCAAACTTTTACATTTATTCATATTAAATCTCATCTGCCATTAAGAGGCCAATTCCTCTAATTTATGTAAATGCCTTTGGAGGGAAAGTACATCCTTATCTGATTTAATTACCTTGCACAACTTTGTGTCATCAGAAAAAATGGAGACAATACTTTCCAGTCCCACTTCTAAGTCATTAATAAATATGTTAAAAAGGAGAGGACCTAATACTGAATCCCGAGGAACCCCACTTACCACATTAGTCCAATCTGAGTGTGTTCCATTTACCACAACGCTTTGCATCCTGTTTTTTAGCCAGCTCTCAATCCATGAGCAGATATTTACTGAAATTCCTGTATCCCTTAGTTTGCACTATAGTCTTCCATGTGGCACTGTATCAAAAGCTTTTGCAAAATCCAAAACTACTACATGCACTGAGTTGCCTTAATCCAAGTTCCTACTAACCTTCTTATAGAAACCAATTAGATTTATTTGACATGACCTATCCCTCATAAATCCATGTTGGCTCCTACTTCTAATCCTGTTTGAATTGACATATTCTTTTAGATTATCCCTTATTAACCCTTCTAAATGCTTCCCCACTACAGATGTGAGGCTCACTGGTCTATAATTCCCCGGATTTGCTCTTGCTCCCTTCTTAAATATAGGTATCACATCTGCTTTTCTCCAGTCATTTGGTATCGACCCTGTGTTGAGTGAAACTTCCAAAATTAGATATATGGTAATGGTTTTGCTATTACAGAGCCCAGTTCCCTCAGTACCCTTGGATGTATTTCATCAGGACTGGGGCTTTATTAAAAAAAAAAAATTCCAACCTCTTTTGGATTTCTTCCTGCATTAACCAATTATTAGGTGAAGGTAGTGTAGCCCCATTATGTTGCAGTGTCCCAACCACTGGTACCTCTCTTGTGTATACCGAAGAAAAGAACCTATTTAGATCATCTGCCTTTTCCTGGTCACTAATTATCAGACGGCCTGTGTCACATTGTAATGTTCCTATAGCTTCCTTCCTCGCCTTCTTCCCATTAATATATTTTAAAAAATATTTTAGGATTAGTCTTACTCTCTATTAGCGCTTTTGCAAGCCTTGTGATTTCCTTGTACTCCCGTAAAGCAGTCTCTGTCCCCTCTTGTTTGTATAATTTAAATGCCTGTTTTTGCTCCGAATCTTGATCTTTAAATCATTGTTAAGCCACATTGGATGTTATTTACTCTTTTTACTATTATTCCCACATGGTATATGCTGATGTGTATGTACAGTATATTTAGTAAGGATTTAAATTGTTGTCAATTTATTTTTTAATTTTGTATTTTTACCCATCAGTTCTCTGTCCCAGTCTATACTTTGTTTTGCTGCCCTTAGACCGTTAAAATCTGCCCTTTTAATATTTAGAGTTTTTGTTGGCCGCTTATAATTTTGTATTTTTCATTCAATCTCAAATGAGACTGTGTTGTGATCACTGTTTCCCAAAGGATGTCTTATTCCAACATTTGATACTATATCAATATTATTTGTGATGAGTAAATCTAAGATAGCTTCATTTCTAGTAGGATCCTGTATAACCTGGGCCAGATAATGATCCCTGAGTGTACTCAAGAACCTGCTCCCCTTAGCTGAACTGCTGGTCTCATTTATCCAGTTTATTTCAGGGTAATTAAAATCTCCCATTATTAGAACTTGCCCATGCATTTATATTATATAGTTACATAATAATTGAGGTTGAAAAAAAGACTTTTAGTCCATCAAGTTCAACCTTTTTAGATCTCCTCTGATCTGCAATATGCAGATTAATTGGTAATTGATAACCGATCCAGAGGAAGGCAAACAGAAAAAAAAACATATAAAAACTTTGCCAATTGTCTCAAAAAAAGGGGGGGGGGGGGATATAAAATGCCTTCCTGACCCCAGATACTGGAGATCAGACTCCTCCCTGGATAAATACTCCATCTCTATTTATCCAGGATAACCCGGAATGGCCTTTTCATTTAAGATTATATCCAATCCTTTTTTTATCAAATCCACTGTCACCACCTCCTTTGGTAGAGAATTCCACAGATTAACCACCCTTACTGCGAAGGACCCTATTTGTAAATACTGTCAGGTACATGCACTGGAGACTCCTGCTGTATACAGACAATTTTTGCTACTCACTCCGTATACCGGTTGTAGAATGGGGAGCGCAGCAGATAATAGAGCAGGAGGAGGGTCCGGCGCCTGAGCTCTCCTCGTTCTCTGCGGCTCAGGTTCTTGGAGTCAGTCAGTAGGGTCAGACTGGTGGAGAAACAGAAATGTCATTGTTCCAAGGCATTATACAAATGAGAGATGCACACCTGAGAATAAGCAGCCACTAAGTAGTCTGCCCCTGTGGGATGGTGCGCACTCAAGGGTACAGTCTTAAGTTTTAGTCCAATCATGCCGTTAGAAAAAAGATATTTCCAGCAACATGCCCATCTGAAACTGGCCAAAGAGATCAAGCCAGACAAGTCTCCTCAGTACAGAAGAAACACCTCACTGTGCCTAGGGAGACCAATGCCACATCACTGATGAAAGCCAAGAGCCTGATACAAATAACTTGGGGAACGGTGGTTACTTAAGTGTAGAGGAGAGGGCTGAGGGAGAAAATGAGGAAAAAAGAGGGGCTGAAGTAATTGAGCAGTTATAAACAGGAAACAAAAAAGGTAGAGAGAGAATGAATGTGAGGTGGAGTTAGAAAGAGAGAGTGTGAGAGAACGCAAGATGGAGGAAGAGAGAGGAGAAGACATGAGGTAGGTGGGGAATGAGAAGAAAAGCAGAAAGAAAAAAGAAAGAGGGAGAGAGAAAAAGAGAAGGTATGTGAGAGAAAGACATGTAACATAGTGATGAGAGGGGGGGGGGAGAGATAGAGATAGACAGGAGAGAGAGCAGGGAGGGGAGAGAGAGAATTGGAGGGAGATCTGCTCCATATTACAATGTCCCACACACTACGGTGTGTCACTGCTCCATGTCAGGAGCGTACCCCCCAAGACACGTCATGAAGTCTGTGGAAAGATCCTACTTGAACCTTACCTACTAATGTCTAGAGCAGCAGCCATCATCCACGGCTTCCAGGATTTCTGACCCCAAACAGCTAAACTCACCACTACAAGCAAAGAGTTAAGGTTCACACACAGGTACAGAGACAGCCATGAAGAAGGTGAGACAACTTGTATCCTGGGTCTGAGCTGATTTTTTTCTGATCTTCCCTCTGCCAAGACTGTTTTAATACAGGATATCAGAGGGATTTTTCTTCAATATACAAACTTGATAGTAGTAAAAAATACTTTTAGAAAATAATAAAAAAATAAACACAGCCTTTGCATTTTAACATTGAAAGCATGTTTTCCTTTGTTGCACCTGAAAAAGGGTATTTCATAATGTACCATTGTTTGTTCTCTTTTTTTCAAATTAAGCTGCCAAAGCAGAAAAAAATGACTAGTGATTGCAAAATAATTTGTGGCCCCCACTGCACATCTCTGTACACCCCATAAGGGTCAATAAGAATGGCCAAAAAAATTATAGATGGTCAGATCATCCAAAAGATTATCAGATCACCTTTCTTTATGTACTCTCCTGTAATAAATTATTAGGACAAATGCAGTTGGAAGAGGGGTCCTACCCTGTTGTGGGCTCCGATGCTTTGCACCTGCTGCACCGGCAGTAGCCCTGCCACTGCAACACACTACCTATATTCCATGTTTGCTGCACAGTCTGACCTGAGAGTTTGCCAGTAAAGGATACAGTGTGTGAGGGGTCGTAGAATGTGTATGGTCTCCGCTACTGTGCCAACAACCCCCAAGCTAGAGGGCTCTCTTTCTCCGTCCACACCTTCCCTCCTCCTCTGGGTTTCCTCTGGGATATGAGGGCTGCGCCAGAAACGGCTGCGAGAAGAGGGGGCTGTAAAAGAGGTTGACATCCTTAGAGAGAGGGGTGATACACCCACTAATCTGTATACACCCAACCTACCAAGCACACACCTAAATAACTTCGACTGCTCAGGAAAACATTACAGTAGCTGTGTAGCTATAAACATACACATATTTTTTTTAGAGAAAAGCTTAATTTTTGAATTCAGTTATTATAAAATGTTCCATCTGATATTGATCACTGCCTGATAGCTGGTAGCCTGACGGGATGTTCTTCATTATAATTTTTCTGTAGAAACAAATATTTTTTAAATAACATAGTACTTGTTATAACCCAGTGTCTTAAATTCTACAATATTTGGAACCACCACTGTGTCATTTTAACTGTGTTTGGCCTGCCACTTCCACTGGAAGCCCATTTGTTTATAGTATGAGGTTAATGCAATGTATAAGTCTATAATGTTATTTCATAATATTATCCACGAATATTCTGGATTAAATTCATACTGTAAACAGATAGAAAATCCTATGATTAACTAGAAACTGGGGGAGGGGGTCTCTGGGAAGAAAGAACCACATCGCCATGTTGTTAGATTCTAAGCAAGGGGCTTCGAAGGAACAGCTAGTGTCAAATGGAGCTTCATGTAGGCCTCCTTAAGGGATTGTGTTATCAGAGGAGGAATGGAAATATTTTATTGTGTTTCACTATACAGAACACCTTCTGTATCGTTGCCTTGTCATGGTGACTGGTTTAGTCTACCTCAACAAAGCTGTGAGCTATACCATATAGGGTCACCCAAGATGGGCATGTCATATCAGAGAGGTCACAACAAATTGTAGTCCACTGGAGAAGTAACAGGCAACCTACTTCAGTATCTTTGCCATAATAACCTTATGGATTAGCACAACCAGACACAAGATGTGTTTGGTGTCCTCCATAGGGTCACTGACAACCGGATGAATGACTGAACAACAACACATAAAAAATGTGTGATACCCAGTATAGAATAGATTTATTTTGGGCAGTGGTCTTTGAACTCTAATGATCATATTCCAAGCGTTACAGCCCTCTTGCTTGTTTTCTCCTGGATCTTGAGGACAATGGGGTCTGCTGGCAGCTCCAGCTGACTGGCGTAAGAGTAATCTACAAGGTAGTTCTCAGAGTCTAATGAGAAGAGCTACCCAATTCTGGTCTGGTGATTTCTGTCTCTTCACAGTGATATTACAATATATATATATATCCAGTTTCTATATACTGTGTGCTTACCATCAGCCAAGGAGCGCACAGCGCGGCTGGATCTCTTTCCCACAAAGCAGGACTCTGTGCTGCAGCTCTCCTCTGCTGGGTGTGGAGCGGAGACATTAGTAGTTACACTTGGAAAGAGATGTTAGATATTGCAGTGAGGGGCTGGGAATAGTAGAAGGCTAAATTAATGGTGAAAGTGAATGTGAATTGTCAGTTAGGCTGAGGTTAGATACTTAAGTTAAAAGACAGGATTCTGGGAGCTCTGCAGAAAAATTTGGTGATAATGCTAGGGGGGGAAGGAGATATAGAAATAAAGAGAAGTGAGGAGGCAGCTGGGGGGGGGGGGGGGTGGAAACAACATAGGAGGGGTACATACCAGTTTCTCTCTGGGTCTCCTCTCTATCTAGTGGAGTAACAGGAGGGGAGCTCTGTATGCCAGCTTTATACCAGAGCAAGAGCAGGATACGTAAAAAGGCCCTAAGAGGCAGAGAGAGAGAGAGAGTTATAATAATATGGGGGCAATTAAAATATGAGAAGGGAACACCGAGGAGATATCTACATGGGTCCTCTGTTCATTATAAATCCACCCAACCATATGCCTGCCCTAAATATGATACAACCCCTGTTTTAGTTTCCACAATCTCTATTTGAAGACTGTTCTATAAATGTACTAAATTGCATTAATAAATAATTATATGAGGTTTCATTTTTAGCTACTATTCAGATACCAGAAAGTTGCACTTTTTGTTGGATTTGCTACAGTACCATCCCCAATAGGAACACAAGACCCCCAATAGGAACACAAGACACCGATACTCACTTCAGCACCTGGATGATGAGGATGGCTGCCCATCTAGTCCGCTCTCCCCATGCTCTTGCTACACCAATTTCAATGAAAACCTCCAGGCTTTCCAGGACCCCCAACCAGGTGAGGAGGCGCTCACGGGACCCGCTCTGTGGGGGGCATAAAGCAGAAAGCAAAGAGTTGTAAATCAGGGGATAAAGAACAAAGAGAGAATGGGGAGGTGGCAGAGTAGAATATACCATAATATGAGAGAAATAAAAGTGGAGGCTGGAGGGTAGATGTGGCAAAAATATATTGAGTAAAAATATTGAACACAATGTAAGGGGCATAAGCATGTGTGAGTATAAAAGTGTGCATCAGAAAGATTATGTGTTTCTTTGTGTCGCTCAGTCGTGTCTGACTCTCCATGACCTCATGGACCACAACACATCATGCTGATCCACTTGGTATTCATGGCAGAGATACTGGAGTGGGTTGTCCGTTCTTTCTCCAGTGGTCTCCCATCCAAGTACTGTCCAAGCCCAACCCTGCATGGCTTCAGGGTGGTGTGACCTCTTGGTTCCCTGACTGTAATCAAACCAAATTTGCAGCAGTGAAAGCACAGAATCCTAACCACTGGACCACAAGGGAACCCTCAAGAAAGATTATAGGGTGGTTAATTAAAACGGACAAAGGACCAATGTGGTTGTATTTTTAGGAGATACTGTTTTGAAGAACTACACTTGAAAATAGACAACATGTTTTTAGAATGTAAAGAAATAATATACCCACTAACTTATTACCATTTATATAAAATTATGCTGTTACTGAATCTACCATTTTGGTTTTAACCAATCAATTTCCCAAGGTGGGAGAATGGTTATTTTGTAGAGGACAACACACTCTTCAGCAAAAAGTTAAAGTTATTGTTCTGTATGAAGGAGGCAGATCCTGCATTACTGTTTATTTGTAGTGTGGTTGTGGCAACCATATTTGTTTCTGGCAAAGCAATTGCTGTATGTGTCCATGATGAGGGCAAACTTGTACCAGATAATTGCACTAACATATTGCCTGCAAATGCACTTACATAGAAATACACAAATATAGTCAGCCATTTTATTTTGGCTTCATGAAGCGATTATTCAAAGAAAGTTATATACTTTTTTATGGTATTCATAAATTAGTTACATTAATAATGAGTTTAAGGTGTTATTTTTAGTTGTGAACCTTTATAAGGGACATTGAAAGCATATGTTGCATCAAAGTATTTTATAATGGGTCACAGTGTGTTTTCTTTTTTAAAATAAAATAATTATTCAAATGTTCAACTCATTTGGGGGCTTGCCCATGTCAGCCAATGAGCTCTAACAGATAGGAGTCATACTTGTCTGCCAATGAAATGTAGAGATGTACGGTCATACCCAGGGCCTGACTGGACTGTTTTACACTATGGCCTGGGCATGGGCTGTCAATAAGTTACCCTGTTTATTGTTATAGTTATGTATTTTGTATTACTTATGGATAAATTACATATATGTTGGTATCTGGTGATGACTCACCCAGCCCCACCTAAATAAACAAACACATGGGGGTCTTGGGCAGATAAACAGATAGCCTGAGTGTTTACAGCAAATTGTTATAGTGATATCACAGGATATTTTAAGGGACTGGTCTCATCAGATGTACAGTGTTTCCCAAGTAAGCAGGGGCAGCCTATGGCTAATTGGTCCCACTTCTATGTATCAAGGATGAGGATTACTGTGATTGGCCAGCCTGTGTGGCTAGAAAACTGTATATATGTTGCTAGTTCTGAGTAAAGAGCAAGTCCTGATTTTTCCACATAAACAAAGTGTGGAACTATTTATTGTGTGCCTGTATCCTCTGCACAAATTCTTGGCCGTGGTCCCTATCCTGAAGCCATCTTCTGTACCAGAGGTAGTAAGAACTACATGGTCCTGCTGGGGTAGGCTGGGACTAGGTTCTTGTCAAGCCCCATTGAAGGAACAGGTCGTGACACGTACGTATTCACAGAGCACTCCTGTTAGTATTAAGAAAGTTTAAACAAGTTTTACTTACTATTTGTCATGTAAAACAGGACTTTGGTAATGGTTAAAACATGTTAAATGCACAATAAAAATTGTGTTCCTTGTCCCTTTAAGGAACTCACCGCAGAGGGGGCTTTCAGCAGCTCTTTCCTCAGGATCCCGTCATTGAGTAAAACCAGCAAGTTGGAGGCAGAATAAACTGAGAGAAACAAATGAGTCAGGGGCCACAAATCCGCACCTCTACCCTTCTATTATTTAGCCCTCTGTGACTTGGCCACCCCTTTTATTCTGATTACTCTGACATTTAATATAATCTTTTCACTTTAAGAAAATGTACTGGTTCCCCTATTTCCTTCTTATACATAATTGTTAAAAGACAACTGTATTTTAGGGGGAAAAAATCAAGTAGATGAAAAACTAACAAGATTTACGTCTATGTAAGCCATGAACAAAAAACATATTTAGAGAAAATCTTATATTTGTAGATAGAAAGTTGCCATCTTGTCTGATTTGTGCACTTTTCATAAGCTTGAAGCCTGAAGGCATGTAATGATCAACAAAACAGTGAATGGACATGTGGGAAAGAGATTTGTTAATGGGTCAGTGTAAGTGTTGTTCAGTCCTTCAGTTGTGACTCTCGGTGACCATATGGTCCGCAGCACCCAAGCACATCTATCTGTGTTTCTGGGTTGTGCTTATCCATATGGTTTTCTTGGCGCAGATACTGGAGTGGGTTATCATTTCCTTCTCGCGGACCGCGATTTGTCTAACCTCTCTGCTATGACCTTGGGTGACACTACATGGTATAACTCACAGCTTCACTGAGGTACACAAGTCCCTTAATCATGACAAGGTAGCGATTCAGAAGGGGAGTTCACCATTAGTTAATATGAAAAAAAAATACACGCGCAAGCATCAGTAAATCAAAGCTTTAGCCAGAAAATGCAATTTAAAAACACAGTTTCTCTCGTTAATGCCTATATGCCTTACCACCACTTTCATTGTCCAAAGCTACTGAAAGGAAGTGAACAATTTTAACGGAGATATCATTCAAGCTTACCAAGACAACCTAATCAATTTTATCTCTGTTAAAATCTTTCACTTGATCAGGACAATGTGAGAGCTTGATAGGGGTACAGCAATGATCATTAATGAGGTAAGTAATATTTTCTGGCTATAGGATTTGCTTTGCTAATTTGTTTGTTAATTAACGGTGAACTAAAACATAGATTTGATATGAAGTGTGTACATTGGATTATTGGAACCATTTGGAATCTGTCACATAGTCCTTCCCCTGCACATGCTCAGAAGCATGCAGCTTGCAACAATAAATGCAGGTCCTGCTCCTGCAGGAATGTAAACGCCACTTTTATACA
Source organism: Discoglossus pictus (assembly GCA_027410445.1). Taxonomy (NCBI): domain Eukaryota; kingdom Metazoa; phylum Chordata; class Amphibia; order Anura; family Alytidae; genus Discoglossus; species Discoglossus pictus. The sequence goes on along the minus strand of CM050175.1, from coordinate 59,282,896 downwards.
CACAACCATCACCAAAGTACCTTGGATGCCGCCATCATTCTTTCCAATCAAACTATCTTAATTACATTTTCCCTGTATAATTATTTTCCCATCTGGATCGTTACCATGTCGTGGTGAATGGCTTGTGTACTACAAATAAGCTGTGAGATATGCCATATAGGATCACCCAAGATGGGCCGGTCAGACAAATCACCGTCCACAAGAGAAGGAACTGGCAACCCACTCCAGTATCTTTGCCATGAAAACCTTATGGATTAGCACAACCAGACACAAGATGTGGCAGCCAGGCTTGTGTCCATATGGTCAATGAGATTTGGACATGACTGAACAACTAAACAACAACACTAATTATTCTTTAAGGCACAAAATGCTCAAACAGATTTGTTTTTCTTTTTATCACACAGTGGTCCATTAAATAATCTCCACATTACATTTCTAGGTTAATATATAACATTTACATACTTAGCTCAGATAGCTCATGGGAATCAGCCACACGTCCTGAAAAAGAGAAGTAGATTAATATACGGCCCCCACTCCGATGTCACTGTATGTGGTGAGATCTCTTAAATACATCCTGAAAACCCCACTGGATCCCCAGCAATGGTTAATATCTGACCCTGAAGATAAATAAAAGAAACCACTCAGCAATGTAATCTCTTGCTTGAGGGGTGTGTAATCAGCACCCCCTCCAAAAAATACATAAAATAAAGCAAGTGAGCTGCGCCCCCCCCCCCCCCCATTGCCAATATAGATATCCTGAAGCATCTGCAGAGTATTGCATCAAAACATACAAATAGGTTATTCCCCACTTCAATATGCACCACCATATACACAGAGCATTTAATCACCCTAATATCTGCAGAGCACTTTGCTATCCCCATTGACACACACCAGCCAAACACACTTATCTGCAGAGCATTTTTTCCCTTATATGTTACCCATTTTGTTCATATATGCAGAGCATTCCCCCATTCACAGTGCCCCCCATGTACATATTTGTAGAGCATTTCCCCACTAACAGACAGTTCAAAGGCACATATCTGCAGAGCGCTACCCCATTTCCTCATGGCACACATGTCCACATGTACAGAGCATTGCCCTATTTTTATATCTGCACAGTATGCCAAAGGTCAATATCTGCAGAGCACTGCCCCATTTCCACACATCCACATGTGCAGAGCATTGCCCCATTGCAACATTTGCTCTACATTTATATCTGCACAGCATTCCAAAGGTCAATATCTGCAAAGCATCACCCTATGCGCACCCCAGTCCCTTGTCCATATCTGCAGAGCATTGCCCCATTCCCACATATGCTCTACATTTATTTCTGCACCGTGTTCCATGTTCCATCTGCAGAGCATCACCCCATTCACACACCAGCCCCATGTCCACATCTGCAGAACATTCCCTCAATCCTCTTCACTTCCATTCCTGCAGAGCTACACATCTCATGTTTGCAGAACTCACACACTTAATCAGCCAAAATGATTAAAAACAAATTATATATATATATATATATATATATATATATATATATATATACATATATATATAAAATCTCAAACACAAAATTAAAAAAAAATTAAATTAATTTGGGTTTCTTTGTAACAAATATAGTTTCCTACCATACAGAAGTACAATTATAACAGTAGTATGTTCTACAGACACATGGGATACAAAGTATCAAAATACTATTAACCTTCCCATAGTGCACTGCAACAAAGGGGTCAAGGATCAGCTCTCATAGTAAATGCTTATATATATATATATATATATATATATATATATATATATATATATACACACACGCATTTTTTTTTGTAGCTTATGGTGTGGCGTTAGACATGAATGCAGTATATGTATATATATATATATATATATATATATATATATATATATATTGGGAGCCCCCCATATACCTGCAATGAGGTAGGACAGCATGCGCACGCCCCCCTCCAGCTGTGTAGCCCCCGTAGGGTTGGCGACCACATATTCCTTATACTTTGTGCTCAGATCCAGCAGCTTCTTCCAGTACCGAGCTGCCATCCTGCTCCTCACTTCTTCCTGGTCTAGGGATCTGCCCCCTCTACCAGTCATGGGGAGGGGTCTGGGACTTAACCCCTTCCTTGCCATAGACACTTCGCAACATTTAGTACAGTCAAAAGCGGATATGGGACGGATATGTTTAGCTTTTCCAAGCACCCTTTTGTATATGGTTATGAGATTGTGACACATAATTCTCACACACAGGAGGGTCTGTCTGAGTTACTAGGTATATAATATCCTTGTGTATCTATTAACTTTAAGAAGTGCTTATAAGCTGTTTTACTGCCTAAAATCAAACAAATAGTCCCTGTATTGGACTGCCCACTACAGCATATACAGATCTGTATGGTGGATATGCATTCTAATGGTCTAGCCTATCAGGGGACATGTCTCAGCAGCATGTTGCAGAGAGATGGCCACTAGTTGATTAGTATGAGACACTGCACAGTCAGTACTACAGGGTCTGCATCTTCGTGTGCTGCAGGGACCTCCCACGTCCCTTTAAAGAGTGTTTTTTTTAACAAATCTTGAAATGTACATGCAAATTAGGAAACTTATTTTCACTTAAACTGCATAGACATTATATAATTATAATTATAAAGGGCAAACATAGTGATTTATTGCTCTGTTTGTACATGCCCACTAAGCAATATTATGTATTTTGTTTAAAGCTTAAGATGGAAGTATCTTTCAGATCCGCTTCTGGATCGCTACCTTGTCATGGTGAAGGTGCTTGTGTACCTTAATAAGGCTGTGAGCTATATCAAGTACGGTCACCCAAGATGGGCAGGTCAGAGCAGAGAGATCAGACAAACTGCGGTCCACTGGAGAAAGAGCTGGCACCCACTCCATTATCTTTGCCATGAAAACCTTATGGATTGGCACTACCAGATACAAGAGGTGCCTGGCATGTTGTGGTCCATATGGTCACAGGGAGTTGGACTCGACTAAAAGACTAAACAAATCTTTCAGATAAAGGGAAACACAATAGCAAGTTGTCAGTATTTGGAGTTGAATGACAGAAAACTTTGGGTTAACGTAAAAAAAATGAGTAAATGGTAGTAGATAAGTGGAGCAGCCATCCAGTGGAATGGGTAGATACAAGCAGTTAAGGAACTTAATCAATAAGTATGAGGTAATCCTGAGGTTTACTTAAGCATAAATGAGCACACAATTCGCAATGTCTTTTGGCCAATCACAGGCAGTGTATCAATCAGTGGTGGTATGGCAGTTTGTGTAGAAAGGAATCAGGAAGAGTCAAACACTGATCTGTAGATCTCTGCATTGAGCTGGCAGATTTTAACCCTTTACTATGTCCAAGTGGATCAGCATGACCATGGACATAGTAAAGGATTAAACCCTGTACCCAAATGCAGCGTTTCTATTGATAGGTACACTGTGCCTATGTAAGTATCTCTGGGGTGTGGAAAACAAGTTTTATTTTTAAATAAAAGGGAAAAAACAGGGAAACTTAGATATGCCTTTAACTTTTTACACTCAGAGGAAATAGTATTGGTACCAAATTATTTGCAGCAAATGCATTTTTAATTCTTATTTACTGATATAGTTGGTTGGCTGCCAGCAGTGCCGGCAAGCGGCCAATAGCACAGGAAAGGGCCAAAACTTCTTTAAAACAAAAAGAAAAGCCATGTTACTGTTTTTAATATTGAAATCCAGACTTGATTGGGGACTCTTATTATCATTACTTTTTAATTTACCAAAGTGATTGGTTCCCTGGTGGTCCAGTGGTAAGGATTTGATGCTTTCACCTCTGTGATCTGGGTCCAGTACCAGTCAGGGAACCAAGAGGTCACACCATTCTGAAGCCATGTAGGGTTTGGCTTGGTCAGTACTTAGATGGGAGACCATGGAGGAATACCAGGAGCTGTATGCTGTGGCCCACTGGAGAAGGAACTGGCAACCCACTCCAGTATGCCTGCCATGAATACCAAGTGGATCAGCATGACCATGGACATAAAGATGTGCCTGCTGTGTTACAATCCACGAGGCCACAGAGAGTCAGTAACAACTGAAGGGCTCATCATTAATTGGTTCCAGAAGGCAATACGAGTGGCAAAAATGATGAAAACAAAAGATTCCCATAAGGAGTAATGTAAATGGACTCAAACAGGTCTTAGCAAGAATGACGAGCACCAAGTAAACGACGAGTGCTGAGGCATTTTTTCCTTGTCAAAATGAGTTGAATCCAAATTCTACGAGTTTTGAGGCAAACGAGTACCACTGTATATATATATATATATATATATATATATATTTATAGTAAATAAATAGTACATCTGTGTTCACATTTAAATGTCTAAAGCAGGGTAAAAAAAACTGCTTCCAGTTCAGAATTTCAAGAAAAACAATTACACTGCATTCTGGGAAGTTGAACTGTGACATATATATATATATATATATATATATATATATATATATATATATATATATATATATATATATATATATATATATATATCCCCTTCTGGATCCCTACCTTGTCGTGTTGAAGGGGCTTATGTATCTCAATGATGCTGTGATCTATACCACGTAGAGTCACCCAAGATGGGCAGGTCCTAGTAGAGAGCCCAGGCAAATTGCAGTCCACTGGAGAAGGAACTGGCAACCCACTCCAGTATCTTTGCCAAGAAAACTATATGGATGGGCACAACCAGAAACACAGACAGATGTGCCTGAGTGCTGCGGGCCATAGGGTCACGGAGAACGACTAAACAGAAACACTAATATATATATTTATTTATTTATGCAGGGCAGCAGTGAGTTAAACTACATACCAGCAGAATAATAATGCCTGCCAAGAGAGCTTATTCACATTAGAAATGCACTGTCCCCTTAAGAGGCGTGTTAAATTTTAGGAAAACCATGCCTATTTTTGGATTGACATGTATACTGACCAATAGGTACGCTGCATATTCTCAGTGAGCTTTAGATTGGTACAGGGAGTTTAATCGATTGCAGAGCTCATCGAGTGCAGTGTGGGATGTGATGAGCTCTCGGTGGTATCCAAATGGGAGGTTGTTCTGATAAGTAGAGGTAAGAATAATCACTTTGAAGATCAATGGATTGATGTCAATAAGTGCAAGTCATGGGGTAATTATTACATGCAGGGGCAGATAGGGAGCAGCCTGTTGGCAGGGTTGGGGTCTGTGATTGAAGGACAATGGCAGGCAGCTGACTGGAAAGGATAGGGTAACTAGCCGATGTGCACAGGGGCAATTAACTGGTACTTGGATGAGAGGAAAGGGTGTGGGGCAGTTGGTGAGAGAATGGTTGGAAGTTTGATGGTGACAAGGGTATTGGGGTAGTGTTGAGGTAATTAGTTGTGACGTGGTGGGGCAATTAGCTGTTAATAATATACAGAAGTACAATGACAGACAGCTGATTAGAAGGGATGGGGTAATTAATTGGTATCTGCTAGGGGCAGTTAGCTGGTGCTTGGTTGACAGGTAATTTAGGCAGTTGGTGGTAGGGTGATGGTAATTCATGACAAGGTGGGGGGTACTTGTGGGAGAAGGGTGGCCAATGGTTTTGTAGGTGGCAAGGTAATAATTGTAGCTTTGGCAAATAGCCAGGGGCATTGGTCGCTGTGTTGGGGACAGGTGATGCCAATGTGAGGGGTAGTTGGGGTATGGGAGGCACTGGTGGGAAGTTTGTTATGACTGGAATATTGTTTAATATCTAGGGTTATTGAGGGCAACCTGCTATGGAGAAAGTAACCTGTGGATGACTTCATAATGCCTATGACCTCAGTCTATGTCTTCAGATGAACTAGTGAGTGAGCTGGGAAAGAGCACACATCAGAGCCACATAAGACTGAATGTGACTGACTGACAGGCAGATTCACACAGATCTGACTTAAAAGTGCACCCTCTAGCAGCAAGGTACGGCAGACTGACTGACTGACATATTACAACCCTAGCCCTGACGTGCCTATATTTCACTTTAGACATGAATTTCTCATTCTCTTAGTCCTAAATCTTGACAGCCTAGGGAATTTGTTGACAAGGTGGGAGGTTTATTTGTGCAGGTGACACATGAGAGTTAAATGGTGGGGATAGTTGGTAGGTGTTGGCATGATAATAGCTCCAAGTGTTGGTGTATGGAGTTGTGGCTTTGGATGGCAACAGACTAAGGCGTCGGGCTGAGGCATTGGGATGGCAACTGGCTGAGGGCCGGGACATTTGGCTGGCGACGGGCTGAGTGCTTTTGGATGGCTGAGGGCTTTTGGATGGCTGAGGGCTTTTGGATGGCTGCGGGCTTTTGGATGGCGACGGGCTGCGGGCTTTTGGATGGCGACGGGCTGCGGGCTTTTGGCTGGCGACGGGCTGGGGCGTTTGGCTGGCGAAGGGCTGAGGACGTTTGATGACTTGCTGGAGCTGTTTGATGGCTGGAGTGGTCAGGCAATCCAAAGCCTGCATAGAATTTTTAGGTTTGAAATTGGGTCTGACGCTGTACACGTCATCGCATGGCGCCTAACTGAAGCCACACACATCTAGTGATAGCGTCCTCTCCCTAAGACTATTCCCTTACTCCAACTATTTTAGTTTTCATACAAGAGTGAGATTTATATTTAAGGGAATTATAGAAAATAAAGAGTAGAGGAGCGCAGATCCTAAATTTACTAATCTCACTACTCCGAGACTTTCACATTTAGTAGACACAACCTGATTTTCAGGATAATAGGAATCATGTAGTAATTTCCAACTAAACAGAAGACAGATTGCACAATATCGAGCACTTTATTAATGATTTAGTAATGATTTATTTACTTATCCGTTATATATCGAGGCACTAATCGCACAAGCACCTTCTTAACATTTTGTGGATCTATCCCTTATAGCACTAAGCACTTCATTTCATAGACATAGATATACTACGTGTTTAACTGACATGATCAAATCTGCTCTCTGAATGAATTTCTTGATTTATTGGTTGTGAACCCAGCAATATTTAGACTCCGATCATTTTCACATACAGTGTCTGAGTTTCAGGTTTTTATTATCACTATTTTAACTGTCAATAAAGGTCATATTTGAGCTCTTTTTAGAGAGATTGGGCCCCATTTATTTTCTCCAAACCAATTAGTTGAAGTTGTTTTCCACACCCCAGAGCTACTTACATAGGTGCAGTGTACCTACCAATAGAAACACTTGTATTTGTAATGTGTCAATGGTTTCTGTAGGAGACAATGAAAACATGACAAATGGGACGTTTATACATATTGGTGGAAGAGGAGGTGTCAAGGAGGTGTTTGGGTGAATAGAAGATTATGTCCGTTCTGGTCCTCACTAATGTAACCAAAAGAGCTTGCAATATTAGTGGCGCCATCATGCCAAGAGCATGGTTATTTACGGGCACAACACCTGTGGCTTGTGGGAAGTCTGAGCCAAGCACTGAGTTACACTTTTGCGGTTTACAAAGAAAAAATAAATATATATTTCCTTCATTCATTCTCTTAAAATAACATCTCTCCAGTTACATCTCGGATATGAGCGTGGGGATCTTCTGCGCTCTAATGATCACCTCTGTGCTTCCTAAAATATCCCCCCTGTCACTTAACTCTTCTAGTACCAGATGGTGAACCTCTCACTGTATGGTGGCATTGAGTATCTCCATATAGTTTTTTTTATTTCTGACCTCAAGGTCTTCTGTGCCCAGACTCCTCTTATATTTGGAGTTATGAGTTGGATATCAATAGAACTCTATGAAACTTTATATTTTATTCCATGTTTAAGTGACAAAACAATTGCACAAACAAAAAGTATACACATAAATAAACATAATTGCAACTAATTGTAATTTTAAAAAAAATTCAAGTGTAAAAAAAAATAGTATAGCTATTTTTTTAATGAATAAACAAACTAAAAGATCCACCCTCTAAAGTAATGGTTGTATCAACAGCAATTCATTAAGAATAGCAGTGAGGGTAATACGAAATAAGTAGAAAACTTCATTAAGGTTAATTATTTAAAAAAAAATTCTGTTACTATTTCAATTTTTACAACTGGGCTTGTTCTTCTTTTTAACCCCCTGCTGCTGATCTTCATTAATTGCTGTTGATAAAGATTATTTCTCAGAGAATGGAGATTTCAGTTACTTTATACATAAAATTCATTTTAAGGCATTTCCACTTAGAATGATTATTATTTTTCTTTTTTATGTTGTTCAGTCGTTTCTGACTTGCGGTGACCTCATGGATTGTAACACACCAGGACATCTTTATGTTCATGGTCATGCTGATCCACTTGGTATTCATGGCAGAGATACTGGAGTGGGTTGCCAGTTCCTTCTCCAGTGGGCCTCCTGGTATTCCTAGGCGGTCTCCTATCCAAGTACTGACCAAGCCCAACCCTGCTTTACTTCAGGATGGTGTGACCTCTTGGTTCCCTGATTGGAATCAAACCCAGGCGCATCAGTGAAAGCACCGAATCCTAACCACTGAACCACCAGGGGACCCTTAGAATTATTAATTACAACCAATTGTAATTATGTTTATTTTCTTGGTTTCTTTTAATTTCTGCAATAATGTTTTCACTTCAGTAGAAGCCATTCAGAGACTGATGGGTTAAAGTCCTTGTTGTTCTGAGCAGGGATATTTTGGTGGTTCCTCTATGTATATCTCTGGCTTTTCTTGGTTGCTAGGAGCCATGAGGTCAGCTCCTCTTGATGACCATCTGTCTTTCCACACCAAGCAAGGCCAAAGCCACAGATAGGCCTGGGCAGATCCTCTTTATAGAGATGCAATGGTGATATATGTATTAAAGAGACTAGAGTGTTTTTTTATTACAGGGTTTATTATTCCATGTCCCTTTTAAGAAGGACGTATTGAAACATTGTGAAAACAATGGCCCTATTAATTATGATGGCAACAATAGTTGGATTGTTAATTGGCAAATATATATTACAAATACAAGAAAGGCTGAAAAAACATACACTCATTTTTCATAGAAAACATACTTGTAAATGTGCATTTGAGATGAGCAATTTAAATATTATTCTTACTTGGGATCAGAAAGGCTTTTTTCCCCCCTTTTTAAAAGAGACAATTTTAGTGGTCTTATATAGAGTTATTTGAAGAATAGCTAAGTAGGGCTTGATAAGAAGAAACCTTTATTAGATGGTTTGTTGTTATTTTAATCGTTCAGTTGTGTCCGAATCTCTGTCACCACAGATTGGTTGTGCTTATCCATATGGTTTTCTTGGCAAAGATACTGTATTGGGTTTCCAGTTCCTTATCAGTTGGCTGTGATTTGTATGAACTCTCTGCAATGACCTGCCCATCTTGGGTGATCCTACATGGTATAGCTCACAGCTTCATTGTGGTACACAAGCTCCTTCACCACGACAAGGTAGCGATCCAGAAGGGGATTAGACTTTTACTTTGCATTTAAACAATACAATATTTCAGCCATACCCAGGCTATATAAGCTCCAGATCTTTCCACACTCTGAATGAAGTATTGTGGCTGGAGTGGAGCCATGCAGGGGGCAGGGCTATCTATACTGGCATACCACAACTGCAGTATGATAGTGGGCGGTGACTACAAAGTGTGTGTGCATGGCTAGCAGCCCAAGTTACATTTGTATACAGGTGGAAAGTACTGGGATTGCTTGGTCCCAGTGTTGACCCAAGTGCTATGGAAAATGGAAGACATGTACTGGATGACCGGGGTTAGGGTTGGTGTCCAGGGTATTGGAGTGCTGTGCTGCTTCTTCAATGGACACTGTCCACAGCTGTAGGTATAAGTATAGATACAAAAAAGGGAGGGGGGGGTAAGCACAGGTTCTCCTGGTGCAGGTCACTACAATATATTGGATGGAAAAACAACCTACATATGTAGATGCCCCTTAATCTATCTCATGGATATCAGGTATATTTTGCACTTCCATCACTTTGACGTAAATGATGGGAGGGCTTGGGTAGTCTCTTCAGTCACTCGGACCAAACTGGTATGTTCTCTACTAGAGACCTGCTCTCATACATGCAATCAACCACAGTAGGAGGTATTTTTAGTTCAAGAAAAAAAAGGTGGGGGAACCATCCAATTCAATTATAAAGTAGATCAATTCTTTAAAAATAGTATATAAAAAAATAAGCAATATATACTAGTAGTAAATAATCCCTTGTGAATCATTGGATCACACAGTTCAAATAGAGCCCTTGGTGGTGATTATGACCACATGCATAGTAATATAAACACGTATAAACAGCCCAAGTTACACTGCACCTGCTACTAATGTGTATTTGGGAAAGTGGTTTTCAGTTTGACAATTACACCTTGGCGGTTCCACTCCAGCCACAATACTTCATTCAGGTAGTGGAGGGATGCAGAGCTTTCGTAGCCTTGGGGATCATTGAAAAATAGTTTAATGTTTTTTTATCTATTATCAAGGTTTAGGTAACTTGTCTCTAGGATCCCTGGCTATGTATCAGTGGGGTCGTTGTGTGCCCCCCATTATAGGTCAATGGCAATGTATCAGTGGGGATGTTGTGTGTCTTCTCTTGATCGAATAGAATACAAGGATCAGATGTGATCTAAAAGGTTGAACCTGATGAACACACACATATATATATATATATATATATATATATATATATATATATATATATATATATATATATATATATATAAAATGTATTTCATTTCAGCCTCAATTCTAATATAGTAGCTAATATAAGTGGCCAATATTCACTTAAAATTCCTATTTCTGTGCCTGGAAATGATTGAAGGCAAAAATATTTCCATATTTTCAACCATGTCCATTTGTTGTATTTAACATATTGGATTAGCCACAGTCTTTGGTGGCTCCTCACTAATCCAGTTTGCTCCTTAGTTTGATATACAGTGGACCCTCAGTACCTGACTACCTCAGAACTCGTCGATTTTGGTATTCATGTCTGAACGAGAAAACATTTGTTTGGAACTCATCTTCCTCACACCACACCGCATCCTCTCTTTACAGGGAGTTAAGAGAAAGTACTATGGCGTAGTGTAGCTTGTGCTAAAAGCCCAAGAGCAGCCTGTGCCTACAAGAGCCCAAGAGCAGCCTGTGCCTACAAGAGCCCAAGAGCAGCCTGTGCCTACAAGAGCCCAAGTGCAGCCTGTACCTGTAAGAACCAAAGTATAGCTTGTGCCTGTAAGAACCAAAGTATAGCTTGTGCCTATGAGAACCAAAGTAACAAGCAGTAACTTCTCTCCTCCTTCTGTTCTTCTACATCGCCATCGTCACATTGGGTCCTCAAGTCCTCTCAGTACAGTTAAAGTAACGTTAAATTCTATTTTATTTGATCAAATTATTCCTTTTTATTTATGTCTGTTTAGTTTTAAGGTTTTGTATAAAAAACAACAAAAAAAAACAACATCCGTTCAAACTAAAATGTGAAATTGAGGGTTCAGAACAGTTTATTCCATTTTACATTGATTCCTATGGGAAATGCTTGCTTGGTACTCAATCTTTTTGGACCTCAACCTGTGGTCTGGAACAGATTAAGGACGAGAACCGAGGTACCACTGTGTAATTGTCACCCGCATTGGCTAATGCATGAGATCAACAAATGTTCAAAATAATCTATGGATGGCATTAATGAAATTCGAAATTTAGGACCCAGAGAGACAAGGGTGGGGTTAACTAAACCAGATAATGTTATGTGTGTGTACAGGTGTATGCAAATAATCTAAAAAAATCTAAAGACATTTTGCCCATTATCATGTCAAGTTCTTCAAACCTGTATCGGTTATCCTTTGCCTTATTGGTATATTATTTTTAAAGGGACATGGTCAGGGCCGAATTAAGACCCTTAGATGCCCTAAGCACTTATAGGTTTTTGGTGCCACCATATATGTAATTCAAAATATAAACGGTAATAAACTAAAATAAACATAACATTTTATTTTTCTAAATTAAACAATATTTTCCATCTTTCAGTAAATTTTATTTGTGTATACATCCCCTACTTTTTTTAATTGCAAAGTCTTTGATCAGATACCCACAAAAATGTTATAACTTTCACTTTTTAGGCTAAATCCCATTTAAAAACAAAAAGCTGCCTATCCATGTTATAATTTTCAAACAAAAAAAACTAAACCAATGCAAAAAAAGCGAATTAATTCAAATTTCTGTGGTTCCCCCTTCCCTTGATGCCGTAAGCACGTGCTTATTTTGCTTTATGGTTAATCCAGCACTCGACACAGCAATGGTAAAAAGAGAGATGGCCACTTGGAGCCTCACATCCGCTTCTAATTCGCATGGCCAAAGGCTCCCTGTGGTCATTGTGCTTGGTTCTGTACTTGAGACTGCAATATGGAGATTCACATTTTAGCAATCCCAAGAGATTAATAGAGGGGCATATATAAAAAGAACCCAGATTAATATTGTATATATTTATATAATTGGGCTAATATGATTTTCATTATGCAAGAAGGGTGAAAAACTTGAACGTATTTTACATATATATATGTACAGAAAATTTAGTAGCATACCTAAGCAAAATTACATTTTTGTTTTTTTAATAGTACTATCCAATTATTTAGATAATTTTTTTTCGCATTTTCCATTTTTTAATGGGTTGTTTTCTAACTGATTTTATAAAAATACTTGTCTAGTATTCTGTACATGGAAAAAAATCATTGTAAGTTTGTGCACTGGGGTGTTCCCGTCAGGCTCTGTGTATATTTCTGACCCTCGGTCTTTGTGTATGGTGTGTACACAGCTGCCTGGGGTTGTTGTCAAACACAGACGTGTAGTATGTATCACGCAGGTGACAGACATGTTCCTTTTGTATGTCATTGTCACCTTGTCACACAGGATGCTACATTATTGTGTATGTCGTACAGCTGACTGGGTTTGGCCTTCATGAGGTTAACGGGACATGGAATATAATATACCTGTGTATACCCTATTTATTTATGTTATTAAGAAGTACATGAAACCGTTTTTTCTGCCTAATATATTAATGATCGTTCCATTTGTTTCTTCCCTTTGCAGCTCACGAAGCCAGTGTACTTTTAAGTGCAGTGTTTCATAGTAACCAGTCAATGGCAACATTCTGCTTTTGGAGAGGTTGGATAATTTGAAACCCTGCTCTTTACAATCTGTGTATTCATGAGCTGCAGAGGGCAGACCCAAACAGGTACATATTGTGCGATTTTAGGCACACAAAAAATCTGTTTATAAGATATAACATTAACTTTTTAAAGCTGCAATACTCAGCACAGCTCTATATAAACTCTATAGAAAGCATACACAGAGCCTCGCGAACCAGCGCTGTTCAAGGGCGTAACTTTAAAAACCCACCCAAAAAAAAAGAAATCAAGTACAAAAAATTATAACACTCACACACAGGAAGCCTGGGAGTGAGGTTGCAATAGATTTACACCTATATTTGGCATTTTTCATCACTCCAAAATCGCCTAAGCAAGAAAATGGCGGATGAAAAACACAAAATTTCAGAAACGGCATGAAAACGAGGCTCAGCAACGCCAGGCGCGCAAAACGTACAAAATACATGACACTGAAGACGGGAACACTTACACGAACATGCCGGGCATGCAGGACTTCAAAAATAAAACCAACGGCAGTCACCGCGCGCCACGCAAACATTCAGCACACACGCAGAGGAGAAACACACAGGGAAGGCAGAGGGGGAGATGCTGGAAAGGCAAACATGGCATTCCCAAGCACAAAACTTGCAGGTTAACGAACCCAGCAACGAGCGGCCTGTACAGGCGGCAAAAGGAAAGGCTCGCAATGAGCGCCAAAGGCGCTCAGCGTGGGGCTTGCGATGAGCGCCGAAGGTGATCAGTGCAAAGCAGGAAACCTGAATTACACGGGCGCCGAAGGTGCTTTTGACGGGCAATTTCCTAGTGTGTGTGTGTATATGTATGTATATATATATATATATATATATATATATATATATATATATATATATATATATATATATATATATATATAAATTACACACAGTGCCTTGCAAAAGAATCCCCCCCCCCCCTTGGCATTTTTCGTGTTCGTTGGCCCAACCTGGAATTAACATGGATTGTTTGAGGATTTGCATCATTTAATTTACAGAACATGCCCACAACTTTGAAGATGTTTTTTTTATTGTGAGGCAAACAACAAATAGGACAAAATAACAGAACAAGTCAATGTGCATAACTATTCACCCCCCTAACGTCAATACCTTGTAGAGCCACCTTTTGCGGCAATCACAGCTCCATGTCGCTTTGGGTAAATCTCTATGAGCTTGCCACATCTTACCACTGGGATTTTTGCCCATTCCTCCTGCAAAACTGCTCCAGCTCCTTCAAGTTGCATGGTTTGTGCTTGTGAACAGCAATCTTTAAGTCTGACCACAGATTTTCTATTAGATTGAGCTATGGGCTTTGACTAGGCCATTCCAAGACATTTACATTTTTCCCCTTAAAGCCTCAAGTGTTGCTTTAGCAGTGTGTTTGGGGTCATTGTCCTGCTGGAAGGTGAACCTCCGTCCTAGCCTCAAATCACGCACAGAGTGGTACAGGTTTTGCTCAAGAATATCCCTGTATTTAGCATCATGCATCTTTCCCTCAACTCCAACCACTTTCCCAGTCCCGGCCAAAAAGTTCAATTTTAGTCTCATCAGACCACAACACCTTCTCCAAACATTTTGAAAGTCTCCCACATGCCTTTTCAAAAAACCCAAAACGTGCCATTTTGTTTTTTGCTAAAAGTAATGGTTTTCTTCTGACCACTTGGCCATAAACCCCAACTCTATGGAGCGTACGGCTTATTTTTGTCCTGTGTATAGATACTCCAGGGCTGCCTTAGGTCTCTGTGCTGCCTCTCTTATTAACGCCCTCCTTGCCCGGTCCGTGAGTTTTGGTGGGCGGCCGTCTCTTGGCAGGTTTGCTGTTGTGCCATGTTCTTTCCATTTGGTTATGATAGATTTGATGGTGCTCCTGGGGATCATCAAAAATTTGTATATTTTTTGATAACCTAACCCTGACTTGTACTTCTCAACAACATTGTCCCTTACTTGTTTGGAGAGTTCCTTGGTCTTCATGGCAGTGTTTGGTTAGTGGTGCCTCTTTCTTAGGTGTTGCAGCCTCTGGGGCCTTTCAAAAAAGGTGTGTATATGGGCCTTTCAAAAAAGGTGTGTAATTACAGATCACGTGACACTTAGATTGCACACAGGTGGACATCATTTCACTAATTATGTGACTTCTGAAGGTAATTGGTTTCACCAGAGCTTTTTATGGGCTTCATAACAAAGGGGGTGAATACATACGCACATGACAAATTTCTGTTTTCAGTTTCAAAAAAATAGTTTTATGTATATATATTTCTCATTTCACTTCACCAACTTAGACTATTGTGTTCTGATCCATCACATGAAATTCAGATTATCAAAACATTGAATTTAAGGCTGTAATGTAACAAAATAGGTCAAGGGGGGTGAATACTATTGTATTGTGTGTATATATGTGTATATATATATATATATATGTGTTAAATTAGAGTACATTTGAATGTCTAAAACAAGTTTCCAGCTCAGAATTCAGAGAAATACCGTTATTACACTGCATTCTGGGAACCTGGGCACAAGGACATGCAAATGTGCCCACAAAGGCTTAGGCTTTGCTCTTGTAATCCTTAACCATTTTAAAAATGGATTCCTTTAAGCATATGCCCGCTGTAATTCACAGCTTTTTTGCAAAGCTCAGGATGGATTATACACATAGGGCCTCATTCTATTAGCGGCCGCAGCCGTTGCGGGGCCGCGAGGACCGTCCGCAAGCTATTCGGCTATTCTATTCCCCTCCGGCCGGGGATTCCGGCAGGCTTGCGGCCGGTGCCTTGCTATCTCTTGCGGCCGCTCGCGCCGGAGGAAATCCTTTGATCTTAAACGGCCGCAAGGAAATCGGCCGTAAGAAATTCCTATTTGCAATTCAATTGCTCCGGGAACCCTCTCTGCAAGGCTAAAAACGAGCCGCAGCTTACTTGCAGGAAAGGGGTCCCGCTAGCACCAATTAAGCACATAAAATAGCTCAAATAAAGCCATCCTGCACTTTGCGGAGTCTATAAAGTGATATTTGGTGTTAGAAAAAATAGCACATAATTACCCTATACTCAAATCCGTAAAAAAATTTTTTTTGAATATACGTAAAATATCCATGTAAAAAGTCCAGAATGCTTGGAGCACCTCAGACATGCCCACGCCGCAGCCGGAAAATAAACAGTTAATTTGAACTCGGGTTTGGGCTGATGTGCAAGCTTGAGAGTGGGTTACTTTTAATCCTCATGTCCCCCAATATGATCCCTAGCATTCACAGAGCTGTATAGTGCAGGCTTGAATTTATTTTTGCGTTTTTAGATTTCTGAGCTTACGGCCGGTTCCAAGATATGAGGCCGGCCGTAAGGGGAGATCCTTGCGGGGCCGTATAATAGAATCGCGAGTTAACTGAACCCCCGCAAGGAATCGCAGCCTTACGGCCGGTAATAGAATGAGGCCCATAGTGTGTGTGTGTGTGTGTATGTGTATATATATATATATATCACATATTATAATTGTCCTGCTACGAGTCGTCGTCACGCTGTTTGCGTGGTCCGTACGAATAGCGGGCTTAGCGATGAGCGCCGCAGGCGCTCATCGCTTGGCGAGCCTCGCGAAGCGAGGCGAGCCGTTAACCCGTAGAACTTTAGCGGGCTTAGCGATGAGCGCCGCTGGCGCTCATTGCCCGGCGAGCCGTTAACCCGTAGAACTTTAGCGGGCTTAGCGATGAGCGCCGCAGGCGCTCATCGTCCGGCGAGCCTCGCGTAGCGAGGCGAGCCGTTAAAACGTAGTAAAAAAATACGGCCGCAAACCGCCTATCATAAAAATTAAAATTAACAATAACTACACACACCACATACATAAAAACCTAACCGATAGCAAGAGGGAGCATCCACGACCTGCAGAAAGCGAGTTACACATTGATTTACCTTAAAATACAAAAATGTAAACACAAAAAAAAAAATAAGCGACAGAAAAAATGGCGGCCGAAAAAAAAGGCGTAGACACATTACGGATAATCCGTGACGGCGTATAAGACACATTACGACATCGCAAAAATCGGACGCAACCAGCGGACAAGAAAAAAGATAAAACACACTAAATACACAGAACACATAAATAAAAAAGTTACCGACAGCAAGAGGAAGCATCCTGGACCTCAAAACAAAAACTATCGCCTTCATTTAAAGCAAAATAAAAGAGTTTAGACACTTTAAAAAAAATAAGCGAGAGAAAAAATGGCGGCCGAACAAAACGAAAACGAGGCTACAGCACTATAGCCACGGAAAACACTTACGGAAAATCCGATAAGACGCACACCACACATTTCCGGATTAACACGGAGTTCCCGACTTTGTCTCGCGTAGACTCCGATTTCCCGCCTTTGCCTCGCGCCGACTACGATTTCCCGCCTTTGCCTCGCGCCGACTACGATTTCCCGCCTTTGTCTCGCGCCAACTCCGATTTCCCGCCGAAAACAACACATTGGTCTCGAGCAACAGCGTATTTCCCGCCGAAAACAATGCATTTCGCTCGCGCACCCGTATTTCCCGCCGAAAACAATGCATTTGGCTCGCGCAAAAACCTATATATAGGGCACAATTGACACATTACTGACACCTTTTCCTGAGGTGATGACAGTGTGACTGGACATTTTCGGATGCTGGAAAATCGAAAGAGATTGATAGCTCTTCAGGATACTGATTCAGGAACATTGAATTACAAAAGGTACATTTTAAGAAGTATCATTAATTAATTACTATATTATTAGTTACTTAATAAGGACAATTATGTACATTAAATTAATAATTGGTTATGTATTGTGCATTAATTATTAATGTACATTACATTGAATTATTAATTAATAATGTACATTAAATTAATAATTAATTGATTATATATTGTGCTTAAATGTGTGAAACATTGTAAATAATATTCATAATGTATTTTATTTAATTATCAATAAAATATAACCAATTAACTATTAAATTAATGTACATTATTTCATTAACAGAAATATAATATTGAGCTTAACTGTGTGAAACAATTGACAATACTATTGATAATGTACATTAAATAATTAATGAATTAAGCATTAATATAAAAGTGAGTTTGCGTTTAAGAATGTCCATAAAAAAGAAACACATTTATTCATGAATTAATAAATAATGTACATTAAATGTAATTATTAATTAATAATGTACATTCTATTACAAATTAATTTGTTATATATTGAACATTAATTAATTGTAGATTACATTACTAATTAATTGGATATTGTAATTACCTGTGTAAAAGAATTGTAAATAACGTTTATAATGTACTTTCTACAATTAATTAATTATTACTAAACAGTAATATCAAAAATGTTAGCGTTTAAGAATATGCAGAAAACAAACACATTGATTCATTAATTAAGAATGTACATGATTTTAATAATTTAATTCTCAGATAGACTCATGTTTATGTTTTCAGTTTAAATTTAATTAATAATGTACATTAAATTAATAATTGCTTATATATTCTGCATTAATTAATAATGTACATTAAATATAATTATTAATTAATAATGTATATTACATTAGTAATTAATTCGTTAGATATTGTGCTTACCTGTGTGAAAGAATTAAAAATAACATTCATAATGCACTTTATTTAATGAATTAATTATTAATAATGAGTAATATCAAAAACAGTTTTGTATTAGATTACTATAGGAACATATTAAAGAATTTGCTTTCAGGTTTTTAAGGAATAAAAATATATGTCTCTTGATTGATGTTTATTTCATGATATGGGTGAAGTGAAATAATACAAAGATTCTAAAATTTAAATTACAGATTATTGATCAAGGAAAGTGAATAAACACACAGTGTGACGTTTGCAGCCTTTGAACAACATCAAGACCGTCTTTGCAGGTAAATATTTAATTTGGTCCTGACACATCAAAACAGCATATGTTAAAAAAAATTATGGAAAGTTGAATAGACAATACGAAGCAATACAAACATTTAACAAAACGAAGAAGCACTTGCCAAAAAAAAAAAAAATTTATGCAGTGAAGTGAATCAAGAAGGATTTAAAATGAATTGAAAGATGAATAATTGATATAATAAATATATATGTCCAGTTATTACCAATTTAATATATGTCAATAAAATAATTTGAAAAATGGTTTCATTTATTTCATTGGAAACAAGGATAACGTTTATTCATCAACTTTAATGTAACAGTCCAAAAAGTAAAAAGACATATGTACACAAAAATAAGAAGAAAGACTAATTAATATTTATATTGACTATTACAGATTAAAAAATGGAAGATAATGGAGAAGACAAAATGGAACGCAAAAGAAGATTGGCAAGGGAAAGGAAGCAAAGGTGGAGAGATGCTCATACACCAGAAACTTCACAACGCTTGAGAGAAGAAGATCAACAGAGACTTTTAAATAAAAGAAAGATTGCTAAGAAAGCCAAAAGTGAGTCTGTTGGGCCTTGCAAAAAAAGGAAAAGTAAAAAAAAACATCTATGTGAACCAGTGTCTAATGATTCTATTGTGCAGAATGACTTAAATGTAGACACACATGACAACAATGTACATATAGAAAGTGGGTTTGATATATATGTGGAAAAAATGCATGACAATGTGTTCAATACTGCAGTACATGTAGATACTCATTATTGTGGGTTACTTAATGTGCTTTGTCAGTTTTGTGGGGCCTATCATTTCATAAAGGAAAGACCTACTGATGGAAATTTCATTAGTTGCTGTCAGAAAGGAAAGGTGAAACTTCCACTAAGACATCCATTTCCATATTATTTAGAATGTATTATGAGTGATCCAACATTTCCAAATTATAATAATTTCAAACAAAACATCAGGTCTTATAACAGTGCAATTTCATTTGCTTCAATGGGTGCAACTTTAGCAGAAAATGTACCAGGACATGGTCCTTATTGTTTCAAAATTCAAGGTCAAATATACCACCGAACTTCACATTTACACCCACAAGAAGGAGAGCCAAGGAAATTTGCACAGTTGTATGTCTTGGATACGATGGAAGCTGTGGAACAAAGAATGACACTACCAGAAAATAGACAGTGTTTGCGCATAGTCTTTGAACAGCTGGATAAAATTATGCAAAACAACCCATATAGTAAAGCATACAAACAATTAGCACAGCTGGAAAAAGAACAACAGGAACATGCTGAAAGACATCTATTGCCTATACCAAGAGTAAATATGGTGTTAAAAAGAGATCGCAACACTGATCAAAGAAGATATAATTTACCGACAGTAAATGAGGTTGCTATGGTGTTTAAAAATGAGGATGGTGAACCACCTTTTCAGCGTGATATTAGAATATATCCACGCAATGAAGAACAACCATTTATCAACATCAATATATTAAGTTGTAATTTAGATCCAATGACATATCCCATTTTCTTTCCAAATGGTGAACCTGGATGGGAACCAAAATTAAAATTGGAAACTTATCCCAATACTAAACTTCGCATTAGATCTAATGTTTCAATGCTGGAATATAAAGTTGCACAAACTGCTATCCGTGACTGCTTTAATCCAATTTTACATGGAGGCAAACTCACTCAACAATGGATTATTGATTCATATCTACAAGTTGAAGCCAATAATTTAAATTTCATTAAATTTCAACAAAAAAAATTACGAGTTGAACAGTATTGTGGATTAATGGATTATGTGGCTGAAATAGCTGCAAACAGAGACATTCCAGCTGGAAGAGCAATTATTTTGCCATCAACTTTCCCAGGATCCCCTCGCAATATGCGAGAAAGGTATAATGATGCCATGGCTATTGTCACAAAATTTGGAAAACCAGATTTATTTATTACATTCACGTGTAATCCCCAATGGCCAGAGATCAAGGAAAATTTGTATTTGGGACAAACTACATCTGACCGACCAGATTTAGTGGCAAGAGTATTTAAAATCAAACTGAATTCATTAATACATGATATCACTAAAGCAAAATTATTTGGACAATGTATGGCATTTGTTTACACTATTGAATTTCAAAAAAGAGGACTGCCACATGCTCACATACTTTTAATACTGCAGGAAAAAGATAAGTTGAAAACTGCAGAGAGAGTGGATTCAGTCATTTCTGCCGAATTGCCAGACCAAGAAAAATATACAAAACTTTGGGAGATTGTTACACATAGAATGATTCATGGCCCATGTGGAGAGATGAATCCTAATTCACCATGTATGGAAAATAAAAAATGTACAAAAGAATTCCCAAAACAATTTCAAATGCAAACTTATGCTAATTGTGATGGATATCCTTTGTATAAAAGAACACAAGGAGAAACAGCTATTATCCGGGGCCAAAAGGTTGATAATAGATTTGTTGTTCCATACAATCCACATTTGCTCATCAAGTACAATGCACACATCAATGTAGAAGCTTGCACTTCGATTAAATCAATTAAGTATGTGTATAAATATATATACAAAGGATATGACGCAGCTACTGTTGTTGTACAAGGTGCTGTAAATGAAAATGAAAATCCAATTGTACACGATGAACTATCAAATTATTTAGATGCTCGCAATGTTAGTGCTCCTGAAGCAATGTGGCGCCTTTTGAAATTTGAGATGCATGATCGGTCACATGCTATCTATCGCTTAGCTGTACATTTGCCTCAAAGTCAGATGGTTTGCTTTACTCAAGGAAATGAAAGACTTGCATTATGTCAAAGTGAAGACAGAGATACCACACTTATAGCATGGTTTAAATTAAACTGTCAGGATACGCAGGCCAGACAATTTTTATACATAGAGATACCATATTACTATGTATTTGTAAATGGTCAATGGAAAGAACGAAGAAGAGATGCACAAAAAATTATACCACGCATTTATACCGTCAGTCCAAGGGATATTGAACGTTTCAGCTTAAGATTACTTCTGCTACATGTTCCCGGTGCACAGAGTTTTGAGCATTTACGTACAGTCAATGACATCGTTTATGATACATTCCTATTAGCTGCAAGACAGCAAAATTTCATAGCTGATGATACAGAATGGGAGAGGTGTCTGGAAGAAGCAGCGCTATGTCAAATGCCAAAGCAAATGAGACAACAATTTGCATTCATATGCATATTTTGCAATGTACCTGATGCTTTCACTTTGTGGGAAACATTTAAATTAAACATGTCAGAAGACTTCTTGAAACGTTACAGAGAACCAATCGCTCTGTTAAAAACATTGTTGGAAATTCAAGAAATATTGTTTGCTCATGGATTAAATTGTTCAAGTTTTAATTTACCGGATCCAGGACTTATAGATGACATTAATTTTGATGATTATGACACTGAGCTACAAAAACAAAAAACACAAGAAAAACTGGCAACATTAAATACTAAACAGTTAGAAGCATTTCAGGCCATCACAAATGCTACAGATGATGAAATGGTCAAAGACCGGTATTTCTATCTAGACGGCCCAGGTGGATCTGGAAAAACTTATCTTTACAATTGTTTGATGAGTTATATTCGATCACACAGTCAGATAGCTATGCCATTTGCAACAACTGGAATTGCTGCACTTTTGTTAGATGGTGGTAGAACTGTTCATAGTGGATTTAAGCTGCCAGTTCCCATTTTGGAAACATCAGTGTCAGATATTCGACTCAATTCTATACAAGCAAAAAAATTTAAACTAACGAAACTAATTATCATAGATGAGGCAACAATGATGTCATGTCACGCACTGCAATGTATTGACAGATTCTTAAAAGAAGTGATGGATAATAAGTTGCCATTTGGTGGAAAGGTGATGCTGTTAGGAGGAGATTTTCGGCAAACATTACCTGTTGTGCCACACGGAAATAGAACAGAGATCATTGAAACATGTATCAAGACCAGTAAACTGTGGCAAATATTTACACATCTCAAATTAGAATTAAATATGAGATCTGAAGGCCAAAATGAATTCAATGATTGGCTTATTAAAATCGGAGAAGGAAAACATCCAGAAATACAGCATTTACCAAATGATACTATTGAAATTCCATCAGAAATGGTTTGCAACGAATCACTGATATCAGCCATATTTCTAAACACTCTTAATAACGAGGATTACTCAGACATTGCAAACAAAGTGATATTAACATCAAAAAATATCGATGCCTTGAATGTAAATAATGAAATTTTAAAATACATCAATGCACCACAGAAGAATTATTACAGTGCAGATTCTGTTCTGGCTGATGATAAAGAGAGTGAATCGAATTTTAGTATCGAATTTATTAATTCCTTAACACCATCTGGAATGCCACCACATATTTTACAATTGAAAAAAGGTGCAATTGTCATGTTATTGCGAAATATGAATCCAAAAAAAGGACTTTGTAATGGCACCAGATTAATTGTGCATGAGTTAAAAGATCATTTTATACATGCAGAAATTATAACTGGGACCCATAGAGGTGACCGAGTTTTTATACCAAGAATTGATTTAGCTCCAAGCGAGAGTGGTTTGCCTTTTGTCCTTCAAAGGAGACAGT